>OV702280.1:99134801-100609397 GCA_916181665.1 Avena sativa
CCGCACAAATCTTGATGCTGGAGGTTATAAATTATAACGGAGATGGAAATTTTACTTTTCACCTCATTCCCCTCTGCATCATCTTCTTCCTCTAGCGAGCGCCTCCTCGAGCTCTCCGCGCACAGTGCAAAAAACCCTAGCCCCTCGACTTTCCCCAGTCACCACCGCAATCCTTCCATGGCCAGTAGCAGTTCCTCCCCCTCCATGGCGGCGTCAGGTGATAGGGCGGCGAAGCCGGCAAGCTCCGTCGTCATGCCCCCAGAGGGTCTGGTTATTCCCAAATCCGCGATGGTCGAAGCCACCGGCGGCGACCATAACTCAACGGCGATGGAGCTGCTAGAGGAGGAGTACGACTACCACAAGGGGCGACTGGCGTGGTTCGGATATTACGGTCCGCGATATCAAGGAATTGATCATTGAGGTCTACCTCCCAGCGATAGAGGGGCTCGCATGGCGGGCGACGCCGACCAGCGAGGTCACACCTTCTCCCCAAGCCGGAGAAAATGTGTACCTCAAAGCACAACTGGTACGTGGCGTCTCCCTGCCCATCTCCAACTTTTTCCTTGTTGTCCTCAACCATTACCGAGTACAGCCTCAGAACCTCTCCCCCAATAGCATCTTAGCGCTTAGCAACTACGCGACGCTTTGCAAGGGTTATTTAGGGATTAGGCCTAGGCTATATCTCTTCATCTATTTCTTCACTGTCAAGCGCGAAGCCGGACCCAGCAAGGACGAGCTTAGAAATTGTGGCACCATTAGTTTTAAGATCCGGCCTAGCCGGCGGTTCCTCGACATCGTCGGCCACAAGTCTTGCAAGAACTGGAAGCAGACGTACTTCTAAGGCCCAGATATCCCTCTAGCCAGCCTAGAAGTAACGTACCCGGACTTGGTCGATGGAGCTGCCGCCGAAGCCTCGACATGGAGATCCCAGGCCTCCCTTTCCTTCGACATCGACGCTTCCCGTGCTATAAGGCGGATAGAGCGGTTCGTAGATATGGGTCTGAACGGATTGGACCTAGCCATGTGCTGGTTCGTCAGGTGGATTCAGTGTCTGCAGCACCGCTTGAAGTTGATGCACGAGTATACCAACGAGAGGAAGGATAGCCGCCGCCTCTCCGAGGATAACTTCCCGAGCAACTCCGTCAATCTCCGCCTCAAGTACATCGTCAAGGTGAAGGATAAGAAGCATGGCTTCTCCATCACCTACGACCTGTTCGTAGAGAGCAAGTGCCCAAAGGTACCTCTTTATTTTCCGTGTATGACATATACTCCAGTTCTTCCGTCTAGCCATTACCATCTCATCTAACATGGTGGTTATTCACTTAATAGCTCAGCGACATAGATGAGGATAGCATGGCTCCTCAAATCTATGATCCAAAGATGAAGGAAGTCACCGTCCTGTCCGACGACGATGCCCCGTTGGCGCGAAAGCGGAAGAGCTCCAACTGTGACGCTGCCGACGGAGGAAAGAATAAGAAGACGGAGGGTGGAGCCTCCAAGAAGACTACCGCCGCCCTAGAGGCGGAGAAAAGAAAGGTTACAGGGATCCCCTTTGCCAAAGCACCCCCTCTTGTGTAAGCTTCTTTCTCTCCAACAGTGTCCATTGTTTGTCTTATTTCTGTACTTATACTTTTTGTGCGTTTCAGGAAGAAAGCCACAACCAGTTTGTAGAAGACCTCCAAGACTTTGGGGGCTTCTAAAAACATTAAGGATATGTTGCATCGTGACGTTTCTCTCCACGCAACCCCGCCATCGCCCCTGTCTCTCCCATCGTCAAGCCTACGCCCGCTCCGACAAGCTCTCAAGTTAAAGAAGCATCAAGCCCTTCCGCCATGGAAGTGGACTCAGGTGCCTCCACCGAGATTGATGTTCTCAGAGCACGGGCGACGCAGGAAAGTGCCGCACACCAAATGGCTGAAGCTCCGGCTAAGGATGTCATCGGTAGCGGTAAGGAGGTGGTGGAAGGTGGTACATCTGCCAAAGTCGGTGCCTCCGCACCCAAGAAGACCACAGAGTTCCCGAAGATATTCTATCCGGTACTTAAATCGGGTAGCACTGCTATGGTTCCTGGTGCGCCGCCGACATCTCCAACGTGCAGCCTTGAGGAGCTTCTCCGGCAAGCAGAAATCTTGCAAGGAAACAGTTTGTCCTTTGGAAAGTTGCTTGCTGAGAGTTCTACAAACCTCAAGATCATTGCGCCTGTAAGTTTTACTTGCCTTTTGCTTTTCATATGAGTATCCCACTATAGCCCCCGATGATTTAGACGGAAAACCATAGGTCTTTGCATCTAAATTCTCTAAGAGTGACTAAGCTAGAAAACTTCTCACTGTAGCCCCCAAGCATATAGTTTGAATGAATTATTCTGACTAGATGCTTTTGGAGTAGCATATGCAGTGTTTATAAATTTCAATACTGTAGCCCCCAAGCCTCTAGTTGTAACTGAATTAGTTTTGACTAGATGCTTAAAGAGAAGCTAAGCATATGACTGAGTTAAAAACTTTATACTGTAGCCCCCAAGCTTCTAGTTGAAAACTGAATTAGTTCCGACTAAATGCTTAAAGAAAGACCAAGCATATTGTTAAGTTAAAAACTCTCGCCGTAGCCCCCAAGCTTCTAGGTGGAAATTTTCCGGCTAGATGCTCCAAGTAGACCAAACAACATTTAACTTTTCTTCTTTCCAAAGAATGAGAATGCTCGGAGGGGTGTCGCCAACGAAAAGTACCAGAAGATGCGCGCGGACTTGGAAGCTAAAAAGGGTAAAACTTCCTTCTTGAAGGAACAGATCATCAAGAGCAAGCGTCTGTTTTTCCTTTCTTTTTCGTATTCCGACTTGGTCTTGTGCCAACATTCTCCGATTACTCATTGTGTACTTTTATTTCTCCGACTTGCATAAACCATTTCCAAGGCTAAGGATATTGTCGAGCAATCCAAGCACATTCAGCAGCTGGATACAGAAAACAAGATCCTTAAGAAGGAGAGGAAGGACATGTTGAAGATGCATGGAGACTCGATGAAAGCCCTGCAAGACTGCGCCAGTGAGGAGACGAACCGCTTGAAAAGGAGGAAATTGCGATCTTAAAAGATCAGAAGAAAGCTGCCGATGAGCAAAATCAACTCCATGGCGTAGATTATCCATCAAGCTGAGACAAGCATCTTTAGTAAGTGATTCTCCGTCTTGGACTTCTGTAAGCTTAATACTCTGAATTTTTTGTGTTATTGAACTCTTGTGCTCCTTTGTCAGAAATTTTTAGCTCCTATGGGTTTAAGACGGTCGCCTCCTCCGCCAAAGGAATGCGTGGTCCTTGCCGACAACTTTATCAACACCGCCATCAAGCAGGCCAAGGAGATATCCAAACCCCTCCAGATTAATATCAAGGCATCGGACACTGTGGCAAAGTTCTTGGAGATTCTATGCCAAGCCCCCGAGCGTATCACAAGCTGGGAAGCTTCATGTGCATGGTCCGGTGCAAGGATGGCGATGTCCATGGTCAAGGAACATTACAAAAATGCCGACATTGATACGGTAACCTCCGGTATCCCTGACGTAGATGACGAAGGCCAAAAGATAAACCATGAATCTATCTTGGATTCACTCGCGGGTTATGACACCAGGGTCACCAAGTTGGTCTACGTTAATGTCTTTGTGCCCATGAAAACCATCTATGGCAGCAACCAAAGATCCTCTGAGTCCCTCAACATTGCCGACTTCGAGGAAGGTGACTCTCCTGTTGCCGATGATGTTGCTTCCAAGTCGCCTGCGCCAGAGGAATAAAAAACAATTTGTAATATTTGTTTCCTCTGTAATGTGTATTCGGAAAACTATGTGTTAACTTAAGGCGGAAAACAATGGTTGTTATTTCCTGCTACTCAAGAACTTGTTCAAGCATGTATATATTTTTTAAGAAAGTGCTGACTTATCCATTACTTTGGTTTTTATGCTTGACTTTTCGTGAGTCGGAGGACTCGTTGTCGGAACCATGCGCTCAGGCGATGATGCCCAATGGCACCGTCAATAACCTAAGCATAAAATCGCCGATAATAAGTTCTGAAAGTCACTACTCCAGAATCCACATAAAAACGACAAAAAACGTGTAGACCAGAAAACTTAAGCTAACGCCCGTAGGCGGAATTTTCACAAGTGCAATCGCAAAGCTTGTGCATAAAGGTTTTATACGATCCAAAAATGAACACTAAAGGAGGTAAAAGACTCAGAAATATGAGTGAACCAGAGAGCTCTGTTTCATTGATCATATAAGAGGTACACAATTAGATAAAAAATGCTAAGTGTAGAAAGGACGTAGCTGTGCTATGTTCCATGGCCGATCAAGCTCCGGGTAGTCATCATCCGGGTCACGTCTCTTACGCTTATGATCCTCGTTGGGTCTATCCTTCAGTTCACGATTGTCAACGAGGTAGTAAGACCCACTGAGTAGCTCCTTGTTTATGATGAACGGTCCTTCCCATTGCAGGGATAATTTGTGTGACTTCTTCTGCTTAAGTCGGAGCACCAGATCCCCCTCTTTAAACGAGCGATGCCGGACACGGCGACTATGGTAGCTGCGTAGCTTCTGCTGGTAGACGCCGCTCCTCCTCGAGAAGGTCCACATCTAGGCGTCTGGATTCTTTAGCGTCATCTTCGTCGTAGGCGGCAACTTTTGGTGCATCATGAAGGATGTCGGAAGGCGGGATGGCTTCTGCTCCATATACCATGAAGTAAGGGGTGTAGCCGGTGGATCTGTTGGGTGTAGTTCGTAAACTCCATAGCACAGTGGCAATTCTTCCGCCTAGGCTCTAATTGCTCTGTGCAGCGGTGCCTCAAGACGTGGCTTGATTCCCTGCAAAATTAATCCATTGGCTCGCTCAACCTGACCGTTGGACTGTGGGTGTGCCACAGATGCAAGGTCAAGTCGGATGCCCTTCTCCCAACAATAAGCCTCCACTTCTCCGAGTGATAAGTTGCTGCCATTGTCGGTGATAATGCTATGTGGGAGACCAAATCTCACCACTAAATCCCGGGAAAACCTAAGGGAAGTTGCCCCCATCGAGCTTTCTAATGGGTTTAGCTTCTATCCATTTAGTGAATTTATCAACTACTACTAGCAGATGCGTAAACCCACATGGTGCCGTTTTTAACGGGCCCACCTTGTCTAGCCCCCAAACTACAAACGGCCAAGTTATTGGTATTGATCGCAATTCTTCATCAGGAACATGTGCTTGTCGGGCATAATACTGGCATCCCATGCATGTCTCCACCAGCTTGTCTGCGTCTGCCTTCGCGGTCAGCCAGTAGAATCCTTGCCGGAAGGCTTTCGCGACCAAAGATTAGGGAGCGGCGTGATGCCCGCAATCTCCGAGATGGATTTCGCGTAGGATTTCATTACCTTCTTGCTGGGAAACACACTTAAGGTATATACTGGTAGTGCTTCTTTTGTAGAGTTGTCCATTGATTATGGTATAGCCCTTTGCTCGACGTATTATTTTCCATCTTTCGAATTCGTCATCGGGCAAAGTTCTGTGTTCGAGATACTCCATGAACGGTTTTGTCCAAGCCGGAGAGACCTTTGCCACCATGTGGACGAAAGAGTCTACTCTGTTCGGGTTGTCGATGTCTTCTCCCTTCACGGATGGTGTCCGTAAATGCTCTAGGAAAACTCCAGGCGGAATTCGTTTGCACCCTGATCCAAGCTTAGACAGCAGATCAGCCGCCTCGTTTTGCTCCCTAGGTACATACTTGACCTCGTATCCCAAGAATCTCTTGGCTATCTCGTCCACTTCGTCTCGATATGCCGCCATCATAGGGTTCCGCGCATTCCAGGTTCCAGCCACCTGCTGGGCAACCAAGTCGGAATCTCCACAACAAACTATGCGCTTGATGCCAATATCCTTGTCTACGCATAATCCGTGAATGAGTGCTTCATACTTCGCCATGTTGTTCGTAGCCTCGAAGTGGATCTGCAGAACATAGTGTAGTTTCTCGGCAGTTGGTGACTGTAGCAGTACACCAGCCCCCGAGCCGTTGAGCAGCTTTGATCCGTCAAAGTGCATCACCCAATATTCTTGTTCCGACAATGGGGTAGCATCTGGCATCTCTGTCCAATCTGCAATAAAATCCGCCAAGGCTTGTGATTTGATAGCGTCGCGTCGCTTGTAGGTGATCTCGAAGGCGGCAAGTTCAATGCCCCACTTCGCGACCCTTCCTGTAGCATTGATGTTGTTGATGATGTCTGACAGCGGAGTCTTGCTCAACACTGTGATGGGATGCTCCTGGAAATAGTGCCTCATCTTTCGAGAAGCGAGGAATACTCCATAAGCTATCTTTTGGTAGTGCGGGTAACGCTTCTTGGACTCCGTCAAGACCTCTCTTACATAGTAAACTGGCAGTTGCTCATAGCCTGGTTCCTTCCTCTCTACCACGACGACGATGCTGATTACCCGATTGGTGGCCGCCATGTAAATTAACATGGGTTCTCCAGGCTCGGGTGCTGCAAGGATAGGCGCTGAGGAAAGAATATCCTTGAGCTACTTCAATGTTGTATCTACTTCATCCATCCACGTGAATGTGTCCGCCTTCTTCAGCAACTTGTATAGCGGCAGAGCCTTCTCTCCAAATCGGCTGACGAACTGACTAACTGCTGCAACGTAACAGGTTAGCCGTTGTATGTCCTTTAGGCATGTTGGACAGTTTATGTTTAAGATGGCCTTGATTTTCTCTGGGTTGACCTCGATTCCGCGCTGGGAAACGATGAAGCCCAACAATTTGCCGTCTAGAACCCCGAAGACGCCCTTCTTAGGGTTAAGCATCATGTTGTATTTCCGGAGATTATCAAAGGTTTCTTTTAAGTCGGAGATTAAGTCATTTGACTTTTTAGACATCACGGCTATATCGTCCACATAGGCGTGAAGGTTCCGACCAATTTGATCGTGTAGGCAACGTTGCATTGTCCGCTGGTATGTAGCACCTCCATTTTTCAGCCCAAAGGGCATCGTAACATAGCAAAACGTGTCGTAGGGGGTAGTGAACAAAGTGGCCAATTGGTCCGACTTCCTCATCTTGATCTGGTGGTATCCTTAGTATGCGTCGAGAAAACACAAAAGTTTCGAGCCAGCCGTCGAGTCAATGACTTGGTCAATGCGAGGCAAAGCAAACGAATCTTTGGTACATGCTTTGTTCAAGCCGGTGTAATTAACACACATTCTTAATTCTTTGGTTCCCTTTTTGGGGAAAAGTACAGGATTGGCCACCCATTGGGTGTGAAGGACTTCTCAGATAAAACTAGACTTAAGTAACCTTGCTATCTCTTTGCCTATGGCGCGTCTCTTCTCATATCCAAAGCGTCGTAGAGGTTGCTTCACTGGTTTCCATTTTGGATAATGTTCAAGCTTTGCTCGGCAAGTTACCTAGGTACACCTTTCATGTCGGCAGGTTGTCAGGCAAAGATGTCCCTGTTCTCATTGAGGAACTCAACGAGTGCGCTTTCCTATTTGGGATCCAGGTTCGTCACCATGGCGGTGACCTTGGAGGCATCGCCTACCACAAGTTCCACGGGCTTGGTCTCGATGGCGGCCTTGAATGCTAGAGCGGAGTCGGAAATCCATTTCTTCGACGCGGGCATCTACGAGGCATCGACCTTGCTCTGGATCTCCTTGAATTCTTCGCTGTAGAGGACAGCTTCCGCGTAGGCTGCTTCTCTGTGGCATCCCGCAAAAACCACTACTAGAAAATCGCGTGGTTTTTGTGCATTGCATCATCATGACCGCATGCTCATGTCATCATGCCACATTGCATTTGAGCATCGTCATCATCTTGCATTTGCTTGCATAAAACTATTTCGGAAAAACCTGTTTGTGTTTTCTAAACGCCCCGTCCTTATTCAAACGCAAACCCCGGGTCACCTGATTATTTTTTTGTTTTGTTTACTATTGTTTTGCAAAAGTCTGTTTGAATTAAATAAAATATTTAATTAATTTTAGTGGGGGCAGTCGAACGGGCTGAACCGACCCAGTCGACCACCCCCAGTATCAAAAACGGTCCACCAAACCAGCCCCACCTGAATCCTAAAACCACCCAAACCTATTCTACCCACCAACCGAAGTGTGCCACCTCACCCCTCCCCCAAACTCCTACCCACTCTGCCACCTCATCAATCAGTCACCCAGAAATCTTTTCTTACCTAGTCCTAGTCTACCCCCAAACCCTCCACATCACCCCAACCAGTAGCCGGTCGCCACCTCATCACCTCCCTTCCCCTAGCCTATCCCTGGCTGCCACCTCATCCTCACCCCACCGCCACTCACACCACCCACCGACACACCACCATCCCACTAGCCTGCGCCCGGCCCCACCCCCGGTCCACCCCTGCCGCTGGCCCCACCTGCCAGTCCCTAGTCCACCCCCCTGGCCACCCCCACCCCTCTGCCCTCCCGCTGGCCCCACCCCGGCTGGCCCACCACCCGACCCCGCCTGCCCAACCTCTCTACCTCCCCACCGTCTCCTACCTCCCGCCCGACGCGTCCCTCATGCCCGCACCGCACCCGCCTCTTCCCCTCCTCGCCGGCGACCCCGAGTGCCTCCCTCCGGTGGCCGCCCTCCTCCTTCCCCACCGTCTGCTTCCCCCCTCCACCCAGCTCCACCCGCGCCCCCGCTCCCCTCTATCCCCTCGCCATCTTCCTCCCCGCGGCGAGCCTCTCCCCGCCGTCCTCGCCCCGACCCCGCGCCGGCCTCCTCCGGTCTGCCCGCCGCCCCGGAGCCGCCTCTGGCTGCGGCGTCGTCCTCCTCCTCCTCCCGCCGCCCTCGGGCCGGAGCCCGCGTCACCGCCATCCTCCCTCGCTCCGCCGAGCTCCGGTCCCCTCTCGGCCGTCCTCCTCGCCGATCGTCGGTGGCCGCCTTCCTTCCTGCGAGCCGCGGTGCCCCTCGAGCTTCACCGCCCGACCGCCACCGAGCCTCTCCCCTCCGCCGCGTCGCCTCTGCCCGAGCTCGCTTCCAGCCGGCCGAGCTTGCGTGCCCAGCCGGCGAGCAGCCCGTCGCTGCCGGCTCCGCTCCTCAACCTTCAGCGCCCCAGCGAGACCTCCTCTGTTGGCCGCCCTCCCGAGCTCATCCGTCGCGGCACGTCCTCCAGCTTGCTGTGTCGACGACCTGCGCGTCATCGGCCTTTTGTTCTTGGTCGGTTCCCCTCTCTGCTGGAGGGTGGCATGCGTCAGCTAGCGTTGCCCATACGTGGTCTTCTGCCAGCAGATGGCCAATTCAACCTTTCGACAAGATCTTCCTCCAACAACATCAAAACATCATGGTCTGGCGACAAGAACAGCTCGAGGCCCACAATCCCGAAGATCCGAATACCAATCAGTCGAACCCCAAGATCTATCGCCATCGGACAAGCTCGCCGCGAACCCTTGAAGCATGGATCCGATGGTCGGAACCCCGAAGACCGATCCCGGAGCCCGATCCGAAGACCACATGTGCGACAAGTTCTTCATCCCGGACGCCAAGACCGACCCGATTTACGGGCCCGCCAAGATCGCCACGAGAACGACAAGTACTTCATCCTGGATGCCAAGACCGACTCGATGGCGCGGACCCGACAAGGTCTTCGCGACGACAAGATCGACACCGACCAGGGCGAGACCGATGCGCCCCGGCACCAAACCAAGTCCTCCTTCCTGGACGCCGTTCCGCCGAGAATGAATTCGTCGAACCCTGAACCCTGAGACCGAACCCCGAACCCCGGAACCCCAAGATTTGCCGAACCCTAATGTGTGAACCCCTTCCCGAAACCCTATTTTATAACATAATATAACTTGTCGCATAATAATTGTCTTGCATGCATACATTCATGTGGTTTGGGGGCCTTATGCCGATTCACCGTATAATTAAATAAGGGGTCCACATGCGGGCAAATCTAGCCTCATATTGGCCTCAATTAAATTTGTGCACCGAACCGGTACCATATCTTGCCATGTTAAGACAACATTTAATTTGCGGGGTAGATAAATAACATGGGCCATCTAATTAACTGTCGGGACCCCGGTTCCACTTAATATGACCTAATTGCATCGCACCTTTGCCATGCCATGCATCATATCATAAGCATGCCGATATTTTGCCGTAGTATTAAATATTGCATCCGGTGTTTATTCTAGTGTTTTGCTTCTTCGCGGATAAGGCCGTTGAGTTGATGTGAGCTTCGCCCCGATCTTCGGATGAAACTTCGGCAATGTTTTCAGGCGAGCATCTCCCCCTTTCTACCTATCTTACTTTTATAGTATTTATTCCCTCCTGTTGATCTATTGCTATCTGTGTTGCGTTGCTCTAGTTTTTCGTACCCGTGATATCCCTTGCAGCCTTATATTGCCTTGGACACCTCCTATTACCTGTTGTTTGGTAGATAGTTAGACTTGCGCGTCGTAGTCGCTTGCTCAAGTGCTGTTGCGTGTCGTCAAGTGCCACGGTTGTTGGTGTATTGCCGCATGTTGATGTTGGATATGATCATGGTTTTACTTATCGTTCACTTTAATTCCTGTTTAACAACTAAAATTGAAGTAAGTAAGCAGAGGCATCGGTGGGTGATAGATAACATTTGGTTTCTGACCGCCCACTTGTGTCCCGTAGGACCCCGAGTACTTGATACCTGTTCCTTGAATATTCGCGCTATCCACATACGGGGAATTATGGGACCCCCCTTAGCCAGAGCTTGATTCAGTCTTATTTCTTGGGGCCACGAACTAGTTTGAGGTTTTATTTACGATCTTGTACTTATGCCATGCTTTACTGCTTTATTTACGATTGTGCGAGGAGCACACTGTACTGTTTAGGATCGTGACCCGTTTTCGCGGTATCGACACCCCGAGTTTTCGGGTTCCCAGTCGTTTACAGCCGGCCCCACAAACCTCGGGTCCGTCTCGGAGCTAGCTTACTTCGTTGCGGGTATACTCCAAGGGGTGGCCCCCTGAAATATTTCTGAATCCTGTGATTGCTTTGTCGTGAAAGCCTCGTTGGGTTTTGATTTGGTTTTTCTGAGGTCGATCGTGTGTGTGTTGCTATTTGTGCACCCCGGCCGGGTTAAAACTTTCTGAAAGCCGTGTCCGCGGTTATGGACGACTTGGAGCACAGTATCTCGATCATAGACAACTAAACTAAAGTAGTGCTATAAATTTGACTTTATAATGACTAGTAATCAGCTTCACTATAATGGAATGGCTACATAAAACTGCCCACAATTGCTTGTTTGGGTTGTCGCTTGCGACCATTGTATCTGACTAGTAAGTATTACAACTACAACGGAATGGCTAAAGAAAAGTACCAACAACTGCTGGGTTTTTGGGTTATCTCATGCTATTTGTATCTGATTAGTAAGTGGTGCAACTATAACGGAATGGTTAACTAAAATTGCCCACTGTTTATTTTATCAGGATGACTATCTATATTTGACTAGTAATTGCTGCAACGATAACTGAATAAATAAAACTGCCAACTGTGTGCGTTCCTCGGTTGACTTCCTCGTTTGGTCTCGAGGGGGAAACACCAGGAAGGGTTTGTCTGATGGTAGAATCAGGTTGGTTCCGAATAGGTCTTTCTTACCCCTCTCTGATAGCCGACAGTTGTATCGAGTCTCTATAGATTGTTTAGTGCATGCTGCCGCTGCCGCTTCAGTCCACCATACCTGTGTAGGCGAGGACCGCCGAATTCTAGTCTCGCCGTGTACTGGCCTCAGTACTGACGCTCCTCTTTTTCCTTTGCCCTTTGTCGGCACCCCTTTTGTTTAAGCAGGTTTTGAGATCGACGTCGTTAGCAGGGTTACCCTTCCGGCTTGGCCTGGGCAGGGTTATGGACGCCATTGGTTATTCTTCAGGGCTCTTAGCCCCATTTGCATCTTGTCCGTAGTCGGACGTTGTATCATTTTTAAGGTAATTTGGATCTTTGTACCGTATATCTGTATTCTTGACTCATGGAGTCGTGGTGTATATATCTGTTCTGTGGGTCCCATCGAGGACTGTTGTGTAATGTTATCACTTCGTTTTCCACCCGCACGAAAGTTCCTGGTGGGCACCTTTGAATCGTTTCTATGCAGGTTTGGCGGGTTTTCACTAAAACTTGCCTAGGGTCGATTCTGAGGGTGTTACAGAGTGGTATCAGAGCTCAGCAGTTACGATACCCCACAAGTCCAGCCTGTAGGATAACCTAGCTAACGGCCGAAGTAGAGTGTCAAAACTATTTTTGCAAAATCGGTTGGATAGTTCTGATTAGGTCTGATTTTACTTCTTACCCTTCTGCTGCTCTCCTCTCACCTCTGCGTGTTTTGAATCCGCTCTCTTCTCCCTCTCCGAGTCCAGGATTTCTCGTGGTTGGGTTTCGTCGTACCTTCAGGGTTTCGCTTCCTCCTTTGGTAACGGTGTTGCTACATCTGGTCTTCATGCTATCCGAGGATCTCCTCCGTTTGGTGGACTTCTCTTTGTTCCTTCTTGTGCCTTCCGGTGTTTTCCGACGCGACGACATCATCTACGCCGGATCCGATGCAGAGTCTGCATCACTCCTTTGTTTCCGAACCTCGCTTGTCGAGATCTTCAGTCTAATTCCGAGAATGGTTGCACGCTTATCTACCGATTGTGCAGAGTAATAGTTTGGGTGCGTGATGGACTGGCCCCCATGCCGACTACCCCTTCTATTCGCTTTTGTATATTGAAGTGGATGAGAATGCATCGGTTCCCTCTTTCCATCGAAGCTAGAGGTGGCTTTATTTGTTGATACCTCTACCTTCGACCTTTTGTTCCCGGAGTGTTCTCTCGACGATCACGGACAACGACCTCTTGTTAGTGGTGTCGCAAGGAGCTACACGAAGCGAGGAGATGCAGATCACCGACCTTCCTTCCGGTACCATCAAGCGGATCTCGAGGGCGAGATCCAGTGTTAGTGGTGTCGAATTGTGGCATCCCGCAAAAACCACTACTAGAAAATCGCCTTGTTTTTGTGCATTGCATCATCATGACCGCATGCTCATGTCATCATGCCACATTGCATTTGAGCATCGTCATCATCTTGCATTTGCTTGCATAAAACTATTTCGAAAAAACCTGTTTGTGTTTTCTAAACGCCCCGTCCTTATTCAAACGCAAACCCCGGGTCACCGGATTATTTTTTTGTTTTGTTTACTATTGGTTTGCAAAAGTCTGTTTGAATTAAATAAAATATTTAATTAATTTTAGTGGGGGCAGTCGAACGGGCCGAACCGACCCAGTCGACCACCCCCAGTATCAAAAACGGTCCACCAAACCAGCCCCACCTAAATCCTAAAACCACCCAAACCTATTCTACCCACCAACCGAAGTGTGCCACCTCACCCCTCCCCCAAACTCCTACCTACTCTGCCACCTCATCAATCAGTCACCCAGAAATCTTTTCTTACCTAGTCCTAGTCTACCCCCAAACCCTCCACATCACCCCAACCAGTAGCCGGTCGCCACCTCATCACCTCCCTTCCCCTACCTATCCCTGGCTGCCACCTCATCCTCACCCCACCCCCACTCACACCACCCACCGACACACCACCATCCCACTAGCCTGCGCCCGGCCCCACCCCCGGTCCACCCCTGCCGCTGGCCCCACCTGCCAGTCCCCAGTCCACCCCCCTGGCCACCCCCCACCCCTCTGCCCTCCCGCTGGCCCCACCCCGGCTGGCCCACCACCCGACCCCGCCTACCCAACCTCTCTCCCTCCCTACCGTCTCCTACCTCCCGCCCGACGCGTCCCTCACGCCCGCACCGCGCCCGCCTCTTCCCCTCCTCGCCGGCGACCCCGAGTGCCTCCCTCCGGCAGCCGCCCTCCTCCTTCCCCACCGTCTGCTTCCCCCCTCCACCCAGCTCCACCCGCGCCCCCGCTCCCCTCTATCCCCTCGCCATCTTCCTCCCCGCGGCGAGCCTCTCCCCGCCGTCCTCGCCCCGACCCCGCGCCGGCCTCCTCCGGTCTGCCCGCCGCCCCGGAGCCGCCTCCAGCCGCGGCGTCGTCCTCCTCCTCCTCCCGCCGCCCTCGGGCCGGAGCCCGCGTCACCGCCATCCTCCCTCGCTCCGTCGAGCTCCGGTCCCCTCTCGCCCGTCCTCCTCGCCGACCGTCGGTGGCCGCCTTCCTTCCTGCGAGCCGCGGTGCCCCTCGAGCTTTACCGCCCGACCACCACCGAGCCTCTCCCCTTCGCCGCGTCGCCTCTGCCCGAGCTCGCTTCCAGCCGGCCGAGCTTGCGTGCCCAGCCGGCGAGCAGCCCGTCGCTGCCGGCTCCGCTCCTCAACCTTCAGCGCCCCAGCGAGACCTCCTCTATTGGCCGCCCTCCCGAGCTCATCCGTCGCGGCAAGTCCTCCAGCTTTCTCTGTCGACGACCTGCGCGTCATCGGCCTTTTGTTCTTGGTCGGTTCCCCTCTCTGCTGGAGGGTGGCATGCGTCAGCTAGCGTTGCCCATACGTGGTCTTCTGCCAGCAGATGGCCAATTCAACCTTTCGACAAGATCTTCCTCCAACAACATCAAAACATCATGGTCTGGCGACAAGAACAGCTCGAGGCCCACAATCCCGAAGATCCGAATACCAATCAGTCGAACCCCAAGATCTATCGCCATCGGACAAGCTCGCCGCGAACCCTTGAAGCATGGATCCGATGGTCGGAACCCCGAAGACCGATCCCGGAGCCCGATCCGAAGACCACATGTGCGACAAGTTCTTCATCCCGGACGCCAAGACCGACCCGATTTGCGGGCCCGCCAAGATCGCCACGAGAACGACAAGTACTTCATCCTGGATGCCAAGACCGACTCGATGGCGCGGACCCGACAAGGTCTTCGCGACGACAAGATCGACACCGACCAGGGCGAGACCGATGCGCCCCGGCACCAAACCAAGTCCTCCTTCCTGGACGCCGTTCCGCCGAGAATGAATTCGTCGAACCCTGAACCCTGAGACCGAACCCCGAACCCCGGAACCCCAAGATCTGCCGAACCCTAATGTGTGAACCCCTTCCCGAAACCCTATTTTATAACATAATATAACTTGTCGCATAATAATTGTCTTGCATGCATACATTCATGTGGTTTGGGGGCCTTATGCCGATTCACCGTATAATTAAATAAGGGGTCCACATGCGGGCAAATCTAGCCTCATATTGGCCTCAATTAAATTTGTGCACCGAACCGGTACCATATCTTGCCATGTTAAGACAACATTTAATTTGCGGGGTAGATAAATAACATGGGCCATCTAATTAACTGTCGGGACCCCGGTTCCACTTAATATGACCTAATTGCATCGCACCTTTGCCATGCCATGCATCATATCATAAGCATGCCGATCTTTTGCCGTAGTATTAAATATTGCATCCGGTGTTTATTCTAGTGTTTTGCTTCTTCGCGGATAAGGCCGTTGAGTTGATGTGAGCTTCGCCCCGATCTTCGGATGAAACTTCGGCAATGTTTTCAGGCGAGCATCTCCCCCTTTCTACCTATCTTACTTTTATAGTATTTATTCCCTCCTGTTGATCTATTGCTATCTGTGTTGCGTTGCTCTAGTTTTTCGTACCCGTGATATCCCTTGCAGCCTTATATTGCCTTGGACACCTCCTATTACCTGTTGTTTGGTAGATAGTTGGACTTGCGCGTCGTAGTTGCTTGCTCAAGTGCTGTTGCGTGTCGTCAAGTGCCACAGTTGTTGGTGTATTGCCGCATGTTGATGTTGGAGATGATCATGGTTTTACTTAAAGTTCACTTTAATTCCTGTTTAACAACTAAAATTGAAGTAAGTAAGCAGAGGCATCGGTGGGTGATAGATAACATTTGGTTTCCGACCGCCCACTTGTGTCCCGTAGGACCCCGAGTACTTGATACCTGTTCCTTGAATATTCGCGCTATCCACATACGGGGAATTATGCGACCCCCCTTAGCCAGAGCTTGATTCAGTCTTATTTCTTGGGGCCACGAACTAGTTTGAGGTTTTATTTACGATCTTGTACTTATGCCATGCTTTACTGCTTTATTTACGATTGTGCGAGGAGCAAACTGTACTGTTTAGGATCGTGACCCGTTTTCGCGGTATCGACACCCCGAGTTTTCGGGTTCCCAGTCGTTTACAGCCGGCCCCACAAACCTCGGGTCCGTCTCGGAGCTAGCTTACTTCGTTGCGGGTATACTCCAAGGGGTGGCCCCCTGAAATATTTCTGAATCCTGTGATTGCTTTGTCGTGAAAGCCTCGTTGGGTTTTGATTTGGTTTTTCTGAGGTCAATCGTGTGTGTGTTGCTATTTGTGCACCCCGGCCGGGTTAAAACTTTCTGAAAGCCGTGTCCGCGGTTATGGACGACTTGGAGCACAGTATCTCGATCATAGACAACTATAACTAAAGTAGTGCTATAAATTTGACTTTATAATGACTAGTAATCAGCTTCACTATAATGGAATGGCTACATAAAACTGCCCACAATTGCTTGTTTGGGTTGTCGCTTGCGACCATTGTATCTGACTAGTAAGTATTACAACTACAACGGAATGGCTAAAGAAAAGTACCAACAACTGCTGTGTTTTTGGGTTATCTCATGCTATTTGTATCTGATTAGTAAGTGGTGCAACTATAACGGAATGGTTAACTAAAATTGCCCACTGTTTATTTTATCAGGATGACTATCTATATTTGACTAGTAATTGCTGCAACGATAACTGAATAAATAAAACTGCCAACTGTGTGCGTTCCTCGGTTGACTTCCTCGTTTGGTCTCGAGGGGGAAACGCCAGGAAGGGTTTGTCTGATGGTAGAATCAGGTTGGTTCCGAATAGGTCTTTCTTACCCCTCTCTGATAGCCGACAGTTGTATCGAGTCTCTATATATTGTTTAGTGCATGCTGCCGCTGCCGCTTCAGTCCACCATACCTGTGTAGGCGAGGACCACCGAATTCTAGTCTCGCCGTGTACTGGCCTCAGTACTGACGCTCCTCTTTTTCCTTTGCCCTTTGTCGGCACCCCTTTTGTTTAAGCAGGTTTTGAGATCGACGTCGTTAGCAGGGTTACCCTTCCGGCTTGGCCTGGGCAGGGTTATGGACGCCATTGGTTATTCTTCAGGGCTCTTAGCCCCATTTGCATCTTGTCCGTAGTCGGACGCTGTATCATTTTTAAGGTAATTTGGATCTTTGTACCGTATATCTGTATTCTTGACTCATGGAGTCGTGGTGTATATATCTGTTCTGTGTGTCCCATCGAGGACTGTTGTGTAATGTTATCACTTCGTTTTCCACCCGCACGAAAGTGCCTGGTGGGCACCTTTGAATCGTTTCTATGCAGGTTTGGCAGGTTTTCGCTAAAACTTGCCTAGGGTCGATTCTGAGGGTGTTACATTCTCCAATCTCGCAGTCCCTAGCTTTGGCAAAGCTTCCGGATACGATGATGACACCGTTTGGTCTGGGTATCTTGAGTTTCTTGTAGACTAAGAATGGCTTGGCCATGAAGGTGTGGAATATGTCGCGGCTGAATATGACATGGTACACGCTCTTGAAGGGGACCACCTCAAAGGTCATGCGCTCTTGGCGGTAATTATTAACATCGCCAAAGGCTACCTAAAGTGTGATGCACCCAAGGGACCGAGCCTCCCGACCAGGAACTACGCCGTGGAAGATGGTGTTGGTCCGCCTTAGGTTTGCCTCCGTCAAGTTCATCTTCTTCAGTGTATCTAGGTACATGATGTTGATGCTGCTTACACTATCCACCATACATTTGGTGAACTCATTGCCGTCAATCAAGGGGTTGATGACCACAGCGTATTGGCTCTCCGTAGGGATGAGTTCTGGGTGATCCTTCATGTCCCAAGTAATTGGAATCTCCGACCAGCGCAGGACATGGGGAACTGGGGGTAGAGTAGCCATCAGTATCCTCATAGAGGTCTTCTGTTGTCGGACGGTGGGGGCGCGAAGGAAAGTATGGAAAATTGCCTCCTTCTTATCGAAGGGGTTCTTGCCTTTGCTGTCGCTCTTGGCGGCGTGCTTGGGATCAATGTCCTCGTCCATGTCACTTGAATCCTAGGACTCCTCCTCCTTCTTCTTCCCCTTTCCCTTGCCTCGTGGTCTGTTCTTCCGACTTTGCTTGTAGCCGGACTCCGGGTCCTCCTTGAGGTCGTTGATGAACTTGTAGTGGAGATTGGTATGAGTGGTCTTGCCGTTGACATTGAGGTGTCTGAGGCACGGCATATCGCGGTACTCTTTGTAGGTTTGGGAAACGCGAAGCGCTGCCGAGGTAGTTTCACTTCCTCGCTGTTGCCCACGACCAGCTCCCCGTCCTCGTCCACATTATCCACCATCACCTCGTCCTACGAAGGTCATAGCGACCATGTCGGGAGTTTGCTTTTCTTCTGGTGCTGTTTTCCACTTTGTGCTGCTGTTCCTCCGAGCTTGAGTTGGAACGACCGCTGCCGGCAGAGATCCGCGAGCATCGTCATCGATAGCTGCAAACTCACTAGCCAACTGAATCATCTGATTCAAGTCTAGTTGGTGATTGTCATGCAAGCGCTTCAACTTATGTCGGAGAAACGTGCCCCTTTCCAACCCATCGATGAAGGCGGCCATGGCGGTCTGAGCATGCACTTCTGCACAGGAATTCTTCCTATCCAGTCAGTGGGAGAGGTAGGCGCGAGATGTCTCGTCTTTCTCTTGCACGCACCGCTATAGATCGCCAAATGTGCAGGGATGCTGGTACGTACCCTCGAAGTTCTTGGTGAACGCTTCTTGCATGTCCAACCAATTGCAGATGGATTTCTCCGGCAAGTCATCAATCCATTGACGGGCCGTGCCCGCCAACATCAATGGGAGGTACTTGACAGCAACGTTGGGGTTACCCCCGGCGATCTCCACCGCGTTGTTGTAGTCCTGCAACCATGTAGCTAGCTTAGCGGTGCCGTCATAGGCCTTGATGGTCTTGTCAATCCGGAAACCCTTGGGGTAAGTTGCGGACCATATCGCAGGTCCAAAGCAACGTGGTCCCAGGTATGGTCCTTCCCGGGCCTCGTGGATCTTGTCTATCCACGAACGTGCGTCGTATGGCTTCGGGCTTCTCTTCTTCTTGTCCATAGGGGATGGGCTGCGTGAACTGAAGGGTTTCGCGGCATAGTAAATCAAAATTTTCTACGGATGCGAACAGTGGGAAAGCCAAGATCTAATCTAGGAGATGCAAACAACGAGAGAGATTGGATTAGATCTTCATACCCTTGAAGATTCGCACAGCGGAACGTTCGTCGGAACGTGGGTGATGTAGTCGTACTCGCTTCTCCTCCTCGCGATCCGATCCGATCTAGCACCACAAGTGGCGGTGCCTCCGTGAGATGCACAGGTGCAGCACCTCGACGTCTCCTCCTTCCTTGGTCCAGCAAGTATGGTGGAGAGATGGGTTGGATCTACAACGCGACGGCGCGGTGCAATTGGTGGAGAATTTCTGCAGCAGGGCTTCGCCTACAAGCAGTCGGGAGGGAGAGAGGAGGGCAGCAGGGCGGCTAGGGTGGGAGGGGAAGGTGTGGGGGGTTGGTGCGCCCCCACCCCTCTTTACATAGAGGGGGGGCGCAGCCCTAGCCCCTCCCCCAAGCCCAAACCGGCGGCCCCAAAGGATAAGGAGCGGGGGGCAAGGAAACCCCCCCTTCTAGAAGGTCTATCTCGAGTTTAAACCTCTCTTGGCCGGCTGGGCCCTATGGGGCCTTGTCCCCCTGGCCCAATGCGGCCAGGGCACTCCCTCATAGGCCGATGCCCCCTCCCGGAAGGTGGGTCCACGTTGGTCCCCTTCCGGAAGGTTCTAGAAGCTTCCGGTACAATACCGATTAACCCGGAACAATTCCGAACTCCAAAAACTGCACTGCCTTATATGAATCTTATTCTCCGGGCCACTCCGGAACCTCTCGTGATGTCCCGGATCCCATCCGAGACTCCGAACAAAAACTCATAAACCAATTATCCAATCTATCCTAGCGTCGAGACACGTTAAGTCTGTGACCCTGCGGGTTCGAGAATATGCAGACATGATCTTCTATCAATAATCAACAGCGGGGTCTGGAAACCCATATTGACTCCCACACATTCATCGATGATCATATCGGATGAACCACGATGCCAGGATTCAATCAATCCCATATATATATTCCCTTCGTCTCGCGATATTTTTACTTGCCCGAGATTTGATCGTCGGTACCGTCATACCTAGTTCAATCTCGTTCACAGCAAGTACTTTACTCGTTCCGTAATCCGATATCACTTTGTGATTAACTCCTTAACCACATGCTTGCAAGCGGTGTTGATATCGATTACCGAGTGGGCCCGAAGTATATCTCTCCGACTTGGGAGGGACAAATCCCATCTCGATACATACAACCCAACAGATACTTTCCGATCACCTGAGAGACACCTTTATGATCACCCTCTCATATGATGACGTTTGATGACCTCAAAGCTTTCTTCCGATACCAGGGAGTTGTATTATCTCATGGTCTAAGGAATACAATATTTGACATAAGAAAAGCTTCGCAAAGACGAACACGATGACACGATCTAATTGCTTCGCTTAGTTTGGGTCTGTCCATCGCATCATTCTCCCAATGATATGATCTCATTATCAATTGACAACTCATGTCTATGGTTAGGAAACCTTAACCATCATTGATCAATGAGCTAGTCCATAGAGGCGTACTAGGTACACGGTGTTGTTCACAAACCACACAAGTATTAAAGTTTCCGCTTAATACAATTCTAGCATGGAATATAAACATTATCATGAACAAGAATTATAATAATAACATCTTTATTATTGCCTCTAGGGAATAATTCCAACAGTCTCCCACTTGCACTAGAGTCAATAATCTAGTTTACATCTGGCAACAATCTCACACCCATGGCACTGAGGTGTTGATCATGTTTTACACGTGGAAGAGGTTTAGTCAATGGATCTGCGATATTCAGATCTGTATGTACTTTGCTAATCTTCAGATCTCCATCTGCTATATAATCTCGGATTATATGAAACTTGCGGTTTATATGCTTGGTCTTTGGATGATATCTTGGTTCCTTAGCGAGTGCTATGGCGCCAGTGTTGTCACACAATATCTCCAATGGGTCCAATGCACTTGGAACCACGCCAAGCTCAGTGATGAAGTTTCTGATCCAAACTCTTTCACTTGACGCTTCTGCAGCAGCCATGTATTCCGCTTCTACTCTAGATCCCGCGATCACGCTTTGCTTGCAGCTTCTCCAGCTCACAGCTCCTCCATTCAAAATATAAACGTATCCTATCTGAGATTTGGAATCATCCTTGTCGGTGTCAAAACTAGCGTCGACGTAACCTTTTACGACGAGTTGTTCACCACCCCCATAGACTAAGAACATTTCTTTAGTCCTATTTAGGTACTTTAGGATGTTCTTCACGGCTGTCCAGTGTTCCACTCCTGGATCACTTTGATACCTGCTCGTCAAACTAAGAGCATTGGACACATCCGGTCTAGTACATAGCATATGGCATACATGATAGAACCT
Organism: Avena sativa; assembly: GCA_916181665.1. Classification (NCBI taxonomy): domain Eukaryota; kingdom Viridiplantae; phylum Streptophyta; class Magnoliopsida; order Poales; family Poaceae; genus Avena; species Avena sativa. The sequence goes on from OV702280.1 coordinate 99,156,308, forward strand.
ATGGCCGAGGCATAAGGCACTTTGCTCATAGCTTCCCTATCATTTACCGTAGCCGGACACTGAGCCTTGCTCAATATCTTACCTGACAACATAGGCACTGAACCTTTCTTTTCCTTATCCATTCTGAACCTTTTCAGAACTTTGTCTATGTATGTACTCTGGCTTAAAGCTATCAGGCGTATTTGTCTATATCTATAGATTTTGATGCCCAATATATAAGCAGCTTCACCTAGGTCTTTCATTGAAAAACACTTGTTCAAATAACTCTTCACATCGTTAAGCATGTTAATGTCATTTCCAATAATCAATATGTCATCCACATATAGTACCAGAAATGTCACCGAGCTCCCACTCACTTTCTTGTAGATACAAGCTTCATAGCAATTTGGAACAAATCCAAAGCTCTTGATCACTTGATCAAAACGAAGGTTCCAACTCCGAGATGCTTGCTTCAGTCCATAAATGGAACGCTGAAGTTTGCATACTTTATCAGCATCCTTAGGATTGACAAAACCTTCGGGTTGCATCATATACAACTCTTCATCAATGTTGCCATTGAGGAAAGCAGTCTTGACATCCATCTGCCATATTTCATAATCATGAAACGCAACAATTTCTAATAAAATCCGAATGGACTTAAACATCGCTACGGGAGAGAAAGTCTCATCGTAGTCAACACCTTGAACTTGTCGAAAACCTTTCGCGACAAGCCGTGCTTTATAGATGGTAACATTACCATCCGCGTCCGTTTTCTTCTTGAAGATCCACTTGCACTCAACGGCCTTTCGGTCGCTAGGAGGGTCCACCAAAGTCCATACTTGGTTTTCGCTCATGGATCCCAATTCGGATTTCATGGCTTCTAGCCATTTCTCAGAGTCTGGGCTCATCATCGCTTCCTCATAGTTCGTAGGTTCACTGTCTTCTACTAGCAAGATAGTCAAGACAGGGTTGCCGTACCACTCAGGAGGGGCACGCGACCTTGTCGACCTGCAACGTTCAGTAGCAGCATCGTCCGAAGCTTCATGATCCTTGTCATTAGCTTCCTCTATTGTTGGTGCAGGCGGCACTGGAACAATTTCAGGTGCTGCGCTACTCTCCAATTCAAGAGAAGGTTCGATAACCTCGTCTAGCTCTACTTTCCTCCCACTCACTTCTTTCGAGAGAAACTCCTTCTCAAGAAAGGAACCGTTCTTTGCGACAAACACTTTGCCTTCAGTTCTGTGATAGAAGGTATACCCAATAGTTTCCTTGGGGTATCCTATGAAGACGCATTTCTCCGCTTTGGGTTCGAGCTTGTCCGGCATCAACTTCTTGACGTAAGCTTCGCATCCCCAAACTTTAAGAAACGACAACTTAGGTTTAGAACCAAACCACAGTTCATACGGTGTCGTCTCAACGGATTTAGATGGTGCCCTATTTAAAGTGAATGCAGCGGTTTCTAATGCATAACCCCAAAATGATAACGGCAAATCAGTAAGAGACATCATCGATCGGACCATATCTAATAGGGTTCGATTCCGGCGTTCAGACACACCATTGTGTTGTGGTGTTCCGGGTGGCGTGAGTTGTGAAACGATTCCACTTGCTTTAAGATGCGTGAGAAAATCATAACTCAAATATTCACCTCCATGATCGGATCGTAGAAACTTAATCTTTCTGTTACGATGGTTCTCCACTTCATTCTGAAATTCTTTGAACTTTTCAAACGTTTCAGATTTATGTTTCATTAAATAGATATACCCATATCTTCTTAAGTCATCGGTAAAAGTGAGAAAATAGCGATATCCACCGCGCGTCGAAACACTCATCGGTCCGCATACATCGGTATGTATGATTTCCAACAAGTCCGTTGCTCGCTCCATCATACCGGAGAACGGGGTTTTGATCATCTTGCCCATGAGGCATGGTTCGCATGTGTCAAATGATTCAAAATCAAGAGACTCCAAAAGTCCATCAGAATGGAGTTTCTTCATGCGCTTTACTCCAATATGACCTAGACGACAGTGCCACAAATAAGTAGTATTATCACTATCTACTTTGCATCTCTTAGCCTCAATGTTGTGGATGTGTGTTTCATCCCTTTCGAGATTTAGAAGAAATAAACCATTCACAAGAGGTGCATGACCATAAAATATGTTACTCATATAAATAGAACAACCATTATTCTCCGATTTAAATGAATAACCGTCTTGCAATAAACATGATCCAGATATGATGTTCATGCTCAACGCAGGCACATAATAACATTTATTGAGGTTTAAAACTAATCCCGAAGGTAAAACTAAGGAGAGCGTGCCTACGGCCATCACATCAACTCTTGATCCGTTGCCAACGCGCATCGTCACCTCATCCCTCGCTAGCCGCCATCTATTCCGTAGCTCCTGTTTCGAGTTACAAATATTAGCAACTGAACCGGTATCAAATACCCAGGCACTACAACGAGGGCTAGTAAGTAAAACATCAATAACATGTATATCAAATATACCTTTGATGGTGCCAGCCTTCTTGTCCGCTAAGTACTTCGGACAGTTGCGCTTCCAGTGACCCTTGTCCTTGCAATAGAAGCACTCAGTGTCCGTCTTGGGACCAGACCTGAGCTTCTTCTTAGCAGGGGCATTGCGCTTGCCGCCGCCCTTCTTGAAGGGCTTCTTTGCTCCCTTACCTTACTTAAAGGTGGGCTTGTTGACCATCAACACATGATTATCCTTTTTGATGTCCACTTCCACGGCCTTCAGCTTTGCGAAGAGCTCGGTGATCGTATCAGTGGAACCAATCTGATTGTGAGTCACTACAAAACTTTTGTAGCTGGGAGGGAGTGATTGCAGAACCCTGTCAATCTTGAGCTCCTCTGGAATCGTGCATTCCAGTTGCTCAAGGCATTGAGTGTAGCCCGTCATCTTAATGGCGTGCTCACTAACGGAACTCCCTTCCTCCATCTTGCAGTTAAAGAACTTCTCAGAGATCTCATATCTCTCAGAACGGGCTTGAGTCTGAAACATGGTTTTCAGCTCTTCGAGAATCTCAAAGGGCCCGGGATAGTCTTCAAAACGATTTTGAAGTTCCGGTTCCATAGCAAACAACATGGTGCTCTTAATCACACCATAATCATCTTTGCGCGACTGATAGACAGCTTTCTCATCAGCCGGCGCAGTTGCAGTAGGGGGGTCACCTAACGCTTTCCCAAGGACATAGTCCTTTTGACCGCCAGAGAGAATGATTCTTAGATTGCGGAACCAATTGGTGAAGTTAGACCCATTGTTTCTAAGCTTTTCCTTCTCACCAAAAACGTTGAAGTTGAAGTTGGACTTGGCCATGTGATCTACAGTATTGGCAAGTACAATTTAGACTATGTTCATGATAACTAGTTCAACTTTTAATCAAATTACTAGATGAACTCCCACTAAATTCAACATCCCTCAAGTTGTTTAGTGAACAGGATCCAAATTCACCACACCTAATCCGATCTTCACGAGAAGAGATGTGGTTTCAATGGTGGACAACGAAGTGTCGATCATATCATTCATATGACTCATGCTTAACCTTTCGGTTCATGTGTTCCGAGGCCATGTCTGTACATGCTAGGCTCGTCAAGTTAGACCCAAGTATTTCGGCGTGTGCAAAACTGGCTTGCACCCGTTGTATGTGAGCGTAGAGTCTATAGCACCCGATCATCACGTGATGCTTGGACACGACGAACTTTCGCAACGGTGCATACTTGGGGATAACACAGTTCTTATCTTGATCTTTAAGTGAGGAATCATCTTATAATGCTACCGTCGCGATCTAAGCATAATAAGATACATAAAAGGATAAACATCACATGCATATAACTTTATGTGACATGGTATAGCCAATCTTCGCGCAATGATCTCCATCTTGTGCGTTCCGGCATGATCTCCATCACTCCACCATGATTGCCTCCACCACGAATAGCAACTACAACTATTGCTACCTACTTAGCGATAAAGTGAAACTATTACATGGCGCATAAGAAGTTGACACACAGGTCATACACAATTATAAAGACAACCATATGGCTCCTGCCGGTTGTGTACTCATCGACATGCAAGTCGTGAAACATTACAAAACATGATCATCGCATACATTATACACATCACATCTTGGGCCATACCATATCACAGAAAACACTCCCTGCAAAAACAAGTTAGACGCCTCTACTTTGTTGTTGCATGTTTTACGTGGCTTATGGGAGTAGATGCTAAGAACGATTCTTACCTATGGAAAGCCACAATGGTGATATTATGGTTGCCAAACTCCGGTGTTAATCCCATGACAACTATAATGAGAGAAACTGGCATCCACCAGCCGCATGTGTGGAACAAGCCACACGTCAAGTGCGGAGCCGGTCTCGCGAACGACGTCGCGTAAGGTTGGCCTGGACCGCTTCAATCTCACTATCTCGCGTCATAAGAAGAACACAAACAAGAGGCTTGCAACAGAAAACATCAACGCCCGCAACAACCATGTTGCGTTCTACTCGTGAAACACATCTACGCATAGATCTAGCTCTGATACCACTAAAGGGTTTTGCGGCCTAGTAAATCAAAATTTTCTACGGATGCGAACTGAGGGAAAGCCAAGATCTAATCTAGGAGATGCAAACAACGAGAGAGATTGGATTAGATCTTCATACCCTTGAAGATTCGCACAGCGGAACGTTCGTCGGAACGTGGGTGATGTAGTCGTACTCGCTTCTCCTCCTCGCGATCCGATCCGATCTAGCACCACAAGTGGCGGTGCCTCCGTGAGATGCACACGTGCAGCACCTCGACGTCTCCTCCTTCCTTGGTCCAGCAAGTATGGTGGAGAGATGGGTTGGATCTACAACGCGACGGCGCGGTGCAATTGGTGGAGAATTTCTGCAGCAGGGCTTCGCCTACAAGCAGTCGGGAGGGAGAGAGGAGGGCAGCAAGGGCGGCTAGGGTTGGAGGGGAAGGTGTGGGGGGTTGGTGCGCCCCCACCCCTCTTTATATAGAGGGGGGGCGCAGCCCTAGCCCCTCCCCCAAGCCCAAACCGGCGGCCCCAAAGGATAAGGAGTAGGGGGCAAGGAAACCCCCCTTCTAGAAGGTCTATCTCGAGTTTAAACCTCTCTTGGCCGGCTGGGCCCTATGGGGCCTTGTGCCCCTGGCCCAATGCGGCCAGGGCACTCCCTCTTAGGCCGATGCCCCCTCCCGGAAGGTGGGGCCACGTTGGTCCCCTTCCGGAAGGTTCTAGAAGCTTCCGGTACAATACCGATTAACCCGGAACAATTCCGAACTCCAAAAACTGCACTGCCTTATATGAATCTTATTCTCCGGACCACTCCGGAACCTCTCGTGATGTCCCGGATCCCATCCGAGACTCCGAACAAAAACTCATAAACCAATTATCCAATCTATCCTAGCGTCGAGACACGTTAAGTGTGTGACCCTGCGGGTTCGAGAATATGCAGACATGATCTTCTATCAATAATCAACAGCGGGGTCTGGAAACCCATATTGACTCCCACACATTCATAGATGATCATATCGGATGAACCACGATGCCAGGATTCAATCAATCCCATATATATATTCCCTTCGTCTCGCAATATTTTTACTTGCCCGATATTTGATCGTCGGTACCGTCATACCTAGTTCAATCTCGTTCACAGCAAGTACTTTACTCGTTCCGTAATCCGATATCACTTTGTGATTAACTCCTTAACCACATGCTTGCAAGCGGTGTTGATATCGATTACCGAGTGGGCCCGAAGTATATCTCTCCGACTTGGGAGGGACAAATCCCATCTTGATACATACAACCCAACAGATACTTTCCGATCACCTGAGAGACACCTTTATGATCACCCTCTCATATGATGACGTTTGATGACCTCAAAGCTTTCTTCCGATACCAGGGAGTTGTATTATCTCATGGTCTAAGGAATACAATATTTGACATAAGAAAAGCTTCGCAAAGACGAACACGATGACACGATCTAATTGCTTCGCTTAGTTTGGGTCTGTCCATCGCATCATTCTCCCAATGATATGATCTCATTATCAATTGACAACTCATGTCTATGGTTAGGAAACCTTAACCATCATTGATCAATGAGCTAGTCCATAGAGGCGTACTAGGGACACGGTGTTGTTCACAAACCACACAAGTATTAAAGTTTCCGCTTAATACAATTCTAGCATGGAATATAAACATTATCATGAACAAGAATTATAATAATAACATCTTTATTATTGCCTCTAGGGCATAATTCCAACATGAACGACGCGGGGCCCCTCCGCCATGGTGGCTGCTAGGTGGCGACAAAGGCGGAGGTGGCGGTGGGTTAGCCTTCTTGCTGTTACCCTCCTGCGACGGCTCACTCTTGTCGCGGTTGCTTGTCGGACGCGGAGGGTCATGGCGCGACCTACTCTTGTGTCCCTGGTTGCGCTCTCCGTCATGACGGGTCTTCTCCGTGTTATCGCGGATGACGATGCCGCTCTGCCTGGATTTATTCTGATATACTTTTAATTGAAAGAGTTTTCCCTATCTTCCAAAATATTTCTTTTTTCTTATTTTAACCTTTCGATTTCTATATTAAAGATAGGCTGACAAAGTTGGCCTAATTTATTAGTTTTCACTAACCCTAGATCCTTTCCCGAGATAAAAAATCAATTCTATCCTCTCGAGCTCCATTGTGTACTATTTACTTAAAACCTTTCGGCTTGATCTTAGGCCCTGACTCACCCTCCGTGGATGAACCTTGCGGAAGAAACCTTGGGTTTTAGGGGAAGATATCTATCCAAATTTTATAAAAAAAGGCATATTAGGGCTATACGGATTCGAACCGTAGTCCTTCTCGGTAAAACAGATCAGCTAAAACAAAATGATATACCAAAGGGATAACTAAAAAACTTAATAAAATGGATATGACTGCTATGGAGGGTCCAATGCTAAATAAAGGAATATCCCCTCGGGATGGTAGTATATCCTCTTTTAAAAGTAGCTTAGTCCCATCTGCTATAGCTTGAAGCAGTCAAGTCCTAGGCAAGCGGACCTAATTTTAACAGCCGGTACGGTAACAATGAAAATGGCCCCGTCTTTAGTGAGGTTATACGAGCAAATGCATGAACCAAAATACGTCATTGCTATGGGAGTCTGTCTGGATATACCAAGATAGATCTACGGTCTAATGAGGCTACTATGAAATATTTACTCATGGGTGGGGCAAGCTCTTCTATTCTGGTTCATTGTTTCTCTTGGCTATATGGTTCATCTGGGGGGAGATCGAGCTTCAAGAAATTAAAAATTGAACTTCAAAAAAGGAATTCTTTTGATTCAACCATCTCTTTCTCAACTCAGCAACTTGAAGTATTAATCTTATATTTAGGATACCAAGAAAGCACATCAGATCATAATATATATCAGATTGAATGAGCATTCTCCATATTATGCCTTGAAGAGGACTTGAACCTCCACGCTCTTCAGCACGAGATTTTGAGTCTCGCGTGTCTACCATTTCACCATCAAGGCTAGAAAAACGGATCCAAATTTGACTAAAATGCACGATCTTCACAGGTATCACTTTTCACGATACCTAAAAGGTGCAATAGCAATTTTGAACCATTTCATATACTATAAGAGAATGGTTTCCGTACGACGGTGAGCCTTTGTGTCTTTGTGATGTCGGGGTGAGCGAGGCGGTGGAGATGGGAAACGAGGTTGGGCCTTACCTCCGTGGTCGGAGGATATGGGGATGGCATCATTCCTGTTGCGCGCATCCATCCGTCTTCATTCTGATGAACCCGTCTGACATCCGACATCAAGAGGAGATCTGTCCCTTGGCGGCTTATGCTGGCTAGATTGTCAAAACGCTGGGTCAGACTCAAGCCTCTGAGAGGTGGCCTTTTCCTGCTATTTTACCGCCTTGGCCACTATCTCATAGACCTGGTCCACTGCCTCAGGCGATCTATCCTGCTCCAGAAGGGTCTTGGTGACGGCGAGGTTGAGGAGAGGATTGGGCATCACCTGCCTGCCTTCACTGTCAATGTATGGCTTGGCTCGTGCCGGCTTCGGGGGAGCCCATCCTAGGTTTCGCCGCCACCAGGAACGTTGATGACGCGAGCCGGAGCTTTCTTGGCCTTCTGCTGCTGCAGCAGAGTCTTGTACTCGGCCTCCATTGCTCTAGCTTTCTCTATGGATTTCTACGCGTTGACCAGATCTCGATCTAGTTTTGCACCTTGCTCCGCGATGTCCTGCGCTTCCTCCAGCAGCTGCTGGCGCTTCTCGTCAAGTTGGGTCACGTTCCGGATATGAGCTACGGTCAGTGGCTCGACGAGGAGATTTCCGTACATCACTCTATCAGCTGGAGTAACTTGGGCAGAAGTAGACGTAGATGCTGGAGGCGGCAAGTTTGCAGTGTTGTTGTTTCTCGGGCCGGTGCCGAGTTCCTACGGCTGTTTGCACTGGGTTAGGCGGAGGGGGCATGATCTTTGCGCGATCATTGTCGGCAGCAGCAGGTGGTCCTTTTCCTTTGTCCAGAGTTGTAGGCGGACCTCGTCTGGGTTGATCTTCATCCATCGCCGTCCCAATGGTGACGAAGACCTCTCGAGACGTGACGGTGTTGTTGGCCTGCTCGTCGCGCGTGTACTCCTCCTCCATCTCCTACATGGCAGAGTCTAGCTCCTCTGGACTGAAATCTATCTCCTCTAAATCTGCACTGAAGTTGGCGTATAGCGCGTCAATCACAAAGTCGGAGGGTGCCAAGGCTTCCTCGATGACGGGGGGTGGAGGTGCAATAGCAGCGACGATGACTAGAGGTGGTGGCGCAGATGCGGCGATGGCGGCCGGAGTCGATGGTGGCGGTTTCTTAGGTGGCAGAGCTCCACCAATGAGCGCAAGATCCGCCTGAGCTGTCCCCTCGGCCTCCGCGTAGCTGTTGACAGTGTTCACCATGCTTTCCAAGGTGAGGCGTCTTGAAGCTTGATGCCGCCTTAGAGAATGCCGAAGAAGCGTTCCCTGGTCCAGTCATTCCACAAAGTGATACATAGCATCAGATTGGCTCGTATACGGAGCCACCTGGCGAGGTAATCACGGGGGTTTTTGCCCTCTCTCTGAACGCAACACGCCAGATCGAAGATGGTAACCACGCCGGCAAACTTGGATCTATGCTGTCCATACGCACGGATGAAGCCGACGGACTTGCAATGATTTGCTACCGTTATATCCTGCACAGGGGTGGTTTGGGTGGGCCTTGAATTTTTCCGATCTTTGCCGGCAAACTCTAAGGAGAGATCCGACATCGATCCTTCCGCGAATGTATCCTTCCCGTAGGCGGTCCGTGCGGGTCTTGATTCTCCTCCGACTCCCAGGGAACTAGTGCCCAAGTCGGTTTCGCCAATGAAGAGGTGGATGTCTCCGATAGGAACGATCGAACATCGCGTAGGGTTCGTCTTCGCCAGGATCCAGAACTCGTCGGGAGGGACGATTGGAATGTTGCCGGAGAAGAGAACGCAACCGATGGCTACGGTTTCACCGATTCCCACGAAGATCTTGGTCCTCGCCAGCTGAAGAGCCTGAAGCGCCTCTTGCCCCACGGTGGGCGCCAACTGTCGTGGTATTGCCGACGAGTACGCCATGGAGGGGTCCTCACAGTGCATGTTTAGAGACATGGGGGAAGGAGGACGGTTGACGGGTATGAGGTAACACAGCTTACCCAGGTTCAGATCCCACAATGGTGGCGGAATCCTACTCCTGCTATAAATCATTATAATGGCAATACTCCGAGTTATAGGGATTGGTTCGCTGTGCGAGGTATGAGTTAATTGGTGCCCTAAAGTCTCCCATAGGCCCGACTTATATAGTCACCAGGTCCTAGGGTTATAGAGAAAATTCCTAGTCGGACAGGTTACAGAGTCCTACACTGCCTATTACTAGTCTAGCGTGTCTTGCACTCCAAGGCTCCGGGTACGTCGGTGACTCCTTCGTAGCCTTCCTTTATCCGGCATGGGCCTCCCTTCTGGATCCATCTAACTGGGCCGCCCAGCAGGCCATGGGCCTTGCTACCAACTGTGGGCCACCCAAGTTATCCGGATAGAGGACATGCTATGAGGATACCCATATAGCATATCCCCAACAATGAATGCCCAGAAAATAAAGTTGAAGGAGCCAACAAGCCCAACCCTTTCCAGAAGGGACAAGTGAACCACATCAATGTGGAAGAAATATATGAAGAGTCTGATGTTGTGGCTGGTAAGTTCAAGCTTAATTCTTTTCCAGCACTTGTTCTTTTTGATACTGGTGCATCGCATTCATTCATATCAAGAACATTTGTTGATAAAAATGGACTTCCAACTGAAACTATTGGGTGTCCTATAAAAGTAAGCTCTCCCGATGGAGAGATGATAGTGAACTTTGGATGCCATGATATAGTGATAGAATTTGGAAAGTATAAGTTTCTAGTTAGTTTGATAATCCTAGATTCCCAAGGATTGGATGTTATTCTAGGCATGGATTGGATGACTAATTATGAAGGAGTACTAGATTGTGCCAATCGTACCGTTACACTCACAACCCTGGATAAGAAACGGATTAGGTTCAAATCAAACTTTGAATCAAAAGGGAGTAAGCTAAATTCTCTTAAGGGGCTTAGCATAGACAGTGTGCTAATTGTGAAGGAGTATCCGAATGTGTTTCCGGAAGAATTGCCAGGAATTCCACCAGATAGAGATGTGGAGTTTCTGATTGACTTACTGCCAGGATTAGGACCAATAGCAAAGACACCTTACAAGATGTCAGTTGATGAGTTGAAAGAACTCAAGAAACAACTTGGAGAACAGTTGCAGAAAGGATTTATTCAACCAAGTTCTTAGTCTTGGGGTGCACCAGTTCTGTTTGTTCAGAAGAAGGATAGAAGTCAAAGGTTATGCATAGATTACCGTTCGCTCAATGAGGTGACTATAAAGAACAAGTATATGTTGCCTAGAATCAACGATCTATTTGATCAGCTAGAAGGAGCCCGTGTGTTCTCGAAGATTGATCTCCGATCAGGCTACTTTCAGCTAAAGATTAGAGAGTAAGACATACCTAAAACTGCTTTCACCACTAGGTATGGTTTGTATGAGTACACCATGATGCCATTTGGTTTGACAAATGCACCAGCCTATTTCATGAATATGATGAACAAGGTGTTCATGGAGTTTCTTGACAAGTTTGTTGTCGTATTCATCGATGACATTTTGATCTATTCCAAGAGCAAAGAAGAGCATGAAGAACATTTGCGTTTGATACTTTAGAAGCTCAGGGAGCAAAAGCTGTATTCCAAATTCATAAAGGATGAATTCTTGTTAAATGAAGTTGAATTTCTCGGACATATTCTGTCGGGAAATGGAATAGCGGTCGATCCCGCAAAGGTGTCAGCTGTAACTGAGTGGGAATCTCCCAAGTCAGTGAAAGAAGTTCGCAGTTTCCTAGGCTATGCAGGATATTATAGAAGGTTCATTGAGAATTTCTCAAAGGTAGCTAAGCCAATGATGGAGTTACTTAAGAAATATAAGAAGTTTGACTAGACTAAAGGGTGTGAACTCGGTTTCCAAGAATTGAAGAAGAGACTAGTGACAGGACCAGTCTTATGTTGCCAGTTTTGGAGAAGGATTTCCACGTATATTGTGATGCATCTCACCAAGGATTGGGTTGAGTTTTGATGCAGGAAGGGAAAGTTGTGGCTTATGCCTCAAGACAACTCAAAAATCATGAAGTGAATTATCCTACTCATGACTTAGAGTTAGCATCTATTGTCCATGCACTAAAAACATGGAGACATTATCTTTTGGGAAAACGTTGTGAAGTGTTCACAGATCACAAGAGTCTAAAATATATCTTCACTCAGAAAGAAATCAATATGAGACAAATAAGATGGCTTGAACTCATCAAAGACTATGACTTGAGTTTGCAATACCACCCCGGTAAAGCAAATGTTGTAGCAGATGCTTTGAACTGTAAGGTTTATGTGAATGGCCTTACTAAGGGAGAATTGCCAGATGATCTGTGTGCCCAATTCAAAGATCTCAGATTGGAAATAGTACCTAAAGGACATCTCATGTCATTAGATGTACAACCCACATTGTTGGACAAGATCAATGAAGCCCAAAAGTTGGACAAGGAAATTGATGAGATAAAAGGAAAAATTAGCAAAGGGAAATCTAAAGGATTCCATGAAGACGAACAGGGTACTTTATGGTATGGAAATCGTATCTGCATTCCGCAAGATCTGGAACTTCGGAAACTGATTCTGCAAGAAGCACACAATTCACCATATTCCATTCACCTAGATAACACCAAAATGTACATGGATGTGAAGGAAATATTTTGGTGGAACAACCTCAAGAAGGATATTGTGGAGCATATTGCCATGTGTGATGTGTGTAGTCGAGTAAAGGTGGAACATCAGAAACCGGTAGGGTTATTACAACCACTACCTATTCCTGATTGGAAGTGGGACAAGATTGGTATGGATTTTATCACCGGACTGCCAAGGACTAGATCTGGATATGATTCCATTTAGGTTGTGGTATATCGCCTAACTAAAGTGGCTCATTTCATACCCGTGAAGACAACCTATACAAGTGCTAAGTTATCCAAGATCTACATGAAAAGAATTGTGTGCCTACATGGAGTACCCAAGAGTATTGTGTCGGATAGAGGAACTCAGTTCACCTCACATTTTTGGTGACAATTGCATGAGTCACTAGGAACAAGGTTAGAGTTCAACACAGCTTTTCACCCCCAGACTGATGGACAGACAGAAAGGACCAATCAGATTTTGGAGGATATGTTGAGGGCATGTGCCCTAGACTATTTTTGCTAGTTGGGATGAAAGTCTGCCTTATGCAGAATTCTCTTACAATAACAGCTATCAAGCCAGCATTTAGATGGCACCGTTTGAATTTCTCTATGGAAGGAAATGTACCACAACATTTCTATGGAGTGGTGTTGGAGAAAGAAATTTGTTCGGACCAGAATTGATCAAGGAAGCGGAAGAGAAAGTCAAATTGGTAAAGGATAGATTGAAGATAGCACAGTCCCGACAGAAGAGCTATGGAAATCCAAAGCATAGAGAAGTCACCTATGAGGTAGGTGATAGAGCGTATCTTAGAGTTTCACCACTTCGTGGTGTGAAGAGATTTGGAGTCAAAGGAAAATTGGCACCAAGATACGTTGGACCATTCAAGATCTTGAGTCGCAAAGGAGAAGTGGCCTATGAGATTGAATTACCTGAATCACTGTCAGCAGTTCACAATGTGTTTCACGTAAGTCAGTTGAAGAAATGCCATCCAGAGATGGAAGAAACTTCTTTGAAGGATACTATACTTTTGGAAGAGGTTCAGTTGGAGAGAGATCTCACCTATGAAGAGAAACCTATCAAATATTCTTGAGACTACAGAAAGAGTTACTCATACCAAAACTATCAAGTTCTGCAAAGTTTAGTGGAACCATCATTCCGAAGAGGAAGCAACTTGGGAAAGAGAAGATGATCTTCGGAAAGACCACCCACAGCTATATGCTAGCCAATCCGAATCTTGAGGGCGAGATTCATCTTAAGGGGGTTAGATTTGTAACATCCCAAAAATCATGAATTACAAAAGCTTGCATTTCATTCATGCATTCATGACATTCTTGACTTGCACAAAAAAAATTCAAATCAAAACTCCAAATAAAACCATTTTTATGCCTATTATCTATATATCATTAAGGAATGGTTTTATTTTATTTTCAAAGGATCAAAGTGTAGTGGAATAGACAGTGGTGTTTGACATACATTTAGGTGCAAGTTTCACACTACAAAAATCTAGAGAAAACTTTAATTCAAACTCATTTGAATTGGGTTTGAAAATGATTCTTGGAAAATCAAAACAGAAAAAGAAAAGGCAAAAGTAAAAAATAAAACAGCCGCTGCCCATTTGGCCTAGCTCCAGAAATGGCCTAGCAAGCCCACCCGGCCGTTTCCCCCGCACCCACCTTACCCCGCACTGGCTGACAATGGCCCCCACTGCCACCTCATCTTCTTCAAGAAACCTCGCGCGAGACCAGTGCCGTCGCGGCCGTTTCCTCCCGTTGATTTCGTGTGTAATTGTCGTTGATGTTAGGCGTAACTCACTCCCCCGCACTAGCTACTTAACACCTCTGCACCCGCAGCATTTCCCCTCACTCAAACACGCCCGAGCGCCGCCAGGCTCCACAAATTCTTCCTCGCACCGTCGCTGCTCCGACAAGCTTCGGCAACGAATTCCGGTGAGTCTCGTGCGCGCCTCGATCTCTGGATCACATGATCTCATTCGCCATTGCCTTGCGCTTCGCCTGCACTCACCGCTTGCCTTGTTTCACACCAGAGCCTAGCCTTCGTCGACGATCGCGCGTGCCCGACGATAAGCCCTACTCCAGCGAGAAACTACGGTAAACCTAGCCCTCCCTATTCTCTCTGGTTGACACTCGTACACTCACCGTCCCCGTGCGCATCTAACGCCGCCTCTTGCATGTCTCCCCGTGCCTTGTAGAGTCTCCAACGACAACACCCGAACGTGCCCGACGCAGACGCCAACTCCGACGAGGAATCCCCAGCAACCTCGTGTGCCCCTTCGCCAGTTCAGACCACCTTGAGTATCACCGCGACCCATGCGAACCTGGTAACGCCCTCCTTTTCTCCTCTCGCCCCCTTGATTCGCTGGACCACCGTGAGCAGAGCGCCGCCGCCGCTCGTCGCCAGCCAGCGCTGCCAGATCTTGGTCTGTGCGCTGTGAACCGTTAGATCTAGATCTTGTGGCTAAAACGGATAACTTAAATGAACCGGTACGTGTTGATCTGTGCCATGCGATGCAACTTAAATCCTGTGGCCCGCGTTTCTCAATCCAAACAAAACGGTATTATCCAATAGGAAACAGACACGTGGCTAGACTCCGGTTTAAAAAAACAGAATTGATCTATTATATGTTTGGATTTGAAAAATTCATAACTTTTTTTCTGTTTGTCCAAAAAATGCAAATAAGATATCATTGGATTCATAAAATTAAATTCTACACTACTGTGGGCTTAAATTTATAATTTTCGTTGGTAAATTTTGATTTAATTGCAGAATCAATTATAGGCTTATTTTGGCCATATAAATTATTTGGAAAAATGTTTTTAAAGCAAATTTAAATATATTTAGACTATAAATATTTGGTTTTGTGTTCAGTACTGTTTTTTGTAGAAAATTAATTTCATTGCATTGCATGCATTCATATATTTTTGCTTGAATATTTTGAATGAGAATTTGGTGCTATCATTTTATGTGTAGATTTCCGTGCTAGTGGTGATTGTGATTGTGTAGATTTTTGCTACTCCTCCAACTACCAAGGAAAGTGGTGCTACATATTTTTGTCCTATTATTTTGACTATGCACTAGTGATAATTTGAATAGGGCTTGCATGTAATTTTTGCTAAGTATTTAATTATGCTATTCTTGGGAAATCCTAGTAGATGTAATCTTAGTAGAATTTCTCTAAGTTAAGATACTTGCCATGTTATCATGCTTAGCCTAGCTAGTAGAAAAAAAGGGTGTAATATATTACTATGGAAATTTTGCTATGTTTTTTGAGTTGTGTTTTGCTTAGTAAAACAACTAAGTGAATGAATCACCTAGTTGGAATGGTATGATGGTTTGTGTTGAGTGGTTACACAAGGCCATGTATATGGTTTACCTTGTGTATCACCCTTGTGGAATGCCACCCAGGAACAAAGGGATTTTAGATACTTAGTGTTTAGAAGCTTCTAGTGCAACCACATGGCATATGGGATCTGCCTTGATCATATAGGTTGCAATAACTTAGCCAGATGGACGGTTGGTGGTAAGGTGATAGGACGGAACACGTCCATGGTGGTCTAAGGGAAGGATTCTGAAAGGTCTCGTCTCAATGCATGTCGAGTCTTGTGGGGAAAGTGCACCACCTCTCGAGCGGGTAAAACCTAATTACTTAGTTGTGTCCCTGGCAACGGACAATTTGAGCATCAAAGACACTGAAGCTATCAAGGATCTCCCCATCCCAATTTCTAAGTTAAAACTTGTGGTTGAACAAGGGTTAAAGGTTCACCAATGTCTATTGGTAGTTCCTTGGGTGTTTTTGACAAACAAAAACTTAGTGTTTTCAACTAATAGGAGTAACCTATTTTGAGCAAAGCAATCCTAAACTACACTTAGCCAAATTCATATAGATGTTAGATAGCACTATTCTACTATGGTATCACTTGCCAATACAATTCCAAATGTATTGACCCACTGAGGCTGTAACTTATGATGTTGCAGGTTACTCTGATGAGGATTAGGGATATGAGTCTATACTCAACATGCTTGCCTATGGCACATGAAGATGAAGACTTTGCTTTATTTACTTATGATATGGAGTTGTAAAATACTATGTTTATCTCTGGAATGACGATGTAATAAAGACCTTTGTATATGTGTACTTCATCTTAATCTGTGGATGCTAGCATTTGATCCAGGGACTAGCATTGCAATCACAGGGACCTTTACCTTTATAAAGGTGGGGTCTTACACCTATTAACAAGTTGCCACAGTGCCAGTTGCCTGTTTTCTTCTGTTTTTTGTTCCAAAAAGGCAGAAAATCAATATTCTTGGAATTGGACGGGACAAAAGCCAAAGTCAATATTTTATCGTGGGGGACACGAATCCAGAAGACGAGACGGAGATGCGAACCAGGGCGGCCAGACCCCCCCCCCTAGGTGCGGGTGGGCCCTGCCCCGCGCCTGGGTAGGGTGTGGCCCCCCTGTCCGCCTCCCGGCCTCGCCTCTTCACCTATAAGAAGCCCCCGATGCAGAAATCCTAAGTACCCGATCAATATTCCATGAAACCTTCTGTAGCTACCGCCACCATCGTCCCAATATTGGGGGATCTGAAGTTCTTCCCGGCAACCTACCGGAGGGGAGATCATCCTGGAGGCCTTCTCTCCGGTATGATGCATGAGTAGTTCCACCTTGGACTATGGGTCCATGTAGTAGCTAGATGGTTGTATCTCCTCCTTGTTCTTTCATGTATAGATCTTGTGAGATCCGTTCATGATCAAGATCTATTCTATTTGTAATCATGCATGTTGTGTTTGCGGGGATCCAATGGATATTGAGATTACTGTGTTAGATTGATTAATGGTTTTTTCTATTTGATTCTATCATGTATGTGTTGTTTGTGATCTTGCATGCTCTCTGTTGTTAGTAGTATCTTGCCCGAGTAGTTGCTAGTGACTCCAAGAGGAGGTATTTATGCTCAATAGTGGGTTCATGCCTCTAGTTTCCAAGGGAAGTGATAGAAATCTCTTCGGTTGTAGATGTGTTGTTGCTACTAGGGACAAAACAACAGTCTCTTGTTCATGGAACAAGTGGATTGTTTACCTTACACACTTTGCTTAAAGAAGTTCTCTGTTGCTTGCAACTTAATATTGGAGGGGGTTCGGATGATAACCTGAAGGTGGACTTCTAGTCATAGATGTAGTTGGATGGCGGTCTATGTATATTGTTGTATTGCCCAATCGAATCTCGTAGGATATTTTTGTCTAGTATTGCATTGTTATGCCTTGCTCAGTTCCTGTCAATTGCCCTGCTGTAATTTGTTTACCCTTCATGCCAAGTTCTTTATCTAAGGAGAGCACCTCTATTGAACTATGGACCCCGGTCCAATATTTACAAATGATACATATTCCATTGTTACTTTGTTTACTTGCTGCAAACCATTACCTTCCACACCATATGTTTAATCCTTTGTTACAGCAAACTGGTGAGCTTGACAACCTCACCGATTCATTGGGGCAAAGTCTTGAGTTTGTGTTGTGTAGGTCTCCGTGTTGCTTGCAACACCTGTGTGACGTTTCCTTCCTCCTACTGGTTTGATAACCTCGGTTTCTTACTGAGGGAAAACTTCCTGCTGTGCTGCCTCACACCTTTCTCTTGGGGTTCCCAACAGGCTTCATGTTAGCCATCATCAGCCTCGATGCCCGTGGTGTAGAGATGTAGGAACTCGCACGGGTTGGTCGTTCCATCGTAGTGCGTAGGCATATCCGGGTGGAACTTGTACGGCCAGGAAATATGGCAGAGACCCTTGGTAAGGGCGAGGAAGCCGTTGGCCTGCACTGCATTGCTGTTGGCGAGGGCCGTGTGGTTCTATTGACCCGTCACGGCAATTTCTTCGGCGAGACGTTCTTCGCGCTTGCGCGGCTATGCTGCTACCACTGGGGCCAAGATGATCTGGCAGCTGTTGGCTGCTGGTGGGGTGACCTGGTCGGGCTTGGGGCCCCATCGCGATGTTGAGCTAGGAGCGCGACCCTAGCACCCAGCGCCTGGTCCTCGCCTCGAGCCCCCAGCCCCTCCGGAGAGAGGGTGGCAACATCGAGGAGCTCGGCGATTCGGTCACACCGCATCCCCTTACCTATATCGGCTGGCGAGTGGTCCAGGATCTCCTACACCATGCGCTTGCCGGCTTCTGGATTGAGGTGCTCATCATGTCCGCGCAAAGACGCGGTGCAGAGATAGAGGTGGCGTCGTGCGAGGAGGATGGGGTCTCTCGAGATGGGCGGTAGGTAGAGCCTCCCTTGTCCTCTATCCATGGGTCCTGCTCGGAGGGGGTGTGCCGGGGAACCGGCTCGGTCTGGGCCTTTCTCGCTGCACGATGGAGGGAACGCTTGCCATGGGTCTTGGTGCGAGCTGACATGCCGCCGAGGTTGATGAAGGTCTTGAAGCGCGCCTCAGCCCCCTACCTGGCGGGCCAATTGTTGGAGATTTGTCCCGCGAAGGAAACTAGGGTCCAACGATCCCTTGGTTTGAGAGGGGGATGAACACGCAGTTCCAAGGAGCCTCAGCGATGGTGGAAACATAGAGCAAGCACATGACAGAGATTTGACACGGGTTTTTTTACCCATGATTGGGACCCTCGTGAGGAGGTAAAGACCCTACTTATACTTTGTTGTATTGCTCACTTGCTTCGCGAGGGTACAATGGTGGATGCAATTCTAGGGATTAGATCACTAGGGATTGACCTATTCTTAGGTAGGAGAAGGACACCTTATATACGGCGGTGTCGGGCCTCTACCCCCAAACATTAGGCGGGAAGGGCTACCACAGAGCCGCTCCTTCAGGACTCGGTCCAAGAGTCTGCTTTCGGTGGACTAGGTATAGCGTGTCATGTTCCACCCCCGACCTTTTGTAAAGTGGCCTCCTCTGGCATTGTTTGTCTCCATCCAGCGCTCTCTGCTTTCCCTTTATTACACCAAGATGGCATGGGGAAGGGCCTTCCACCGTGAGGTCATCTGTCCTCTCCCTGCACAAAATAAAGAAGACCGGGCCTTGCTTTACCGAGGCAGACCGAGACTGTGGCGCCATAGCGCCCCTTGTTAGGACATGGGTTGTGCCTTGCCGGAAGGTGTTACCATTCTGCCCCTAGCACGCTCCAAATATCCTAAGCCCCGGGGCACCACATGCCATGACCGCAGAGCTTCTATACGGGACGCGCTCTTCGGAGATCGCCCCCTCGTGAGGGGCGAGGGCCTCGCGAGGACGTTCGTCTCTAGAGCAATGGTGCCTCTTGACGGGGACACCACCCCTGGTGCTTCACTCTTCAACTGCAGGGACGTGGTACCCCAGTTGCTAGGTCCCCGACAACGTGATCAAGTTGTTGAACACAGGAACGTCGATATTACAGGATGAGTAAAGAGTACATGCTGGTAAACGAGAATAACCTAGTGTTTCATCTCGAGCAATGTAAAGTATCGATGAATCAATAAGATATCTATGGGACTCAATACTATGGTTCACACGATAAAGAACTTCATGTTATTTGTAGGGGTTGCTACTTGTATCAAGAAACTGATAGTAA
Organism: Avena sativa; assembly: GCA_916181665.1. NCBI lineage: Eukaryota > Viridiplantae > Streptophyta > Magnoliopsida > Poales > Poaceae > Avena > Avena sativa. Next base: position 99,176,199 of record OV702280.1, read on the forward strand.
TCATTGTCATCGGAATGAGTTCCGTACATGTCCACAAATATCCAAACCTACCAGGTCACACACTTAAGACGTTTACGGTATTTTTGAATGTGAGTGTGAATGACATAGTTAGATGAAGTAATTCCAAAAGGATGTTTCAGAGTGTATTGGAATATTCCGGAGTAGTCTGGGGTATCGTCGAGAGTGGACAGAATGGTTCCCGACATTAAAAGAGGATGATGGAAATATTTTAGGAAGGTTTCAAATTAATTCAAAGGTGTCCAAACGTTAATTTTGAAAGCTTCAAAATAAATATTTATAATAATAATAAATAAGAAAATATTATTTATTAATATCTAGTGGGTCCCATGCGCCGGAAGGCCGCATGGTCCCACTAGGCCACACGCGCTGGGGGGACCCTGGCCGAACCGGCCAGGGCCTCCCTTGGCACCAGCGGGTGGAGGAGGAGGGGAGGGGTGAGGCCATGTGGAGGGAGGAGTCCTTCCCTGTCTGAAACTTTCCTTCCAAGTTGGTTTTGGGGAGAACTCTGTATTTGATGTGGACTCTGTATTGGATACGGACTTCCTCTCTCTCATATTGGTAGAAGAAAGGAAAATGGACGAGTCCTTTTAGGATACGGATCCTATTCATATTCTCCTATATGGAGGAGGGAATCCTCCTATATAAGGAGGGGAAGGGACAAGGGAAAGACATAACAATCCAAGCCCGAGCCATCGCCTCCATCGCCACCCGCCGCCAGCCATCTTCATGGTGGCCGCCTTGACCCTATCCTCTTCCTCTTCCTTGCGTTGTCGTCTTCGTCGCATGGAGGAAATCTTTACCAACGCCCATAGTAGCTCCTTATTCTACCCCGTCTAGATCCAATCTTGACGGACAATAGACTACTGTTGGATCTTGATCGACACGTTCCCACTTCATCCTCGAGTTCTTGGTCTCACCTCGACATGGTGCCGTATTTGTTGCACATGTGGATGCCGGTAGAGGTGCGACACTTGGAGCACTATTTATTTAGAGCATTCCATGGGATAATACATCTGCTCATGACTCGCTAAGGCTTGTTGCGGGGATCAGCGCACGATTAACCTCTTCATTGACAAACTTCCTCTAGTTCGATCAATGAGCGTATGTTCCGTTATCTCACCTTGCATTAGATCTTGGTTATGCGCTAGAAAATTTTGTTTTCTATAGCGCATTCCCCCACACCCCCGTTACCGTTCATGTGATGAACACAAGGATTGATGGCGATGTCAGCCCAGGAATTGCTTTTCCCTAGTTGTTGATCGCATCTACCCTTGACTCGAGAAGTTACGCGGCCTCGTCCCCGGCCTCCTTTGCACCCTCCTCGGCCTCTGGATCTAAATGTGTTTCATTGATAGTATCGGTTTCTGGATTGGGTTTGTCCTCAGAGGTGTTCTCGCACTTCTGGATCTGCTGCTGTTTTGGTTGCCTCAGATTTGGCACAACTAAGCCATTTATCTGACCTTGTGAGTAATCATCGGAATCCGCCTATTTGCTGGCCTTCTCTATCATCTTACCCAAGTCGGTAACTTTGTCGTGCTTGAACTGGTGACACAATAATCCGATTGGTAAACCTGCAATAAAAGCTTCAATTGCAGTTTGATCATTGACTCCCTCATAGGATTTTTTTCGTGTTGATCCATCGTCTGAGGTAGTCTAAGCAAGTTTCTCCAGGTTGCTAGATGCAATGCTGCAAGTCTCCGACAGTGCAGGGCCTCCGGTAAGTCTCCTCAGAGTTCTGAAAGAATGCACTTTGCACATCTTACCAAATGTAAATAGAGTTTTTTGGTAGTGCATTAAGCCATGATTGAGACATCTTATGCAGCTTGAGTGGGAGATATCAGACTGCAACCAAGTTATTTCCTCCTTTGGCGATGTAGAAGGCCTAGAAAAAATCTTGAAGCCAAGTATCTGGCTAGGCTGCACCATCGTAGGGTTGAATGTGCTTCATGATTTCGAAGTTAACCGGAAACTTTGTTCTGTGAACTCGCGGACAGAAACATTTTGGTCCCACGTATACTTCGTCCTCCTCGTAGCGTCGCACTTTGATGTTTGACTAAATGCGATATCGAGCATTGTTTGGCAAGAGTGATCGTAGACTTGGATGCTCACTATGCCTGCGGGGTGGTAGAGTCGGACATCTGCTTCTTATCCTATTGTCACCTCCTCCGCCCTGACGGCTAATATGGCTATGATGGGAGCCATTGTGGTTACTGCCTAGTGGGGATGGAGGTTCTGGTGGGTTATTGTCGGATGAGTGTTGGCTTCCTTGTGGAGCATCATTATGCTGGCTCCGAGGTGGATCTTCGTGACGGCGGCCGCCGTGCCGGTTTGATCCAGCATGGTCTTCGTAACTCGTGTGATACCCTGGCGCATGGCTTAATAGGATTGATAGTATACCAATACGAACAAGTTGCAACTTCTTTTCCGGAATCTCATCTGAAAAGAACTCTGAGGTTAAGCATGCTTGGTCTAGAGAAATTTGAGGATGGGTGACCGACCGGGAAGTGGGTACCGGGTGCGCATGAGTGAGGACAAAGTGCGCATAGAAGACTTGTGTTGGTCTATGGGGTTAGTCTAGAGATCATATTGAACTGACAGGAGTGACAGCCGCTATTCCAGATAGGCCAGGGTGTTACAACTCCTTTGTCCGGCATTATCATCGTTATGACGAGGTTCAGAAGGACGTCTCGTGTGTCTGGGAGGCAGCATCTGCTGCCGGTCCAGCTCTTGTAGGTCCTGTGCTTCTTCTTCATCCTTGTGGCACTTAGATTGCGTACTATGGGGTTGATGGAGGGCCAATTCCTTCATAGCATCGCGTGATCCAGCTAGAAGAATTTCTGCCCAGCCTCACGCAGTGATGGGGATATGCCTACCGGGGTATACCCAGCAGGACGTTTCCGACTGGCCTAGGTGCCAGCGAGTGGGCCTGCGGTAACGGCGATTGGATCAAGACCTGGCGAGGACTCAAGCGACTGGAAGTTGAAGGCCCAGGAGCATAGTTAGGCCTAGTCGGATTAGGTTAAACGATTGTTGAAACCTTAACTGATTCGGTTGAGATCTGTAAACCCTAGGGGGGTGAGTCTATATAAACCTCCCTAGAGGGCGTGTAGAGGATACGTTCCATCATCCACCCAAGCGACTCGCCGCCGAGTTCGCCCCATTGTACTTCCACCATAATACAATCTAGCAGGAGTAGGTATTTACCCTCCGGGGGCGAACCTGGGTAAATCCTTGTGTCTCCGCCCTCATCTCGCACCGCAGATGGCTGGCCGCCCTTGCCCCATGTTCTACTACTCGCTGCGGATTGCAGCATCTATCGTGGTCATTCCCACGACAGTGGCGCCCACCGTGGGGCCTGGCCGGTTTGGCCGGTGTTCTGCGGCGAGATCCAATCTGCCCATCAACGAGTCGATCGCCAATGGCCGCATGATAGCGATCGGCGAGATGCTCCAAATCTTGCCGAGCAGCTACGTCCCGGCGGCGTGACCCGTCACGCATAGCATGATCTTGCCGGTCGGCACGATCAGTCTCTTCGTCGGCCTCACCAACATCATCGTCTCGGAGGACACGGCTCGCATCCGCGAGTCGCCGCCACGCGACCGGCTCTCCGAGAGTCAGGTCCGCACGATCCACCGCCTCGCCTCCGAGTACAACTCAGCCCACAGCGACGTGGCTGAAACCACCGCGGCCGCGGAAGAAGCGGCCCTCAACGACGATGATGACTCGGTGACCCCGGCGTCACTCGCCGGATCCATCATTGTCGCGTCTCCCGCGGGCTCCATCACCCAGGTCTCCAACGTCAGAGACTTCGAGGATCCCTCCATCCTTGGGATCTTCGACTTCGACTCCGGGTCGGAGAACTCCGCCGATCTCCGCGACGGGACCGGTCTCCACGCCGCGACCTACATGGCGACGGGCGCCGACCCGCCGGAGGATCCATTCTCCACCCTGATCCCTCCCAACGCAACGGCAACGGAGGTCGAGGAACTCTGCCTGAAGCTGGCGGAAGCAGTCCGCAAGGACCAAGCCGAGCGTGAAAAATTTCGCCTCGAGCAGGTGACGGCGCAGGAGCTGTCGCGCTACCACCAGCAACGAATCAGGTCGCGCCTGAACCCCACCGTCCAGGGGCACGCCCTGAACTTCGACGACGAAAGCAACCCGGCCCACGCGGCTGAGCGTGCGATCTGCGAGAATGCGCCACCAGGAGAAAGCGCCCGGCCCCCACCAGGGTCGACGGCGAATGGCGCCCCATCTCCACCCAACCGCGCACCCCCCAGGGACCAGCCGCGAATCATGGTCTCCTCACGAGAGCGAGACGCGAACGGCCTACCACTGTTCTCCACCCCGATGGACAACCTCGTCGCGGGCCGAGCAGCAGTCGACAACATCGCGGCCACCGGTGACAGCGCCCTACAGATCCAGTACGTCAAGGCCTTGCTCGCAAAGGCGGTCGAGCAACAAAACGCAGGCGTCGACTCACAGGGTCGGATGTACTCGCGTTCATCGGGCAGCAGAGCGGCCTCAAGCGGTCTCCCCATGGTGGCAAACACCCTCAACTGCCCGCCACCCGAACCACTGCAGCTCCAACACCGACCCGCGAATGCGACACTCTCCACCAACGACCCCCGGCCGGCGACCAACTTCGTCGCCGCCAACGGTCAGCCCGTCGACGCCCGCACGCACATCATCAACAACCAGAGCTGGCGCGCACGCCAGCCCGACGACTTGCGGCATACCCTAACCAACCGCCGGGACGGCGAGCCAAGGGGGTCGCTAAGCCGACTCGGGCCCCTATGCTTTGAACCGATGATTCGAGGCAAAAGATACCCGGCGAACTTCAAAGTGCCGAAGTAAATAGAGAAGTACGACCCCTCGTACGATCCCTCTGTGTGGCTGGATACGTACCTCATGGCAATGGGGATCGCCGGCCACACCGATCTACTAGCCGCCCGCTACCTCCCCCTGATGATGGAGGGGGCGTGCAGACAGTGGATCAACACTCTCCCCGCGGATAGCATCGACTCCTGGGAAGAGATGCGCGACGCTTTCGTCAGGCACTTCGAGGGTTCATACACCCACGCCACCACCATCGAGGACCTGGAACGATGCGTCCAGGGACCTCGCGAGTCGACCCGCAGCTGGGTCCAACGGTGGCAAGAATTGTGGTACAACGCGGTCGGCATCCACCCAGACACCGCAATCCACTGCTTCAAGACCTCGTGCCGCTACGATCCCCTGGTCGCCAAGCTCAAACGAGCATACCGCACACTCGACAACATACCGGATCTCCTAGAGATCGCCAAAAGATACGCGGAGGAAGACCCAAATCAAGAAACCGACGACGACTCGGGAGGACAACGCCGCGCGAGCGGCAACGACAACGGACGACGATCCGATCTACGCTACAGCAACACTCGCCTCACCGGCAAGCGCCGCAGTGACGGGCGAGTCGACTTCGTCGCCAACGCTGGGTACGCGCAGCGTGAGCCCAAGAGCTTCCGCCGCGATGGGGGGCAACGCCGCGACGGCGGCAACTACAAGGCGAAGCCAAGGTTCGACCCCGCGGCCCTCCTTAACCAACCTTGTGTATTTCACACCAGGGAAGGAAAGCCCGCCACGCACACGACCGCCGACTGCCACTCTCTCAAGGAAATCGATAAGGCACGACGAGCACGGGAAGACCCTGACAACAACCCGCCAAATGGCGGAAAATTCAGCAGCGTGGCCGGCTCGCTCCACAGCTTCACAGGCTTCAACATGAAGCGCGAGAAGAAGGTCATCGCCCGCGCCGTCGCCGTCAACGCGGTGGCCCAGGTGGACGTTCCCCAGTTCCTCAACTGGTCGGAGCAACCAATCACTTGGAGCCGCCAGGACCACTCCCCACGCATCGAGTACCCAGGCCGAGTCGCCCTGGTGGTCAAGCCCAAGGTGGAAGACTACTGGCTCCCCAAGACATTGATGGACGGCGGCAGCTCCATCAACATCCTGTACATGGACACCTTCAAGCGACTGCGGCTCCCGCAGTCGATGGTCGAGACGACCTACACCATGTTCCACGGCATCGTCCCCGATCGGAAGGCGAACCCGATCGGCAAGGTCACTCTACCAGTCACCTTCGACACACCGGAAAACTTCCGCACCAAGCGGATCGTCTTCGAGCTGGTGCCCTTCGACAGCCCCTACCACTGCGTCTTGGGGCGCCACACGTTCGCCAAGTTCATGGCAGCGCCCCACTACGCGTACAACGCGATGAAGCTCCTCGGACCGCGTGGCGTCATCACCATCCACGGCGACCCCAACATGGCCGCCGAGTGCGAGGCCAAAGGAGCCGAACTCGCCGATGTCGTCATCACGGCAGAAGCAAACCACGCCGACGAGCTCGCCAAATACGCGAGCGGGGTCAACAATGACGACCCCACCATACTCAAGAATCCCAACTCGGAGGGCGGTAACACCGCCGCCTTCGAGGCAACGACGCATACCCGCACCGTCGAGCTGGTCCCAGGCGACTCCAGCCAGACGGTGACGATCGGGACGGGCATGAACCCAGCATAGGAAGGCGCGCTCATCGAGTTCCTCCGCGAGAACAGGGACATCTTCGCATGGAAGCCCTCTAACATGCCTGGTGTCCCTAGGGAACTCGCTAAGCACAAACTCAACTCCGACCCCAAAGTGCGACCTGTCAAGCAGTCGATGCGGCCCTTCAATAAAGAGCGTCGCCGAGCAATCGCCGAGGAGGTGCAGCGTCTACTCGCTGCAGGCTTCATTCGGCCAATCAAATACTCCAAGTGGCTGGCTAACCCAGTCCTGGTCGAGAAGAAAAATGGGACCTAGAGGATGTGTATCGATTACACAAACTTAAACAGCGCCTACCCGAAGGAGCAATTCGTCCTCCCGCGGATCGACCAAATAATCAATTCCACCGTGGGCTCGGAGTCGCTATGCTTCCTCGACGCCTACTCTGGGTACAACCAGATCAAAATGGCCGTTGAGGACGAAGAGAAGACGGCGTTCATCACGCCATTCAGAGCCTTCTGCTACACTGCAATGACCTTCGGCCTCAAGAACACCGGAGCGACCTACCAGCGGTGTATGCAGGAGTGCCTCGCGAGCCAAATTGGCCGCAATATCCACGTCTACATCGACGACGTGGTAGTGAAGTCCGCTCGCCAGGGCGACCTACTCGCCGATTTGGCGGAAACATTCGCTAACCTGCGGAAATACAAGATAAAGCTAAACCCAGGCAAGTGCACCTTCAGTGTACCAGCAGGGCAGCTACTGGGATACGTCGTCTCCAAGCACGGGATCGAGGCGAATCCCACCAAGATTGACACGATCGCTTGACTCGGCAAACCCGAGTGCCTGCGCGACGTCCAGAAGCTGGCCGGGCGAGTCGCGGCTCTCAGTCGTTTCATCCCCCGATTGGGCGAAAAGGCGATGCCCCTATACCGCCTGATGCGCAAGAACCCCACCTTCCAGTGGGACAAGGAGGCGGACGATGCGCTCCGCGACCTCAAGAAGGTGCTACTCGCAGCACCGCTACTCGCCGCCCGCGTCGACAAGGAACCCATGCTGGTCTATGTCGCGGCTTCCGAGCGCGTCGTCAGCGCCATCATTGTCGTCGAGCGACCAGAGGAAGGAAAGGAGCGCCCAGTGCAGCGACCAGTGTACTATATCAGCGAGGTCCTCACCGAGTCATGCCAGCGATACCCGCAATACCAGAAACTGGTATACGCGGTCTTCAGAACACAGTGGCGACTGCCACACTACTTCCAGGAGCACCCGATAACGGTCATCTCCTCAGCACCGTTGCAGGACATCATCCGCAACCGTGAGGCGACCGGGTGAGTCGCCAAGTGGGCCGTCGAAATCGGCATCCACAACATCAAGTACGAGCCGCGCAAAGCGATCAAGTCACAGGCTCTCGCGGACTTCATCGCCGACTGGGAGGAGGCCCAGCAGCCAGAAAAGCTGCCTTACCTCCATTACTGGAGTCTACACTTCGACGGCTCCAAGAATGCGGACGGTGCAGGAGAAGGGATCGTGCTAACCTCTCCGAAGGTCGACAAGCTATGCTACGTCCTCTGCCTCGACTTCACCCCCTGCACCAACAACATGGCCGAGTACGAGGCACTACTCCACGGCATGCGAGCTGCCAAGGAGATGAATTTCAACCGCCTACGCTGCTACGGAGACTCCGACCTCGTCGCTGGGCAAGTCGCTGGCACCTGCGACGCCGTCTCCCCCACCAGGGCGGCATACCACCAAGCAGTGGACAAGCTAGGCGGACACTTTGCAGGCTATTCCGTCGAATGGATCGACAGACGGAAGAACGAGGAGGCCGACGCACTATCTCGCATCGGCTCGGCTCGGATCGACTCGCACCACCCACCAGCGTATTCCTCGATACCCTCACCAAGCCTTCCGTCTCTCCCCCAAGGGAGATCGACATCGGAGTCCCGCTGCAACCAGAGGAAGCCCAGGTCGCACTCATTGCCGAGCCAGAGGACTGGACTACGCCGTACATCGCCTACCTGGAGGGAGGCGTGTTGCCAGCAGACGAAACAGACGCTCGGATGATAGCACGCCGCTGCAAATCCTTCGTCATCATCGACGACGAGCTCCACAAGCACAGCGTGACCGACGTGTTCCAACGCTGCGTCCAACCCGCTGAAGGACGCAAAATCCTCCATGACATCCACTCCGGCAACTGCGGCCACCACGCCGGCGCCCGCTCTCTGGTCGCAAAGGCTATGCGACATGGTTTCTACTGGCCTACCGCACATGTAGACGCTGTCGACATTGTCCAGTGGTGCGCCGGGTGCCAGAAGTACGCCAACCAGACCCACGCACCGAGCTCGGCGCTCAAGACAATCCCCATCACCTGGCCGTTCGCCGTGTGGGGTATGGACATGGTAGGCCCTTTCAGAAAGTCCCCCTCTGGCTGCACCCATCTCCTGGTCGCAGTCGACAAATTCACAAAATGGGTGGAGGCCAAGCTAGTCCGGAAATGCGACGGGAAGACCGCCACCAAGTTCCTACGCGAGCTCATCTATCGCTACGGGTTCCCAAACAGCATCATCACGGACAACGGCACCAACTTCGCCAAAGGAGCCATGGCCGAGTTCTGCGAAGATCATCACATCCGACTCGACCTCTCCTCAGTCGCTCACCAGGAGTCCAATGGCCAGGCGGAACGGGCCAACCAGAGCATCCTCCATGGCCTGAAGCCATGGCTCCAAGTGCCACTCGAGCGCACCATCGGGTGCTGGGTCGAGGAGCTACCCTCCGTCATCTGGGGCATCCGCACCTCCGTCAACAGGTCGACAGGGTTTACCCCCTTCTTCATGGTGTATGGTGCCGAGGCAGTCATGCCCACCGACCTAGAGCATGACTCGCCCAGGGTTGTCCACTACACGGAGGACGCAAACGAACTCGCACACCAGGATGGAGTCGACCAACTCGACGAGGCACGCGACCTAGCTCGCTCCCGCACCGCCATCTACCAACAAGGGCTCCGCTGCTACCATAGCCGGCGAGTAAGGACTCGCACTTTCCAGGAAGACGATCTGGTGCTACGCCTCATCCAGGACAAGAAGGGCATGCACAAGCTATCCCCCCCTTGGGAGGGACCATTCGCCATCGGGCGAGTCCTCGGCAACGACGCCTACTACCTCATTGACGTCCGAGGAGACGGGAAACTCGACGTCAAGCGACCATGAAATGTAAACCTACTACGGAAATTCTACTCCTAGAATTCCATACATCTACTCTCCACCTGCTATGGAATAAAATAGATTGGTTACCGCAAATTGCGTCTACTCTCCGTGCCTTGTGCCACTCGCACTCGTAATAACAGCGTCAAGCTAACCGCAGAAGTCAACCTCTGGTATAGCGACCGGCACGGCCAAGTAGTGCGTTCTGAGGGCACTGGGTCACCCCAGGACTCGTAACATCCACGAAAAACGCCAACCCGGAGCACCATTGGAGTCGCCTAGCTCGACTGGCTTAACGAGCCAAGACAACTGCCCTCGTTCCTCACAGCGACCAAGGTCCTCCGCATCCTCGGCATAGTGACTCGAATGGCCAAGTACCACGCTCGGGGACTGACGACCAGTCGAGCACGAGCGACTAGGGAAAAACGCCAAGTATGGGAGCATGCCCAGGACTCGCCATGCGACTGACCTTACGGGTCAGGCAGGAGTGACGTGCTTACTCTAACGCGCTCAGTCCTCACCCACCCTGGAGCTGCGACTAGAACCACCAAGTACCACGCTCGGGGACTCGGCCACCCGACCTCGTTCGTGCAAGGGAAAACGGTCAAGTAAAGAGCACTCACGGGAGTCGCCCTGTGACTGGCACTCTGAGCTCGGGCGAGTCGACCTCAATAACAAAACAACTGACAAAACATTCAAAACCACAAACACATAACAAACGAGGTAAACCCCATAAAAAGGGCGGACGTGCTCGGGGACTCGTCCACTCAACAATCAAATCATGAAACAATTTACAAAATAACACGAAGTTTCATTACAGAAGAACAACGTCGTTCCAAAATACAAGTTGAGTCCAATGGCCAATCGCTACTAATGCCCCAGGGCACAGTGTTTCTACTCCGCAGGTTTCGACGGCGACTCGCCGCCACCCCTGCGGTTGCGAATGAAGGGCGTGTACGGGTTCGACGGGTACGTCGTCAACTCACCCGCCATTTCTGCACGGAAGGGCTGCTCGACCTTGAAGTCCCGATGCGGCGGCTCAGGATCGTTGTGGGCGACAGTCGTCTCCTGATAGGGGAGGAGGTCGCCCATCGCCCAGACGCGATCGGAGTACACCGCGGCCCGGTACGTCAGCTTCAGCACCTCGGCGATCTCCACCGAGCCCGTCGACGAGGGGTAGCCACTCTTCATGTCATCAAGATCGAAGTCCTCCAGGAAGTGGGCAAGCCCAAGGCTAAGAGCCGTCGCTGCCCCGCGCCGGAACGCCGACCGCGTCATGAACTCGACGATTAACGGCGCCTTCTCCAGATACCGCCATACTTTGACGAGGTCTCTGGGAATCACTTCCGTAGGCGATATCTCCTGAAGATATGCTCGAATACAAGCCGCGGACAACGTGGCCGAATCGACCAGAGTGGTCACACACTGCCGCGTGTCGTACGACTGCGCCTCCTCCGAGCTGTCGATAATCCGACCTGTGGACAGAGGGCGGCAGTGAGTATAACAATGATTACACAATGGAGCTACTACAGGCAGAGGCAGAAAGTTTACCAATTAAAGGACGGCAGAGGCCCGTGATGAAGCTTTGAAGCGAGGAGAAGTCGTTCTGCAGCCCAACAACGAGGGCGTCAGAGACCTTTCGCTCTTCAGTGGCAGCTGTAACAGCAGCTTTTGCTCGCCCATCCACTGAGCTTGCCTCCGCCTTCGCTTCCTTAAGCTCGCGCTCCAGATCAGTGATCCGCTTCTCAGCCGTACTCAACGCAGACTGAGCCGCCGTCAGCTCACCCGCCGGGACAAGGCCCTGACGGACCTCCTCTGCCTTGGCAGCGATTGCGTGGAGTCCCTTGTTCGTTTCTTGGACGGCAACAAGTTCCTTCTCCGCGCGACACTTCGCAGCAAGCCAATCGGCCGACTCACGCTGCAAGCCCTGCGCACAAATCAAACAGTCAACAACAATGGAATCCTAAGTGTCCACCCGCTGAAATTCAGCGACTAGGCACTCGGGGACTGGAGATCAAAAAATCCTAAGTGCCCACCCGCTGAAATTCAGCGACTAGGCACTCGGGGACTGGAGATCAAAAAACCCTAAATGCCCACCCACTGAAATTCAGCGACTAGGCACTCGGGGACTGGGTGCTACAAATAAAAACAAACACTAAAAGAATGTGACCACTGAAATTCAGTGGCCCGATCCTCGGGGACTGGATGTACCTGGATGGCTGCGCCCAGCATGTCGTGGAGCTGTAGCGCGTCCACAGATGCGAGAAGAGCCGGAGTGTGTCCGCGACGCTGCTCGACCTCCGTTTCGGCGACCCCAGGCGTGCGGCTCGATGGCGCTGTACCACTCGTTGTAGCCGCTTTGGCCATAAAGCGGGGGAAGGTCGCGGCGGATGCTCCAGCACCACTAGGAGTCGGCTCGGCCATTCCAGGAGAGGAAACAGCCTCCTTGGTCTTCAAGGCCACCTCCGCCGCAGTCGGAGGATCACTCAGAGCAAGCGTCGTGTCGTCAGAGACCGTGACGACATCGTCGCCCTTCGCCTTCTTAGCACTGTCTGTGGGGGCAGCGACTTCATTAACTTTCCTCTTCCGTGAGGGGTTATCCTCGGCGATGACTGGCGGTACCTTGGCCATGGAAGGATGGCCGATCTTCTTAACTCTAGTCCTGTGAAACAATGATGTGAGCAAAATTGTCCGAGTACAACGAAAGGCAAACAGATGAACAAAACTTACTTGGCGACTGGTATGAACCGCAGTCCCATGCGGATACTGGCCGGCTTCTCTAGCTCGGGACCCAGCTTCCGAATGAGGCCCATCTCAAGCACGTCATGCGCCCAAGACACGGAGGGCCTCTTCGAAGACGAGGCCGCGGCAGGAGCCTCCGTGACGACATCTGCGGGAGCTCTCCTGGGAGGCGAAGCCGCTGCGGCTGGAATAGCCCCCAACCCAGAGACCGGGGCGAACGGGGGTGGAAGCGAAGCCAGAGGCACCTCATCCAGGAGGGTGGCGGCTTCTGGTGTTGCCGTCGTGTGCGCCGCTTCACCCTTAGCTGAGCTGCTGGCGTCAGAACTAGTCACAGAGCGAGGTGGATACGCCTGTGTCGCCGGCTTCGTCTTCCTCCTTGGCGGAGCCTTCACTTCCTTCTTCTTCTTTGACGGCGTAGCCTCGCGACGCGAGGTGTGCTCGGGGAGCTCATCGTCATCGTCATCGTGACGTTCGAGGCTCTTACTCGCCTCGAGCTCGCGTTGATGTTGCCCGCGAGTTTTGCGAGCCATCGGGGCGGCGTCTTCCATGGGCTCGTCGTCATCACCCGCGTCGCTACCAACGTCGCCTTTGGTGGGTGGCGACTCGCTCCCGTCCTGAATGGACGAGCTCGAGTTTTCGTCGTCTGCGGGTGGGAGCCATCCTTCCACCACTTGGAACAGCTGCAATAAAAACGAAACAACGTCAGCATAACCACGACTGCGTCATCTGCGACTGCGAATGGTGACGAAAATGGCGACTTACCGTCGGAGCTAGGCGCCTTGCGGTATAGGGGGCGACCCCGGCCTTCGCGTCCAGGTACGCTGCCTGGGTGATCTTCTTCAGAGCCAGGATGTAATCCTCGAGCTTCCACTCGACAAGGCGGGATTTTGTCGGGTCGTCCCTACCCGCGTACTCGTACATGTAATGGTCGCGGTGGGCCAAAGGCACGAGATGCCGCCCGAGCCAGCAGTTGTAAAGATTGATGGTTTGGAGGCCCTTCGTCTTCAGGCCGCGGATGGTTTGCAACATTTCGTCGACAACCATCCCCTGGTCCAGCGCGAGCTTGCCGGCCTGGAGCCGACGCGGTTCGGGCCGGTTGGCGGAGTACCTTGGAAGCGCCACCTCGCCATCTGGGGTCGCCTCGGTGATGTAGAACCAGGATTTCTTCCACTAGCTTGCCGCCTTGGCCGGCAGCATCAGGTCGAAGAAGGACGCCTTCGACTTCAGCTGAAACGTCAGGCCACCCGCCGCCAGCATCGGGCCACCTGATTCTTCGCGACTAATCCTCCCATGGAATAGATCTTGCCACAGGAGGAAGTAGGGCCTGCATCACAGAACACCACGAAAATGGCGAGTTGCTCGATTCTATGCGGGCCCAGGTCCGACAGCTGGATCCCATAGAAAGCGCAGAAGCGCCGGAAGAAAAGAGAAGTGGGAAATCCCAGCCCCCGCTCCAGGTGGCTGGGGAAGCAAACAATTTCTCCCTCGCGCGGGTCTCGAGTCACTTCTCCGGCCGCGAAGATGCACCACCTGCCGGCGCGCAGGATCCCGGCCTCCTTGAACGACGCCAAAAGCGCCCTGGTGCACTTGGATCGGCCCCATGGTTCGGTGGAGGGGGCCATTGGTTGGAAGATTTGTGGAGGTCGGGGCTCTCTGGATCGGTTGGATCGCGATGCGGAGTGGAAACGAAGATGGGCGAGGTCGGAGGAAATATGAAGGAGTATTTCCCCACTCGCCCGTCATTCCCCTTATATAGCGGTTGTTACCCGCCAATTTCAGGAGCCGTTACTACACGGTGATTACACCGAAAGTTACCGTTGGATTACCCCCAACGGCTAGTTTGACCCCGCTTGACGATCCAACTTCATCCACTCGACTCGTCGCACCGCACGACTTGATTATTCGCCGAACCGATCACTACGACAGTGATTGATTATTCGCCGAACCGATCACTACGACAGTGACTGAATATTCACCGACCTGTTCGCCAAGCTACGACCCAATCGGTCGCCGTTAGTGCGATTAGAATAACTGGATTTCCCTTTATTTCAGGAGTCCGCCGCCGATTCGACTGGGCGTCCGCATTGGAGCCGTATACACCGACTGCCAGCAACCATCTGCGACCAATCAACGAAGGCCTCAGGGACTACTGATGGGGATATGCCTACCGGGGTATACCCAGCAGGACGTTTCCGACTGGCCCAGGTGCCAACGAGTGGGCCTGCGGTAACGGCGACTGGATCAAGACCTGGCGAGGACTCAAGCGACTGGAAGCTGAAGGCCCAGGAGCGTAGTTAGGCCCAGTCGGATTAGGTTAAACAATTGCTGAAACCTTAACTGATTCGGTTGAGATCTGTAAACCCTAGGGGGGTGAGTCTATATAAACCTCCCTAGAGGGCGTGTAGAGGATACGTTCCATCATCCACCCAAGCGACTCACCGCCTAGCCGCCGAGCTCGCCCCATTGTACTTCCACCATAATACAATCTAGCAGGAGTAGGTCTTTACCCTCCGGGGGGCCGAACCTGGGTAAATCCTTGTGTCTCCGCCCTCATCTCGCACCGCAGATGGCTGGCCGCCCTTGCCCCATGTTCTACTACTCGCTGCCGATTGCAGCATCTACCGTGGTCATTCCCACGACACGCAGGGCTGTGATGATGGCTTGAAGATCCAATTCTTGAGTGGTTGGCATCCCTACGGTCGGGCCGATAGTGTCGTTCCGGTTCCCTACGGGGCCTTGAACCAATGTTTTTATCTGCATCAGTGTGGCACTATTCGGATTTCCATGCTAGTTTTCCACTGAAAGATACGGCAGTTTTCTGTTGATCCAAGCCTCTATCGAGCAATGCAACGCACTGCTAGACTTGTTCTGGATACAGATTGTTGGAGAGGATAGCTCGAACGGCAGTAGCATTTTCCACTGGCGTGTTGTAAACCTAGTTTCCCTTACTATCGATCTGAGACTGTCCCACCGTCTTTTCGTCAAAGAGAGTCTTGTGGACATCCGGGTTCCTGTTGGTCAGAACCGGGCCACCTCTACTTTTGTCATGTCGTAGTCGCTTGAAATATGACTTGTACTAGGAAGGACCGTTGTTGATGCGTTGCTTTACATCAACAATATGAGCAGATTCATCAAGTAGGAGTAAGTGTTGCTTCCCTAGGTCCCCATCCCTTTTCTCCAGCTCCTCCGGCCTAAGATCCGAAGCAGTTGGGATTGTTATTGCTACTGCTTCTCTGTAGATCTCACGGGCACTTTGAGTAACCACGTGACCATCGATCAGAGGATTGTTCTGGACTCTCCATATCAAGCTCGTTGTCGGATTTTTCTTCGACTTCTTCCTATACCGGCTTAATCGGTGTCTGAGTTTTCTTGTTCTTCTTCTTATTTGCCATTCTGTCAACCTTAAAATGTGTGAGAGTAGCAAAGATGGCTTTTGGTCCGTTACCTAGAGATAAACTTCTGCCAGTACTTTCAGCTATTACAGGCTCGGACGCTTGGATCTCGCACGAATCTCCAGTGTCCATATCATCATGTGTGTTGAAGTTGTCTTCGTTGAAATCTTCATCCATAGTATCATACGGACTTGGAGGTGCATCTTCTCCACCTTGCGTAGCTTTGGAGGTGTATTCCTCACCATATGCCTCCATCTCCTTCCCTAATTCTCGAAGTTATAACGACATCATCTATTCCTAAGGGGAAACGGATATGTCGGCATCTGTTTCGATGGCATCAAGGACTGAGTTGTTTTTGGTCCAGCATCGGCAGAGCCAAATCTAGAACAAACTTAACCCATAAAGCAATGTTTTTCTTCTTGAGAGATCTGAAGTAGGAATAGCTCTCAGTATCAGCATCCATGAAAATATGTATTGTCTCAAAGATCGCTCAGAAGTTGACATATGGATGAGCCATCATCTAGTTTAGCCTATGCCTCAGTAGTAATTTTTTCGCTCCAACGTCAGCTAAGCCGGATCTAGAATTTGTGTAGTCTTCCTCGTCCGCAGATCCGATCTCATCAGGGACATCTGACTCAGAATTTTCCTCCACCATGATCTCCGCTGCAGGAGTGGGCTGGGTGGGATTAGGGATTTCCAGGATCTTGAACTATGCTGCCTCTGTGGACAAAGTAGATCCAAATTGTTCTTCTGCACCTATAATCACAGCTAGGGTGAGTTAGGAAAGTCTAGTGAAGCCGTGGTAGATGTCAATCTTGTCGATTGGCATGATGGTGTAGGTCATCATGGGATCTTTAGCCGGAATCCATGTCTCATCGAGAAGAACAATAGGGATGTCGCTCGCATAGAGTACACGACTGATGGCAATTGTTTCTCTAATTCCTGCACGCGTTGATTCCGCCTCGAACAAAGTTCTGAAGGTCACTTGCCCCATGGTGGGTGCCAACTATCCACGGATTGATGAAAAATACGCTATAAGGAAGTCCTAAAGGAATGGAGAAAGGTGGGGTGTGAGACGTACGGTGGTACGAGACAGTGAGCACAAGTTTACCTAGGTTCATATCCTACGGCGGTGATTGGATCGTACTCCTGCTAGCAACCCAGTAATACATCGACATATATGGATGTTACAACAGGTGACATGAGAGGTTTCGCCTGTGTGAGTAGGTTGTCATTATGCCCTAAAGGCTTTCCCCTAGGACGGCTTATATAGTCATCTAACCTAGGGTTTATAGGGGAGACCTATCCGGCTATGATACAGAGTCAGTACAAAATACATATTGGAATACAAGTAATACTACAGGCCTAAGTCGGTAAGTATTCTAGGCCTTCGTGTAGCCATAAGTGACTCTATATTCCTTCCCTAACTGGGCCGATCATGAATCAAAGATCTAATCCATAAGTGGGCCACCCTGGTCAATGAGTACCTATGGGTATACCTAGAAAGTATATCCCCAACACATGCCCTTTCACATGGCATCCCTCCAACTAGGCATGCTATTTGCCGCACTGAAGTTAGTCGGCTCCTCAATCCCAATAAGGAAAATCCAAGAGTACTCGACGTATATAGGAACGGTGTCCCTATAGATGGATGAGACATTGCAAAACCTTGGTGGTTCACTCTCTGAGGACGTGTCCTTAGTCGCGCTTCCAATTAGTGTCCTTGGGGAACTCAGCATGGCCGGTGAAGGTGAATATTTTGGTGAAGCTACAGTAACTTCTTGATATTATAGCTCGGGTCCATGGTCAACAGCGTTGTCAGCCTTATCGATATGGCCACCGTCTTGGCATGCATCCAACATCTCATAGTCGCTTCCAAAGTTTGTGTCTTGCAAGCCATTCTCGTGTGCTCCATCACCTGCATAAATGTGAGTTGAGTACTCAATAATGATCGGATCACCAATAGTATCACTTGCTAGTTCGCTGCTCCATGCCCAAGCTTTATCTTCATCGAACACCACATGTCGAGAAATATGTACTTTCTTCTTCATTGGGTCATACATCTGATATGCCTTTGAGTGAGCACTTTTTTCATTGCAAATGAAAACCATCTTTATGTTGGGATTTTCTAGCTTGGTGAGGTGAGGTGTAGGTGTCGGGGGGATAACCCCCAGTAGGGTCATAAGAGGGAAAAGATAAGGTTGACTCAGACTGATCTTATCCGAGTTAGGCCGACATAGGCCGAGTAATAAAAGCCGAGTGATAACGGCAAGACCAGGAAAACATATATATATATATGTCGGCACAAGCATATGTGTTATTCTTACTTGCAGGTACACCAGGGCCGGGTCATCAAGGCTAGATTCGAGTCATGAAGGGAGAGACACTCTTTCCTTCATACGCTTCTGGCTCCATGCGTCACCAAACAGGAGAGCGCACCGCCCTGATGGTGCTACAGGACCACTGTACCAAGTGAGCCAAAGATGATCGCTGAGGGAGGCATTGTCGGCTGACACCTAAAGTGTTGGGTGATGCCTAAAGGACTGGCATCTGTGCACTATAACATCGGTGGCCAATACCTCATCATTGACTAGGTCCTGGACCAGAGGACAGGCCATGTAACTTGGCCCGTTGGGTAAAGCTAAATCCCGTTATGTAAACCTTGGAACCCACATTGTAACCTAGCCTCTCCCATACAGTATATAAGGAAGGGTAGAACTAGAGTAGAGGGGGATGGAAACCTCTTATTCCTCAAGTTCTCAGTAGCTACTTGGAAAATATCACAAGGAGCACTTGTAACCACCATACACAAAGTAATAAGAGATCTGTCTCTAGTCACATTGGTTGTCTCTATGTTTCTTCATTGTTCTTCATGTGCAGGTCTATTGCAATCTCCCTCCCTGGATTCCTCATGCGTCCATTTGGCCCAACTTAATCCTACCCCGGCACCACGATAGTTGGCTCCCGCCATGGGGCCAGTAGCGGCGCTTGCTAGAGTGTTCATCCGGACGAGAAACGTCATTGGTTCATTAGACAAGTGCGTCCTCTCTGGCCTTGTCTAGAGGTTCGACGCACTCAACTTCATGAGTGTCAGTGATGAGTGCATAATTGCATCATGTTTTAGGTTATTATTTTGCATTGTATATGTAGGATTTTGGTATTTTATGGCGTTCGTGCGCACTTTTTATGTATATTTTCACCAGGATCGAATCAGATGATGGATCCAAAGGACACAATTCTTGGAGCATTTGTACTGGAGAGAAAAGGAGCCAAAAACTACGTAAATCTCTTATTTGGGAAATATTAATAGTACCAGAAGAAAACTCGAAGCGAGAAGCGGAGACAGAAGAGTTGACGACCAACTATACGGCGGGCCGCCGTATAGCTGGCGCCGCCTCCGCCTCCTCAAATATTTCTCCCCGTGCAACTGGTTTGGAGAGACGACATACAAAACACCTAGAAATCGCGAAAAGCTCACATCTGGAAGGAATCTGGAGTGGGAACTTGCCCTAGGGATTCATCTTCGCCCTAAGCAGATACGGGAGGCCAAGGCATCGATCTCCATCTTCATGAACCACTGCATCTTCATCACCACCATCACCTCCATCCATCCCATCTAGATCTTATTGTAATTCTTGCACTAGTTGTGGATTTATACAAGTACTATTCATCGATAATCGTTTCCATTACCATTGTCATGATGCTGATTGCCTCCATGTCTAAGTAGATCTTTAGTTCTTGGGGAGATGGAGAAACCCTAGTATATGATTGAGATGACATAGAGATTATTATGTTATACATCATTATATGTATATGTTAATTATCTTCATCTTGATGTTGGGTGAAGCACGCCACTCAATATTTGCCTCTTGTGGGGACTTGATGAAGGGGATTACTTATTGGTAGACGGAGGGATGATAGCACTTACTGTGACTATAAAGTCGTTGTCATCCTTTAGTACTAACTTGGGGAATCAAGAAGAACTCATTAAGCCATGTCCATGCCACGGGAGAAATCCCTTAATAGTGAGGTCATATGATTGATATCGTTTATCTGTCAGTTGTGGTTATGAACGATGGTGTGAGCAGTGGTTGTTGCCTCATCATTCATATATGGAGCTCCTCCCACATACATTCATATCATGAGAATATTTTCTATAATAATCTTGATCACTTGGTCTAAATTGCTAGCGGTGTATCCATTACTCCCTGAGAATGTCTTTCCCCTATTGGAGTTTTAATCTTTCTTACGCACGCGATTACTACTTTATATATTAAGTTTTACTTCGCTTTACTTACTGTTTCAACCAACCAAAAACCCAAAAACAATTCTACTTTTATTGCAACTTAGAATTATTTCTCAAAGTACTTAATTTAGTTTTAGTTAAAAGCATTTTAGTCATTCGCCTACTGCTCCCTATGGGATCGATCTCTTAATTTCGAATCTAGATACAAATGATCTGTGCACTTGCAGTAATTAGACAGCGTGGGGTGTTTCGGCACCAGGCCGCTCCCTAGGGACGGTCGCTTCATCCACTTCGGTGAGCATCAAGTCTATGTCGCTACGCATCGAGCGCGCGTATAGTGGGAAAGTCATCGTGGCAGCGGATCCACCTCATGTTCGCGCTGCTGGCGGCCGGCATACCGCTGGCTCGACAGAGGTGATGATGACTGCTCATGCTCCCTCTCGTGCTCCTATTAATGCTCCAGTAGCTCCAGTAGTGAATGAGCCGGCAGATGAGGATGAACTGAATGTAACTCCTAGGCTGGTGAGAACCGCTAAGGTGCTGCTAGAGAGACCAGGAAACATTGCTACAAGTAGTAGGGCGAGAGAGTTGCAGGAGGTCATAGATAATCTAGCTAAGCTAGTGGCTCCTATAGTTGACCCGGCTCAGGCTCAGGCCGAGTTAGAGGCAACTAGAAAAAATGTGCTAGAAAAAGCTAAGGATATAGAACGTGCCCAGCAAGAGCTAGAAATAACTCTCCAAGAGTATAACTTGGCAAACAGAATTAAGGTACATAAAACCTGGTTAGAAGCTGCAAGAGTTAGAGGTAGAAACCTCAACAACGTGATGGCAGTAGTTGCTGTATCAAAATCTAGCCCGTCAAGCAGCCATATCACTACAGTGCGGCCGAAGTATAACACCGTTGTAGCGAACCTTAGGGTTGTCGACGCTGTGATGGCAAAGTTACCCTACTTAATGGGTGAGGCAAAGAGAAAGAAGCAAGAAAGAGGGAATGAATTATTATGCGCAGCTAGTGAGATGAATGAAGCCTATTACAGGGCAAACCTGGATGGGTCATGATGACTGCAAGTGCACAGATCGTTTGTATCTAGTTTCGAAATAAAGATATTGATCCCACAGGGAGCAGTAGGCGAAAGACTAAAAATGCTTTTAACTAAAACTAAACAAAGTACTTAAGTAATAATTTTAAGATGCAAGAAGAATTGTATTGGGGGTTTTGGTTGAGCGGAGAAATTAAATAAATTAAAGTAAAACTTGTTGCGGAAAGTAGTAATCGCGTATGTAAGAAAGCTTGGAACTTCAATAGGGAAAAAGGCGTTCTCGGGGAGTGGTGGATACAACGCTAGTATTTTAGACTGAGTAATCAAGATTATTATAACGAATATTTTCATGACATGTATGTGTGTGAAAGGAGCTCCATATATGGACGAATAGGCAGCAACCACTGATCATATCATCCTTCATAACCACAGCTGACAGATAAATGGCACCAATCGTATTATCCCGCTATTAAGGGATTTCTGCCACGACAGTGACATGGCTTAATGAGTTCTCCTTGCTTCCCCAAGTTAGTACGTAAAGGATGACAACTACTTTATAGTCACAGTAAGTGCTATCATCCCTCTATCTACCAACAAGTAATCCCCTTCATAAAGTCCCCATAAGAGGCAAATATTTAAGAGGTGCACAACTCTCAACATCAAGATGAAGACAATTAACCCATACACATAATGATGTATAACATAATAATCTCTATCTCATCTCAATCATATACTAGGGTTTCTCCATCTCCCCAAGAACTAATGATCTACTCAGACATGGAGGTAAACAGCATCATGGCAATGGTAATGGAAATAATTATAGATGAATAGTTCTTGTATAAATCCACAACTAGTACTAGAATTACAACAAGATCTAGATGGGATGGATGGAGATGGTGGTGGTGATGATGATGTAGTGGTTGATGAAGATGGAGATCAATGCCTTGGCCTCCTAGATCTTCTTAGGACGAAGATGGATCCCTAGGGAAAGTTCCCCTCTAGATCCCTTCCAGAGGTGAGGTTTTTGGTGATTTCTGGGTGTTTTGTATGTCGTACCCCCTCCAGATCCCTTTCGGAGGTGAGGTTTCAGCGATTTTTGGGTGTTCTGTATGTTTTCTCTCCAATCCAGTTGCACGGGGTGAAACTATTTGAGGAGGAGGTGTCGGTGCCAACTATATGGAAGGAACTATATGGCCGAAAAAATATTCCCGCCGTATAGTTGGTCGTTAAACCTTCTGTGTCCTCCAATCGCTTTGGTTTTTATTCTCGTGTTATTGGTATTTTCCAAATAAGCGATTTACGTTGTTTTTGGCTCCTTTTCACTCCAATATAACTGGTCCAAGAATTGTGTCCATCGGATCCATCACATGTCCTGATCCTGGTGAAAATAAACATAAAAGGTGCATGCGAACGCTGTAAAATAACAAGATTCTACCACTACAATGCAAAATAATAATATAAAACATGATTCAAATATGCACTCATCAACTTCCACAAGGTTAGACTCTTTCTCATCCTGAGCAAGTTTGGCTTTAATGGATATGATCCTCATATTCATGAAGCTGAGTCGATAAAATAAATGAGGCAGTTGCAGCATGTCGTTGTCATATATGATACATAGGAATAAGTTCATGAATAGTACCTTACTCGAACCATCAGAATAATATTAGCAGGCTTCCACACCTTAGTGATCAACATTTCACAAAAGATGAATCTCAATATAATGTAAAGTGTTTCGGTTCGACCAAATGAGTTAGTGAGGTAGCCCCAAGTGATTTACGATTAACATATTCACTTGGGCTTCAAAATCTCAAACGTTTCTTTGTCTTACCACAAGATAGTGGTGTATGCCTACTTGCTCTTTGCATATTCGCTCTTTTTCTTCCTTTTCTTCTTCTCACTTTTTTTATATATATGCTCACACTTTTGTTTAAGTGTTGTGCAAAGGAGCTAGCCATACAATCCACTTCATGTAGGGATTCAAAGTTTAATGATCTCAATTACCAAATTTCAATTGTATATGAAGCATCTTTATGGCTTGAAGACTCTACCTCGACTTTTTATCACTCTAATTTGATAGCACTTTTATTTTCCTTTGTTCAAAATTTCTTTCTCAACTTGCACGATTATATTATTTTTATTTTTGTAAATCAAACCATCAACTTACAACATATTGACTAAATTATCTTTATATGTTCCATTAATACCAATGGTGTGTAAGACTCCTATGGCTATCATCAGGTGCAAGTAAAATTATACTCAAGAAATTCTTATATCCAATATGTTATGGGGTAACCCTGGGGTTGGCCCGATCTTTCACGAATTCCACGAGAAACGAGGGGAAAGAGGTGGTCGGGGGATGAAATCGAGGAAAGCGATGAAAACCACGAACACACACACCAAAACACAATACACGCCTACTCCTCACGCTGGTGGCAACCAGTCCAACATAATCCCCAGGATCGGTGTTGGGCGAAGCTCGCTCTCCACGCCAACAACGGGGGATGAGGTGCTTGGTGAGATCTTGACGACTTGGGGGCGAGAAACCGAGAACCCAAGGCCTTGTACAACTTGAACGCACTAGGCAAGATCCAAGAGGGGGGTGGATAATCCGGTGCTCCTTGGTAGGAGCATGAGACCAATAGATATAAGTCCTCAAAGGGTTTCCTTAATATCTTTTATTATCCAAGTCTAGGGTTTACAATAGAGGGTGGGGGGCTATATATAGACCAACCACATAAACAGGGGTATTTTGGGAACAAATAGCGAAATATAGAGAGGGTTACAAGGCGCTGGGCCGAATTAACACGTTCAGGCCTTTCCAGGTCCGGTAGTACCGGTCCAGCTCGACCGGTAGTACCGGTCATGCGGTAGTACCGCTTCCTGGCCCGGTAGTACCGCTTGTCGTCCTGGGATGTGCGCTGGGGCCTTCGGTTGGTGGCGGTAGCAGGGGGCGGTAGTACCGTAGACTGGTAGTACCGGATCCGAGGCCGGTAGTATTGCCAGTGACAGAGAGCATTTGGCTAGCTCTGGGACCTTCTGTTGTTGGCGGTAGCAGGGGGCGGTAGTGCCGCGAAGCGGTAGTACCGGTCGCCAGGTCCGGTAGTACTGCTGGCGACAGAGAGCATTTGGTCTCTTCTGCTAGTGCTCCTCCGTCCTGTGGGTTCTTCTCTTCATACCTGATGATGCACAAGGTATGGGTATGAAGTAGCAGGCTATCCAAGGGTGTATCGAAGTCACACAAGGAGAGGAGCGAGTTCACCTTAGCTTGAAGGAGTTTGGCTCGGGCGCGAGTCATGGGTCCACTTGGGGAGCTTGTGGGAGTAGATGTAGTAGCGGTCGTAGGACGGGCTGCATCAATGTGCAAGGGGTACCCCGTTGGAGGTTCTCAATGATATGCAAATACTTACAATGACAAGAACTTACCTGGGCCCAAAGTTGAGTATGCATGAGGAGTGGCCCTCATATTCAAGGAACATGATATTGCCAACTTATATTTTGTTAAGCATATACTCCATCTTTGTTCACTTTAACCTAAATGATCTCAAGATGCTTATGATAGGGGAAATGAGGGATCAAATCTAGTAAGTACCATAATCTTTTGGAAGCTCCTTATGACTTGTAATCCCTGCTACCCTCTAAGAAGGGACCTTTCTTCCACTTCCAAGTTGAGTCAGTGAACCTACTTCCTCTCTTTCTCCAGCAAGCTTTTGAGTTGTTGTGTTTCAAGCATTCATATGGTGATTTATTCAATCATGTTCTTTATCTTCCTTGTTTTCACAAAAACTCTTATCTATTGAGTATTACTTTGAAAGCCTTCACTTGTGAAAAACCTTTTTAAGCAAAGAGTGTCCTTGTTTTGAAACTTCTATAAAAAGCTTTTATGAAACTGTTTGCGAGGTGTTCTTTGACCAAGAACAAGTTTGCCAATTCCAATTATGATTTATCTTTATGCATCTCTATTGTGACTGCTATACTTGGTTGCAAGCTAAGTTATATAATGGTGAGTTGCTTTCTTCTATGAGTTGTGCAATGGTAAGTGTGATGCTTCTTGTTCGTATTATTTTATCGACACTTCACTCCATAAACCCGTGGACATGTTTACTAAGCTCAGTATTTGCTTGGGGACAAGCGAAGTCTCAGCTTGGGGGAGTTGATACGCCCAATTTGCATCACCTTTGTATATCATAATTTACCTCTATTCATTGATGTTTGTCTTATTATGAGGTATTACTTATGGCTTTTTCATCTGTTTATGCATGTTGGATGATTCCTGGAGGATGGAATGCCGGAGTCTGGATTCTGGGAAAAGAAGGCGTTTCGGTGAAATTTTGCGAAGATCAGAAAAATACCAGAAAAATATGGAAACATATTTATTTTACCAGAACATGAAGGAAGCCAGAAGGAGGGACGGAGATGGGCCTCAGGGGGCCCACACCCCCTAGGCACGGCCCACCTAAGCCCGCGCCTAGGGCAGGTGTGGCCCACCTTCCCGGCCTCCGACTCCGCCCCTTCGCCTATATCTTCCCTACGGAACCCTAATACCAGGGGAGCGACCACAGATAGATTTTCGCCGCCTCTGGGGGCAGAAAACACCGAGAGAGAAAGATCTATCCGGCAGACAGATTTCTGCCAGGGGAATTCCTTCCCGGAGAGGGGAGACCGTCGCCATCAACACCGTCATCAAGCTAGTCTTCATCGAGATCATCATCATCCACACCATCATCTCCACCAACACCATCATCACCACTCCATCCCGCTGTAACAATTGTGTTGGATATTGCTTAGTTCATTAGGGGAAACTTTCATGGTGTTGATTACTATTGTAGTTGATGCTTGTGAGTGGAACCAGTGTATGTTCAGATTGTTATACATTATCATATCATCTTTGATTTTGATCCATATGATGTCTTGTGAGTAGTTTGTTTAGTTCTTGAGGACATGCGAGAAGTCATGTTGTTAGTAGAGGATTTGTGTTGAGATATTATTCAATGGTTTAGTATTTAAGTTGCGATGCTATTCTTTTAGTGGTGTCATGTGAACGTTGACTACATGATACTTCAACATTTATGGAACCAGGGGAATGCATTGTGTATTTGGCTACTAATCGCGGGGTTGCCGGAGTGACAAAAACCTGAAATCCTGTTAGGACACCATTGCATAAGGGAGTGTAGGATCTCAGAGTTTAAGGCTGTGGTTATATTTATATCTTAATTACTTTCCTGTAGTTACAGTTGTTTGCAGGGGGTTTAATCACAAGTATGTATTAGTCATAGGAAGGGCGGTGTGTTAGCACAGGTTCACCCACACAACACTTACAACACCAAAGAAGAGTACTCAGCTATTTGAAGCGAAAGCACTTGAAAGAATTCCCATGTGTCCTCGAGAACGTTTGGTCCTTATAAGTATTTCCACCATCTTGTCCTTTGCTAAGAAAGGATTGGGCCACTTCCAATACTTATAAGTATTTCCCCAATCCTTTCTTAGCAAAGGACAAGATGGTGGAAATACTTATAAGGACCAAACGTTCTCGAGGACACATGGGAATTCTTTCAAGTGCTTTCGCTTCAAATAGCTGAGTACTCTTCTTTGGTGTTGTAAGTGTTGTGTGGGTGAACCTGTGCTAACACACCGCCCTTCCTATGACTAATACATACTTGTGATTAAACCCCCTGCAAACAACTGTAACTACAGGAAAGTAATTAAGATATAAATATAACCACAGCCTTAAACTCTGAGATCCTACACTCCCTTGTGCAAAGGTGTCCTGACGGGGGTTCATGTTTCTGTCACTCCGGCAACCCCACGATTAGTAGCCAAATACACAATGCATTCCCCTAGGCCCATAAATGGTGAAGTTTCATGTAGTCAACGTTCACATGACACCACTAGAAGAATAGCACCACAACTTAAATACTAAACCATTGAATAATAACTCATCACAGATTCTCTACTAACAACATGACTTCTCGCATGTCCTCAAGAACTAAACAAACTACTCACAAGACATCATATGGATCAAAATCAAAGATGATATGATAATGTATAACAATCTGAACATACACTGGTTCCACTCACAAGCATCAACTACAATAGTAATCAACACCATGAAAGTTTCCCCTAATGAACTAAGCAATATCCAACACAATTGTTACAGCGGGATGGAGTGGTGATGATGGTGTTGGTGGAGATGATGGTGTGGATGATGATGATGATCTCGATGAAGACTAGCTTGATGACGGTGTTGATGGCGACGGTCTCCCCTCTCCGGGAAGGAATTCCCCTGGCAGAAATCTGTCTGCCGGATAGATCTTTCTCTCTTGGTGTTTTCTGCCCCCAGAGGCGGCGGAAATCTATCTGTGGTCGCTCCCCTGGTATTAGGGTTCCGTAGGGAAGATATAGGCGAAGGGGCGGAGTCGGAGGCCGGGAAGGTGGGCCACACCTGCCCTAGGCGCGGGCTTAGGTGGGCCGTGCCTAGGGGGTGTGGGCCCCCTGAGGCCCATCTCCGTCCCTCCTTCTGGCTTCCTTCATGTTCTGGTAAAATAAATATGTTTCCATATTTTTCTGGTATTTTTCTGATCTTCGCAAAATTTCACCGAAACGCCTTCTTTTCCCAGAATCCAGACTCCGGCATTCCATCCTCCAGGAATCATCCAACATGCATAAACAGATGAAAAAGCCATAAGTAATACCTCATAATAAGACAAACATCAATGAATAGAGGTAAATTATGATATACAAAGGTGATGCAAATTGGGCGTATCAACTCCCCCAAGCTGAGACTTCGCTTGTCCCCAAGCAAATACTGAGCTTAGTAAACATGTCCACGGGTTTATGGAGTGAAGTGTCGATAAAATAATACGAACAAGAAGCATCACACTTACCATTGCACAACTCATAGAATAAAGCAACTCACCATTATATAACTTAGCTTGCAACCAAGTATAGCAGTCACAATAGAGATGCATAAAGATAAATCATAATTGGAATTGGCAAACTTGTTCTTGGTCAAAGAACACCTCGCAAACAGTTTCATAAAAGCTTTTTGTAGAAGTTTCAAAACAAGGACACTCTTTGCTTAAAAAGGTTTTTCACAAGTGAAGGCTTTCAAAGTAATACTCAATAGATAAGAGTTTTTGTGAAAACAAGGAAGATAAAGAACATGATTGAATAAATCACCATATGAATGCTTGAAACACAACAACTCAAAAGCTTGCTGGAGAAAGAGAGGAAGTAGGTTCACTGACTCAACTTGGAAGTGGAAGAAAGGTCCCTTCTTAGAGGGTAGCAGGGATTACAAGTCATAAGGAGCTTCCAAAAGATTATGGTACTTACTAGATTTGATCCCTCATTTCCCCTATCATAAGCATCTTGAGATCATTTAGGTTAAAGTGAACAAAGATGGAGTATATGCTTAACAAAATATAAGTTGGCAATATCATGTTCCTTGAATATGAGGGCCACTCCTCATGCATACTCAACTTTGGGCCCAGGTAAGTTCTTGTCATTGTAAGTATTTGCATATCATTGAGAACCTCCAACGGGGTACCCCTTGCACATTGATGCAGCACGTCCTACGACCGCTACTACATCTACTCCCACAAGCTCCCCAAGTGGACCCATGACTCGCGCCCGAGCCAAACTCCTTCAAGCTAAGGTGAACTCGCTCCTCTCCTTGTGTGACTTCGATACACCCTTGGATAGCCTGCTACTTCATACCCATACCTTGTGCATCATCAGGTACGAAGAGAAGAACCCACAGGACGGAGGAGCACTAGCAGAAGAGACCAAATGCTCTCTGTCGCCAGCAGTACTACCGGACCTGGCGACCGGTACTACCGCTTCGCGGCACTACCGCCCCCTGCTACCGCCAACAACAGAAGGTCCCAGAGCTAGCCAAATGCTCTCTGTCACTGGAAATACTACCGGCCTCGGATCCGGTACTACCAGTCTACGGTACTACCGCCCCCTGCTACCGCCACCAACCAAAGGCCCCAGCACACATCCCAGGACGACAAGCGGTACTACCGGGCCAGGAAGCGGTACTACCGCATGACCGGTACTACCGGTCGAGCTGGACCGGTACTACCGGACCTGGAAAGGCCTGAACGTGTTAATTCGGCCCAGCGCCTTGTAACCCTCTCTATATTTCGCTATTTGTTCCCAAAATACCCCTGTTTATGTGGTTGGTCTATATATAGCCCCCCACCCTCTATTGTAAACCCTAGACTTGGATAATAATAGATATTAAGGAAACCCTTTGAGGACTTATATCTATTGGTCTCATGCTCCTACCAAGGAGCACCGGATTATCCACCCCCCTCTTGGATCTTGCCTAGTGCGTTCAAGTTGTACAAGGCCTTGGGTTCTCGGTTTCTCGCCCCCAAGTCGTCAAGATCTCACCAAGCACCTCATCCCCCGTTGTTGGCGTGGAGAGCGAGCTTCGCCCAACACCGATCCTGGGGATTATGTTGGACTGGTTGCCACCGGCGTGAGGAGTAGGCGTGTATTGTGTTTTGGTGTGTGTGTTCGTGGTTTTCATCGCTTTCCTCGATTTCATCCCCCGACCACCTCTTTCCCCTCGTTTCTCGTGGAATTCGTGAAAGATCGGGCCAACCCCAGGGTTACCCCATAACATATTGGTATCAAGAGCACGGTTGAGCACGAATTTCCCCCCAATTTTTCTTTTATCCGCCTTAAAATCGAAAATCCCACCAAAAAGAACCCCAATTTTCCTTCGGATCGATCTCTGGATTTGGTGAGTTTTTCGTGGTTTTAGTCCATAGATCTGTTGCTTTGGGAGTCGATCTATAGCCCCTGTTGTTCCTAGCCAGCCTTTCGGTCAGATTCCCCACGGATTTGAGGTTTGTGTCAAGTGGATCTCGTTTTCGTTCTTGTTCTGTGACCAGCGGTACTACCGCCCGTACCAAGCGGTACTACCGCCGTCCGGTACTACCGCCTGTACCAAGCGGTACTACCGCCAGCAACAGAAGGTTTTCCTTCTTCTTGACGCCTCATTTTCGTTGGCTGACTTTTCCCCCTTTAGCTTGTTCATGTTTCGCGTGTGTGTCGCCATATTAACACAAGCTTCCGCATCAAAGTCATCCCGCGCTCAACGACACCGCGACACTCGAACATCATCCCCCACCAACGGTTGCAAGTCGTCAACAATACCAAAGGTATAACTTGCACCACCTTGACAGCCCCATATCTTCCTTTGTGTGTAACTATCCTATGAGAGCAACTCATTTTGTGTTTTTCTAAGCATTGTGCACTTGCCTTCGGAAAGTGAGAGTGTGAGGCCAAATACAAATGCTAACATAGTAGCATAGAAAGGGAGAAAAAGGAAAAAGAATAAAAAAAAAGAGAGAACAAAAGAAAAAGAGAAAAAGATACATAGTCTCCCAATACAAAGAGAATACCAAGCTTGTAAGCCAAGAAAGAGAGAAGAAAGAGCGCACCGAGGCAAGTGCACAAATATATTGCTTATCCTCTTTTGGCAAACGAGTTGTGGTCTCTCCTTGCGTTGGCACGACAACCGAGCGTAGTCTTCGTTAGGACCTTTTGTGGTCATTTTCATAGTCGTGCTAACCCCGTTTTTCTCCACGTGTGTGTTTTCCGTGTTTTTGTAGATCATATCCTTTTGCTTTTGATCTTTGGTTCTTTACCACGTAGGACAATAACCTTTTGCTTGGATCGTTTCGTTTGGTTTCCACAATCCTAACCTTCCACCAAAAGCCTTTGAGAGTTGTACCATATTTGTGTGTGAGTTTCTTGCCATTTCACTTTGCACGCTTTTCGCTCATTTGTGTGGCAATTGGTTTGATATAATCTCCAAGGTGAGGTAAAAGGCTAACTCTCCGCACCCTTTCTCTACATATACAACCCTTGTTGGCTTTGCATCATGGACAGGCATGGAGAGCCATCCCAACCACCACCACCTCCGGAGGATGACACACAATTCATGACAAGATGGGACCATTGGAAGGTCCGAGGAGAATTCAACTATCGTTGTGAAGCCCTCGAGCGGCGCCAAGATGAACAATTTAGCGAGGCCCGTGTGGAATTCAAGAACATCGACAACCGCTTCGAAGAAGTCCTTGGCCAAATGCATGCCATGCAACACAACCTCGGTCATCAAAATGAAGCTCTTGGTCGTTCACTCGCCTCAACGGATGAGAAGCTTCAACGCCTCATTGATGGACTCGCAAGGCCACGCTCGCGCGAATCAAGCTCATCTCGGCACTCCTCAAGTGAATCAAGTGCACCTCGCCGTCACGCTTCAAGGAACCGGGATGGACCCGTTCTTCAATCCATGAGCTCTTCGCAAGCGGTACCATCTCCGCGTCACGCCGCAACGTCAGGCTATGATGGTGACCTATCCGCAAGACCTCCAAGACGCGAAGCAAACCGGCCACAACCAAGGGCACTTGTGATTCAACAAGAGCAACCTCGCATGGACCACCAAGGCCATCGACGTCGACATGACCCTTCAACAACAAGTGAAGCTTCCAAAGAGGACGAACAAGATCACCGTCGACGGGAAGCACTCGAAGATCCTCCGAGGCGTCATCATCGACATGATCGTCCACGTCGGCAACATGATGGTCATGACGAACCTCCACTACACCAAGAAGAAGAAGAGCAGCCCATTGTGCATGCGGCTCGACGTCCTCCTCGCCACAGGGCGCAAGACAATGCTCCTCGACATCAACCACGACAAGAACAAGAGCAAGCTCCCCAAGCTCGTCGTGAGGACCATCAACCTCCTCCTCGTCCTCACCCACGTCAACAAAACGAGCAAGCTCCCCAAGCTCGTCGTCAACAACAAGTTCCACCACCAAACGCGGCACCTCAACAACCGCAAGAGCAACGCAACAATCACCAAGCAAGACATGAGAGCTCGGATGATGATGATGACCGCCAAAATCATGGCAACCGCCGCAACCGGAACCGCAACGGATAATAAACTTTCGGCAAGCTCAAATTCACCATGCCAAAGTTCACCGGTTCCAATGAGCCCGAAGAATATCTCTCTTGGGAACTCAAGGTCGACAAGATCTTCCGCATGCACAACTATAGCAATGAGAAGATGATGGCCATGGCATCCCTCGAGTTTGATGAGTATGCCAACCTTTGGTGGGAACAAGTCCAACTCGCTCGCGAAGCAAAAGAAGAGCCTCCAATCGCAACTTGGCAAGATATGAAGGCTCATATGAGATCCCGCTTTGTTCCTTCACACTACACGCGTGACCTCTTCAACAAGCTTCAAACGCTTAGTTAAGGAACAAAGACCGTGGAAGAGTACTTCAAGCAAATGGATCTCAACATGATCCGTGCCAACATTGAAGAGCGAGATGAACAAACAATGGGACGCTTCCTCAATGGCTTGAACCATCCCATCAAGCGCATCACCGAGTTCCAAAAGTACAACAACATGGTTGAGCTTGTGCACATCGCTTCAAAGGCCGAGCGTCAAATGCAAGAGGACATCAAGTACAACAAGCCAAAGACGTACTTCACCTACAAGCAAACGCCAACCGCTACTCCAACAACACCAAGTGGAAGCTCCTCAAGTACCACCAAGCTTCCCTTCAAGCCGACTCTCCCTCAAGGAAAACAGCCCCCAAGTGGCAAACACACAAGGGATGATCAACCATTCAATGGTGAATGCTACAAGTGTGGAGGCAAAGGGCACAAGTCGAATGCATGTGGGAACAAGAAAGTTTTGTTCATCCATGACAACGGCGATGAAGAATACTTGAGTGAAGAAGAGTTTGATGCAAGGGTCAAGGAAGCCATGGCAAGACAACATTTGGAAGAGGACCAAGAACTTATTGTGTGTGAGCATGACGCAAGTCCATCGCTTGTGGTCACCAGGGTCTTGACTACCCAAGCCAATGAAAATGAAGACCAACGCTCGAACATCTTCCAAACTTGTTCCGGCATCAATGGGAAGTCCATCAAAGTTGTCATCGATGGAGGGAGTTGCCACAACCTTGCAAGCACGGAATTGTGTGAGAAACTCAACCTCACCCTTCATCCGCATAGACACCCCTACCATATCCAATGGCTAAGTGACCAAGGATCCGTCAAGATCAAGCACACCGTGTCGGTGATGTTATCCATTGGGCACTACAAGGACACGGTGGAATGTGACGTGGTCCCAATGACGGTTTGTCACATGTTGCTCGGACGGTCGTGGCAATATGACAAGCGTGCTTTGCATAATGGTCACTCAAACACTTACACCTTCAAATGGCTTGATAAAACTTGTGTGTTGCAACCAATGACTCCTAGCCAAATAATTGCGGACAATGCAAAGGCTTTAGCGAGGGCGCAATACGCAAAAACACCTTGTGAGAAGAGTGGTGAGTGAGAGAACCACACCATAGTGAGTGAGAGCTACAAGCCAAACTCGAGTGGAAAAACTAAGAGTGTTCTTCTTGCCACCAAAAGTGAGATGAGAGAAGTGCGGAACAACCCATCCATCTTGCACTATGTCCTTGTATGCAAGGGACTAGCGCAAGGAACTAACGACTTGACAAATGTTCATCCTTCTTTGATGGCTATTTTGCAGGAATTCCAAGATGTATTTCCCGAAGAGCTTCCTCATGGCCTTCCTCCTCTTCGTGGAATAGAGCACCGCATCGACCTCATACCCGGCGCACCACTCCCAAACCGCGCCGCGTATCGCACGAACCCGGAAGAGACGAAGGAGATCGAACATCAAATCAACCAACTCATATCCAAAGGTTTGATCCAAGTAAGCACTAGCCCAAGCACGGTCCCCGTGATTCTAGTCCCAAAAACGGATGATACGTTGCGGTTATGCATGGACTGCCGTCCAATCAATGCTATCACCGTGCGTTATCGACATCCTATACCGCGTCTTGATGACATTCTTGATGAGTTATGTGGAGCCACTATATTTCGAAAATTGATCTTCGTAGTGGTTACCACCAAATTCGCATGGCCGAAGGGGATGAGTGGAAACCCGCCTTCAAGACCAAGCTTGGTCTCTTTGAATGGTTGGTTATGCCTTTTGGCTTATCTAACGCCCCATCTACCTTCATGCGTCTAATGAACCATATTTTGAGATCTCTCATTGGGAAGAGTGTAGTTGTTTAATTTGATGACATTCTTGTCTATAGCAAGTCACTAGAGGAGCATGTTACACATGTTAAGGAGGTCCTTCAAATCCTTCGTCATGAAAAGCTTTATGATAATCTTCCAAAGTGCACTTTTGCAAGAGACAAGCTGATTTTCCTTGGTTTTGTCGTGTCTTCTAATGGCATTGAAGTTGATGTCTCAAAAGTCAAGGACATACGAGATTGGCCCATCCCAACAAATGTTAGTGAACTTCGTAGTTTTCATGGGTTGGCTGGCTTTTACCGTCGCTTTGTGAAAGATTTTTCTACCATTGCTTGCCCCCTCAACGAATTGACCAAGAAAAATGTCGCGTTCATTTGGGAAAAGCACAACAAAAGGCTTTTGATGAGCTCAAAAAGAGGCTCATCGAAGCACCACTTCTTTCATTGCCGGATTTCACAAAAACCTTTGAGATTGAATGTGACGCTAGTGGTATTGGCATTGGTGGCGTCCTTATGCAAAATGGGCGTCCTATTGCTTACCATAGTGAGAAACTTGATGGCGCACGCCTCAATTATCCCATTTATGACAAAGAACTTTTTGCCTTGGTTCGAGTTCTTCAAGTGTGGCAACACTATCTTTGGCCCAAAGAATTTATCATCCATTCCGACCATGAGTCGTTGAAGTATCTTAAGGGCCAAGCCAACTTGAGTAAAAGGCACGCAAAATGGGTTGAGTTTATGGAGTCTTTTCCGTACATTGTCAAATACAAGAAGGGCAAAGAAAATGTGGTAGCGGACGCCTTGTCTTGCAAAAACACAAGCCTTCTTACACGACTCGAAGTCAATGTCTTGGGTCTTGATGACATCAAATCTTTGTACGCGTCCGACTCTTTCTTTGGACCAATATTTGCACAATGTTCAATAGACAAAGGAATTGATGATTTCTATTTGCATAAGGGTTTTCTTTTCAAACAAAACAAGCTTTGCATTCCGAAATCGTCTCTCCAACTTTTGCTTCTTCAAGAGTCCCATGGTGGAGGCCTTATGGGTCACTTTGGCCGTGATAAGACATATGACATGCTCTCCACTCACTACTTTTGGCCAAAGATGAAGCGCGACGTGGAGCGCCACGTCCAACGATGCACTACATGTATCCAAGCTAAGTCTAAGTCCAACCCCTTTGGTCTTTATATGCCATTGCCTATTCCTCATGCACCTTGGTCGGACATTAGCATGGACTTTGTGTTAGGCTTGCCTAGATCTAAACATGGTCATGATTCCATATTTGTTGTAGTGGATCGCTTTTCCAAAATGGCACATTTCATTCCGTGCCATAAGACCGATGATGCTTCACATATAGCAAATTTGTTTTTCAGGGAAATAATTCGGCTACACGGTGTGCCAAGAACAATCGTCTCCGACCGTGACGTAAAATTCATGAGCTACTTCTGGAAGACCCTCATGGCCAAGCTCGGCATCAAGCTCCTCTTCTCGTCCGCCTCGCATCCTCAAACCAATGGACAAACCGAAGTCGTCAATCGAAGTCTTGGCACACTCCTCCGGGTGTTGATAAAGAAGAACCTTAAAGACTGGGAGGAATGCATTCCACACGCAGAGTTCGCCTACAATCGCGCCAAGCACTCCACCACCATGAGGAGCCCGTTCATGATCGTCTACAGCTTCGAGCCTCTCACCGCGCTCGATATCCTTCCACTACCACTTCATGAACGTGCCAATATGGACGTTGTCAAGCGTGACCACACAATGAAGAAACTCTATGATGACACACAAGCTACTATCGAGCAACAAGTCCTTCGCCAAGCATCAAGGCTAAACAAGAACAAGAAAGAGATAATCTTCGAAGAGGGCGACCTTGTGTGGATACACTTGAGTAAAGACCGCTTCCCCAAGGAACGCGACTCCAAGCTAAAGCCAAGAGGTGATGGACCATTCAAAGTGCTCAAGAGAATCAACAACAACGCTTATGTCATTGATATCCCAACATCAAAGTATCTTGTGAGCTCGACATTCAATGTCAAGGACCTCTCACCCTACCATGGAGAAGAGGAAGTTGAGACGGTTGAAGAGTCGAGGACGACTCTTTCCCAAGGGGGGGGAGCTGATGCAGCCCGTCCTACGACCGCTACTACATCTACTCCCACAAGCTCCCCAAGTGGACCATGACTCGCGCCCGAGCCAAACTCCTTCAAGCTAAGGTGAACTCGCTCCTCTCCTTGTGTGACTTCGATACACCCTTGGATGGCCTGCTACTTCATACCCATACCTTGTGCATCATCAGGTACGAAGAGAAGAACCCACAGGACGGAGGAGCACCAGCAGAAGAGACCAAATGCTCTCTGTCGCCAGCGGTACTACCGGACCTGGCGACCGGTACTACCGCTTGGCGGCACTACCGCCCCTACTACCGCCAACAACAGAAGGTCCCAGAGCGAGCCAAATGCTCTCTGTCACTGGCGGTACTACCGGCCCCGGATCCGGTACTACCGGTCTACGGTACTACCGCCCCCTGCTACCGCCACCAACAGAACGCCCCAGCGCACATCCCAGGACGACAAGCGGTACTACCAGGCCAGGAAGCGGTACTACCGCATGACCGGTACTACCGGTCGAGCTGGACTGGTACTACCGGACCTAGAAAGGCCTGAACGTGTTAATTCGGCCCAGCGCCTTGTAACCCTCTCTATATTTCGCTATTTGTTCCCAAAATACCCCTGTTTATGTGGTTGGTCTATATATAGCCCCCCACCCTCTATTGTAAACCCTAGACTTGGATAATAATAGATATTAAGGAAACCCTTTGAGGACTTATATCTATTGGTCTCATGCTCCTACCAAGGAGCACCGGATTATCCACCCCCCTCTTGGATCTTGCCTAGTGCGTTCAAGTTGTACAAGGCCTTGGGTTCTCGGTTTCTCGCCCCCAAGTCGTCAAGATCTCACCAAGCACCTCATCCCCCGTTGTTGGCGTGGAGAGCGAGCTTCGCCCAACACCGATCCTAGGGATTATGTTGTACCGGTTGCCACCAGCGTGAGGAGTAGGCGTGTATCGTGTTTTGGTGTGTGTGTTCGTGGTTTTCATCGCTTTCCTCGATTTCATCCCCCGACCACCTCTTTCCCCTCGTTTCTCGTGGAATTCGTGAAAGATCGGGCCAACCCCAGGGTTACCCCATAACACACATGGTATAGGAGCTTTCCCATAACCAAAATGACAAGGCAAGCAGACAATGAGCATCTCAGCAATCTTTTTATTTACCATATGCATAGATTTTGATTGAGGATGCTTCATAGATGACTCACTATGGTGATGCTGCAAGTTTCCACCATGATTAAGCATGGCTTAGGCTAGCGGCCCAGGTGTTTCTCTAACACAGAATACAAACTCCATGGACTTACAAGTTCCCTCTTTATTTCACACCATTGACATCCATAGACAAAAGAGAACGATATCAACTGTCTATAGAGTACAAGTGCAATGTTGAAAACATTCCCCGTGACAGCACGGTTCTGCTAATTCCAACGTATAGATGCAAGCATATACAACTTCAATGTTCATAATGGTTCAAGTTTATTAGGGGCAAAGAAATAAAGTGTGCCATCAAGTTCGTGAGAGCTTTACTAACTAGTTTTCACATAACAAAATACTTTTTAATTCGAAAGGTAGATGAAGCTTGAGAATTTTCTTGGAATAGCAAAAGCTACTAGGTAGATATGGTGGACACAAGTGGCAAAAGTTTTGGTTTAAAGGGTTTTGGAAACATGAGAAGTATGCCTTCTCAAAATAGGTTTTTGGCTAGCAAGGCTGGGTAGCAAGCAAGAGAGTTGAAAGAAACAAACAAACATACAAGTAATAAAGCCGAACATGCAATCTTCCTTGAAGACACAAAAGAATCTTAAATAAAGAATACTAAGCTTATGAGCCAACAAGAAAGAAAACAAATGATACCAAATACCTGTAAGCCTTTTTCTTTCTTTTTTTTCAAACTAGTGCCACTGACCAGAACTCGGTTTGCCAAAACCAATTTAGATCCACTTGATGATCCCATAGTGGTGCCAATACTGATCAACAAGATCGATCATATAATAGATATTGCAAACTAAAAATGAAGTGCAAAAAGTAAAAGATGAGACTTCTCATTAATATTCCAATAAAGGCACTCACACCAAGGGATACATAGATAATCAACAAAAGGAGAAATAATTCCACATGCAAACCAAACTATAACATAACCTCTCTACCACAGATATGAATCCACTAAAAAGGTAAAAGATAAAAGATAATGGTGGTGATACCGTGGCTCTCCCCCAAGCTTGGAACAAGCCATGGGGATGCCAAATATGATGACGAATTACTCCCTTGGTGGTGGTGGTGTTCTCTTGATAAGCTCCTCAATAAGTTTCTTCAACTCCTCGAACTCAAAAGTAAGAGTACGGATTACCTCCGAGTTTTGCTCTATACGGTTCATGATCATGTCAGTCCGAGAATCCCAGTTCTTGTTATAATTTCCCCACTCTTCATCCTTAGCATGATCCTTCTCTGCATTGTTAGAACGACGCATATCCCAAGCCGAAGGCAAATTTCCTTTGGGCACATGTTAATATTGGTATTCATGTATAAGTGTATGGAAGGGTCTCTTGTTACGTGGAGGAGATGGCTGTGGAGAGAAAGTATGACGTCGAGATTTCCCTCCTGTAGACATCCGTGTTGTCCTCTTAAGCTTGGTAGGTCGTGCCACCAAACCAATGCTTGTGACGGTAGCATGGGTGTCCGGTTGCTTATCCTCCTCCATATCACCTTCATACTCTACTGAAATCTCATCCTCGTTGGGGACTTGAGGTTCTTCTTCCTCGGGCTTCTTGCCTTTGTCGTTGGCGGAGGCCATGGTGCTCTAAACTTGAGAAGATTTCCTCACAGAAACAGATCGAAACAAAAACACGACGAGAACATGATGCACGAACCTCGGGGGATCCAGGGGTTATATATTATGAAGTTTCAGTGCATAAGGAAGGTTTTGACACGGAAACGAAGCGGAGACGGAGTTCAAGGAGGGGACACCCCCCTCAGGCGTGGCCAGGCTGGGCCCGCACCTGGGGTGGGTTTGTACACCCCGGGATCCGTTTCCTCTTAAGTTTAGTCTCGTAACTTCCCTTATGTATTAAAAACATCAAAAATATAAAAATATTGGAGTTTCACGAACCTTCTATTTTCACCACTTTTACCTATTCAAAGACGAATTCTGCAGATTCCTTTTCTCTTTCTCCTGAAAATTTCCTTCTTACAAAACCATTGCACAAACTCAATGACAACATTAGTGTAAGCAAAAAAAAGCTTTGGTAAACACTTCAACTGAAAACCCACCAAAACAAAAGCTTCTGTAAGAGGCAAATGCAAATGATGGCAGAAATCTGTCAAAACAGACCAGTAGGTAAAGATTGATTTTTTCGAAGACCTTATGTTGCTCAAATAAAAAAGTGCAGAACTAATGAAAGTTGGGTAACAACTTGGAGAACAATTTCAGAAAAATGCAGCTTCATCCGGCATACTGATCTTCCTCTCGAATTTTTACAATACATCACAAAAATCTGTCCCAGGACAGCCACTTTTCACAACTCCTCTACTTCACAAAAGTAGTTGAAATTGACACAAAAACCAAAACAAAAAGGATAAGGAGCGGTTATTACATAGGTAATAACTTCGAACACACGACAAAACTCTTGGGTTATCTCCCAACAAGTACTTTTCTTTAATGCTTTTAAGTTAGGCTTGAAACTTCCAAAGATGCTCACATAGTTTATATATATATGGAGTGAAAAAGAGCATCAAGAAGCAAATAGCCAACACACTTGAGTCTAACCCACTTCCTATGCATGGGGTTATCATGAGAAAATGAATTGTTGAAACAAAAATCCACAAGCACAGGAAGACAAAACAGATGCAACTTTAAAGCTCTCAACATAAAACGGGGAAACTTAACATAATTGAGATGCATAAAACCATGTTTCCCTCTCTCAAAATAACCTTCAGTATCACTTTGAATAAAGTTGACAATATAACTGTCACTGGAAACAAATTTATCATCATAATAAGCATACTTACAGTCATCAAAAAGAGGTCCAAAGTCATAGACTGGATCAATTGAAGCAAGTTGTTCCATCCTGAAATCTTTATTAGGCAAACTATTTTCACAAGGAGCTTTAGCAAATTTGGAAAAGTTAAACTCATAATAATCTCCATCAAACTTAGTTAAAAAAATTCCTTCTTATAATCAATAATAGCTCCACAAGTGTTTAAGAAAGGTCTACCAAAAATGATAGGACAAGTTTTGCTAGCTGCTGAATTAAGCACTAGAATATCAGCAGGATACTTAATCTTACCACAAAGAACCTCCACATCTCTTACAATACCAATTGGGCAAATTGTTTCCTTATTAGCAAGGTGGATAACCACATCAATGTCCTCAAGCTCACAAGGACCAGTCTCATGCATAATTTCCCTATAAAGCTCATAAGGAATGGCACTAGAACTAGCACCAATATCACATAAACCATAGTATCAGTGATCACCAATTTTAACAGAAAGCACAGGAACACTAGCTTTTCTAGATTTACTAGGATGAGAGATAATATTGAAAGCGTCTTCACACAAGACAATGTGCTCATCCTCTCTATT
The DNA here is from genome assembly GCA_916181665.1 of Avena sativa. Taxonomy (NCBI): domain Eukaryota; kingdom Viridiplantae; phylum Streptophyta; class Magnoliopsida; order Poales; family Poaceae; genus Avena; species Avena sativa. Next base: position 99,217,138 of record OV702280.1, read on the forward strand.
TCTAGTGACAGTGTCTTTCACAATAGATACCACAGGTTCATCACTCAAATGCTTACCAGACTCCACAGTTTTCATTGTACCTTTCTTATTTGCACTAATAATCATAGAATACTCCTTTACCTTAGCTGGGAAAGGCATTTTCTCAACATGAGGTTCAGGCACAATATGATTAGTAGTACAAATTTGAGTACTTCTTACAGGAACATGACTAACAACATCTTTATACGGAGCATGGTACTTATTCCACTTCTTCTTGGGGATTTCTATGTAAGAGGCAAAGGCCTTAAAAAATTTTGCAATACTTTGGGAATCAAGACCAAACTCATTGCGAATATCACGGAAGTTATCAGTACCCATAAAATATTTAATGCATTCATAATCATAGTTTATACCTGACTTTCTTCATTTGTCATTCTCCCAAGCCTCAGTGTTATCTTGAATACGGTCTAAGAGATCCCATTTAGCTTCTTCCTTCATACGTGTAAATAATCCAGCACAAGAAGCATCTAGTAAATATTTATCATGAAGAGAAAGCCTAGCATAAAAGTAATTCAGAATAATATTGTTAGGGAGTCCATGAATAGGACATTTAAGCATTAGTAACTTCAATCTCCCCCAAGCTTGACCTGTACTCTCTCCATGAAGAGGACAAAAGTTATATATAAGACTTCTATCCTTATGGATTTCACTGGGAGGATAAAATTTAGAGTAAAAGAGACATGCCATCTCCTCCCATTCCATGTATTGTCCATTCTTCAGCATCTTATACCATGCTTCAGCTCTCCCTTTCAAGGATATGGAGAGTAACTTCTTCTTCACCTGCACACTTAAACAACCTGCATAATTCATGGATAAAAAGCAAGTGATCACCAGGATGGACAGTTCCATCCCCAAAATAATAATTATCCATGACACGATTAACAATACTTGTAGGTATCTTAAAAGGATCTATCCCAACAGGAGGTGGTTCATCTACTACCATAGCAGTGGTAGTAGTTTTCCCAAACAGAAAACCAAGTGGGTTATCCATATTGGAAACAAAGTAACAAGCAGTAACAAAAGCAATACTCACAGTAAAATTTTCCCTTACCAGTTCCGCTCTTCAATAGCGCTTCACTCCCCGGCAACCCACAAGTATAGGGGGTGTATCGTAGTACTTTCGATAAATAGGAGTGTCGATCCCAACGAGGAGCAGAAGGTGTTGAACAGTGGTATGGAGCAGGAAATCTCTGTGAATACTTAGCAAACAGATTTTTAGTGGTTTTCTGACAAGACAACAAAACAAAGAGCAAGTAACAGAAGTAACGAACAAACGGAGCAAGTGGCCCAGTCCTTTCTTAGCAAAGGAGAAGCCGGTGGAAATACTTATAAGGACCAAACGTTCTCGAGGACACATGGGAATTCTGTCAAGTGCTTTCACTTCAAATAGCTGAGTACTCTTCTTTGGTGTTGTAAGTGTTGTGTGGGTGAACCTGTGCTAACGTACCGCCCTTCCTAGGACTAATACATACTTGTGATTAAACCCCCTACAAACATCTGTAACTATAGGAAAGTAATTAAGATATAAATCTAACCACAGCCTTAAGCTCTGAGATCCTACACTCCCTTGTGCAAAGGTGTCCTAACGGGGATTCAGGTTTCTGTCACTCCGGCAACCCCACGATTAGTAGCCAAATACCCAATGCATTCCCCTAGGCCCATAAATGGTGAAGTGTCATGTAGTCGACGTTCATATGACACCACTAGAAGAATAGCACCACAACTTAAATACTAAACCATTGAATAATAACTCATCACAGATTCACTACTAACAACATGACTTCTCCCATGTCCTCAAGAACTAAACGAACTACTCACCAGACATCATATGGATCAAGATCAAAGATGATATGATAATGGATAACAATCTGAACATAAACAATAATCTAATGGTTCAACTCACAAGCATCAACTACAATAGTAATCAACACCGGGAAAGTTTCCCTAATGAACTAAGCAATATCCAACACAATTGTTACAGCGGGATGGAGTGGTGATGATGGTGCTGGTGGAGATGATGGTGTGCATGATGATGATGATGATCCCGATGAAGCCTAGCTTGATGACGGTGTTGATGGCAATGGTCTCCCCTCTCCGGGAAGGAATTTCCCCGGCAGAAATCTGTCTGTCGGAGAGATCTTTATCTCTCGGTGTTTTCTGCCCCCCAGAGGCGGCGGAAATCTATCTATGGTCGCTCCCCTAGTATTAGGATTCCGTAGGGAAGATATAGGCGAAGGGGCGGAGTCGGAGGCCGGGCATGTGGGCCACACCTGCCCTATGCGCGGGGTCTGGTGGGCCCGCGCCTAGGGGGTGTGGGGCCCCTGAGGCCCATCTCCATCCCTCCTTCTAGCTTCCTTCGTCTTCTGGTAAAATAATATGTTTCCATATTTTTTTGGTATTTTTCTGATCTTCGCGAAATTGCACCGAATCGCCTTCTTTTCCATCAGAATCCAGACTCCGGCAGTCCATCCTCTAGGAATCATCCAACATGCATAAACAGATGAAAAAGCCATAAGTAATACCTCATAATAAGACAAACATCAATGAATAGAGGTAAATTATGATAGAGAAAGGTGATGCAAATTTGGCATATCTGATGATGGTGGCAATTATCTAGATAACTTGTATACCTTAGATAGCCTTCATATAAACTCTCATTAAAACTACTTTTAAAACTAATAATAGTACCTCTCATCCTGTGAGCTTTCCTTTCTGAGTAATATTTTGATAGGAACTTGGTTGTCAATTCCGTCCAAGTCCTTGGTGCTTCTGCATAAAAATATCTATACTAGTCGCAAATATTAATTGACAGTGTTCGTCTAAACAACTAGATTTTAACCATATCAAGATTACAGTTATCGAACATAAAAGAACCAAGAACATCTTCAAAGAATTGTAAGTGTCCATATGGACTCTCTTCATCGGTTCCTGCAAATTTCTCAGAGTGTAGCAGTTCGAATAATAAAGGATGGATATTAATACCATCTGGGTTCATGCTTTTGTTGACAGTTATAAAATCATCCATGGGCAAACCCATTTTCCTCACTGCCTCAAGCTGGATTAAATACTGAGTGTTGTCCATTGTTACGGTCTTGCAATCTTAAATAAAAAATTAGTACAACAAAAGTAAATAATTAAAAGTAAAGTGACTTATAGTTCTAAGCTCCCCTGAAACGGCGCCATAAAATAGCTTGATGACTACAAGTGCACAGATCGTATGTAGCTAATTTTGAAATAATGATATTGATCCCACAGGGACCAGTAGGCGAAACACTAAAATTATTTTAACTAAACCTAAACGAAGTACTTAAGGAATAATTCTAAGATGCAAGAAAGTAGAATTGTTTTTGGATTTTTGGTTGAGCGGAGCAATTAAATAAAGTAAAGTAAAACTAAATGCAGAAAGTAGTAATCGCGTATGTAAGAAAGCTTGGAACTTCAATAGGGAAAAAGGCGTTCTCGGGGAGTGGTGGATACACCGCTAGCAATTTAGGCTGAGTAATCAAGATTATTATAACGAATATTTTCATGACATGTATGTGTGTGGAAGGAGATCCATATATGGACGAATAGGCAGCAACCACTGCTCATATCATCCTTCATAACCACAGCTGACAGATAAATGGTACCAATCGTATTATCTTGCTATTAAGGGATTTCTGCCACGGCATGGACATGGCTTAATGAGTTCTCCTTTCTTCCCCAAGTTAGTACGTAAAGTATGAAAACTACTTTATAGTCACAGTAAGTGCTATCATCCCTTCGTCTACCAACAAGTAATCCCCTTCATCAAGTCCCCATAAGAGGCAAATATTACAGAGGTGCACAACTCTCAACATCAAGATGAAGACAATTAACCCATACACATAATGATGTATAATATAATAATATCTATTTCATCTCAATCATATACTAGGGTTTCTCCATCTCCCCAAGAACTAATGATCTACACAGACATGGAGGCAAACAGCATCATGGCAATGGTAATGGAAATAAGTATAGATGAATAGTTCTTGTATAAATCCACAACTAGTCCTAGAATTACAATAAGATCTAGATGGGATGGATGGAGATGATGGTGGTGATGATGATGTGGCGGTTAATGAAGATGGAGATCGATGCCTTGGCCTCCCAGATCTGATCCCTTCTAGAGGTGAGGTTTCGGTGATTTCTGGGAGTTCTGTATGTCGTCTCTCCGATCCAGTTGCACGGGGTGAAAGTATTTGAGGAGGCGGTGTAGGTGCCAACTATATGGCGGGGACTATATGGCCAGAAAAGTATTCATGTCGTATAGTTGGTCATTAAACCTTATGTGTCCTTCAATCGCTTTGGGTTTTCTTGTGGTGTTATTGATATTTCCCAAATAAGTGATTTACCTTGTTTTTGGATCCTTTTCACTCCAATATAACTGGTCCAAGAATTGTGTTCATCAGATCCATCACTTGTCCTGATCCTGGTGAAAATAAACATAAAAGGTGCATGCGAATGCCATAAAATACCAAGATCCTACCACTCCAATGCAAATAATAATATAAATCATGATGCAATGCACTCATCAGGGCAGAAGGAGCGCAAGTGGTTCACTCGACGGCACCTTAGCCGGCAAAATAAGTCGGTAATGTAGCATCATCTCTGCATGTTGGGCCGTGACAGAGGCGAGAAGGAAGTGCCACTTACGGGAGAAATAAACAGCTTTTCACTTATGACCCAACAACTGCTCAAGGCAATGTTGTTCAAGGGAATGTTGCCAGAAGAAATTTCGGACAAGGGATTGCAAACCAAGGCAATGTGTAACACCCTCAGAATCGACCTTATGCAAGTTTTAGCGATTCCCGCCAAAACCCGCATAGAAACGATTCAAAGGTGCCCACCAGGCACTTGCGTGCGGGTGGAAAACAAAGTACGGACAACGACTCAAAGAGTCAAGAATACAAATATACAGTACATAGATCCAAATCACCTTGAAAACGATACAACATTCGAGTACGGACAAGATGCAAATTGAGCTAAGAGCCCTGAAGAATAACCAATGGCGTCCATAACCCTGCCCAGTCCAAGACGGAAGGGTAACCCTGCTAACGACGTCGATATCAAAACCTGCTTAAACAAAAGGGGTGCCGACAAAGTTCAAAGGAAAAAGAGAGCGGTCAGTACTGAGGCCAGTACACGGCGAGACTAGAATTCGGCGGTCCTCGCCTACATAGGTATGATGGACTGAAGCGGCAGCGCAGCATGCACCAAACAATCTATAGAGACTCAATACAACTGGCGGCTATCAGATAGGGATAAGAAAGACCTATTCGGATCCAACCTGAAACTATCACCAAGCATACCCATCGTGGTATTTTCCCCTCGAGACCAAACAAGGAAGTCAACCGAGGAACTAACACAATTGGCAGTTTTATTCATTAAGTTATAGTTGCGGCAATTACTAGTCAGATATAGATAGCATGAGTGATCCTGATATAATAAGCAGTGGGCAATTTTAGTTAACCATTCTGTTCTGGTTGTAGTACTTACTAGTCAGATACATATAGCATGAGTCATCCTGATATTATAAACAGTGGGCAGTTTTAGTTAAGCATTCCGTTGTAGTTACAATACTTACTAGTCAATACATATAGCATGAGTCATCCCAAAACCAGCAGTTGTTGGTACTTTTATTTAGCCATTCTGTTGTAGTGAAGCTGATTACTAGTCATTATAAAGTCAAATTTATAGCACTACTTTAGTTAGAGTTGTCTATGATCGAGATACTATGCTCCAAGTCGTCCATAACCGCGGACACGGCTTTCAGAAAGTTTTACCTAGTAGGGGGCACAAATAGCAACACACGCACGATCAATCTCGGAAAAAAACAAATAAAAACCCAACGAGGCATCACGACAGAGCACTTGTTTCCAAAAACGACTCTTATCTTAATTTTAAGGCAAATTAAGCCAAATAAAATTAAGGCAACCACAGAACATATATATACAACAACGACTCAAAGAGTCAAGAATACAGATATACAGTACAAAGATCCAAATCACCTTGAAAACGATACAACGTCCAAGTACGGACAAGATGCAAATTAAGCTAAGAGCCCTGAAGAATAACCAATGGCGTCCATAACCCTGCCCAGGCCAAGACGGAAGGGTAACCCTGCTAACGACGTCGACCTCAAAACCTGCTTAAACAAAAGGGGTGCCGACAAAGGGCAAAGGAAAAAAGGCAGTGGTCAGTACTGAAGCCAGTACACGGCGAGACTAGAATTCGGCGGTCCTCGCCTACTGTCAACACCCGGATTTTTAATCCCAGATGCCTGTTATGCCATACATCGCAATCCCAGGATTACCATTTTTGCGAGACATAACAGATTTGGATACCACAGTACATCATCCATTACAAACCATACATAAGGTCGTACACAAATAAGGATCTCCTGATCCAGTTCTTAATACAACTCAAGCAGCGGAAATACGTAATAATAAAGGTAGCCTAGGCGAAGCTCCATCTTCGGGGTCATAGGCAATGCTGACGATGGGAGATGATCCTAGTTGTCATAACCTTCCTGGGTTCCATCATCCTGGTACTCCTCTTGATAGTCTGGCCACGGGAATAGCCAGGGACAAAGCCATGAGTACTCTTTAAGTACTCGCAAACTAATACTAACTGTTAAAGGGGTTTTTGTAGTAGGACACTAAGCTCTAGGGTTGTTTTGCAAAAAGCCAGATTTACCTCTACTAAGTTCAGAAGCAAAGAATGCTAGTTGAAGTTTTATAACACCTAAGTGGGAACTTGTATTTCATATCACAACTCTCTTGTGGTCGAGTCAAATTCTCAATCCATTTCACAAGTCATTTTGAAAACATCTGAAGGGTGAATAGTATGGCCACTCCAACTGTCCATAACCGCGGACGCGCCTATTCGAATAGTTTGACACTCTGCAGAGATTGTACACTTCCACCACAACATTCGATACATCCGTCAGGAACAAATCCTGAATTCACCATACTTAGTATGTGAATAATCAATTCTAACCTTTCAATTACAAGCCCTAGTATAAGCACCTCTCCTGTGAGTTTGGCCTCCCAACTATGACCAACTGTCATCTTGGGTACTGCACAGGTGGACAATCTTCACAAGGTAGCCTCAGCTCAGACCTTGGTCGTGAGGTAACCCATACTAAGGTATATAAGTTTCCAGTCAATCCCTACCCAATCTTCGGGTATTGTGGTTGTACGGTAAAATTGGAATGGTATCGCATCCAGACAACCATCAGTTTTATAAAGGGCTAAGGCTCATGCCTCAACATTTTCATCATCAAAATCATCTGGTGTTCGGAAACACATGTCAAAACATCTCAGTAGAATGATCCATCATTCCAAGGTTTTCATAACCATTTTCCACCAAGTATTCCCATCTAAAGTTGATCAAGTTTTATGCTTAGCACTAGCATCTACAAATGGGGGTAAGTACTAATGAGGGGTAGTAAACTAGTAGAGTTTAACTAAGTTCAATCTCATGCCTTAGGATGAAATCAAGATTATCTAGCTTAGGCCAAATTTAATGCTCTTTATGCAACCTTCAATTATCTTCCTAGAATCTAAAAATCACTTAAGTAAGATCTAAGTAATAGCTTTGATAAATAAATAAAGTAGAAATCTTACAAGTAAAACTAGGAGGGGGTATCAGGTGGGTATGATCGCATATGCTTAAGGCATATAGTTGGCAGGGTAACAAGCAAGTATTAGCTTGCATAGGTCAACTTGATTAGTAAGGCTTGCATCAGTATCAGTATAAGCTTGCCTTGTGCAGAGCAGTGGTTGAAGTTCTCCTCGGCTTCTTCTTCGTAGTATCCTCCTTCCTCATCATATCCTTGGTCGGTACTAGCGTCTATGAATAAATACGAGGTACACAATCACCAAACAATACTTAACTACTTTCAATCATCACACAAAGGGGTTCTATAGATGATCTAGCATCATCACTAACATTACCAGATTAAAACATTCGTCTTATTTATTTTATTTTTAGAAAAGTAATTTCTACTCATTGAAAAACTACTTAAGATTTAATATTCTCCAACTCAAACATGGGATCATGTTGACACATGTCATCACCACATATTTCAGTACATGAGAATGTGATTTAAAGTGGTGTCACAATTTAATAAGGTTTACCTTTTATTTTAAATAAAATAAATGACTAGAAATGCCTATGTGGCATTCTTTTATTACTTGGATATTATTTCTGTAATTAAACTCATATGTTTTTATATATTCTGAAAGGTATGATCAAATATGATTTTTGAGAGTTGGAATCAACTCAAAAGATATTATGGTTGAAATTTGAAAAATGTTTGAATGCAGAAAAGCTTCTGCCTTGTTATTTTTACCAAGGTTGATCTACAGATCCAAATGATTTGAATCCAACGGGCTTGGATTAAGCATTTCAGTACCTTCCTAACAAAATTGGTTTCATTCAATTTGGTTCACTGAATCGAGCTGGATTGATTTTTGAAACTGGGTACAGAACTAAGTTTGAATATAAATAGAAAATTCTAAATTCAAACGGTTGGGCTACGCGGGAAGGGTTATTGGGCCGGCCCAGTGTCACTCTACAGCGCGGGGCGCAACTGACAGGGGGGGTCCACCAATCAGTGGCTCATAACACGCAAAGCGGTACGGGGCGATCTCGGTCGCACGATCTAAGTCTAATCGAACGGCTACGGCTCATCGTCCACGTCGGGCAGCGCCGGCGAGACAGAACCCTAACGCGACAGGTCGGGGTCGTGGGAGGCTCACCGGGGCTCAGGCGAGTGTCGACGATGGGGGCAAACGATGAAGTCGACAACGACGATTCTCCTGGCACCGGCAGCTCCTCCTAGGGCGGCTCTAATCGATGGCTTCCTTCTTCTCCAGCAGCGGCGGGCTCCGGTGAAATTCTGGCGATCCGCTGCTCGCCTTGCTCCGGGAGTGAGGTGGGGTGGTTCTGGGTGAGAGGGGAGTGGAATGGTGTGAAGAAATCGAGCGGGGGAGGCCTTTATTTATAGTGGCGAGAGGGGACCGACGGGCGCGGGCTGAGCTCGTCGTGGTCGACGGTACAGAGGGCTATCGGCGTGGTCGACGGTAGGGGGAGGTGTTGTGCTCCCTGGCGAAGCTCAACGACGTGGTGGCGAGGCGTGGGGCGGTGCTGATCGGTCGGAATGCTTCGGCGCTCTGAGCGTGTCCGGCGGAGGTTTTGATGGCGCACAGCGCGCGTGGTCCGCGCGGCGGCGAACGGGCGTGTTTGCGGGGTTGCTGGGGTGGTGGTGATCACGCGTGCACGTGGCGAAGGCGGCGCGCGGTCTGTGGGCGTGTGTCAAGGGTGGCGCACGGGCGCGCTCTCGGCATGCTCGCAGAGAAGTTTGGCATGGCTTGGGCGTGTGGTCCAGTAGCTAGCATTGCTCGAGGCTGGGACAGGGAGTGGCGGTGGGGTGCTGGCTTGCTCCCAAACAAGGTTGGCGAGGCTAGTGTTGCTCGTAGCTTGCTGTCGACCATGGGGTGGCAATGGTGCTCTCGGCCTACTCACCATTGATGAAAATGGCCAGCTTACAGTGGTCCTAGAGATTAGTTAAGGTTGCTAGATGATCTACTAAGGCTAGTTATAACCAGAGAGGGGACAAGGTTGGCCAAAACACTGCTCAAAATAGTGTTTTTGATTTTGTTGATTTGAATCTGCAACCTGTTTGATGAAATGGCCGCATGAACTTAAGTTTTGAATTTTGAAAAGACTTTTGGTGGGTGTGCTAGGCATGTGCTGGTGATACTGTGGATGCTTGGGTTTTGAAAATTGAGCTTGTTTGAGTGGTTTTTGAAATAGTGGGATCTTCCCATATGAAATAGATTCAATTTTAAACTGTCATTTAAACTAAGCATTTGAATGTTTTTGGATGATCACAAAGTGGGCCTTGGTACCTTGTTATGAGTACTATCAAAGGGTGCAAAGATCCATACATGTTTCTGCTAAGTTCTGATAGTAAGAGATAGCCAAAGTAGGCATGGGAGTTAAATTGGCCAAAGTAACCATTCACTTAATTTGTTTGTTTTGATTTGTTTGTCTTTGAGAAAAGTTTGGGGATTGTTTAGATGATGTTTATTTCACCTAAGAATCATTTTACAAGCAAAGAAACACAGAACCATGGCAATTCAAAAGAATCCAAATTTGAATACATACACATATGAATGCTTTCATATTTTTAATTAGAAAAGTTTTTGTTAACCCTAATTTTGATGATTAGAGTTTGATGATCTAAGTTTAATATTTTTGGGATGTTACAAACCTTCCCCCCTTAAACAAAATCTTGTCCCGAGATTTGAAAAAGGATGAAAGAGATTACCTAGGATTTGAAGAGATCAGGAAACTCTGTCCTGATATGATCTTCGCGCTCCCAGGTAGCTTCCTCTTCTGTGTGGTTGCTCCACTGAATCTTGAGAAACTTGATGCTTCGGGTTCTGGTAGTTCTGAAAGCTTCTTCCAAAATACGGATGGGTACTTTGGGGTAGGTCAGATCATCGTTGATTTCTATGGTCCGGTGATCGATATTCTTGAACACTTCAGTCTTCTCTAGAACTTCGAGGCACTTGCGAAGTAATGAGATATGGAACACATTGTGCACGGCTGACATCTCCTCGGGTAGTTCCAATTGATACGACACTTCTCCTCGACAGTTCAGAATCTTGAAGGGGCCGATATATCTGGGGGCTAACTTTCCTTTGAGTTGGAAACGCTGCATTCCCTTCAATGGCGACACTTTCAAATACACAAAATCTCCTATGTTGAAGGCGAGGTCTCGACGTCTCTTGTCGGCATAACTCTTCTGTCTGGACTGGGCTATCTTGAGGTGCTCACGAATCTTGTGAACCTTCTCTTCTGCTTCTCGTAGGATGTCGGGTCCGAAAATCTGACTCTCTCCTACTTCCGACCAGTTCAAAGGGGTGCGACACTTTCTTCCATACATGAATTCAAATGGGGCCATTTGCAAACTAGCTTTATAACTGTTGTTGTATGAAAAATATGCAAACGGCAGACAGTCTTCCCATTTAGATCCATACTCTAACACACATGCTCTCAACATGCCTTCGAGTATTTGATTTACTTGCTCTGTTTGTCCGTCGGTCTAAGGGTGATAAGTTGTGCTGAAATCTAGTCGGGTTCCTAAACCTTCTTGGACTTTCTTCTAGAATCTCGAGGTAAACTGAGTTCCTCAATCCGATACGATGTTCTTGGGGACTCCGTGCAAACTGACGATTCTAGCGATGTATAACTCCGCTATCTTCGAACTCTGATATGTGGTCTTGACGAGTAAGAAATGGGCGACTTTGGACAATCTGTCCACTATGACCCAGATAGAGTCATTTCCCCTACTAGAAGTAGGTAATCCGGTGATAAAGTCCATTCTGACGGAATCCCATTTCCATTCCGGAATCTGCAATGGTTGCAACAATCATGCGGGTCTTTGACGTCCCGCCTTGACTCTCTGACATATATCACACTTGGAGATATAGCTTCCGATTTCTCTCTTCATCTTATGCCACCAAAATTGCTCCTTCAAATCTTGATACATCTTCGTTCCTCCGGGGTGGATAGAATAAAGAGTATCATGAGCTTCCTTCAGAATAACTTCTTTCAACTCTGAATCTGCTGGTACACAAAGGCGTCCTTTGTACCACAGAACTCCTTCTTCGTCTTCGGTGAATCCGGGTACTTTGCCTGTACCGATACGATGCTTGATTCCGTCGATACTAGCATTTCCTTTCTGCGCCTCTTTGATATGGCTGATCAAAGTGGGTTGAAGTTCTATGCTAGCCAAAAATCCTTCACTCACTAATTCCATTGGAAAATCTTCCATCTCCTTGTGCAAACTTGGTTGCTCCTTCAAAATCATGGAGTTCAAGCGGCACGGCAATCTGCTAAGGGCATCGGATACCATGTTGGCTTTACCGGGGTGATAGTGAATGTCCAGATCGTAATCTTTGATTAGATCAGTCCATCTTCTCTGTCTCATATTCAGTTCCTTCTGAGTGAATATATACTTCAGGCTCTTGTGATCCGAATAAACTTCACAACGGTTTCCCATCAGGTAATGCCTCCATGTCTTCAGGGCTAAAACTACGGCTGCAAGTCGAGGTCATGGGTTGGGTAATTTTGCTCGTGTTGTTTCAGTTGTCGAGATAGATAAGATATAACTTTGCCTTCTTGCATTAGCACACATCCGAGACCGATCTTGGATGCGTCACAATACACGTCAAAGGGCTTTGTGATATCCGGCATGATTAAGATTGGGGCTGAAATCAATCTCCTCTTGAGTTCTTGAAAACTCGCTTCACATTTGTCTGTCCATTCAAACTTCTTGTCCTTCTTCAGCAATTGGGTCATGGGTCTGGCGATACTCGAGAATCCTTCTACGAACTTGCAGTAATATCCCGCCAATCCGAGAAATGCACGAACTTGGGTTTGAGTGGTTGGGGCTTGCCAATCTTCGACATCTTTCACCTTTGCAGGGTCAACGACAATTCCTCCGGCTGATACAATGTGGCCGAGGAATCCTACCTCCTGTAACCAGAATTCACATTTGCTAAACTTGGCATATAACTGATGCTCTCTAAGGGTTCCAAGAATGGTCCTTAGGTGTAGCTCATGTTCTTCTTCTGATTTGGAATAAATCAGAATGTCATCGATGAAAACAACGACAAACTTATCCAGGAAGTCTATAAAAATCTTATTCATGAGATTCATGAAATAAGCGGGGGCATTGGTTAATCCAAAAGACATGACGGTATACTCGTATAATCCATATCTGGTGGTAAAGGCAGTCTTGGGAATATCCTCTGCACGAATCTTGAGTTGATGATAGCCGGTTCTAAGATCAATCTTAGAAAACACTTTGGCACCGGTCAACTGATCAAACAAGTCTTCTATCTTGGGCAATGGGTATTTGTTCTTGATAGTGACATCATTCAACTTCCGATAATCTGTACACAAACGGTTACCTCCATCATTCTTGTCCACGAACAAAACAGGTGATCTCCATGGTGACGCACTTGGTTGAATTAATCCAATTTCCAGCATGGAATCCAATTGCTTCTTCAGTTCTACTAGTTCAGACGGGTTCATACTATATGGTCTCTGGGCTATGGGTCTGGTTCCGAGGATTAGTTCAATGATAAACTCGATATCCCGATCTGGGGGCATACCGGGCAAAACATCTGGAAATACATCGGGGTATTCACAGACTATCCAGACTTGGTCAATGGTAGGTTGGGCTATACTCTTGTTGCACTTGAATTGACGAGGAAAGGTTTCAGATATATGCTCGACTGATATTCCAGCGGTACTGGTCATGGTTATGGCTTTCTTGGCACAGTCAATCAATCCTTTATGTTTGGACATCAAATCCATTCCTAGTACTACTTCCAAACCTTTAGTTCCAAGTACTATCATATTAGCATAAAAATCTATGCCATGGATTCGGATAGGGACGGCTTTGCAAATTTGCCTATCTTTGGTGGTTGAACCGGGGATTTGAACAATCATAACATGCTTCCAACTTGCTTTTCATTCATTCATTCATTCATAGCACACGATACAAACACACACCACAAAACAAGAAAAACAGATGGTTTTAAGAACCATTATGGAAACTACGATACAGTGGGACCGAATACAACTCACTACGCTAGTGCTCAAGTGCTACTACTCCTCGGAGTCGGTGTAATCGCCATCCTCATCATCCTCATCGTCATCGATGAAGGCGAAATCATCCTCATCGGTGAAGAAGTCCATGGCCTGATCCTCCAGAAAATCATCATCATCGCTGAGATAGGAGTAGGGGTCTCCACGAAGATCCTCTCCGGCATTCTCCCTTTCCTCCAACTGCATGTCTCTCTCGTGGATGGTCTCCTCCAAATCCGAGATACGGTGGCGATGACAGGCAATGATGCGCTCCTTCTTGTCAAGCTGACGGCGGAGAGACTTGCGATCCTTTGTTAGCATGGCGATGGTCTGATCTTTCGTCTTGATGATGGCAGACTTGTGGTTGGAGTAGTCATGGCAATTGTCCAATTCCTTCTGACGATCGTACATCATGAAGCTAAGGTGGTCCAACTGAGTCTTCAGCTCGTGGTGGTATGGGGCTTCCAGTGGCTGTCCCATAGCATCACGCCTTGGACAAAACTCAAAGCGGGTACCCTTGATCTGGTTGATACTCTGCCCACACAGACGGACAAGAGCTTCCTGCATTGCCCTGGCAAGTCCATCGAGCCAGTTGTTCTCTCTTAAGGTGAACTGAATTACCTCGGCAATGGGGGGTTCAATCTTTCCTCGGTGACTTGCAACAATTAGCCACTACAGATCTTCTCCTCCTTGATCATTTAGTTGAGCTCCAAAGAACTCGGGGTGCGGACGCTCCAAAAGTTCCGAAAGCTGGTCCAAATCCCGCTCAAAGATAAGGTCTCCTCCATTCCCCAACTGATAAAACTTACTATACTTCACGTCCATCTATAAGAATATAGGATGAGTAAGTTAGTAGAGTGATCAAGTGTGTCAAATTTTTATGTATTTTGCAAGAGTTTTTAAGGAACATGAACTTTTATGAAAGAAACAAAGGGATAAGAATGGGAATAAGTTTTTGTAAATATTTGATTCCTTTGGTTTTGAAACTAAGTTTTTGATTCAAACGTCCAGCCTAACTAGGGTCTCCTATGGTCAGGATGGCTCTGATACCAACTTGTCAACACCCGGATTTTTAATCCCAGATGCATGTTATGCCATACATCGCAATCCCAGGATTACCATTTTTGCGAGACATAACAGATTTGGATACCACGGTACATCATCCATTACAAACCATACATAAGGTCGTACACAAATAAGGATCTCCTGATCCAGTTCTTAATACAACTCAAGCAACAGAAATACGTAATAATAAAGGTAGCGTAGGTGAAGCTCCATCTTCGGGGTCACAGGCAATGCTGACGATGGGAGATGATCCTAGTTGTCATAACCTTCCTGGGGTCCATCATCATGGTACTCCTCTTCATATTCTGGCCACGGGAATAGCCAAGGACAAAGCCATGAGTACTCTTTAAGTACTCGCAAACTAATACTAATAGTTAAAGGGATTTTTGTAGTAGGACACTAAGCTCTAGGGTTGTTTTGCAAACAGCCAGATTTACCTCTACTAAGTTCAGAAGCAAAGAATGCTAGTTGAAGTTTTATAACACCCAAGTGGGAACTTGTATTTTATATCACAACTCTGTTGTGGTCGAGTCAAATTCTCAATCCATTTCACAAGTCATTTTGAAAACATCTGAAGGGGGAATAGTATGGCCACTCCAACTGTCCATATCCGCGGACGCGCCTATTCGAATAGTTTAACACTCTGCAGAGATTGTACACTTTCACCACAACATTCGATACATCCGTCAGGAACAAATCCTGAATTCACCATACTTAGTATGTGAATAATCAATTCTAACCTTTCAATTACAAGCCCTAGTATAAGCACCTCTCCTGTGAGTTTGGCCTCCCAACCATGACCAACTGTCGTACTACACGGGTGGACAATCTTCACAAGGTAGCCTCAGCTCAGATCTTGGTCGTGAGGGAACCCATACTAAGGTATATAAGTTTCCAGTCAAGCCCTACCCAATCTTCGGGTATTGTGGTTGTACGATAAAATTGGAATGGTATCGCATCTAGACAACCATCAGTTTTATAAAGGGCTAAGGCTCATGCCTCAACATTTTCATCATCAAAATCATCTGGTGTTCAGAAACACATGCCAAAACATCTCAGTAGAATGATCCATCTTTCCAAGGTTTTCATAACCATTTTCCACCAAGTATTCCCATCTAAAGTTGATCAAGTTTTATGCTTAACACTAGCATCTACAAGTGGGGATAAGTACTAATGAGGGGTAGTAAACTAGTGGAGTTTAACTAAGTTCAATCTCATGCCTTAGGATGAAATCAAGATTATCTAGCTTAGGCCAAATTTAATGCTCTTTATGCAACCTTCAATTATCTTCCTAGAATCTAAAAATCACTTAAGTAAGCTCTAAGTAATAGCTTTGATAAAGAAATAAAGTAGAAATCTTGCAAGTAAAACTAGGAGGGGGTATCATGTGGGTATGATCACATATGCTTAAGGCATATAGTTGAAAGGGTAACAAGCAAGTATTAGCTTGCATAGGTCAACTTTATTAGTAAGGCTTGCATCAGTATCAGTATAAGATTGCCTTGTGCAGAGCAATGGTTGAAGTTCTCCTCGGCTTCTTCGTAGTATCCTCCTTCCACCTCGTATCCTTGGTCGGTACTAGCGTCTATGAATAAATACGAGGTACACAATCACCGAACAATACTTAACTACTTTCAATCATCACACAAAGGGGTTCTATAGATGATCTAGCATCATCACTAACATTACCAGATTAAAACATTGGTCTTATTTATTTTATTTTTAGAAAAGTAATTTCTACTCATTGAAAAACTACTTAAGATTTAATATTCTCCAACTCAAACATGGGATCATGTTGACACATGTCATCACCACATATTTCAGTACATGAGAATGTGATTTAAAGTGGTGTCACAATTTAATAAGGTTTAACCTTTTATTTTAAATAAAATAAATGACTAGAAATGCCTATGTGGCATTCTTTTATTACTTGGACATTATTTCTATAATTAAACTCATATGTTTTTATATATTCTGAAAGGTATGATCAAATATGATTTTTGAGAGTTGGAATCTACTCAAAAGCTATTATGGTTGAAATTTGAAAAAAAAATTGAATGCAGAAAAGCTTCTGCCTTGTTATTTTTACCAAGGTTGATCTACAGATCCAAATGATTTGAATCCAACGGGCTTGGATTAAGCATTTCAGTACCTTTCTAACAAAATTGGTTTCATTCAATTTGGTTCACTGAATCGAGCTGGGTTGATTTTTGAAACTGGGTACTAAACTAAGTTTGAATATAAATAGAAAAATCTAAATTCAAACGGTTGGGCTGCGCGGGAAGGGTTATTGGGCCGGCCCAGTGTCACTCCGCAGCGCGGGGCGCAACTGACAGGGGGGTTCCATCAGTCAGTGGCTCATAACGCGCGAAACGGTACGGGGCGATCTCGGCCGCACGATCTAAGTCTAATCGAACGTCTATGGCTCATCGTCCACGTCGGGCAGCGCCGGCGAGACAGAACCCTAACGCGGCAGGTGGGGGTCATGGGAGGATCACCGGGGCTCAGGCGAGGATCGGCGATGGGGGCAAACGACGAAGTCGACGACGGCGATTCTCCTGGCACCGGCAGCTCTTCCTGGGGCGGCTCCAATCGATGGCTTCCTTCTTCTCCAGCAGTGGTGGGCTCCGGTGAAATTCTGGCGATGCGCTGCTCGCCTTGATGCGGGAGTGAGGTGGGGTGGTTCTGGGTGAGAGGGGAGTGGAATGGTGTGAAGAAATCGAGCAGGGGAGGCCTTTATTTATAGTGGCGAGAGGGGACCGACGGGCGCGGGCTGAGCTCGTCGTGGTCGACGGTACAGAGGGCTATCGGCGTGGGCGACGATAGGGGGCGGTGCTGTGCTCCCTGGCGAAGCTCAACGACGTGGTGGCGAGGCGTGGGGCGGTGCTGATCGGTCGGAATGCTTCGGCGCTCTGAGCGTGTCTGGCGGAGGTTTTGATGGCGCACAGCGCGCGTGGTCCGCGCGGCAGCGGACGGGCGTGTTTGCGGGGTTGCTGGGGTGGTGGTGATCACGCGTGCACGTGGCGAAGGCGGCGCGCGGTCTGTGGGCGTGTGTCGAGGGTGGCGCACGGGCGCGCTCTCGGCATGCTCGCAGAGAAGTTTTGCATGGCTTGGGCATGTGGTCCAGTAGCTAGCATTGCTCGAGGCTGGGACAGGGAGTGGCGGTGGGGTGCTGGCTAGCTCCCAGACAAGGTTGGCGAGGCTAGTGTTGCTCGTAGCTTGTTGTCGACCATGGGGTGGCAATGGTGCTCTCGGCCTGTTCACCATTGATGATAATGGCCAGCTTAAAGTGGTGCTAGAGATTATTTAAGGTTGCTAAATGATCTACTAAGGCTAGTTGTAACCAGAGAGGGAACAAGGTTGGCCAAAACACTACTCAAAATAGTGTTTTTGATTTTGTTGATTTGAATCTGCAACCTGTTTGATGAAATGGCCGCATGAACTTAAGTTTTGAATTTTGAAAAGACTTTTGGTGGGTGTGCTAGGCATGTGCTGGTGATACTGTGGATGCTTGGGTTTTGAAAATTGAGCTTGTTTGAGTGGTTTTTGAAATAGTGGGATCTTCCCATATGAAATAGATTCAATTTTAAACTATCATTTAAACTAAGCATTTGAATGTTTTTGGATGATCACAAAGTGGGCCTTGGTACCTTGTTATGAGTACTATTAAAGGGTGCAAAGATCCATACATGTTTCTGCTAAGTTCTGATAGTAAGAGATAGCCAAAGTAGGCATGGGAGTTAAATTGGCCAAAGTAACCATTCACTTAATTTGTCTGTTTTGATTTGTTTGTCTTTGAGAAAAGTTTGGGGATTGTTTAGATGATGTTTATTTCACCTAAGAATCATTTTACAAGCAAAGAAACACAGAACCATGGCAATTCAAAAGAATCCAAATTTGAATACATACACATATGAATGCTTTCATATTTTTAATTAGAAAAGTTTTTGTTAACCCTAATTTTGATGATTAGAGTTTGATGATCTAAGTTTAATATTTTTGGGATGTTACAAACCTTCCCCCCTTAAACAAAATCTTGTCCCGAGATTTGAAAAAGGACGAAAGAGATTACCTAGGATTTGAAGAGATCGGGAAACTCCGTCCTGATATGATCTTCGCGCTCCCAGGTAGCTTTCTCTTCTGTGTGGTTGCTCCACTGAATCTTAAGAAACTTGATGCTTCGGGTTCTGGTAGTTCTGAAAGCTTCTTCCAAAATACGGATGGGTACATCGGGGTAGGTCAGGTCATCGTTGATTTCTATGGTCCGATGATCGATATTCTTGAACACTTCAGTCTTCTCTGGAACTTCGAGGCACTTGCGAAGTAATGAGATATGGAACACATTGTGCACAGCTGACATCTCCTCGGGTAGTTCCAATTGATACGACACTTCTCCTCGACGGTTCAGAATCTAAAGTAGGCATGGGAGTTAAATTGGCCAAAGTAACCATTCACTTAATTTGTTTGTTTTGATTTGTTTGTCTTTGGGAAAAGTTTGGGGATTGTTTAGATGATGTTTATTTCACCTAAGAATCATTTTAGAAGCAAAGAAACACAGAACCATGGTAATTCAAAAGAATCCAAATTTGAATACATACACATATGAATGCTTTCATATTTTTAATTAGAAAAGTTTTTGTTAACCCTAATTTTGATGATTAGAGTTTGATGATCTAAGTTTAATATTTTTGGGATGTTACACCTACATAGGTATGGTGGACTGACGCGGCAGCGCAGCATGCACCAAACAACCTATAGAGACTCAATACAACTGGCGGCTGTCAGATAGGGATAAGAAAGACCTATTCGGATCCAACCTGAAACTATCACCAAGCATACCCATCCTGGTATTTCCCCTTCGAGACCAAACGAGAAACTCAACCGAGGAACTAACACAATTGGCAGTTTTATTTATTACGTTATAGTTGTGGCAATTACTAGTCAGATATAGATAGCATGAGTCATCCTGATATAATAAGCAGTGGGCAGTTTTAGTTAACCATTCTGTTGTGATTGTAGTACTTACTAGTCAGATACATATAGCATGATTCATCCTGATATTATAAACACTGGGCAGTTTTAGTTAACCATTCCGTTGTAGTTACAATACTTACTAGTCAGATACATATAGCATGAGGCATCCCAAAACCAGTACTTGTTGGTACTTTTATTTAGTCATTCCGTTGTAGTGAAGCTGATTACTAGTCATTATAAATTCAAATTTATAGCACTACTTTAGTTATAGTTGTCTATGATCGAGATACTGTGCTCCAAGTCGTCCATAACCGTGGACATGGCTTTCAAAAAGTTTTACCCTACAGGGGGACACAAATAGCAACACACGCACGATCAACCTTGGAAAAAACCAAATGATAACCCAACGAGGCATCACGACAGAGCAATTGCAAGATCCATATAATATTTCAGGGGGCCACCCCACCAAGCTACCCGCGACGAAGTTGGCCGGCTCCGGAACGGACCCAGAGGTTTGCGTCAATTGATGTAAACGACTGGGAACCCGAAAGTGTGACTGGGCTTGTCAATACCGCGAAAACACCCCGCTTACCTAAACTGTACAGGCGCTCCACGCGCAATCATAAATAAAGCAGTAAAGCATGGCATAAGTACAGGATAGTAATAAAGCCCCAAACTACTTTGTGGCCCCAAGAAATGATATATGACTCAAGCTCTGGCTAAGGGGATTCATGGTCCCACAAGCGGATAGTGCGAATATTGAAAGAACAGGTATCAAGTACTCGGGATCCTACGGGATAGAAGTGGACGGTTAAAAACTAAATAACAACTATTGCCCACCTGTGCCTCTGCATTATTTACCTACTATCAATTTTAGTTATTAAACAATAATTAAAGCAATGATCATTTCCAACATAAAGCATATTGCAGTCTTCCAACAATTATGGTACTTGACAACACGCTACAGCACTTGAGCAAGCGACTACGACACACAAGTCCAACTATCTACCAAACAACAGGTAATATGATGTGTCCAAGGCAATATAAGGCTACAAGGAATATCACGGGTACGAAAACTAGAGCATCGCAACACAGATAGCAATAGAACAACAGGAGGAAATAAAGACTATAAAAGTAAAATAGATAGAAAGGGGGAGAATGCTCGTCTGAAAAACATTGCCGAAGGTTCATAACAGAAGAACTTGTCGAAGCTCACAACATCTCATCGTCCTATCCGGGAAGAAGCAAAACACTAAAAAAATAAGCGATGGAACAATTACAACTAATACGAAAGAATCGGCATGATCATGATATGATGCATGACATGGCAAGTTAATGATGCAAACTATGTCGAAAAGGTATTAGGTGCATAGCACATTGATGATATAGCATTCGTGAGGCATTATTAATATGGAAACAATTAGTTTTCAATTTTATTTAGAATGTTTTCCTTGCATAAACAGTACTGATTATAAAACTGCTCTTAATGCATGATGCAAATGATAACATGGATATCATGGTTGGAGAGGTCTCTTCGCGCTGATCGATTTGGTCATATTATTTACCGAATTTGGAGTTACGAATTTAAAGTTATGCAATATTTAAGAAAAGGCATTTATCAATATTTATTAATTCGAAAATTTCAAAAGCTCAAATGTTATCATAAATAGCATAAACAGATTCATGGCATTTTTCTGATCCAAAAACATATATTATTTGCCCAATTTGGAAATACCAAATAGAAAGATGTGGTTTGACATATATTAAAGTATTTAATGATATTCCAAAAATATTGATCATATTCAGTATTTGACAAAAATAACAGATGGCAGATTCATGTTTAGAATTGAATAACAAGCAAGTTTGGAATTTTAAGTTTATTCAAATTCTTTACAAATATTATTTAAAACATGGTCAAAGTTCACATAAGGTTTGACATTCAAAAATCTGGATCTGAAGTTTAGATCTGGCAGAACAGGTTAATTTGTTCTGACTTTGAGCGACCATGTAGAGACATTGGCTGGGAATTTGGAAATGCCAAAATGGACAAAGATATATAGGAGGTTTCGGTCTAGCATTTTGGTTTTGGATAGGTTTTCAAATTCGGGCTGGAATTATATGTTCGGGAGCAGTTTTGGTGGAAGAAAATAACAGTAAATCTGTTAACAGAAACTAGTTAGTTTTAGCTGTTTTCCCAAGACGATGCAGAAAAATATGTGCAGAATTAGACTTCGTCGCAATGTAGTGAATTGTAGAAGACGACGAGGGGTTCAACTTTTGTCAACGAGTTATCCGCAGATTCGGACGGGAACATACTCTTATGGTGAGGTTTTGTCGGCATAAAAAAACGAAAACTGTCTTTCTGAATTTTTGTTAAGTGCTGAATCTGAACTCTGAATTTCGCCAGCGAAACTGCGTGATTGAGCGAAGTTTCGAGGAAGATTGCGGGCGTATCGCTGCAGCAAAATGAGCGTGTAAGCGCTCGTTGGAAAGAGGAGACATAGGGCTACCTCTAGGTACAAGAATCGCGGCCTGATGTGACCCATGCGCTCGGCTATGACGACGGTAACAGGGGTTAGAGCACTGACAGCAGACACGGTTCCGCGGCGACGCACAGACGACGTTCGACGAAACGCCGGCGAGCTAGAGCAAACAAGAGGATGCATGGAGATGTCCGGGAGATTTATATGCTTACCAGAGCGCCACCAAGCGAGTCGGTCTTGCTGAGGTCAAGGGGAACGGTGGTAGAGCTTGCGACCATGGAGCTGCGGCCTCCGGCGATCATGGCGTGGCAGAGCTTGCTCCGGCGGCTCCTGCTCGAATGCGTGACCGGGGGGATGTAGGGGACGCAGGGGATGCATCTAGCAACCATGGCTGGCCTTGGAGATCACCAGATCGCAGAGGACAAGCTATGTCCGAGCTAGGGATATGAGAAGGACATGGCAGGGCCATGGCCAGAGCAAGGAGGTATGGGGCGAGCTGGGTGCTGGGTGCTGGGTCTGCTGGTTTTTCTGAATCTCGATCTGGCCAGAGGGAGGTTGGTTGGGGTAGAGAAGAGGGGGAGGAAGAGAAGCACATGGGTGGTCTCACCTTTTTAAAAAGTAGAGGAAGAAGGAGGCCTCAGGTAGGTTTCTTCTCTCTTTTCCTCATTGATTGTCGTCAACTTGAGAGAGGGGGAAAGGGGACCAGGGAGGTGCTGGTGGTTGGGTGCTGGTTTGGTTGCTTCTTGCAAAGCAAGAAAGGTGAGAGAAGGAAGGAGGATGGCTTAGGTCCACACATGCCATGGCAAGGCATGTGGGTGGTGGCCACGGGTTGGGGGGAGATACGGTTTAGATAGGGTGGTAGGTTTTATTTAATTTTATTTGTCTACTGTTTTTAAAATTCAAACTAGTTCAAAATCATTCAAAAACCCAAGCAAGATCAAATGGAGAGAAGGTGGAAAGAGCTAGCATGGGACACGCATGCATGTACACGGCTAGGGAGAGAAAGAGAGTGTATGTAGATGGGGTAGGTGAAAAGAAAGATCCACTTATAATATTTATGGGCATGAATTAGATTCCCGACCAAATAAGAAGCCCACATCTATATATGAATGTAATTGTAGTTATATATATCAAAAGAAAGGTGGCCAATGATAGCAAGTGGAAAAGAATAAGAGATATGCCCTCAACTCAACTTGGGCATTAAGCATTATATCGAGAAGCAAATACATTATATCAAGAAGCAAAAAGAATTAATAAGGCAATGCAATAGGAGAAAAAGAACCAATGAAAAGGGTTTTTAATATGATGCTCAAATGCAATATGACATGGTGACATGAGCATGCTATAATAATGATGCAATGCAACAATGATATGTAGGAGGTAGCAATATATAGACTAGACAAGTAGCATTACAATTGTTAGACAATTGGGATGCTACACAATGCAAGCCAAGGAAATGTGGGGCACGGTAATGTTGGCCAGAATCATCCGCTGCAAACTCGGCGCGGCCATCACTCTGTGGGAGGTGGTAATCCACCTCCGAATCAAGATTAGGTGAAACCTCAGAGGCTGCAGCAAAGTGTTGGGCAGATAGTACAATAAAAAGTAGACCCAAAGGCCTATAGGTACAATGATGGTTACTCGGAAATGATCAACATCGGGTATCAGATACCAGATCATCTGCACAACACACTGGGAACTCAGCTAGGAAACAGAAATCTCCAGCCGGATGATGCGAGGTTGAAGCTAGATAGGATCAAAATGGAGAACTCATTGAGGCACAGGGTCCGCCAGGTCCAGCATGTTTTGGGCCCTGAATCATGAGATAACCTCCTGTGCCGAACTTTAATCTAGAAAGAGGCACCAAGACTTATGATGGAAGCACCAAGCCCGAAGATTGGTTGATCGACTATGGCACTACTATAAACATAGCACAAGGAAATCACAGGTGAGAAGTGAGGTGTCCCACAAATGTTGGAAGGACCAGCGAGAGTGTGGATGAATAACTTGCCCGCAGGAAGTATCAATAGTTGGATTGATTTCGAGGAGGCCTTCGTCAGCAATTTCACAAGCACATACAAGAGACCTAACCACCACAATATTTATCAATGTGCAAACAAAGGTCGAATGAAACAGATAGAGAGTTCCTCACTAGGTGGTGCACAATGCGCAATTCTTTTGAAGGGGTGATCGAGTCACAAGACATTGCATGGTTCGTGTAGGGATGCCGACATGGAAGTGTGTTGTGACAAAGGCTACAAAGAGATATGCCAGCAAGTCTAGCTGAGACAATAAAAATTGCTGACTCAGATGTGCTGGGAGGTCCGACCCAACCTCTTCTAATGTCGGTAGATGGGAACATGGAAAATCCCACGTATGATGGAGCCAGGTCATTAAGGCGACATGATCGCCATGATCGCAATGAATAAAGAGGCAAAATAAGGGTAGAAAGGCCAGATTATAGATACGATTCGAGTCAAGTAGCCACGGTAAGTCCAGATCACCCAGATGCCGACAATAGCCAGCGTCAAAGGACAAGTGGGCAACATCAACAATGGGTGCCGAAAAATGATGGAAAAAAGCCATTTGAACAAAAGAAATAGTGGCAGGAGAAGCAGAAGTACACTTACGAAATGATGTTGGATCAGCCTCGCATGTAACATACTCCTAATCCGAGTAAGCCGGCGAATCATACAACTCGATAGTGCAATTGGTTTCAAATGGCTGAGAAAGGAGAAGCGGCAAATCACCTCCCTCCACCTCCCCCACTACCACTCACTGGATCAAACGCTCAAATTGTGGTTGCACAACCGAGATACAAGAACCAGCAGCCGAGATACAAGAACCCAGATCAAAGGTAAGCTATGCATCAAGTGTACAACTGTAACACCCTCAGAATCGGCCCTATGCAAGTTTCAGCGATCCTCGCCAAACCCGCATAGAAACGATTCAAAGGTGCCCACCAGGCACTTTCGTGCGGGTGGAAAACGAAGTAATACCATTACACAATAGTCCACGATGGAACCCATAGAACAGATATATACAACAATGACTCAAAGAGTCAAGAATACAGGTATACAATACAAAGATCCAAATCACCTTGAAAACGAGACAACGTCCGACTATGGACAAGATGCAAATGGGGCTAAGAGCCCTGAAGAATAACCAATGGCGTCCATAACCCTGCCCAGGCCAAGCCGGAAGGGTAATCCTGCTAACGACGTCGATCTCAAAACCTGCTTAAACAAAAGGGGTGCCGACAAAGGGCAAAGGAAAAAGAGAGCGCTCAGTACTGAGGCCAGTACACAGCGAGACTAGAATTCGGCGGTCCTCGCCTACATAGGTATGGTGGACTGAAGCGGCAGCACAGCATGCACTAAACAACCTATAGAGACTCAATACAACTGACGGCTATCAGATAGGGATAAGAAAGACCTATTCGGATCCAACCTGAAACTATCACCAAGCATACCCATCCTGGTATTTCCCCCTCGATACCAAACGAGGAAGTCAACCGAGGAACTCACACAGTTGGCAGTTTTAATTATTCAGTTATCGTTGCAGCAATTACTAGGCAGGTATAAATAGTCATCCTGATATAATAAGCAGTGGGCACTTTTAGTTAACCATTCCGTTGTAGTTGCAACACTTACTAGTCAGATACAATAAGCATGAGATATCCCAAACCCAACAGTTGTTAGTACTTTTATTTAGCCATTCCGTTATAGTTGCAATACTTACTAGTCAGATACAATAAGCATGAGATATCCCAAACCCAACAGGTGTTAGTACTTTTATTTAGCCATTCCGTTATAGTTGCAATACTTACTAGTCAGATACAATGGTAGCAGGCGACAACCCAAACAAGTAATTGTTGGCACTTTTATTTAGCCATTCCATTATAGTGAAGCTGATTACTAGTCATTATAAAGTCAGATTTATAGCACTACTTTAGTTATAGTTGTCTATGATCGAGATACTGTGCTCCAAGTTGTCCATAACCGCGGACACGGCTTTCAGAAAGTTTTACCCTGCAGGGGGCACAAATAGCAACACACGCACGATCAACCTCGGAAAAACCAAATAAAACCCAACGAGGCATCACGACAAAGAAATCGCAAGATTCATATAATATTTCAGGGGGCCACCCCACCAAGCTACCCGCTACGAAGTTGGCCGGCTCCGAGACGGACCCAGAGGTTTGTGACGACGGCTGTAAACGACTGGGAACCCAAAAATGTGACTGGGCTTGTCGATACCGCGAAAACGTGGCACGGGGTTCCAAAACAGTACATGCGCTCCACGCGCAATCATAAATAAAGCAGTAAAGCATGGCATAAGTACAGGATAGTAATAAAGCCCCAAACTACTTTGTGGCCCCAAGAAATAAGATATGACTCCAGCTCATGCTAAGGGGATTCATGGGCCCACATGCGGATAGTGCGAATATTCAAAGAACAGGTATCAAGTACTCGGGGTCCTACGGGACACAAGTGGACGGTTAAAAACCAAATAACATCTATTGCCCACCTGTGCCTCTGCATTATTTACCTACTTCAATTTTAGTTATTAAACTGTAATTAAAGTTATAATCATCTCCAACATAAAGCATATGGCAGTCTTCCAACAACTGTGGTGCTTGACGACACGCAAAAACACTTGAGCAAGCGACTACGACACGCAAGTCCAACTATCTACCAAACAACAGGTAATAGGATGTGTCCAAGGCAATATGAGGCTGCAAGTGATATCACGGGTACGGAAACTAGAGCATCAACACAGATAGCAATAGACCAACAGGAGGGAGTAAATACTATGAAAGTAAGATAGGTAGAAAGGGGGATATTGCTCGCCTGAAAACATTGCCGAAGGTTCATCCGAACATCGGGTCGACACTCGCATCAACTCACCGGCCTAATCCGTGAAGAAGCAAAGCACTAGAAGAAACACCGGATGCACTATTTAATACTACAGCAGAAGATCGGCATGATGCATGTATGATGCATGACATGGCAAAGATGCGATGCAATTAGGCAATATTAAGAGAACCGGGGTCCCGACAATTTAATTAGACAGTTCATATTGTTTAGATACCCCGCAATTTAAATGTTGGCTTAACCAGGTAAAATATCGCACCGGTTCGCTACACAAATTTAAATGAAACCAATATTAGACTAGATTCGTCCACATATGGCCTCCATGTTTAATTTAGGTGAATCGGCATAAGGCCCCCAAACACCCACAAATATGTATGCAAACATGAACAAGTTGATATGCAACAGTTCACATAGGTATCAATTTATAAAATAGGGCTCGAGAGAAAGGGTCACACATTAGGGGGTTTGGGCGATCTTGGGGTTATGTGGTTCGGGTCTCGACGGGATCGGTCTTTGGGTATCGCCCGAGGGGTCCGTGAAGGAGTTCTCGGTGCTCCTGTGAAGAAGACCTTGGCGTACCGGCGACGGTGAACTTGGTTTCCGATGATAGTGGTTCATGGGGTTGTCCTGGTCGGTGTCGATCTTGGAGTCCAAAAATGGAAGAGGCGATCTTCAGATGGCGTGGTTTCTCGGCGATCTCGGTGCCGGTAGATCTTGGTGTTGTAAGCGGGATTCACGAGGGGTACCACGATGAGGCTTCGATAGCTGGGTCAACCACTAACCACACATTCTGTGTAGCCAAGTTTGCAAAGCCTCGATCTAGGCTCGCGTTGTAGAATTTGGTCAGGTCGAGGCGGCACCAGGTGAGCCAGAGAGGCACCAGGGTCGAGGACGTAGCTATGACCTGCAGAAGGGGAACGTCGAGCATGCGCGGGCACAGAGCGGCGGAGCACCGACGGCGAGGACAGGAGCCGCGCTGGGGAGGCCGGCGGCAGAGCACTACGGCTTGGAAGCCGAGCATGGGACCGAGGTGAGGCATGGCGCGGGACGACGGGAAGAGGGCCGAGGGCCGAGGACGGCTCGACGAGCGGTGGTCGCTGGAGCTCGACGAGTGGTGGTGTCCTCAACGACAGAGGGCAGCCGGGACCAGGCCGACGTGGAGAGGCCTGGCGGCATGTCGAGCTCCTGCTGAGGAGGAGAGAGGCAGCCGTGGCGGTAGGGAGCAGAGGCGGCTGCGTGCTGGGCCCGCTGCTGGGGACGCAGGAGGCAGCAACACGGCGAGCCGGAGAGGAGGGGCGTCAGACGCAAGAGAGGACGGTGGAAGCGCCGGGGCAGCGGGGACCTGGCTACGACCGCCGCGACAGGGAGGATGGCGGCCATCCGCTGGACGGTGGCTCGTGGGAGACTGGCAGGGAGGAGCAAGGATGAGCGGCCCTGTTGGAGAGAGGACGGCCGAGGAGGCCGCGCTTTGAGGGAGGGCTCCGGCGGCAGCGGGATTTGCGGGATCGAGGGAGGTGAAGGAGGAGCGGGGTGCGGCTCGGGACGAAGGTGGATCGAGAGGAACAGGGGAGTTGGTGGGGCTGCGAGGTGGGGCCTAGGCGGGGAACAGGGGACGGGTGGGATCCACGCTGGGAGAGTGGCCGAGTGGTGGTTGGGGTCCAGTGTGGTTCAGGTGTGTGTGGGGTTGAATGGGGGTGGCGGCGGCAGGGAGTTGGGATGTAGATGGATTAGGTGGGATGCTAGGGTTAGGGTTTTGGGGTAGTTAGGGTTTGGAGGTGGACGGCTGGGCTTTTGGGCCTGGCTGTCTGCCTCCTAAAAAAATAATATAAAATTTTTGTTATTATTTTAGAAGACTTTGGTAAACTGTTTTTAGACATACAAAATATCCAGGAAGATCTGGGGTTGCACTTTGAGTAACAAGGAGAGGGCTAATATAGAAAACGAAATATGTCTTATAGCAAAATAGTTTTTAAGTAAACAATATGCATGCATGATGATGCACATACGAAAAACAACAACGATTTTCTAGTAGTGGTTTTACCCGGGGTGCTACAACAACCTAGGAGATGACGGTGGGAATGTCAGCCAAGGAGGTTGGAATGAGTATAGAGAGCATCATCAGAGCTACGTGGTGTTTGTGACTAAGCCAAACGATAAGCAAAGTCAGCAGCGGCGAATGATGGAAGTGAATGCCACTATGTCGGCTATGCCAAATTACATGTGCTAGTCAGATCAAGAAATAACTTGGAGAAAAAAGATCACCCCAAGGTTATGCCAAACCCACGAGGATATGCCCTGGTGATGATCAATGTCAAATTCTCCAAAGTGTTAATAGATGATGGTAGCAGAATCAACATAATGTATAAGGACACAATGCACAAGCTACGGATCAGTCCAAACATGTTGGAGCCAACTAAGTCCACTTTTCACGGTATCGTGTCGGGATTGTCATGCGAGCCAATTGGCAAGGTCTGGGTTGATGTTCTATTTGGAAACAGAGATAATTTTTGGACTGAGTCTATATAGTTCGAAGTGGTGGATCTCTCCAGCTCTTATCATGCATTATTCGGCAGGCCAGCATTGGCAAAATTCATGGCCTCCACTCACATTGCATATCTAAAGATGAAGCTTACGGGTCCCAACGGCATCATCACTGTTGAGAGTAACTACAATCTCTCTATGGAGTGTGCCTCGGCTGGCTCATCGCTTGCCGAGTCATTGGTGATAGCTCATGAGAAGTAGAAGATCATGGAAGTGGAACCTCTGGCTAAGTCGTCTCAACTTGCTATGTCGCCGCTGACTAACCCACATGGGAATGTTTCCTTCTAGGCAACAAAAGAGACAAGGAAGATACAAATTGATGAGGCTTTCCCTGAGCGCGTCGTTACCATTGGTGTCGGGTTAAATGAGAAATAGGAAAGCGATCTCACCAACTTCCTCCATGAGAATCAGGACCGAGGAAAGGAGAAAAGTGATTGCTGATGAGATAGCTCCGCTCTTGGCTACTGGGTTTATCATGGAGGTGCTGCATCTAGACTGGTTGTCTAACCCGGTTTTGGTTGAAAAGTAAAAAAGATGATCTGAATGTCATTATGGTATGGCGTATGTGTATTGACTACACAAACCTAAACAAGGAATGTCCCAAAGATCCATTTCCACTATCGCGGATTGATCAAGTGATCGATTCCACGGCCGGGTGTGAGCTACTTTCATTTGTAGATGCATATTCTGGTTTCCACCAAATACCGCTAAACCCGGATGATCAAATAAATATGGACTTCATTACCCCGTACGGGATTATTACTATCGCATGTTGTCATTTTACTTGAGAAATGTTGGCGCCACGTATCAAAGATCCATGAAAAAATGCTTACATGATCAAATCGACAAAAATGTCCAAGTATATGTTGATGATGTGGTAATAAGAACCAAGAGTCACACTCTCATAGATGACTTATGGAAAACATTCGCAAACTTAAGAAGATTTCGAATGGAACTTAACCCGGAAAAATGCACATTGGGTGTCCCGGCTGGAAATTACTTAGTTTCCTCGTGTCCAGCTGAGGCATAGAGGCGAATTTTGTTGGAATTATTCCCTAGAGGCAATAATAAAGATGTTATTATTATAATTCTTGTTCATGATAATGTTTATATTCCATGCTAGAATTGTATTAAGCGGAAACTTTAATACTTGTGTGGTTTGTGAACAACACCGTGTCACTAGTACGCCTCTATGGACTAGCTCATTGATTAATGATGGTTAAGGTTTCCTAACCATGGACATGAGTTGTCGATTAATAATGAGATCATATCATTGGGAGAATGATATGATGGACAGACCCAAACTAAGCGAAGCAATTAGATCGTGTCATCGTGTTCATCTTTGCGAAGCTTTTCTTATGTCAAATATTGTATTCCTTAGACCATGAGATAATACAACTCCTTGGTATCGGAAGAAAGCTTTGAGGTCATCAAACGTCATCCTATGAGAGGGTGATCATAAAGGTGTCTCTCAGGTGATCAGAAAGTACCTGTTGGGTTGTATATATCGAGATGGGATTTGTCCCTCCCAAGTCGAAGAGATATACTTCGGGCCCACTCGGTAATTGATATCAACACCGCTTGCAAACATGTGGTTAAGGAGTTAATCACAAAGTGATATCGGATTACGGAACGAGTAAAGTACTTGCTGTGAATGAGATTGAACTAGGTATGACGGTACCGACGATCAAATCTCGGGCAAGTAAAATATCGCGAGACGAAGGGAATATATATATGGGATTGATTGAATCCTGGCATCGTGGTTCATCCGATATGATCATCGATGATGTGTGGGAGTCAATATGGGTTTCCAGACCCCGCTGTTGATTATTGATAGAAGATCATGTCTGCATATTCTCGAACCCGAAGGGTCACACACTTAACGTGTCTCGACTCTAGGATAGATTGGATATTTGGTTTATGAGTTTTTTGTTCGGAGTCTCGTATAGGATCCGGGACATCACGAGAGGTTCCGGAGTGGTCCGGAGAATAAGATTCATATAAGGCAGTGCAGTTTTTGGAGTTTGGAATTGTTCCGGGTTAATCGGTATTGTACCGGAAGCTTCTAGAACCTTCCGGAAGGGGACCAATGTGGCCCCACCTTCCTGTAGGGGTTCGTAGCATGGAAAACAAAAATTTTCTATCGCATACAAACAAACAAGCCAAGATCTATCTACTAGATTGTAGCAACGAGTCGATGGAATAACTCACCCTCGAAGATTCCAAAGTGTTTAACGAGAGCAGATTCTCGTGGGTGATGTAGTCGTACTCTTTCCGATCTCAAGATCGCGTAGACGATCCTTCCGGCGCCGCGTTCCCGCAGCGCTCCCGCAGTCGGTCACACGTTCGGTACTCGACGAAGACCTTCCTCTCCCTTGTTCCAGCAGGCAGCGGAGGTTGTAGCACTCTCCTCGTGATTCCGGCAGCACAACGGCGTGGTACCGGAGGTAGAGGGGAGATCCCGCAGGGCTTCGCCTTAAGCCGGTGCGAGTATGGTGGAGCTTATGAGAGAGGCTATTAGTGGTCTAGTAATTAGACACACCAATTAGAGGGCTCTAAACCAATTAGAAGGCTCTAAACCGAAACAGCTCTAAACCGGGGTCTAGGTCTAGTTTCTAGTTTAGAGGATAGGAACTTGTGTGTGTTGGGAGGGGAGCCCTGCCCCTCCCTTTATAGGTGGGAGGGCTGGCGCGCTAGGGGAGGGAGGGAGTCCCTCCCCAACTCGGCCTAGGGCTGGCCGCCGGCTTGGGGACTCCTTCCCCAAGTCGGTCTCCTCTTCTCCTCCTCTTCCCACTTTCCAAAACTGGCAGTTTGACTTTCAAACTAGCCGTTTGACTTTTCCAATTTAGGAATTAAATAAACCCTTTATTTTGGACAGCGAGAACACTTAGTACATGATGCAATCATTCCATCTTGCAATGACACATTCATGTACCCCTTCCCCCCCGGAGTGCCGGACATTCCGGGACCTTCTAGAATGTTCCCGATGAAAACACCGGAACCATTCCCCAACTCCGAAATGGGACTTTCCTTATATGAATCTTATTCTCCGGACCATTCCGGATCACCTCGTGATATCCCGGATCCCATCCGAGACTCCGAACAACATTCGGTCTCTTTCTCATAATACCATAACTACTCAAACAACGTCGAATCCTTAAGTGTGTCTCCCTACGGTTCGTGAATTATGCAGACATGATCGAGACACTTCTCCGAACAATAACCAATAGAGGAATCTGGAAATTCATATGGCTCCCACATATTTCTACGATTACTTTGCGATCGAATGAACCACTTACATACGATACCAATTTCCCTTTGTCTCACGATATGTTACTTATCCGAGGTCATGATCGTCGGTATCTCTGCATACCTAGTTCAACCTCGTTACTGATAAGTACTCTTTTCTCGTTCCCGTGATATGTGATCCCTTGTGACCAAGTCACATGCTTGCAAGCTAATTGGATGACATTTCACCGAGAGGGCCCAGAGAATATCTATCCGTCATGTGGATGGACAAATCCCACTCTTGATCCATGTGTTTCAACCAATACTTTCCGAACACCCAATGCCACTTTTATAGCCACCCTGTTACGGTGTGGTGTTTGATGACATCAAAGCATCCATCCAGTAAAGGCAATATGCATGATCTCATGGTCGAAGGAATTAGGTTACTATGTATCAGAAAGCATATAGCAATTGAACTATTGAAATGACTTGATCTTTATGCTACGCTTGTCTATAGGAGTATGTCCACCATATCATTCTCCTAACGATATGATCTTGTTGTTGATAACATCTCAATGTTCATGACAAAGAAACCACATCATCAATCAACCAACAAGCTAGTGAAGTATAGAGGCCATACTAGGGACTTCAAATTAAGTTTACAAATCACACAAGTATTAATGGTTTCCTTGTTAATACTATTATAGCATGAATGTAAACATTTATCATAAACACAAAGATATATAATAATAACTACATTTATTATTACCTCTAGGGCATATCTCCAACAGTCTCCCACTTGCACTAGAGTCATCTAATCTAGATTACATGGTAATATACCGAACACCCATGGCAGTTTGGTGTTGGTCATGTTTTGCCCTCGGGAGAGGTTTAGTCAACGGATCCGCCACATTCAGATCTGTGTGTACTTTGCAAATCTTTATATCCCCATCCTGGATATGTTCTCGAATAGCGTGGAAACGCAGCTTGATATGCTTCAGCTTCTTGTGTGACCTTGGTTCTTGCGCATTGGCTATGGCGCCCATGTTATCACAGTAGATAGACATTGGGTCCAGCGCACTTGGAACCACACCCAGCTCTGTAATGAACTCTTTCATCCATATCGCTTCTTGTGAAGCCTCCGAAGCAGCCATGTATTCCGATTCAGTTGAAGATCTCGCCACAACGCTTTGCTTTGCACTCCTCCAGCTAACTGCTGCACCATTCAAAATAAATACGTATCCAGATTGTGATTTAGAATCATCCGGATCGGTGTTCCAACTAGCATCGGTGTAACCATTAACAACGAGCTGTTCATCACCTCCATAAGAAAGAACCATATCCTTAGTTCTTCTCAAGTACTTAAGGATGTTTTTGACCGCTGTCCAATGATCCACTCCTGGATCACTTTGATATCTGCTAGTTAGACTAACAGCATATGCGATGTCGGGTCTAGTACATAGCATGGCATACATTAGAGATCCTATGGCTGAGGCATAGGGAGTCTTACTCATCTTTTCTCTATCTTCTGCCGATGTCGGACTTTGAGTTTTACTCAAGGTCGTATTGGGCAACATGGGCAAGAACCCTTTCTTGCTATCTTCCATTCCAAACCTCTTTAGAACTTTGTCCAAATGTGTACTTTGTGACAATGATATTTGGCGTTTCGATCTATCTCTATAAATCTTTATGCCTAATATGTAAGCTGCTTCGCCAAGATCCTTCATTGAAAAACTATTATTCAAATATTCCTTGACACTATTAAGAAGGTCTACATCATTCCCAATCAACAATATGTCATCCACATACAGTATTAAGAATGCTACAGAGCTCCCACTCACTTTCTTGTAAATACAAGCTTCTCCATAAGTTTGTATAAAACCAAAACTTTTGATTACCTTATCAAAACGTTGATTCCAACTTCGGGATGCTTGCTTCAATCCATAGATGGACCGTTGAAGCTTGCATACCTTGTTAGCATCTTTAGGATCGACAAAACCTTTGGGTTGTATCATATACAACTCTTCATCAATGTCTCCATTGAGGAATGCTGTTTTGACATCCATCTGCCATATCTCATAATCATAATATGCAGCGATTGCTAACATAATCCTCACAGACTTTAGCTTCGCTACCGGTGAGAAAGTCTCATCGTAGTCAACTCCTTGAATTTGTCGAAACCCTTTTGCGACAAGTCGAGCTTTATAGACAGTAACATTACCATCAGCATCTGTTTTCTTCTTGAAAATCCATTTGTTCTCGACAGCCTTCCGGCCATCCGGTAAGTCCACCAAAGTCCATACTTGGTTTTCGTACATGGATCCAATCTCGGATTTCATGGCTTCTTGCCATTTATTGGAATCTGGGCTCATCATCGCTTCCTCATATGTCTCGGGGTTATCGGTGTTGTCCACCAACATGACATTCATAACGGAATCATACCAATCTGGAGTGGTACGAGTTCTCGTTGACCTCCGAGGCTCTGTAGTAACTTCAACCGAAGTTTCATGATCACCATCATTAGCTTCCTCTCTTATTGGTGCAGGCACCACAGGAACTTCTTCCGGTGCTGCGCTACTCGCAATTTCGAGAGAAGGTTCGACAACCTCGTCGAGTTCTACTTTCCTTCCAGTCACTTCTTTCGAGAGAAATTCCTTCTCTAGAAAGGATCCATTCTTAGCAACGAAGATTTTGCCTTCGGATCTATGATAGAAGGTATACCCAACAGTTTCCTTCGGGTATCCTATGAAGACGCATTTTTCCGCTTTGGGTTCAAGCTTGTCCGGCTGTAACTTCTTTACATAGGCTTCGCATCCCCAAACTTTAAGGAACGACAATTTAGGTTTCTTCCCAAACCATAATTCATACGGTGTCGTTTCAACGGATTTAGACGGTGCCCTATTTAAAGTGAATGCGGCTGTTTCTAATGCATAACCCCAAAATGATAGTGGCAAATCTGTAAGTGACATCATAGAACGAACCATATCTAAGAGAGTTCGATTACGACGTTCAGACACACCATTACGCTGTGGTGTTCCCGGCGGTGTCAACTGCGAAAGTATTCCACATTTCTTCAAATGCTCGCCAAACTCGTAACTTAGATATTCACCTCCACGATCAGATCGTAGAAATTTAATCTTCTTGTTACGTTGATTCTCTACCTCACTTTGAAACTCCTTAAACTTCTCGAAAGTTTCGGACTTATGTTTCATAAAATAGATATACCCATATCTACTCAAGTCATCCGTGAAGGTAAGAACATAACGATAACCACTGCGCGATGCTACACTCATTGGACCACACACATCGGTATGTATGATTTCCAATAAGTCTGTAGCTCGCTCCATCATACCAGAAAATGGAGTCTTAGTCATTTTACCCATCAGACATGCTTCGCATCTTTCAAGTGATTCAAAATCAAGTGATTCAAGAAGTCCATCGGAATGGAGTTTCTTCATACGCTTCACTCCAATGTGACCAAGACGACAGTGCCACATATAGGTCAAATTATCGCTTGATTTCAAACGTTTAGCCTCAATGTTATTAATATGTGTATTTCTACTATCGAGATTCAATATGAATAGACCATCTATCAAAGGTGCATGTGCATAAAACATATTACTCATATAAATCGAACAACCATTATTCTCGGATTTAAACAAGTAACCGTCTCGCAATAAACAAGATCCCGATATAATGTTCATGCTCAACGCAGGCACCAAATAACAATTATTTAAGTATAAAACTAATCCCGATGGTAGATGAAGAGGTAGTGTGCCGACCGCGATCACATCAACCTTTGATCCGTTTCCCACGCGCATCGTCACCTCGTTCTTCACTAGCTTCCGTTTATTCTGCAGCTCCTGTTTCGAGTTACAAATATGAGCAACCGAACCAGTATCAAATACCCAGGCACTACTACGAGTACTAGTGAGATACACATCAATAACATGTATATCAGATATACCTTTCTTCTTGATGTTGCCGTTCTTCAAATCCGCCAAGTACCTTGGGCAATTCCGCTTCCAGTGACCTTCTCCCTTGCAGTAAAAGCACTCAGTATCAGGCTTGGGTCCAGCCTTGGTCCTCTTCGTCGGCGTGGTAACTTTCTTACCACCCTTCTTGAAGTGTCCCTTCTGCTTAGACTTGCCTTTCTTGAATTTGGTGGTCTTATTGACCATCAACACTTGGTGCTCTTTCTTGATCTCCACTTCTGCAGATTTTAACATAGCAAATAGTTCTGGCAACTCTTTGTTCATGTTCTGCATGTTGTAGTTCATCACAAAGTTCTTGTAACTTGGTGGTAGTGATTGGAGGATGCGGTAAACTCCCAAAGTATTAGGAATCACTATACCCAAACTTTGAAGTTTATTTGCGTGCCCAGACATTTTAAGCACATGCTCACTGACGGAGCTACCCTCTTCCATCTTGCAGTTAAAGAACTTTTCAGAAGCTTCATAACTTTCAATTGCCGCATGAGTCTCAAAGATTAATTTGAGATCCTCGACAATATCATATGGATCTGACTCTTCAAACCTTTTCTGAAGCTCCGATTCTAAACCATACAAGATAGCACACTGAACTATGGAGTACTGATTCTTCCGAGCGAGGTAAACATTCTTTACTTCATCGGTAGCATCAGCTGCAGGTGGGTCACCTAGCGGTGCATCCAGCACATAGGTCAAATTACCAGCTGTGAGGACAATCCTCAAATTGCGGAACCAATCCGCGAAGTTGCTTCCATTGTTTTTCAACTTTTCTTTCTCTAGGAACGCATTAAAATTGATGGTAGGGGCTGCCATTGATCTACAACATATTTGCAATAGTTTAGACTAAGTTTATGACAAATTGAGTTCAAATTAATTAATGAAATTAAACTAGGTGAACTCCCACTCAAAACAACATCCCTCACATTGTTTTAGTGATCACACGAACCAAATCCACTACATCAACACCGATCATCACGAGAGCTGATATAGTTTTAATGGCGAACAATCATCATGTTCATCATATCTACTATATGATTCATGCTTTGCCTTTCGGCGATCCGTGTTCCTGAGGCCATGTCTGTACATGCTAGGCTCGTCAAGATCAAACCTTAGCTTCCGCATAAGCAAATCTGGCTTGCTTACGTTGTAGTCACCCGCGGAATCAAAGACACCCGATCATCACGTGGTGCTTCGAAGCAGCAAGCTTTGGCAACGGTGCATACTAAGGGTGAACACTTTTAGAACTTGAAATTTATGTGCATGAGGGATCATCTTATAATGCTACCGTCGTCTACTAAGCAATACAAGATGCATAAAGGATTAACATCACATGCAATTCATAATATGTGATATGATATGGCCTTTCTTCTTTGTGCTTCCGATCTCCATCTTCAAGCACGAACATGATCTCCATCATCACCGGCATAGCATCAAGGTCAATGACGCTTCTTCATGGTTGTCGTCCGCCAACTTCAACTATTACAACTATTTTGAATAGACACGCAGGCCTTAACAGAAATTAAAGACAACCATATGGCTCCTGCCGGTTGCCAACTTACAATAAGGATCATTGCATACATCAAATATAATCACAATCATGGCCATATCACATCACTGCACACCCCTGCAAAACAAAGTTAGACGCTTCTACTTTCTTTGCATATTTTACGTGGTTTGGGGCTTTCCATAAGTGTCGTTCTAACTTACGAACAAGAACCACAACATTGATACTAGCATTGTTGATCACCCGTTGTAAATTGGATCTTTACTATGCTAGGAGAAACAGGCACCCGCAAAGCCACTTATGCAAAACAAGTTGCATGTCAAGCGTGGAGCAAGTCTCATGAACGATGTCATGTAAGGTTAGCCCGGGCCGCTTCATCCCAACATACCGCAAGATGCAAAGTACACAAAAAGCAATCTACAATAAAAGCATCAACGCCCACAATGACCATTGTGTTCTACTCGTGCAACAGATCTACATATAGACACGGCTCTGATACCACTGTAGGGGTTCGTAGCATGGAAAACAAAAATTTTCTATCGCATACAAACAAACAAGCCAAGATCTATCTACTAGATTGTAGCAACGAGTCGATGGAATAACTCACCCTCGAAGATTCCAAAGTGTTTAACGAGAGCAGATTCTCGTGGGTGATGTAGTCGTACTCTTTCCGATCTCAAGATCGCGTAGACGATCCTTCCGGCGCCGCGTTCCCGCAGCGCTCCCGCAGTCGGTCACACGTTCGGTACTCGACGAAGACCTTCCTCTCCCTTGTTCCAGCAGGCAGCGGAGGTTGTAGCACTCTCCTCGTGATTCCGGCAGCACAACGGCGTGGTACCGGAGGTAGAGGGGAGATCCCGCAGGGCTTCGCCTTAAGCCGGTGCGAGTATGGTGGAGCTTATGAGAGAGGCTATTAGTGGTCTAGTAATTAGACACACCAATTAGAGGGCTCTAAACCAATTAGAAGGCTCTAAACCGAAACAGCTCTAAACCGGGGTCTAGGTCTAGTTTCTAGTTTAGAGGATAGGAACTTGTGTGTGTTGGGAGGGGAGCCCTGCCCCTCCCTTTATAGGTGGGAGGGCTGGCGCGCTAGGGGAGGGAGGGAGTCCCTCCCCAACTCGGCCTAGGGCTGGCCGCCGGCTTGGGGACTCCTTCCCCAAGTCGGTCTCCTCTTCTCCTCCTCTTCCCACTTTCCAAAACTGGCAGTTTGACTTTCAAACTAGCCGTTTGACTTTTCCAATTTAGGAATTAAATAAACCCTTTATTTTGGACAGCGAGAACACTTAGTACATGATGCAATCATTCCATCTTGCAATGACACATTCATGTACCCCTTCCCCCCCGGAGTGCCGGACATTCCGGGACCTTCTAGAATGTTCCCGATGAAAACACCGGAACCATTCCCCAACTCCGAAATGGGACTTTCCTTATATGAATCTTATTCTCCGGACCATTCCGGATCACCTCGTGATATCCCGGATCCCATCCGAGACTCCGAACAACATTCGGTCTCTTTCTCATAATACCATAACTACTCAAACAACGTCGAATCCTTAAGTGTGTCTCCCTACGGTTCGTGAATTATGCAGACATGATCGAGACACTTCTCCGAACAATAACCAATAGAGGAATCTGGAAATTCATATGGCTCCCACATATTTCTACGATTACTTTGCGATCGAATGAACCACTTACATACGATACCAATTTCCCTTTGTCTCACGATATGTTACTTATCCGAGGTCATGATCGTCGGTATCTCTGCATACCTAGTTCAACCTCGTTACTGATAAGTACTCTTTTCTCGTTCCCGTGATATGTGATCCCTTGTGACCAAGTCACATGCTTGCAAGCTAATTGGATGACATTTCACCGAGAGGGCCCAGAGAATATCTATCCGTCATGTGGATGGACAAATCCCACTCTTGATCCATGTGTTTCAACCAATACTTTCCGAACACCCAATGCCACTTTTATAGCCACCCTGTTACGGTGTGGTGTTTGATGACATCAAAGCATCCATCCAGTAAAGGCAATATGCATGATCTCATGGTCGAAGGAATTAGGTTACTATGTATCAGAAAGCATATAGCAATTGAACTATTGAAATGACTTGATCTTTATGCTACGCTTGTCTATAGGAGTATGTCCACCATATCATTCTCCTAACGATATGATCTTGTTGTTGATAACATCTCAATGTTCATGACAAAGAAACCACATCATCAATCAACCAACAAGCTAGTGAAGTATAGAGGCCATACTAGGGACTTCAAATTAAGTTTACAAATCACACAAGTATTAATGGTTTCCTTGTTAATACTATTATAGCATGAATGTAAACATTTATCATAAACACAAAGATATATAATAATAACTACATTTA
Source organism: Avena sativa (assembly GCA_916181665.1). Taxonomy (NCBI): domain Eukaryota; kingdom Viridiplantae; phylum Streptophyta; class Magnoliopsida; order Poales; family Poaceae; genus Avena; species Avena sativa. The sequence goes on from OV702280.1 coordinate 99,257,922, forward strand.
TTATTACCTCTAGGGCATATCTCCAACACTTCCGGGAGGGGGCATGGGCCTATGAGGGAGTGCCCTGGCCACATTGGGCCAGGGGCACAAGGCCCCATAGGGCCCAGCCGGCCAAGAAGGGATAAACCCTAATTGGACCTTCTAGAAGGGGGGGGGGTTTCCTTGCCCCCCACTCTTCCTCATTGGCAGCCGGTTTTGGACTTGGGGGAGGGGCTAGGGATGCCTCCTACACCTCTATATAAAGAGGTCTGGGGGCGCACCACCACCCCACACCTTCCTCTCAAGCCAGTTGCCCTGCTGCCCTCCTCTCTCTCTCCCTCCCGACTGCGTGTAGGCGAAGCACTGCTGCAGAAAGTCTCCACCAATTGCACAGCGTCGTCGCGTTGTAGATCCAACCCATATCTCCACCATACTTGTTGGACCAAGGAAGGAGGAGACGTCGAGGTGCTGCACGTGTGCATATCACGGAGGCATCGCCACTTGTGGTGCTAGATCGGATCGGATCGCGAGGAGGAGAAGCGAGTACGACTACATCACCCACGTTCCGACGAACGTTCCGCTGTGCGAATCTTAAAGGGTATGAAGATCTAATCCAATCTCTCTCGTTGTTTGCATCTCCTAGATTAGATCTTGGCTTCCCTCTGTTCGCATCCGTAGAAAATTTTGATTTACTATGCCGCGAAACCCATCAGTGGTATCAGAGCTAGATCTATGCGTAGATGTGTTTCACGAGTAGAACGCAACATGGTTTTTGCGGGCGTTGATGTTTTCTGATGCAAGCCTCTTGTTTGTGTTCTTCTTATGACGCGGGATAGTGAGATTGAAGCGGTCCAGGCCAACCTTACGCGACGCCGTTCGCGAGACCGGCTCCGCACTTGACGTGTGGCTTGTCCCACACATGCGGCTGGTGGATGCCAGTTTATCTCACTATAGTTGTCATGGGATTAACACCGGAGTTTGGCAACCATAATATCACCGTTGTGGCTTTCCGTAGGTAAGAATCGTTCTTAGCTTCTACTCCCATAAGCCACGTAAAACATGCAACAACAAAGTAGATGCGTCTAACTTGTTTTTGCAGGGAGTGTTTTTTGTGATATGGTATGGCCCAAGATGTGATGTGTATAATGTATGCGATGATCATGTTTTGTAATGTTTCACGACTTGCATGTAAATGAGTACACAACCGGCAGGAGCCATATGGTTGTCTTTATAATTGTGTATGACCTGTGTGTCAACTTCTTATACGCCATGTAATAGTTTCACTTTATCGCTAAGTAGTTAGCAATAGTTGTAGTTGCTATTCGTGGTGGAGGAAATCATGGTGGAGTGATGGAGATCATGCCGGCATGCACAAGATGGAGATCATTGCGCGAAGATTGGCTATACCATATCACATAAAGTTATATGCATGTGATGTTTATCCTTTTATGTATCTTATTATGCTTAGATCGCGACGGTAGCATTATAAGATGATTCCTCACTTAAAGATCAAGATAAAAACTGCGTTCTCCCCATGTATGCACCGTTGCGAAAGTTCATCGTGTCCAAGCATCACGTGATGGTCGGGTGCTATAGACTCTACGCTCACATACAACGGGTGCAAGCCAGTTTTTGCACACGCGGACATACTTGGGTCTAACTTGACGAGCCTAGCATGTACAGACATGGCCTCGGAACACATGAACCGAAAGGTTAAGCATGAGTCATATGAATGATATGATCGACACTTAGTTGTCCACCATTGAAACCACATCTCTTCTCATGAAGATCGGATTAGGTGTGGTGAATTTGGATCGTGTTCACTAAACAACTTGAGGGATGTTGAATTTAGTGGGAGTTCATCTAGTAATTTGATTAAAAGTTGAACTAGTTATCATGAACATAGTCTAATTTGTACTTGCAAATATTGTAGATCAAATGGCTAAGTCCAACTTCAACTTCAACGTTTTTGCTGAGAAGGAAAAGCTTAAAAACAATGGGTCTAACTTCACCAATTGGTTCCGCAATCTGAGAATCATTCTCTCTGGCGGTCAAAAGGACTATGTCCTTGAGAGTGCGTTAGGTGACGCCCCTGCTGCTACTACGTCGGGTGATGAGAAAGCTGTCTATCAGTCGCGCAAAGATGATTATGGTGTGATTAAGAGCACCATGTTGTTTGCTATGGAATCGGACCTTCAAAATCGTTTTGAAGACTATCCCGGGCCCTTTGAGATTCTCGAGGAGCTGAAAACCATGTTTCAGACTCAGGCCCGTTCTGAGAGATATGAGATCTCTCAGAAGTTCTTTAACTGCAAGATGGAGGAAGGGAGTTCCGTTAGTGAGCACGCCATTAAGATGTCGGGCTACACTCAACGCCTTGAGCAACTGGACTACAAGATTCCAGAGGAGCTCAAGATTGACAGGGTTCTGCAATCACTCCCTCCCAGCTACAAAAGTTTTGTAGTGACTCACAATCAGATTGGTTCCACTGATACGATCACCGAGCACTTCGCAAAGCTGAACGCTGCGGAGGTGGACATCAAAAAGGATAATCATGTGTTGATGGTCAACAAGCCCCCCACCTTCAAGAAAGGTAAGGGTGCAAAGAATCCCTTCAAGAAGGGCGGCGGCAAGCGCACTGCCCCTGCTGAGAAGAAGCTCAAGTCTGGTCCTAAGCCGGACACTGAGTGCTTCTATTGCAAGGACAAGGGTCACTGGAAGTGCAACTGTCCGAAGTACTTAGCGGACAAGAAGGCTGGCACCATCAAAGGTATATTTGATATACATGTTATTGATGTTTTCCTTACTAGCCCTCGTTGTAGTGCCTGGGTATTTGATACTGGTTCGGTTGCTAATATTTGTAACTCGAAACAGGAGCTACGGAATAGACGGCGGCTTGAGAGGGATGAGGTGACGATGCGTGTTGGCAACGGATCAAGAGTTGATGTGATGGCCGTCAGCACGCTCTCCTTAGTTTTACCTTCGGGATTAGTTTTAAACCTCAATAAATGTTATTATGTGCCTGCGTTGAGCATGAATATTATTTCTAGATCTTTTTTATTGCAAGACGGTTATTCATTTAAATCGGAGAATAATGGTTGTTCTATTTATATGAGTAACATCTTTTATGGTCATGCACCTATTGTGAATGGTTTATTTCTTCTAAATCTCGAAAGGGATGAAACACACATCCATAACATTGAGGCTAAGAGATGCAAAGTAGATAGTGATAATACTACTTATTTGTGGCACTGTCGTCTAGGTCATATTGGTGTAAAACGCATGACGAAACTCCATTCTGATGGACTTTTGGAGTCTCTTGATTTTGAATCATTTGACACATGCGAACCATGCCTCATGGGCAAGATGATCAAAACCCCGTTCTCCGGTATGATGGAGCGAGCAACAGACTTGTTGGAAATCATACATACCGATGTATGCGTACCGATGAGTGTTTCGACGCGCGGTGGATATCGCTATTTTCTCACTTTTACCGATGACTTAAGTAGATATGGGTATATCTATTTAATGAAACATAAATCTGAAACATTTGAAAGTTCAAAGAATTTCAGAATGAAGTGGAGAACCATCGTAACAGAAAGATTAAGTTTCTGCGATCCGATCGTGGAGGTGAATATTTGAGTTATGATTTTCTCACGCATCTTAAAGCAAGCGGAATCGTTTCGCAACTCACGCCACCCGGAACACCACAGCGCAATGGTGTGTCTGAACGCCGGAACCGAACCCTATTAGATATGGTCCGATCGATGATGTCTCTTACTGATTTGCCGTTATCATTTTGGGGTTATGCATTAGAAACTGCTGCATTCACTTTAAATAGGGCTCCATCTAAATCCGTTGAGACGACACCATATGAACTGTGGTTTGGTGCTAAACCTAAGTTGTCGTTTCTTAAAGTTTGGGGATGCGAAGCTTACGTCAAGAAGTTGATGCCAGACAAGCTCGAACCCAAAGCGGAGAAATGCGTCTTCATAGGATACCCTAAGGAAAATATTGGGTATACCTTCTATCACAGAACCGAAGGCAAAGTGTTTGTCGCAAAGAACGGTTCCTTTCTTGAGAAGGAGTTTCTCTCGAAAGAAGTGAGTGGGAGGAAAGTAGAGCTAGACGAGGTTATTGAACCTTCTCTTGAATTGGAGAGTAGCGCATCACCTAAAATTGTTCCAGTGCCGCCTGCACCAACAATAGAGGAAGCTAATGACAAGGATCATGAAGCTTCGGACGATGCTGCTACTGAACGTCGCAGGTCGACAAGGTCGCGTGCCCCTCCTGAGTGGTACGGCAACCCTGTCTTGAATGTCTTGTTAGTAGAAGATAGTGAACCTACGAACTATGAGGAAGTGATGATGAGCCCAGACTCTGAGAAATGGCTAGAAGCCATGAAATCCGAATTGCGATCCATGAGCAAAAACCAAGTATGGACTTTGGTGGACCCTCCTAGCGACCGAAAGGCCGTTGAGTGCAAATGGATCTTCAAGAATAAAACGGACGCGGATGGTAATGTTACCGTCTATAAAGCATGGCTTGTCGCGAAAGGTTTTCGGCAAGTTCAAGGTGTTGACTACGATGAGACTTTCTCTCCCGTAGCGATGTTTAAGTCCATTCGGATTTTATTAGCAATTGCTGCATTTCATGATTATGAAATATGGCAGATGGATGTCAAGACTACGTTCCTCAATGGCAACATTGATGAGGAGTTGTATATGATGCAACCCGAAGGTTTTCTCGATCCTAAGGATGCTGATAAAGTATGCAAACTTCAGCGTTCCATTTATGGACTGAAGCAAGCATCTCGGAGTTGGAACCTTCGTTTTGATCAAGTGATCAAGAGCTTTGGATTTGTTCCAAATTGCTACGAAGCTTGCATCTACAAGAAAGTGAGTGGGAGCTCGGTGACATTTCTGGTACTATATGTGGATGACATATTGATTATTGGAAATGACATTAACATGCTTAACGATGTGAAGAGTTATTTGAACAAGTGTTTTTCAATGAAAGACCTAGGTGAAGCTGCTTATATATTGGGCATCAAAATCTATAGAGATAGACAAAGACGCCTAATAGCTTTAAGCCAGAGTACATACCTAGACAAAGTTCTGAAAAGGTTCATAATGGATAAGGCAAAGAAAGGTTCAGTGCCTATGTTGTCAGGTAATATATTGAGCAAGGCTCAGTGTCCAGCTACGGTAAACGATAGGGAAGCTATGAGCAAAGTGCCTTATGCTTCGGCCATAGGTTCTATCATGTATGCCATGCTGTTTACTAGACCGGATGTGTCCAATGCTCTTAGTTTGACGAGCAGATATCAAAGTGATCCAGGAGTGGAACACTCGACAGCCGTGAAGAACATCCTAAAGTACCTAAATAGGACTAAAGAAATGTTCTTAGTCTATGGGGGTGATGAACAGCATTATTAATTCTTGTTCATGATAATGTTTATATTCCATGCTAGAATTGTATTAAGCGGAAACTTTAATACTTGTGTGGTTTGTGAACAACACCGTGTCCCTAGTACGCCTCTATGGACTAGCTCATTGATTAATGATGGTTAATTTTTCCTAACCATGGACATGAGTTGTCGATTAATAATGAGATCATATCATTGGGAGAATGATATGATGGACAGACCCAAACTAGGCGAAGCAATTAGATCGTGTCATCGTGTTCATCTTTGCGAAGCTTTTCTTATGTCAAATATTGTATTCCTTAGACCATGAGATAATACAACTCCCTAGTATCGGAAGAAAGCTTTGAGGTCATCAAACGTCATCCTATGAGAGGGTGATCATAAAGGTGTCTCTCAGGTGATCGGAAAGTACCTGTTGGGTTGTATGTATCGAGATGGGATTTGTCCCTCCCAAGTCAGAGAGATATACTTCGCGCCCACTCGGTAATCGATATCAACACCGCTTGCAAGCATGTGGTTAAGGAGTTAATCACAAAGTGATATCGGATTACGGAACGAGTAAAGTACTTGCTGTGAACGAGATTGAACTAGGTATGACGGTACCGACGATCAAATCTCGGGCAAGTAAAATATCGCGAGACGAAGGGAATATATATATGGGATTGATTGAATCCTGGCATCGTGGTTTATCCGATATGATCATCGATGAATGTGTGGGAGTCAATATGGGTTTCCAGACCCCGCTGTTGATTATCATGTCTGCATATTCTCGAACCCGAAGGGTCACACACTTAACGTGTCTCGACGCTAGGATAGATTGGATATTTGGTTTATGAGTTTTTTGTTCGGAGTCTCGGATGGGATCCGGGACATCACGAGAGGTTCCGGAGTGGTCCGGAGAATAAGATTCATATAAGGTAGTGCAGTTTTTGGAGTTCGGAATTGTTCCGGGTTAATCGGTATTGTACCGGAAGCTTCTAGAACCTTCCGGAAGGGGACCAACGTGGCCCCACCTTCCGGGAGGGGGCATGGGCCTATGAGGGAGTGCCCTGGCCGCATTGGGCCAGGGGCACAAGGCCCCATAGGGCCCAGCCAGCCAAGAAGGGATAAACCCTAATTGGACCTTCTAGAAGGGGGGTTTCCTTGCCCCCCACTCTTCCTCCTTGGCCGCCGGTTTTGGACTTGGGGGAGGGGCTAGGGCTGCCGCCCACCCCTCTATATAAAGAGGGCTGGGGGCGCACCACCCCCCCCCACACCTTCCTCTCAAGCCAGTTGCCCTGCTGCCCTCCTCTCTCTCTCCCTCCCCACTGCGTGTAGGCGAAGCCCTGCTGCAGAAACTCTCCACCAATTGCACCGCGCTGTCGCGTTGTAGATCCAAGCCATCTCTCAACCATACTTGCTGGACCAAGGAAGGAGGAGACGTCGAGGTGCTGCACGTGTGCATCTCACGGAGGCATCGCCACTTGTGGTGCTAGATCGGATCGGATCGCGAGGAGGAGAAGCGAGTACGACTACATCACCCACGTTCCGACGAACGTTCCGCTGTGCGAATCTTCAAGGGTATGAAGATATAATCCAATCTCTCTCGTTGTTTGCATCTCCTAGATTAGATCTTGGCTTCCCTCTGTTCGCATCCGTAGAAAATTTTGATTTACTATGCCGCGAAACCCATCAAATTTAACTAAAATCCGGGCAATAGAAAGAATGGAACTACCAAAGGGTCTCAATGATGTCCAAAAGTTCACTGGATCCCCACCATCATTGAGTCTATTTGTTAGTCGGCTAGGTGAAAAATCATTGCCATTATATCAACTGATGAAAAAACGGACAAATTTGTATGGACATATAAAGCTGATAGTGTGTTCCATGAGCTTAAAAAGATGTTGGCCATAACACCAATACTAGACTCACCACTTTCCAAAGAGCTTATGTTGCTCTATGTCTCTGGACTAACCAAGTAGTTACCACTGTAGTTGTAGTTGAGCGCGACAAAGAGGGAAAGACCATACAAAGGCTAGTATATTATTTGAGAGAGATGCTCTGATGACCCACAAGTGTAGGGGATCGCAACAGTCTTCGTGGGTAGTATTACCCAATTTATTGATTCGACACAAGGGAGCCAAAGAATACTTGAAAGCCTTAACAACTAAGTTCTCAATTCAGTTGCACCTGGAAATAGTTCTTGCTCACACAAGTTTATCAGTAGTAATAGTTTGTAGTAGCAACAGCAATAGTAACAGCAACAGTGAAACAGTGGCAATAGTAACAGTAACGGTAACAGTAGGGTTCGAGTGCGGTAGGCATAGGGATGGATGGACGGGCGTTGCATGGACGAGTCTAAACATGTAACTTCAAGATCTAGGGAATTGCAGATAAATAATAACAAGCATCCAAGTACTAAACAATCCTAGGCATGTGCTCCAAATATAGTCATACATGCTCGCAATGAGAACTTGCACAACATCTTCTGTCCAACCAGCCTGTGGCAGCGGGGCCTCTAGGGAACTACTGGCAATTAAGGTGCTCCTTTTAATAGAGCACCGGAGCAAAGCATTAACACTCCATGAACACATGTGATTCTCACATCACAGCCATCCCCTCCGTTTGTCCCAATTATTGTCACTTTGGGGCCTTTGGATCCGTACAATGATATGTGTACACAACTTGCAGATAAGATCACAAACAATACTATCATAATGATTCAATAATAAGTTCAGATCTGAGATCATGGCACTCGGGCCCTAGTGACAAGCATTAAGCACAACAAGTTGCAACAAAGCAAAATAGCACTAATAGAGATACTAGGCACTATGCCCTAACAGATCTTATTCGATTACATGATATAACTCATCCAATCCCTACCATCCCCCTACAGCGGGGGATTACTCACTCATGGATGAGGGAAACATCGGTGGTTGATGGAGATGCGTTGGTGATGACGATGGCGATGATCCTCTCCAAATTTCCTGTCCCGGCAGGGTGCCAGAACGGAGTTTCTGGATCCGAATCTTGGTTTCTGGTGGCGGCGGTGGAGCGGAACTCTTTCTGGAAAACTATCGAACCCCCCTCGGTTTTTAGGTCGAAAGGCAACTTATAGGCGCAGAGGGAGGCCGAGGGGGTGCCTGGGGTGGCTGCACCCCCTCCAGACGCGGGGTCAGGTGGGCCCGCGCCTGGGGTGGGTGTGGCCCCCAGGGCTCCTCTCCGTCTCTCCTTCTGGCTCCGTGGATGTCCTGGTGAAATATAGTTTTTGGCATATTTTCTAGAATTTTTCCTGATAGTTCATTTTCTGCACAAAAACAAGACACCAAGGTAATTCTGCTAAAAATAGCGTCAGTCTGTGTTAGTTGTATCCAAATCACACAAGTTTAGAGGAGAAATAGTAGAAAAGTGTTCGAGAAAGTAGATACGTTTTGGACGTATCAACTCCCCCCAAGCTTAGCTTATTGCTTGTCCTCAAGCAATTCAGTTGAAAACTGAGTGCGATAAAAGAACTTTCACGAAAACTTTGCTTCATATGATGTATATATTCTCAGCACAGAAGTAGATGCTTAGACAATTCATAATGAGTATGCAACTAACTCTACTCAATAGTCATTGCAAGCTACGAAGAGAAACCAACTCAATAATAATAAGTAGCATGAAACATAAACATAAGCAACATTGCAATGCTCATAATAAGGTATGATAGAGTGGTATCTCGCTTGCCTTTGTTTGAAGAGCACAATATAAATGCCAAGGCACCTCTCAAGTTAAAGTGAAGACTATAGGTAAAGATATCAGAGATACAAGCATCAAAGTCATGACATAATTAACCAAGTTTTGGAACAAACACAAGAATGACAACTATGCTCTGAAGAAGGTGCTCATAGAATAAGTGGTGACTCAACAAAGTTTTGAAAATGGTTTTGTGAAGGTTTGAAAAGCTTCCAAATGCTGAAAGGAAGGTACTAGTTAGCTTTGAGCTCTCATTGCCCCTATCATAGGCATCTTAATGTGGTTAAGGTGAAAGTGAGGTCCACTCTGAATCATATGCTTGACAGACCATAGGCTGGAAATCCCAAGTCCCTTGAGTACGAGGGTCTCTCTGCATGCTACTCAACTTTGGTCACCTGAAAGTTCTTGTCATTGTAAATACATGCATATCATCGAGAACCGCCAACGGGGTACCCCTTGCACATGGTACAGGAGCTTTACCATAACCAAAATGACAAGGCAAGTAGACAATGAGCATCTCAGCAATCTTTTTATTTACCATATGCATAGCTTTTTATTGAGGATGCTTCATAGATGCTCAATATGGTGATGCTGCAAGTTTCCACCATGATTAGGCATGGCTTAGGCTAGCGGCCCAGGCATTTCTCTAACACAATGTATAAACTCCATGAACTCACAACCTCCCCTTTTATTTCACATTGTCGGCATCCGTAAACAAAAGAGCAAAGTATCGACTGGATAGGATATCCAAAAGGTGTTGAAAGCGTTCCCCGTGACAGCACGGTTCTGCTGACTCCCAACATATAATAAGCAAGCATATAACTTTCATGGACTAGTCACAATGGTTCAAGATTATTAAGCGCATGGAATAAAGTGTGCCATCAAGTTCATGAGAGATTTACTAGCTAACTTTCTCAAAACAGACAAACATTTTATTTTGGAAGAAAACACGGCATATATAAAATATGCACTGAAGTAGCAAATGATGCTAATAGGTAGGTGTGGTGGACACAGCTGGCAATATTGGTTTTGGGGAGTTGGAAGCATAGGTGGAGCACATACTCAGTGCAAGTGAAGTCTAGCAATAGAGAGGGAGCGATAAACGAGAGAGCGATAACTGTCATAATCATGCTTGCAACAAAACATGACTAATTATGGCATGAAAGTGATACAAGAACTCTGAGGCAAAATAAATCATCGAGGCTTACTGACTATTGATTAGTAATATGTATGCGTGAACATGTGCCAAGTCGATTCACATGAACATTCAGAGGAGGATACCACAATGTCATACCAAAATATGAATTAAACAATGCAAGCAAACAATCATATGACATGCTACAAACTATTAGCAAGATGGAGCTAATCATAGACAAGCAAGAACTAGTAAGCATCCATAATGACATACACCTTACACAAACATGCTAAGCATGCTCACAATGATGAGTATATGTACAAAAATGAAACAAATAGAGTTTGTTACCAGCCTCTTACCACACCTCGAGTTTTCTTAATCTTCATTATTGCCCTTCACTTGTGTGACTTGAATATTAACATGAAACCAAAATCCACTAAGGACGGCTGAACCCTGCAAAGAACTCACAAAACCAAAGAAGAACAACAAATATTTTTGGTGTTTTCGAATTTTTAGAAACAAGCAAACAAAGAAAAACCAAACAAAAGCAAAGCAAAGCAAACAAAGCAAGATTTTTTTGGATTTTTTTCTTTTAAGGAAAACCAAAGCAAAGAAACAAAGAAGCAAACCAAGAGAAACAATGAAAATATTTTTGGTATTTTTGTGTTTTTGAGAAAGAAGCAACAAGAACCAAAAAGAAAGCGAAATAATGGATATGCAAAGAACCGACCGAACATGATATATATATGAGTGTGATGTCGGTATACCTCTCCCCAAGCTTAGGCTTTTGTCCTAAGTGGGGCTCAATCCCATGGTGCCCAAGTAGATGCACCTCCGTAGTATGTCGAGGAGGCTCCCTCGTCCTGGTACGAGCTCGAGGACTCCCCTGTGTAGTGTACCATGGGGTCATATGAGGGCGCTTTATCTTGATAGTGCCTATGGAAGTTGAGAGAGCGCAGCTTGTCATCCATCTCCGCCTTCGAGCGTGACCAAGGTCCCTGAGAAATACTAAACAAAGTGGTTTGGGGTAGAGGGATCTCTCTCTCTCTCTTCCCCGTCAATAAACATCATTCTATAAACCAAGTTCTCAAGATTAGAGCTAGTGGTGACAAAGTGGTGCGCCTTCATGGCAGCAAGATCAAGCCTATGAGGAGCCAAAACTGTATCATGTGGATCAACAGCAATGTTCAAGGCAACAGCAATACGAGTAGCAATAATTCCCCCATAAATGGGTCCCTTAGCAGCTAAACGACGATCAATGAGGGAACCAAGATTATACTTATCCTCATTGTTAAGCGCAGCAGCTAAGAAGGTCAATTGATAGTTGGAAATATTACTAGTGTTCTCCCTACCAAGAACATTGGTGGTAAGATAGTAGGCAAAGTACCTGATGGCTGGAAGTTGAATATTCTTTATCTTTCCTCGTTGAGCTCTGCGGTCATCATCATTGGTTATTCCTCGGTAAAGCTCCAACAAATCAGTTGGAAGATCTGGAATCTTCTTTGATGACCCAGCTGTACCAAGTCCCAGGGCCTTGCAAAATTTCTTCAAAGTCATAGAATGAGCCCTGTCATAAATTTTGAAAGACATAGAGGGCTTGAACATGCTGTTAGTAAAGGAGAAACTCTCCACAAATGTTTTAGTAAGCACAGAATATTGTGCACACTCATCCTGCATGAAACTTGTTAGACCAGCCCTTTGAATCAAAGTCATAAAATCATTAAGAATCCTAGCAACTTGCAAGAAATTTTGGCAAGGAAAGGTGGAGGGTGCGCATCCCCTTCATCTCCCTCGTCACCAAATCGCGGAGTGATGAGATCCTCATTGTATGAGGGTCTATTACTGGTAGATGACCTTGGAAGCCTTGCCCTTCTAGGTGCATCACTCTCAAATATCACCAAATGTGTGGTGGTCCATGACTTCACTTTTCTGAAATTTTAAACAACCATCAAACGAAGTGATTTCTAAGTTGATAAATGATGAGCAACTACTATAGGAACTTGCTAGAGGACTTCACATGCATCAAAAAAAAATTCTAAGCATAGAACAAGCATGCAAGCTCAAACAACCTATCACCTATAGCAGCAAAATACTCAAGATACAATCTACCAATCACAAATCTAATTGGACAAGTGGAGGAGGCACATACCAAGGAGCAATCCCTCCAAAAATCAGCACTTGAGATGGGCTGAACAAGGAGATCAAACATCGTGAGCAAGAACAGCAAGAACTCGAGCTTGAGAAAGTTTTCCGGTGTTTTTTGGGAGAGAGAAATAAGGTGGGTTTGAGGAGGCAGCCTAGAGGGGACCAGGTGGGCCAGACCTCCCCCAGGCGCCACCCCCTGGTAGGCCGCGCCTACCATGGGTGTGGTGGCCTGGGGTGGCCCCCTTGGTCACCTCTGGTGCCTCTCTGCCCCTTTTTGAGGAAAAATTTATTTTGAATTTTCTGGAATTTTTCGGGAAACTTTATTTTTGGCCAATTTTCAGGGTATGAAAAATGATTTTCTCGTAGAAATAGTTTTTTTCAGAAGAAGAAAAAGCAAACCAAAAGCCAAACTACAGCAGCTCTAAGAAACTCAAACAAGCAAACAACTAGCAAAACTAAAGCTAAAGCAAAGACTAGGAAGGAGAAAAGTAAAAGAAAGCACGTATAACCATAGTGGAAACATTATTTTGTTCATTAAAATCCTTTTGTTAACAAGGTTGATCAAGTCTTGTTACCAAAACAATCTTATATGAAACAAAACTTTGCATTCCACAAGGTGATTATGTTACCTCATACTTGATAGCAATGGTCCCAATCATAATAGTTTCAAAATTTTCTTGTGGAATGGGACAATATATTTCTCCAACCTTGATGCTCTCAATATTTTCAATGGGATTCGGGCAATAGCTTCTAACAACCTTCTTGGGGAAATAGACAGTGTGCTCTTTGTCATTAATATTGAATGTTACTTTTCATTGATTGCAATTGATGACAGCACCTACAGTATTAAGAAAAGGTCTCCCAAGAATAATAGACATATTATCATCTTCAGGCATTTCAAGCACAACAAAATCAATTAAAACCATGCAATTATGAGCAACTTGAACAGGAACATCCTCACATATACCAACAGGAATAGTAGTTGACTTATCAGCCATTTGCAAAGATATATCAGTTGGTATCAACTTTTCTATCTAGAGTCTCTTATAGAGAGAAAAAGGCATAACACTAACTCCAGATCCCAAATCACATAAAGCAGTTCTAACATAATTATTCTTAATAGAGCAGGGAATAGTTGGTATACCTGGATCACCAAGTTTCTTTGGAACCTTACCATTGAAGGAGTAATTAGCAAGCAAAGTAGAAATTTCCTCACTAGGAATCTTCCTTTTATTAGAGACAATATCCTTCATATACTTTGAATAAGGAGGCAACTTAATAGCATCAGTCAAAGAAATTTGCAAAAATAAAGGCTTCATCCACTCACAAAACTTGTTGTAGTGTTCTTCCTCCTTTGAATTGTGTTTCTTACCTGGAAAAGGCATAGGTTTCTGCACCCAAGGTTCTCTCTCTTTACCATGTTTATTAGCAATAAAATCTTTCTTTGTGTACCTAGTGTTCTTAGTGTGCTTCTCAGGTTCTTCCTCAACTTCCTCCTTACCAGGAGCATCATTATTATTAACACTTGCAGTTTCCACATCAGAGACATATATATACTATTAGGATCTACAGCAGGTTCAAGTGATTCCTCAACTATTTTATGTTTCTTTTTCTTTCTCTTACGAGGACTACCACTACTCTCACCTTGCTGAGAATCCTTCTCTATTCTTTTAGGGTGTCCTTCAGGATATAAAGGATCTTGAGTAGCTATACCACTCCTAGTTCTAATTCCATAAGAATGTTTATCTCCTGAGGCATTAACTAGCATATCCTTTTGTACCTTAGCAAGTTGATCAAGTTGCGTTTGAACCATTTGAAAGTGTTTACAAAGCATTTTAATATCATTAGAAGTTCTTTCCACAATATCTTTCAAATCATGGATAGCTCTAGAGTTTTCCAATAAATGATTCTGAACTTGTTTATTAAAATTACCTTGTTTAACAATAAATGTGTCAAGTTCCTCTAAGCATTGATCAGGAGGCTTACCATAAGGAATATCACCTTCATTTAATGTGAGAGAGTGTACCTCAATAGTAGATGAGTGGGGAATTGGCTTACATAATTCTTCTATAGGAGGTAGATTCTTCGCATCTTCAGCTCTAATATCTTTCTCCTTTAGACACTTCTTAGCTTCCTTCATCACTTCATCATTTAATGCAATAACTCCCCTCTTCTTTGTTGTTGGTGCTGGAATTGGTTCAGGAACAACTGGTTCAGGAGTAATAGGCTCAGGTGCATTCAGCTCAGTTGAAGTCCAATCATCATAATTCTTGCTTATTTTGGTCATTAATTCTTCAGCATATGTAGGAGTTCTTTTCCTAAAACACAATCAGCAAAGCTATCTAGGTATATCCTAGAGTCATTAGTTAGTCCATTATAATAAATATCAAGAAGCACATTCTTAGGTAATGGACATCCAAGATGTGCATGAATCAAGGCACAGAACCTTGTCCATGACTTAGGCAATTTCTCTTCTTCTCCCTGTTTAAAATCAAAAAGTCTCTGCAAAGCAGCATGTCTAGCACTGGGAGGAAAATATTTCTGGAAGAAAGAAGCAATCAAGCAATCAGGGCTATCAATGGAACCATGAGGTAATCTATAAAACCAAGCCCTAGCTTCTCCTTTTAGTGAAAAGGGAAGATCTTAGCAACAAAGTACTTGCGCATCTTAAAATCATTAGAGAACAAAGCACTCATAGTAGATATCTCATTCATATGAGCCACAGCACTCACATTTTCAGTCCCACAAAAAGTTTATTTCTCAACAATATCTAAATAAGATAAATCAAGAGAGAAATCATAATCTTTATCTTTAATATCTATGGGAGAAGTGGCAAACCTAGGATCAGAGGACAACATAGGCATGATAGTACGTCTATCAAGGAGACTCTTAATAGCACTAGTACCATGTGTGTTTCGGCACTCTTCAACAAATTCATCAGTGAACTCAATGTAGCCATCATTAATATCATAACTCTCACTAGGCTCAGGTGAGCTAACAGGTGTAATAGTGTCTTCACTAGGAGTTTCGGTATTTCCTAGACTAGCCATAGTAGCATCTAGAAAAGGACCTAATGAACCACTCGCATCAAGCACAGTAGAAGTAACATCATGAGCATCAAAATCAGTTTCAGACTCGGCAGTAGTAGCAGTGTGTGCAGCATGAGTATGTGGTGGTGGTGTGACAAGCTTACTTATAACAGACGTTGAATCAAGAGCAACAAAGGTGTTTAGGACTGTACCTCTTCTTGTAGTGGATGGTAAAATAGGGAACTTTCCATCACGAGACTTCCCCATGATGAAAGGAGTAGCAATGAACAATGGTAGATCCAAGTGAACTTACAAATAAAGCTATGCTCCCTAGCAACGGCTCCAGAAAATAGTCTTGATGACCCACAAGTGTAGGGGATCGCAACAGTCTTCGCGGGTAGTATTACCCAATTTATTGATTCGACACAAGGACCCAAAGAATACTTGCAAGCCTTAACAACTGAGTTGTCAATTCAGCTGCACCTGGAAATAGTTCTTGCTCACAGAATTTTATCAGTAGTAATAGTTTTTAGTAGCAACAGCAACAGTGAAACAGTGGCAATAGTAACAGTAATGGTAACAGTAGGATTCGAGTGTGGTAGGCATAGGGATGGATGGACGGGCGTTGCATGGACGAGTCTAAACATGTAACTTCAAGATCTAGGGCATTATAGATAAATAATAACAAGCATCCAAGTACTAAACAATCCTAGGCAGGTGCTCCAAATATAGTCATACGTGCTCGCAATGAGAACTTGCACAACATCTTCTGTCCATCTAGCACGTGGCAGCGGGGCCTCTAGGGAACTATTGGCAATTAAGGTGCTCCTTCTAATAGAGCACCGGAGCAAAGAATTAACACTCCGTGAACACATGTGATCCTCACACCACAGCCATCCCCTCCGGTTGTCCCAATTATTGTCACTTTGGGGACTTTGGATCCGGACAATGATATGTGTACACAACTTGTAGATAAGATCACAAACAATACTATAATAATGATTCAATAATAAGTTCAGATCTGAGATCATGGCACTCGGTCCCTAGTGACAAGCATTAAGCACAACAAGTTGCAACAAAGTCAAATAGCACTAATAGAGATACTAGGCACTATTCCCTATCAGATCTTTTTCGATTACATGATATAACTCATCCAATCGCTACCATCCCCAAGCCTATAGCGGGGGATTACTCACTCATGGATGAGGGAAACATCGGTGGTTGATGGAGATGCGTTGGTGATGATGATGGTGGTGATCCTCTCCAAATTCCCCATCCCGGCAGGGTGCCAGAACGGAGTTTCTGGATCCGAATCTTGGTTTCTGGTGGCGGCGGCGGAGCGTAACTCTTTTTGGAAAACTATTGAACCCCTCTCGGTTTTTAGGTCGAAAGGCAACTTATATGCGCAGAGGGAGGCCGATGGGGTGCTTGGGGTGGCTACACCCCCTCCAGGTGCGAGGTCAGGTGGGCCCGCGCCTAGGGTGGGTGTGGGCCCCCTAGTCCTCCTCTCTGTCTCTCCTTCTGGATCCGTGGATCTTCTGGTGAAATATTGTTTTTGGCATATTTTCCGAGATTTTTCCTGATAGTTCATTTTCTGCACAAAAAAAGACACCAAGGTAATTCTGCTAAAAACAGCATCACTCTGTGTTAGTTGTATCCAAATCACACAAGTTTAGAGGAGAAACATTAGCAAAGTGTTCGATAAAGTAGGTACGTTTTGGACGTATCATGCTCTCGACATCAAAACAGAACTATCCCCATTACCCAAAAATTACATATGGAGATTATATGGCGGCCAAGAAGCTAAAACACTACATCCAAGAGCATCCAATCCAAGTATTATGTGAAGCACCTATCTCGGATATCTTGGGTAGTAAAGATGCAAGTGGTAGAGTGGAAAATGGTCCATAGAGTTAGCCCCATATACCCCACAGTTTGATAGACGGGATGCAATCAAGTCTTAGGCTTTGACCAAATTTTTTGTTCATTGGGTTGAAATGTAATATGAACCACCATTGCTTGACTTGAACTATTGGAGGATGCACTTTGACGGGTCAAAAATGAAAACAAGTCTGGGTGTCGGCATAGTCCTCACCTCGCCCAAGAAGGATCAATTGATATATGTGTTGTTGATACATTTTGCAGCATCCAACAATGTGGCCGAGTATGAGGCGCTTTTCCATGGAATAGAAGTGGCAAAAGAGATTGGCATCAAGAGAATTCAATGTTTTGGTGATACAGATCTAGTGATTCAGCAAGTATTAGGGCACTGGGTCGCTATAGATGCAAACATGGAATTATACCGTTTCCATGTCCAGAAAATTTTAGTATATTTTGACGGGTATGAATTCCATCATATACCTTTGGCAGAAAATGAAGCAGCTGATGTTTTGCTGAAGATAGGCTCATCCCGGCAAGCAATACTGCCGGGTATAACATTGGAACACCTTAGGAAACCTTTAATCAAGTCGTCACCTGAATCTGAGTCAATCTTTATCCTGGCAAATCAAGATCCTGTTGTGATACTAGTCGACATAGATGTCGGGATATATCCGAGTAACCCGGGGACTGTTCTATTAAACCCAGGGACTGCCAAATCAAACTAGGGGACTATTCAGAATATATCAGCAGAGGCAATGTCGGTTGAGCCAATGCAAGTTGATGAAGAGGTTTTCCCAGCTCCCATTATGCCAACTTGGGCACAACCAATATTCGAATTCTTAAAAGATGGAACCCTGCCGAGTGATGAAACCTAGGTTAGGCAAATACAAAGAAGGGAAAAAGCATACACTATTATCAATCGTGAGATATACAAAATAAGTGTGACCAGTGTACTATAACGCTATGTCAGTTCAGAAAAAGGTCAAGAGATGCTGCTAGATATTCACCAAGTAAAATGTGGGCACTATGCCTCATCGAGAGTGTTAGTAGCCATAGCATTTAGACATGGGTTCTATTGGCCCAGTGCACTACAAGAAGTGGAAGACATGGTGAAGTTGCCAAAGGTATTCGAGTAAGATACATATGTTAGCATCTAAGCTCAAAACTATACCTATCATTTGGCCATTTGCCGTGTGGTGCTTGAATATGGTGGGACCATCCAATCCCGCACGAGGCAATATGACTCATATATTGGTCATGGTGGACAAATTTACCAAGCGGATAGAAGGAAAGCCTATCAAAAAATGTGATGGAAAACAACCATAACATTATTAAAGGATATAATCCTAAGATATGGCTATCCACACAGCATAATAACTGATAATGGCACAAACTTTTCCGAAGGATCATTTGCTCGATTCTATATGGACAAACGAATATGACTCGATGTTGCATCAGTCGCTCACCCAGAATCAAATGGGAAAGTCGAAAGAGAAAATGGGATCATATTATCTGGGATAAATCCTCAGATGATAGAACCACTCCAGACAACACCTGGTTGCTGGATAGAGGAACTACCCTTAGTACTATGGAGTTTCAGAACCACACTAAATCGTTAACTAGCTATACGCCATTTTACCTTATGTATGGGGAAGAAGCTGTGTTACCAGCCGACATAGAGCATGACTCACTGAGAATTTCTCAATACACTGAGGCCGAGGTAAAAGAAGCCCGGGAGAATGATGTTGACTTACTCGAAGAAAAGAGAGAATTGGCATTGTCCAGATCTGCAATATATCAGCAAAGTCTCTGGCGCTACCATAGCCAGAAAATAAAACCTCGTGTACTCAAGGAAGGGGATTTGGTGCTCAAATTAGTGCAACGCACTACTGGAATACACAAGATATCACCCCCATGGGAGGGACCATTTATCTTGAGCAAGGCTCTGCACAATGATGCATACTATCTTATAGGTGCTCAAGCTACACAGAAGAACAAGGCGGACAGGTCGAACCAAGAGGCCATGGAATGTAGCATTACTTCACCCTTTCTATACCTAGGGGAACAATGTATGTATCTCTAAACTCTCATATGTCATATGTGTATGTTGGCTATGAGCTATTAATGAAAATATCGGATCCCAAAAACTGACTCGGGGGCTCCCTCATCGTAACATTGTCTATTTTTACTTTCAGTATTTCATTTTTTATGTCGGCTGGTTTTGCTCTCATTTCGTTATCTCGGATTAGTAATTTATAAACAACAAGGGTCAACTCTTCAACTTAGCTGTTGTCTGAAACCCGGCTTCATGGCAAGAAAGAGAAAAAGGCAAGAGGTGAATAAACATGAAAAACAACTAAGGAAAGGAAAAAGGAGCGAGCCGACATTTATATTTTTAACTAACTCCTTGCAGGTTATATCGGCTTGTATGTCGAATGACTATATGCCAAATCTCAAAGTTCTGAGTATTGTTAACTTAATTTTTATGACTTTGAGACTCATACGTCAAAAGCCGAAAAAGGTAGACAAGATTCAAAGTCATGAAATTGGGCGAACAAGAAAAGAAACTCGGGGACTTGCCCAAAAGTGATCAGCGTCAAGCCCCAACTTAAAAGTTTTATTAGTGCAAAAGGCCATCAAAGTAACTGCAGTATATCATACATCTGCACCTGGCATACCGAGGATTTAACGAATTTCAAAGTTTTTCTAGCCTAAGAGGCTATAGGGTCAGAAGTTGGGTCGGCAAGGCCTGATCCCGAAGGAGGAGTGTCGGCAGTCGGGATAGCCGCATCAGTTGTTGAAGGGCTGTCTATCTCGGTGTCCTCATCACCTTATTCTTCTTCATTGTCAATTTCTTCTTCAACCTCCTCAACCATGTCTAGGAAACTCGGGCCATCGCGCCAAGCATGAACATCAACATATTGCAGGAAAGAATAAGCTCTCTCTCAGTGTTGCCGGATGAGTTCTGGGTCAGTGATCCATTTGGCACCCTCCCGCATATTCTGCAAGACGTCGAGATTGATGGTCTCATACCAGGAGAGCACAAAGGAAAGTTCTTTATCAGCGGCAACTCGGCCATCTGACTCACCCCATTGATCCAGCCTCTCCTCGTATAGCATCAATCGCTCATCCAGCTCTCGGGTAGTCTTTGGAGTTTTCTCCTTGGGCCACATTGTGCTGAAAACACGAATGCTGGCTTTGAGAATATCTACTCCATACGACTTCATTGTCTTGGTGCGAGAATAAAGGGCGACCAGGTGCTCATAAATGGTGAACTCGATTGAGGAGGAAACAGACTCTCCCACAAACAACTTTCATTGCAAACATTGTAGCTTTAGGGAAATTCTCTAGAAGAAACACAATAGAGAGTGAGTTATGAAGGAATGTTGGAGAGCAAAATAAAAACCAAGAACTCACTACGGATATAGGAGTTGATTCTTACAAGCTCAGACTTCCAGGTCTTGGATTTCTTTTGCAAGGTGTAGCATCCGAATTGTCTAACAATTGATATGCTACTTGCCTAGTCTATATTGCTACTTCCTACATGCCATTAATTTCATTGCATAATATCATGCTCATGTCACCATGCCACCTTAAGCATCATATAAAACCCCTCTATTTGGTTCTTATCCCATATGCAATATATATTGTATCACTTGTGTTTAGCTCTTCATCTATTGTATTTGCTTCTTGATAAATTTCTTCATGCCCATGTTGAGTTGTGGGCATATCTCTTTTGTAACTCCACGGCCTATTTATAATCCCACCATCCAAACTATATATGGGCACCTACATTTCTTTTGGCATTTGTCTAGCTCATATGTAATAAGATGGATCCAATCCTAAATCTACAAGCTCCCATATATGGTCTCTAGTGTTTTGACAATATTGAAGTATGTGGAGCCTCATGGCCACCTTTGCATGCCATGTGAGTAGAATACTTCTTCAAGCTTACATATGGATCTATTCATTCTATGCTCATGCATAATACTACTTTGTCTATAATTGATCTAGTGGAAAAATACACACTAGTGGCCATTTGTATTCATATATGCGCATATGATAAATGTTATCATACATAAGGAAGATCCATTTTTGGGCGTCGGTTGTTCATCTTTGAATGCTTGCATGGATATGTGCCTCGGAAGAAACTATAATTGTTTTCACAATTAAGAGTGTGAAAGATAACCATAAGCATGGCCCATGCAAGCTTACCACACCCTTCCTTATTTTGGTTCCTTTTGAATTTGAAGAAAGGTTGTTTGATTCACATTCATGCAAGCTCATTCAATTTCAAGTAAACCCATTTGGGTCATCTAGCTTATCTCCACCTTGTTTCACTTTGTTTTTTTTTACTTGCATTAGATTGACCTTGTGAAGCTTCTAAATAAAATTTTCTTCATCATAAACAAAACCATATGAAAGATTCTATAAGGGGGCTATCTATCCATCCTACCCTAATTCTATCTCGTTGTTTCAAAAGTATTTACCTCAAACTAGATAAAATATTGTTTAAAAATGTTTTAGAAATAAAAACAGAAAAGAGAAAGAAACAGCAAAAAAACTTACCTGGCGCAGTAGCCCACCTTTTCAGCCCGCAGCAGCCCATCCCCGGGATTCCCTTCTCCTCCCCTGGGACAGCCCACATCTCCTCATCCCGGTCCATACCGTTTCGCTCGAAGGACTAGTCATGTCGTCCTGTTCATCTCCCTGGCTTCCATCTGCCTCCTCTCTGAGACTCACGGCAGCGAGAAAGTCGATGTTCCTCCCGTCAGCCGCGTCACCACAGCTCCGTGCCTTCCCTTCTGATCCTTCTACAACCACCTCCTCCAACCCTATATCCACTTCCTCTACCTGGCCTTGCTGCCTCCCTTCCCCTCTACCCCTTCTCCACCAAACCGTGAGGTTCCTCTCTAAACCCGACGCCCCTAGTTGCCACCTCGGATGCCAACGTGTCGACGTGTTCGACGCCACCGCAGATTCCCATCTGGCCGAACGCCTTCCACAACCCATCCTGGTGAGCACCCCTTTCCTATTGGCTCCCTAGTTCTCTCTGTGTCATGCCTCGCCTCCATCATCACCCTTTGTCCCGCTCACATTCCGCAAGCGCTACGCACGAGCAGCAGCCGCTCGCGTTGCACTCGCTGCATCGTCATGTCAGTGCACACATGTGCCATCACCAGCCCCGCACGCCATATTCTCCACACCTCGCTCGTCGCACCGTGCGCGTTTGCGCCAGTGCGCGCGTTGAACAGCAGTAGCTTCTCGTTTTCCACCCTGTTCTTAGCAAGCGCGCGTCGTCCCCAGCCCACACTTATAGTCTATGTTCACACTCCGAGGTAGCCCGATGTCCCCTCTCTCCGCGCTCGTCATCGACAACCAAACCTTGGCCAAAAACCCCTGTGTTCTAATGGAGTTAGTTTCGACAACAGTTCAGTCGTGGAACCTCTGTTTCACTCAAACTTCTGCCCAACCTTCTCCACCTTCCAGGGTAGTTCATACCCAGCACCCACTCTCCTTTGAACCATCTTCCAATCCCCGTATACGGCGCCTCAATCGGATCACCATAGCGCTCGAAATCATCTCGGAAACTCTGAAAGAAAATTGTCTATGGTCTATTAAAAAATTGTATTTGTCCGTCAGTTTGCGTCCGGTGTTTTCCTACCTTCAAAACATCTCCCTCTCTATGTTTTACCATGGTCTTTTCAAAAATCTATAAACATGAAACTTGTAGATCCGTATATCCTCTACAAGTTTGGTTTTTACAGTGTTGTGAAATTCCCAACCATCTACTCGCCATCTTCGACCAAACATCAAGCCAGCTAGCCAGATCTGTGAATCGATTTTAGTTTCGGCAGTGTGTCTACTATATATTTTCTATTTAGCCCCCCTTTTCTCTTCCTAATCCTAATCCATAGTACTCCTTAGCCTGGATTTTTGTTAAAAAGGCACCTCCTTTTCTGTAACTCTTAACTTGCGGTCCACCCTTTTCACGTGGCTTTGACCCACCTCCCAGCATATGCGCGTGGCTCCGCAGGCGTCCCAGGCCCGCCTTTCACTCGTTGGGGTCACCTCACATTGAGTAATAAAAGTCCAAAAGAATTTTGGAAATCAAAATTCAAATATGTTTTATATTATGTTTAAATACAAACTAAATCATAACTTTTTATAAATAAGAATTTGAATCAAAGTTTAATATGAAGTGTGATTAGTTTTTAAATATGAATTCAAATATTTTCAAATCTGATTCAAACTAGTCAAACCTTTGACTTTGACCCCTTTTAAATATTTTGACTTTAATAATAATTTAAATTCATAAATTCAAATAATTTGAATAATATATGTTTTTGAATCAGCAAAATGTGAGAAATCTGTTTATGCTATTCATAATATCATCTGAGCAATTTAAAATTTTCGAATTAATAAATGTTAATAAATGGACATTTCTTAAATATTGCATAACTTTAAATCCGTAATTCCGAATTCGACAAATGATATGTCTAAATAGATTAGCTCGATGAGCCCATTCTAAATATGCATTCCACAATATGAATTGAAGCATGCATAATATAAATATTAAGTATACAACAATGTTTATAGGAGTAAAACATGACTAAAAACCTAATCAAATGCTTTATTCTTGTACCTCACGCCTCACCCATACCATGCTATGCTATGCCATGTAAATTGTGCATCATTCCATCATGACATACTTGTTTTCTTGTTGCATATGATTTATATTATTGTGCTATGTATTTATTTTGGCCCCTTGTGTGTTTGGTTTTTATCCGGATAGATGCTGAGCAAGAAGAATATCAGAAGCCTCGGGAGTATTACCCGGATCCACCTTATTATGCAACTGAAATTTCAGGCAAGCATTTCCCCATGCTTGTACTACATATAATATCTATTGCATCTATCTTATTCTTGCATCATAATCGCGTCACGAATAAAAATTGAATCACAAGTATTGCATAGCCTTTACTTTTAAACCCCACCGAGCTTGTTCCCTTCATCCTATGATCCATTACAACAGGAGTATTTTGAGCCATGCGAGTCGTAGAATTGCATGTGTAGGGTTTGTGAGTGTCTATGAAAATGAGGTACCTAAACACCTTAATTGAGTAGTAATGGGCAAACTAAAGAAAGAGGAACTGGTGGGAAATATCTACTATTTGGTTCTTTATGCTCACTTGTGTCCCGTAGGACTCCAAGTACTTGATACATATTCCTTGACTATCGCACTATCCGCATGTGGGACCATGAATCCCCTTAGTCCCAGTGTGAGTCATAGTTAATTTCTTGGGGCCACAAGTAGTTTGGGGGCATTATTACTATCATGTACTTATTCCATGCTTTACTGCTCATTTACTACGGTTGCTTGAGGAGATTTACTACTGTATTGCTTTGGAAAGTGGAATGTTTTCATGGTATCGACAATCCCAGTCACACCGTCGGGTTCCCAGTCATTTACAACCATTGACACAAACCTATGGGTCCGTCTCGGAGCCAGCCAAATTCGTCGTGGGTTGCTTAGAGGGGTGGCCCCTAAAATAAATTATGAATCTTGTGAATGCTTTGTCGTGATGCCTCATTGGGTTTTCATTTGGTTTTTCTGGGGTTGATCATGCGTGTGTTGCTATTTGTGCATCCCTGCAAGGTAAATCTTTTTAAAAGACGTGTCCGTGGTTATGGACGACTTGGAGCACAATTTCTCGATTATAGACAAGCATAAATAAAGTACAGCTTTTAAATTGACTAAGACTTGACTAGTAATAGTACAATATTCATGGGATGATTAATAAAACTGCCAATGGATGGGATGTCCTTCCGCCTTATCATTCGGGAATGGGGATGTGGGCGAGCGATGCTTATTTATGTTGACATATATCTGTGGGTAATTAATTGTTATTTAATTAACGAGCGTATGTATATCATTGGTTAGGCGGATGTTGTAGTATGTCTCTATAGAACTGCTAGGTTTTATTTTTGCTGCAATTACGTCACCCTCAGGTTGTTCTCTTTAGATGTATAAATACTTGTTGTGTCCCTTAGGGTCTCACACGATAAAATATTGATTCAGATGGACAGGTATACTCAGAGGAAGGTTACTGGTTTGAAGAGATCGATGATGGTGGCAACGACCGTCTGGTGGCAATGATCGTCTGGCTACGTCTCTCGCACTTGAATCTAGAACCACGAGAAGTGGGTAGGGTGGTTGGCCGATATTGTTCCCTGCTCCGCTTAGACGGGTCTGCACGTGGGTGGCCTTTGGGCCTCCGCGGTAGCACCACCTTATGCACTTTTGGGTTATACCAGCTGGTGATTTAGAGCGTAGGTGTAGGGGTTCGTAGCATGGAAAATAACATTTTGTACCGCATGCACACAGACAAGCCAAGATCTATCTACTAGATTGTAACAACGAGTCGATTAGAGTACTCACCCTCGAAGATTCCAAAGCGGTTAACGAGAGCAGATTCTCGTGGATGATGTATTCTTACACTTGCCGATCTCAAGATCGCGTAGGCGATCCTTCTGGCACCGCGTTCCGGCAGCGCTCTCGTAGTCGGTCACACGTACGGTACTCGATGAAGACCTTCCTCTCCCTTGTTCCGGTAGGCAGCGGAGGTTGTAGCTCTCTCCTCGCGATTCCGGCAACACAACGGCGTGGTGTCGGAAGTAGAGGGGAGATCCCGCAGGGATTCGACTAAGCCGGAGAGAGTATGGTGGAGTAGAGGGAGCCTCGGCGATCTAGGGTTTAGAGGGCTGAGGTTTAGAGGTAGCTAGCAACTAGAGTTTAGCTAGTCGGTAGCGGTTTAGAGATCTAGATTGGTCGCAACTAGAGAGGGGGGCGGCGGCCAACCTAGGGTTTCTTGGGCGCCTAGGGCAAGGGGGATACCTTGGGGTGCGCCCCCACCCCTCCTTATATAGGTGGGGGCGTCCAAGGGTGTTCCCAACCCAGGTGGAAACCCTCCCTAACTCGGAAACCATGTTGGGATTTCACTTTTTCAAACTGCCTTTTTGGCTTTCAAATTAGTGTTTGATTTCTCTGTTCCAAGTGTCCAGCCAAGTGACCTAGGACATGATGCAACCATTACACTTTGTCATGACACATCCATGTACCCTTCCCCTTCCGGATCGGTTAACCTTCTAGACCCTTCTATCATTCCCGAACTCCAAAATTGGAATTTCCTTATATGAATCTTATTCTCCGGACCATTCCGGATATCCTCGTGATATCTCAGATCCCTTCCGAGACTCCGAACAACATTCGGTCTCTTTACTCACATTCCATATCTACTAAAGAACATCGATTCCTTAAGTGTTTCTCCCTACGGTTCGTGAATTATGCAGACATGATGGAGACTCTTCTCCGATCAATAACCAATAGAGGAATTTGGAAATTCATATGGCTCCCAAATATTTTTACGATTACTTTGCGATCGAATGAACCATTTACATACGAAACCAATTTCCCTTTGTCTCGCGATACTTTACTTATCTGAGGTTTGATCGTCGGTATCTCTGCATACCTAGTTCAACCTCGTTACCGAAAAGTACTCTTTTCTTGTTCTCGTAATATGTGATCCCTTGTGATCCAGTCACATGCTTGCAAGATAATTGGATGACATTCCACCGAGAGGGCCCAGAGTATATCTATCCGTCATATGGATAAACAAATCCCACTCTTGATCCATGTGCCTCAACACATACCTTATGAACACTCAATGTGAAGGGTTTCGCGGCATAGTAATCAAAATTTTCTATGGAGCGAACAGAGGGAAAGCCAAGATCTAATCTAGGAGATGCAAACAACGAGAGAGATTGGATTATACCTTCATACCCTTGAAGATTCGCACAGCGGAACGTTCGTCGGAACGTGGGTGATGTAGTCGTACTCGCTTCTCCTCCTTGCGATCCGATCCGATCTAGCACCACAAGTGGCGGTGCCTCCGTGAGATGCACACGTGCAGCACCTCGACGTCTCCTCCTTCCTCGGACCATCAAGTATGGTGGAGAAATAGATTGGATCTACAACACGACGGAGTGGTGTATATGGTGGAGAATTTCTGCAGCAGGGCTTCGCCTACAAACAGTCGGGAGGGAGAGAGGAAAGCTAGCAAGGCGGCTAGGGTTTGGAGGATAGGTGTGGGGGGTTGGTGCGCCCCCACCCCTCTTTATATAGAGGGGGGGCGCAGCCCTAGCCCCTCCCCCAAGCCCAAAGGATAAGGAGTGGGGGGCATGGACTCTCCCCTCTTCTAGAAACCCTATCTCTAGTTTAAACGATTTAAACTCTCTAGGATCGGCTGGGCCCTATGGGGCCTTGTGCCCCTGGCCCAATGCGGCCAGGACACTCCCTCATAGTCCCATGCCCCCTCCCGGAAGGTGGGGCCACGTTGGTCCCCTTCCGAAAGGTTCTAGAAGCTTCCGGTACAATACCAATTAACCCGGAACAATTCCGAACTCCAAAAACTGCACTGCCTTATATGAATCTTATTCTCCGGACCATTCCGGAACCTCTCGTGATGTCCCGGATCCCATCTGAGACTCCGAACAAAAAATTCATAAACCAATTATCCATCTATCCTAGCGTCAAGACACGTTAAGTGTGTGACCCTGCGGGTTCGAGAATATGCAGACATGATCTTCTATCAATAATCAACAGCGGGGTCTGGGCACCCATATTGACTCCCACACATTCATCGAGGATCATATCGGATGAACCACGATGTCAGGATTCAAACAATCCCATATATATATTCCCTTCGTCTCGCGATATTTTACTTGCCCGAGATTCGATCGTCGGTACCGTCATACCTAGTTCAATCTCATTCACAGCAAGTACTTTACTCGTTCCGTAATCCGATATCACTTTGTGATTAACTCCTTAACCACATGCTTGCAAGCGGTGTTGATATCGATTACCGAGTGGGCCCGAAGTATATCTCTCCGACTTGGGAGGGACAAATCCCATCTCGATACATACAACGCAACAGATACTTTCCGATCACCTGAGAGACACCTTTATGATCACCCTCTCATAGGATGACGTTTGATGACCTCAAAGCTTTGTTCCGATACCAGGGAGTTGTATTATCTCATGGTCTAAGGAATACAATATTTGACATAGGAAAAGCTTCGCAAAGATGAACACGATGATACGATCTAATTGCTTCGCTTAGTTTGGGTCTGTCCATCATATCATTCTCCAATGATATGATCTCATTATCAATTGACAACTCATGTCTATGGTTAGGAAACCTTAACCATCATTGATCAATGAGCTAGTCCATAGAGGCGTACTAGGGACACGGTGTTGTTCACAAACCACACAAGTATTAATGTTTCCGCTTAATACAATTCTAGCATGGAATATAAACTTTATCATGAACAAGAATTATAATAATAACATCTTTATTATTGCCTCTAGGGCATAATTCCAACAGTCTCCCACTTGCACTAGAGTCAATAATCTAGTTTACATCTGGCAACAATCTCACACCCATGGCACTGAGGTGTTGATCATGTTTTACACGTGGAAGAGGTTTAGTCAATGGATCTGCGACATTCAGATCCATATGTACTTTGCTAATCTTCAGATCTCCATCTGCTATATAATCTCGGATTATATGAAACTTGCGGTTGATATGCTTGGTCTTTGGATGATATCTTGGTTCCTTAGCGAGTGCTATGGCGCCAGTGTTGTTACACAATATCTCCAGTGGGTCCAATGCACTTGGAACCACACCAAGCTCAGTGATGAAGTTTCTGATCCAAACTCCTTCACTTGACGCTTCTGCAGCCATGTATTCCGCTTCTACTGTAGATCCCGCGATCACGCTTTGCTTGCAGCTTCTCCAGCTCACAGCTCCTCCATTCAAAATATAAACGTATCCTGACTGAGATTTGGAATCATCCTTGTCGGTGTCAAAACTAGCGTCGACGTAACCTTTTACGACAAGCTGTCCATCACCCCCATAGACTAAGAACATTTCTTTAGTCCTATTTAGGTACTTTAGGATGTTCTTCACGGCTGTCCAGTGTTCCACTCCTGGATCACTTTGATATCTGCTCGTCAAACTAAGAGCATTGGACACATCCGGTCTAGTACACTGCATGGCATACATGATGGAACCTATGGCCGAGGCATAAGGCACTTTGCTCATAGCTTCCCTATCATTTACCGTAGCTGGACACTGAGCCTTGCTCAATATCTTACCTGACAACATAGGCACTGAACCTTTCTTTGCCTTATCCATTCTGAACATTTTCAGAACTTTGTCTAGGTATGTACTCTGGCTTAAGGCTATCAGGCGTCTTTGTCTATCTCTATAGATTTTGATGCCCAATATATAAGCAGCTTCACCTAGGTCTTTCATTGAAAAACACTTGTTCAAATAACTCTTCACATCGTTAAGCATGTTGATGTCATTTCCGATAATCAATATGTCATCCACATATAGTACCAGAAACGTCACCGAGCTCCCACTCACTTTCTTGTAGATACAAGCTTCATATCAATTTGGAACAAATCCAAAGCTCTTGATCACTTGATCAAAACGAAGGTTCCAACTCCGAGATGCTTGCTTCAGTCCATAAATGGAACGCTGAAGTTTGCATACTTTACTAGCATCCTTAGGATCGACAAAACCTTCGGGTTGCATCATATACAACTCTTCATCAATGTTGCCATTGAGGAAAGAAGTCTTGACATCCATCTGTCATATTTCATAATCATGAAACGCGGCAATTGCTAATAAAATCCGAATGGACTTAAACATCGCTACGGGAGAGAAAGTCTCATCGTAGTCAACACCTTGAACTTGTCGAAAACCTTTCGCGACAAGCCGTGCTTTATAGATGGTAACATTACCATCCGCGTCCGTTTTCTTCTTGAAGATCCATTTGCACTCAACGGCCTTTCGGTCGCTAGGAGGGTCCACCAAAGTCCATACTTGGTTTTCGCTCATGGATCCCAATTCTGATTTCATGGCTTCTAGCCATTTCTCAGAGTCTGGGCTCATCATCGCTTCCTCATAGTTCGTAGGTTCACTGTCTTCTACTAGCAAGACAGTCAAGACAGGGTTGCCGTACCACTCAGGGGGGGCACGCGACCTTGTCGACCTGCGACGTTCAGTAGCAGCATCGTCTGAAGCTTCATGATCCTTGTCATTAGCTTCCTCTATTGTTGGTGCAGGCGCCACTAGAACAATTTCAGGTGCTGCGCTACTCTCCAACTCAAGAGAAGGTTCAATAACCTCGTCTAGCTCTACTTTCCTCCCACTCACTTCTTTCGAGAGAAACTCCTTCTCAAGAAAGGAACTGTTCTTTGCGACAAACACTTTGCCTTCGGTTCTGTGATAGAAGGTATACCCAATAGTTTCCTTAGGGTATCCTATGAAGACGCATTTCTCCGCTTTGGGTTCGAGCTTGTCCGGCATCAACTTCTTGACGCAAGCTTCGCATCCCCAAACTTTAAGAAACGACAACTTAGGTTTAGCACCAAACCACAGTTCATACGGTGTCGTTTCAACGGATTTAGATGGAGCCCTATTTAAAGTGAATGCAGCGGTTTCTAATGCACAACCCCAAAATGATAACGGCAAATCAGTAAGAGACATCATTGATCGGACCATATCTAATAGGGTTCGATTCCGGCGTTCAGACACACCATTGCGCTGTGGTGTTCCGGGTGGCGTGAGTTGTGAAACGATTCCACTTGCTTTAAGATGCGTGAGAAAATCATAACTCAAATATTCATCTCCACGATCGGATCGTAGAAACTTAATCTTTCTGTTACGATGGTTCTCCACTTCATTCTGAAATTCCTTGAACTTTTCAAATGTTTCAGATTTATGTTTCATTAAATAGATATACCCATATCTACTTAAGTCATCGGTAAAAGTGAGGAAATAGCGATATCCACCGCGCGTCGAAACACTCATCGGTCTGCATACATCGGTATGTATGATTTCCAACAAGTCCGTTGCTCGCTCCATCATACCGGAGAACGGGGTTTTGATCATCTTGCCCATGAGACATGGTTCGCATGTGTCAAATGATTCAAAATCAAGAGACTCCAAAAGTCCATCAGAATGGAGTTTCTTCATGCGCTTTACACCAATATGACCTAGACGACAGTGCCACAAATAAGTAGTATTATCACTATCTACTTTGCATCTCTTAGCCTCAATGTTATGGATGTGTGTTTCATCCCTTTCGAGATTTAGAAGAAATAAACCATTCACAAGGGGTGCATGACCATAAAAGATGTTACTCATATAGATAGAACAACCATTATTCTCCGATTTAAATGAATAACCGTCTTGCAATAAACACGATCCAGAAATAATGTTCATGCTCAACACAGGCACATAATAACACTTATTAGGTTTAAAACTAATCCCGAAGGTAAAACTAAGGAGAGCGTGCCGACGGCCATCACATCAACTCTTGATCCGTTGCCAACGCGCATCGTCACCTCATCCCTCGCAAGCCGCCGTCTATTCCGTAGCTCCTGTTTCGAGTTATAAATATTAGCAACTGAACCGGTATCAAATACCCAGGCACTACAACGAGGGCTAGTAAGGAAAACATCAATAACATGTATATCAAATATACCTTTGATGGTGCCAGCCTTCTTGTCCGCTAAGTACTTCGGACAGTTGCGCTTCCAGTGACCCTTGTCCTTGCAATAGAAGCACTTAGTGTCGGGCTTAGGACCAGACTTGAGCTTCTTCTCAGCAGGGGCATTGCGCTTGCCGCCGCCCTTCTTGAAGGGCTTCTTTGCTTCCTTACCTTTCTTAAAGGAGGGCTTGTTGACCATCAACACATGATTATCCTTCTTGATGTCCACTTCCGCAGCCTTCAGCTTTGCGAAGAGCTCGGTGATCATATCAGTGGAACCAATCTGATTATGAGTCACTACAAAACTTTTGTAGCTGGGAGGGAGTGATTGCAGAACCCTGTCAATCTTGAGCTCCTCTGGAATCGTGCATTCCAGTTGCTCAAGACGTTGAGTGTAGCCCGACATCTTTATGGCGTGCTCACTAACGGAACTCACTTCCTCCATCTTGCAGTTAAAGAACTTCTCAGAGATCTCATATCTCTCAGAACGGGCCTGAGTCTGAAACATGGTTTTCAGCTCCTCGAGAATCTCGAAGGGCCCGGGATACTCTTCAAAACGATTTTGAAGCTCCGGTTCCATAGCAAACAACATGGTGCTCTTAATCACACCATAATCATCTTTGCGCGACTGATAGACAGCTTTCTCATCAGCCGGCGCAGTTGCAACAGGGGGGTCACCTAACGCTTTCCCAAGGACATAGTCCTTTTGTCCGCCAGACAGAATGATTCTTAGATTGCGGAACCAATTGGTGAAGTTAGACCCATTGTTTCTAAGCTTTTCCTTCTCAGCAAAAACGTTGAAGTTGAAGTTGGACTTGGCCATGTGATCTACAGTATTTGCAAGTACAATTTAGACTATGTTCATGATAAATAGTTCAACTTAATCAAATTACTAGATGAACTCCCACTAAATTCAACATCCCTCAAGTTGTTTAGTGAACACGATCCAAATTCACCACACCTAATCCGATCATCACGAGAAGAGATGTGGTTTCAATGGTGGACAACAAAGTGTCGATCATATCATTCATATGACTCATGCTTAACCTTTCGGTTCTTGTGTTCCGAGGCCATGTCTGTACATGCTAGGCTCGTCAAGCTAGACCCAAGTATTTCCGCGTGTGCAAAAACTGGCTTGCACCCGTTGTATGTGAGCGTAGAGTCTATAGCACCCGATCATCACGTGATGCTTGGACACGACGAACTTTCGCAACGGTGCATACTTAGGGGAGAACACAGTTTTTATCTTGATCTTTAAGTGAGGAATCATCTTATAATGCTACCGTCGCGATCTAAGCATAATAAGATACATAAAGGGATAAACATCACATGCATATAACTTTATGTGACATGGTATAGCCAATCCTCGCGCAATTATCTCCATCTTGTGCGTTCCGGCATGATCTCCATCACTCCACCATGATTACCTCCACCACGAATAGCAACTACAACTATTGCTAACTACTTAGCGATAAAGTAAAGCTATTACATGGCGTATAAGAAGTTGACTCGCAGGTCATACACAATTATAAAGACAACCATATGGCTCCTGCCGGTTGTGTACTCATCGACATGCAAGTCGTGAAACATTACAAAACATGATCATCGCATACAATATACACATCACATCTTGGGCCATACCATATCA
The DNA here is from genome assembly GCA_916181665.1 of Avena sativa. NCBI lineage: Eukaryota > Viridiplantae > Streptophyta > Magnoliopsida > Poales > Poaceae > Avena > Avena sativa. Next base: position 99,291,509 of record OV702280.1, read on the forward strand.
CAGAAAACACTCCCTGCAAAAACAAGTTAGACGCCTCTACTTTGTTGTTGCATGTTTTACGTGGCTTATGGGAGTAGATGCTAAGAACGATTCTTACCTATGGAAAGTCACAACGGTGATATTATGGTTGCCAAACTCCGGTGTTAATCCCATGACAACTATAGTGAGAGAAACTGACATCCACCAGCCGCATGTGTGGAACAAGCCACACGTCAAGTGCGGAGCCGGTCTCGCGAACTACGTCGCGTAAGGTTGGCCTGGACCGCTTCAATCTCACTATCCTGCGTCATAAGAAGAACACAAACAAGAGGCTTGCAACAGAAAACATCAACGCCCGCAACAACCATGTTGCGTTCTACTCGTGAAACACATCTACGCATAGACCTGGCTCTGATACCACTGAAGGGTTTCGCGGCATAGTAAATCAAAATTTTCTACGGAGCGAACAGAGGGAAAGCCAAGATCTAATCTAGGAGATGCAAACAACGAGAGAGATTGGATTAGATCTTCATACCCTTGAAGATTCGCACAGCGGAACGTTCGTCGGAACGTGGGTGATGTAGTCGTACTCGCTTCTCCTCCTCGCGATCCGATCCGATCTAGCACCACAAGTGGCGGTGCCTCCGTGAGATGCACACGTGCAGCACCTCGACGTCTCCTCCTTCCTCGGACCAGCAAGTATGATGGAGAAATAGATTGGATCTACAACACGACGGCGTGGTGTATATGGTGGAGAATTTCTGCAGCAGGGCTTCGCCTACAAACAGTCGGGAGGGAGAGAGGAAAGCTAGCAAGGCGGCTAGGGTTTGGAGGAGAGGTGTGGGGGGTTGGTGCGCCCCCACCCCTCTTTATATAGAGGGGGGCGCAGCCCTAGCCCCTCCCCCAAGCCCAAAGGATAAGGAGTGGGGGGCATGGACTCTCCCCTCTTCTAGAAACCCTATCTCTAGTTTAAACGATTTAAACTCTCTAGGATCGGCTGGGCCCTATGGGGCCTTGTGCCCCTGACCCAATGCGGCCAGGACACTCCCTCATAGTCCCATGCCCCCTCCCGGAAGGTGGGGCCACGTTGGTCCCCTTCCGGAAGGTTCTAGAAGCTTTCGGTACAATACCGATTAACCCGGAACAATTCCGAACTCCAAAAACTGCACTGCCTTATATGAATCTTATTCTCCGGACCATTCTGGAACCTCTCGTGATGTCCCGGATCCCATCCGAGACTCCGAACAAAAAATTCATAAACCAATTATCCAATCTATCCTAGCGTCAAGACACGTTAAGTGTGTGACCCTGCGGGTTCGAGAATATGCAGACATGATCTTCTATCAATAATCAACAGCGGGGTCTGGGCACCCATATTGACTCCCACACATTCATCGAGGATCATATCGGATGAACCACGATGTCAGGATTCAAACAATCCCATATATATATTCCCTTCGTCTCGCGATATTTTACTTGCCCGAGATTCGATCGTCGGTACCGTCATACCTAGTTCAATCTCGTTCACAGCAAGTACTTTACTCGTTCCGTAATCCGATATCACTTTGTGATTAACTCCTTAACCACATGCTTGCAAGCGGTGTTGATATCGATTACCGAGTGGGCCCGAAGTATATCTCTCCGACTTGGGAGGGACAAATCCCATCTCGATACATACAACCCAACAGATACTTTCCGATCACCTGAGAGACACCTTTATGATCACCCTCTCATAGGATGACGTTTGATGACCTCAAAGCTTTCTTCCGATACCAGGGAGTTGTATTATCTCATGGTCTAAGGAATACAATATTTGACATAGGAAAAGCTTCGCAAAGATGAACACGATGATACGATCTAATTGCTTCGCTTAGTTTGGGTCTGTCCATCATATCATTCTCCAATGATATGATCTCATTATCAATTGACAACTCATGTCTATGGTTAGGAAACCTTAACCATCATTGATCAATGAGCTAGTCCATAGAGGCGTACTAGGGACACGGTGTTGTTCACAAACCACACAAGTATTAATGTTTCCGCTTAATACAATTCTAGCATGGAATATAAACTTTATCATGAACAAGAATTATAATAATAACATCTTTATTATTGCCTCTAGGGCATAACTACAACACAATGCCACCTTTATAACCATCCAGTTACGAAGTGGTGTTTGATGTCATCAAAGCATCCATCCGGTGATGGTGATTAGCATGATCTCATGGTCAAAGGAATTATATTACTATGTATCATAAAGCTTGTAGCAAGTGAACTATATTAAATAACTTGATATTTATGCTACGCTTAACTATAGGAGTATGTCCATCACATCTTTCTCCTAATGATATGACCCTTTTGTTAATAACATCTCTATGTTCATGATCAGGAAACCATGATCATATATTAACCAACAAGCTAGTTTAACAAGAGGCTTTACTAGGGACTCTTTTATGTTTAAAAATCACGCAAGTATTAATGTTTCCGCTAATACAATTATAGCATGGTACATAAACATTTATCATAAGCATGAAGATATGATAATAACCACTTTATTATTGCCTCTTGGGCATATCTCCAACAGTCTCCCACTTGCACTAGAGTCAATAATCTAGTTTCAAGCCTTTGTGCATTCAACACCTATGGCTTTTCGGTGTTGTATTTACAAGATTGCTAGTGGTCAACTGATCTCTGGATCCGACACTTTCAGGTCCGTGTGTAATTGCATGTCTTTGCGTATCTATGCATCACTCATTCTCTAATGAGATGGCATTGTATAATTTTGGTCCTTTGGTGAGACCTTTAGTTCCTTGGGGTTAAAACATGTTGATAATATTGTCGTACAATATATCTTCATAGTACTAGCCTGTTGTGAACCACACCTAGTTTGATAATCAAACTACTTGACACAAATACCCTTTTAGCTGTTACAATAACAATCATATACTTAGCCTTTTGTTGTAGTATCCATCATAATGTCTTAAATTTGAAACTCATCCAAATCCATCATGGAATCTCCTTTCCATTACATTGTGCCACTCATAGTTTAAATTGAGATAAACTTAATTTGTACTTCATGAAAAAACTAGTATCAATGTAACTCTTTACAATGAACTAACTATCTATTTTTCACCTCTACAAAAACAACATATTCTTAGTTCTTTCAAAAGATCATAAGAATATCTTTACTATCGTCCAATAATCATCTTATGAATCATTATGGCATACGCTCATAACATTTAGAGCATAGGACATATCTAGATTTGTACACATGATAACATGATTGATAAAGTACTCTTTGTGATTTTATTTATCAAGTATAAAAAATACTTGAATCTTTATTCAATCCTTCCTGTGCAACAAGAACCTTTCTTGTAGTTTCTATATTGAACTCATTCAATATTTCATCTATGTACTTCTAGCACAACCATATTAGCGTCTCAATTTATCCATATAGACATTGATGCCAAATATTCGGGTTCTTCCTAAGCCTTTCATCGAGATGAAATTCTTAACCTGTGTCAAAAAGATACATCATTTCCAATCAACAATATGTCTTCCACATAATGTATTAGAAACATGTCTTAGCGCTCCCACTTAATTTCTTGCAAATGCAAGCATCTTCATCGTCTCCAATGAAATTAAAATCTTTTAACAGTTTCATCATAGTGAAGATTCCAACTCTGTGATGCTCACTTCTACCATTGAAGTTTGCATACGCTTTTATCATCCTTTGAATTAACAAAACCCTTTCGACCGTGTTATGCACACGTCCTAGGTAACAATTCTATTAGAAGAACTTGTTTTGTTTATTCAACTACCACATAACAAAATTATATGTAGTGATTGCTACATTAATCTGTTTAGACTAAATATCGCTATGAAAGATTAAATCTTGTCATAGTCAACCTTTGAACAATGTTGTGAACTCTTTCCCAACATGTCGATTATTTCATAGATGTGAAACATCCATGTCTATTTCCTGATAGATCCAAACACAAATGTAAGGTCTTACACCTTTCTAGAGGGTCTTTCAAGTTCAAAGCTTGATTTCCCGTGTATGAACTATCACGGATTGTATGGCTTCAAGACATTTGACGGAGTCAGGGCCCATCATCACTTCTTTGCATGTAGTCCGTTCATTATTGTCAAATAATGATTCAACCCTCAAATCTTGATATTTTATTGTTTACCCGACCTACTTGGATCAATAGGAACTTAGACCTCCGTAACCACAACCTTTGAGGCACGTGAGCCATGAGCATTATTGCTGCCTCCAGAACATTTTTCGGTGCTACGCAACTTCGCACATATAGCTAAGGTTCGTTTAACCTTATCAAAGTTCTATTGTCCTCCCACTTAACTTTTCACAGAAAATTCCTTCTCAAAGAAACTTGATGAAAGAACATGTTGGGCCCCCATGTGTGGTTTTGGTAATTAATGACAATCTTCATGTACTAATGTGTGTATTGAGTTGTACTTGTAGGAATGGTCCATCGGCATCGCTTGGAGCATGTGTTGGCTTCAAGGTCGATGAAATGATAAGAAGACATGTTGTGCAAGCTCAAAATGCGCCATCTATATCTCATGTTTTATGCTTGCCATCCTCAGTGATCATGGAACGATGATGAGGAATCAAGAAAGGCGTTCCATCTTGAGAAGGACAAGATCGTCTACATCGAGATCAAGTGGAATACTCAAGGCAAAGGTATAATCTTGATAGGTTTTCCCTTTTGCCGGTCTCACGTTGTTAGTGGGAGACCGGGTTTAGGATAGATAGCCGTACTATCAAGAGGGGCTCTCGAATGAGTAACTCGGTCACTTCGTTCAGAGAGAGATCAAACCTTTGCATATTTGCATCTTCATATGTGTTTGTTATTTGTTCTTATCCATGTGAGGATATAGAGCTTGTGGTAATCTCCATAACAAGCTCTTGTTCATCAAAATCGTATCTTTCGTTTGTATCTTGTTGCGATTTTGATCTTGGTGGAATTTTGGTTTTTCACCAAGTGAGGTATCCCACATTATTCTACTTGATACTTTTATAGGGTAGCTTTTGTCGTCCTCTTTCCAACGCAATTGGAATCGGGTCAATCGGAGCTACCGTTCAAAAGTTATGACCGTTTGAATCTGCCTCATATTTGATTTATAAAAGAAAAGAGAAAATCTGCTCTCTAGGCCGAGCGGTAGTACCGCCCAGGCGGGACGGTACTACCGACCGCCCCTGGGCGCCCCTTAATTTCCTTCTGTCTCGCTAGGTAGTCATTCCTGGTACTACCATCCGGCCCGGTAGTACCGCCCTGGCTGGCCGGTACTACCGGCCGGCCCAGGTTCGCCCAGATCTGCTCCTGCCTGAGTGGCCCGCTAGTTTCCCCAGCCTAGCTGCTCGCGAGCTTGCTCCTGCGCGCAGACCGCCGTCTCGCCTCGGGCCGCCGCATGCGTTGACCCGCTCCCTGGCCCCGTGCGTGCCTGCCGCCCCGCCGTCGCTCGCGCGCCTCACGCTCGCTCGCTGCGCTGCTGCCGCTCGGGTTCACGCACACATGGCTGGCCCCACTCGCCTGGCCCGGCCTTGGCTCCCGCGCGTGCCTGCCGCATCCACCGCCACTCCTCGCGCGCGCGCGCACGCGCAGGCCCCACCTCGCGCGCATGCTCGCTTCTCTGCCGCGCTGGGCCCCACTGCCTCACTCGCATCACGCGTCTGTCGCGCCAGCCCTGCGCGCTATCTGCTGCTGCTGCTTGTTTGCTCGACCTTGGTTGACCCGATTTGGTTTGTCCGGTCCGGTAGTACCGGTCTGATCCGGTACTACCGGACCGTTCAGAAAAACACCCCAACGGCCATATTTTGTCTACCCCTATATAAGTCTTTTGTCCATTTTCGTTTAGGGTTGCTTCTTCCTGCTCCTTTGGTCTAATCTTTGCCCTCATCTGCCTTACTTTTTGAGCTTGATTTATACTCACCCCTCCATTGATTCTTGCATATATTTGAGGGGTAGTTGGAGGTGATCTAGATCTACGTTTTGACCTAACCGATTCATCTCTTTATGAGCGTATCTTTGGGGATCTAGATTTTGGGGGATTTTGTGTCTCTCTTTGATTCCTCCTCTCTTGTTCCCCCAATAGATTTAGTAGCTTTGTTGGAACTTGAGAGTGAGGGATTTGGGCACCTTTGTGGTGTTCTTGCCATTTGCATTTGGTGCATCGGTTTGAGTTCTCCTCGGAGGATTTGGTTTGTGTGACTCATTGGAGCTTGTCCCTCTTGGGTTCTTGGTGTTGGATATATGCCCTAGAGGCAATAATAAATGTAGTTATTATTATATCTTTGTGTTTATGATAAATGTTTACATTCATGCTATAACAGTATTAACCGGAAACATTAATACTTGTGTGATTTGTAAACTAAATTAGAGTCCCTAGTAAAGCCTCTTCATAATACTAGCTTGTTGGTTAATAGATGATTGTGGTTTCCCTATCATGAACATTGAGATGTTGTTAACAACAAGATCATATCATTAGGAGAATGGTATGATGGACATACTCCTATAGATAAGCGTAGCATAAAGATGAAGTCATATTAATAGTTCAATTGCTATAAGCTTTCTGATACATAGTAACCTAATTCCTTCGACCATGAGATCATGCTAATCACCATCACCGGAAGGATACTTTGATGACATCAAACACCACACCGTAACTGGGTGGCTATAAAGATGGCATTGAGTGTTCGGAAAGTATGGGTTGAGACACATGGATCAAGGGTGGGATTTGTCCATCCATATGACGGATAGATATACTCTGGGCCCTCTCGGTGGAATGTCATCAAATTAGCTTGCAAGCATGTGACTGTCTCACAAGGGGTCACATACAAAAGGAACGAGAAAAGAGTACTTATCGGTAACAAGGTTGAACTAGGTATGCAGAGATACCGACGGTCAAAACCTCGGATAAGTAAACTATCGTGAGACAAAGGGAAATTGGTATCGTATGTAAGTGGTTCATTTGATCGCAAAGTAATCGTAGAAATATGTGGGAGCCATATGAATTTCCAGATTCCTCTATTGGTTATTGATCGGATAAGTGTCTCGATCATGTCCGCATAATTCATGAACCGTAGGGAGACACACTTAAGGATTCAATGTTGTTGAGTAGTTATGGAATGATGAGTAAGAGACCGAATGTTGATTCGGAGTCTCGGATGGGATCCGGGATATCACGAGGAGATCCGGAATGGTCCGGAGAATAAGATTCATATAAGGAAAGTCCTGTTTCGGAGTTGGGGAATGATTTCGGTGTTTTCATCAGGAATCTTCTAGAAGGGTCCGGAAGGTCCGGCACTCCGGAGGGGAAGGGTACATGAATGTGTCATGACAATGTGGAATGGTTGCATCATGTACTAGGTCACTTGGCTGGACAATATGGAGAGAGAAATCAAATCCAAGTTTGAAAGTCAAACGCCAAGTTTGTTTGGTGGAGGGAGAGTAGGAAACCTACTTGGGGAGGAAGTCCCACTCCCTCCACCCGCCGGCCAAGGAGGGCGAGTTGGAGGAGGACTCCCTCCTCCCAAGCCGCCACCCTCCACCTATATAAGGAGGGGTAGGGCTGCCCCCTACCCTTACACCCAAAAACCCTAGCCCCAAGTCGCCGGCGCCACCACCTCCTTGCGCCGCCGCCTAGGGCACCTCCAACTCGGCGAGTTGGGGTTTCCCCAAACCCTAGACACCGGCCAAGACCTCCCCTTGGTTCCCTCTAAACCCTAGATCACCAAGGCCTCTCTCATACTCCACCATACTCGCTCTGGCTTAAGGCAAAGCCCTGCGAGATCTCCCCTCTACTTCCGACACCACGTCGTCGTGCTGCCGGAATCACGAGGAGAGTGCTACAACCTCCGCTGCCTGCTGGAACAAGGGAGAGGAAGGTCATCATCGAGTACCGAACGTGTGACTGACTGCGGAAGCGCTGCCGGAACGCAGCGCCGGAAGGATCATCTACGCGATCTTGAGATCCGCAAGAGTACGACTACATCACCCACGAGAATCTGCTCTCGTTAACCGCTTTGGAATCTTCGAGGATGAGTTCCTCTATCGACTCGTTACTACAATCTAGTAGATAGATCTTGGCTTGTTTGTTTGCATGCGGTAGAAATTTTTTGTTTTCCATGCTACGAACCCCTACAGTGGTATCAGAGCCGTGTCTATTTGTAGATCTGTTGCACGAGTAGAACACAATGGTCATTGTGGGCGGTGGTGCTTTTATTATCAATTTCTTTTTGTGTACTTTGCATCTTGCGGTATGATGGAATGAAGCGGCCCGGGCTAACCTTACATGACATCGTTCATGAGACTTGCTCCACGCTCAACATGCAACTTGTATTGCATAAGTGGCTTTGCGGGTGCCTGTCTCTCCCATCATAGTATAGATCCAATTTACAACGGGCACTTGATAGTTCAAGCATCAACGTTGTGGTTCTTGTTCGTAAGTTAGAACAAAACTTATTGAAAGCCCCAAACCACGTAAAATATGCAAAGAAAATTAGAGGCGTCTAACTTTGTTTTGCAGGGGTGTGATGTGATGTGATATGGCCATGATTGTGATTATATTTGATGTATGCAATGTTCCTTATTGTAAGTTGGCAACCGGCAGGAGCCATATGGTTGTCTTTAAATTCCGTTAAGACCCGCATGTCTATTCAAAGTAGTTGTAATAGTTGAAGCTGGTGGACGACAACCATGAAACGACGCCATTGACCTTGACGCCATACCGGTGATGATGGAGATCATGTTCGTGCTTGAAGATGGAGATCGGAAGCACAAGAAGAAAGGCCATATCATATCACATATTATGAATTGCATGTGATGTTAATCCTTTATGCATCTTGTATTGCTTAGTTAACGACGATAGCATTATAAGATGATCCCTCAAGCACACAAATTTCAAGTTTTAAAGTGTTCATCCCTAGTAAGCACCGTTGATAAAGCTCGTTGTTTCGAAGAACCATGTGATGATCGGGTGTGTTAGATTCTGCGAGTGTATACAACATGAGCAAGCCAGATTTTCTCATGCGGAAGCTAAGGTTTGATCTTGACGAGCCTAGCATGTACAGACATGGTCTCGGAACACGTATCACCGAAAGTTAAAGCATGAGTCATATAGTAGATATGATGAACATGTTGATTGTTCGCCATTGAAGCTGCATCAACTCTCGTGATGATCGGTTTTGATGTGGTGGATTTGGTTCGTGTGATCACCAAAACAATGTGAGGGATATTGTTTTGAGTGGGAGTTCACCTAGATTAATTTAACTATTAATTAGAACTCAATTTGTCATAAACTTAGTCTAAACTATTGCAAATATGTTGTAGATCAATGGCGGCCCCTACCATCAATTTTAATGCGTTCCTAGAGAAAGAAAAGTTGAAAAACAATGGAAGCAACTTCGCGGATTGGTTCCGCAATTTGAGGATTGTCCTCAATGCTGGTAATTTGACCTATGTGCTAGATGCACCGCTGGGTGACCTGCCTGCAGCTACTGCTACCGATGAAGTAAAGAATGTTTACCTCACTCGGAAGAATCAGTACTCCCCAATTCAGTGTGCTATCTTGTATGGTTTGGAATCGGAGCTTCAGAAAAGGTTTGAGAACTATGACCCACATGATATTGTCCGTGAACTCAAAATGATATTTGAGGCTCACGCGACAGTTGCGAGTTACGAGGATTCTGAAAAGTTCTTTAACTGCAAGATGGAAGAGGGCAGCTCCGTCAGTGAGCATGTGCTTAAGATGTCTGGGCACGCAAACAAACTCCAAAGTTTGGGTATAGTGATTCCTAATTATTTGGGTATTCACCGTGTCCTCCAATCACTACCACCAAAGTTACAAGAACTTTGTGATGAACTACAATATGCAAAACATGGACAAGACGTTGCCAGAACTCTTCTCCATGTTGAAATCTGCAGAAGTGGAGATCAAGAAAGAGCACCAAGTGTTGTTGGTCAATAAGACCACCAAATGCAAGAAAGGCAAGTCTAAGCAAAAGGGAAACTTCAAGAAGGGCGGTAAGAAAGTTGCCGCACCGGCGAAGAATACCAAGGCTAGGCCTAAGCCTGATACCGAGTGCTTTTACTGCAAGGGAGAAGGTCACTGGAAGCGGAATTGCCCAAAGTACTTGGCGGATTTGAAGAACGGCAACATCAAGAAGAAAGGTATATTCGATATACATGTTATTGATGTGTATCTCACTAGTACTCGTAGTAGTGCCTGGGTATTTGATACTGGTTCGGTTGCTCATATTTGTAACTCGAAACAGGTGCTGCAGAATAAACGGAAGCTAGTGAACAACAAGGTGACGATGCACGTTGGAAATGGATCAAAGGTTGATGTGATCGCGGTCGGCACACTACCTCTTCATCTACCATCGGGATTAGTTTTATACTTAAATAATTGTTCTTTGGTGCCTACGTTGAGCATGAACATTATATTTGGATCATGTTTATTGCGAGACGGTTACTTGTTTAAGTCCGAGAGTAATGGTTGTTCGATTTATATGAGTAATATGTTTTATGCACATGCACCTTTGATAGATGGTCTATTCTTATTGAATCTCGATTGTAGTAATACACACATAAATAACATTGAGGCTAAACGTTTGAAATTGAGCGATAATATGACATATATGTGGCACTGTCGTCTTGGTCACATTGGAGTGAAGCGTATGAAGAAACTCCATTCCGATGGACTTCTTGAATCACTTGATTTCGAATCACTAGAAAGATGCGAAGCATGTTTGATGGGTAAAATGACTAAGACTCCATTTTTTGGTATAATAGAGCAAGCTACGGACTTATTGGAAATCATACATACCGATGTGTGTGGACCAATGAGTGTAGCATCTCGCGGTAGTTATCGTTATGTTCTTACCTTCACGATATCGTGGGGTCCAATAGTCAGCGACTTAGCGGGTTCGTTCGGGTGAGGGGGAGAGGTGGGCTGCCGATGGGCTTAGTGGGCTAGCTGGGCTGAGTCTTTTACATTTTTTTGTTCTGATTGTTTTTCCTTTTTCTGTTTGAATATTCTGATTTGATTTTCAAACAAATAATTCAAGCAAAAAATCAATTCAAAACTCAACCAAAATTTGTGTAGATTCATATACTGATTAATAACACATTCCAAAGTCAAATTTAGAATAATTTATTTATTATTTTTAGGGTATTTTAATTATTTAAAATAGGCTCTAGTATTAATTAAATAAGATTTGATAATATTTTTCAATCTCCATTTGAATTCAAATCACCACCAAACTTTGGGTGAGTTTTAATTCTGTTTATCAACATATTTCAAAGTCCAAATTAAAATAATACTTTTATTCTTTAAGGATTTATTAATAATTAAATAAATAGTCCAAAGTCTTTAATTCAAACAAGTTTTAATTTATTTTAAAAACTCTTTTTGAAAACTAAATAATATCAAAATCTTTTCAGTAGGTTTCATTTGAAAAGCTAAAACACTTGGAATTCTTATTTTAAAATCTTTAATAATTTTTTAATGTTTATTTGAAAAGAAAAAGCCTTTACTTAAATAAAATTGGATATTAATAAATCCTCATTATTTTATTTAAATAAACCTTTACTCTTTTTGTCAAATAGAAATATTTTATTTAAAAGCTTGGCCAAGATCTAATTTGGCTCTATAAAATAATCCTTATTTATATTTCTACCTTTGCTTTTGAAAACCATATCTTTTTATTAAAAGATCCAAATATAGTGATTCCAACTTTTATAACTTTATTTATTATTTATTTACCTTTGTAAATCCCTTTAGGATTTTATTTGACCAAAATAGGTTTTGATGTTTCCAATTGGAATCAAAAAGTTTCTTCTCACCCTAAATTTCAACAAAATTTTATTTTGTTTATTTATTTTTCACATTACAAGATTTGGAAAATCTTGGGATGTGACACTTATATAGGTGGGGGCGTCCAAGGGTGTTCCCAACCCAGGTGGAAACCCTCCCTAACTCAGAAACCCTCCCTAAGTCGGAAACCATGTTGGGATTTGACTTTTTCAAACTGCCTTTTTGACTTTCAAATTAGAGTTTGATTTCTCTCTTCCAAGTGTCCAGCCAAGTGACCTAGGACATGATGCAACCATTACACTTTGTCATGACACATCCATGTACCCTTCCCCTTACGGATCGGTGAACCTTCTAGACCTTTCTAGAACATTCCGGTGAAAACACCGGAATCATTCCCGAACTCCAAAATTGGACTTTCCTTATATGAATCTTATTCTCTGGACCATTCCGGATCTCCTCGTGATATCCCGTATCCCATACGAGACTCCGAACAACATTCGGTCTCTTTAATCACATTCCATATCTACTAAACAACATTGAATCCTTAAGTGTGTCTCCCTATGGTTCGTGAATTATGCAGACATGATCGAGACTCTTCTCCGATCAATAACCAATAGAGGAATCTGGAAATTCATATGGCTCCCACATATTTGTACGATTACTTTGCGATCGAATGAACCATTTACATACGAAACCAATTTCCCTTTGTCTCGCGATACTTTAATTATCCGAGGTTTGATCGTCGGTAGCTCTGCATACCTAGTTCAACCTCGTTACCGAAAAGTACTCTTCTCTTGTTCTAGTGATATGTGACCCCTTGTGAGCCAGTCACATGCTTGCAAGCTAATTGGATGACATTCCACCGAGAGGGCCCAGAGTATATCTATCCGTCATATGGATGGACAAATTCCACTCTTGATCCATGTCCCTCAACACATACCTTCCGAACACTCAATGCCACCTTTATAACCACCTAGTTACGAAGTGGTGTTTGATGTCATCGAAGCATCCATCCGGTGATGGTGATTAGCATGATCTCATGGTTGAAGTAATTAGGTTACTATGTATCAAAAAGCTTATAGCAAGTGAAATATATCAAATGACTTGATCTTTATGCTATGCTTAACTATATGAGTATGTCCATCACATCATTCTCCTAATGATATGAACCTGTTGTTAATAACATATCTATGCTCATGATCAGGAAACCATGATCATATATTAACCAACAAGCTAGTTTAACAAGAGGATTTACTAGGGACTCTTTTATGTTTACAAATCACACAAGTATTAATGTTTCCGGTTAATACAATTATAGCATGGTATGTAAAAATTTATCATAAGCATGAAGATTTGATAATAACCACTTTATTATTGCCTCTTGGGCATATCTCCAACAGTAGGGTCCAAGGGATTACACAGGGCATCATAATACTATTGAGACGAATTCAATAGCGACTCGAAAGTCTTAATTAGCTCCTCACCCTTCTGGATTTTGCCCTCTAGCTGGCCCTTATCTTCATCATAATCTTGGCAAACACCTTCAATCTCAGCTTCATGCTTATTTTGCATATCAGCGATCTACTGCTAAAGCCTAGATATGTCCTCTCGCTCCTTCTTGAGCTCGAGTTGGTGTTTCCCTACTTGTTCCAGAAAGTGAACCATCAGTTCTGGCATAGACACATAATCCTGGAGTTTTTTTTGCAAGGGAGGCTTTCTCGGCTGTACCAAGATAGAAAGCTATGTAGGAATGAAATAGTGGAATGACAAGGATAAAACCATGAGTGAGAGGGAATACCTTCAGCATCGAAGATTTGTTTGTGAATATCCTCCACGGAGGTTTAAGGAGTGGCTAGAGTTAAAAAAACAAGGAGGGTTAACTCGGCAGAAGCAAAAAATTAAAAATAAGGCGGGAAAAGGAATGTACCTTTGCCTTTCATATCGGCCTGCAGGTCCTTATGCTTAGAAGAGAGTTTCCTATATTTAAGAAGCAGGTTAGGAAAGTTTTGGTGCAAGCATTAGAGGAGATCTGCAAAGGATAAAGATAAATGAGATGTTAGCATATAAGCCTCAAGCCGAGTAAAAGTTGACCTGAATCTCGGCAAGTGAAGATTTGGTTTATACCAAAGAGATTATATAAACTATACAACTATGATACACGACAAACAACTAGTGAGTTACGATTCGTTCTTTGAGATTATGATCGAGTGAATACTTCACTCGGCCGTAACCTTGAGGACTAGGAGATATGTATATGCACTCAGAGCATAAAAGAGTGAATCTTGCGTACCTCGTTAACTTTGTCAGCACCTATCATCATGGTTATAGTCGAGTTCATTAACTCAGCCATAGTATGAGGACCAACTGTCATTCCTTGTTGCGTTGCTGCGCGAGGATTGCTAGAAGTAACTTCATAGCTATTGGCGTCATTCCAGTCCATCGCATATTGCTCGGCAGAGCCGAGACTTTTGTCCACTGAGCGTTCGGGTCAAAACAAGACCTTTTCCTTTGGTAGATGAGGCACTACCACTTCTGGCTACAGCGGGGCTAACATGAAGAGAAAACCGCGTGTCGGTGATGACTGACCCGAAAGCAGCTGCAGTCTTCTTCAACAAATCGGCAGCAGACCCGGTTTTGGGAACAGCTGTGGATGCCTTTGTTGTTTTTTGCTTCCCTGACTACGGCTGAGACAACGTCATGACTCTTCCTTGCATGCCTGTTATATTTTGTTATCTTATCAAGGGCATGGAAATTTACATGATGTTATCTTCCTTGCATGCCATAATCATGACTCTTCCATTGATTTGGTCAACCAACACTCTTGCTTGGACTGTTTGATATTGAGGGTATACAAATGATTGCCAGAGCTCCTCACCCTTGCGAGCACCTTCGTTTCTCTGTCCGAGAGTGTCATGTGACCGTCCTAGACCAGCGTTTTGCAGCTGTACTCATCTAGCTGCCCGATACTTATAATGTTACTCCTCAACCGTGGTACATAATACACCTCGGTGAGAATCCGATGCTCGCCGTTCTGGCACTCGAACATGATAGATCCTTTTCCGCATATTTCTACTATGGAGCCATTCCCAAATTTAACTGAGCCTATCACCTTGGTATCTAGCTCTATGAACTTCTCTCTGCAACCAGTAATATGGTTACTCTCTTCTATCCACATACCATGCAATATTATGGGTACCTTTTAGTTTTGGGATCACCTTCCTCTCTTTCAAGAACACATTATGGTTCATACCTGGAGCATCTAGTGTTATAACATACCTTTCCATCAACAGTAGTTGCGCCTCTTCATCGTCTCCTTTCTTTACTAGATTTTCCTTCAATCTTCTATCTGATTTCTTGCACTCTTTTGCAAAGTGATATTTTTATTGCAATTAAAACATTTCACCTCTAATATGCCATAACCATGTGGACTTCTTTCATCGATGAAACGATCACCATTACCCCGACCAGCCCCTTGCGGACAATCTTTCCTGCGCCCCTTGCCGCCACCACGGCCATCGGTTTTCTTATTTTTCTTGCTGTCGAAACCTTTGTATTTCTTCCGTTCGTTTGAAATACGAGCTTCCAGGTCAGCGTGCAAGTACAACAACTTCTCACCATTGTCCTTGGCCTCCTTTCCCCTTATGATTCTCTTGTTGCGTCCTCAATATTTTTCTCACTTTAGGTATCGTCATCTTAGTTATGCCGCTGAACTGCTCGATCGCCCCTCTGTGAATTTTTCAGTGACCGATGAAAACAACTTCTCTATCCATGGCAGACCCTCCAAGAGATTTAATCTTGTTCACCAAGTTTGTGATCTTCGCGGAGTACTCAGCGATCGTTTCTCCTCGGGTCATCTCCAACTAGTTAAGTTGCCGTTTCAGCACTTGTGCACGGGCAAGCTTCACCTTGTCTTCGCCTACACGCATCCCACGTATCGCTTCCCATGCTTCGTTCGTCGTCGCATAATTTGCGAGAGTCATCACCATGGAGTCTAGTACATGCTATGAGAGAGTAGCCATGGTACCCTCGACGACCTCGTCTTCGCCTTTTACACACACGGATATTTTTTGGAGGATAAACTTCATATTTGTGGCCCAAACCATGTAATTTTCGTCGGTCGGCATTGGATACTGAATCTGAACAGAACTCGTCCTTAGCATCATCGTGAGAGGTTTGCCTCTACCTTCAGCCGCCGCCACCACAGCCTTCTTACTCTCGTCGTTGCTTGACATTGTCTCTCGTTTGATCTGCCTCCATCTCGACCTAGGTTCTGATACAACTTGTTGGTTTTTAGCTTAAATCTTTACAAGATGAAATAGATAAAAAACAAGGACTCAAAGAGACCTTGCGTCAGAGAGACAAAGGCAAACCGAATTTTGATGGTTCACAATTGCACCTTTTTTTGGTTTTTTCTTTACTTTTTATAAGCATATACAAATATGACTCTACGTCCAATACAGAACAAACAACCAAAACCCAAAACGACATGACCTCAATACCTAGTTGTTTAAACTCTTCCTAACCTTTCCTAATGAAAATGAAAAACTTCCTAATCTTATAACTCTAGATTAATCATCAACATCTGTGTTGTGGATCGTCTGCACCGTGGAACGGAGATGTAGGAGATACAGAGATGGCGCCAGGGCCATTGAAGCCATCCTCACTAGCCTTCCCCTACGCCCACTATTGGACTCATCCCTACAAGCGGGCGGTGGCGGACACATTGGCATCAAGCGTGTATAGATGGCTAGATATGGATTTCGAGAGCCAACGACGTAATACATTTAGTTAATAATTAGGAGAAAAGGTATCATTAGACCTTGTTTAGTCCTCTTATATTTTTATTTCAAGAGGTTTGGGATGAGAGGAAATTTGGCGCTCACCTAATCCCTTCCGACCCTCAAATATTTTTTTCAAAAATACACTAGTATAATAAAGAGCTTTTAATCTAGTAAAAAAATAATTTTGAGAGGATATCTTAAAATTATCCCGTCAAACCCGGCGTGATAAACAGAGTGCGAGGATCGTAGGATAATTTTTTTCAGACCCTTAGAGCACCAGCTATGGTGGCATACGCTGCTAGTGACTTAGTACGTAGGATTGGAAAATGAGGCTACCGATTTAATTTGTCTAAACTCCTATGATAATGTGAGCATCTATAGTCTTTTTTTCTTCATCTTTTTTCTTTCTCTTCTCTCTTTCTACTGCTTTTTCTCATGGAGCAGCTGCCTCCTTTGCAGGCAGCGCCTGACTCGTTTTAGGACTATAATTTAGTTCACAAGCTGGCATTCGAGCCTAGATGGCATGCAGGGCAGCAGGTCTGGTCTGGGGCAACCGGTCGGCCATGCCCTTAGAGCATGATTTACGGTGGCATATGTATACCGCTGCCTCATGACCTCTACATAGGTTTGGTACTCTCCACATAGGTTTGGTACTCTGGAGCCATATCTTAAATAAAAATCTGCTCAATGCTAACAGTGGAAGACACCATTTTGGTGGGTATTATGGTCCAGACTTTATGTTAACCAGCGTCACGGTTCAGCCAAGTGCTTCTGATGGTGCTCCTCTACTTTGTCAACCAATGACGCAAAATCCTCTATTTTTCTCAACCTTTTCTACCGAAGCATACGCCTCCTCTGCAGGCAGCACCTGTGCTTTGCATACTACTGTCTTTCTTTCACCTGGCGTCTGATCCTACATGGACTATGGGGCAATGGGTCTGAGGCATACGGCTAATACGATAGGAGAAGACATACTCCCTCCGTCCAAGAATAGATGTCTTAAGTTTTTCAAATTTTAGATGAATCGAAGGGCCCCGTGTGGCTCCCCCCGCGGGCGACCCGGGCGCATCCCCAGCCGGCAGGAACCGCTCCTCCTCGCCCCTCCTTCCTCGCCGCCGCCGCCGGCAAGCGCCGCCGGGCAAAGCCCGCGCAGCGTCGGGCCCTACCTTCCTCTGCGAGGCGTGCTGAGCGGGGCAGCGCTTTCTGCGGTAGCGAAGAACAGCGCAAGCGCACGAGCAAGATGGCTGTGGTGGTGCGCAAGCGCGCGGGCGCGCCGGCGACGAAGGCGAAGCGGAGTGGCGTTGGGCCGCTGCAGGAGGGCCCGATCTGGGCTTCTTCGGGCTTTGGCGGGCCGGCTCCATGGCGGCAGTTGGCTGGCGGGCGCTCAAGCGAGCGACGGTGCGGTTGCGTGGCGGCCGACGGGGGACGGAGGCTGGAAGCGCGGGCTTCCTCCTAGCCATGGCATGGGGCACTTGGTCGCATCGGAGTTGCCATCCGTCCTCAAGCGGTCGTCAAAGCGGAGGGCCTCCGGGGCGTCGGTCTTGGGATGTGGTGGTGGCGAGCGGCGAGGCGAGGAGTCTGTCCGGCGCGGCGGCGGTGAACCTAGCGCGCGTGGGCTGCAGCCCTGCCTCGGGTCGTTCAGGAAGCTAGCGGAGGCCTCGGTTCGGGAAGCACCAGCGCAGGCGTCCCGCTGGGTTGGTTGGTCCTTCCCGTCGATGGTTGGAAAATGGTAGTGCACGGTGGATTCCCTGGCGGATGGCCTCCTGGGCTGGCCTGATGGGGCAACGTGATGCCGGTGGTGCTCTGGCAAGGTATGCAGCTGGCTGTGGTCTTGGTGGCGGTGGTTTGCCGATGCTGGTTCTGGCATAGGTGAGTTTCTCCGGACGAAAGTCCTGCTCGAATTCTTCGATGCCGGTGACGGCAACGCTTTCGGGTATTGTTTGCCTTGTTGAAGGCGTCGCCGAGGAGGTCCTTCACCTCTCCTGGCCTAGGATCTTGTTTCCCGGTGAAAACCGAGCTCCGCTTGTCGGAATGGCGATGGTGGCGTCCTCGACGTCGCTACTTTGATGGAAGCATCGCTTTGGAAACCAATCCTGGGGTAGGAGAACCTGGTTTGTGGTTGAGTGGCTGGCCGGACACCGCCGGTGGCATGATGGTGGAGTCTTTTGGTGTTGGGCTGGTTGGTGGCGGCGGCAGGAGCACTCTTGACATGCAGGCAGCGATGGACAATTCCTGTTTTCTGTCCTCTCAAGATCGAAGCGACACATGCCGCTTCCCTTCGGCCATGTCTTCTCTCTCCGGTGTTGTTGAAGTCGGCGAACAAGCTCGTCGAAGACATGATCGATGCAGCAAGGTTGGAATGACCTGGTGATGTTGCGACGATGTTGAAGTTGTCCAATCGTAAACACGATGGACGATGTATGATGATGCCGCTTGCTTCGGTTTGTGTTATGTTCGTATCTTTGTTGGTCTTCGAGGCGCTCTGTATGTTCTGTGGTGCTCATGTCGATGTATAGGTTTTCGTCCGGTTTTCCTCCAATAAACTGAGCAGTTCGCGTCTCTGTACCATTTTTCTCTATCGCAATGAATATAGCAGTTCTCTTGCTGTTATTAAAAAAAAAATAGATGAATCTATACACTAAATTGTGCTAGATTCATCAAATTTTTGACATATTTGAGACATCTATTTTGGGACGGAGAGAGTATTAAATATTCAAACGAGTAATTGAAATGGCTTGGTGAATTTCCCATTTCACCTGTTCTCTTTCTCCCCTGTCCTCTTTACCCTCAGGCCTCGGCATCTTTCTGCCGAAACCAAATCCCTCTAGATCTCCTCGCCCCCTCTCAGTCTGGGATCCCTCGATTACCTGCCAAGACACTCCTAACTCCAAATCGAAGTCGAATCATGACGGAATCGAAGAGGCCGCGGCCTCCATCGCCGTCGCCGGCGGCCGCGGCCGACGTATCCAAGGTGCTTGACGACAGCGACCTCCTATGGGAGATCCTCATCCGCCTGGACTTCCCCACCTGGCTCGTCCAGGCCGCCCTCGTCTGCAAGCGCTGGCTTGCCCACGCCTCGGACCCCGTCTTCCTGTGCCGCTTCGAAGAGCGCCACCCACCCCGCCTCCTCGGCTTCTACGCCGAGAGCGCCTGCAAGGGGCTCCAGCAGTTCGTGCCTCTCCCTGGTTTGCCCCCGGAGCTTGCCCCTGTTGTTCGCCGCCCCGCCAGCTTTGATCTGACGACGGAGTTCTACTGGAATACATCAATCGAGCACTGCCGGAATGGCCGCCTCCTCCTCCGCCACACAGGCTATCACAAATCTATATTCAAGGTGCGCAGCCCGCTGAACCTGGCGAGAGACGGAGCTGTCGTCGCAACCTGCCCTATGTCCAAATTTGCCGACGACGAACGCTATTTCGGACATATGCTGCTTCCGGATGACAGTAACGACGGTCTGTCTGTGAACTTTGTGTGTAGCCAGCGGGAGGTCTTCGCCAAGGTACGATCCTTTCGGGATGGTGTCTGCCATGATCTCCGAACATCGGGGTCCATAATGCTCCCGGCACGTTGGAAAGTATCCACCATGAACCGTAGTTTGCTTCACGATGGCAACGGCAAGCTGTATATGTTAGGGACAACAGGGTACATACTTGGGCTGGAATTGGCGTCCACAAGCTTATTCTTCATTGAGCTTCCAGATGAAGTGCGGTATGAGCGCCCTGAGACCCTTCAGCTCAGCCTCAGGATATCTCATCAGGCAGTTCATTCCGGGGTTTATCTCATCAATCTGGTGAGATTTAAGATCCTCGTTTGGCTCCACTCCACCGATGGCAACAATACTGGAACTTGGGTTCTGGTCGATACCATTTGTTTAAGTCAGGCGTTTGGTCATCTTGTTAAATCTGGTTGGGAATCAGGGTCTTCGTGCATTAGTCTGGCTGGGTCCGGGGACAATGCTGAATTTGTGTTCCTAGGTGTGGATGATGAGATCTTTTGCATGTATATTGGGAGCAGGACAGTGGAGAAGGTGTATGAGATGGAATATAAGAACGATCAACTGTTTCGGATCTATCCTTTCATGATGGTCTGGCCACCCATCTTCCCAGCATTGGTCCAAAGACATGATGAAGAGAAAATTTCTGAAGGTCTACCTCCAGGTGCTCTGCATAATGACTGATGCGGTCAGGGTATGTGATGTGCTACCATTGTCCATTGTAATGCGGCTACGCTACACTTGATGTGGAAGTTTAAGCTTTATGTCATTCTGCAATCTTCTAGCTTTTTCTAAAGCAGTTAACAATTATGGTATAATCATGCATGGATTGTTTGTATGGTTTAAACCAGAAATCAATTTATCAGTATCATAACCATAACTCACGCACCTTTTATCAAGCACAAGAAGGCTGGTGTATGCTTCTTTGCCAAAGACTGTTACTCTGTTAGCAAATTATTAGTTCCATATTTACTCCCTCTGTTTGTGGCTGCTTAGTAAGAACAAAATTTTAACAAGAGATAATTTGTCTAAACATAGACATGTGGATGACCTGATTTGTATTTTCTGTAGTGAAACTGAATCTGCTCACACTTGTTTTTCTCTCGTATACTGTTGCATGTGAGATTTGGAAGCTCATTTCTGATATTTGTATGCTCCAGTTGAGCAATGACTGAATCTGTTGCCAGATTCTGGCTTAGTCCTAAGAAATGTAATGTACTCAACATGTTATCATCTGCTGTGATTTGGACGATCTGGAAACATCGACATGCTTCATGTTTTCAGGGACAGCCTTGGCACAGTCTACTGGGAATCTGGGTCAAAGTGATTGTCCTTCTACATCACTGGAAGGTGCTCTGCAGCCTATTCAGCTGGCGTGCTTGCCAACTACATCAGGTGGATGGAGCACAGGCGATCAGAACTGCTGCGGATAGCATGGTGTTGAAACTAGTTGGTGGAGTTTGGACTGTGGAAAAACTGCAACGAGACCTTCAGACCATTTGGTTCAGTCACAGGAAGGGCTTCATCACCATCGAAGCCAGCGTGGGAGTGAAGGTCTGCGGACATCTGAAAATTTAGCTCTGTTGCTCCTGTGTAATCGCTGTTCTTATTTTTCTTCTGGGATTGTGCTATGGGTGAAACTGTTGCCCCAACTATGTCGGAATGCTGTTCCTTTATAAATGGAACCGGGGGGCAACCCCTATTATCTAAAAAAAAGTACATGTCAATTGTATTATTCTTAGTATATAATGTGATGTGGTGGACGTGAATTTTTAGCTCCCGGATGGCTGGAACCCGTTTTAAATGATTCAGCTGAAAAACGTACATACTAAAAATAATTAGAAAAATAGGGCATAAATCAGGCGTGAAGATAATATGTAGGTATGTGCATGTCAACTCCCAACCTAAAACATTAAAGTATGTAACCTACACAAAAATTATAAATTGTAATGTTCACGATATAAGAAGTGTACATATACTATTCATGGTATAATAAAGTTCTAATTTCTCTCTTTTTATAGGTCACATATGGTCTAATGTTTTCTTGAAAATTTGCGCGAGTAAGTATCAAAGTGACATGTAGGTGTGTGAATTATGTCTATTTTTGGAATATTTAAATATCATTTTCAAAAATTTAAAATATCAGGATGCATAACACCCGGGTTCTCAACTACTCCCTCTGTTTCAAAATATAAGATGATTTAAGTTTGTAAAAATAAATCTAGACTTGTTTTGGTATGTAGGTTCACTTAACTTTGAGATGAATCTACGTACTAAAAGAAGTCTAGATTCATTTTCTTCGCAAAGCTAAAACATCTTATATTTTGAAACGGAGAGAGTATAATTCATCTACGTTCCTCCACATAAATCTAGCTCCTGCCTAACATAAACTAATAAGTTATGTCTTCCTAATTCTCCTAACATAAACTAATAAGTTATGCCTTCCTAATTCTCCTTGAGTGCGCTGGTCTGATCTTGAAATACATGTGTTGGTCTGATCTTGTATATTCATATTTTGTACTTTCTTACTTTAGATGCCACTCATCTAAAAAATAGTTATCAAAATATCATTCATGAGCTAGACGCCTGTGATGGAAGTTTTAGCTACACTTGCTAGTTTCATGTTAGTCATCGGTAGGATATTGATACGAACACAGTGCCATCATAGCTGGCCTATTTTATCTATGGAATAGTAATACTTCCTTCGACCCATATTAGTTGACTTAAGTTTTTCTAAATTCATATATATCTAGTTAAGTATCAAGTCTAGATGCATTCGTATCTAGACAAAGCTGAGTCAACTAATATGAATCGGAGCGATTATTAAAAACCGGAAGTTAAACTTTCGTGTATGCAAGTTGTGGCTATTGGTTTTGCTGATTATTCCCAGTAAAATGACACCTATGTAGTCAAGAAGATGAATGTTTTATATTTTCTCCTTATCGAAATGAGTATTGCTTTGACCAGAACCTTAATCTGGCGCCTTAGACCAACTCGGCCATCTGATCTTTCTGGTAGACTACTTATCAATCCTCCCTTGACATTTCAAACACATCCCAGAAATTTGCAACATATCAGGAGATAGACAGGGCAAGACATTTGAGCTGGAAAGCATTAGCATGCCTATGGTTCCATGAGGAAACAAAAAAAAAAATCACGAAAAAAGCATCCCGTGCTGTTCATTACTCTGGAACTCGCATGTAATACACGCTGAGCAGGCTACTAAAGGTGGTCGTAATCCGTATATATAGGTCTTAATCATGGTGCCGCGCCATCAGTTATGAGCTGAACCACTGGTTTTTGGTCTGTGGATGTCTCGCTGCCTACGGCAGAGGGACTCTCTCCTGCCCCTCATGATCACATCAACTTACAGACTTCTCCAAGCTTCTGGTGACTGTGACGCCAATCACAAACGAAACAGAACCAAACCAACTCTACTCTGAATCGATGCCTTCCCTGTGCACAGCTTCCCCCAAAACGAGACTTGTCCTATGGCGACTAGCGATAATGCCCTCTCTCCACCTAATCTCCAATCTCTCCCTTCAACTCTCAATCCACCCAGTCACTCAAATCCCTCTTCTCCGTTCCACAGCCTTCTTCCCACACTCTCTCTAAACATCTACCCAAAAAGCCCCACCAGAACCTCATCCCCAGCTCAAGATCTGATGGAAGAAGACCAACAATCAGGGAAACAGAAGGAGAAAGAGAAAAATCTGATGGTGCAGTACACGGGAGATAGGTCAGATTAGCCTCAACTCTCGAAGCCATGAGTCTTGCAAATCTAGGTCTATGCAGAGTGTAGAATCATCAAGTAATCCAAGAGCAGCAGGTAGATTTCTCTCACTGCCTGCTGATGAAAGTTGCATACACCGGAGGAACCCCAAGGAGAATCACTCAACAAGCTCTGGAGCAAGCAATGGCAAAAGCATGGAAAAGCAGCTTCTACGCAATCTCTCAGGTATCAAATACAGTCTTTATGGCCCACTTTAGAAATCAAGAGGATATGTTCTCAGTCTACTCCAAACAACTTTGGTCAATAAATTCGGAAATCATGCTCCTAGACTGGTTTGATCCAAATTTCCATGCCTCTTCTAAAGATGATTACAAGTTTGAGCATATCTTGGTCACGATTAGAGCCAATGGTATCCCAAGAAACAGAAGATCCCTTAGTCTGCTAGAGGATATCTTAAATCAAGTAGGAGCTGCCTCAGAATTCCATATTCTGCAAGACTATAATCTTTATGCTAGACAGGATTATATTTTGGGGAGTAGCAAAACTAAGAGTGGAATCCCCAGTCAAGGACAGACTCATAGTAAATTACTCTGATAATACTACAGGTCTAGCATATCTGGAGTAAATGACACTGTGGGTCATTGAAAAGCAGCTTCTACGCAATCTCTCAGGTATCAAATACAGTCTTTATGGCCCACTTTAGAAATCAAGAGGATATGTTCTCAGTCTACTCCAAACAACTTTGGTCAATAAATTCGGAAATCATGCTCCTAGACTGGTTTGATCCAAATTTCCATGCCTCTTCTAAAGATGATTACAAGTTTGAGCATATCTTGGTCACGATTAGAGCCAATGGTATCCCAAGAAACAGAAGATCCCTTAGTCTGCTAGAGGATATCTTAAATCA
Source organism: Avena sativa (assembly GCA_916181665.1). NCBI lineage: Eukaryota > Viridiplantae > Streptophyta > Magnoliopsida > Poales > Poaceae > Avena > Avena sativa. The sequence continues at coordinate 99,316,246 of OV702280.1, forward strand.
AGTAGGAGCTGCCTCAGAATTCCATATTCTGCAAGACTATAATCTTTATGCTAGACAGGATTATATTTTGGGGAGTAGCAAAACTAAGAGTGGAATCCCCAGTCAAGGACAGACTCATAGTAAATTACTCTGATAATACTACAGGTCTAGCATATCTGGAGTAAATGACACTGTGGGTCATTGAACTTGTCCCGTATGTGCACTTAAGTCACACATCTTAAAAACTGAACTAACCGGTCACATAACTTGCAATTATGTGCATCCGTGGTCACAAACTGGTATGCTGGCCGGTTTTTAACAAAAACAGTCAAGTGTGGGTCAAGGTAGACAGACTTTTCGCAAAAACAACCATCTATTTTTTATTTGTCAATATGGATCATGTACTGTTTTATATGAGGGGGCCACTTGTCAGTGGTGGAAGAAGTGTTCAAAATAAAATGCGAGCTATTTGGGATTCAAACTAACAAACCTGCCAACGTGACTAACGAAAAGCTTACCAATACACCAGACAACTTTGCTTGAATTAATTTAGAACAACATGTATGTAACTAAATGAACATTTTATATAAAAGCAAAGACAATTCCATACGTCTTGTCGTGTGTTGCGTTTATTAAAAACTAAATCAACCAGTGCCATAGTTCGGCCGTTTACCAATCGGCGGTCTGAACTGCTCACCCTTTCTTATAAAAAGATTCTTGTATTTAGAGAATTCTAAATTCTAAATGGAACTAAAAACATAATCTATTTGTACGTGCAGAGTTATTTTCTAAAAATGACTAACCTGCAACCACTTACGTGCCTATTAGTACTCCATAATTCTCACACACGTGCATTCTATTCTAACATATTCATGCAGTTATATAAGAGAGATCATTGTCCTCTAAATATACAACCGATAAGTTGTGGTGTATTGGCAAGCATTTGAAGTTGCACTTGCAGGTTGTGAGATCAAAACCCATGGAGCACATTTTATTTTGAATACTAGTTCCACCGCTAACAAGTGGTCCCATATATAAAAAATATAAATGGTTCTTTTTTCGAAAAAATAGGGGTGAACAATGTGGTAATTGAATGGATATGTAACAAAATAGAAATATAGGTTAGATTTTGCAAAAAGTTTGTCTACATTGGCCCTCACGTGTCTCACATGACCGGCTTTTAAAAAAAAACCAGTAGACCGGTTTATGACCACGGGTGCACACGATGGCAAGTTGTGTGACCGGTTAGTTCAGTTTTTAAGATGTGTGACTTAAGTGCACATACGGAACAAGTTCAATGACCCACAGTGTCATTTACTCAGCATATCTGCATTATGAAAAGATAAAGAGAATTTTTTTATTTTGTGGAGTTATATTTCATACGGCCCAAAATTGCAGTTTAAGGAACATTCTGATTGCAGAAAGATCTAAAAGCAATCTAGCTGAGCTCATTCCTACTCAGAGATATGGTCAATGGATTATTGATGAAGATTATATCCCAGCAGAAGTAATCCAAAGTACCACTTTTGGGCATCCAGGGACTAATCAGACAGGAAATACCATCCTAAGCAGATTACAAAAATTATTTGCTGAAGAACCGAAAGGAAAAGGAAGAGGATTTGCAAATCAGAATCGAGAACAGAGGAGCACAACAAGTTTTGGCAGTCAAGGGCATTTCAGTCATTTTGGACAAGCAGTCAACAGTATCCAAGCCCTTTCCACTCGGGTGATCCATCCTTCTTCAGACATTGTTCATCCTGCCAACGCTCAGCTACAAACATTAAATATTCCAACTAGAAGCATCCAGTAGAAAACAGGAAGTGAGGCAGAAAGGTACACTAGTTCAGATTTTCTCCCTGATGGAAAATAGAGGAATCCATACCTTTTCAGAAAATACAGGTCCAGGAGGATCCTCTGAAAAACGTGGGCCTCTTTTGGGCCAACAATCCAGGCCTTACTTGTCTAGGAAGATTGTTGAATATTCTTTTCCATATCAGCAAGTGGGTCAGCCTAGATACCTTTCATCAGCATCAATGCCCTTCTCCACCCCACTCGACCATTTCTTGTCATTGCCCCTGCAAAACCTGAACTCCCAGCAAATTCAACAGCCTACAACCACCCCCCTACATTTCACCATAAATCCTTGTGCGCAAGCCCCTTTTTCCTCAACCACTACTCCAAATCCCCACTCACCTTACCCTAATCCCCATTCTATCCCCACATAAACTCTCCCCAAATCCTCTCCTAAATGCCCGCTCCCTTCCCCAAGCCATGTGCGGCCGCCGGCGGCCAATCGGATTTCACCATGCCAAGATGGATCCCTCGATGACCCGCCGCTGCAGATCCCTCCCTCTTGAGGGGAATATCCCGCTCCCCACTCCTCTTCTCCCACGCTGGAGTTTGGCACCAGGCACGAAAACCTTCATGAGAGACAACTCATCACTTCTACACATCTCCATCCTGATACAACCACTAGAACATGAATGTTGGAAGCAAAGACAATTGGAGACACACATGGAGAAGGAGATACAAGAAGAAACCATGGAGAAGAAAGTCAAGAAAAATCTGGGGAGTCAAGAACTGAAGCCAACGACTTAGAAACAGAAGGCACATCGACCTTTGCTGAAGGACAGGCTTGCAATCAGGCTACTGGAGGCACCCAAGGTAGAGCTCTATTCTCACATGCTATGGGTTATGATCTCAGTCAGTATGATATTTCACCTCCAAGAACTGTCCAATGGAACATCAAATTGGGAAGTGGCGGACCTCATCGCAGAAACAGGAGCCCTTCTATGGGGAGCATGGTGCACCCATACGTTGCATCGCCTCGCAGATCGTCGCCAAGAAACAGCCCTGAAAACCCAACAGACTATTACCCTGGCCACTTCGGCCTGTGTCGCCGAATAATTCAGAGGGTACAAATGATTCTCGTCTTGGGGCTTTCTCGCCTCCTCGAATAGTTGGTGACTACTATGTGACTCAGGATTTTGGTTTTGGCCGTGATGGAAGAAGAAGCCAGGAAGAAGACAGAAGTGAAATACAATCTAGAGCCAGTATTGGAGCATCTCAACCTACTAGCATGCAAGACCATTACCAGGGAGAACATGATAGAAATATGGACTTGGATAAAGAGGTACTGGCGCCAGCCTCTAAGGCACCACGGGCGCCATGAGAGCTCTGGCTTGGAACTGCCAAGGCATGGGCAAGAGCCTTAGCAGTCCTAAAATGTGCCATCTTGCCAAAATGATCTATGCTACCAAGTCCTAGGTAATTTTTGTCTCCGAAATTAAATCCTCAAAAATTAATGTCAATGATCTTGCTACTAGGTTTAACATACATGACAACATTGTAGTGCCTTCTCGAGGACGTTAGGGTGGGCTCTGGCTGATGTGGACAGACGAAGTTCAAGTGATGGTGCATAGTTTCAACTATCATAGCATATTAGCCACTGCTACTATTAGAAGTACTAATCTCCACTTTGGCCTTGTCTGTATATATGGAGATCCTTATCATCGTAACACCAGCCAGATTTGGGACCAAGTTGCCTCTTTTGTATATGATAATGCTAGCATGCTCATTATGTGTATTGGGGACATGAATGAACTTCTGTATGATATGGATAAGAATTCACTAAATATTAATCACTCCCGTATGAATGCCTTTCGCTTGATGATCAAAATCTGTGGACTTCTTGATCTGGGTTTTAGTGGGCCGGCCTATACATGGATAAATAAGAGATTTTCCTCAAGGCCAACATATGAAAGATTAGATTGTTGCTTGGTAAATGTTGAATGGTGTTCTGTTTACCCAGTTTCAAACGTGTACAACATGCCTCTTATTCATACTCTAAGTGATCATGCACCTATTCTTCTTTCTACTGATGGCCTAGCTCGTAACATCAAACATCCTTTTAAATTTAAAAAGTAGTGGCTAAAAGAAAAGGACTTTCAGCAACATGCTAAATCTATGTTGCTAAATCTATTTGGGCCACTAAAACAACGGGTCCCTTCTATGCTAGAGCTAACCATCTTGCAGGTGCATTGAGGATCTGGAGTAGGAAGAAAAAGCCGATCCAACGGGAGCTAAAATAAATTGAAGAAGAAATAAAAGAAATCCAACAAAAACCGTTACAAGAAGACCATGCCCTTGAAGCCAACCTGGTGGAAAGGTACAAGGAGAACATGATCAAGCTTACTGATTTTTACATGTAGAGAGAAAAAAAGAACTGGGTTAAGGATGGAGACAAGAATACTTCCTTCTTCCACAGGGCCATCACTAAAAGAAGAAGGAACACAATTGTTTCAGTAAAAGATGAAGACAAGATCCTCCGGTTCATGCCTGACAAAATAGATAACACATTTGTAAGTTATTTCAGGCATATCTTCAATTGTTAGAATATTCTCCTGCAGACCTTTCTTAACCAATCATATGCCAAAAGTAGATAATGATTACACATATACTATACCATAAGCAGGAACTCTGGAATATTCTAAAGGATATGAAAAGGAACGCTTCTCTGGGTCGTGATGGCTTCAATGTGGAATTCTACCTAGCCACTTGGGACTGGATAGGAGAAGATGTCTTTTTGAAACTGGTATCCTTCCCTCACACATCAATGATACTCATATTGCTCTAATCCCAAAGAAGCTTGCTCCTCTAGTTCCTGTTGATTACAGGCCCATTAGCCTTTGCAATGTCATCTACAAGCTTATTGCAAAATCTCTAGCAAATAGACTTAAATCTCACTTGCCAGACTACATCCATCCTGCCCAACAAGCTTTTATAGAACGAAGGCGCATCAGCAACAACATTATCATTGCTCATGAAATTACTCACTCCTTTGCTCTTTCCTCTTGGAAGAATAAAGCCTTCATGCTCAAAATTGATCTAGCAAAGGATTTTGACAGAGTTGAATGAAATTTCATTGTCCGTGCTCTAGTACGTAAAGGGCTGCATGATCATTTTATAAATTTGATATATGAGTGTGTCTCCTCGCCGACATTCTATATAATCATAAATGGCCAGCCTTCTGCAAGATTCAAAAATAACAAGGGATAAGACAGGGATGTCCCCTCTCGCCGTACCTTTTTGTCCTATCCATTAATGAATTATCTATTAAGCTTGAGGAAGCTATGGCTAATTCTTTCCTCTGTGGAATTATTCTTGGTCCAAATTGCCCCCTTATTCATTCTCTTCTTTTTGCGGACGACTTACTGATCTATGGTAAAGATGATGTCCAAGAAGCATTCTCGATAAATAAAATCTTGACTCTTTTTGCAAGAACTCTGGACAAACTCCTAGTTGGACAAAATCAGGTATTGTCTTTAGCAAGCATATAGACCATGACACTACTGAAGCTATCAAAAAATTATTCTATGTCCCTCTCATTGATTCCTCCTTCATTCAACTTGGCCACCCTCTCATCCTCCTTAGTAAAGATAGATCCTCTGCATATTATTTTGTCATAGAAAAATTCAAAAACAAGCTCACTACCTACAAAGTTGATCATTTGTCTCATGCTTCTCGCCTCACTCTTATGCAGTCTGTCTTTGCCACCATTCCTGTTTACTACATGTCTAATATCATTTTTCCCAAAACATTCATCTCCAAACTCAACGCTATAGTAAGATCCTTCTGGTGGAAAGGCATTACCAAAACATATTCTAATAAAACCCTTTGTTTAAGAGATTGGAAGGATGTTTGTGCCCCCAAGAAAGAAGGAGGTCTTGGTATAAGAAATTTTCAAGCAATCAACTATAGTTTGATTCTTATGGCTGCTTGGCGCTTGGCTCAAAACCCCAATGATTTTCTTCACAAAGTACTCAAAGCCAAATATTTTCCTAACTCCACCATCTGGCGACCAAATCCCAACACCCCTAAATCTACCTTCTGGTCTTCTATTCTCAAGGTCTTACCCATTCTCAAATCTCATTCTCACTACCAAATCACTTAGGGCAATATTTCCATTTGGAACACCCCCTTGGTGTAAAGGATGGGAAATATCTATGAATGTCTCATCATTCAAGACCCAACTTTTACTTACCCTACTAAAGTTGTAGACCTATGGCATCAAAATGAGAAAGCATGGGACAATAAACTTATTGATTCTCTTTTCCAGCAGCCTTTAGCTAGTTACATTAAAAATACCACTATCATTCCCACACATGAAGAAGACCTTCTCTGCTGGAATCTAACATCAACAGGCAAATGCAATGCAAAAAGTGCTTACTATGCTTGCTACCAGTACCTTCAGGAAAAAGTAGAACCCCAACCAAGGCAAATTTCAGCAGCAATGTCTCTCCTGCTTCTCAAAATCTGGAAGTCTAAGGAGATTCTCCCAAGAATCCAGACTTTTGCTTGGAGGCTTATTCAGAAAGCAATCCCTTCTAGGGACAGAGTAGGAAAGTACTATGATAGAATTAGCAAACTATGCTGCAGATGCGGTCTTGAAGAAAATGATAAACATCTCTTCTTCACATGTCATTTTGTGAAAGCTGCATGGTTTAGCTCACCTTGGCACATAAGGATAGAGAATATAACTCATAATAATCACTGTACTATAGATATTATCAACTACATTCTTAATATGGACCACCCATATGCCACCATTCCAAACATCCTAACTTTTCTTTGGTGCATATGGAAATCAAGGAATGATTGTCTCTTTAATAGGAAGCAAGAGAAGCCTTATAAAATTAGCATCAACGCTCAGGCGATACTCAACTCCATGAAGCTCCTTGACATCCCTGGTAATCTCCCTCCCCTTCCTAATAAGCAAAAGGATAAATATCAGCAAAGGGAAACACCAGATCAGGAAGACGGTGACATCCAAAAGGAGAATGAGCAAGAGACTATAATTTACTCAGATGCAGCCTGGAAAAAAGAAGATATGAAAGAGGCCTCAGGCTCGGAATTCACAGGCATTGGTATATTTATTAAAATGAAAGGGGAAGAAGAGCAATCCCAAATTAAGATACAAGCTTCTACCTCCTCTACCATATTGTCTCTCCAAGCAGAGGCAAAAGCGATGTTGCTAGCAACAGAGATAGCAGAGAGGATGAGCATAATTGAGCCTCTGCTCCGTCGACTCGGAATATATGCACTAGAACACTAGAGATACTCTACCTAAGATTTTAATCTCCACAGGGAAAACTAAAGCTAAAGTGCATCATATTAGTAGAAACAACAATAACATAGCCCATAACTGTGCTCATAAGGTGCAAAGAAACTTATCTCCAACATTTATCTTTAGTTGCTACTCAACAACCCATTCTCCTTACTCCTGCCCTTGGTTAGGTGTCTTTAAATCCTATAGTTGGCAGGACTATGTAATTCATAATGTAAACTGTTGTTGAGCTGTTTTAATGCATTGTGGTGCCTCTGGCACCAACCCTTTGTTCAAAAAAACCCGAGACGCTGCCCCGGTTAAGAAACCATGGCGCCAGATATTTGTTTGGTTGGTGCATGCCGGTGGATGTCCGACCGTTCCTTGTGTAAATCTTTAGATTTCATCTGATGCTCGTGTGTGGCAAGAAGAAGCAGTTCCTTTCTGTAAAGAAGATCTCAAGTATATGGATCTATGCCAAAGGCAGAGCTTTTGCGATATATATAGTGGACGAGCATGATGTACTTACGATTCCCATGTTTTATGAGTTTTCAAACTTCGTCCGAGCTAACTCTGTCCACTTGAATGACTTTATGTCAATTTATCTAAATTAGGTCAAATTTCAAATGTAAGTATATCGTATATTGCCTTTAAAGTTTTATAATTTTTTTGGAGGTAACCATGGGGGGGGGGGTCATTTAATATATCACAAACCACCATTGAGAATCTTGACAATAGGTTCAACTTCCTGCTAAGATTTTGCATCTTGACAACTTAACAAAATTAGGTCAAACTTGAGCTACCATTAAGCACGGTAGACTACTCTTGAATTTATTGACTTTTTGGAGGTAGATGGGTGCATCTTATTTTAGTAAACAATAATTCTGTCGGTGTGAGTTTCCAACTATCATGAAAGAACATTCTCAATTTTTCGAGTGATATCCAGATTGTTCCTTTCTATAAAGGTCTCAAGAATACGGATCTGAATGCCACAAGGAGAGATTTTCAGATACATATAGTGGACCGACATGTTGTGTAGTACTTATATGATTCCCATGTTTCATGAGTTTTCAAACTTCAACCTAGGTAACTCTGCCCACTTGAATGGCTTTATGTCGATTTATCGAAATTAGGTCAAATTTGAACTACGAGTAAATTGTATGTTGTTTTGATAGTTTTGCGATTTTTTTGGAGGTAACCATCGGGAGGTCATTTAATATATCACAAACAGCATCTAGATTTTTAACTATTCATATCGACAATTTAACAAAATTAGGTCAAACCTGAGCTACCAATAAGCATGTTAGATTGCTTTTGAATTAACTGTCTTTTTATAGGTAGATGGGTGCATCTTATTTTAGTAAAAAATGCCACCGATGTGAGTTTCCAACTATCAGGAAAGAACATTCTCAATTTTCCAAGTGATGACGAGATTGTTCTTTTTCGTAAAGGAAGTCCGAAGAATATGGATATCAATGCCATAAGCCAAGATTTTAATCATATATAGTGGACCGTCATGTTGTACTTTCGAATACCATGTCATATGAGTTTTCAAACTTCCTAGCTAACTCTTCCCACTTGAATAACTTTATGTTGATTTATCGAAATTATGTCAAATTTGAACTACAAGTAAATTGTAGGTTTCTTTGAAAGTTTTATGAAAAAGCTTTTGGAGGTACCCATCGGGGGTCAATTAGCAGTATATCGGTAACCACCGAGAGTTATCCTCTCGTTATTATTCACAAAAACAAAACAAAAGAAAAGCACCACCCTCACAACCGTACTAGACTTAGCCACCTTTCTTCACAATCTACACACGCCACCGTCCAATCGCATTTGATGCCTATTGCATTTCGAGCCTTCCTTTTAATATTTTTATTAGTCGGGAGGTGAGCCAAGCGCGACTCAGCACTAAATTTTGGTGTGATATTGGCGGGATCGTCTTCTAGTAGTTCAAAATTTTAGTGGAATATTGGTGGGATCCTCCTAGCTACCTGCATACTAACAGGGCCTCTGGCTCGTTCTCTCGTCGATCCCTCCCGCTATCCCCTCACCCTCCTCTATCACGTCCCTCCTTAGCCGACTTCCACCTCGCCGGAGTCTGCTCAGTGACATCATCATCCACCTCGCCGGAGTCTTCTTTGTCGTATCTGCTTTCCCACCGCCGCAACCGAGAGATGCGTAAGCCACTCGGACCCCTCACCAGGGAGATTGTTAAAACTCCCTACTACCAAGACGAAGGTTGCTGCACACTTCCTATGACTGCTTTCCTTGCATTTTACTTTCGAATGTAGTTCATATCTTCTTACTTGCAATGCATTATGATATTTCTAATAATGCATTCTAGTTGCCGTACTGTGGGATCGGTTCCAAGAGAAAAGAAGGCAACTACGAGTCGTGAAGCCAAATTGGTTATCTCGCAGCAGTACAAGACCTCGCCTACCCAATGATAACCCCCAACAATCCTCCCTAGACAAAGGTTTGCTTCCACTTTGCATATATGTACTTTCGAGAGTACTTCATCATTTGCTTGCACTGCCTTCTCATGTACCAATATATATATTTTTTTATTTTTATTTTTGCAAGGAATGGAAGATGATGTACTGCTCAATGAGAATCGATGCCAATGAAACCTGGCAAGTTTTGGACATTTAGATGTGCCCCGCTCGGCATAGCACAACTGGTACACAAACATGGCTATTTGTTGCATCTTGCTTGTATTAATTGCTGATTGATTTGCTGCACTGCAATTTGAAGAAGCAAGTGCATGATCATGTCCCTGCCAAGGAGGTTTGCAGCACAAATATTCAACAGCGTGCAAGTGATGCAAACATTTCTAGGAACCAAACAGAAGTATGGTGCATGGCCAAAGGTAAGATTAGGCTGCTCCAAAAGGATTTGTACACGGCCACTCGGTGGATCAGTGGATTGAACCGGGGCTGGATTTATATGATTGAAGATGGCCTTGATGCTGCATATGATCTTCAGAAGTTAGTTCCTGAAAATCATGTTCCCAATCCGGCTGATGCACATGTCAATGAGATCAACTGGACGGTCTTGGAACAGGTAAAAGAACGAGCAGAGATTCTCCGAACATCTTTGCAGGCAGATGATTTTTGAAGGGTGATGCAAGAGAGGCCATGTGAATAGATTGTTATTTCCAATAATGAGGATGACTTTCCTTGTCTTGTCAGCCTGTTTTTTTTCTTATGTGCTGGCAGTACTTGATACGTCATAAATGTATCTATAATTTTTGATGCTCCATGCTTGTTTACTATCAACTTTGATAAATGTATCTACACTTTGAGGTATTTTTATACATTTTCTGGGACTAACCTATTAACAAGATGTCGCAGTGCCAGTTACCTGTTTTCTGCTGTTTTTGGTTTCAGAAAAGCAAGTAAAGAAATATTCTCAGAATTGGACGGGACAAAAGCCAAAGTCAATATTTTACCGAAGCAAACAATGAGACCGAAGGGAAGACGAAGGGGGGCCACGAGGTGGCCACACCATAGGGTGGTGTGGGCCCACCCTAGGTGTTGCCACCAGGTGGTGTGGGCCCCTCAGGCGCCCACCGACCTTTCCCTTCCGCCTATATGTTCTCCCCGATGCAGAAAGCCTAGAGGAATCAGCCTCCATCCATGAAAAGTTCCGCAGTGCTGCCGCCACCGGAGAGGAGATTTGAGGGACAAAAGTCTCTATTTCGGCACCCTGCCAGGACGGGGAATTTCCCCCGGAGCCATCTCCATCGATCTCCACCACCATCTCCATCGCCGTTGCTGATTCCCATGATAAGGAGGGAGTAGTTCTCCCTCGAGGCTAAGGGATCTACCGGTAGCTATGTGTTCATCTCTCTCTATGCGTGATCTTATTATGGTCATGAGCTTTGTAATCAAGTAGATCTACTCTGCTACTCAAGTGCTTTAATTGTAATCTCCAGATATCCCCATTGTGTGAAGTTGACAGTGTGCACACCGTGTGGCACTTAGGCTAAACATTACATAAATACTTATCATGAGTTATATTTTGAGTTGGATGTCTCTATGAAATTGTGGTGTTTGTTGGAACCATCTAGCGCTCAAGGTGACAGTGTGGGGTTACCTAGATGGGGAATGCAAACTTTAAGGAGAGCTTTTGTAGCCCTATCGTGGATTGGAGTTATCCAACCGGAGAGTAGTTCAGAGTAGCGTTATGAAGAGAAGATATTTATATGAGAGTGTCCACTAGTGAAAGTATGATCCCTAGGCCTTGTTTATGAGCATTGAAACACCTTTTACAATCAATCCTGCTACATGTTTGCTTGCCGCCATCTTTATTCAGATTGCAATTACCACTTATAATCATCCATATTATTTGTATTTCACTATCTCTTCGCCGAACTAGTGCACCTATACACCTGATAAGTGTATTGAGTGTGTTGGGGACACAAGAGACTTCTTGTATCTTGATTGCAGGGTTGCTTGAGAGGGATACCTTTGACCTCCTCCTCCCTGAGTTCGATTAACCTTGGGTGATCCACTTAAGGGAAACTTGCTGCTGTTCTACAAACCTATGCACTTGGAAGCCCAACATTGTCTACAAGAATAGAAGCGTGCATAGACATCAAGCTCTTTTCTGGCGCCGTTGCCGAGGAATATAGGGCCTTCAATCTTCTTCCTTCCCGTCAAGCTCTTTTCTGGCGCCGTTGCCGGGGAGGTAAGGTAAAAGGTACTCACATTCTCTTGGTACTAAGCTATCTTCTAGTACTGTTGCTGGTGTATGAGTGCTCAAAGTTATTTACATTAGATTCTGCAATTATATCATTTTGTTTCTTGTTTTCACTAGTTAGGCTTAATGGAAAACAACAACAAAATTAGTGAGATTTTTAGTATTTTTCGTGAGTTTGAACATAAATGGTCTAAAAAGAAAATTAAAAAACCTAAGGAACTTTCTTTGCATGTTAATAGCAATGTTATTAGTATGAATTTTTTGAACACCATTGTTACTAATGTTATGGAAACGTCTAAGCTTGGGGAAGCTAGTTTTTATGAAAAAGATCTTTTTAGTTCCCCAGCTTTAGGGAAGGAAATTTGCTCTGATGATACTTTATCTCCCATATGTGGTAATTCAAATGATGCTTGTGATATTTTAAAGCCACATCCTGAAAGTGTCCCTTTTAAAATACTTATCGAAATTGTTGAACGTGTTATGAATATCTACTATTTTGGAGATGGAACTGTCCATCCTAGTGATCATTTCCTCTTTATACATGAATTATGCGAGTTGTTCAAGTGTGCATGTATTTCAATGGACAAATTTAAGAGGAAGCTATTCTGTTTATCACTTAGGGACAAAGGAAGGGAGTGGTATAAGTCACTAGATGATCCTAATCATTTGGAATGGAAGGAACTTGAATCTCTCTTTTACTCTAAATTTTATACTCCTCATGAAATCCATAAAGATAGGAATTATATTTATAATTCTCACCCTCATGATGGAGAAAATATTGCCCAAGCTTGGGGGAGATTGAAGTCACTAATGCTCAAATGTCCCATTCATGAGCTCCCCAGTAATATTATTATTAATAATTTTTATGCAAGGCTTTCAGGACACTACAAGGACTATCTAGATACCTGTTTAGAGGGATCCTTCACAAGTAAGGAGGTCAAAGCTAAATGGGATCTTCTTGAAATGATTCAAAGCAATACCGAAGATTGGGATAACAACAAAGGTAAAGAACTAGGTATAAACTATGAGTATGATTGCATTAAGTCTTTCGCTGAAACTGCTGATTTTCAAGAGCTTAGTGCTAAATATGGTCTTGATCCTCAAATTCTTGTTGATAGTTGTAGAGACTTTGCTTCTCATATTAATGCTCCTAAATAAAAATGGGACATTTATCATGAACCTTTTAAAGACACTTGCATGAAAAATGAAATTGTTATTAATGATTGCAATAAACACGCTCAAACTTCTAAAATTACTATTTATTATAAGCATGTTAATTTTTGTTGAATACATAGACCTTGTAAAAAAATCAAATCGACGAAGAATATTGTATCACCCACTGGAATGAGAAAACTATAACATGGTATAAGGCTCTAAATGATCTTGGTAAAAAAGTGTGTGCCCTCTATCCTTTTATTTGTGAACTCTGCTATGAAGTGGGTCATTTCAATTTCCAATGCTCAGGCCATAATAATGACCTTTCTAATCCAATGAGTACTACAAGTTTGTATTGTGATAAAGTGATCACTTATAATCAACATGATGAACTTACATTATTTTTGGGGTGTGAAGAGTTATCAAGAAAAACTTCTTTGGTAGACATGAGTGCTTTTGATATGAATAGTGTCCTGCATGGTTGTCATATTTATTGTGTTAATAATTGCCATGCAAATACTTACATACAAAATCTTATAAAATATGATATTTTTACCAAAATATGACAGGACTGATATGTGTTTTGTTCTTATTAATAAAAAATAGGAATCCTCCAAAGTTTCTTCTATTGTCTCCAACAATAAACCAGGGTATGTGGAGAAGCTTTCTTTCAAGCCTCTCCCTCCTAAAGAGGAGAAGAAGAAGAAGAAGAGGAGTAAAAGGAGAGAGGAAACAGTATCTTCCCCTAAGCATGTTGCTCCTATCATAGTTTTTGCTGATGAGTCTAAACTAGATGATGTTCCTATGCCTGTTGCCTACAGTAGTGATCATGATTGGGAAAAGCAAACTACTTTTGATATTGAAAATCTGTTTGGCACCAATTCTGAAATAATGATATTAATAATTGTTGTACTATTAGTACTATCCATGTTCCTTCCAATGATCATATGTTTACAAATGAGCACACTATGGAAGCTAACTATTCTATTGCCTATGATGATACAATACCTCCAATATATGATGATTACAATGATGAATATGATATTTTCAGTCCACCTACTATTGAGGAGAAAATTAATTATGATTACATATGCCTCATATATTTGATGATTATGGTGATGAGAATAATAATGATAGCTATTTTGTTGAATTTGCTCCCACTACAATTAATAAGAATGACCATGCTTATGTGGAGAGTAATAATTATTATATGCATGTGGCTCATGATAAGAATGTTTTATGTGATTGTTATATTGTTAATTTTATTCATGATGTTACTGCAAGTTATTATGAGATAGGGAAACATGGTTTTATGCACCTCAATAATATTAAGTTTCTCCTCTTTATGTTGAAAATTTTGAAGTTGGACTTGTTTTGCTTTCCTATGCTTGTTGCTTTGTGATTTCATGACTTGTTTCTTTACAAGATTATTTTTCATAAGAAGTGGGTTAGACTTAAATTTGTTTTATATTTGCTTCTTGATGCTCTCTTTTACTATAAATTCATATTTCTTATGTGAGCATCCTCAAAATTATTGTGCCTAACTTAAAGGCGTTAAAGAAAAGTACTAATTGGGAGATAACCCAAATTTCATAGTTTTGTTGTCAGTGTAGAATTTGGCCTCAGAGCATGTAGTTGCTCCGATTCCCAGTTTTTGTTTGTTTTGAAACCATCTCCACAACGTAGAGAATTAGTTCCAAAAGCCAAATACTAGCAGTTTTGGAACCACTTTTGGCCATACGCCGTGGCTACCCTTAAGCCTTGGATTCATGAACCTCACAAAGGTTTTTTATTCTTTGGACAAACCACCAAATTCAAAATCTCAGTCGATCGACAAAACATACCACCTACCCTGTTTGAATCGGAAATTTTGTAGTATCAAATTTTGTTTGCCAATATGGTAAGTGTTTGATGAGGAGCCTTCAATTCGTATGGAAGGAGTATCATTAGTATTATTTCCTGGACGCTTTCAAAATTCAAAAATCTTAGTCGAGCGGCCAACCCTATTTGAATCGGAGGTATCCAATTTTCATTATGGATGATGATTCAAACTCGACATTTGAATTCCTGAAGAGGGAGATAACCCTTTTTTCTATTATTGCTTGGACGCTAGCCAAATTAAAAATATTAGTCTGCGCATTAATTGTGGTCATGGATGATCAGTTGATGTGACTCCAGGACTTGAATTACTGGACATATAGCATTTGGTCTACTAGCTTTTTTCTATTATTACTTGGACGCTAGCAACAAAATTCAAAATCATAATCAAGCGGCAAATTCCCCACCAACTCAGATGCATTTCGCGCGCCTCCATTTCAAACATTTTTATGCAAGATATCCCACTGTTGGAGTACCATTTTTCTAGTACTATTATTATTACTATTAGATGGACGCTAGCCAATTTCAAAATCTCAATCGAGCGGCAAAACCACCCACCTACCTTCCCGCCCCTCCGTTTCAAAAAATTTGAGCCAAAATCTACCACCGGGTAGTACCATTTTATTAGAATAGAAGATGGGCGCTAGCCAAATTCAAAATCTCAATCGAGTGGCAATATTACACATTGACCTTGAAGCATTTCACGCTCCTCTATTTCAAAAACTTCTGAGTGTAAAATTCCCATTCTACCCTTTATTCAGACGATAAATCGGTAGGCTATAGTCGGTATCTTGGGGGCATGATCATAATTTTCATCATGTTCACCTCTATGGTCCCTATTCGCGCAGTTTTTCCCGCCAACCCTCCTAAAAATCCCAAGATCCTCTGTCCCCTCAATGAACACTGCGGGCATCGAACTACGACAATTCCAAGGCGGCCTGAGCCGTTTGAGCTGCGGTCTCGTGCATCGTCGTGGATCCTCTTCACCGACACCTCACCCCACTAGATCTAGTTCACCTAGCTTCTATGCCACGACAACGGAGATGCGGTCTCGTTCACCATGCTGATGGCATCATCGACCGCACAAGCTCTGCTGCCCCGCCGCCGAATTATACCCAACCATACTGGAGCCGCCTCATCGGTGTCCACCGGATGAGATCTAGTTCAACGAGTTGCATGTCCACCACTCCAGACTAGCTGCACCGGCATTGTCGTTCACTGCACTAGATCTGCCACAACGGCGCTCTCGTCCATCGCGTCGGATCTGCCTCAGCGTCGCTCTCTGATGACTCCTTGATGGTGCCAGAGAACTTGGTGCTTGATGTGGGGTCTTGTTGGGAACCCCAAGAGCAACGTGTGAAGAGTACAGCAGCAAGTCTTCCCTCAGTTGAGACCTAGGTTATCGAACCAGTAGGAGGAAGGAAACGTCACATAGGTGTTGCAAGCAACACGGAGACCTGCACAACATAAACTCAAGACTTTTCCCCAACGAATCAGTGAGGTTGTCAAGCTCACCGGTTTGCTGTAACAAAGGATTAAACATATGGTGCGGAGGGTAATGGTTTGCAGCAAGTAAACACGTAATAGTGGAAGATGTATCAATGGTAAAGATTTGACCGGGGTCCATAGTTCACTAGAGGTGCTCTCCTTAGATAAACAACATGGCATGAAGGGTAAAAAAATTACAGCGGGGCAATTGACAGGAACTGAACAAGGAATAACAATGCAATTACTAGCCAGAAAGATCCTATGAGGTTGATTTGGCAATACAACAATATACATAGACCATCATCCAACTGCATCTATGACTAGAAGTCCACCTTCAGGTTATCATCCGATCCCCCTCTAGTATTAAGTTGCAAGCAACAGACAACTGCTTTAAGCAAAGTGTGTAAGGCAAATAGTCCACATGTTCCATGAACAAGAGACCATTGTTTTCTCCCTAGTAGCAACAACACATCTACAACCGAAGAGATTTCTGTCACTTCCCTTGGAAACTAGAGGCATGAACCCACTATCGAGCATAAATACCCCCTCTTGGAGTCCCTAGCAACTACTTGGCCAAGACACCCACTAGCAACGGAGAGCATGCAAGATCACAAAAAACACATACATGATAGAATCATAAAGACAAAACCATTAATCAAACCAACATAATAATCTCAATATCCATCGGATCCCCGCAAACACAACATGCATGATTACAAATAGATTAGATCTTGATCATGAATGGAGCTCACAAGATCTATACATGAAAGCACAAAGGAGGAGATACAACCATCTAGCCACTACATGGACCCATAGTCCAAGGTGGAACTACTCACGAATCATACCGAAGAGAAGGCCTCCGGTATGATCTCCCCTCCGGCAGGGTGCCAGGAAGAACTTCAGATCCCCCGATCTAGGGACGATGGTGGCGGTGGCTACAAACGGTTTCATGGATTTCTGATCGGGTACTCAGGGTTTCTGCATCGAGGGATTTTTATAGGCGAAGGGGCAAGATCGGCCCCTCCGGCTCTCCTCTGGAATTCTTGTTCCCCATGGAAAGTAATTGACTTTGATGTTTGTGCCATCCAATTCTGAGAATATTTCTTTACTAACTTTCCTGAAACCAAAAACAGCAGAAAACAGACATCTGGCACTGTTGCAACTTGTTAGTAGGTTAGTACCAAAAAACATGTAAAAAGCACCTCAAAATGTGGACAAGTAAAGCAAAGTAGATACTAAACAAGCATGGAGCATCAAACATTATAGATACGTTTCCAACATATCACTCTCGTTCGTCGTGGTCAAGCCGACATCGACCTCCCAAGATCTGCTTCCCCTACCGCCCAAGATCTCCTTCGCTGACCGCCCAAGATCTACTTAACTCCAATCCATGCATTGAAAAATGTTTGTTTGTTTCACATACAGAAAACATGGCATAGTGGCAATCAGCTTGTCCCTCATAGATTATCAATATAGATGCATAGGACACCTTCAAAGTTCACAAGGGTGACTAGAAACAAATAGCACAAGAACAAGTAATATCACAATATGCATCAATTAATAAGCTTTGGAACACTGCACACATAATGACAACTATGCTCTCTTAATGGTGCCTAAAGGTAGAAGGTGAAGACTCAATAATGGTGGAAGAAAGGCCTTTTTGTAAAGGAAGCAGAGATTCCAAGTTTCAAAAAGATCTTCCAAAAATTATGGTACTTGTTAGCTTTCATCCCTCATTGCCCCTATCATAAGCATCTTGAAGTGGTTAAGGTTAAAGTGGAAAAGCTGCAGTATATGCTTGACGAAGTATAAGTTGGCAATCTCATGTCCCTTGAATACGAGGGACACACCTCATGCATACTCAACTTTGGGTCCAGGTAAGTTCTTGTCACTGTAAGTATTTGCATATCATTGAGAACCACCAAAGGGATACCCCTTGCACATGGTACAGGAGCTTTCCCATAACCAAAATGACAAGGCAAGCAGACAATGAGCATCTCAGCAATTCTTCTTATTTATCATGGGCATATGGTGTTTTTTTCTCTCTTTCCTCTTTTCTAAATGTGTCTCTTTTTTTATAAGAAGAATGCTTCATAGATGTCACTATGGTGATGCTGCAAGTTTCCCCCATGATTAGGCATGTTTTAGGCTAGCGGCCCAGGCGTTTCTCTAACATAGGATACAAACTCCATGGACTTACAAGTTCCCTCTTTATTTCACACCGGTGACATCCATAGACAAAAGAACATGATATCAACTAAGTACAACAAGGTACACGTGCAATGTTGAAAACGTTCCCCGTGACATCACGGTTCTGCTAATTCCAACTTATAAGTGCAAGCATATACAACAAAGTTGTCACAATTGTTCAAGTTTCTTAGGGTCAAAGAATAAAGTGTGCCATCAAGTTCGTGAGGGATTTAATCACTAAGTTTTCACATAACAAAATAGTTTTTAATTGGAAGATAGATGAAAACAAGAATATACTTAGGGATGGTGTAACACACCATGCATAGGAATTTATAGTGGACACTTTAGAATAACTTGGTTTCTTGGGAGTTGGAAGCATGAGTAGAACTTACTAATACAAGTGGAGGCTAACAAAAGACTGGGAGCAACCAACTAAGAGAGCAATAATGGCCAAAATCATGCAGTGCAACAAAGAAAACTAATTAAAGCAAAGAGTGGTACTACAAGTCAAGGACTAAATTATCATATAGGCTAATGGTGACTTGTCATAGTCATAACTTGGTGTGATCATGTGCCAAGTCAACCCAAGCAAAACATCAATGGAGAATACCACAATACTATGCTTTTGCATGATAAAACAACACATAATTTCTTCAAGGCACACTAAGCAATCCCAATTGTTTGGAACAAGACATGCTACATCAATAATCACTAAGCATAATGCTAAAACAACACCCAACATATCATGCTAAAGTCTAAGTCATAGTCAATGCAAGCTCCTCTTGCACTTCAAGCAAGAACTTACTACTCCTTTCCAAACACCAAGCAAACTTATTTGAAAAACAACACAGCGAGAACGGGGGTCCAAAATACTTTACTAAAGCAAACTAAACAAACTAAGCAAAGCAAAAGAAAACTAAGACGCTCCAAGAACAACACAACTGTGTATGAAACAATAAAAACAAAGTGTCTAGACAGACCCGATCTTTTTATTGATGAAGAAGGGGATGCCTTGGGCATCCCCAAGCTTTGATGCTTGTACCTCTTGGATATTTCTTGGGGTTACACCATGGTGGCATCCCCAAGCTTGATCTTTTGTCCATTCTTCATCTCATTGCATCATTCTCTCTCTACACCTGAAATTTTTCTTTCATACAAAACTTCACATAATCTTCATTAGCAACATTAGTGTATTCAAAAGATATTATACCACTGGCAAAGCTTTGGAACAATAAGTATTTTCACTAAAAACACAAGCTACTATAGTAACTCCTTCAAAGAAACTCAATTTACCTGAAGAGAGCTAAAAAAGGAATCAATAAGAAGCAAATGCAAATAATGGTAGAAATCTGTCAAAACGGACCAGCAGGTAGAAACGAATTTTTTCAAACATCTTCTGTTGCTCAAATAAAAAAGTGTTGAACAAACGAAAGTTATCTAACATACTGGGGGATTTATTCGTAAATTGTGAGCTCAATCCGAGTTACAAAGCCCCCTCACTAATATTTTTGGTGGAGGACACAAATCTGTTTTGGAACAACAACTCCCCAAATCTTACTTCCCTCTCATTAGAGGTCATTATTGGCACAAAAAACAAACAAAAAGGATAAGGAGAGGTTATTACAGAAGTAATAACTTCCAATACTCAAGGAAACTCTTGGGTTATCTCCCAACAAATACTTTTCTTTAACGCCTTTAAGTTAGGCACAAGAAGCAAGAAGAATCAAGTATTTTCAAATGAAGAAGCATTAACATCAAACCTTGCTTTCAAAGGAGGAGCAAAAAGCAACCTCTCTCTCCTCATAGGGAAGTGTTCAATACCTTTCTTGAATGTATTATGATATTTGATGGTGCCTTCTTACATATCAATGATGGCACCAACTGTTGTAAGAAAAGGTCTTCCCAAAGTAATGGGGCAAGAAGTATTGTATTCAACATCCAAAACATAGAAATCAACAGGGACATAAGCATTGTTAAACATAATAAGAACATCATTAAAACTCCCCATGAGTGTCTTCTTAGCATTATCATTAAGTGGGACATCTAAATAACAATCTTCCAATGGTGGCAAATCAAGCATTTCATAAATCTTCCTAGGCATAATAGAGACACTAGAACCAAGATCACATGAAGCTTTGAGATCAAAGTCATTCACTTGCATATTAATAATGGGTTCCCAACTATCTTATACTTTCCTAGGAATAGAAGCTTCGTGTTTTAGCTTCTCTTCCTTAATCTTAACAAGAGCATGTGTAATGTGTTTGGTAAAGGCAACATGCATATTACTAGCATCAGGACTTCTAGCAAGCTTTTGCAGGAACATAATCATTTTAGAAATATTGCAACCATCAATACCAAAGTCAAACTTAGCATCACTAGTAGTAGGCTCACTAGGCTTAGGCATAGTAGGAGGAGGTATATGGGCTACTTGTGGTTTAGTGGTGATAGTGCACACACTATTGTTTCTATCAATTTCATCTTCCCTTTCCCACCTAGCATGAAGTTGAGCTAACATCCTAACATTTTCATCAATAGTAACTTGTATGGCATGAGCAGTAGCAAAGGTGTTTTCCATAGTTTCAGGTTTAGCAGCCATTTTATTTACCAAGGAAGTTTGAGCTTCAGACAAAGAGGATATATTTTTCTCAGCACTCAAATTTTTTGACTGTAAACTAGGAATTTCTCCATTCAGATTCTCAAGCTAATGGCTAATGTTTTTCAATATGATAGACTGTTCCTCCATAGTTTTAGTGAAAATCTTGTTTTGCTCATATTGCATCTTCATAAAATTCTTAGTGGATCTCTCTACTTCTAGAATCCTTTCTTCACTAGGCATTCCAGATCTACCATGATAAACATTTCCACTAGGAGGATAAGGCCTATAATTGTTGTTGCTACCAAAATTATTCCTATAGGCATTGTTGTTGAAATTATTGTTTCTAATAAAGTTCACATCAACTTTCTCTTCTTGAGAAACCAAAGAGGCTAAGGGAACACTATTAGGATCTATAGGATCTTTCCCATTAACAAGCATAGCCATAATAACATCAATCTTTTCACTCAAAGAGGAAGTTTTCTCAAAAGAATTTACCTTCTTACCATGTGGAGCTCTCTCAACATGCCATTCAGAGTAGTTAGCCATCATATTATCAAGGAGCCTTGTTGCGGCTCCCAAGGTGAGTCCCATAAAAGTACCTCCAGCAGCAGAATCCAACAGGTTTCTCGAGGAGAAGTTCAAACCTGCATAAAAAGTTTGGATAATCATCCAAGCAGTGAGTCCATGAGTAGGGCAATTTTTAACCAAAGATTTCATTCTTTCCCAAGCAGGAGCAACATGTTCACTATCAAGTTGTTTAAATTTCATAATGTCACTTCTCATAGCAATAATCTTAGAAGGAGGATAGTACTTTCCAACAAAAGCATCTTTGCACTTAGTCCAAGAATCAATAC
The DNA here is from genome assembly GCA_916181665.1 of Avena sativa. Lineage (NCBI taxonomy): Eukaryota > Viridiplantae > Streptophyta > Magnoliopsida > Poales > Poaceae > Avena > Avena sativa. The sequence continues at coordinate 99,338,198 of OV702280.1, forward strand.
AGTTTTTAGGCAAAGATAGCAACCATTCTTTAGCTTTTCCCCTCAAGGAGAAAGGAAAAAGCCTAAGCTTAATAATATCTCCATCTACATCCTTATACTTTTGCATCTTACAAAGTTCAACAAAGCTATTAAGATGGGCAGCAGGATCATCAGAACCAGCACCAGAATGACTCTCTCATCACAAGATTCAACAAAGCAGGCTTAATTTCATAAAAGCTAGCATCAGGAGCAGGTGGAGCAATAGGAGTTCTTAGCAAATCATTGTTGTTGGTGCTAGTGAAGTCACACAACTTAGTGTTCTCAGCAGAGTTCATTTTGGCAAAGGTGGGCAAGCCAAAAACAGCAGCAACAGCTAGAGCAGGAACTACATTTTTTTGTGTTTTTGAATAAAGCAAGCAAACCAAACTAGACTATATTTTTGGGTTTTTTGAAAAGAGGCAAACAAAACCAAGCAAAAGAAAAAAAGCAAACTAAAATCAAAGTAAAGAGAAAGGAAGTGAAGGACTCCCCTAGTGAAGACGTCCTTAGCCTACCAGGCAACAGCGCCAGAAAACTTGTGTTGGCTGGCGCGTGGTTGACGTGGGAGTTTCTTCTTCTTCGTTTCCTAGCAATGGCGCCAGAAAACTTGTTGATGACTCCTTGATGGCGCTAGATAACTTGGTGCTTGATGTGGAGTTTTGTTGGTAACCCCAAGAGCAAGGTGTGAAGAGTACAACAACAAGTCTTCTCTCAGTTGAGACCAAGGTTATCGAACCAGTAGGAGGAAGGAAACATCACACAGGTGTTGCAAGCAACACGGAGACCTGCACAACACAAACTCAAGACTTTGCCCCAATGAATCAGTGAGGTTGTCAATCTCACCGGTTTGCTGTAAAAAAGGATTAAACGTATGGTGTTGAAGGTAATGGTTTGCAACAAGTAAACATGTAACAATGGAAGATGTATCAATGGTAAAGATTGGACCGGGGTCCATAGTTCACTAGAGGTGCTCTCCATAGATAAACAACATGGCATGAAGGGTAAATAAATTACAGCGGGACAATTGACTGGAACTGAGCAAGGTATAACAATGCAATTACTAGCTAGAAAGATCCTACGAGGTTGATTGGGCAATACAACAATATACATAGACCATCATCCAACTACATCTATGACTAGAAGTCCACCGTTAGGTTATCATCCGACCCCCCTCTAGTATTAAGTTGCAAGCCAGAGACAACTGCTTTAAGAAACGTGTGTAAAGTAAACAGTCCACATGTTCCATGAACAAGAGACCGTTGTTTTCTCCCTAGTAGCAACAACACATCTACAACTGAAGAGATTTCTGTCACATCCCTTGGAAACTAGAGGCATGAACCCACTATCGAGCATAAATACCCCCTCTTGGAGTCACTAGCAACTACTTGGCCAAGATAACCACTAGCAACGGAGAGCATGCAAGATCACAAACAACACAGACATGATAGAATCATAAAGACAAAACCATTAATCAAACCAACATAATAATCTCAATATCCATCGGATCCCCGCAAACACAACATGCATGATTACAAATAGATTAGATCTTGATCATGAACGGAGCTCAAAAGATCTATACATGAAAGCACAAAGGAGGAGATACAACCATCTAGCTACTACATGGACCCATAGTCCAAGGTGGAACTACTCACGAATCATACCGAAGAGAAGGTCTCCGGTATGATCTCCCCTCCGGCAGGGTGCCGAGAAGAACTTCAGATCCCCCGATCTAGGGACGATGATGGCGGCGGCTACAGACGGTTTCGTGGATTTCTAATTGGGTACTCAGGGTTTCTGCATCGGGGGATTTTTATAGGCGAAGGGGCGAGACCGGGAGGCGGCCAGGGCCACCAAACCCTAGCCAGGTGCGAGCCCACCTGCCCCCGTGCCTGGGGGTGGGTCTGCCCCCCTGGCCGGCCCCTCCGACTCTCCTCTGGACTTCTTGTTCCCCACGGAAAGTAATTGACTTTGACGTTTATCCCATCCAATTCTGAGAATATTTCTTTACTAACTTTTCTGAAACCAAAAACAGCAGAAAACAGGCATCTGGCACTGTTGCAACTTGTTAGTAGGCTAGTACCAAAAAACATGTAAAAAGCACCTCAAAGTGTGGACAAGTAAATCAAAGTAGATACTAAACAAGCATGGAACATAAAAAACTATAGATACGTTTCCAAAGTATCACTCTCGTTCGCCGTGGTCAAGCTGGCATCAACCTCCCAAGATCTGCTTACCCTACCGCCCAAGATATGCTTCACTGACTGCCCAAGATCTACTTAGCTACAACTGCAGCACCCTCGATGACCTGCACATATCACCCGCACGGTACCGACGATGCTTAGATGCCTCTCCGGCCGAGGTAACCTAATCTCCAACTCCTTTTTGTTTTCTTAGCAATATAGCAGGTTAAAGCCTATCGCAATGATCTTCATTTTTGTTATCATGCTAGTACATACAAGTAATTGGGCATGCCTATTCTTTGTGCTACATACAAGGTCACTGGACATGTTTGTTTGCATTTTCTTCTCTACAAATTTCAAGTAATGCACATGTTTGTTATTTTGTCATGCACATGTTCCTAGCTACTCCCTACAATAGTAATTGCCTACGATTGTGTAGTTCTTGAAAAATGTAAAGTTAGTGAAAAATATTAGTGTGGATTCCCTTCTACACAGTTACTGAATCTATCTTATTCGTCCTGAGCTAAGTTCCTACTATTATTTACTCCCATACATCGTCTGCTATCCTGTAGTACCTGTTTAAACTCATCATACTAGTTCGATAATAATTTTGTTGTTGCTATCTGGATATAAAAAGATGCATCACTGACTGTTTGTTTTTCTATGCATAGAGCTCAAAAGGGAACACTGAACATGTTGGTTTGCACAACCTCTTCTATAGGTTCACAAGCGCGATGTCATTGTTTCCTTATCTGGTGCTGGTTAATCCTAAGCAATGACATAAGTATCCTTTACTATGTAGTTCATTCGTGGTTTGTGTTCCTGCTCTGCAAGTTCTGGCATGATGCCATTATAATTTCGGCTCGTTCATTCTTAGCTACTCCTACGAAAGTAACTACATGCCCATTGTGTAGCTCAACAAAAATTCTAAGTCACCCAACGTCTCTTGCGTTCCAGGATATACTACTGCTTTTATATATATTTGTTGAAATGAAGTGGCTAGTTTATATTTACTGAAATTCTAGGAAACACTCTGTCCGATTACTCAATTCATCTGTAGGCAAACTTGTGTAACGCTTGCTTGTCATGTTCTACAGGTTCACAAGCAATGCCATTATATTTCATGTCTAATGGTTCGTCCTAAGCAGCGACATAGCTATCCTCTACTGTATATATCGTTCATTCGTAGTTTGCATTCTTGCTCTACAAGGTCTCTTATGATGCCTTTATAATTTCTATTTGGTTCCTAGCTACGACAGTAACTGCATGCCCATTGTGTGGCTCACCGTGAATTCTGGGTCACCCAACGTCCCTTGCATTCCAGGATAAACGACTTCTTCCATATATATTTGTTGAAATGACCTGGCCAATTTGTATTTGCTAAAATTCTAAGAAACACTTTGATTGACTTCTCATTTCATTGTATGCACACTTGTCTAATGCTTGCCTGTCCTCTTCTACAGGTTTGCAAGAGACGCCATTATATTTCTAATCTGGTGCTGGTTCATCCTAAGCAACGGCATAACTATCCTCTACCGTGTAATTCATTCGTGGTTTGAATTCCTGCTCTGCAAGTTCTCGCATGATGCCATTATAATTTCTGTCTCGTTCATTCTTAGCTATGAAAGTAACTACATGCCCATTGTGTAGCTCACCGCAAATTCCGAGTCACCCAACATCTCTTGCATTCCAAGATATACTACTGCTTCCATATATATTTGTTGAAATGACCTGGCTAGTTTATATTTGCTGAAATTCTAGGAAACACTATGTTCGATAGTTGAATTCATTCACACTTGTGTAATGCTTGCTTGTCCTGTTCTACAGGTTCACAAGCAATGCCATTATATTTCATATCTAATGGTTTGTCCTAAGCACCGACATAGCTATCCTCTATATGTAGTTCATTCATTGTTTGCATTCTTGCTCTACAAGTTCTCTTATGATGCCATTATTATTTCTGTTTGATAGCTACGACAGTAACTTCATGCCCATTATTTAGCTCACGGCAAATTCTGGGGTCACCCAACGTCTTTTGCATTGCAGGATAAAGGACTGCTTCCATATATATATTTATTGAAATGACCTGGCTAGTTTATATTTCCTGAAATTCTAAGAAACACTTTGATAGATTTATCATTTCATTATAGGCACACTTGTCTAATTCTTGCTTGTCCTCTTCTATAGGTTCGCCAGAGACACTATTATATTTCTAATCTGGTGCTGGTTCATCCTAAAGCAACGGCATAACTATCCTATATTGTGTAGTTCATTCGTGGTTTGCGTTCCTACTCTGCAAGTTCTGGTATGATGCCATTATAATTTCTATCTGGTTTATTCTTAGGTACGAAAGTAACTGTATGCCATTGTGTAGCTCACCGCAAATTCTGAGTCAACCAATGTCTCTTGCTTTCCAGGATATACAACTGCGTCCATATATATTTGTTGAAATAACCTGGCTAGTTTATATTTGCTAAAATTCTAAGAAACACTTTGTTTGACTACTCATTTCATTGTAGGCACACTTGCCTAATGCTTTCCTGTCCTGTTCTATAGATACACAAGCGACGCCATTATATTTCATATCTGGTTCTGGTTCATCCTAAGAAACGACCTAACTATCCTCTACTATATAGTTCATCTGTAGTTTGCATTCCTGCTCTACAAGTTCTCACATGATGCCATTATAATTTCTGTCTCGTTCATTCTTAGCTACGATAGTAACTGCATGCCATTGTTTGGTTTATTCTTCTATTTTTTTTGAAATGTCCTGGTTAGTTTATATGTGCTAAAATTCTAAACTAGACACATTGTTATATTTTTCGTTTCATGGTAGACACACTTGTTTAATGCTTGCTTGCCCTATTTGTTTGATGTCATGGTCAATATATTTAAACCATTGACCAGTAGTAAACTCTAGTTCATAGCTCCTGTCATATCAGTTAAATGAGTAGTTTGCCTTGTTTGTCGTACTAACTTGTTATTACTTAGTTTCAGACTGCAATTATTGCTATCGCCACCAAAGAGGGGGCTGCAAGATCATGTCTCAAGTTTGTTTTCCAATATAGATATCACACTCAAAAGGAGATGCAGGTGATGGAGAAAGTAAATTGAGGACTGCTATCAACTCGATTGTCAACCGAAATGCCGATTTTTCTTTCCCTTGAGTTAATAATATGTACTAATTTTAAGTAGTTTATTTGATGTAATATCTATACTAATTGCGTAGGCCGTGTAGGCATTTGTTTGATGTTGTCCACACATAGAGGTAGGCGGTACCGTACCTGTGCTAGCCAGATCGATTAACATGCCATAACAGGCTGAAATAGTAAAAGTCAAAAATAGTAAAAGGCCGAAAACATTAACATGCCATAACAGTAAAAGGCCAAAACCCTAATAGACCGAAACTGTAACATGCCAAAATAGTAATAGGCCAAAATCGAAACAGGCCAAAACAGTAACACTCGAAACAGTAGGGACCAGAAAAATAATGGGCCAGAACCTTAAATTGCCAAAATAGTAACAGGCCACAATAGTAGCAGACCGAGTTTGCACCAGGCCGAAAACAGTAACAGGCCAGGAAAATCACCAGGTTAAAACAGTAACGGGCCAGAACATGGGCCTAACATTTACGGGCCTGAAAAGTAGGGCCCAAAGTATATGGCCCCGGCTCGAATAGTACGTGGATATACAGTAATGGGCCAGAACAGTTAAGGGCCAAAGCGGGCTGGCCAAGCGGGACAATTTCAAATAGTGCAAGGCGGAACACTAACGGGCCCAGATATTTATGGGCCATGCGAATGGGCCAATTTCAAACAGTGCATGTGGAAACAGTAATGGGTTAGAAAGTTTCAGGGCCGACTCGGCTGCACCAGTAGGCCCATTTGTAATAGTGCATGTCAAAATAGTAATGGGCCACGATCCTGTTGGACTTCCTTAATGGGCCGGCCCACTTAATAATTACCAGCCCTTGGCTGGGCATGTCTTCTACCACGGCTTCATTGATAGTTAATGGTGTTAACTAGGCGTTAACGGTGCTCGCCACGTGGCAGTTTGCATGACGTCAGCAGTCAACACGGCTGGCGAGCACATCTACGCCAGAATGAAATTTCATGGCTGAAGGGTGCGATCCGCCACAGTCGAAAAAAACCATGGTAGATTTATTTGTGATGGGGATTTTACCACGAAGGGCATCCGTCGTAGAAGAATCTTCAGCCACGAAAAACAGGCCTTCAACCACGAAGATCTTCCGCTGTAAAAGGTCATTTTTCTTGTAGTGTCAATGGTGGAGCAGTGGGGACAGTCCGATTGAGGGAGAGCGGCCAGGAGGAGGAGAAGTCTCGATGCGGTTGAGGGAGGGCTTCCTCGAAACTAACTTTTTCCCCGCTATATTTTTTTATGAAACCCACTTTATTTTTGTGGAAAAACCCCGCTGTATTAATAAAAGAAACCACATGAGGCCCAGTTCTTTTGGAGATTTTTGGTAGCTTAAGCATTCATAATGTATAAGGTGAAGTTTTGCCATAAGTTAGGACCCACATAGCTTATGGAAAACATCACAATGTATAAGGTCAACAGTTTCCACAAGGTGGCACCCATATAACTTGTCACATTTCTCCATGCAAAAGAGAGTGTAGAGGGAAAATTATTTTTATATTCCTTATGGGCAACCCACAAGCTTGAGGTGCACCTTTAGGCTTAAAGACATGCTTATTTTCTCCACAAAGTACAAGGTGAACCTCAGGAAATGCCACATATGCCTTAAGGTATGCTTTTTTGCATATTGCGTATGCCCAGCTTAAGCCAAAAATAACTCGATTTTAAGACGTTTCTTGGGACAGCAAGCCGGGGTACCCAAGCTTCCAACAAATTCCTGCCTTGCGGTGATCACTTACTCGCAAGTCTTGTACTGTATTGGTATGATACAATGAATTTCTTGGTATAAAATGTTCCATGTGGTAGAAGCCTGCCGTTATAAATGACATCAAGTTCTAGAGTTCAAACATCGAACTGGAATTCCACAATCTACAAATAAAAGTTTTGGTTTACTACCAGATACATGCTTAGAGAATTTCTAGCATCTCCCATATATTTTCTCCCCTATATATGTATGTAGGGGCCTCCCTTAAAAAGATTTTCCCCTTAAATTTTGCTTACTTCGAGTAGTTACCCTAAATTATCTCCCCTTTATCATAAAGAGATATATTTTAATAGAGGAGGGCCCACTTTATCAGTTCTTTTTAACCAACAATTCACTCATCCACATAGAGCCAACATATCGTTGGTGTTTCTAACTATCAGGAAAGAACATTCTCAACTTCCTAAGTAATGACGAGATTGACCTTTTTTGTAAAGAAAGTCCGAATAATATGGATTCGAATTCCACAAGCCAAGCTTCTAGACATATTAAGTGGATCAACATGTTTCACTTACGATTCCTATGTTTAATTTTATGAGTTTTCAAACTTCATCCTAGCTAACTCTGCACTCTTGAATGACTTTATGCCAACTTATCGAAATCAGGTCAAATTATAACTACAAGAAAATTATAGGTTTGGTTTGAAAGTTTCGCGATTTTTTGAGGTAACCATTGGGGAAGGGGCATCTAATATATCACAAACCACCACCGAGAGTTTTGATAACACGTTCTTGCTAAAATTCTGCATGCTCACAATTTAACGAAATTAGGTCAAACTCGAGCTACCAGTAAGAGCGATAGATTTCTCTTGAATTACTAGTTGTCTTTTCAAAGGTAGATGGGTGCATCTACTTTCTAGTAAACAATGCCATCGGTGTGAGTATCCAACTATCAAGAAAGAACATTCTTAATTTTATGAGTAGTGACGATGATGAGATTGTTCCATTCAGTAAATAAAGTCTGAACAATATGGATCTTAATGCCACAAGCAGACCTTTCAAATATTTATAGTGGACCGACATGTTGTACTTACGGTTCCCATGTTTTATGTTTTTAAAACTTTGGACTAGATAAATTTTCCCACTTGAATCACTTTATGTCGATTTATCGAAATTAGGTCAATTTTAAACTACAGGAACATTTTAGGTTGCTTTGAAAGTTGTGCTATTTTCTTGAGGTAACCATTGGAGGGTCATTTAATATGTCACGAACCACCACCGAGAGTTTTGAAAAAAGGTTCAACTTCTTGCTAAGATTTTTCATCTCGACAACTTAACGAAATTAGGTCAAACTAGACGTACGAGTAAGCGCGATAGATTTCTCTTGAATTAATTGTCTTTTCGAAGGTAGATGCGTGCATCTTATTGTAGTAAACAATGTCATTGGTGTGAGTTTCCAACTGTTAGGAAAGAACATTTTTCATTTTCCGAGTGATGAAGAGATTGTTCCTTTCCGTGAAGAATATAGCTCAAAATAGAGGGGAAAGCCGAAGAACAATAATAGATTATGCATGTAAATTGTTGAGGAAATATGGTGTGTAAGAGCAACTTACTTTTGCGTCTCTTTATACGGTTGTTGATCATTATTAATATATTGATGGAATTTCGCAAAAAAAAATTCGAGACTAGCACGGTGGCGAGGGGAGTACAAGGCACAAATGTCTAAAGGGAAAAGCAAATAATGGGCCCCGCTTGGCAGTGTATGACCAAGACGTAAAACTACTATGAAAAGTTAGCATCTTTAGTTTAGTAGGTCCCATTAATCGCCTCGTATAGACACTGTCTAAACTGTAGAGGTTAGGGCATCACCTTTGTATTTGGCCAACCTATGTTTAATATGGGACCCACTTGCTAATACCAAGCTACTAGTTGATTGAACCACCAAGCTAGTAGTTGATTGCACCACAATGTATCTAGTCAGACTTGTCCATAAGATAGGACCCACATGTAAGAGCTACCCTCTCGTGGTCTTGTGATTAAAATTTGTTTTCGATTGCTATGTGTAATAGATATCAATATTTTAATGCTTATGGACTATCCATGATGAGCTTAAGGGTGAACCTTAAGGTTTTTATCTCGTGGATAGCTTCCACTATGTTTATGGAAGTCCATCGGGACTACCTTTTTTCCCTGATGGAAAACATATTGGATGCCCCACTCGTAGTAGACATATGTCACCTCTGTGAATGCGCTGTAACAAGTGCAGAGAGAATAAAACATAGGAAGGGGAAGAGGGAAGCAGCGAAGAGCAAAGTTATGATGGGTTCCTGACATGAGTTACTCCTGCCACCTTACAATTGTAGTGTATACTCTACTAGTAGTAAATTTCAAGACCTATGCACTAAAAAAAAGAGTGTGTTTTCTCTCTCCTTTGCTGCCTCTCATATCTCCACCCCTCTCCCCTCACACACCGGCCCAGCTGATCTCTCCCTCGTGCATAGCTTGGCATTGCACACGTGTGCCTTGGTACGATGGCTCTGTTTATTTTTATTTTTATTTTTGAGAGGGCAGATCTGTTTCTCTGGCATGTTCGGCAGGCGTGTTGCTGTGGAGTAGGAGGAGTAGTACATAGGAAGGAAACCACTTTGGTCCTCAGCGGCAAAAGGATTCAAACTTTTTCGATTTCGAATTTTTCACTTGCTTCCCAAACATCAGGAGGAAAGGGTTATTCAAAAGACCGGCCGTTCGCGGTAGTACTTCTTATCTTATCATTTTCGTCAAAAAAACTATATAGTGTATGGATAACTTTGAAAATGGACCGTTGGATCAAGACTTGCAAATCCAAACATTGCTAACCATTGGATCTTATTTTCAATTCTTAGGATCTAGAAGATTCTATTGATAGTCTTTAGCACAGTGAACACTAGTGTGCGCAAACCTCAAAACACACTTCATTGCTTAGTTTCAGGGACCTTGTGCTAAATGCATGGAATTGGATGTAATTTACATTTTTTACGAGTTCCTTGATGTAACTTGTACTTCCACAATCCATGTTAAACTGAAGCACCTCGCTCCGGGGGGCCTACCACAGTTATAAGAAAATGCAACCCTCCCAATCATCACACAAAGTGGACCACGGTTTATTATATAATTCCATTTTTCAAGTTTCCTAGATATATTCACACACTTCACTTCTTTGTCGATTTAGCGAAATTAGGTCAAACTTGAGCTACAAGTAAGCGCGGTAGATTAATTTATCTTGAATTAAATATAATTTCAGAGGTAGATGGGTGCATCTTATTGCAGTAAACAATGTCGTTGGTGTGAGTTTCCAAATATCAGGAAAGAACATTCTCAATTTCCCGAGTAATGACGAGATTGTTCATTTTTGTAAAGAAAGTCCAAGGAATATGGATCAGAATGCCACAAGCAAAGCTCCGGACATATTAAGTGGACCAACATGTTTCACTTATAATTCCTATGTTTAATTTTATAAGTTTTCAAACTTCATCCTAGCGAACTCTTCCCGCTTGAATGACTTGATGCATGTCGACTTATCGAAATTAGGTCAAATTTGAACTACAAGAAAATTGTAGGTTTGGTTTGAAAGTTTTGCAATTTTTTGAGGTAACCATCGGGGGAGGGGCGTTTAATATATCACAAACCACCACCGAGAGTTTTGATAGCAGGTTCCTCTTCTTTCTAAAATTCTGCATGCTGACAATTTAACGAAATTAGTAGGTCAAACTAGAGCTACCAGTAATGGCAATAGATTGCTCTTGAATTACTAGTAGTATTTTCGAAGGTAGATGGGTGCATCTACTTTATATTAAACAATGCCATCGGTGTGAGTATCCAACTATGAAGAAAGAATATCCAGGTGGCGGCGACAAAAGCCATGGAGAAAAATAAGACATGTCTCCCACTTCCGAATCCTGCTCTAGACAGTCCAGGTTGTAGTCTCGCACCAGGCAGGAACAAGAAGAAGCAGGTGACGAGGTCCATCAAGGCCGGTCTGCATTTCCCTGTCGACCGGATCAGGCGCTACCTCAAGGAAGGTCGGTACTCCTAGCGCATAGGCTTCGGGGCTCCCGTATACCTCGCTGCCGTTCTCGATTACCTCACCGCCGAGGTGCTAGAGCTCACCGGCCAAGCCGCCAAGGACAGCAAGAAGATCCACATCATCCTGAGGCACATGATGCTCAGTGTCATGCACAACGAGGATGTTAGCAAGCTGCTGGCCGATATCACCATCGCGCACGGCGGCGTGCTTCCCAACATCCACGAGTTGCTTGTTGGCGATGGTACCATGGAGGACGCAACCAAGTTGCCCGCGGAGGATGCTGCCAAGTCGCCTCAGACGACCGCGGAGTCCCCCTAGAAGTCATTAAGTGGTACTGTACTCCGTATGAGGTTGGGTTTCCTCTGTCTGCAGTTTGGCTAATCATTAGTGTCAATGTAATAATGTTCGGATCATGGTCTAAGGAAAAGCTTGCGAGGGTTCTAAAAAAGTGTAATACTATTCAGATCAGTGTCAATGTAATAATGTTCTAGACATACTAAGTGGACCAATTACTAACAATTCCTATATTTTATGAGTTTTCAAACTTCCTAGCTAACTCTACCCACTTGAATGATTTTATGTAGATTTATCGAAATTAGGTCAAATAGGAACTACAAGTAAAATTTCGGTTGCTTTGAAAGTTTCAAGAAAAACCTTTTGGAGGTATCCCATTTTGTGAGCATTTTTTGTACAGTACAACAAGAGTTCGAGAGTATTCCAGCTTTGGTTCTGTTTACCAATGGAAGTACTTGTTGCGAATGTTCCTGCACACGATGATGAATGTGGAAGATCCAAGGTTTATTCATACGTTCGACAAAGAGGAGCTCCGAGTATACTCTAGACTGTCTCTCTTCCATGACCGTTCATTTGATAGGACAGTACAACTCCATGGCGTGCTAGGCTAGCTATGCTGTAGTGAAGTCCAGACCTACGCTAGTCAGTACAATTTCAATCGATTTATTCTACTCCCTAGTAGTATTTTACTTTGCTCTCTGTCCTGTTACTCTCCGTCTTCTCGCTGATCCCCACTTTCCCTCGCCCACCTTAGCACACCCCAACGCCGCCATGCCGCTTTTGGATCATCTCCGGAACGCAGTTCGATAGGCACAATAGATTTAGCAGAGAGAAATAAGGCACGCTTGGTTTTATTTCAACTCGTATTTTGCCTTTCCCTCGATCTCCATCCTCACTTCACCTCCAACATACCGGTGACGGACATTCCCACTCGCACACCAATACAGTCACCCGCCAATGCCGCCATGCCGCTTTAGGATCAGCTCCGACAACCAGTTTGATAGACTGGTTTCCATGTCGCCCTGCCAGCTGCCGCTCCCTCTTTCCTCCAAAACCCCAATCAAAACCAAAGACCATCGTCCCCCAACTGCTCGAGCTATTCCTCACGATGGCCCAATCGATCGATGATAGTGACACTTCTAGGGCGTTTTCCGATGGCCCCCTTGAAGAAATCCAGCCAGATGAGACTTCATCACCGCCGCGAGCCTTGTATCCTGCTGCAAATGTTATCTCTACTCAACAACACATAGTGCATCCCTGGCGAAATCTCATCCATTTGGTCTCCCCTGTGTTCTTCACGCTCACCCAACTGATCTACCGCGTGATTACAATGTATTCTACCGCGATAATCGCAATAAGCAGTACTACATGGGGGAAACTACTATTGCGGAAGGGGAAAGCAGAAGCCACGGCAGAAGTTCAGCTGGACCTTGTGCGAGCTGATGCCGCTGGATAGGTCCTCCTCCGATGTTGTGATGCTAGACTATGAGGCTAAGAAGTAGGCATGCACGATGGAGATTGGATCGCCACTGTTGGCCTCGCCTGGAACTGGGAGCTTGTGAATGTGTTCACTCGTCGCCGGATTCGTCTACCAGAAATCTTCGACTTTGAGGCCACCTCCAAGGTACTTAAGTTTGTGGCTGTTGGACAGCCAACTAATCTACTGAAGATAGCCATTTGCCGAGTTCCCACAGCTGCTAGGAACTATAAGTATTTCTCTGTGCTAGCCATCTTCGACAATGTAATTGCCTTCCTTGATGGTCCTCATGGTATCTGGATTGTTCTTGAGAACTAGTTCAACATGTTAAGCTACCGCGATGCAATTATCCAATGTTTATGCATGGGATCCTTGGGCATGGGGTAAAATTTCCATCCTGAAATTTTTTTAGCTTCATCATTCTTATTTTGCCGAACTGACCTCTGAATGTTCTTTCGTTGCAAGTTTCTATGCGTCTTCCGGGGTCACCCAATTGTTATGGTAATCGTGAGTATGGTCCTGATCTGTGGTGCTTAGCAAGATCTCCTGATGGTGGTAGCATTATTCTGATCAATACTGAGGGTGTTAGTGATAGGCGGTATGACAGTACTCATGGTGGTTATCCAGTCACTGATAATGTTGCTTATCATCACGGCTGCACTATTCACACCTATTCTACTGGGTTTTGCTGCCATGTTTTCTCGATTGACACTAGTAGGTTACTTCCACCGAGGCAATGGCGGAGGGTTTTTAACCTTGGGGCATTTTCTATCTTCCTTGCATTGAACCATCCGATTACTATTCTAGTTGGTGCCGCAGGACTTGGCCCTAGAGATCTAACGAGGAGCAACTATGTATACACCTCGCTGCATGTAGTTAGCCTCGATGGGTTTAATTCTCGTCCTGAAATATGCCTCTTTTGTATGAATGCTTAAGACGCCGCTGTTGGTTTCTCAACAAACATGGGCTGGAATTGGCGGAAGACTCCTTTGTGGTTCGTCCCAAGCTTGGCCAACACGAAGGATTGGAACCGGCATAATTAACAGTTCAAGGAAGATGGGATGAACATTGGGATCATATGGAATAGGGATTTGCGTATGTTAAATTATTTTCTTCGCCTCATTTGTATCGCATGGCCCTAAGGAATTAACTTACTGTACTCAAACCACTCATTTTGCTGCAATGTAAGTGCAAGGTGCGTAATTTGATCAAACTCCTTTTGTATGCAAGCCATAGCTTTCGTCAGTGCGTGCCAATTATTCTGCAACTCATTGCGCCCGCACCCTTTTATTATTTGTTGCACTTTCGAGTTCTCAAAAAATGTGAAACAAATTAGGAACATTGGCTATGTTGTTTCTCGTGCATCTACAATACCCGTTCATGTAATATGATCTTACCAGACCTGTGTAAAAAATAAAAATCCTAATCGAACAATATCTTGTGTTCATTTTCTAATTTTGTGGTGGCTAAACCATGTAATATTTTGGTCTAGAAATTCACAGACAAACTATATATGATATGTTCATGATTTATTTAAAATTTTATAAAGAACTTAGAAGTGCGACATGCAACAACTAGTTGCGGGTGCAATTGGTGGAAATTATAATTTCCGTCGTGGACTTCTCTAGGGGCTCCGAGCGCATGATGCATGCAGGTTCTCACTGGCAAGAAGGGCATGTTTGATTTCTAGCCATAATTTGGCAAGCCAAAGTTTGATAAAGTATGGCAGCCACAAAGTGCGGCTAATAAATTGGAAGCTAAACTTTGGCAAAAGTTCGCAAGAAAATTAAATCTATGACAAGTGGGCCATATAATTAATAAACTATGGCAAACTACAAGTGTGGAAAAAACCAAACACAAGCCAAACAACTTGTGGCTGCCAAAGTTTGGCTTGGCAAACTGTGGCTGGGAACCAAACAAACCAAAGTCATGCACGTTAAATCTTGTGTCCGTGCACGTAGCACACGTCTCTCATTTTACTGCGTGGTTGCATGCTGGACACGTGCAATTCCATGTATAAATATGAACACATGCAACATGAAAAAATTACCACGGACAACCCCGTATATGCATTGAATCCGGTGTATATTTTTTCGGTCCTTGTACTACGACTTCTGCATGTAGGGGAACAAGGTAAAGGTACATGTGTCCATGTCGCGGCTACTACTAGTAGTAGTAGTTCCTCCTCCTATTTTCCGTTGAAAATACTATGTTGGAATGAATGCTATAAAAACAAAACCCTTTAGTCAAACTGATGTGACTAGACCATACTGCACCTCTGATACGTAGAATTAGCTATGTGGCATGCTAGTCTAACATATAGTGAATTCTAGGCTGCGGTGACATCCTCGATGCTACTATTGACCGACCAACAAGTAAAATCTCACTCCTCTCGTTTTTTCTTTGCCTCTCCATCTTCTTCCCCAGTCCCTACTCCGCCCACGATCTTCCCCATGTTCTCTCTTATCACCCATTTTTTGCATTAACGCTCCCCCTCCTCCTCTAGAAAACCCCAATCGCACTTGCATCCACCTACTCTGCCTAAATGCATCCGGTCGTGATGGCTGATTCGAAGCTCAGTGGGCGATGCAAGTGGGATAAATTCAGCGCGGACATTGTCAATCTCATCGTTCAGCGTCCGGACATTCAAAGGATTTGCACTCTATTTTGGAGGAAAATTTCCATCCACTCCAACCTCTTTGTACAATTCCTTCGGATTTCCTGTGCAATCAAACACTACACGTGATCCAAAACCCTGTAGGTTTCTAATCCTATAGGATTCAAGTGGACTTTCCTCTATATCAATAAAAAGTGGTGCTTGCCTGCATTTTTTCTCATTCTTGTGTTCATGTGATCCAAAGAATCCCTCATTTTTTATATAACTGAATGATCGGTCCCTCTTTTAAAACATACAACAACTAGGAAAGTAAGATATGGAAGAAGCAGAATATGAAAAATCTGCTGGAGATATGCCCTAGAGGCAATAATAAAAGTAGTAATTATTATATCTTTGTGTTTATGATAAATGTTTACATTCATGCTATAATTGTATTAACCGGAAACATTAATACTTATGTGATTTGTAAACTTGTTAGAGTCCCTGGTATAGCCTCTTTATAATACTAGCTTGTTATTTGATAGATGATCATGGTTTCCTGATCATGAACATTGAGATGTTATTAACAACAAGATCATATCATTAGGAGAATGGTGTGATGGACATACTCCTATAGATAAGAATAGCATAAGGATCAAGTCATTTCAATAGTTTATTTGTTATAAGCTTTCTGATACATATTAACCTAATTACTTCGACCATGAGATCATGCTAATCACCATCACCGGATGGATGCTTTGATGACATCAAACACCACTTGGTAACTAGTTGGTTATAAAGGTGCATTGACTGTTCGTAAAGTATGTGTTGAGGCACATGGATAGGAATGGGATTTGTCCATCCATATGACGGATAGATATACTCTGGGCCCTCTAAGTGGAATGTCATCCAATTATCTTGCAAGCATGTGACTAGCTCACAAGGGATCACATATCACAGGAATGAGTGAAGAGTACTTATCGGTAACGAGGTTGAACTAGGTATGCAGAGATACCGACGATTAGACCTTGGATAAGTAAAATATCGCGAGACAAAGGGAAATTGGTATCGTATGTAATTGGTTCATTCTGTGGCACCCCGGATTTATGGTCCGAGAATACCCGTTATGCATACAATTCAAGTTCCCATGATCAGTGAGCCGTGAGCATAACAAAGTAGTATCATTACAACATCCGTGAAGTAACGAGTACAAAACTTACAAGGTGGCCATTATGGCAATTACAACACAAGTAGCGGAAGTCTTCAAGCGCAGAGCCCATGTCATGCTTAACCTACAGGCGACTGACTGGGGAGATGGCCTAGCTCGCATAGACGTCAGCACCTTCATCACTTCTTAACATCTGCAATCTGGCCAAGTAAATAGCCAGGAACAATGCCGATGAGTACTTTGAATGTACTCGCAAACCACCGAGACAAGGTAACAAAGATAATGCATATAGGGCTGTGGCGAGATAGCTCTAAACTATAGTTGTTTCTGAAAAGTCTAATACTGGCACCTCTATATCTTTCTTGAAAAAGAGTTTTTGGAAAATATGCCTCCTTTTTGAAAATCCGGACATCTCCATATCCTTGTTAAAAACATTCAAAAATAGTTTTATTTTAAAACCCTTTAAAAACATCTTCGACCATCACCGGTCAGAACCAATCTCATTCTTATCTTTCCTCATGACCAAGTCACATCCTTTTTATTCATCTCAACATATACGAAGGGTCCTCCTAGCACTTTCTATTCCAACCGTCCTTGACCGTGGACACGGCTATTAAAATAGATTAGACTCTACAGAGTTTGTGCAGTTTACCCACAAGAATCAATACATCCGCCGGGATTACAACCACGGCCAGCTACACATGATAGACGGGGGTTCGGATAATCAAACCTAGCTTTTCATTTGTCCATCCCTAGCAAAGGCAGCTTTTCCTTTTGGGTTTGTTCTCCCCGGTACGAGTATGCGGCATGACAACCTTAGTACTCCCTGCAGCACTTCCGTATACCCAAACCCTTTTCTTGGCAATATACAATTGTTGACTCCACTTCCTTCCCTACTCCTAAAACATACCGTCCGTGGGATACCCAATTGTTGCGCCGACTCTTCTGCCGTAGCGGGCGATGGAGTCCCTAGATCTGCAGATCTGGAGTTGAGTCCACTCGGGATTCTAGGGATTTCTCCCGTTAAGCAAGTACAAGCATCCCCGGCTAAGGACAACAACTACGAGCTAAGCCCCAGCGCCTGGGGTAATGTGGTTGCACGGATAAATTGTTCCGGACATTGGCGTAGAACATCCCTTCTCTTTCTCTTACTTGAATTTCTCTTCATCATCCTCATCTCTTCTTTGGTAAAACTTCCACTCGGAAACGATGCCCCTTTCCAAGGGTTTTATTTTGAAATCTTTGTAGTTGGGTGAAACCCAAAATAGTTTTATCATTAAAAATCCGTGGGTTCATAGAGGGAAGATGCTAATCATCTTAGCTTCGCTCTAAGGGGGTAGAGATGGGTGTCAATAGGGTAGGTGTCCTGATGGACACTCATCCATAACTTGGAGGAGACAAGTTACTTACGCATTTCATTTTAAACAAACCATGCATTTAATCACGAGATTCATAAACGCGATATAAAACAATTGCTAAAAAGGAGTAGGTGAACATAGGAGTTCAGGAATGGTGGCTTTCCTGTGACCAGCGAGATGTCCCGTGACTTCTTTAGAGTACCATAATACCAATTATACCAATAGGAATAAAAACCCGATGCTTCCTTCTTCTCGGCGTCTCACAAACGCAACTATTGCCGTTATCGAGCATACATGCAAACAACAACCCACAATCAATACAAGGCATACAAACATCAAACCATACATCAAGCAAAGGATAATTACATGATATAAATCAATAGGATGTTGGAGGTGTGATTTGATTGGATTGGGAGAAGATTTGGAGACAATAGGGAGAGGCTCCCTTTGGATTTATAGTCTAGGAACTACTTAAGAGAGGGGTTTTTGACCAAGGGCTTGATATGTATGATACCATTGTATAAAAATGATACCATCAGATAGGTATTGATAAAATGAAGCCAACAAAGGTGGTTTCACTATTTTATTAATTCCCTAGGATTTATAATGGAATTTTATAGTGGATAAAACTCTAGTTTTAGAAAATAATTCACCAGAACTGTTCTATAGTTCCTAAAATTATCTCCTTGGATGATTAAGTAGTATTTGGTGGACTGATTCAAGAGGAATTGGATTTACCTCAAAACAATTACCATAATGCCCTTGAGAAATTCCCAAAGGCAGTACTGGATGGGATTTGTCTTTTTCACCATATTTAAATTATAGAAGCTTTTTATGTGATTCCAAGGAAAAATGTTAGGCACTAATAATAACTTTCTGTAGAAAATGGAATCAACATTTTTGGAGTTACAGAGCTAGTGCTATGGATTTATTGGTGAATAAACCATACAGAGAACATTTTAATTCACCAAAATTCACCAGAGGTTTATAAAATTATGGGCTACTGGATTATGGAAGATGTTGAAAATTAGGTGTACTGGGAGTTAGCATGAGGTCAAAAACTCATTTGGTTTGACCTAGGGAATTTTCTAAATATAGAAAAGGATTGATTTTTATATTTTTATTAGCGGAAAACTAGGAAGAAAATGGGCATGGGGCTAGTTGGAGATGAAAGGTATGGACCATACCTTCCAGTAACAATTGGATTTACTCCATTTGGATTTGTAAAACTTTCTGGAGAAGTTTTTTAGTGAACTGAACAGATCTGGGTAGATGATTTATCATCTTTAATCTAAACCTTGTTTTGGCACAGAACTAATTCTGCATGTTAGGTAAAACATACAGGTACTTGATAAATTTTAGATCTGAATAATTTAAGTGGTTTTTTATTTTTGTTTGGATTTAAAACAAACTGCCAACACCATATCTCGAAAGAAAATTAAAAAGACAAAGGGCTGGCGGGCTACTGGGCTAGATCCAGGGAAGCAGGTGGGCCACGTAGGGGATTCGGCCCACCCATGCAGCAACGCGCATGGTAGGCGTGCTCGAAATGCTGACAGGCGTGGCCGGCCTATCACTGGCTGGGGTTGGCCGAAGGGGCACACAGGGATCTGGGACGTCCAGCTAAGGGGGATCCTACGACCCCCGTTCGTCTTCCCCGGCAGAACAGGCCCGACGGCGGCGGAACCCTAGGACGGAGGGGGAGGCTTGGGTGCTCACCTGCGGGCGCGGAGAGGCGACGGGAAGGGGCGGAGATGAAGTGGCGCTTGAAGGCGGTCAGAATGAAGGGCGGCATAGGGTGGTTCCCACTCCGGAGCGAGCTCGCGCGATGGTGGCCGAGGAAGATCTCGCTGGTGCTCGCCGAGGTTGGTACCTGCGGGGCCTGCATGTCGAAAATAAGGACATGGTTAGGTAGAGGAGGAAGAGTAGGTCAAAGTGAGGTGACATGTAGAGGGATAAGGTCTAGGGAGAGGAACTCTTGCTCGATTTCGTGGAGGAGGCCGAAGCTCCTTGTCCTTATGCTCTCGGGCAAGGCAGGGCAAGGGATAGGGAGAGGAGCTCTGGGAGGTGAGTGGAGGGTAGAGGGGGAAAATGAGGGCAGAGGGGTGAGCTGGGGTGGCCTGTGGACTTATAAACCGAGAGGGGTGGTGGTTGATGGGCAAAAATCCATTTGGACAAGGGCAAGGGTGCTGGCTTCCCATTGGCTGGTTGGGGTGGTGTTGGGTGGTGTGTGGGTCCAGTAGCTCGACCAGGGAGATTTTGGCTAGGCAAAGGATTATGGCCACACATCTTTATTTCCTCTCTCTAGAGCACAAGGGACAAAGAGGGGAGGGGAGCTAAAGTAGCTAGGGCTATAGTGCACGACCATGAGGGAGTGGAGTAGTGCTATGCAAGCTTGTCTTGATACCTTGGAGATAGTGGGCTTTGATTTGAATCAAATTTTGCTTGGTTGAGCAAAATTGATCAAGTGGATTCTTGTGAAGGAGTTTAAAATATTTGCATTGGGCAAAGTGTGGAAATGGTACTGGTGGATAGGGGAGGTCAAATAATCTCTTCTTGATTTAAATGGGATTTTTCTAAATATTATAACCCCATTTAAATGCACTTATTCAAAAAGTGCTGAAGTAGATTATGGAAGCTAAAATAATATTTTTACATGGGACAAGCTTGGTTTTTGATGTGATATGGTCCTAAATACCATAACACACATTGGAGAATTTTATTGGGATTTAAAGAGGTGGAAAAGTATTTTTGGGAATTTTTTCTTGTTTATGACATTTAAGAAAAGGGCAAAAAGAATTAATAAAGAATCTAAAAAATATTTATTATTGAGTTGGAAAGATGGGATATAATAGATAGGAATCAAATGTGCCTTGAGTTGGCAAGGTGATTTGGAAAAAAACAAACTTGCCTTTATAGACAAGGATTTTGAGAATTTAGTAAGCAAGGGAAATTAAATATCTTAATAATCCAGATAATTATGGGAAATTATTTGGGGATGCTTATATCCAAGGTAGATGCTGTATACATAGAATATATAACAATATAACCTTAGGTATTGACAAATAAGAGGTAATCTTGGAAGAAGAGGTTGATTTGAGGATCTAGGGTTTGGTTATTTTTATGCCACCTAAACAAGTTTGTATTTGTGTGCTCAAAGCTCAACCTGGTACAAGGGAGATATGGATAGATAGACCAAGTCATGTAGATTATCATGGAATCAAGATTTGTGATTGGTTGCATTTGAGGTGATCTAGAAGAGATGACAAACTTTGTTAAAAATAAGGCTGCCATAGCAGATATATCATGTAGCCTCCTAAACCATGTGGGTTTAAGAAGCACAAGGCTCCAATGGAAACAAGTGAAGTGGGAGTTGATAGGCCATGATTATTAGATCATAACCAAGCAAAGGGTTGGTCAAGGGGAGGTGGAATATGGATGTGAGCTTCTGCCGAAGTAGGCAAGATGATAAGATTTGCAGAAAAGATTATTATCTTGACTACAAAACCTTCATGGATGAGTGGGAATTAGAATGGATTAGCCAAGGGAAAGAGTAGGATTTGGTAGTACTAAAGATGTACTACAAGATGGTTCAAATACAGTCTCAAGAATGCACATGGGTTGGAAAAGGTAGAGCTCTAAAGATTGAATCTAGATAAGAATTCCAGACTTAGCCATTTTGGCAGATTTGGTGATTTTGACTAGTATGAAAGAGGGAAACATTTGAGAGGGTGGCAAGGGTTTATCCTGTCCATCAAGTGGTTGATGTTGAGGTATAGATTGAAAAGAGAGGATCCAAACTTGGATGCTTGATGATCACAAGCAAGGATTGGGTCCTAAGGGATGAGCTACTAGATTAGCTCACTCTAGTTCCAAAGCAAACAAGGCAATCAGCAGATCAAGGCAATTCATCAGACATCAGATCAAGGAAATTCATCTTATTACTTATCTAACTACTACTAGGGTTACCATCAAGCCTAGCTGGAGGTAAGGAGGGGTATTCTGAGTGGGGGTGTGCTTTGAAGGGAGATAAGGATCATCTTGGTATTCCTACCAAGATGGGAACAAAAAGGTTTTAATAAAGGATTTGGAAAACCTAGAGATAAGATTAGTTGAAGGTTCTGTCTTGAAAACATAAGGAGGTAATATATAGGTCTCCATAGTTTTGTTAATAGAAGCTAGCAAAGTATTTTGTTGTGTCAAAGTCATCTTGGCTCAGGTTTTGAAATGCCAGAACATTTGAGAATATGAAAGATGAGCCAAGACATCTCTTTTGTAAAGTAGCTTTTTGTAAACTAGTGTTGAGATGACGAGTACACAATAGTACACAAATAGTTGCATGAGCACAAGCAAATAGTTAAGCAAACCATTGCAAGAAAAAGTTTTTGTTCCCCCTGATTTTTGCCTTTTGGACAGTTAATCAGGGTTGCTGAAATCGGGATGTTATAGACTTTTCCCCCTTAAAATAATCTCGTCCCGAGATTAGGGAGGAGTAGGGTTAGGGTGATAACATCCGCTTAACAATTTAAGTGGTGGAAATTATTAGGCTCTGACAAGTTTTACAAATAGCCGGCGTGGTTAGTTACGGATCAGAGCTGAGGGGCTTACGGGAGAGGAAGGTCTTCATCGAGTACCGAACATGTGACTGACTGCGGGAGCGCTGCCGGAACGCGGCACCGGAAGGATCGTCTTTGCGATCTTGAGATCGGCAAGTGAACGACTACATCACCCACGAGAATCTACCCTCGTTAACCTCTTTGGAATCTTCGAGGGTGAGTACTCTAATCGACTCGTTCCTACAATCTAGTAGATAGATCTTGGCCTGTGTGTGTTCATGCGGTAGAAATTTTTTGTTTTCCATGCTACAAACCTGTCACATCCCAAGATTTTCCAAATCTTGTAATGTGAAAATAAATTAATAAAACAAAACTTTGTTTGATTTTCAAGGCCAGAAGAAACTTTTTGAAACCAAATTGGAACCTAAACACATTTGAATTAAATAAAATCCTAAAAGGATTTAAAAAGATAAACATTTTAAATAAAAGAAAATAAAATATTTTGGAAATACTATTTTAGATCTTTTAATAAAAGGATCTGGGTGTTCAAAAGAGAAGAATGAATTTATAAATCAAGAATATTTTATAAAGCCAAATTAAACCTTGACCAAAGCTTTTGGATTAAAACATTCTTATTTTAAATAAAATAGCAAAGGTTTAATTAAAAATAATAAAGGATTGCTTAAATAAAATAATAAGGATTTAATATCCAAGTTTTATTAATAAAAGTTCTGTCATTTATAAACCATCAAAACTTATTTGTTTAATTTAAAATAAGTTTTCCAAACATTTGTAAATCACAAATAAAATCTACTAAAATGTTCTGGCTTTATTTTTAGATTCAAAATAAATATATCAAATAAAACTTGTTTGAATTAATAATGAGAGTCTAATATTTTTAAATATTAATGGACTCTATAATAAAATGTTTTCCAAATATTTAATATTTCCAAATAAAACCTACTGATTTGGTTTGGAAGATATTTTAATTTCAAATAAAGATTTTATTAATAGAATCAAACTCTATTTAATTTAATAACTAAGGCCCATTTTATTTAATTACTAATGGACCCTAAAATAAGAGGTTATTTTGTTTTAAAACAAATCTTCCAAATATTCTTTATTTTCAAATAAACCTACTGATTTAGATTTGAAAAGTGTTTTCAAATGAGAATCTTTATTAAATAAATCAAACCATGTTAAATAAGTAAAGTTCCATTTTATTTAACTAAAGAATGGATTAATAAAGTTATTATTATTTTATTTTGGACTTTTGACCATATTACTAAACAGGACTAATTTCAATATTACAAAATTTGAGTGTTATTTGAATTGATTTGGTTGATGTTTGTTTGATTGGAAATTCAAAACAGAAAATAAAATAGAAAAGGAAAAGAACACAGAATATATATAAAAAAATAAAATAAGAAAGGAATCGACCCAACCCAACAGCCCAGCAGCAGCCCACCTAGCCCATCTACTCTCTCCCCGAACCGTTTTCCTCACCGCTGAAACAACCCGCAAAGCCCCTGACAAGTGGACCTCCCCCTCGCTTCTTTCCCACTGACTAACCGACCCCACTTGTCACTGTTCTTCTTCCCACCCGCACGACCTCTTCTCCCTCCTTCGACACCGCTCCTACCGATGATTTCGCGGCCTTAATTCGCTTTAACTCGACCACCGTTACCAGCTTTGATCACGCAGGTTGAAACGCCCAGGCCTCCTCTATAATTCCCCTCTGACACCTCGCGCTCGCACGCCTTAGACCACCTCAATTCCCTCCTCGAGCTCCTCTGTTCCGACCGCCGTCTCCGAACAATTCAGGCCAGTATAGACCACCTTCCACCTTTCCGAGCACGCTAGCTGCTTCCCCACTCCCAGACGCTCCTCCCCGTGCCCTTCCTTCAACCGCGGGCGCCTCGGAGCATCGGCTTCGACAAGCTCCGACAGCGTCACCGTCCGTTTTTACTCCGGCGACGACTCTCAGGTGAACCAGACCGCCCCGACCCCTCTCATTCATGCACACAGCATCGCCTTGCTCTTGCGCATCTGAATGTGCTCCTGTTCTGCCTTAGGGCGATCTGCAGCGACGACTCCTACCGCCACCACCGTCTGCTTCATCTCCGGCGAAGCCCACAGGTAGTATCCGACCACCCCACGCCCTCTCGTTCACACTCCCATACTCGCCACACCTTTCTGCGTCTGACCGCATCATTGTTTTGCTTCGGGATGATCCATAGCTTCGCCCTCGACCACGGACAGAACCACTCGACGCCGACCTCCACTCCGGCGAGCAATTGCCGCAGTATCCGAGCTCCCCTTGTCAAACCAACAGCACGATGAGCATCACCACGACCCTGCGATCTCGGTGAGCCTTCTCCTCTTCTTCCTTGCATCCTGAATCACCGACGACCACCCCACCGGAGCGCTGCCGCCAGAGCGCCGCCGTCAGCGCCGCCCACTTTAGGTCAGAGTCGCCAGTACCGTTCGATCCAGAATTAGCGGCCACGATTAGATCACTTATCGTCGAAGGGGTATGTCCTCTGGGCCACACGATCCAACTTAAATCCAACGCTCCGCAGCACACGATCCACCCGAACCGGTATCAACCAGTGGAATGACGCCGCGTGTCACCAGTCTGTTTAAAACAGATTTTGAAAATAGATTTAAAGGCCATTTTCAAACCCTTATAACTTTTGAACCACACGTCCAAATTTGGCAAATTTTATATCAATGAAATCAGGAGAACAAGCCCTAGCTAACCCTGGCCTTAGTTTTGAAAATAGTATCTGTTAGCTTGATTAAATTTGCAGAAACTTTTGTGTACTTGTTTAGAGTATAAAAATTGTTTAAATTTGATTTTAGGATTAAAACTTTTGCAAAATGGTTTTTAGTGACCATACTGACCCTAGGAACCAACCCTTGGTGTTAAAAATAATTTTGGTAAAATATAAGTTGAATTATTTAACTTAGCCATTTTCTAACCAGATAAACCCCTAGATTTTATCATAGAAATGTTGTTGCAAGGAAAACTTTGGGAAAATGTTTTGGACCAAAACTTACTGACCCAAAACATCAAACCTTGCCAAAGGCAACTCACTTGGTGAAAAACCTAAAGTTTTGCTTTGATAAGAATAATTTTCACCACATAAAATGATGAATGAATTTTAAAATGGTCTTAAGATAAAACCCAATTACAAATGACTTTGCCATTTTGGTAAATGACCAATTTGGACCATACAAAGTTTATAAACCTAGTAGAGACAAACCTTGTAAAAAGAAACCACCTTTGCATGACTTAGACTCCATTGATTTGGGTGTGAAATTATTTGTTTAACCTTGGTTTGGAATGTTAGTTGATTTGGTGATTTGCTTGATTGACTTGTAGTGAAATTAGCAAAGTGTGAAACTAGCAAGATCAAGAAAGTGAACCCCATTCCCTACCAAAAGGCAAGTTACACTATCATACAAAAGTCCTACTATTTTTATTATACTTAGTGGATTTTGAAAAACATGCATGAAAAGATATTTTATACTTATGCTATGCTAAATCCTAATAGGATTCCCTAAACACTCCTTAGTGAAAATATTGAAGTTGTACATGCTTAGCCATGCTACATGCTATGTTTTGAAAAGAGATACATGTTGAGATTTTACAAAGATTGAGAAAAGAACTTGTATTTTACATAATAAAATAAGGACTCAATGAACCACCTAGGTGGAGGATACTTTAAGTTTTGGAGAAGGTGGCAACAAAAGGGAACCATGTCTATGGTAATCACTTTGTGTTGTGCTCCAAAAGAAAACCACCTAGGAAACTTAGAGATCAAACATGTTTCTCCAATTGTGGCTTTCGTGTGCAACCACATGCTATTATGGCTCTGGCTTAGTCAATTACATTAGGAAGACCCATACATTGTCTTTAGTTACTGGACATGGGGATCTGGAATGCGTCATGGGGCCTGAAGACAAAGCTAGCAATGATGTATGGGAGGACCTTTTGGAAAGACTTCGTCACATTCTCAATCTGCCAGTACTCCATCTTGGTGAGCACTAATCCAGTAGGCCACTGGTGGCAAAAGGATGGGATTGTGTCATGTGGGTAAAGTGTACTCCTTCTGCAGAAGTAAATAGAATCTAAGTACTTAGCCGTGTCCCCGGTTACGGACAATACTGAGCAACTAAAGTTTGAACTATGGGAGATCTCAACATTCCAACTTCTAATATAAAAACTTGATGCCCTTGTGTGTCTACCAAGGAATTCAAAGAGATTTTTGTAAAGCTTGTTGCACTTGGGGTTACCAAGGTGCTCAAGAACATGATGTACTTGGGGTTTTACCAAGGAACTCATGAAATTTTATAAAACTTGATGCACTTGGGGTTACCAAGTAGCTCAAGGGATTTTTGACAAGGATTTGAACACTTGAGTTTCTACCAAGGAGTTCAAGGAACTTGGAAAAGAAATTTGACAAAGGACTTAAAAACCCTTTTTGAAAAGATAGGATAAAATATTGCTTTATGCAAAGAAGCCTTAAACTCTACTTAGCCAAATATGCATATAATGATAGGATCCACTCTTATAATACATAGAAGTGAAGCTTGCCAATACAAATCAAAATGTATTGACCCTTGTGGCTGTAACTTGTAATGTTGCAGGTTGATTGTTTTAAATGAAGATTGTTTGATTGACTAGGACTACAAAGCCTACAACCAACATCTGCCTGTGGCACTTTGAAGATGATGAACCCATACTTATAGTTATTCCGCTGCCAATGTAATGTAATAGCCAAATGAGCTATGTTTGATGTAATAAACTTATGTTATTCCTGGTTATAAATTTTTATTATGACCTTTGTATCTTGATATTACATCTTAACTGTGGATGCTAGCTATTGATCCAGGGACTAGCATTGTAAAACACAGGAGGGATCAATCTTATCTAAGGTTGGGACCCCTTACAAAACCCCTATAGTGGTATCAGAGCCATGTCTATATGTAGATCTGTTGCACGAGTAGAACACAATGGGCATTGTGGGTGTTGGTGCTTTTATTATCAATTCCTTTTTCTGTACTTTGCATCTTGCGGTATCGTGGGATGAAGCGGCGCGGGCTAACCTTACATGATTTCGTTCATGAGACATGCTCCACGCTCAACATGCAACTTGTATTGCATAAGTGGATTTGCGGGTGTCTGTCTCTCCCATCATAGTAAATATTCAATTTACAACGAGCACTCGATAGTTCAAGCATCAACATTGTGGTTCTTGTTCATAAGTTAGAACGGTACTTATTGAAAGCCCCAAACCACGCAAAATATGCAAAGAAAATTAGAGGCATCTAACTTTGTTTTGCAGGGGTGTGCTGTGATGTGATATGGCCATGATTGTGATTATATATGATGTATGCAATGTTCCTTATTGTAAGTCGGCAACCGGCAGAAGCCTTATGGTTGTATTTTAATTTCGTTAAGAATTGCGTGTCTATTATTCAAAGTAGTTGTAATAGTTGATGCTGGTGGATGACAACCATGGAGCAGTTCCATTGACCTTGACGCCACGCCGGTGATGATGGAGATCATGTTTGTGCTTGAAGATGGAGATCCGTAGCACAAGAAGAAAGTCCATACCATATCACCTATTTTTAATTGCATGTGATGTTAATCCTTTTATGCATATTGTATTGCTTAGAGCGTGACGGTAGCATTATAAGATGACCCCTCTCACAAAAATATCAAGTTATAACGTGTTCATCCTTAGTCGGCATTGTTGCCAAGACTCGTTGTTTCAAAGCACCATGTGATGATCGGGTGTGTTAGATTCTGTGAGTGTGTACAACGGGAGAAAGCCAAATTTGCTCATGCGGAAACTAAGGTTTGATCTTGACGAGCCTAGCATGTACATACATGGTCTCGGAACACGGATCATCGAAAGGTAAAGCATGAGTCATATAGTAGATATGATGAACATGTTGATTGTTCGCCTTTGAAACTACACCATCTCTCATGATGATCGGTTTTGATGTAGTGGATTTGGTTCGTGTGATCACTAAAACAATGTGAGGGATGTTGTTTTGAGTGGGAGTTTACCTAGGTTAATTTAACTATTAATTAGAACTCAATTTGTCATAAACTTAGTCTAAACTATTGCAAATATGGTGTAGATCAATGGAGGCCCCTACCACCAATTTTAATGCGTTCCTAGAGAAAGAAAAGTTGAAAAACAATGGAAGAAACTTCATGGATTGGTTCTGCAATTTGAGGATTGTCCTCAATGCTGGTCAGTTGACCTATGTGATGGATGCACCGCTAGGTGACCCACCTGCAGAAGATGCTACCGATGATGAGAAAAATGTTTTCCATACTCGGAAGAATCAGTACTCCACGATTCAATGTGCTATCTTGTATAGTTTGGAATCGGAGCTTCAAAAGAGGTTTGAGAACTTTGACCCACATGATATTTTCCGTGAACTCAAAATGATATTTGAGGCTCACCCAGAAGTTGAGAGTTATGAAGCTTCTGAAAAGTTCTTTAACTGCAAGATGGAAGAGGGCAGCTCTGTCACTGAGCATGTGCTTAAGATGTCTGGGCACGCTAATAAACTCCAAAGCTTGGGAATAATAATTCCTAATACGTTGGGGATTCACCGTGTCCTCCAATCACTACCACCAAGTTACAAGAACTTTGTGATGAACTACAATATGCAGCACATGGATAAGACGCTGCCAGAACTCTTCTCTATGTTGAAGTCTGCGGAAGTGGAGATCAAGAAAGAGCACCAAGTGTTGATGGTCAATAAGACCACCAATTTCAAGAAGCAAGGCAAGCCTAAGAAAAAGGGAAACTTCAAGAAGGGTGGTAAGAAAGCTACCGCGCCGGCGAAGAAGACCAAGGATAGGCCTAAGCCTGATACTGGGTGCTTTTACTGCAAGGTAGAAGGTCACTGGAAGTGGAATTGCCCCAAGTACTTGGCGGATCTGAAGAACGACAACATCAAGAAGAAAGGTATATCCGATATACATGTTATTTATGTGTATCTTACTAGTATTCGTAGTAGTGCCTGGGTATTTGATACTGGTTTGGTTGCTCATATTTGTAACTCAAAACAGGTGCTGCAGAATAGACGGAAACTAGCGAAGAACAAGGTGACGATGCGTGTTGGAAGTGGATAAAAGGTTGATGTGATCGCGGTCAGCACGCTACCTCTTCATCTACCATCGGGATTATTTTTATACTTTAATAATTGTTATTTGGTGCCTGTGTTGAGCATGAACATCATATCCGGATCATGTTTATTGTGAGATGGTTACTTGTTTAAGTCCGAGTATAATGGTTGCTCGATTTATATGAGTAATATGTTTTATGCACATGCACCCTTGATAGATGGTATATTCTTGTTGAATCTCGATTGTAGTAATACACATGTTAATAACATTAAAGCTAAACATTTGAAATTAAGTGATAACTGAACCTGTATGTGGCACTGTCATCTTGGTCATATAGGAGTGAAGCGTATGAAGAAACTCCATTCTGATGGACTTCTTGAATCACTTGAAGATGCGAAGCATGTCTGATGAGAAAAATGACTAAGACTACATTTCCTGGTATGATGGAGCGAGCTACGGATTTATTGGAAATCATACATACCGATGTGTGTGGCCCAATGAGTGTAGCATCGCGCGGTGGTTATCGTTATGTTCTTACTTTCACGAATGACTTGAGTAGATATGGGTATATCTATTTCATGAAAACTAAGTCCGAAACTTTCGAGAAGTTTAAGGAATTTCAAAGTGAAGTGGATAATCAACGTAACAAGAAGATTAAGTTTTTATGATCTGATCATGGAGGTGAATATCTAAGTTACGATTTGGCGAGCATTGAAAGAAATGTGGAATAATTTCACAATTGACACAGCCGAGAACACCACAACTTAATGGTGTGTCCGAATGTCATAATCAAACTCTCTTAGATATGGTTCGTTCTATGATGTCACTTACAGATTTACCTTTGTCATTTTGGGGTTATGCATTAGAAACATCCACATTCACTTTAAATAGGGCACCATCTAAATCCGTTGAAACGACACCGTATGAATTATGGTTTGGGAAGAAACCTAAATTGTCGTTCCTTAAAGTTTGGGGTTGCGAAGCTTATGTAAAGAAGTTACAGCCCGACAAGCTTGAACCCAAAGCGGAAAAATGCGTCTTCATAGGATACCCGATGGAATCTATTGGGTATACCTTCTATCATAGATCCGAAGGCAAGATCTTCGTTGCCAAGAATGGATCCTTTCTAGAGAAGGAGTTTCTCTCAAAAGAAGTGACTGGAAGGAAAGTAGAACTCGACGAGGTTGTCGAACCTTCTCTCATATTTGAGAGTAGCGCATCACCGGAAGAATTTCCTGTAGCGCCTACATCAGTAGGAGAGGAAGCTAATGATAAAGATCACGAAACTTCAGTTGAAGTTACTACGGAACCTCGCAGGTCAACAAGGACTCGTACCACTCTTGATTGGTATGATCCCGTTATGAGTGTCATGTTGGTGGACGAAACCGACGACCCTGCGACATATGAGGAAGCGATGATTAGCCCAGATTCCAATTCATGGCAAGAAGCCATGAAATCCGAGATCGGATCCATGTATGAAAAAAAAGTATGGACTCTGGTGGACTTACCGGATGGTCGGAAGGCTGTCGAGAACAAATGGGTTTTCAAGAAGTAAATAGATGTAACCGTCTACAAAGCTTGACTTGTCGCAAAAGGGTTTCGACAAATTCAAGGAGTTGACTACGATGAGACTTTCTCACTGGTAGCGAAGCTAAAGTCTGTGAGGATTTTGTTATCAATCTCTGCATATTATGATTATGAGATATGGCAGATGGATGTCAAAATAGTGTTCCTCAATGGAGACATGGATGAAGAGTTGTATATGGTACAACCCAAAGGTTTTGTTGATCCTAAAGATCCTAAAGTTTCAGCAAGCATCCCAAAGTTGGAATCAACATTTTGATAAGGTGATCAGCTTTGGTTTTATACAAACTTATGGAGAAGCTTGTATTTACAAGAAAGCGAGTGGGAGCTCTGTAGCATTCCTAGTACTATATGTGGATGACATATTATTGATTGAGAATGATATAGATCTTCTTAAAAGTGTCAAAGATTATTTGAATAATAGTTTTTCAATGAAGGATCTTTGCAAAGCTGATGATATATTAGGAATAAAGATTTATAGAGATAGATCAAGACGTCTAATATCATTGTCATAGACTACATATTTGGACAAAGTTCTAAAGAGGTTTGGAATGGAAGATAGCAAGAAAGGGTTCTTGGCCATGTTTCCCAATACAACCTTGAGTAAAACTCAGAGTCCTGCTACGGCAGAAGATAGATAGAGAATGAGTAAGACTCCCTATGGCTCAGCTATAGGATCTATCATGTATGCCATGCTATGTACTAGACCCGACATTGCATATGCTGTTAGTTTGACTAGCAGATATCAAAGTGATCCAGGGGTGGATCATTGGACAGCAGTCAAAAGAATCCTTAAGTACTTGAGAAGAACTAAGGATATGGTTCTTTCTTATGGAGATGATAAACAACTTGTTGTTAATGGTTACACCGATGCTAGTTGGAACACTGATCCGGATGATTCTAAATCTCAATCTGGATACTTATTTACTTTGAATGGTGCAGCAATGAGCTGGAGGAGTGCAAAGCAAAGCATTCTGGCGAGTTCTTCAACTGAATCGGAATACATAGCTGTTTCGGAGGCTTCACAAGAGGAGATATGGATGAAGGAGTTCATTGCAGAGCTCGGTGTGGTTCCCAGTGCGCTGGACCCAATGTCTATCTACTGTGATAACATGGGCGCCATAGCCAATGCGCAAGAACCAAGGTCACACAAGAAGCTGAAGCATATCAAGCTGCATTTTCAGGCTATTCGAGAGCATGTCCAAGATGGTGACATAAATATTTTCAAAGTACACACAGATCTGAATGTGGTGGATCTGTTGACTAAACCTCTCCTAAGGGCAAAACATGACCAACACAAAACCGCCATGGGTGTTCGGTATATTACCATGTAATCTAGATTAGTTGACTCTAGTGCAAGTGGGAGACTGTTGGAGATATGCCCTAGAGTCAATAATAAAAGTATTTATTATTATATCTTTGGGTTTATGATAAATGTTTACATTCATGCTATAATTCTATTAACCGGAAACATTAATACTTGTGTGATTTGTAAACTTGTTAGAGTACCTGGTATAGCCTCTTTATAATACTAGCTTGTTGGTTGATAGATGATCATGGTTTCCTGATCATGAACATTGAGATGTTATTAATAACAATATCATATCATTAGGAGAATGGTGTGATGGACATACTCCTATAGATAAGCGTAGCATAAAGATCAAGTCATTTCAATAGTTTGTTTGCTATAAGCTTTCTTTCTGATACATAGTAACCTAATTCCTTCAACCATGAGATCATGCTAATCACCATCACCGGATGGATGCTTTGATGACATCAAACACCACTTCGTAATTGGGTGGTTATAAAGGTGGAATTGACTGTTTAGAAAGTATGTGTTGAGGCACATGGATCAAGAGTGGGATTTTTCCATCCATATGACAGATAGATGTACTATGGGCCCTCTAGGTGGAATGTCATCCAATTATCTTGCAAGCATGTGACTGGATCACAAGGGATCACATATCACAGGAACGAGTAAAGATTACTTATCAGTAAAGAGGTTGAACTAGGTATGTAGAGATACCGATGATTAGACCTTGGATAAGTAAAATATCACGAGACAAAGGGAAATTGGTATCGTATGTAATTGGTTCATTCGATCGCAAAGTAATCATAGAAATATGTGGTAAAAATATGGATTTCTAGATTCCTCTATTGGTTATTGATCGGAGAAGAGTCTCGGTCATGTCTGCATAATTCATGAAACGTAGGGAGACACACTTAAGGATTCAATGTTGTTTAGTAGATATGGAATGTGAGTAAGAAGAACGAATATTGTTCGGAGTCTCGGATGGGATCCGGGATATCACGAGGAGATATGGAATGGTCCGGAGAATAAGATTCTTGTAAGGAAAGTCCAATTCCGTAGTTCGGGAATGATTCTGGTGTTTTCACCGAAATGATCTAGAAGGGTCCATAAAATTCAACGGACCGGAAGGGGAAGGGTACATGAATGTGTCATGACTAATTGGAATGATTGCATCATGTCCTAGGTCACTTGGCTGGGCATTTGAAAGAAAGAAATTAAACTCCAAATTGAAAGTCAAAAGGCAAGTTTGAAAAGTCAAAATGGGACAATGTTTCCTGGTGGAGGGAGGAGAGCAAACATCCTCTCCCTCCACCATGCGCCTAGTAGGAGAGGGACTTGGGGAAGGTTTCAAACTCCCCTCCCCTAGCTGCCCCTCCCTCTCATAAATAAAGGGGAGGGGGTGCCCCCCAAGACCACAACAAACCCAAGACCCCCAAGCCACCGCCTATAACATCCCAAAAATATTGATCAAGGTTATCAATTCCAATCACCAAAATTAGGGTTAACAAAAACTTTAGTTAATTAAAATAAATATGAATGCATGTGTGTATGTGATGATTGTATGAATGCATAAATGGACTTATGTGATTGTTGTGAATAGAAAGGAATGGTATAAAGATAAAAACAACATCATCTAAAACATTTCCAAGAAGAAACAAATCAACAGAAATTCAAAAACAAACAAAACAAGCAAATGGTCATTTTTGCCAATCTTGCTCACTGGACCATTTTGAGTGTTTCTAGTCCAAGATTTCAAACAGAAACAATTCCATTTGTTTTCACCCTTGCTAGACAAATTAAAATTGAGCCCAATCCCAACTTTCAAACCCACAGAAACATTTGGCAACTTGATTCAAATGACATCTCAAAATTGAATCTATATCATATGTGAAGATCACCGTTTCTCAAAACCCCACCAAAAAAGTGCACCTTGACCTTTCCAAGCAACCAGACACTACCTAGTATGTGACTAGTACACCCACCAATTTTCATCAAAAAATTCAAATTCAAATCTCTTTCGGCCATTTCATCAAACACCTTGCAAACACAAATCAAACAAAACATCAAACACTACAGTGAGCAGTGTTTGTGCCTAACTTGTGCCCTCTCTAGCTCATAGCACACTCTCATTAGATCATCTAGTTAATTTAACAAGCCCTAGCTCACTGTAAGCTTGGCATTGCCATCAATGGTGACCATGCCCGAGCCCAAATGGCCACCCCATTATCCACAACAATCTAGGAGCAGCTCTAGCCTCACCAACCTTGTTTGGGACACGAGCCACCGTCCATCGCCACCCCCTGTCTAGTGCCCAAGCCTTGCCAGGCCCTCGACCACTCAAAACAAGCGCGCCCAACTTCTCTGCAAGCATGCCGAGAGCGCACCAGAGCGCCACGCGCGACACGCGAGCATAGACCACACCCCACACTTGCCGCTTGTGTGTGTGATCACCACCGCCCCAGGAACCACCAGCACATGCCCGTTCGTAGCCGCGCAACTAGGACAGCCTGTGCGCCATTAAAACCTCCGTCGGACCCGCCCAAATCATCACAGCGTTCTCACCAAATTACACCGCCCCATGCCTATCCACCATGCCGTTGAGATTCGCCTGGAGACAGTGCACCGTCCCTACCCCCAGCCATACCGTTAGCTTGCTGTGCAGACGACCATGACGAGCTCCACCCGCACCCTTCGGTCCCCTCTTGGCACTATAAATAGAGGTCTTCGCCATTAGATTTCAGCACACCATCTCACTCCCCACCTCTGACTGATCACACCCACTCATACCCAGAGCAAGGAGAGTAGCAGGTTGCCGAAATTTCGCCGGAGTCTGCCGCGGAGGAGGAGAAGAGGAGCCGTAGATTGGAGCCACCCCAGGAGGAGCCACCGGTACCAGGAGGATCGCCGTCTTCGACTTTGTTGTTCGCCACCATCGCCGAACATCGCCTAAGCCCCGGTGAGCCCCCACAGACCCCCACTGGCCGCGTTAGGGTTCAGTCTCGCCGGCGCTGCCTGACGGAGATGACAAGCCCTAGCCGTTAGATTAGATATTAATCGCACGGTTCAGATTGCCCCGTACCCCTTTGCACCCCCTGTCTTGTTGAATGGTGGGGACATCCACTTAACCCCACCCCCGCGCGTGCTGTGCGCTGGCCTAGTTACACTCCCGTGCAACCCAGTTAGTTTGAATTTATATTTTTCAACTTAGTTAAAAACCTAGTACTGCTTGTTGATTCAAAAATCATTTCAAGGAGATTCACTGAACCAAATTGCATGAAACTAATTTTGCTAGAAAGGTACTAAAATTCTTAATCCAAGCCCGTTGGATTCAAATTATTTGGATTTGTAGATACCCTATAGTAAAAATAACATGGCAGAGACTTTTTTGCATTCAAACATTTTTCAAAATTCAACCATAAATGATTTTGAGTTGATCCCAACCCTCAAAAATCACATTTGATAATACCTTTCTGAATATATAAAAATGTCAAAGTTTACTTGCAGAAATAATGGACAAGTAATAAACGAATGCCCCATAGGCATTTCTAGTCACTTTATTTAATTAAAATAAAAAGATTAAACCTTATTAAAATTGTGACACCACTTTGAATCACATTCCCAAATACTGAAATATGTGGTGATGGCATGTGTCAACATGATCCCATGTTTTAGTTGGAGAATATTAAATCTTAAGTAGTTTTTCAATGAGTAGAAATTACTTTTCTAAAATAAAATAAATAAAACTATTTCCCTAATCTTTGTGATAATAGTGATGATGCTAAATCATCTAGTGTGAACCTTTGTGTGCTAAATAGAGTAGTTAAGAATTGTTTGGTGATTGTGTACCTCGTATTTATTTATAGACGCTAGTACCGACCAAGGATACGAGGATGAAGGAGAATACTACGAGGAAGAAGCCAAGGAGAACTTCAACCACTGCACTGCACAAGGCAAGCCTCACTACACAAGTTAACTTAGCAAGCTACTATCTTAGCAAGCTAAGCTAAACCATGCAAGTTTTACTTGCAAGCTTACACCTACAAGATAATCTATGCAATGCATTAGGCATGCCTTGATTATACAAATTGATGATACCCAATCTTAGTTTTACTTGCAAGCTTAGTTAGTTTATTCCTTTATCAAAGCTTTTATTTGATTTTACTTAGTGAATTATAGATGTTAGAAAGATTTTTAAAGGTAGCATAAAGAGCATAAAACTTGGCCTAAGTTAGACAAATCTTG
This sequence comes from Avena sativa, assembly GCA_916181665.1. NCBI lineage: Eukaryota > Viridiplantae > Streptophyta > Magnoliopsida > Poales > Poaceae > Avena > Avena sativa. The sequence goes on from OV702280.1 coordinate 99,375,065, forward strand.
ATATCATCCCGAGGCATGATATTTAACTTAGAAAAGTCACACCTAATTATCACCCCTCATTAGTTTTATCCCCACTTGTAGTTGCTAGTGCTAAGCATAAAACTTGATCACTTTAGATGGTAATACTTGCTGAAAATGATTATGAAAACCTTGGTATGATGAGTTATTCTACTGAAATGTTTTGACATGTGTTCTTGAACACCAGATGATTTTGATGATGAAAATGTTGAGGCATGAGCCTTAGCCCTTTATAAAACTGATGGTTGTCTGGATGCGATACCATTCCAATTTTACCATACAACCACATTACCCGAAATTGGGTAGGGCTTGACTGGAAGTTTATATCCATTAGTATGGGTTCCCTTGCAGCCAAGGTTTGAGCTGAGGCTACCTTGTGAAGATTGAACACCTATGCAGTTCCCAAGATGACAGATGGTCATAGTTGGGAGGCCAAACTCTTAGGAGAGGTGCCTATACTAGGACGTGTAATTGACAGGCTAGGATTGATTATCCGCATACTGAGTATGGTGAATTCAGGATTGTTCCTGACGGATGTATCGAATATTGTGGTGAAAGTGTACCACCTCTCCATAGTGTCAAACTATTGGAATAGCCGCGTCCGCGGTTTTGGATAGTTGGAGTGGCCATACTGTTCCGTCGTCAGATGTTTTCAAAATGACTTGTGAAATGAATCATGACTTTGACTTGACCACAACAGGGTCGTGATATGAAAATTCAATTTCCCACTTAGGTGTTCTAAAACTTTCAACTAGCTTTCTTTGCTTCTGAACTCAGTTAAGGTAAATATGGCTTTTTGGAAAACAACCTAGAGCTTAGTATTCCTACTCAAAACCACTTCACTTGTTAGTCTTAGTTTGCGAGTACTTAAAGAGTACTCATGGATTTGTCCCTAGCTATTCCTGTGGCTAGACTATGAAGAGGACTATCAGGAGGATGGACCGCAGGAAGGTTACGACAACTAGGATCATCTCCCATCGTCAGAATTGCCTGTGACCATGAAGATGGAGTCTCGCCCATGCTACCATTATTATTACGTTATTCCGCTGCTATGAATGTATTAAGAACTGGATCATGTGATCCTTCATTTGTTGTAAGACCTTATGTATGATTTGTATTGGATGATGTACTGTGATATCCAATCTGTTATGTCTCGCAAAAATGGTAATCCTGGGATTTTGATGTATGGCATAACATGCATCTGGGATTAAAAATCCGGGTGTTGAGAAGTTGGTATCAGAGCCATCCTGACCATAAGAGACCCTAGTTTAGAATGGACGTTTGAATCAAAAACTTAGTTTCAAAACAAAGGAAGTGAGTATTTATGAAAAATTATTCTCATTCTTACCACTTAGACTCTTTCCTGAAAATTCATGTTCCTAAAAAATTATTGCAAACTTACATAAAATTTGACACACTTGATCACTCTACTAACTTATTCATCCTATATTCTTATAGATGGACGTGAAGTATAGCAAGTTCTATCAGTTGGGAAATGGAGGAGATCTCATCTTTGAGCGTGACTTGGACCAGCTTTCGGAACTTCTGGAGCGCCCGCACCCCAAGTTCTTTGGAGCTCAGATCAACGATTAGGAAGGAGAGGAACTGCAATGGCTGATTATTGCAAGTCTCCGAGGAAAGATTGAAGCCCCCACCTCAGAGGGAATTCAGTTCACCATTAGAGAAAACAACTGGCTCGATGGACTTGCTAGGGCTATGCAGGAAGCTCTTGCCCGTCTGTGTGGGCAGAGTATCAATCAGATCAAGGGTACCCGCTTTGAGTTATATCCATAGCGTGATGTTATGGGATAGCCATTGGAGGTGCCACGTCACCCAGATCTGAAGCATCAAGTGGACCATCTCAGCTTCATGATGTATGACCGGCAGAAGGAGTTGGACAATGCCCGTTCCTACGCCAACCACAACTCTGCCATCGCCGTCAAGAAGGATCAGACCATCGCCATGCTAGTGAAGGATCACCAGTCTCGTTGCCGTCAGCTCGACAAGAAGGAGCGCCTCATTGCCTGTCTCCGTCACAGGATCACAGACATGGAGGAGACCATCCACGAGAGGGACATGCAGCTTGAGGAGAGGGAGAATGCAGGAGAGGATATCCGTGGAGACCCCTACTCCTATCTCAGTGACAATGATGACTTTCTGGAGGATCAAGCCATGGACTTCTTCACCGATGAGGATGATTTCGCCTTCATTGATGATGATGATGAGGATGATGATGAAACCGATCCCGATGAGTAGTAGCACTTGAGCACTAGCGTTAGTGAGTTGTATCCGGTCCCACTGTATCGTAGTTTCACAGAATGGTTCTTAAAACCATATGTTTTTACTTGTTGTGGTGTACGTTTGTATTGTGTGCTATGAATGAATGAAAAGCAAGTTGCTAGAAAATCTGAGTCAAACTTCAAAAACTTTTCAAAAACAAAACCCTGGACCTTATAAATTTCCCTCTTTTCTCATGATCTATCTCAATCTTCAGATGCCTCGCGGAGGAAGCACTTCATCCCCGGACCCGATGTTGCAGATTTTGCAAATGTTGGTTTCTGACCATGAAGTTGAAAGAGCCGAACGTGAAGACAACTTAGCCACCCTCCAACACATAGATCAGATGGCCAACAACAACCAAGGCCATGGAAATCAGGACAACCATGGATCAAAGCTCAAGAACTTTCATAACGCCAACCCACCCATATTCACTAAGTCTGAAGAGCCCCTAGATGCCGATGATTGGCTGCAAACCATGGAGAATAACTTGGAAGTTGCAGGAGTAGAAGCCAACGAGAAAGTATTGTTTGCCACCCACTATCTGGACGGAGACGCAAGAGCATGGTGGAACAACGTTCGCGCCATGAATGGAGGACAAATGATGACTTGGGTGAATTCAAAATCAAGTTTAGCAGAACCCATGTGCCATCGGGTTTGATCAAGCGGATGAGGGATGAATTCAGAGAATTAAAGCAAGGAAGGATGTCAGTAGTTGAGTACCGTGACAAATTTTTGTCATTGGCTAGGTATGCACCGGATGAGATTGACACTGAAACCAAGAAGAAGGAGAGATTCTTGAATGGTCTGCATGATGAGATGCAAACGGTATTAATCAACATCCCGTTTGCTGATATTGAAGCCTTAGTGGATTCTTCCATTCAGATGGAAGGCAAGATCAACCAAGACAATGAGAATCGCAAGAGTAGAATGATGCATCAACCAGGAACCCACCATACCCCAAAGTATCGCCCCAACCCATCTCCAGGATTTTCCCCAAGAAACAATAGACCTCCGATGAACCGCCCAACCTATCCCAACAGTGGAGGAGGAAACCTAAGGCCTGGAGGAAATCATAACAACAACCCCGGCAACCCTAGCAATTTCAATCGTGCACCGCCAAAGTTCAACAACAACAATGTCGCTACCAACACCAATACTGCCCCAAGGACTGGAAGCAATGATGTGCCTATTGCAGCAAAGGACAAGTCTCAGGTGACTTGTTATGAATGTGGAACCAAGGGTCACTATTCCAATGAGTGCCCCAAGAAGATTGCAGCAGCTCCCAATGCAAATGCCCCAGCTCAGCAACAGCGTCGTGTTCAGCCCGAAAGGAGATTTGCCCCAGGGAATTCACTCAACCGCAATGGCCGTCTATTTCTCATGAATGCTGAAGAAGCCCAAGAAGCTCCAGATGTCGTGCTGGGTATGTTTTCTGTTAACTTGGTACTTGCAAGAGTGTTGTTTGATTCTGGAGCATCACACTCGTTTGTTACCGAAGAATTTGCATGCACTAGTAAGATTCAACCAACAAAATTCAAGCCTGTTATGATAGTTCAAATACCTGGTTCAACCACCAAAGCTAGACAAATTTGCAAGGCCGTACCTTTACGAATCCATGGCATAGATTTTTATGCTAATCTAACAGTACTCGGAACTAAAGGTTTGGAAGTAGTACTAGGAATGGATTGGATGTCGAAACATAAAGGATTAATCGACTGTGCCAAGAAAGCCATAACCATGACCAGTATAGCCGGACTATTAGTAGAGCATGTATCTGAAACCTTGCCCCGTCAATTCAAGTGCAACAAGAGTCTAGCCCAGCCAACCATTGACCAAGTCAGAATAGTCTGTGAATACCCTAATGTATTTCCAGATGTTTTGCCCAGTATGCCCCCAGATCGGGATATCGAGTTTATCATTGAACTAATCCCTGGAACTGGACCAATATCCCAGAGACCATATAGTATGAACCCGTCTGAATTAGTGGAGCTGAAGAAGCAACTGGATGCTATGCTGGAGATCGGATTGATTCAACCAAGTCCTTCGCCATGCAGATCACCTGTTTTATTTGTGGAAAAGAAAGATGGAGGTAACCGTTTATGTACGGATTATCGGAAGTTGAATGACGTCACCATCAAGAACAAGTACCCACTGCCGAAGATAGAAGAATTGTTTGACCAGTTGACCTGTGCCAAAGAGTTTTCTAAGATTGATCTTATAACTGGTTATCATCAACTCAAGATTCGCGCAGAGGATATTCCAAAGACTGCCTTTACCACCAGATATGGACTGTATGAGTACACTGTCATGTCTTCTGGATTAACCAATGCCACCGCTTATTTCATGAACCTCATGAATAAGATTTTTATGGACTTCCTGGATAAGTTTGTCGTTGTTTTCATTGATGAAATTATGATATTTTCCAAATCAGAAAAAGAACATGAGCTACACCTAAGGACCATCCTTGGAACCGTTAGGGAGCACCAGTTCTATGCCAAGTTTAGCAAATGTGAATTCTGGTTATAGGAAGTAGGATTCCTCGGACATATTGTATCAGCCGGAGGAATTTCTGTTGACCCTGCAAAGGTGAAGGAATGGCAAGCCCCAACCACTCAAACCCAAGTTCGTGCATTTCTCGAATTAGCGGGATATTACCACAAGTTCATAGAATGATTCTCGAGTATCGCAAGACCCATGACCCAATTGTTGAAGAAGGACAAGAAGTTTGAATGGACGGACAAATGTGAAGCAAGTTTTCAAGAACTCAAGAACAGATTGATATCAGCCCCAATCTTGATCATGCAGTATATCACGAAGCCCTTTGATGTATATTGTGACGCATCCAAGATCGGTCTCGGTTGTGTTCTTATGCAAGAAGGCAAGGTCATATCTTATCTATCCCGACAACTAAAGCAACATGAGAAGAATTATCCCTCCCATGACCTTGAACTAGCAGCTGTAGTTCTAGCCCTGAAGACATGGAGGCATTACCTTATGGGTAACCGTTGTGAGATTTATTCGGATCACAAAAGCCTGAAGTACATTTTCACTCAGAAGGAGCTGAATATGAGGCAAAGGAGATGGATCAAGCTAATCAAGGACTATGATCTGGACATTCACTATCACCCCGGTAAAGCCAATGTGATAGCGGATGCCCTTAGCAGATTGCCGTGTCGCTTGAACTCTATGATTCTGTAGGAGCAACCAAGTTTGCACAAGGAGTTGGAAGATTTTAGAATTGAATTAGTAAGTGAAGGATTTTTGGCTAGCATAGAACTTCAACCCACTTTGATCAGTTAGATTAAGGAGGTGCATAAAGGAAATGCTAGTATCGACGGAATAAAACGTCGCATCGGTACAAGTAAAGTATCCGGATTCACCGAAGATGAAGAAGGAGTTTTGTGGTACAAAGGACGTCTCTGTGTACCAACAGATTCCGAGTTGAAGCAAGCTATTTTGAAAGAGGCCCATGATACCCTTTATTCTATCCACCCCGGAGGAACGAAGATGTATCAGGATCTGAAGAAGAAATTTTGGTGGCATAAGATGAAGAGAGAAATCGGAAGCTATATAGCCAAGTGTGATATTTGTCAGAGAGTCAAGGCAGGACATCAGAGACCCGCAGGATTGTTGCAACCATTGCAGATTCCGGAATGGAAATGGGATTCCATAGGAATGGATTTTATCACCGGTTTGCCTACATCTAGTAGGGGAAATGACTATTTGGGTCATAGTTGATAGATTGTCCAAGGTCGCCCATTTCTTACCAGTCAATACCACCTACCAAAGTTCGAAGCTAGCGGAGTTGTACATCGCTAGAATCGTCAGTTTACATGGAGGCCCCAAGAACATCGTGTTGGATCGAGGAACTCAGTTTACCTCGAGATTCTAGGTGAAAGTCCAAGAAGGATTAGGAACCCGACTAGATTTTAGCATAGCTTATCACCCTCAGACAGATGGACAAACGAAGCGAGTAAATCAAATACTTGAAGATATGTTGAGAGCATTTTGTACTAGAGTATGGATCAAAATGGGAAGATTGTCTACCTTTCGCAGAATTTTCGTAAACAAAAGTTATCAAGCCAGTTTGCAAATGGCTCCATTTGAATTCATGTATGGAAGGAAGTGTCGTACCCCTTTGAATTGGTCAGAAGTAGGGGAGAGTCAGATTTGGACCCGACATCCTACGGGAAGCAGAAGAGAAAGTTCACAAGATTTGTGAGCACCTCAAGACTACCCAATCCAGACAGAAGAGTTATGCCGACAAGAGACATAGAGACCTTGCCTTCAATTTCGGAGATTTTGTGTATCTCAAAGTGTCGCCTTTGAAAGGAATGCAACATTTCTAGCTCAAAGGGAAGTTATCCCCCAAATATATCAGACCTTTCAAGATTCTTAACCGTCGAGGAGAAGTATCATATCAACTAGAACTACCGGAGGAGATGTCAGCAATGCATAATGTGTTCCATATATCATTACTTTGCAAATGCCTAGAAGTCCCGGAGAACACCGAAGTTTTCAAGAACATTGATCATCGAACCATAGAGATCAACGATGACCTGACGTATCCCGAAGTACCCATCTGTATTTTGGAGGAAGCTTTTAGAACCACCAGGAACCGAAGCATAAAGTTTCTCAAGATCCAGTGGAGCAACCACACTGAAGAAGAAGCTACCTGGGAACGAGAAGATTACATCAAGACGGAGTTTCCCGATCTTTTTAAATCCTAGTTTTCTTTTTCTTCTTTCTCAAATCTCGAGACGAGATTTTTTTTAAGGAGGGAAGGTTTGTAACATCCCCAAACTATTGATCAAGGTTATCAATTCCAATCACCAAAATTAGGGTTAACAAAAACTTTTGTTAATTAAAATCAATATGAATGCATGTGTGTATGTGATGATTGTATGAATGCATAAATGGACTTGTGTGATTGTTGTGAATAGCAAGGAATGGTTTAAAGATAAAACAACATCATCTAAAACATTTCCATGCAGAAACAAATCAAGAGAAATTCAAAAACAAACAAAACAAGCAAATGGTCATTTTTGCCAATCTTGCTCACTTGACCACTTTGAGTGTTTCTAGTCCAAGATTTCAAACAGAAACAATTCCATTTCTTTTCACTCCTTGCTATACCAAGTAAAAGTGAGCCCAAGCCCACCTTTCAAACCCATAGAAACATTTGGCAACTTGATTCAAATGACATCTTAAAATTGAATCTATATCATATGTGAAGATCACCATTTCTCAAAACCCCACCAAACCAGTGCAGCTTGACCTTTCCAAGCAACCAGAGACTACCTAGTATGTGACTAGTACACCCACCAGTCTTGATCAAAAAATTCAAATCTTTTTCGGCCATTTCATCACACACCTTGTAAACAAAAATCAAACAAAACATCAAACACTGTAGTGAGCAGTGTTTGTGCCTAACTTGTTCCCTATCTAGCTCATAACACACTCTTAGCAGATCATCTAGTTAATTTAACAATCCCTAGCTCACTTTAAGCTTGGCATTTCCATCAATGGTGACCATGCCCGAGCCCAAATGGACACCCCATTGTCGACATCAAGCTAGGAGCAGCTCTGGCCTCGCCAACCTTGTCTGGGACAGGAGCCACCGTCCATCGCCACCCCCTATCCAGTGCCCAAGCCTTGCCAGCCCCTGGACCAGTCAGACCGAGCACGCCCAGCTTCTCTGCAAGCATTCCAAGAGCGCGCCAGAGCACCGCACGTAACACATGAGCACATACCACGCGCCGCCCTCGCCCCTTGCGTGCGTGATCACCACCGCCCCAAGAACCGCCAGGACATGCTCGTTCGTCACCGCGCTACCAGGACATCCCGTGCACCATTAAAACCTCCATCAGACCCGCCAGAGCATCGTAGTGTTCCAACCAAATTGCACCGCCCCACGCCTAGCCACCATGCCTTGGAGCTTCTCCAGGAGAGAGTGCACCGTCCCCTACCCCCAGCCATGCCGTTAGCTCGCTGTGCAGACGACCACGACGAGCTCCACCCGCACACTTCGGTCCCCTCTTGGCACTATAAATAGAGGCCTTCCCCGTTCGATTTCAGCACACCATCTCACTCATCACCTTGCACTGATCACACCCACTCATCCCCGGAGCAAGGCGAGCAGCAGGTCACCAGAATTTCGCTGGAGTCTGCCCCCGGAGGAGGAGAACAGGAGCCGTCGATTGGAGCCGCACCAGGAGGAGCCACCGGTACCAGGGGGACCGCTGTTGTTGACTTTGTCATTCGACCCCATCGCCGACCCTCTCCTGAGCCCCGGTGATCCCCCACTGGCCGCGTTAGGGTCCAGTCTCTTCGGCGCTGCCCGACGGAGATGACAAGCCCCACCCGTTAGATTAGATGTTAATCGCACGGTTCAGATTTCCCCGTACCCCTTCGCACCCCTCTGTCTCGCTGAATGGTGGGGACAGCCACTTAAACCCACCCCTACGCGCGCTGTGCGCAGTGGGCCGGCCTAGTTACACTCCCGCGCAACCTAGTTAGTTTGAATTTAGATTTTTCAATTTAGTTCAAAACCTAGTACTGCATGTTGATTCAAAAATCATTTCAAGGATATTCACCAAACCAAATTGCACAAAACTAATTTTGCTAGAAAGTTACTGAAATTCTTAATCCAAGCCCCATTGGATTCAAATCATTTGGATTTGTAGATCACCTATAGTAAAAATAACAAGGCAGAGACTTTTTTGCGTTCAAACATTTTTCAAAATTCAACCATAAATTCTTTTGAGTTGATTCCAACTCTCAAAAATCATATTTGATAAGACCTTTATGAATATATAAAAATGTCTAGGTTTACTTGCATAAATAATGGACAAGTAATAAAAGAATGACCCATAGGCATTTCTAGTCACTTTATTTAATTAAAATAAAAAGATTAAACATTACTAAAATTGTGACACCACTTTAGATCACATTCCCAAGTACTGAAATAAGTGGTGATGACATGTGTCAACATGATCCCATGTTTTAGTTGGAGAATATTAAATCAATGAGTAGAAATTACTTTTATAAAATAAAATAAATAAAACTATTGCCCTAATCTTTGTGATATTAGTGATGATGCCAAATCATCTAGTGTGAACCTTTTTGTGCTAAATAGAGTAGTTAAGAATTGTTTGGTGAATGTGTATCTCGTATTTATTTATAGACGCTAGTACCTACCAAGGATACGAGGAGGAAGGAGAATACTACGAGGAAGAAGCCGAGGAGAACTTCAACCACTGCACTGCAAAAGGCAAGCCTCACTAGACAAGTTAACTTAGCAAGCTACTATCTTAGCAAGCTAAGCTAAACCATGCAAGTCTTACTTGCAAGATTACACCTACAAGATAATCTATGCAATGAATTAGGCATGCCTTGATTATAAAAATTGATGATACCCAATCCTAGTTTTACTTGCAAGCTTAGTTATTTTATTCCTTTATCAAAGCTTTTATTTGATTTTACTTAGTGAATTGTAGATGTTAGAAAGATGTTTAAAGGTAGCATAAAGAGCATAAACTTGGCCTCAGTTAGACAAATCTTGATGTCATCCTGAGGCATAATATTGAACTTAGACAAGTCACACCTAAATATCACCCCTCATTAGTTTTATCCCCACTTGTAGTTGCTAGTGCTAAGCATAAAACTTGATCACTTTAGATGGAAATACTTGGTGAAAATGATTATGAAAACCTTGGAATGATGAGTCATTCTACTGAAATTTTTTGACATGTGTTCTTGAACATCAGATGATGTTGACGATGAAAATGTTGAGGCATGAGCCTTAGCCCTTTATAAAACTGATGGTTGTCTGGATGCGATACCATTCGAATTTTACCGTACAACCACAATACCCAAAATTGGGTAGGGATTTACTGGAAGTTTATATACCTTAGTATGGGTTCCCTTGCGGCCAAGGTTTGAGATGAGGGTACCTTGTGAAGATTGACCACCTATGCAGTTCCCAAGATAACAGATGGTCATCGTTCGGAGGCCAAACTCATAGGAGAGGTGCCTATACTAGGGCGTGTAATTGAAAGGTTAGGATTTATTATCCGCATACTGAGTATGGTGAATTCAGGATTGTTCCTGACGGATGGATCGAATATTGTGGTGAAAGTGTACCACCTCTGTAGAGTGTCAAACTATTGGAATAGCCGCGTCCGCAGTTTTGGATAGTTGGAGTGGCCATACTGTTCCGTCGTCAGATGTTTTCAAAATGACTTGTGAAATGAATCATGACTTTGACTTGACCAAAATAGGGTCGTGATATGAAAATTCAAGTTCCCACTTACGTGTTATAAAACTTTCAACTATCTTTCTTTGCTTCTAAACTCAGTTAAGGTAAATATGGCTTTTTGAAAAACAACCCAGAGCTTAGTATTCCTACTCAAGACCACTTCACTTGTTAGTCTTAGTTTGCGAGTACTTAAAGAGTACTCTTGGATTTGTCCCTGGCTATTCCCGTGGCCAGACTATGAGGAGGACTATCAGGAGGATGGACCACAGGAAGGTTACGACAACTATGATCATCTCCCATCGTCAGCAATGCCTGTGACCATGAAGATGGAGTCTCGTCCATGCTACCGTTATTATTACATTATTCCACTGCTATGAATGTATTAAGAACTGGATCATGTGATCCTTCATTTGTTGTAAGACCTTATTTATTGTTTTTTAATGGATGATGTACTGTGACATCCAATCTGTTATGTCTCACAAAAATGGTAATCCTGGGATTGCGATGTATGGCATAACAGGCATCTGGGATTAAAAATCCGGGTGTTGACACCGCCGGTGCCACCTCCTCCTCTCCAGCTTCTAAACCCTAGACGCCGGGGAACCCTACTACTCCACCAAAACCCGCTCCGGCTTAAGGCGAAGCCCTGCGGGATTTCCCCTCTAACTCCGTCACCATGCCGTCATGCTGCCGAAATCACGAGGAGAGAACTACAACCTCCGCTGCCTGCTGGAACAAGGGAGAGGAAGGTCTTAATCGAGTACCGAACGTGTGACTGACTGTGGGAGCGCTGCCGGAACGCGGCGCCGGAAGGATCGTCTTCGCAATATTGAGATCAGCAAGTGAATGACTACTTCACCCAAGAGAATCTACTCTCGTTAACCGCTTTGGAATCTTCGAGGGTGAGTACTCTAATCGACTCGTTGCTACAATCTAGTAGATTGATCTTGGCTTGTGTGTGTTCATGCGGTAGAATTTTTTTGTTTTCCATCATACGAACCCCTACAAAATCAATTACTAATTAGGATTTTCCTATTCACATTGTTAGCATGAAAATTGAAGAATGCTGGTGTTATAATATGTATGCCAGTAAAACACTTTTTGTCTCCATTTCAGATGTTACAGGAAACAAGGAGCTGCTATTTGTAATCCCATCACCTATTCTAAATTATCGGCAAGGCTGTGGTTCCTCGCTCGATCGGCTGACGGCGAATGCTTGATGATCATAATTACAACATATGGAATGGGGGTTGCCCATGGCGAAGAGGCCGAATTCATTTCCCATGCTCAAAATGGGACGAACTTACGCCTATATACATCTGCTCGTGTCTATGTTTTTGAACATGATCCTAGCTATACTGGGCCTCCAAGGGTCATCGTTTGGAGGCAAGTTAATAGTCTGGGCGACAACTCTCTGTTTCTTGGTCTCAATTATCCAATAATTGACAAGATGATGAAGAAACAAGGATGCTAGGCTCCTGATGGCACATTTTTACCATTCATGAGAAAAAAACTATGTGTACAAAACATACAAGAGGTTTCACGGAATACAATTCCATCAAATTAAATGCTGCAACCTGCAGCCAACTGAAGGTGAGCCTGTGGCAGTTATCAGCCTTCCCAAAGATGGCTGGATCAGTGTGCGACATGCGGAAATTTGGTTTAGTCCTAGTTTAGGTGTGGTAGGCTCGTTGTTCCGTTTCTAGACTGAGCTGTGAATCTTTCTCGTGTATCGTTGTGTCATATTTTTCTAAGTCGTGGTTCAACATTTGAATGTTAGTACACAGGTTTTATTGGCTAGTTTGAATCTGTTTATATGAGCCATGACATGATTTTTTAATTAGTATTGCCTTCCACGTTATAATCCATGTAGCCGTTCTTATCTTGCAGCGTCATTTCTGTACTATATTTATCAACACCCTTACTGTGTATCTTTGTGTTTTCAGTGGAATATTCCTTCTAGACAGAAAAAGTAGGTCACCATGGCCAGGAAACAAGCTTTAACTGGGCTATAATTGATGTAGGCTCGATACGCAAAGATGCCAAATAATCTGTTTGTGCAATGTTCTAAAAAACAGTTATTTATGCAAGCTCTGGTAGTGTATGTGAAATGAACAAGTCAAGCTCTGATGTGCTGACATTGTAATGTGATGTGCTAGTGAACAAACTGGTTATATTTATTATGTTCGAAACTGTGAACTCAATGTGCGAATTCTTTGCCTTTTTTCATGATGACAGTTGTAACAACCCTAGTTTTACCAAATAGTAATTAAGAAATGTTTGTGCATTCATTAGCATTACTAAAGAAATTCCATTGAAGAAAAGGTTCCTAAAACCCTAATCCCTACTTTCCCTCCCTATTGGAAACACATTCAAAATGGTTTTGAATTTTGAAAACTACAAAAATTATGGAACCAAATTGGTTAAAAGGGTCCCTGCAATATTTGAATATTTGTAAAAGTTCTGGTATTTTTGAAATGTATCAAAACAGATTACAATTGAAAATTCAAAAGAGAGAAAAGAAAACAGAAAAAGAAAAAATATTTCTAAAATAAAAACTGGTCCTAGCTCTACCTGGGCCGGAGCCCACCTTCCATGTCTCTCCCTGCCGTCTATCCGTGTAGCAGCCAGCTCAAGTGTGGCCCAACGCGGCCTAGCACAACTTACCCCTTCGCTCTCGTCGTATTTGATGACGACGGGAAGCAGCTCGGTGGAGCTTCCCCGGCCGCCCGATGCCGCTGCGATGACCGACACCGCCCGCAGCTCTCTGGACGAGGATAAGGACCCGAGCACGCCTCTCCCTCTTCCCTATCCTCTCACTTCCCCCTGGGCTTGCTCTCTCTCTTGCTCGCTCTCTTGAAGGCCGAAACCCTAGCCTCGGGCTCCTTCGGTCGCTGCCATTCTGCATCGCCCCGAGGCCAGTCGAGCATGTCAGAAGCTCCGCCTCATCGCCCTATACTTCTCTGACAACATAATTGAGGAGGGGCGCCTCAATTGTCGCCACCGGTCTCGTCTTCACCGACCCGATGAAGCTGGCCGCCGTTGATTAGCCACCGTCCGGCCTCCCCGTGCCCCTCTGAGCCCTCCATCGCATTCCTAGTGAGCCGCAGGTGATCTAGCACCTCCCAATCGTCTCCCTCCCTCTTTTGTAGCTCGCTCGCGCCGTCCATCCGAGGTTACCACCGCAGAAGCTCGTCGCCGGTTGCCCTCCGGCGACCATTTTCGGGCGACGCGACCACCAATCGCCTCCCTGCCGTCTCCTCTACCCAACGCTCGCAACCATGCATCCAGGCGCTCTCGGAATCGCTAGATTCGAGCTCGTCCTGGGAGCATCCCCATTGATGACATCAGCATGATGTCATGCTGGTGTCATATCTCCTTTTATTGATTCTTTTATATATCTCAGTAAATAATTTCTGTAATTAAGAAATGCCTGACACGTGGGCCCCTGTTGTAAGTCAAATAAAGATTTTCAGAAATGTTCTCTGATTAAATAAAATGTAAAAGTAATTCCAAAATATAAGTTTTTTGTAATATTACAAAAATGATTTAAAAGGAATTAGAAATGGGGAAATTCATAACTAATTCATTTTAAATCAGAAAAATACAAATAATATATCAAAATATTCAAAAAATAAGATCTACCTCTTTAAGCTATAATCATGCATTGTTAAACAACTTAAATTTCAAGTTAGTTAGAAGAACTAAATAACCCCTCTCCTATGCCTCCGAGGTTTTCCCTGAATTAGGGTTTATACCCCTCTGGACCCTGATTAAATTATCAAGCATGCCTTAGGGGTTTATTTCAATGCAATTTAACCTGTCATGTCATCATATTTGTTTGAGCATTGAATCGATACCATGTGTTGATTGTTTCCCCTTATTTACGGTATTTGGTTCTTCTCCGGTAGAATACGATATCGAAATTGATATCAAGATTGAAGACCGAGATCAACATCATCGAAGCTCGAAGACTAATACTTGACCAACTATAACCAAGTCAAGTACCAGGTGTTCGGAACTCTGCTTTCTAGATATCAACTGGCAAAGGCAAGCGAAGCCCCATACATACATATGAATCCTATGCTTTCAAAGTATTTCAATTATTGCCATGTGCATGCGATTCTAAAGTCTTTTATCGATAGATAGAATAATACTATTTGATGCATGTTTCCTTTATAGCCTATATTCCCTGATCCACTGCTCCTAGCATAACTAGGGTTTGGCTTGTGAAGCACTACTAGAGTTGTTATATCTGTTGCGCTTACACATGCTTAGCTATTACTATTGGTCCATCCGGTTGATGAATCAGAGCTACGAATGAACCTAGTTTGACAGGATGATGTGGTATGATCAGAGATGAAAGTTCAACATGCTAAGGATTGTATGGGAGGCCACTATGGGTTGTGGTTTTTGCAGTCCCATATTTGCCACTACTAGGATTTGAGTTCTTGCCTCTTGAACTAAGACGAGTGTATAGCCACACAGGGGCCTAGAAACCCCCTCGACCAACTAACTTTCCTAGTAGAATCCATGAGTCACATAGTTCGGGCGTTCCATTCGACATACGCATTCTGGTTCTTCTCGAAGGAGGTGCATTCATATAGGTAGGTAAGCATGGCAGGGAATGGGAAAGGCCCGGCCTCCATAATCTCGAACCCTGTTCACATCGCCAGGGACCAGCTTCCAGACTCGACCCTTTATGGTGGCATCTCCTTAGTGCGTTACTCATAGTATCAGCGAAAGCAAGGTAAAGTTCGTGGTCAACCACTCTCTGTCGGCCTTCCCAGGAAGTGGGCTAATGTTAACTGGCATTAAGAATCGGTTGGTACGTGTTGGTAAAGTTGTACATCCCTGCAGGGTATTAATCTTTTCGAAAAGCCGTGTCCACGGTTATGGACGAGTTGTAAACGTATTCTAAGATCATAGAGAACTTGAACCTATAATCATAAAACTTGGTAGATCAATGTGTTTTTAAGGATGCTTCCTTAGGGATCAAGGGGGTGATCCTAGATAGGTTCAGCTGATAAAGATTCGGTGGATATAAAAAGATGATCAAAGTTGGAGATATCGCTTTCTTATCCCTTTTTAAAATATAATGATTAGTCCAGATTCTTCTCCCTCTTGTTTTATAAACAAAGATGGCTTTATGCAAAACAACTCCAGCACCCATAAGTCGTGCGGAGTACACCCTATACTCACCCTTGCTTTATTGATACTTTTGTAGCAGAGTAAGTGTTCCCTAAAGACGAGTTTCATATGACATCGACTTTGACGAGTATCTTGGGGTTCCCAGTCGACAGTCTAGGATCTATGGTTTGGACGTCATCGTTATGCTTTAAGCCTCTTAGGCCAATTGTTAAGTTTGCTATAATTTATAGCATAATTTGCCTTTCGTTGTTTGATGTTTGTGGTCAGTGACGTCTGCTTGTAATATTTTGTTTCTTTCCTCAGTTATGAGCATGCTATAATAATTTTTGTGTCGTGAGAATATGGAAGGTGAGCCAAGACATCTCTTTTTGTAAAAATAGTTTTGTCAACTAGGGTTAAGGTGAGGAGTATATCATCTAATATACAAGAAGTAGCATAAGCACAACCATCAAGCAACAAACATTGTAACATTAATCAAGAAAAAGTTTTTGTTCCCCCTGATTTTTTCCTTTTTGGCAGAGTATCAGGGTTGCTAAAATTGGGATGTTACAGACCTTTCCCCCTTAAACTAATCTCATCCCAAGATTAGGGAGGAGTAGGGTTGGGTGATAACATCCGCTTAACAATTTCAGCGATGGAGTTATTAGATTGCTAGCAAGTTTTTTTGTAACAAACAGGCGTGGTCAGCTACGGGTCGGAGCTAAGTGGCTTTGGGTTGCGTGGTTTAGATTAAATGAGTGGAAAAGACGCAGTATTTTCCTCTTAGGACGATTCTAGGTATGTTAGCGTCGACAGGGTCCTTTCTTCTTGTGGCGAGACGGCGAGTTGAGCCTTCCTCAATCCTTTATTTCTTAAATCGGCTTCTTTTCCTTCTTGGTTTGAAACTCCAGGGGTTTTGGTTGGGATGTCGCCTCTACGATGGATAACTTTCCTGAGGTGCCGATTGCCGTCCTTCTTGCAGGGTCGATGATTTGGATTTTGCAGGTGTGGTCATCATTTAACGATAACTAGTGTTCGACTCCAGGGTTCTATCGGGTTTTTGGGCGGGAAAGACGCACTCTTTCCCCCTTAGAGCAACACTAGGGGTTTTTGGTGGAGTTGCCAACTTTCTTGATTGGAGTCGTATGCTGATGCTGGGGGATGGTGCTGCACCTTTCGTTCGGAGGTTATTACCTTCTGTCAACCTTTTAGAAGTCGCTTTATTAGAGACGCCGATGCCACTTCTGGAGGTAGTAGTCATAGTGGGAAGGGCGTGTAACTAGCTTCCTAATAGTTTGTTCTGGGATAGTTAGGAATCCGTTATGTTGGAGCGCTCCATTGGAGGTTGGCAGTCTAGGAACGAAGTCCTTTAGAAAGGGGGGGGGGGTTGTTTTGGGTTCGGTCTGATGCAACGGCGTGGGTAAAACATGCAAAGAACGACATCATTCTTGCATATCATCCAACAGGGTTCATCCAGAAATTAGCTTATTTGTGGCAGCCAATGGTGAAGGTACTTGACGCCTTACTGAACAGGTTTCGAGATGATCCATCACTTTCTATAGGTTGGGAGAGTGAGTTGGTAGGGTACGAAGGACTATATCGATAGTGTTCCTTGAAACTTGTAGCCGTCCTTGGGTTGGGTACCAACTTTGGTTACTGGATTTCCTCGGTGTATGAGGGATAATCAACTCTTCAGAAGTGAGGGTCATGCCTCTCTTATGTTTTGCTTCGACGAGTGGATCTCCCGGGGGGTGAGTTGAAAAGGGTTTGATACTCGTGAAGGGGACATTTCTTCATTCTCCGTCTCGGGGTTTGCAGATTCGGAGGTCTTTTTCAGTGGGTCGTTAGTAGCATAAGCAGAGAAGGGGTTTCACGACATATTCAGAGAACTTGATGTTTCGGGTTTATTTCTACTCCTTGGGGATTAGTATTGACGGTGTTGGGCAGTCTTGTCGTCTTAATTCTGAACGTCTCGGTTGTTGGGAGGATCGAGCAGACTTTTGAGGATGGTTGATGAGGTCTGTTTTCCTGTTCCTCTGACGACTCTCTAGTTGGTGCTTGGGCAATTTCTTGGATTGGAGATCTTCCTGGATTATCTCCTCATAGGCGGTCTTCTGGCTTTGAGTGGAAAGACACAGTCTTTCTAGCTTGGAGCTTTACTTGGGGTCGTCGAGGTTGGGGCAGGTCCTTCATCTTGGGGCAAAGGCGTGATGCTTGAGTTGAGGTCTTCGAGTGACGCCTTATTGCGACTACCTTGCTATGGTGGTTACCTAACTAAGTCATAAGGGTTAACTCGGGGTAGATTTAGTGGTTAGCGACGCTTATTCTTGGTCCATAGTTGAGGTGGAGGCATTTTAGCTTCAGATGCGTTGTCTTCACTTGAACTCTAGGTGTTGCTTTGGTTCGATGATGGAGTAGATTCGTTGTCTTTGGCAGAGGGTTGAATCGGGTCGTTTCCAGTTGGAGGAGATTAGAACTAAGGCACGAATAGGAGTTGTCGTGGATTTATTTATGTGGCCATCCTACTGAGGAGAGGTTTCCAGCTATGGGGTTGCGAGGGCTAGCGTCGGGGCATGCCAACAAGGTGATCAAAACTTTAGGAACAGATGATCCTAGGAAGACAAGCAACACATTCCAAGCATCATATAAACACATGACAAGCAAACAAGGCGTACCATAGGTACTAAGGGGTGACTAAACGCCATAAGGGGAATCCTATATTAGGGATACTAATCCTATGTACTGATGTTACGGGGGTCTTGACTTCTAGATTGCCATCTGTTGGTGTCGGTGTCGTACTTGATCGATTCGAGGGCGATGAAGGACTCCGTTAGTAGGGAGATCTTGTAGTGTATGTTGTAGTTGCTAGCTCCTTTATTTTGCTTGTCTTGGCGTCTCTTCATTCCGGGAT
Organism: Avena sativa; assembly: GCA_916181665.1. Lineage (NCBI taxonomy): Eukaryota > Viridiplantae > Streptophyta > Magnoliopsida > Poales > Poaceae > Avena > Avena sativa. The sequence goes on from OV702280.1 coordinate 99,393,664, forward strand.
CTCCGTCTTCATAGTCTCCAAGTCGGACCTTGTTTTTGAAAACGGAACCCTTGAAGTAGAAGAGATATAGAGTAATCCATTTTCAAATTGTTTAAGTCATAGAAGATGGGATAAGAAATTCTTCAAAAAGTTTTTGGGAAAATAGGTTGCCAAAACCGGTGTTTTCAGAAATACGGGTTGTCCTGTCTAACGTCCATGCTACCTAAGGTCTCCTACATTTAGGATGGCTCTGATACCAAGTCTGTGGCACCCCAGATTTATGGTCCGAGAATACCCGTTATGCATATAGTTCACGTTCCCATGATCAGTGAGCCATGAGAATAACCGACCAATATCATTACATCATCCAGAAAGTAACAATTACAAAACTTACAATGTGGCTGTTATGGCGATTACAACACAAATAGCGGAAGTCTTCAATCACATAGCCCATGTCATGCCTTAAACTACAGGCATCTGACTGGGAAGACGGCATATCTCGCATAGACGTTAGCATACTTTGTTGCTCCTCTTGCTTCTGAAAGCCTGGCCAAGTAAATAGCCAGGGATAATGCTGGTGAGTACTTTGAATGTACTCGCAAACCACCTTAAGAGAACAAAAGTAAAGGATATGCAATATGGCCGTGGTAGGATGGCTCCATAGGTGGTTCTTTCATTAATTAGTTTCTCTAGTAGATATAGCATATCTCTATATCTATGTTGAAAAACTTTTGTAAAACAATTTGGAAACCTTGTGCAAAGTTTTTAGAAAACACTAGGATTTGGTTCACCCATTTGTTTTTCCTTCCCGGTCACCTCATGACCAAAATCCTTCCTCCTTCTTCCGACCATCTCATGGTCAAAACCTTTTTCAAGCCATTGCTTTTACGAAATCCTTTTTGAAATAAAACCATCACCCGTCGTACAGCCGCCAGCACAATTGTCCATGACAAAGGACTCGGCTATTCGAATAGATTTACACTCTGTAGAGGTTGTACACTGTACCCACACCATCCGGTTACCCGTCCCTGATCTACACCGATCATTGGTCGAATAACCGGTCAATACCTTCCGGATGCCCTCTCCGATACAAGTGCCTACCCTATGAAGATAATCCCCTCAAAACCGGGATGCCCTATATAGTAACCAGCCAACCGGAGTGCGTTTTGCACCTCGACGGGTGTGTGCTTTCAATGAGGGGCTCATAGTATCGCGCGGAGGCCCGTAGAACCTTTGTTCCTTCTCCCGGTCGATGCTACGCATGACCGTTGGTCGGAGAAGGCCCACCCTATGGGGATTGTTTGCCCCTATAGTAGTGTGAGGAACCTATATCAGATTAGAAAAACTTCCAACCTAGCCCTGTCCCATTCCAGAGTAATGTGGTTGCATGGGTTAATTGTTCTAGCATAGTAAACTGTACATCCCAGCGCGTTTTCGTAAGAATTTTTCCTCCATCACTTGTCCAACCATTTTGTAAAACCAAAACCTTTCTTATTTTCCAAACCACTTGGTAGGCCAAACCTGACCAAGGTTTTCTCATAAAACATTTTTGTAATCCTTTTTCCAGGGTCTTCCCATCCCATAGTTTTGCTTTGGCTAAAATGGGGTTTCCAAGGGTTTATGGTGTTAAGACACCATCTACCATACTAGGGAAAGTATGTGTCATCAAAAGGGGTTGCACATAGTAGTGAAAATGGTATTAGCTGGAGGAGCCAAGCCACTACCAGATATAAAATCATCATGAGTAAAACAATGCAGTTTCATAAACAGTAGATAAACATGTAGAAGTAAAATGGTAGGACAAGGGCTTATGAGAAAGAAGGTGGCTTGCATGTGACCAGAGAGACATCCCGTGACTTCTTTACAATACCAGAATACCGAATACAATAATAATAAAAATATCCCGTTGCTTCCTTCTTCTTGGTGTCACATAATCGCAACTATCGCCGTCATCGAGCAACATGCAATCAAACAACACCACAATCAATACAATGCCTACCAACAACAAAGAATATATCAAGCAATGGACAAAACAAGTTTATAGATCAGTATATGTTTAGGATTTGGTTTGGGATACAAGGGAAATGCTTGGGTTGCATTTGTGGATTTTCTATTTAGGATTTATAGTCCAAAACTAACTCAATAGGGGGTTTTAGAGAAAAGTCAAGTTCTGTATGTTAACATTGGGTAAAAATTATACCATCAGATAGGTATTGATAAAATGAAGCAAACAAAAGTGGTTTCACTATTTTATCAATTACGAGTGATTTATAGTGATTTTTATAGTTAATAAAACTCTAGTTTAAAAAAATAATTCACCAGACTTGTTCTGTAGTTCCAAAAATTATTTCCTTGTATGATTAGATAGTATTTGATGGAATAATTCACTGAGAGTTGGATTCACCTTAAAATAATTACCAGAATTCCCTTGAGAAATTCCCAAAGACAGTACTGGAAATATTTTGTCTTTTTCACCTGATTAAAATTATTTGTGATATTAATGTGATTCCAAGGGAACATTTTATGCATTTGAATGATAGTTTTGTAGAAATTGGAATCACCCTTTTTCAATAAACATAACTACTATGGTGAATTTATTCGTGTAATAACCATGTACAAAAGTTATTAATTCACCAAAATTCAAAGGAGCCTGAATAAAAAATGGACTCCTGGGGTTTGATGGATATTGGTATGTAAGTCTCCTAGGAGTTGGAATTAGGTCAATAACTATTCTGGTTTGAACTGGAGAATTTCCTAAAGTCAATTATATAAGGTTTTTATTATTTTCAATACTGGCAAAATAGAAAGCAAACTAGTATAGGGACAGGGTCATTAGGTAGGGACATGCAATACCTACCAGAGGTACTTGGGTTTTCCCCATTTGGGTTTACCAAGCTCCCAGAAATAATTATTTAGTTATAGGAATACCTCTTGGAATTTTATTTATGGAGAATTAATGGGATAATATTTTGTTGCAAAACTAGTTCTACATGATTGTGAAGACATGTGGGTCTAAGGTAAAAATACCATCTATCCACATATAGGTATTTTCCATTTTTGAACTGCATGAAACCTAGCAGCCATAATACTGGATCTGGAAAAAGGATAAAAAGGATGGGGGCCTATGGGCCGGATCTGAAGGGAGGCGGGCTGCACAGGGGCGAGCCGGCCCGACTCACTGTGAGCAAACGCACGTGCGTGCGGGAGGGAGTAATTGGCGCACGGAGATGAGGCCCGTTCGTCAGCGAGTAGACGCGGCGAATGGGTAACAGGGGATTCGGGCCGTCGATCTAAAGGGGATCTGACGGCCCTGGCTCGTCTTCCTCCTCTGGATGGGGTAGCGGGGAAGAAACCCTAGGGGGCGAAGAAGAAGGGCAAGGGGCTCACCAGGTGCAGGGAGGAGCGCCGGGGAGGTGCGGAGAAGGCGCGACGCGCCGTGGGGTGTTCGCGATGGGCATCGAGGCCAGCTTTGGTGCCTGGATGTAGATCCACGCATGTCGTCGATGGAGGCCATCTCAGTGAGCTCGGTAACCACCGGCACTATATCAGGACCGCATGCCGGTCGATGGTGGGGCACATAGGAGGAGACAGAGGTCAGGTAGGTCATAGGGGTGGCCTTGACGGGCTATGGAAGCTCGGAGGAGGCCGGGACACCGATGAGGTTCCAACTCATTCATGCCACGATGGTGGCGAGCTCCAGAGCTCCTGTAATAGAAAAATGAGAAGAGGGAGGGTAGATCAGAGGTAGGAGAGGTAGGGTATGATGCATGCATAAGATGGGGAGCAGGGGAGGGAGATATACACCAAGATCTTGAAACTAGCCGAGAAGCTATTTTTCTTTCTCCATGGCTAGGATAGGGTAGAGGAGTGGGAGGGGAGTGCGGGGAAGGTAGATGGGTGTAAGGAGGGAGCAAATGGGGAGCAGAGGGCGTGGGGGTGGCCTCTGGCCTATTTGAACCGAGAGGGAGTGGTCTATGGCGAACAAGGTGTAGGAGAGCTTTGGGGGAGGGAGGTGCCAATTGATTGGGCCTGAGGGGAGGTGGAGAGAGTGTGGTGGGGTACTGGCATCAAGAGAGGTGTAGGAGAGCTTTGGGGGAGGGAGGTGCCAATTGATTGGGCCTGAGGGGAGGTGGAGAGAGTGTGGTGGGGTACTGGCATCGAGCAAGGAGTGGTGGAAGGGGAGGTGCTGGTTGTTGCATTAAATAAGCAAGATAAGTCTCTCCCTCTCTCTTACAAGAACATGAGACAAACATGAGTGGATGTTACAGTACCTTGATATAGTTGGGCTCGACCAGGAGGCTGTGTGGGTGCTAGGGAAACTTGGTTGACCATATTGGAATAGGTTTAGTGGGGTTTAAAGATGGGAGTTTGAAAGATTTCAAATATTGGCCACAAAGAAGCTTATGAAGCAACTCTAGATTTTTGGGTTAGGCATGATGAGACAAAGGTACTGGTTTGGATATATGGTCAAGGAAACACTCCTGGATTTTTTGAGATTTTTCAGAGAATTTAAAGTTCGTTTAGAACCATTATTTCAAAAAGTTCAGAAGTAGTTTCTAGGATCTTATTTTATATTTTTACATTGGACAAGGTTGGTTTTTGATGTGTAATGGTACTAAATACCATCTTACACATTGGAGAATTTTATTGTAATTTATTTGGGTAAAAAATTATTTTTAAGCAAATATTTCTTGTTTCTGGCATTTAAGAAAAAGGGCAAAAAGAAATAATAAGGAATCTAAAAAATATTTATTTTTGAGTTTGAAAGATAGGTTATGAGGTAGAGAAATCAAATGTGCATTTAGTTGGCAAATTGGTTTGGAGAAAAAAAACTTGCCTTTATAGGAGAGATTCTTAGAATTTTGCCAGATAATTAATTTAAATAATTTGAGGATCCAAATAATTAGGGGAATTATTTTGGGAATTAGCATAAGCAAGTTAGATTATGTAAACTTTATTTATACATCATTGACAACTTTATTCTTGAGGAAAAATGGTGGGAAAGGAAGAATCTATATTTTTGGGGAATCTAGGGTTTTGATATTTTTATGCGACCTAAACAGGGTGTGATTAGTGAGCTCAGAGCTCACCTTCGTACAAGGGATATATTGATAAATAGACCAAGTTATATGGATGATCATGGAAGCAAGAGTTGAGCTTGGTTGTATTTGAGGTGGTTTAGGGGTGATGGCAAACTTTGTTGAAAATAAAGCTGCCATAACAGGGTTGTCAGGATGCCACATAAACCATGGGGTTTTAGGATGCACAAAGCTCCAATGGAAGCAAGTGTTGTATGTGTTCATATACCATGGTTAGTAGATCATAATCATGCAAAGATTTGTTCAAGGGGAGGTGGCATATAGATGTGAGCTTTTGCCAAAGTAGGCAAGATGATAAGATTTGCAGAAAAGATTATTATCGTGACTACAAAACTAATGATGAGTGGGAACTAGAATTGCTTAGCCAAGGGAAAGGGTGGGCTTTGGTAGAACTAATGATGTTCAAGTACATTCTCAAGAATGCACCTAGGTTGGAAAAGGTAGAGCTTCGAAGATTGAATATAGATAAGAATTCCAGACTTAGCCATTTTGGCAGATTTAGGGTTTTAGACTCGATTACAGGAGAGAAACAAATTGAGAGAGTGGAAATGGTTTATCCTTACCATCAAATGGTTGATGTTGAGGTATGGATTGAATAGAGGGGATCCATGCTTGGATTGGGCCTTCACTAATTGGAAACTATCAGAAGGGATTATCCCTGGATTTATCCGATTAGGAGATGAGATGGTCACTTTAGTGGCTTAGGATAGATCCAGGTTTGGATGCTTGGATTGATATTTATGATCACAAACATATATTGGTTCCTAAGGGATGAGCTACTAAAATAGCTCACCTTGGTTCCTAAGCAAACAATGCAATCAACAGATCAAGGCAATTCATCTATTCAAACATATCAACTCCTACTAAGGTTACCATCAAGCCTAGTTTTAGGTAGTGATGGGTGTTTTGAATTGGTTGTGCTTTGAAGTAAGATAAGTACCTCTTGGTATTTCTACTAAGATTGGAATGGAGAGGTTTTTGGAAAAAGGTTTTGGAAATCCTAGAGATAAGAGTAGTTGAATGTTCTGTCTTGAAAACACAAGGAGATTGTATATAGGTCTCTATAGTTTTGTTAATAGAACTAGCAAAACATTTTGTTGTGTCAAAATCATCTTGGCTCAGGTTTTGGAATACCAGGACATTTGATAATATGGAAGGTGAGCCAAGACATCTCTTTTTGTAAAAATAGTTTTTGTCAACTAGGGTTAAGGTGAGTAGTATATCTTCTAATATACAAGCTTTATAATAAGCACAACCATCAAGCAACAAGAAATGTAACATTAATCAAGAAAAGGTTTTTGTTCCCCCTGATTTTTGCCTTTTTGGCAGAGTATCACGGTTGCTGAAATTGGGATGTTACACTAAACCTAATCTTTTAGGAGTAGCATAGTTAGTTCTGGCATAGTGGAAGTGCATGCAGTTTCCATTTGTTGAAGTGTTGAGTTCGATTCAAATCCTAGGTTTATCAATATATATAGTTTCCAGCATACACATTTTTGGGATATAGAAGGCTGCAACTTGGTTAGGTTCGGGATCTGAAGTTGTTCTTCAGTTGCTCGACCATGACCGCATTGTAACTCCACCTATTGAATAAAGTTCTAATTTTACCCGCAAAAAAGAGAAGGCTGACATCTAGGACCCAACAACGTCACCAAGCTCAAAACAGGGGCGCGACCGAAAAAAATGTCCAACATACACACGTGACCTCTATAAAGGAGGCTGACATGTGGGATACACCAGAGAGACCTAATACAGAGGAGGCATCGAGAAACGTTGCCAAGTACCAAACAGGGAGGCACGAACGAGTAAAAAGTCCAGCATGCACACATTTCTTGTACTGAGAGGATGACATCAGAGACCCATGAGCTTGTATAAATGACCGATGTATCGAGCAACGTTGCCAAGTTTGAAAAACGGAGGCGCAAGGGTGAAAAAACTCCAGCATGCACACGTTTCTTTCTAATGAGTTGCTGACATGTGGGACCTAGCAGCCTGTATAAACGGCTGATGCGTCGAGCAATGTTGCCAAGTTTGAAACATGAAGGAGATAGCGAGAAAAAAGTCCATCATAGCACGTTTCAATTATGGAGAGGCTGACATGTGGGACCCACCAGAGAGACCTTATATAGGTGATTCATCGAGCAACGTTGCCAAGTTCGAATAAGGTAGGCACGAGCAAGAAATAACTGCAACATATAGACGTTCTTCTAATGAGATGCTGACATGTGGGACCCAACAGCGTGACAAAACGGCAGATTCGTCAAGCAACGTTATCTAGTTCGGAACAGGGTAGCGCTAGAGAAGAAAAAAATTCCCTCATATACACACTATTCTTCTAATGTGAGGCTGACGTATGGGACCCACCATCTAGTATAAACTGCTGATGCATCGAGCAATGTTGCCAAGTTCGAAACACAGAGGCGCCATCAAGAAAAAATTCCTACATGCACACATTGCTTCAAATGAGATGCTGACATGTGGGACTCAGCAGCGTGACCAAACGGCAGATTCACCTAGCAACGCTGTCTAGTTAGGAACATGGTAGCACTAGAGAAGGAAAAAATTCAATCGTATACACATGATTCTTCTAATGAGATGCTGACATATGGGATCCATCAGCCTGAATAAACGGCTGATGCAGCGAGCAACGCTATCAAGTTAACACGTAGGCGCGACCGAGGGCAAAAATTCCATCATACAAACGTTTCTTATAATGAGGGTATGACACGTGGGGTCCAGCTGCATGATTATGCATCTGACAGCGCTACCAAGTTCGGAACAAGGTAGCGCGACCGAGGGCAAAAAATCCATCATACACATGTTTCTTCTAATGAGAGGATGAAAGGTGGGCCCAGATGCATGATTAAACGGCAACACAATCAAGTTCGAAACAGGGTAGCGGGAGGGAAGGAAAAATTCCATCATATACAGGATTCCTATAATGAGAGGCTTGCATGTGGGACCCATCATTGTGATTAATGGCAGATAGATCGAGCAACGTTATCGAGTTGATATCAGGAAGGCACGAGATAAGGAAAAAAAAATCTATCATGCACACGTTTCTTCTATTATGAGGATGACACGTGGAACCCAGCAGCCTGATTAAATGGTAGATGCATCGAGCGACGCTATCAAGTTCGGAACAGGGAAGGAAAAAAATCCATCATGTATAGATTCCTCTAATGTGAGGAAGACATACGGAACCCAGTAGCCTTACTAAACGGAAGAGGTATCGAACAACGTTATCAAGTTCAAATCAGGGAGGCGCGACCGAAAAGTTTGGTCCGCTAGAGTCACTGATGTCCAGGACCCAAACACAAAAAAAATACTTTGGTGAGTCAACATCTCGCGAGGAAGCGGTAATCTTACTTCTACCACGCGCCCGAAGAGCTTCCTCCACATTTTTAGTGGTTTGGTCATAGTAGAGGGGCGCTAAACCGGAAAAAAATGTTTTGCATCGGTCACGGTCAAGCCGAGATTTTCGTCGCGGAAGAGGCGCCTTTGACGACGACCGACGGGCCCAGTTGTTGAAGAAGGAAACATTTCTTGTAGTGGCATCTGCCATTTAATCAGGCTGCTGGGTCCCACATGTCATCCGCACACTAGAATAAATGTGTGCATGATGGGTTTTTTCCTTAGCTCGTGCCTCCCAGATATGAACTCGATAACGTTGATCGATCTATCTGCCGTTAATCACGTTTCTGGGTCCCACATGACAGCCTCTCATTAGAAGAATCGTGTGTATGATGGAATTTTTCCTTCGCTCCTGCTACCCTGTTCCGAACTTGATAGCGTGGCTACATGCATCTATGGTTCAATCATGCGACTGGGCACCACATGTGATCCCCACATTAGAAGAAACGTGTGCATGAAGATTTTTTTCCTTGGCTCGTGCCTCCTTAATTTGAACTCGATAACATTGCTCAATCTATCTGCTGTTAATCACCCTGCTTGGTCCCACATGCCAGCCTCTCATTAGAATAATCGTGTGTATTATGGAATTTTGTTCTTTGCTCCCGCTACCCTGTTCCGAACTTTGATTGCGCTGCTATATGCATCTACAGTTTAATCACACAGCTGGGCCCACATCTCATCCTCTCATTAGAAGAAACATGTGTATGATGGTTTTTTGCCCTCGGTCGCGCCTCCGTGTGAACTTGATAGCATTGCTCACTGCATCAACCATTTATTCAGGCTGGTGGGTCCCATATGTCAGCATCTCATTAGAACAATCGTGTGTATATGATTGAATTTTTCCTTTTCTAGCGCCACCCTATTCCTATCTAGATAGCGCTGCTCGACGAATCTGCCGTTTGGTCAAGCTGTTGGGTCCCACATGTAAGCATCTCATTAGAAGGTGTACATGTTGGATTTTTTTCTCGCTCGCGCCTATGTGTTTCGAACTTGGCAACATTGCTCGATGCATCACCAGTTTACACAGGCTGCCGGATCCCACATGTCAGCATTTCATTTGAAAGAAACGTGTGCATGCTAGATTTTTTCATGCTCGCACCTCCGTGTTTCAAACTTGGCAATGTTGCTCGATACATCGGCTGTTTATATAGGATGGTAGGTCACCCATGTCAGCCTCTCAGTACAAGAAACGTGTGCATGCTGGAATTTTTATTCGCTCGCACCTCCCTGTTTGGAACTTGGTAATGTTGCTCAATGCCTCCTATGTATTAGGTCTCTCTAGCGGGTCCCACATGTCAGCCTCCTCTGTAGAGTACACGTGTGTATGTTGGACATTATTTCGGTCGTGCCCCCATTTTGAGCTTGGTAACGTTGCTGGCTACCAAATCTCAGCCTTCTCTGTGCAAAAAATGTGTATGCTCAAAATTATATATATATATATTGATAAACCTAGGATTTGAATAAAACTCAAGACTTCAACAAATGGAAATTGGTGCGCTTCCACTACGACAGAACTAACTATGCTACTCCTAAAAGATTAGGTTTAGAAATGTTAAAATCGGTTAAGATGAAAAGGCAACGATCCTGACGATTGCCATAAAAAATGCTACATGGTCTGTATAAATAAAACTTGGGTAGGAAAATCTTGCACTATACTTTATCAGAATGGGTCAGAAAATGCTAAATTAAGAAGATTTTGGGTGGAAAAAAATTGGGGTCTATTCTTGTGAATAAATGGGCTTATTATGATGGGCTTCTTCAGTGTGCTTCATGATTAAAAAAAGTACCTATGTGTTGAGGGTTGCCGGACATGGCCGACCTGACCACATAATGAATAATTAGCAAGATTTTTGGCCATATTTGGGTCGAAAGTACTATTTTCTATTGAAATCCTCACTGAATTTGCAATGTGTTGGGCCAGACTTGGATCGAATGTCTAATATTTTTGTTAGCTCCTTAGTGAAAATTCAATGTATTTGGTAAAATGTACTGGGTTTGGCAACTCTGCTCACCACCAAAGGCTAATTAAGGGAAGATTTTTTTTGAAACAAGATGATGGGAAGTTTTTTGTCTGAAGTGGGTTTGAAAAATTCATTTCCATAAGCTGAGTAGTAAAAATACATTGTACTGAAGGTCGAAGGTCCACCTGACCTGGATATACCAACACGGCATCCAAAAGAATGAAGTTGGAATGAGAGAAATTGAACAATATTGTAAGACTTGATATGACCTAGCTAGCAAAGAACTTTGGCAGCGCATGATTCGAACATGTAAAGTACTGGAGGGAGTTTGACTGGTTGACATAAAATCGTGTCATATTCAAGTCTTACAACGCATGATCATCTTTTCAGGAAAGGTTATATTTCGAGATACTTTGGGTGGCTTGGAATCTGCCCAATCGATTTGATTTACTCAAAGCCGTGTAATCATGCCATTTAAATTGTAGGTGATAGAGACACAGTGGCCTTGACTTGCCCAACTTCAGACAACTTGGGTAAGCACCAGGTTATACTGATCACTCGAAGTTGTATGCTTCAGTATGATCAAATTAAGACATGACGCAATTAGCGCGAACATGTGGCACTGTCATCATACAAAAGGCAAAGAATTTGCACATTTAGTTCACAGTTTCAAACACAAGAATACAACTAGTTTGTACACTAGAGCAGTTTCAGTACCAAATGCCTTACCTGAAATTATGCAGAATCAGACCCCAGACGACCCATTGAGCCATAGAAGCTGTGGCCACCATCACAAACATGAGCAAGTCCTATGCCGTCCACCTTTCCGATCAAAATAGGGAATATGGTAGGCAAAAGAGCATCACATCTGCCATTGTGAGTATTGTGGAGCATGTGTTGAACATGGATGATAATGCGATGCTTGAACATAGGACATGCCCTCTCAAATGGAGACTATAGCATTGCCGTCGGCCATTATCGATTCATTCACCAGCAAGTCAACAAATAGGACCTTTGAAATGTGTGATGGTTCCTTCAATGAGCAATGCACGGGACCGGATGTCGTGGATAGCCTCTAGAGCTTTCGCTAGGTCATCCAGCGACCTCGCAAGACGGGGCCCTTCCATGGTAGCCATGAGGGCTAACCTGAGATACTCGCAGTCCCGCGCCCACATCCCGTCATTCATCGACAGAATGCAATGCCCAAGATTAGGATGGAGCCTTCGAAGGGGGTCAGCATGGATGTGATGGCGGCGCTTGGTACAGGGAGTGGTGTGTGTGTGGTGGTGAGATGGGGTAGGGGATTTGATATGGGGGTGGTGGACTGTGGAAGGATGAGTGAGGATGCATATTGAAGAAGTAATTTCACTGTAGTGCCAAAAGGTTTCATCCCCGAGCCAAAAGTATGTCATGTATTAGTGACAATATGGGTTCTGCGTAAACATTTGTTTTTGGATGGGTCTGCATAAACAATTGTTTTTATAAAATTACATAATTTTTTTTGTCTGCTTTGGCATACCGATCCTAGATCAATTACGACCCAGTTAAAGCTTGTTTCCTAGCCGCTGTGACCTCTGTCTACAAGGAATATTCCTCTAAAAACACAAAGTTTCATAGTAAGAGTACTGATAAATATAGTACATCAATGATGCTGAGAGATAAGCACCGCCATATGGATTATAACATGGAAGGTAGTACTAATTACAAAAGCATGACAGGGCTTATACAAACTGATTCAAACTAGCCAATAAAACCATTGTACTAATAGTCAACTGTTGAACCACAACGCAAAAAAGATGACACAACGATACACGAGAAAGATGCACATCTAAGTCTAGAAACGGAACAACGAGCCTACCACACCTAAACTAGGCCTAAACTAAATTTACGACTGTCGCACAATGTTCCAACCATTTTTTGCAAGGCTGATAACTGCCACATGCTCACCTTCAGTTGGCTGCAGGTTGGAGCGTTTAATCTGAGAGAATTGTATTCCGTGAAACCTCCTGTATGTTCTGTACACACAGTTTTTCCTCATGAATGGGAACAATGTGCCATCAGGAGCCTGGCATTCACGTTTCTTCATCATCTTTTAAATTATTGGATAATTGAGACCGAGAAACAGAGATTTGTCGCCTAGACTATTAACCATCCTCCAAACGATGACCCCTGGAGGCCCAGTATAGCTAGGATCTTGTTCAAAAACATAGACATGAGTGGATGGCTATAGGCATAAGTTAGTCCCATTTTGAGCATGGGGAATGACTTCAGTCTCTTCGCCATGGGCAACCCCCATGACATATGTCGTAATTATGATCATCAAGCATTCACCGTCAGCCAATCGAGCAAGGAACCACATGCCTGACCGCTTATTCAGAATAGGTGCTGGGATTACAAATGGCAGCTCCTTGTTTCCTGCAACATCCAAATTGGAGAAAAAATGTGTGTTACTGGCATACATATTCTAATACCAGCATTCTTCAATGTTCATGCTAACAGTGTAAATAGGAAAATCCTGATTAGTAATTGATTTTTCTTATTATGCTATTTCTAATATTTGGATCTCTTCCATATCTTACTTTTCTAGTTTTTATATGTTTTAAAGGAGGGACCGATCATTCAGTTATATAAAAATGAGGGACTCTTTGGATCACATGAACACATGAATGAGAAAAAATGCTGGCAGCGCCACTTTTTATTGACATAGAGGCATGTCCACTTGAATCCTATAGGATTAGATACCTACAGGGTTTTGGATCAAGTGTAGTATTTTATTGCACAGGAAATCCGAAGGAATTGTACAAAGAGGTTGGAGTGGATGGAACTTTTACTCCAAAATAGAGTGCAAATCCTTTGAAGGAATTTATAAGGATTATACTCTTTTGAATCAAACAGCTTTTATAGAATAAAATCTAAGGATCCAAATCCTACAAAAATCCTATGTTGATCCAAAGGGAAAGATTGGTGTCCTACAAAAATCCTATGTGATTCCTACAATCTCAGGTCCTGAAAGTACAAAAAAATCAAGAAACCCGGCTTCAGTGTGTTGCCCTCACATTTGAAATGCTGGTTAATACTTTTCATATTCTAACAATGAACTAACTTACTAGTGCAAAGACGCCGTCATACACTATATTTTTGAAAGACTTATTAATGGTACCAATTCATTAGTAGAATTGTTCATCCATATTTTTTAGGACATAAATGGTGTGCTCATTCAGTCATATGAAAGGTAAAACATAAGCAAGGTAGTTAGGGAACAACTTCAATAAATCACTCACAATGTATCATGGAACTAGAATTACCTTGCAATGTGGGATCCCAGCAGTAGGTATAGCCTTCACCTGCGACCGCAAAAATGAGGCCACCGTGTTCAATGGCATCATGGTACTATCACCTTCCATGACCTGAATGGTCCAGACATCTCTAAACTTCGCTACTGCCTTCCAGGTAGGCGATTTAACTATTGAACAACGCGAGGAGCATGTAGTCTGTATAACCCCAAGCTTCTGTGGGCACTCTGCAGATTACGATCTTTAGCAGGTCAAGACATCTATCCCACGAATTTTTGTACTTTTCTCCATAGCTGTAGATTTGCCAAAAAAAATTGAAATATGCATGAGTATAGAAAAGAGTACAGGTAACTGTGGGAACCCTGGCTGGCTAGTAGCTGTACCTGTTATATATTGGTAATGACTTGCACTCAATGCCACAAGTATCTGTCGATGGAAGGTCGATTACACTATAGGTGTAGATGTTTGCTAGGCACCAGACCCCGCTTGGGTCCACGACAGCGAGCCAGCCGCCGTTCATGCCCACCCAGAATTTTTCATGCATGAAGGGAAAGATGGCGGTGCGCCGAGGATGGTCGAGGGGCGCCATGTCGTACACCGTGTCGTGCAGACGATTTACCATCATCTCGTCATAGTGCTCGTTGAACCAATGAGCAGGCTAAGTCATCAGTAGGCAGGGTTCATTCCAATGGTGCAAAGTCCATTTTGTACCTTCGTCATTGGCGATACCATCATACAGCCTAACGGCGCTAGAAATGTCCAGACGCTGAATGGTGAGATCGATAACGTTCGCGCTGAGTTGATCCCGCTTGCATCGCCCGCTGAGCTTCGAATCGGTGATCACAGCCGGATGGATTTAGGGAGAGTAGGCGGATGCAAGTATGATTGGTGTTTTCTGGAGAAGGAGGGGGAGCATTATGCAAGAAACGGGTGAGAAGAGAGAGTGGGGGAGATCGTGGGTGGTGTGGGTAGTGGGGACTGGGATGGGGAAGAAGATGGAGAGGCAAAGAAAAAAAACGAGAGGAGGGAGATTTTACTTGCTTGCTCTGGCAACAGCAGCATCGAGGACATCACCGCCGTCTACAATTCACTGTATGTTAGACTAGCACACCATGTAGCTACTACTGCGTATCATAGGTGCAGTATGGTCTAGTCACATCACTTTGACCAGAGGGTTTCTTTTTACAGCTTTCATTTCAATATAGTGTTTTCAACAGAAAATGGGAGGACGGACTACAACTACTAGTAGTAGCCGCGACATGGACACATGTACTTTCACCTTGTTCCCCTACATGTAGAAGTCGTAGTACAAGGACCGAAAATATATACACCAGATACAATGCACATACGGATGGATCCGTGGTAATTTTTGCATGTTGCATGTATTCATATATAAATGGAATTACACGTCTCCATCATGCAACCGCGCAGCAAAATGAGAGACATGTGCTACATGCACGGACACAAGATTTGACGTGCATGCCTTTGAATCACAGACAGGCGGGCCCGGTTTAGATCGACCCACTTGTTAGTGAGAACCTGCATGCATTATGCGCTCGGAGCCACTAGAGACTTCCGCGACGGAAATTACAATTTTCCACTAGTTGCATCCGCAACTAATTGTTGCATGTCGCATTTCCAAGTTCTTCATAAAATGTGAAATAAATCATCAACATATTGTATATAGTTCGTCTATGAATTTCTAGCCCAAAATATTACATGGTCTAGCCACCACAAAATTAACAAATGAACATAAGATATCGTTTGATTAGGTTTTTACTTTTTTACATAGGTCACATAAGATCATATTACGGGAACGGGTATTATAGATGCATGAGAAATAACTTAGCCAATGTTCCTGATTTGTTTCATATTTTTTGAGAAATCGAAAGTGCAACAAACAATAAAGGGGTGCGAGCGCAACGAGTTGCAGAATAATTGACACACACTGACGAAAGCTATGGCTTGCATACAAAAGGAGTTTGATCAAATTCCATGTCTTGCACTTACATTACGGGGAAATGAGCGGTTTGAGTACATGAAGTTAACAGCTTAGGGCCATGCGATAGAAATAAGGCAAATAAAATAATTCAAGATATGAAATCCCTATTCCATATGATCGCTAAATTCAGCCCATCTTCCTTGAACTGTGAATTATGTCGGTTCCAATCCTTCGCGTTTGCCAAGCTTGGGACGAACCACAACATAGTCTGCCGCCAATTCCATCCAATGTTTATTGATAAACCAACAACGACGTCTTATGCATTCATACTAAAGCGGTATATTTCAGGACGACAATTAAATCCATCGAGGCTAACTGCATGCGGCGAGGTGTATAAACAGTTGCTCCTCGTTAGATCTCTAGGTCCAAGTCCTACGGAGCCAACTGGAATAGTAATCGAATAGTTCAATCCAAGGAAGATAGAAAATTCTCCAAGGTTAAAAACCCTCTGCCACTGCCTCGATGGAAGTAACCTACTAGTGTTAATCGAGAAAACATGGCAGCAAAGCCCAGTAGAATAGGTGTGAATAATGCGGCCGTGATGATAAGCTACATTATCAGCGATAGGATAACCACCATAAGTAATGTCATACCGCATATCACTAATGCCCTAAGTATTGATCATAATAAGGGTACAACCACCAGGAGATCTTGCTAACCACCATAGATCAGGACCATACTCACGATTACCATAAAAATCGGGTGGCCCCAGAAGACGCACAGGACCTTGCAACAAAAGAACATTTAGAGGTCAGTTCGACAAAATTAGAATGATCAAGCTAAAAAATTTAAGGATGGAAATTTTACCCCATGATAGAGGATCCCATGTATAAACATTGCCAATCTGAGTTACGGCATAGGCAACTTCCTTGTGGATAATTGCATCGCGGTAGCTGAACATGTTGAACTCGTTCTCAAGAACCATCTAAATACCATGAGGACCATCAAGGAAGGCAATTAAAGTGTCAAATAGAGCCAGCATAGATAAATCCTTATAGTTCCCAGCAGTTGTGGGAACTCAACAAATGGCTATCTTCAGTAGATTAGTTGGCTGACCAGCGATCACAAACTTAAGTACCTTTGAGGTGGCCTCAAAGTCGAAGATTGCTGGTAGCCGGATCCGGCAACGAGTGAACATACTAACAAGCTTCTAGTTCCAGGCGAGGCCAACAGTGGTGATCCAATCTCCATTCAGGCTTTCCCACTTCTTACCCTCATAGTCTAGCATCACAGCATCGGAGGAGGACATGTCCAATAGCGCCAGCTCGCACAAGGTCCAACTGAACTTCTGCTATAACATCCCAATATTGAAAATTGGTAATTCAAAAAAATTACATTTGCATGTTTCATGAGCATTGTATTTCATGCAGGCAAGCATTCAAAACTTGAATACAAAAAAATCCCTATATCAAAGTGTTTTGGTTTTGCATATGCTCCTATAAGGTTTTACTAAGAGGTTTGAAACATACCATATGATAAACTAACTAAATGATGCAAAAATGTTCCTAAGATTATATGCTGATTTTTAGAAAAATTTAGAGACTAAAATCTTGTGTTTTGGATTTACTATGGAAAGGTTATGAACAAATAAAGAAATTGGAAAAAGATTAAAACAAAGGAAAAAACAACCGAACCAGCCCAGCCCAGTTCGGTTCTACCTCACACGCGGGAAGAAGTAGCCTAGGTACGACCTAAGAAAAAGAGCAGGCCAGCCCACACTTTTCCCTGTCCTGGAATGTTTTTTCTTTCTTCTCCTTTCACTGACACGTGGGCCCCTCCCATCTTCTTCCACCTCCGATCGGACTCCAGGGAGATCATGTGTTCATTTTAACTACCGAGAAAATCGAGTCGGATTGCCCGAGTTTCCTTGTTCCCCCTTCATGTTTCCGTGGTTATATATATAGGAACGACCCCTCCTCCGAACCCCCTAGATCCCATCAAGAAACCTAGCGGAAATCGCTCGGGAGATTAATCTCGTCGCGCCGCCACCATTGAGCTTCCGAAGGTGAAGCTCCCATCATTTCCGAGCTCCCCTTCCTCTACTTCTCGCACCTACTGTAACCCTAGAGGACCATTGTTTCACCCTGTGGTTTTTCCCATCCACAGAGCCTCTACCCGCCCACAATTGCTTGCCGGAATCACATCGGAGCCCGAAGGCCAGATGCTCGCAGACACCATACCAGGAAGCTAGCAACGATGAAGGGTTCACCTTCGAACTCGTCATGAACATCCTCACCTCGTACCACACCTCTACGTCACCGGTAAACCCCATAAGCGCCGAAACCATTGCCTCTGCTCCGCCACCATCGTCATCAACACCGTCACCACCTCTGGTAAGCTACCACCGCCCCCATCCATCTGATCGAGAGTTAGCGGTCTAGATTAGATCAATCTAACCATATATCTCCAACCGGTACAGGCAAGTCAAGGACTGACGCGTGGCATAGGCGCGCAGTCATCATGCCATGTCAGCACAAAGACTGCGGGAAACAACACGGCCTGCCACTTGGCAGAGTTGGTCGGCTTATTCGCAATTTCGATTTTTAAATAGTCAGAAAATACTATATTTTTGTATAATTCATAGTAAATTATCTATTTGGCCAAAAATTGCAAATAATATACCTATGGATTCATAAAATTGCGCAGAATATTAATATGATATTAGATATAACTTTTGCAGTATGTATTTAATATAATAATTGAAATAGATTTAATGGTCTTTTAGAGTATTAAATCCATATTAAATTATGTATAGGTCATAAAAATATGAATAATATGTCCATGGAATCACAATCTCGTGTGTATTACATATCTGGTTTTAGATTTAATTTTGGACAATGAAAACTATTTAAGTGAATTAAAATCTATTAAATACTAAATAAATCATAATAAAAGATCTACAACTCCGATTAGGGTGAATCCAATTCCTACTGGTTCATATTAATGTCCTCTATCCAGTAAAAGCCAGAACCAATTTTAATTTGACAATTAGGACAGAAGTTACAGTATAGGTATTAAAACCTTTTATTCGGTCGTCAATATTTAATAACTAATACCCTATTGCATTAAATAATATCCTGCATGCACCATGTGATCTAGTAATGTATAGAGAACTAAATACAACCATTATGATATATTAAATCGTCATGCATGCATTTGTGCATTTGTTTATTATTGCGTGATTGCTTATGTTGTATTCAATTGTCTGATCGATAGATTGCGAGGAGTGCAACGTGTGTGATTGCAACAAGTGTTCGAATGACTTCAACAACTATTAAGGCAAATCATATCTTTGTTCATATCTTTGTACCAGTTTTGCTACTATGCATGTTTTGATCTTCAAAATAGTAGTATGCATGTGTAGGATGTTTTTGTAGAAAGGAAATATTTTACAAGTGCTATGATGTTTTGTAGTATGCCATTAGTAGCTTTATACTTAGAAATATTTCCAATCCTAATAGGTTCTTCTGAATTTTCTAAGTAGTATGCTTGTGATATACTATATATATGCAAATACCGATGGGATTCGAAAGACATAAATTTTTCTAAGTATAAGAGCTCTGTGTATGAGCGCAAGTTTTTATCCTAAAATTCACTTTGAAATAAAACTATGTTTTTCTCTAGGCGAAGTGGAATGTCTGGATCGACTAGAAGGGGAAGTAACCTGGATTGGCTCTGCTTGTGCCTTCCACCGCCCAGGATCAAAGAAGTATGCCATGATTCAGAATTCAGAAGCTTCCAGTGCAATCACAATACATATGGGCTCTGTCTTGGCCTAGTACTTAGTGCGAAATCTCACCTGAGTACCATAATTTTAGATCCCGTGGAACTGGGTAGAGGGTCTACTAAGGGAAAGCTTCACCATGATCTTGTTTGTAAAAGGACTTAATAGTAGATTCTGGGTAAAATGTACAAACTCACGAGAGTATCAACCTGACTGATCGGCTGTGTTCATGGAAAAGAACAACTTTGAGCGTCTAAAGGTTGGACCCTTAGAAGGATTTCCTCTCTCTTTTCTAAAGAACTATTCTAAAACTCTATGGTCGTGGAATCTTCCATAGATGGGATTTTGGGTTGCATGGTCTACTCCATGTGTTAGGTTGAGGGATGGTAGCCTGGTGGAATCCGGTGCGAGCCACTTGACCATATATTACTTATCAAATGTTTACAAAGTAGGATAAAAGATTTTCTCTCTTCTTCTTGACTTAAGAAAAAATGGCTTTATGCAAATAAACCTCAAGCATTTTGTCAGCCTATGCATGTAGAGATAGACAAGTATTTTCCTTCATGGTGTAATTTTCCAATACATTCAAAGTATTGACCAACTCGTTTGGATGCATGTTCATGCGCAGAATTTGGATATCATCATTGAAAGGTGTGCTAGGATCGCGGGTCTTCACTCAAACTGCTTGTGGTATTGATGGGACTCCAAGTTATATTTTTTCGCTTCTGTTGTAATAATGTAAACTCTGAATTATTCGATTCATGTAATAAAGACTTTTGTTTTACATGATATTTCATCGACTATGAGTGATAGGTAATGATCCAGGGACTACCATGTCAATCATAGGGAATTAGGATCCTTATCGATCCGAGGTCACTACATCTGCCGTGGCTTCTTCTTGCCCCTGCCGCAATAGTAGTTGCCCCTATAGAATTGCTTCTTGCGATTATTGCAGTAGAAGACATTGTACTCATGCGGTAGCTCAGTTGGGTGAGAGTGAAGAACACAAGGGAGAACAAACAGATGAGATTTCGCTAGGGATGCATCATGTGTTGCTGAGTAAAGATAACGTTTGCAGCAGGCGACGTGCTCGTGGAGGTGATGACGTCACATCTGGCTGAGATTTCTTCAAGGGGGCCATCCGAAAATACCCTAGCAGTGTCACTGTCATCCATCGCGAGGAATATCTCGAGAAGTTGGGTCACGATGGTCTTTGGTTTTGATTGGGGTTTTGGAGGAGAGAGAGAGCGACAGCTGGCAGGGCGGCATGGAAAACAGTCTATCAAACTAGTCGCTTGAGCTGATCCTAAAGCGTCATGGCGGCTTTGGCGGGTGACTGTATTGGTCTGCGAGTGGGAACTGTCACCGGATGTTGGAGGTGAAGTGAGGATTGAGATCGAGGGCAAGGAGAAATATGGGTTGATATAAAACCAAGCGTGCCTTCTTTCTCTCTACTAAATCTACTGTGCCTATCAAACTAGGCTCCGGAGATGATCTAAAAGTGGCATGGCGGCATTGGTGTGTGCTAAGGTGGGCGAGGGCGAGTGGGTATAAGCGAGAAGACAGATAGGAAGAGGACGAAGGGCAAAGGAAAATAATAATAGGAGTATAATAAATAGATTAAAATCATATCGACGGGAGTAGGTTTGGCCTTCACTATTGCATAGCTAGCCTAGCACGCCATGGAGTTGTATTGTGCTATCAAATGGATGGTCATGGCACAGAGACGGTCTAGAGTATACTCGGAGCTCCTCTTGCCGAACATATAAATAATCCTTGGATCTTATACATTCATCATCGTGTGCAGGCACATTCGGAACAAGTACTTCCATTGTTAAACGGAATCAAAACTGGAATACTCTCGAAATCTTGTTGTATGGTACAAAAACAAAAATGCTCACAAAATAGGCTACCTCCAAAATCTTTTTCTTGAAACTTTCAAAGCAACCTAAATTTTACTTGTATTTCAAATTTGCCCTAATTTCGATAAATTGAGATAAAATCATTCAAGGGGGCAGAGTTAGATAGGAAATTTGAAAACTCATAAAACATAGGAATCATTAGTATTGTTGGTCCACTTAATATGTATAGAACATTATTACATTGACATTGATCTGAACATTATTAAACTTTTTTAGAACCCTCACAAGCTTTTTATTTGACCATGATCCGAACATTATTACATTCACATTGATGATTAGCCAAACTACAAACAGAGCAACCCAACCTCATATGGAGTACAATACCACTTAACGATTTCTAGGGGGACTCCGCGGTCTTCTCAGGCGACTTGGCATCATCCTCCATGGGAAAATTGGTTGTGCAACTCGCGGTACCATCGCTAAACAGAGACTCGTGGATGTTGGAAGCATGCAGCCGTGTGCGATGGTGACGCTGGCCAGAAGCTTGATGAGCTCCTCTTCGCGCATGACGCTGATGATGTGTAGCTTAGATCACTGTAGAGCTTCGTTGGGAGACCCCAAGAGGAAGGTATGATGAGCACAACAGCAAGTTTTCCCTCAGTAAGAAACCAAGGTTCTCGAACCAGTAGGAGGAAGGAAACGACCAAAGGTGTTGCTAGCAACTTGGAAACCTGCACAACACAAACTCAAGACTTTGCCCCAACAAACAGTGAGGTTGTCAATCTCACCGGTTTGCTGAAAACAAAGGATTAACTGTATGGTGTGGAAGGTAATGATGGCTTGCAGAAAGTAAATAGTAATAGTGGAAGATGTATCAATGGTAAAGATTGGACCCGGGTCCATAGTTCACTAGAGGTGTTGTCCTTAAGATAAACAACATAACATGCTGGGTAAACAAATTACGGCGGGGCAATTGACAGGACAGAGCAAGGCATAATAATGCAATACTAGACATTCATGATCCTATGAGATTTGATTGGGCATTACAATAAGATACATATACCGCCATCCAACTGCATCTATGACTAGTAATCCACCTTCAGGTTATCATCCGAACCCACTCCAATATTAAGTTGTAAGCAACGGATAACTGCTTTAAGCAAGGTGTGTAAATTAAACAATCCACTTGTTCCATGAACAAGTGATCGTTTTTTTCTACCTAGTAGCAACAACACATCTACAACCTTAGAGCTTTCTATCACTTTCCTAGATTAAATATAGGCATGAACCCACTATCGAGCATAAATACTCCCTCTTGGAGTCACTAGCATGTACTTGGCCAAGATAGCTACTAGAAACGGAGAGCCTCCAAGATCTCAAACAACACAGACATGATAGAATCAATAATATAGAATCATTAACCAATCTGACATAGTAATCTCAATATCCATCAGAGCCCCGCAAACACAACATGCATGATTACAAATACATGATCTTGATCATGAATGTAGCTCACAAGATCTAAACATGGTAGCACAAAGGAGGAGAAATAACCATATAGCTACTACATGGACCCGTAGTCCAAGGTGGAACTACTCACGCTTCATACCAGAGGCTGGCATGGTGATGAAGAAGGCCTCCAGGATGATCTCTCCCCTCCAGCAGGGTGCTAGGAAGAGCTTCAGATCCCCCTCGATCTAGGGACGATGGTGGCAGTGGCTATGGACTATTTCATGGAAGATTGATCGGGTACTTATGGTTTAGGTCTCGGGGGCTTCTTATAGGCGAAGAGGGAGGCCGAGGGGGTGCCCGATGCGGCTGCACCCCCCCCCCCCCCCCAGGCATGGGCCAGTCCTGGCCACGCAGCCACGGGGTGTGGCCCCCTCGAGGCCCTCCTCCGTCTCATCTTCTGGCTCAGTGTTCCCAACGGTAAAATATTGACTTTGGCTTTTGTCCTGTCCAATTCCAAGAATATTCATTTTTTGACTTTTCTGGAACCAAAAACAACAGAAAACATGCAACTGGCACTGTGGCATATTGTTAATAGGTTAGTCCCACAAAACATACAAAAATCCCTCAAATTGTTGACAAAGCAAAGCAAAGTAGATACTAAACAAGCATGGAACATAAAAAAATTATAGATACATTTACAACGTATCAAGCATCCCGAAGCTTAACTCATGCTCGTCCTCGAGTAGGTAAGTGATAAAAATAATAATTTTTTAGGTTACATGAACCATCAAAATCAAGATCAATCCATTTGCAAGCATTGAAAGCTGGGATCAAAGTACTCTAAACATGATCATGAAAGAATAAGTTCTAACAGTAAGACAAAGTAACTATGCTGCAACATGAAAGGTTACAAACAAAGATCATGAGTAACAATGCATTGAAAGACGTTTGTTTGTTTCACATATAGAAAACATAGCATAGTGGCATTCATCTTGTCCCTCATGGAGTAGTAGTAAATGTATAGGACACCTTCAAAGTTCATAAGAGTTACTAGATACAAATAGTTCAAGAGCAAGCAATATCAACAATATGAATCAATCAATAAGTTTTGGGACAATGCACATAGAACTAAGAACGGCAACTATACTCTCTTAATTGGTGCCTAAGGATAGAAGGTGGAGCCTCAATATAATGGTGGAAGAAAGGCCCTTCATAAAAGGGAAGCAGGATTTCAAGTCTCATAAAGAGCTTCCAAAAATTATGGTACTTGTTAGATTTTAGCTCTCATTGCCCCTATCATAAGAATCTTGAAGTGATTAAGGTTAAAGTGAACAAACTATGGAGTATATGCTTGACAAAGTATAAGTTGGCAATCTCATGTCCCTTGAGTATGAGGGCCGCTCCTCATGATATTCAACTTTAGTCACCGGTAAGTTCTTGTCATAGTAAGTACATGTGTATCGTAGAGAACCGCCAATGGGGTACCCCTTGCACTTGATACAGGAGCTATCCCATAATCAAAATGACAAGGCAAGTAGACAATGAGAATCTCAGCAATCTTCTTATTTACCATGGGAAAATGGTGCTTTTTTATCTCTTTCCTCTTTTCAATATGTCTCTTTTTTATAAGAAGAAAGCTTCATAGATTGCTCACTATGGTGATGCTGCAAGTTTCCACCATGATTAGTTATGGCTTAGGCTAGCATCCCAGACATTTCTCTAACACACATACATAACTCCATGGACTTACAAGCTCCCCTTTTATTTCACGCCGACGACATCCGAAAACAAAAGAGCATGATATCAACTAGGTATAATGTACAAGTGCAATGTTGAAAGCATTCCCCATGAAAGCATGGTTTTGCTAATTCCAACGTATAAGTGCAAGCATATACAACATAGATGACACAATGGTTCAAGTTTATTTAGGGGAAAGAAAAATAAAGTGTGCCATCAATTTTGTGAGAGCTTTAATCACTAAGTTTCACATAACAAGTTTAATTTGGAACATAGATAAAACAAGGAGTATACTTGGAATGGTGTAACACACCATGCATAGGAATTTATAGTGGACACTTTGGAATAACTTGGTTTTTGGGAGTTGGATGCATGAGTAGAGCTTACTCATACAAGTGGAGGCTAGCAAAATACTGGGAGCGACCAACTAAGAGAGCAATAATGGCCATAATCATGCAGAGCGACAAAAAATTACTAATCAAAGCATAAAGCGGTACTACAAGTCAAAAACTAAATGATCATAGAGGCTATGGTGAGTGGTTCATAGTCATAACATGGTGTGAGCAAGTGCCAAGTCAACCCAAACAAAGCATCAAAGGAGAATACCACAATATTATGCTTTTGCATGCTAAAACAACGCCTGATTCTTTCAAGGCACATTATGCAATCATAATTGTTTGGAAAAAGTCATGATACAGCAATAATCACTAAGCATAAGGTCAAAACAACATCTAGCATGACATGCTAAAGCCTGAGTCACAGTCAATGCAAGCTCCTCTTGTACTACTAAAGCAAGAACTTCCTACTCCTTTCCAACACCAATCAACTTATTTGAAACAACACGGCGAAAACAGGGGTCCAAACTACTTTATTCAAGCAAACTAAGAAAAAAAACAAAAACAAAAACTAAGACGCTCCAAGAACAACACAATAGTGTATGAAACAATAAAAACGAAGTGTCTAGAAAGACCTGAGTTTTTTATTGATGAAGAAGGCGATGCCTTGGGAATCCCCAAGCTTTGACACTTGTACCTCTTGACTATTTCTTAGGGTGACACAGGGTGGCATCCCCAAGCTTGAGATTTTGTCCATTCTTCATCTTATTACATCATTCTTCCTTTACACCTGAAAATTTTCCTTCATACAAAACTTCACACAATTTTCATTAGCAACATTAGTTTATTCAAAAGATAATAGACCTTTGGGTTTAGTTTCAAAACAGCAAAACTTTTCACTAAAGACACAAGCTACTGTAGCAATTCCTCAAAAGGCTCAATTTCCCAAAAAGAACCCAAAAAGGAATCAATAAGAAGCAAATGCAAATAATGGCAGAAATCTGTCAAAACAGACCAGTAGGTAGAAACCGATTTTTTTCAAAGACCGTCTGTTGCTCAAATCAAAAATTGTTGATCTAACCAAAGGTAGCTAACAATCTGGGAGATTTATTTAGAAAATTACAGCTCAATCCGACTTACAGAGATTTTACACGAATGTTTATAGTGGAGTACAAAAATCTGTTTTAGGACAGCAACTCCCCAAATCTTACTTCTCTCTCATTAGAGGTTACTCTTGGCACAAAAATCAAATAAAAAGGATAAGGAGAGGTTATTACAGAAGTAATAACTTCCAAGACTCAAGAAAACTATTGGTTTATCTCCGAAGAAGTACCTTTCTTTAATGCCTTTAATTTAGGCACAAGAAGCAAGAAGATGCTCACATAAGAAATATGAATTGAAGTAAAAGAGAGCATCAAGAATAAAATTCAAAACACCTTTAAGTCTAACCCACTTCCTATGCATAGTAATCTTGTACACAAATAATTCACAAAGAACAAAGTGATAGGCATAGGAAGATGAAACAAGAGTAACTTCAAAACTTTCAACACATAGAGAGGTGTTTCAGTACCATGAAAATTTCTACAACCATATTTTCCTCTCTCGTAATAATTTTCAGTAGACTCATGAATAAACTCAACAATATAGCTATCACATAAAGCATGCTTTTCATGATCTACAAACACATAATTTCTATCAAGCTCAAAAATAGTGGGATTAAAACCAAAGCCACTTTTAATAATTTTATAATAAGGTGACTGATCATTCAATTTAGGACCAACATCTAGAGCTTTATCATAAACATTTGCTAAAAAAAATCTTTAATACCATGCATAACAGGAGCATAATTATTATCACAAGTTTTACCCATAGTAGACATTTCAAAATAATCCACAGTAACATAACATTCATCCTCCTTTGGTAAGCATGGGGGACAATCTAATAATGTAAAAGGTAAAGAGTTACTCTCATTAGAAGGTAGGCATGAGTAGCTAATCCATTCTTCCTCCCTTTGTTTATCACTCTCATCCTCTTCTTCATCTAATGAGCTTCCAGTTTCAGCCATTTCTTCTTCCATAGGCTCCTACAAGGCATTAGTCTCTTCCGCTGGTGGGAAGCATCTATTAAAATATTCAAGAATATAGCCATTTTCTTCCTTGTAATTATCAAAGGAAAATTTAAGTATATCATAAACCTCATATTCATAAGGTGAATCATAAGGATTTTCAAGAAAACTAGCAAGTTCAAATGCACCCTTCCAAGCAATAAATTCTTCAATTTGTTCCACATCATAAAAGTCATAATTTCATTTAACATAAGAGGATATGGTAACATTATCATTATACTCACACTAAAAATGGAGGTGTTTATACATCCTACATCAACAAGATTTATCAAAGAAATAAGTAACATTATAAGTAGAGCACACGTCTCTAGCAATAGTATTCAGTTTATTAATTTGTTCCCATAAGTGTTTCCCTTTTTGTGACAAGCGGTGTTCCTTATAATAATATTTTTGTTCTTTAGTGAACCCACCTTGCCAAGAAGAACTAGTTTCAAAGAAACTAACCATTGATAGAAAGCATGACAAAGCAAGGCAATGACAAACGGACAACTATATTAGAAACTAATTTTTTTTGTGTTTTTGATAAGAAGAAGCAAACCAAATGAAACTATTTTTTTGGAATTTTTGGTAAAAAGAAGCAAGCAAAACAAAGCAAAAGAAACTAAGCAAAACAAAAAAAGTGAAGAGAAAGGTTGTGAAGGACTCCCCTTGTGAAGCACATTACCAAGTTTACCTCAGTAAGAAACCAAGAGGAAGGTATGATGAGCACATTAGCAAGTTTACCTCAGTAAGAAACCAAGGTTATCAAACCAGTAGGAGGAACGAAATGAACCAAAGGTGTTGCTAGCAACTTGGAAACCTACACAACACAAACTCAAGACTTTGCCCTAATGAACGGTGAGGTTTTCAATCTCACCGGTTTGCTGAAAACAAAGAATTAACTATATGGTGTGGAAGGTAATGGTGGCTTGCAGAAAGTAAACAGTAACAGTGGAAGATGTATCAATGGTAAAGATTGGACCAGGGTCCATAGTTCACTAGAGATGTTCTCCTTAAGATAAACAACATAACATGCTGGGTAAACAAATTACAGTGGGACAATTGACAGGACAGAGCAAGGCATAATAATGCAATACTAGACATTCATGATCCTATGAGATTTGATTGGGCATTATAACAAGATACATAGACCAACATCCATCTGCATCTATGACTAGTAATCCACCTTTAGGTTATCATCCGAACCCCCTCCTGTATTAAGTTGCAAGCAATGGATAACTGCTTTAAGGAAGGTGTGTAAAGTAAACAATCCACTTGTTCCATGAACAAGAGATCAATGTTTTCCCCCTAGTAGCAATATCACATCTACAACCTTAGAGATTTCTGTCACTTCCCCAAATGAAATAGAGTCATGAACCCACTATCGAGCATAAATACTCCCTCTTGGAGTCACTAGCATCTACTTGGCCAAGATAGCTACTAGAAACGGAGATCATGCAAGATCTCAAACAACACAGACATGATAGATTCAATAAGTTAGAATCATTAACCAATCTGGCATAGTAATCTCAATATCCATCGGATCCCTTCAAACACAACATGCATGATTACAAATAGATGATCTTGATCATGAACGGAGCTCACAAGATCTAAACATGGTAGCACAAAGGAGGAGAAACAACCATATAGCTACTACATGGACCTATAGTCCAATGTGGAACTACTCACGCTTCATACCGAAGGCTGGCATGGTGATGAAGAAGGCCTCCGGGATGATCTCTCCCCTCCGGTAAGGTGCCGGGAAGAGCTTCAGATCCCCCTGATCTAGGGACGAGTGTGTCAACACCCAGATTTTTAATCCAAGATGCCTGTTATGCCATATATTGCAACCCAGGATTACCATTTTTGCGAGACATAACAGATTGGTTCCATAGTTCATTATCCATTACAAACCATAATAAAGGTATTACAAATAAAGGATCTCATGATCCATTCTTAATACAATCAATGCACCAGAATAATATAATAATGGTAGCGTGGGCGAAGCTCCATCTTCAGGGTCACAAGCAATGCTGACGATGTGAGATGATCCTAGTTGTCGTAGACTTCCTGCTGTCCATCATCCTGGTAGTCCTCCTCATAGTCTAGCCATAGGAATAGCCAGGGACAAAGCCATGAGTACTCTTTAAGTAATCGCAAACTATCACTAACAAGTAAGTAGTTTGAGTAGGAATCCTAAGCTCTAGGTTGTTTTGCAAAAAGCCAGATTTTCTCTAACCGAGTTTAAATGTAAAGAAAACTAATTTAATGTCTTTCAACACCTAATTGGGAACTTAGCTTTCACTTTCACAACCCTGTTGTGGTCAAGTCAAAGTCATGATTCATTTCACAAGTCTAAAAACATCTGACGATAGAACAGTATGGCCACTCCAACTGTCCATAACCGCGGACGCGGCTATTCGAATAGTTTGACACTCCATAGAGGTGGTACACTTTCACCACAACATTCGATACATACATAAAGAACAATCCCGAATCACCATACTCAGTATGCGGATAATGAATCCTAACCTTTCAATTACAGACCCTAGTATAGGCACCTACCCTATGAGTTTGGCCTCCCAACCATGAACATCTGTCATCTTGGGAACTGCATAGGTGGACAATCATCACGAGGTAGCCTCAGCTCAAACCTCGGCTGCAAGGGAACCCATAATAAGATATGTAAACTTCTAGTCAAGCCCTAGCCAAATTCGGGTATTGTGGTTGAACGATAACATTGGAATGGTATCGCATCCGAACCCAACCATCAGTTTTATAAAGGGCTAAGGCTCATGCCTCCACATTTTTATCATCAAAATCATCTGGTGTTCACAACACAGGTCAAAACATTTCATTTGAATGACTCATCATTCTAAGGTTTTCATAACAATTTTCACCAAGTATTCCCATCTAAAGTGATAAAGTTTTATGCTTAGCACTAGCCACTAATGTTGGGGGTAGTCACTAATGAGGGGTGCTAATCAAGTGTGACTTATCCAAATCCAATCTTATGCCTCAGTATGACATCTAGTTTTATCTAACTTAGGCCAAGTTTTAAGCTCTTTATGCTACCTATAATTCTTTCCAAAATTCACAAGTCACTAGTAAAGGTAAATGAAGAATTTTGATAAAGAAATAAAATAATAAAGCTTGCAAGTAAAACTGGGATTGTAACTACCTCGGTGAATTACGCTCCTAGTTACAAGCCTGGACGAGCGGAAATGGTTAAAATAGTACGGTGGGGCCCAAATGCCACTCACAGGTAGACCTTTCGGTCGTCCTAACCATTTCCAAACATCGGGACAAGAACGGGCGGCGTAATCGGCAGGCGAAGGGATCAACTACATACACAAATGAGTATGTATGCAAGCCACCATACAACAGTCCTCAGAGCCATTCCATCTAAAAGAAATAGAAATATTGCAACGCCATACGGCAAGATCCAAATATCCTAGATAGATATATAGTTTAGGATATCTCCTCATACATCAAACATCAGAGTATCAGGCAGAAGCGGCGAACAAGATCCGAGTACGGATAAGAAGCAAATCGGCATAAGATGCCCCATAAATAAACACATCCCGTCCACAGATCTCACGGATCCCCGTTCCCAGAATCTCTACACCGAATGATTGTTGTCCACATCGTCCTTCTCCTCCACCCAGTATCCATCTTGTGAGTGTACCTGTTCATCTGAATCAAATAATTTATCGTGTGAGACCCTAGGGGTACTCAGCAAGTCTTTATGCCTCTAAAGGGAACACAACCTGGGTGACGCAATTGCAGCAAAAGATAAACCCTAACAATTCTATAGATACTCACTAACCATCCGCCTAACCAAATATAGACGGATGTCCGTGAATTAATAACAACAGTTATAACAGTAATATTAACAGATCCATCCTCCTCCTCGCTTACCAACGAGGAAGCGGACGAACAACCCCCATCCGTTGGCAGTTTTATTAACCATTCCATGGGTGTTGAACTATTTACTAGTCAGTTACTTAGTCAAATTAAGCGGTACTTTAGTTATACTTGTCTATGATCGAGAAACTGTGCTCCAAGTCGTCCATAACCGCGGACACGGCTTTCAGAAAGTTTTACCCTGCAGGGGTGCACAAATAGCAACACACACTCGATCAACCTCGGAAAAACCAAATCAAAACCCAACGAGGAAGTCACGACAAAGAAATCACAAGATTCAGAAATATTTCAGGGGGCCACCCCATTAAGCTACCCGCAACGAAACTGGCCGGCTCCGAGACGGACTCAAGGTTTGCGCCAATGGCTGTAAACGACTGGGAACCCGAAAATGTGACTGGGCTTGTCGATACCGCGAAAACACTCCGCTTACCTAAACAGTACAGGTGCAGTACCTCGCACAATTTAAAATAAAGCAGTAAAGCATGGCATAAGTACAAGATAGTAAATAAAACCTCAAACTAGTTTGTGGCCCCAAGAAATAAGAATGAATCAAGCTCTGGCTCAGGGGGGTCCCATAAGCCTCCCGGATGTGGATAGCGCGAATATTCAAGGAACAGGAATCAAGTACTCGGGGTCCTACGGGACACAAGTGAGCATGAAAAACCAAATAGCAGATATTGCTCACCGGTGCCACTTTCATTAGTTATCCCATACTACTCAGGTTAAGTTGTTTAGGTACCTCATTATCCATCAGACACTCACATACCCTACACATGCTGTTCTACGACCCGCATGGCTCAAACAACTCCTGTAGTAATGGCTCATGGGATGGAGGAACAAGCTTCGGTGGGGTTTAAAAGTAAAGGCTATGCAGTACTTGGGATTCAGTTTAATGCAATCGCGACTCAATGATGCAATAATAAGATAGAGGCAATAGGTACTATATGTATGCAAGCATGTGGTAGTGCTTGCCTGGCAGCTCAGTTGAAGCGAGAGAAGGATCTGGGTAGTGCTCCTGGGTTTCCTGATATATCCCCTGCTCAGCGTCTATTCGAAGAAGAACCAAACAAACAAGGGCCAACATAAATAAAGTGCACAAGCATAAGAATAAAATGCGACAAGCAAACACTCATGCCATGATGAATGATGCACAATTTGCATGGCAATAAGGTAGCATGGCATGGGTGAGATGTGGAATACAAGAATAAAGCCTTTTATTGAGTTTTAGTCACATTTTATACTCAAATAAGTTGCTGTAATCTTTATATTTATATGATGCATGCTGCAAAACAGAACATGGAATGCATAAACAGAAAGGTCTCGTCGAGCTGATCATTTTAGACATATTATTTGTCAAATTTGGAGTTATAAAACAAAAGTTATTAATTAATTAAGGCAAAAGGGCATTTTATTGTAATTTTAATCAACTTGAAATTTAAAGTGTTCAAAAAGTATTTTGAAGGGCATATTTGAATTCCTCACATTTTTCTGATTTCAAAACATATATTACATTCTTAATTTGAATTTATATTTCAAAAGTTATTTGAAAACAGATTTGAAATTTGAATTTAAATTAATTTGGAAAAGTTTGAATTGAAACAGAAATACAGAAATACTTTTTGTACTCAGGCAGATCCAGACCCAGCCGCTGACGGGTGGGCCAGTTGCTGACTGGGTGACATGGTGGCGGAACAGGGTTTCCTCACTGCGAGCTAAGCTAGCCTCAGCGAATGACAGGTGGGACCAGCGGCCACGGGGTCCACGTGACAGCGGTGAGAGGGCAGGAACTGACATGTGGGCTGGGCTGGAGCGCGGGTTAAGGTTTACAAAGGTCAGGGGGTTTTCTGGAAGAAGGCCACGACGGCTGACTAGTGGGACCTCCAGGAGCGCGGGTTAAGGAATCAAAAAGGTGGGGGGGGGGGGGGGGTAAACGCAAAGTGACGTCGCGTGCACTGTTTCTCTTCCTCTCTTTTCTGACGAAACTGTCGGCACACACGGCGACAGCGGGCGCGCGGCGCGGGGGATCGAACTCGCGACCTGGGCGCGCGCGCGGAGGCGGCAGCCACTGCGGCGGGCTAGGGTTGGTGTTAGAAGGGCGGATGGTGGCTGGTTAAGCCGTCTGCGAGGCGCAGGGGTGAGCAGACGACAGCGCCGCCGGCGCATGCAGCGTGCTCGCCGAAACGAACGGTGAGACCAGAGGGGGTTGGCGAGGGAGAGGATGTCAGAGGGTGTCAGAAGCTCACCGCGGGGCTCTTGGTGGTGGTGGATCGGGCAGACGTGCAGCGGATCGGCGGTGGAGCTGGAGGACAGCGAGCTAGGGTTTCGCTCGGGCGATGATGGTGTGCAGCGGCCTGGGGCTCCTCCTCCTCGCTAGTACGTACAGGACGAAGCAGGGGAGGGCCCTTGGTCTTCCGCGGCACCCAGAGCGCCACGCCACCGGCTGGTACGAGGAGGGAAGGTGGAGGCCGACGGTGGGCGGCGATGGTGTAGACGGTGGCGGTGGAGGGAAAGAGGGGAGAGGCAGGGACCTGGGGTGGATCTGGGGGAGGCAGCAGGCGAGCGAGGGGGTAGATAAGGACGGGAGAGGAGAGGGGTGCCGTGGGGGAGTGGTTAGGGATAGAGGTGGCTTCGGCCACCTTTTTCCCCCTCCTTCACGTGCTCGAGCTGGGGGCCAGGGCAGGCACGGGCAGGCTTCCAGGTGGGGCAGGGTGAGACCAAGGAGGTAGGCTCGGTGTGGGGCACGCCAGGCAGAGAGTAGAGAAGAGAGAGGAGAGGGGAGGCTCGGGCTAGGTTGGGGAGCCTTGGTTAGGGTTTGGTACTAGGGTTGGGGAGGGGTAGGTAGCTGGGGTGTGGCCAGGGAGAGAGGATGGCCAGGTGGGTCCGGCCTGGGGAGTCTCGGCATAGGTGAAGAGGAGAGGGTGAGGTAGGTTTAGGGTTTTGAGTTAAGGATTGAATATGCCCACACATGGCTTGCATGGATGGGGGATGGTGGTAGGGTTTTAACATGAACCAAACAAGATCAAGCATGAAGGGGGTAGAGAGAGAGAGATGGTGGTGAGGGATGGAGATGATCCCAAAAAGAGAAAACCCATTGAAAACCAAGAGTAAAACAAATGGCTAAAGGTGATGGTACTCTTGCATGGCCCATGCAAATTAATAAATGCCATGTATTATCCTTGTGAAAACAATAATGATGCTATGGCATTATTCTTATGCATTCCCAAGAAGTGGAATCAAGGCCAAGCAAAAGAATTTAGAATTGGATCCATCCTATCTCCCATGAGCTAAATTAAATACCAAAAGAAAATAGAATACAAGCTCATGGATAATGGAATGGTGGAATTATAAGGTGGTGAAAGAAAGGGTGGTGGAGTGGAATAAAAGATATGCCCCCAACTCAACTTGGGCATTTAAACAATATATCAATATCCAAATACAATATCAAGAGGCAAATACAATTTACAATGCATATGAGAGAAGAACCAACACAAAAAGGGTTTTATATGATGCTCAAATGCAAGGTGGAATGATGACATGAGCATGATATAATTATGATGCAACAACTATATATATGAAGTAGTCATTATAATACTTCATATATATAGTTGTTGCATCATAATTATATCATGCTCATGTCATCATGCCACCTTGCATTTGAGCATCATATAAAACCCTTTTTGTGTTGGTTCTTCTCTCATATGCATTGTCAATTGTATTTGCCTCTTGATATTGTATTTGGTTCTTGATATATTGTTTAAATGCCCAAGTTGAGTTGGGGGCATATATTTTATTAACTCCACCACCTTTCTTGTCATCACCCCATCATTCCACCATTCCACCATATATGAGCATTGCAACTTATTTGGTTTTACCTCTAGCTCATGTGGGTTGGGATGGATCCAATTCTATCTCCACATGCTCTCATACATGCACCATATTGTTTCCACATTATTGGTTTATGAGAGCCACATGGCCACCTTTGCATGCCTTGTGAGTGGGACCCTTTTCCTAGCTTCCATATGGGTTGTTTTGGGGTTATTATCATGTTGGGATATTTTTGGGCTTACTAAATACCTAGTGGCACATACACACTAGCAAGTCCCATTTCTATTCAAATATGGTCATCTCCATCTACTTCACATGGGGCATCCTTTTAATTTCTTTTGCTTGGGCTATACTCCACCTTTTGGGTAATGCATAGGAATAATGCCGTGTTTATTATTTTGTTTTCGCAAGGATGATACATGGCATTTATTATCTTGCATGGGCCATGCAACCATCACCATCTTTTGTCCTCCTTCGGTTTTATTTGTTTTGAGTGGATCATCTTCTCATCTCTCTCTTTCTCTCAAACTTTTCTACCTTGCTTTGTTTCTTGCCTTGTGCCATCAAACCTCATCCACCTCTTTTGTGTAGTGCCATGCAAGACCATCCCATGCCCATATTTTCTCTCTCTTGATCATGCATACCAAAGCTCTCTCTCTCTCTCTCTCTTTTCTTTCTCTAACCCTAAACCCTCTCCCCTATTCCCTCTCTTTAAACCCTACCCCATGATCTACCCCTCTAAACCCTATCAAACCAAACCAAAAGCCACCACCACATCTCTCTCTCTCTCCCTCTATACCATGAGAACCACCATCTAACCTAACCCGAGCCCCCTCTAAGCTAACCTAGCTACACCCGACCCTCCTCCCTCTCTCTCTCTCGACCAGTAAGGCCCCACCACGTCACACCCTCATCTGCCCCCACTTCTTTCTTTGGCTTCAAGACAAGGAGAAGAAGGAGGGAGAGACCTAGCCCGATCACCCCTCCTCACCTTTTACAAAAGAGACCACCCCCCATGTTCTCTCCCCTCCTCCCTCATCTACCCCCACCTCAGATCCTATCCAGGAGGCGCCCAGGTCCCTCTCTCCCTTCCTTTTCTTCCTCTCCTTGCAGCCTCCCTTGGCCATGGCCCAAAACCCTAGCTAGCCATACCCTCCCCCGAGTTCGTCGAGCTCTGGTGGACGTCAGGACCGCGCGAAGTGTACCAGGAGCCCATCTGCTTCCTCTTCGACGCCCTGTAGGCGGAGCAGGAACCGGAGTTCGCCGGAGTCTCGCCGTCGCCGCCGTGTCCGTGAGGTGGCCGAAGAAGCAGAGCGCCAGCGCTGCGACAGTACCCCGCCAACCCTTCTTCCACGGCTTCGCCGGCGCACTCTCGTGAGCACCTCCTCCCTCCCAGACAACCTCTTCCTCCCCCTCTCACCTTGCATCGCCGTCGCGCTCCGTCGAGCAGCCTCCGTGCGCCGCCGCGCGTCGCGCTCTAGCAGACAGCAGCAGCTGCAGCAGCGTTCGTCCCCCTCTTTTCTCCGCCGTGCCCCGCGCGTTGTAGACCACCTCCGTGCAAGTTCTCTGAACGAAAGTTGTAGGCCGTGGTTCCCTCTGCGTTTTTCGTTTTTGGGGCGGCGTGTTTCGTCCAGCATGTGCTTCGCCATCGTCGTCGGAAGACGGCCAGGTTTTCGCCGCCGTCAGAGCCGTGTCCGTCAGCGCGCAGCAGCAGCCGATGGCCTTTTTGCGCTGGCGCCCCTGCCCTTTTTCCCGCCTAAACCCGCAGTCCCAGGAGCCCACCTGTCAGCCTCGGTGTTTTATTTGCAAGAAAACCCCCGGTAGATCCTGGCCATCACGGACAGACCCCCCCCCGCGCGCCCTGGGATCGCCCACGTGTCCCGCCCCGGTTAGGCGACGCGTGCGCGTGGACCCGCTGTACCCGGACCCACCTGTCATGGGTGCGGTTAGGTAGGACCCGAGTGAGAAAAGCCCGGCAGCCCTCTGTGGCCCTACCTGCTGCTGAGTCAGCGCAAGGCCCACCCATCAGCGTCAGTGGCTGGCTCTGCCTGAGTACAAAATGTTTTCTGCTTGGCTGTTTATTTTAAATCTTTTCCAAATTAATTTAAATTCAAATTTCAAATCTGTTTTCAAATAACTTTTAAAATATAAATCCAAACTAAACAAATAATATATGTTTTTAAATCAGAAAAATGTGAGGAATTCAAATATGCCCTTCAAAATATATTTTGAACACTTAAAAGTTCAAGTTGATTAAAATTACAATAAAATGCCCTTGTTCTTAATTAATTAATAACTTTTGTTTTATAACTCCGAATTTGACAAATAATATATCTAAATCGATCAGCTCGACGAGACCTTTCCGTTTATGCATTCCATGTTCTGAATTGCAGCATGCATCATATAAATATAAAGGGTACAGCAACTTATATGAGGTTAAAATGTGACCAAAACTCAATAAAATGCTTTATTCTTGTATTCCACACCTCACCCATGCCATGCTACTATATTGCCATGCAAATTGTGCATCATTCATCATGGCATGATTGTTTGCTTGTCGCATTTTATTCATATGCTTGTGCACTTTATTTATGTTGCCCCTTGTTTGTTTGGTTCTTCTTCGAATAGACGCTGAGCAGGGGATATATCAAGAAAACCAGGAGCACTACCCAGATCCTTCTCTCGCTTCAACTGAGCTGCCAGGCAAGCACTACCACATGCTTGCATACATATAGTACCTATTGCCTCTATCTTATCCTTGCATCATTGAGTCGCGATTGCATTAAACTGAATCCCAAGTATTGCATAGCCTTTACTTTTAAACCCCACCGAAGCTTGTTCCTCCATCCCATGAGCCATTACTACAGGAGTTGTTTGAGCCATGCGAGTCGTAGAACAGCATGTGTAGGGTATGCGAGTGTCTGATGGATAACGAGGTACCTAAACAACTTAACCTGAGTAGTATGGGATAACTAATGAAAGTGGCACCGGTGAGCAATATCTGCTATTTGGTTTTTCATGCTCACTTGTGTCCCGTAGGACCCCGAGTACTTGATTCCTGTTCTTGAATATTCGCGCTATCCACATCCGGGAGGCTTATGGGACCCCCCTGAGCCAGAGCTTGATTCATTCTTATTTCTTGGGGCCACAAACTAGTTTGAGGTTTTATTTACTATCCTGTACTTATGCCATGCTTTACTGCTTTATTTTAAATTGTGCGAGGTACTGCACCTGTACTGTTTAGGTAAGCGGAGTGTTTTCGCGGTATCGACAAGCCCAGTCACATTTTCGGGTTCCCAGTCATTTACAGCCATTGGCGCAAACTTTGAGTACGTCTCGGAGCCGGCCAGTTTCGTTGCGGGTAGCTTAATGGGGTGGCCCCCTGAAATATTTCTGAATCTTGTGATTTCTTTGTCATGACTGCCTCGTTGGGTTTTGATTTGGTTTTTCCGAGGTTGATCGAGTGTGTGTTGCTATTTGTGCACCCCTGCAGGGTAAAACTTTCTGAAAGCCGTGTCCGCGGTTATGGACGACTTGGAGCACAGTTTCTCGATCATAGACAAGTATAACTAAAGTACCGCTTAATTTGACTAAGTAACTGACTAGTAAATAGGGCAACACCCATGGAATGGTTAATAAAACTGCCAACGGATGGGGGTTGTTCGTCCGCTTCCTCGTTGGTAAGCGAGGAGGAGGATGGATCTGTTAATATTACTGTTATAACTGTTGTTATTAATTCACGGACATCCGTCTATCTTTGGTTAGGCGGATGGTTAGCGAGTATCTATAGAATTGTTAGGGTTTATCTTTTGCTGCAATTGCGTCACCCAGGTTGTGTTCCCTTTAGAGGCATAAAGACTTGTTGAGTATCCCTAGGGTCTCACACGATAAATTATTTGATTCAGATGAACAGGTACACTCACAAGATGGATACTGGGTGGAGGAGACGGACGATGTGGACAACGATCATTCGGTGTAGAGATTCCGGGAACGGGGATCCGTGAGATCTGTGGGCGGGATGTGTTTATTTATGGGGCATCTTATGCCGATTTTCTTCTTATCCGTACTTGGATCTTGTTTGCCGCTTCCGCCTGATACCCTGATGTTTGATGTATGAGGAGATATCCTAAACTATATATCTATCTAGGATATTTGGATCTTGCCGTATGGCGTTGCAATATTTCTATTTCTTTTAGATGGAATGGCTCTGAGGACTGTTGTATGGTGGCTTGCATACATACCCATTTGTGTATTTAGTTGATCCCTTCGCCTGCCGATTACGCCGCCCGTTCTTGTCCCGATGTTTGGAAATGGTTAGGACGGCCGAAAGGTCTACCTGTGAGTGGCATTTGGGCCCCACTGTACTATTTTAACCATTTCCGCTCGTCCAGGCTTGTAACTAGGAGTGTAATTCACCGAGGTAGTTACAATTTGGTATAATCAAGTGGTATAACCAAATATGCCTAAGGCATTACATAGGTTAATTGGTATTGTGGGGCTTGCAAGTATTAGATTGCATAGTCAACTTGTAGTGTTAGGCTTTCCTTGAGTAGTGCAGTGGTTGAAGTTCTCCTCCGCTTCTTCCTCGTAGTAGTCTCCTTCCTCTTCGTATCCTTGGTCAGTCCTAGTGTCAATAAATAAATACGAGGTACACAATCACCAACCAATACTTAACTATTCTTTTTGGCACACAAAGGTTCACACTAGATGATCTAGCATCATCACAATCATCACCTGTAATAAAGGCTTAGTCTTATCTATTTTATTTTAGAAAAGTAATTTCTAATCATTGAAAAGTACTTAAGTTTTAATATTCTCCAATTAAAATATGAGATCATATTGACACATGTCATCACCACATATTTTAATACTTGGGAATGTGATTTAAAGTGGAGTCACAATTTGATAAGGTTTAGCATTATTATTTTAATTAATTAAAGTGACTAGAAATTTCTATGGGGAATTCTTTTAATACTTTTCCATTATTACTACAAGTGAACCTAGATATTTTTATATATTCAGAAAGGTTGTGTCAAATGTGATTTTTGAGAGTTGGAATCAACTCAAAAGCATTCATGGTTGATTTTTGAAAAATGTTTGAATGCTGAAAAGTATCTGCCTTGTTATTTTTTTTATATGTGATCTATAATTCCAAATGGATCAAATCCAAAGGGATTGGATTAAGAATTTCAATATCTTTCTAACAAAATTAGTTTCATGCAATTTGGTTCTGTGAAACTCTCTAAATTGATTTTTAAATTACCGTCTGAACTAGGTTTGAATTAAAATAGAAAATATCTATTTGAATCTACTAGGCTGAGCACGGGAACTAAACTGGGAAGGCCCAGCTGCACAGCGTGCGCACCGCGGTCTACTGACAGGGGGGGTCCAGGCGTCAGCGGCTCTAACTACGCGAAGCGGTATCTTTCAATCTGAGCCTTGCAATTAGACTAGATCCTACGGCTGTGGTTCGTCGTCTCCGTCGGGCAGCGCCGGCGAGACTGAACCCTAACGTGGCGGTGGGGGTCATGTGAGTCTCTGTCACATCCCAAAATTTTCCAAATTTTGAAATGTGAAAAATAAATAAACAAAATAAATAATTATTGAAATTTAGGGTGAGAAGAAACATTTTGATTCAAAAGGGAAACATCAAAACCTATTTTGATCAAATAAAAACCTAAAGGGATTTTAAAATATAAAAAATTAATAAATAAAGTTTTAAAAGTTGGAATCACCATTTTTGGATCTTTAATAAAAAGATATGGTTTTCAAAAGCAAAGGTAGAAATATAAATAAGGACTATTTTAGAGAGTCAAATTTAATCTTGGCCAAGCATTTAAAATAAAATATTTTGTTTGATAAAAGTAGTAAATGTTTTTTAAAATAAAACCATGAGGATTTATTTATATCCAAATTTCATTCAAGTATAGACATTTTCCTATTTTGAATGATCATTAAAAACTTATTAAAGTATTTTAAATTATATTTCAAGGTGTTTTAGTTTTCAAGTAAAACCTACTGAAAAGATTTTTGTAGGAATTTATAAAGTCAAAAAGAGTTTTTAAACAAATTTGAATCCTATTTGAAATAAAGACTAAAACCTATTTATTTGTTTTTAATAAATAATAAACCCTAATAATAATTATTTTATTTTGGACTTTGGAATATGTTGGCAAACAGAATTAAAACATACCCAAAGTTTGGTGATGGTTTGAATTCAAATGGAGTTTGATTGGTTTGTTAGAAAATCAAATCAAATAAATAGAAATAGAAAAAAAAACTATCTGTATAAAAAAAGGAAACGAAGCAACCCATCAGCCCAGCCCAATAGCGCAACCCAACTAAACCCCTCTGCCGAATCGTTTTTCACTCCACTGCGCACCCGCTAAGTCGCTGACCAGTGGACCCAGTAAACACTCCCTCCCTCTCGCTGTCAGCCGGACCCCACTGGCCACCTCATCGTCGTCTTC
The DNA here is from genome assembly GCA_916181665.1 of Avena sativa. Taxonomy (NCBI): domain Eukaryota; kingdom Viridiplantae; phylum Streptophyta; class Magnoliopsida; order Poales; family Poaceae; genus Avena; species Avena sativa. The sequence continues at coordinate 99,434,848 of OV702280.1, forward strand.
ACCGTGACCACGTCCCCCTCGCCGTTTCTGCCATTTATGGCAGCGATCAATTCGCTGGGTTTAACTCGACAACAACAATGCTCGATTAAACGCCTCACCCTCCTCTCTCTTTCTCCCCAAGCCACACTCACTCTCGGCCACCAGGCTGCACGAATTGCACGCCCAAGCAACCATTGCTCCGACGAGCTCCTCCGTCGATTCCGGCGAACTGCAACCGCCCCTCGCCTCCCACTGCACGCGAGATTTCTCCCCATCTCCTGGCACATCTCCCAGTTCCAACCGCTTGGCCGCGCCCGCTCCACAACGTCGGCAACCTCGACACCAAGCACCACCGTCGTCTGCCATTTTCTCCGGCGAGTTTTCCCGGTGAGTACCGACTGCCCCGAGCCCTCCCGATGATGCTCCTGTAATCCCCAGCTCTGTACGCATCTAACCCCGTGTTCCGTCTTCCTTAGCGCGCTCGCAAACTCCGTCCCCGTCGACAACCAAACGAACCCGACGCCGCTGCAAGCTCCGGCGAGCAATCGTCGCTTCTCCGGTGCGCCCCTCGACAAGCCGACCACACCTCGAGCTTCTCCGCACTCCCACGAGCACGGTGATCTACTCCTTACTCTCCCTCGCTTCCTAAATTGTCGCCAACGCCACTGGCCGAGCACGCGCCGCCGTCCGCCGCCGCCAGCGCCGCCAATCCGTGGTCAAACACGCTGTGCCCGTTGGATCTTGATCTTGCGGCTGAGATTAGATTTAATCGAAGGGATATCATGTGCTCTGTGCCGAATGATCTCATTTAGATCCAACGACCCACAGATCTCAATCCGCGTGAAATGGTATCAGTCAGTAATATTAAGACACGTGGCCAGACTCAGGATTTAAATTAGAAATTTGATCTATTAGATTTGCAAACTTGTAAAATTCATAACTTTAATTCTACACGTCCAAATTTTGCAAATTTTATATCAATGGATTCAAAAGAATAATTACTTTGCAACCATGCACTTTGTTTAATGTTTTGCTTCTGGAAAATTGGTTGAAATTGCAGAAACTTGTGTAGGCATAATTTGAATATAAAAATTGTTCTAGATATATTTTTAAGGTGAAATCTTTGCAAAATGGATTGTTTTGAACCTACTGACCATAGGAACCAACTTATGGATTTAAAAATGTATTTTGTGAAGTTAAGGAACAAATATTTGAATTAGCACATTTCTAGTTAAATAAAAATATTGTTTATGGTTTAGAAATGAATTTTGAGTAAAACCTTTGGGAAATGATTTGATTCAAACCTTTTGACCCTAAACACCAATTTTTGAGATTAAGAACATATTTGATGAACCATATAAAGTTATTGCTTTGGTAAAAGATATTTTCAATAACATAAAATATCACCATAGCATAATATTTGGTTTATGAGATGAAACCTTTTGCAAATGGTTTTACCACTTTTGTAAATGACCAATGTGAGCTTGAAAATGCTTAAAGCCTAGTAGAAACCACTTTTCCAAATAAAACTATCTTTTGCATGCTTGCATGCATGACCTTGTTTTTGTTATTTTATGTGGTGAAATGGTTTGAATGCTAGTTGAATTTCTGTTTGCTTGATTGAATTATAGTGAAGTTAGAAGAGTGTGATATTTGCAAGATCAAGAAGTGAACCAACATTATCTACTAAAAAGGCAAGTGACACTATCATCCATGTCCTACTATTTTCATTACACTTAGTGGATTTTTGTAACATGCATGATAAGGACTACTATATTTTTTGCTATACTAAATCCTAATAGGATACCCTTATATCTTCATTAGTGAAAACATTGTAGTTGTAGTAAGCTTAGCCCTGCTATATATTTGGGATGGGATACATGGTATGATTATATGAAGTGTTGGAAAGATATATGTTTTATATAATAAAACAAGTACTCAATGAACCACCTGGGTGGAAAAGGATACTCAAGTTTTGGACAAGGTGGCAACAAAGGGAACCATGTTTATATGGCTATCTTATTGTATGTGCACTAGAAGGAAACCACCCAGGACTTAGAGATTGAACATGTTTCTCGTACAGCGGCTTCCGTGTACAGCCACATGCTAAATGGGCTCTGGCTTAGTCAACTACATAGTGGAAGACCCATGCATTGGCATCTTTAGGTTAACTAGAATTGTGTAAGGGAAATATATCCCTACATTGGTGCCTGGTTGACAAGCTAGCATTGTGTATTGGGAGGACTTCTATGGAAAGACTTTGTCACATTCTCGATCTGCCGGTACTCCATTTTGGTGAGTACTTATCCAGCGGCCACTGGTGGCGTCAAGACGAGATTGTTTCATGTGGTAAAGTGTACAACTTCTGCAGAAGATCAAAATTCTAAGTACTTAGCCGTGTCCCCGGTTACGGACAACTCTGAGCAACTAAGGCCTAAAGCTATAGAAGATCTCGACATTCCAATTTCTCAAAGTTAAAACTTGATGGTGACAACAAGGGATTTGAAGAACTTGGAGTTTTCCAAGGAGTTCAGAAAGATTTGACAAAATATCAAAACTATTTTGAAAAGATAGGATAAAACTATATTGCTTTCTGCAAATGAGCCTAAACCCTACTTAGCCAAATATGCATGTAATGATAGGATCCACTTACTTCTACATAATAGTGAAACTTGCCAATACAATTCAAATGTATTGACCCTTGTGGCTGCAACTTATTATGTTGTTGGTTTGTTTGATGTTAGTGAAGTGTGTTGAATAGGATTACAAGTCTACAACCAACATGATTGCCTGTGGCACTTTGAAGATGAAGGACCCCATGCTATTGTTATATTCTGCTGCATTGTAATGTGATAGCCAAATGAGCTATGTAAGATGTAATGAATTATTTTATTCCTGGTTATAAAGTTGTATTATGACCTTTGTTTCTTGATATTACATCTTAACTGTGGATTCTAGCTATTGATCCAGGGACTAGCATTGTAAACACAGGGATCTCTACCTTATTAAAGGTTGGGAACCTTACAGATGGTATCAGAGCACTGTGTTGCCTGTAGGATTGTAACCCTAGGATTGGACAAAACCCCTTAGAAAAATATGAGTTGTATTTGTTCCAAAACTTATTTAAAAACAATCTTGTAAACTCTTTCCTCAACCTTTTGGTTTTGATTCTAAACCTCTTCCTTTTCAACTTGATGGACAAAGCCTTCACCATGACCAATGACTTCCACTTTAGTTCCACCAAAGATTTCAACTTAGACATCACTAAAGACTACAAGTGAAAAACAAGAGACATTAGATTGCCTACCAAAAACATTGATATCATGTTAGTGTATGGATCATATTGACCTATGAGGTATGACTACACTAAGTTATTTATTTCAAGAAAACTTGTTGATTCCTTCAACTCATGAGTTAAGCTCATAAGTTGTTAAGTAAATAATTGCTTGTTGATTGATTGATTGTTTGATTGAACTTGGTTGTTTTGAGTTGTGTGTTAGAACTTCCTTAGGTCTATCTGCCATTACTCATCCCTATCAACCAACAGATGCCTCCCCGTCATGCCAACCCCAACCAAAACAACAATAACAACATCACTCCTGAGATGCAGCAAATGATGACAGCTCAGACGCAGCTAATGCAGATGATGACCACGTTCATACAGAATCAGAACAACAACAAAAACAAAAACAACAACAACAACAACAATCAGAATAATCCTCCAGCACATGATATGCTCACCAAGTTTCTGAAGCTAAGGCCTGCAAGGTTCTCTGGAACAACTGACCCAATGGTAGCCGATGATTGGTTACGTTCGTTGAATAAGGACTTAGTGACTGTTGGCTGCACCGACGAACAAAAAGTTAGGTTTGCAGCATTTCTGCTTGAAGGACTAGCAGCAACATGGTGGGGCAACTTTCAGATACCAATCCCCTTGAGGATGTGACTTGGGCTATTTTTGAGGATGGTTTCCGTACAGCTCACATCTCAGCTTGAGTGATGAAGTTGAAGAAAAAGGAGTTCCACAATCTGAAACAGCGTCACCTTAGTGTGGCTGAGTACATTGAAGAGTTCAACAATCTGGCACGCTATGCACCGGATGAAGTTGATACAGATGCTAAGACAAATGAGAAGTTTCTTGAAGGACTTAATGATGGGTTGAACCTGCAGCTAGCTGTTGCCTATGTCCCAATCAATCACTCTGTGACAAAGCCACCATCTTGGAAAACAAGATGAATCAATTTTATAATAGAAAGAGGAAGCATAAACTCAAGTATCACTCAGGATCATCACAAAATAAGCGTTCATTCAAAAAGAGCAATGAAGATTCTAACCACATTAGTATCACCACAACAACAATGGAAGTGATAATAATGGAAATGATACTGACAATGGAGATGACCTTGGTTAGAACCAACATGACACTTTTAGGAAGAAAGACATTAGCCAGTTGCAGTGCTATAATTGTAAAGAACTTGGACACTATGCATCAGACTGTCCTGAGAAGAAAAAGAAAAAGGATTCTAGAAACTCCAATGGAAATGACTCCAATGTGAACCAGAAAGGACATGTGAACCACATTGACATGGATGGGAACTTTGAAGAGATAGAAGAAGTGGATGTCAGGAACTAGTTAACTCAGAAGAATCAAATAAGGATTCCTTGTCTGGATATCAAGTGTTGATCCCATAGTCAAGTGAACCATCAATGTAACCCTATGAGACTTTCTTTTAAGGGTGGTAGTACCCTAGTTCTCTTCAAGCCAACTTGTAACTCTAGCCTTCCCAAATCTCGGGACGAGATTTCTTTTAAGGGTGGTAGCCTGTCACATCCCAAAATTTTCCAAATTTTGAAATGTGAAAAATAAATAAACAAAATAAATAATTGTTGAAATTTAGGGTGAGAAGAAACTTTTTGATTCCAAAGGGAAACATCAAAACCTATTTTGATCAAATAAAATCCTAATGGGATTTAAAAATATAAAAAATTAATAAATAAAGTTTTAAAAGTTGGAATCACCATTTTTGGATCTTTAATAAAAAGATATGGTTTTCAAAAGCAAAGGTAGAAATATAAATAAGGACTATTTTAGAGAGTCAAATTTAATCTTGGCCAAGCATTTAAAATAAAATATTTTGTTTGATAAAAGTAGTAAATGTTTTTTAAAATAAAACCATGAGGATTTATTTATATCAAAATTTCATTCAAGTATAGACATTTTCCTATTTTGAATGATCATTAAAAACTTATTAAAGTATTTTAAATTATATTTCAAGGTGTTTTAGTTTTCAAGTAAAACCTACTGAAAAGATTTTTGTAGGAATTTATAAAGTCAAAAATAGTTTTTAAACAAATTTGAATCCTATTTGAAATAAAGACTAAAGCCTATTTATTTGTTTTTAATAAATAATAAACCCTAATAATAATTATTTTATTTTGGACTTTGGAATATGTTGGCAAACAGAATTAAAACATACCCAAAGTTTGGTGATGGTTTGAATTCAAATGGAGTTTGATTGGTTTGTTAGAAAATCAAATCAAATAAATAGAAATAGAAAAAAAACTATCTGTATAAAAAAAAGGAAACGAAGCAACCCATCAGCCCAGCCCAACAGCGCAACCCAACTAAACCCCTCTGCCGAATCGTTTTTCACTCAACTGCGTACCCGCTAAGTCGCTGACCAGTGGACCCAGTAAACACTCCCTCCCTCTCGCTGTCAGCGGGACCCCACTGGCCACCTCATCGTCGTCTTCACCGTGACCACGTCCCCCTCGCCGTTTCTGCCATTTATTGGAGCGATCAATTCTCTGGGTTTAACTCGACAACAACAATGCTCGATTAAACGCCTCACCCTCCTCTCTCTTTCTCCCCAAGCCACACTCACTCTCGGCCACCAGGCTGCACGAATTGCACGCCCAAGCAACCACTGCTCCGACGAGCTCCTCCGTCGATTCCGGCGAACTGCAACCGCCCCTCGCCTCCCACTGCACGCGAGATTTCTCCCCATCTCCTGGCACATCTCCCAGTTCCAACCGCTTGGCCGCGCCCGCTCCACAACGTCGGCAACCTCGACACCAAGCACCACCGTCGTCTGCCATTTTCTCCGGCGAGTTTTCCCGGTGAGTACCGACTGCCCCGAGCCCTCCTGATGATGCTCCTGTAATCCCCAGCTCTGTACGCATCTAACCCCGTGTTCCGTCTTCCTTAGCGCGCTCGCAAACTCCGTCCCCGTCGACAACCAAACGAACCCGACGCCGCTGCAAGCTCCAGCGAGCAATCGTCGCTTCTCCGGTGCGCCCCTCGACAAGCCGACCACACCTCGAGCTTCTCCGCACTCCCACGAGCACGGTGATCTACTCCTTACTCTCCCTCGCTTCCTAAATTGTCGCCAACGCCACTGGCCGAGCACGCGCCGCCGTCCGCCGCCGCCAGCGCCGCCAATCTGTGGTCAAACACGCTGTGCCCGTTGGATCTTGATCTTGCGGCTGAGATTAGATTTAATCGAAGGGATATCATGTGCTCTGTGCCGAACGATCTCATTTAGATCCAACGACCCACAGATCTCAATCCGCGTGAAATGGTATCAGTCAGTAATATTAAGACACGTGGCCAGACTCAGGATTTAAATTAGAAATTTGATCTATTAGATTTGCAAACTTGTAAAATTTATAACTTTAATTCTACACGTCCAAATTTTGCAAATTTTATATCAATGGATTCAAAAGAATAATTACTTTGCAACCATGCACTTTGTTTAATGTTTTGCTTCTGGAAAATTGGTTGAAATTGCAGAAACTTGTGTAGGCATAATTTGAATATAAAAATTCTTCTAGATATATTTTTAAGGTGAAATCTTTGCAAAATGGATTGTTTTGAACCTACTGACCATAGGAACCAACTTATGGATTTAAAAATGTATTTTGTGAAGTTAAGGAACAAATATTTGAATTAGCACATTTCTAGTCAAATAAAAATATTGTTTATGGTTTAGAAATGAATTTTGAGTAAAACCTTTGGGAAATGATTTTATTCAAACCTTTTGACCCTAAACACCAATTTTTGAGATTAAGAACATATTTGATGAACCATATAAAGTTATTGCTTTGGTAAAAGATATTTTCAACAACATAAAATATCACCATAGCATAATATTTGGTTTATGAGATGAAACCTTTTGCAAATGGTTTTACCACTTTTGTAAATGACCAATGTGAGCTTGAAAATGCTTAGAGCCTAGTAGAAACCACTTTTCCAAATAAAACTATCTTTTGCATGCTTGCATGCATGACCTTGTTTTTGTTATTTTATGTGGCGAAATGGTTTGAATGCTAGTTGAATTTGTGTTTGCTTGATTGAATTATAGTGAAGTTAGAAGAGTGTGATATTTGCAAGATCAAGAAGTGAACCAACATTATCTACTAAAAAGGCAAGTGACACTATCATCCATGTCCTACTATTTTCATTACACTTAGTGGATTTTTGTAACATGCATGATAAGGACTACTATATTTTTTGCTATACTAAATCCTAATAGGATACCCTTATATCTTCATTAGTGAAAACATTGTAGTTGTAGTAAGCTTAGCCCTGCTATATATTTGGGATGGGATACATGGTATGATTATATGAAGTGTTGGAAAGATATATGTTTTATATAATAAAACAAGTACTCAATGAACCACCTGGGTGGAAAAGGATACTCAAGTTTTGGACAAGGTGGCAACAAAGGGAACCATGTTTATATGGCTATCTTATTGTATGTGCACTAGAAGGAAACCACCCAGGACTTCGAGATTGAACATGTTTCTCGTACAGTGGCTTCCGTGTACAGCCACATGCTAAATGGGCTCTGGCTTAGTCAACTACATAGTGGAAGACCCATGCATTGGCATCTTTAGGTTAACTAGAATTGTGTAAGGGAAATATATCCCTACATTGGTGCCTGGTTGACAAGCTAGCATTGTGTATTGGGAGGACTTCTATGGAAAGACTTTGTCACATTCTCGATCTGCCGGTACTCCATTTTGGTGAGTACTTATCCAGCGGCCACTGGTGGCGTCAAGACGAGATTGTTTCATGTGGTAAAGTGTACAACTTCTGCAGAAGATCAAAATTCTAAGTACTTAGCCGTGTCCCCGGTTACGGACAACTCTGAGCAACTAAGGCCTGAAGCTATGGAAGATCTCGACATTCCAATTTCTCAAAGTTAAAACTTGATGGTGACAACAAGGGATTTGAAGCACTTGGAGTTTTCCAAGGAGTTCAGAAAGATTTGACAAAATATCAAAACTATTTTGAAAAGATAGGATAAAACTATATTGCTTTCTACAAATGAGCCTAAACCCTACTTAGCCAAATATGCATGTAATGATAGGATCCACTTACTTCTACATAATAGTGAAACTTGCCAATACAATTCAAATGTATTGACCCTTGTGGCTGCAACTTATTATGTTGTTGGTTTGTTTGATGTTAGTGAAGTGTGTTGAATAGGATTACAAGTCTACAACCAACATGATTGCCTGTGGCACTTTGAAGATGAAGGACCCCATGCTATTGTTATATTCTGCTGCATTGTAATGTGATAGCCAAATGAGCTATGTAAGATGTAATGAATTATTTTATTCCTGGTTATAAAGTTGTATTATGACCTTTGTTTCTTGATATTACATCTTAACTGTGGATGCTAGCTATTGATCCAGGGACTAGCATTGTAAACACAGGGATCTCTACCTTATTAAAGGTTGGGAACCTTACAGATGGTATCAGAGCACTGTGTTGCCTGTAGGATTGTAACCCTAGGATTGGACAAAACCCCTTAGAAAAATATGAGTTGTATTTGTTCCAAAACTTATTTAAAAACAATCTTGTAAACTCTTTCCTCAACCTTTTGGTTTTGATTCTAAACCTCTTCCTTTTCAACTTGATGGACAAAGCCTTCACCATGACCAATGACTTCCACTTTAGTTCCACCAAAGATTTCAACTTAGACATCACTAAAGACTACAAGTGAAAAACAAGAGACATTAGATTGCCTACCAAAAACATTGATATCATGTTAGTGTATGGATCATATTGACCTATGAGGTATGACTACACTAAGTTATTTATTTCAAGAAAACTTGTTGATTCCTTCAACTCATGAGTTAAGCTCATAAGTTGTTAAGTAAATAATTGCTTGTTGATTGATTGATTGTTTGATTGAACTTGGTTGTTTTGAGTTGTGTGTTAGAACTTCCTTAGGTCTATCTGCCATTACTCATCCCTATCAACCAACAGATGCCTCCCCGTCATGCCAACCCCAACCAAAACAACAATAACAACATCACTCCTGAGATGCAGCAAATGATGACAGCTCAGACGCAGCTAATGCAGATGATGACCACGTTCATACAGAATCAGAACAACAACAAAAACAAAAACAACAACAACAACAACAACAACAATCAGAATAATCCTCCAGCACATGATATGCTCACCAAGTTTCTGAAGCTAAGGCCTGCAAGGTTCTCTGGAACAACTGACCCAATGGTAGCCGATGATTGGTTACGTTCGGTGAATAAGGACTTAGTGACTGTTGGCTGCACCGACGAACAAAAAGTTAGGTTTGCAGCATTTCTGCTTGAAGGACCAGCAGCAACATGGTGGGACAACTTTCAGATACCAATCCCCTTGAGGATGTGACTTGGGATATTTTTGAGGATGGTTTCCGTACAGCTCACATCTCAGCTTGAGTGATGAACTTGAAGAAAAAGGAGTTCCACAATCTGAAACAGCGTCACCTTAGTGTGGCTGAGTACATTGAAGAGTTCAACAATCTGGCACGCTATGCACCGGATGAAGTTGATACAGATGCTAAGACAAATGAGAAGTTTCTTGAAGGACTTAATGATGGGTTGAACCTGCAGCTAGCTGTTGCCTATGTCCCAATCAATCACTCTGTGACAAATCCACCATCTTGGAAAACAAGATGAATCAATTTGATAATAGAAAGAGGAAGCATAAACTCAAGTATCACTCAGGATCAGCACAAAATAAGCGTTCATTCAAAAAGAGCAATGAAGATTCTAACCACATTAGTATCACCACAACAACAATGGAAGTGATAATAATGGAAATGATACTGACAATGGAGATGACCTTGGTCAGAACCAACATGACACTTTTAGGAAGAAAGACATTAGCCAGTTGCAGTGCTATAATTGTAAGGAACTTGGACACTATGCATCAGACTGTCCTGAGAAGAAAAAGAAAAAGGATTCTAGAAACTCCAATGGAAATGACTCCAATGTGAACCAGAAAGGACATGTGAACCACATTGACATGGATGGGAACTTTGAAGAGATAGAAGAAGTGGATGTCAGGAACTAGTTAACTCAGAAGAATCAAATAAGGATTCCTTGTCTGGATATCAAGTGTTGATCCCATAGTCAAGTGAACCATCAATGTAACCCTATGAGACTTTCTTTTAAGGGTGGTAGTACCCTAGTTCTCTTCAAGCCAACTTGTAACTCTAGCCTTCCCAAATCTCGGTACGAGATTTCTTTTAAGGGTGGTAGCCTGTCACATCCCAAAATTTTCCAAATTTTGAAATGTGAAAAATAAATAAACAAAGTAAATAATTGTTGAAATTTAGGGTGAGAAGAAACTTTTTGATTCCAAAGGGAAACATCAAAACCTATTTTGATCAAATAAAATCCTAATGGGATTTAAAAATATAAAAAATTAATAAATAAAGTTTTAAAAGTTGGAATCACCATTTTTGGATCTTTAATAAAAAGATATGGTTTTCAAAAGCAAAGGTAGAAATATAAATAAGGACTATTTTAGAGAGTCAAATTTAATCTTGGCTAAGCATTTAAAATAAAATATTTTGTTTGATAAAAATAGTAAAGGTTTATTAAAATAAAACCATGAGGATTTATTTATATCCAAATTTCATTAAAGTATAGACATTTTCCTATTTTGAATGATCATTAAAAACTTATTGAAGTATTTTTAATTATATTTAAATGTGTTTTAGTTTTCAAGTAAAACCTACTGAAAAGATTTTTGTAGGAATTTATAAAGTCAAAAAGAGTTTTTAAACAAATTTGAATCCTATTTGAAATAAAGACTAAAGCCTATTTAATTGTTTTTAATAAATAATAAACCCTAATAATAATTATTTTATTTGGACTTTGGAATATGTTGGCAAACAGAATTAAAACATACCCAAAGTTTGGTGGTGGTTTGAATTCAAATGGAGTTTGATTGGTTTGTTTGAAAATCAAATCACATAAATAGAAATAGAAAAAGAAAAACTTTCTGTATAAAAAAAGGAAACAAAGCAACCCATCAGCCCAGCCCAGCAGGCCCAGCAGCACAGCCCAACTAAACCCCTCTGCTGAATCGTTTTTCACTCAACTGCGCACCCACTAAGTTGCTGACCAGTGGACCCAGTAAACACTCCCTCCCTCTCGCTGTCAGCCGGACCCCACTGGCCACCTCATCGTCGTCTTCACCGCGACCACGTCCCCCTCGCCGTTTCTACCATTGATTGCAGCGATCAATTCCTGTTGATGGCTGGGTTTATCTCGACAGAAACCACGCTCGATTAAACGCCTCGCCCTCCTCTCTCTTTCTCCCCAAGCCACGCTCCCTCTCGGCCACCAGGCTGCACGAATTGCACGCCCAAGCAACCACTGCTCCGACGAGCTCCTTCGTCGATTCCAGCGAACTGCAACCGCCCCTCGCCTCCCACTGCACGCGAGCTTGCTCCCCATCTCCTGGCACATCTCCCAGTGCCAACCGCTTGACCGCGCCCGCTCCACAACGTCGGCAACCTCGACACCAAGCACCACCGCCATCTGCCATTTTCTCCGGCGAGTTTTCCCGATGAGTACCGACTGCCCCGAGCACTCCTGATGATGCTCCTATAAGCCCCAGCCCTGTACGCATCTAACCCATTGTTCTGTTTGCCTTAGCGTGCTCGCAAACTCCGTCCCCGTCAACAACCAGACGAACCCGATGCCGCTACAAGCTCCGGCGAGCAATCGTCGCTTCTCCGGTGCGCCCCTCGACAAGCCGACCACACCTCGAGCTTCTCCGCATTCCCACGAGCACGATGAGATACTCCTTCCTCTCCCTCGCTTCCTAAATCGTCGCCAACGCCACTGGCCGAGCACGCGCCGCCGTCCGCCGCCGCCAGCGCCGCCAGTCTGTGGTCAAACACGCTGTGCCCGTTGGATCTTGATCTTGCGGCTGAGATTAGATTTAATCGAAGGGGTATCGTGTGCTCTGTGCCGCACGATCTCATATAGATCCAACGACCCACAGAGCTCAATCCGCACGAAACGGTATCAACTAGTAATATTAAGACACGTGGCCAGACTCAGGATTTAAATTACAAATTTGATCTATTAGATTTGCAAACTTGTAAAATTCATAACTTTAATTATACATGTCCAAATTTTGAAAATTTTATATCAATGGATTCAGAAGAACAAGTACTTTGCAACGATGCACTTTGTTTAATTTTTTGATTCTGGAAAATTGGTTGAAATTGCATAAACTTGTGTAGGCATAATTTGAATATAAAAATTCTTCTAGATATATTTTTAAGGTGAAATCTTTGCAAAATGGATTGTTTTGAACCTACTGACCATAGGAACCAACTTATGGATTTAAAAATGTATTTTGTGAAGTTAAGGAATAAATATTTGAATTAGCACATTTCTAGTCAAATAAAAATATTGTTTATGGTTTAGAAATGAATTTTGAGTAAAACCTTTGGGAAATGATTTGATTCAAACCTTCTGACCCTAAACACCAAGTTTTGAGATTAAGAACATATTTGATGAACCATATAAAGTTATTGCTTTGCTAAAAGATATTTTCAACAACATAAAATATCACCTTAGCATAATATTTGGTTTATGAGATGAAACCTTTTGCAAATGGTTTTACCACTTTTGTAAATGACCAATGTGAGCTTGAAAATGCTTAGAGCCTAGTAGAAACCACTTTTCCAAATAAAACTATCTTTTGCATGCTTGCATGCATGACCTTGTTTTTGTTATTTTATGTGGTGAAATGGTTCGAATGCTAGTTGAATTTGTGTTTGCTTGATTGAATTGTAGTGAAGTTAGAAGAGTGTGATATTTGCAAGATCAAGAAGTGAACCAACATTCTCTAATAAAAAGGCAAGTGACACTATCATCCATGTCCTACTATTTTCATTACACTTAGTGGATTTTTGTAACATGCATGATAAGGACTACTATATTTTATGCTATGCTAAATCCTAATAGGATACCCTTATATCTTCATTAGTGAAAACATTGTAGTTGTAGTAAGCTTAGCCTTGCTATATATTTGGGATGGGATACATGATATGATTATATGAAGTGTTGGAAAGATATATGTTTTATATAATAAAACAAGTACTCAATGAACCACCCGGGTGGAAAAGGATACTCAAGTTTTGGACAAGGTGGAAACAAAGGGAACCATGTTTATATGGCTGACTTTTTGTATGTGCACTAGAAGGAAACCACCCAGGGACTTAGAGATTGAACATGTTTCTCGTACAGTGGCTTCCATGTACAGCCACATGCTAAATGGGCTCTGGCTTAGTCAACTACATAGTGGAAGACCCATGCATTGGCATCTTCAGGTTAACTAGAATTGTGTAAGGGAAATATATCCCTACATTGGTGCCTGGTTGACAAGCTAGCATTGTGTATTGGGAGGACTTCTATGGAAAGACTTTGTCACATTCTCGATCTGCCGGTACTCCATTTTGGTGAGTACTTATCCAGCGGCCACTGGTGGCGTCAAGACGAGATTGTGTCATGTGGGTAAAGTGTACAACTTCTGCAGAAGATCAAAATTCCAAGTACTTAGTCGTGTCCCCGGTTACGGACAACTCTGAGCAACTAAGGCCTGAAGCTATGGAAGATCTCGACATTCCAATTTATCAAAGTTAAAACTTGATGGTGACAACAAGGGATTTGAAGCACTTGGAGTTTTCCAAGGAGTTCAAAATTATTTGACAAAAGATCAAAACTATTTTGAAAAGATAGGATAAAACTATATTGCTTTCTGCAAATGAGCCTAAACCCTACTTAGCCAAATATGCATGTAATGATAGGATCCACTTACTTCTACATAATAGTGAAACTTGCCAATACAATTCAAATGTATTGACCCTTGTGGCTGCAACTTATTATGTTGCTGGTTTGTTTGATGTTAGTGAAGTGTGTTGAATAGGATTACAAGTCTACAACCAACATGATTGCCTGTGGCACTTTGAAGATGAAGGACCCCATGCTATTGTTATATTCTGCTACATTGTAATGTGATAGCCAAATGAGCTATGTAAGATGTAATGAATTATTTTATTCTTGGTTATAAAGTTGTATTATGACCTTTGTTTCTTGATATTACATCTTAACTGTGGATGCTAGCTATTGATCCAGGGACTAGCATTGTAAACACAGGGATCTCTACCTTATTAAAGGTTGGGAACCTTATAGTCTTACCAGGGCTGTAGCTATGGTAGGCATTGGGGGCGAACAATGTTGTCGATGACGGCGGTGCAAACAGTGGATGCGGCAGCTCCTGGGCGGCTCCAATCAACAGCTCCACTTCTCTTCCTCCGCGGTATACTCCGGTGAAATTCCGGCGACCTGGTGCTCGCCTTGCTCCGAGGAAGGGTCAGTGGTGCTCTATGAGAGGTGGGGAGTGAGATGGTGTGACGAATTGAGGCTAGGAAGGCCTCATTTTATAGGTGAGCGAGAGGGGCAGTGCGGAACGGGCAGAGCTCATCGGGGTCGGCGGTACAGCGAGCTAAAGGCATGGCTCTGGGGCTAGGATGGTGCGCGGTCTCCTGGCAATGCTCAAGGACGTAATGGCGCGGAAAGGGGCGGTCGAGAACGGTCGAAACGTGTTGGTGATCTGAGCGGCAACGATGGTGGTTTCGATGATGCATGGGTGCTATGGGTCGGGCGGCGGAGAACGGGGATGTCTGGGAGGTTCCTGGGGTCATGGTGATTGCAGGAAGGGGCAACAAAGGTAAGGCACGGCGTGTGCGAGCGTGTCGGGCGCGGCGCTCTAGCGTGCTCTTGGCATGGCAGAGACGAACTGGGCGCGGTGCGTTCTATATGGTCTAGTGCCTGGCTGCTTGCGAGGGCTGGACAAGGGTGGCGGTGGACGGTGGCCTGCCTCCTGGACATGGTGGCTAGGAACGGCTCTTGATCATGCTAGCTAGCCATGGTCGGCTAGCAAGGGGGTGCTCGGGTTGGTTCAGCACTGGTGCAAGGCTAGGGTTCTAGCTTGTTCAATGCTGGTGTGCTCACTGGGGGAAAAGGGTGAGCAAAGGGAGACAATGGTTTGAATGATCACTTCTCAAAACAGTGAAAGTTTGGCCAATTTGATTTCTGTCTGCCAAGTGTTTGATGAAATGTCCGAAAGAAATTTATATTTGAATTTATGGATGAATTTTGGTGAGTGCACTGGTCACATACTTGGTGGTATCTGGTTGCTTGGGTTTGTCAAGGTGAACTGGTTTGAGTGGTTTTTGAGAAATGGTGATCTTACCATATGAACTAGATTCAATTTTGAATTATCCTTGGCATAGACTGTGGGTTTCCAAGGTGGGCTTGGGTTCAATTTTACTTGGTCTATCTAGGTGGGAAGAGAATGGGATTTGTTTCTGTTAGAAATCTTGGACTAGAAACACTCAAAGTGGTCTAGTGAACAAGTTTGGCAAAAATGACCATTTGCTTATATATCGTATTTTTGATTTTCTCTTCATTTGATTCGGCTTGTAAATGATTTAGATGATGTTGTTTTCATCTTTAAACCAATCCTTGCCATTCATAACAATCAAACAAGTCATTGCAAGCATTCATGCATTCATCACATACACACATGCATTCATATTGATTTTAATTTACAAAAGTTTTTGTTATCCCTAAACTTGGGTGATTAGAACTTGATAACCTTGATTAATATTTTTGGGATGTTACAAACCTTCCCCCCTTAAACAAAATCTCGTCCCAAGATTTGAGAAAAAGCAAACTAGGATTTAAAGAGATCTGGAAACTTAGTCCTAATGTAATCTTCATGCTCCCAGGTAGCTTCTTCTTTAGTGTGGTTACTCCACTAGATCTTGAGAAACTTGATACTCGGGTTCTGGTGATTCTGAAGGCTTCCTCCAAAATACGAATGGGCACTTTGGGATATATCAGGTCGTCGTTGATCTCTATGGTTTTGTGATCAATATTCTTGAAAACTTCGGTCTTCTCTGGGACTTTTAGGCATTTGCGAAGTAACGAGATGTGAAACACATTATGCATGTCTGACATCTCTTCCGGCAGTTCCAATTGATATGATACTTCTCCTCGGCGATTCAAAATCTTGAAAGGTCCGATCTATCTGGGGGCTAACATTCCTTTGAGTTGGAAATGTTGCATTCCTTTCAAAGGTGATACTTTGAGATACAAAAAATCTTCGATATTGAAGGCTAGGTCTCGACGTCTCTTCTCGGCATAACTCTTCTGTCTAGATTGGGCGGTCTTGAGTTGCTCACGGATCTTGTGAACTTTCTCTTCAGCTTCTCGTAGGATGTCGGGTCCTAAAATCTGACTGTCTCCTACTTTCGCCAATTCAAAGGGGTACGACACTTCCTTCCATACATGAATTCAAATGGGGCCATTTGCAAACTAGCTTGGTAACTGTTGTTATATGAAAATTTTGCGTAAGGTAGACAATCTTCCCATTTTGATCCATATTCCAACACACAAGCTCTCAACATATCTTCGAGTATTTGGTTTACTCGCTCTGTTTGTCCATCGGTCTGAGGGTGATAAGCTGTGCTGAAATCCATACTTGTTCCTAATCCTTCTTGGACTTTCTTCCAGAATCTTGAGGTAAACTGAGTTCCTCGATCCGACACAATGTTCTTGGGGACTCCATGCAAACTGACAATTCTAGCAATGTACAACTCTGCTAGCTTCGAACTCTGATAGGTGGTCTTGACAGGTAAGAAATGGGCGACTTTGGATAGTCTATCCACTATGACCCAAATAGAGTCATTTCCCCTACTATATGTAGGCAAACAAGTGATAAAATCCATTCCAACTGAATCCCATTTCCATTCCGGAATCTGCAATGGTTGCAACAGTCCTGCGGGTCTTTGATGTCCCGCCTTGACTCTCTGACAGACATCACACTTGGCTATGTAGCTTCTGATTTCTCTCTTCATCTTATGCCACCAAAATAGCTCCTTCAAATCCTGATACATCTTTGTTCCTCTAGGTAGATAGAATAAAGAGTATCATGGGATTCTTTGAAAATAGCTTGTTTCAACTCTGAATTTGCTGGGACACAGATATGTCCTTTGTACCACAAAACTCGTTCTTCATCGTCGGTGAATCCGGCTACCTTCCCTGTACCGATACGACGTTTGATTCCATCGATTACATCAGTTACTTTCTGTGCCTCCTTGATCTGACTGATCAAAGTGGGTTGAAGTTCTATGATAGCCAAAAATCCTTCACTTACTAGCTCCATTCGGAATCTTCGAACTCCTTGTGCAAACTTAGTTGCTCCCTTAGAATCATAGTGTTCAAGCGACACGACAATCTGCTAAGAGCATCTGCTACCACATTGGCTTTGCCGGGGTGATAGTGAATGTCAAGATCATAGTCCTTTATTATCTCTATCCATCTCCTTAGCCTCATATTCAGCTCCTTCTGGGTGAAAATATACTTCAGGCTCTTGTGATCCGAATAAATTTCACAACGGTTTCCCATGAGGTAATGTCGCCATGTCTTCAAGGCTAAAACTACGGCTGCTAGTTCAAGATCATGGGTAGGGTAATTCTGCCCATGTTTCTTCAGTTGTTAGGACAAATAGGATATAACTTTGCCTTCTTGCATTAACACACATCCAAGACCGATCTTGGATGCGTCACAATACACATCAAAGGGCTTTGTGATATCCGTCATAATCAAGATAGGGGCTGAGATCAATCTCTTCTTAAGCTCTTGAAAACTTGCTTCACATTTGTCCGTCCATTCAAACTTCTTATCTTTCTTCAACAATTGGGTCATGGGTCCTGCGATACTCGAGAATCCTTCTACGAACTAGCGGTAATATCTCGCTAATCCGAGAAATGCATGAACTTGGGTTTGAGTGGTTGGGGCTTTCCATTCTTCAACATCCTTAACCTTGGTTGGGTCGACAGCAATTCCTCCGGCCGACACGATATGTCTGAGGAATCCTACTTCCTGTAACCAGAATTCACATTTGCTAAACTTGGCATACAACTCATGCTCCCTAAGGGTTCCAAGGATGGTCCTTAGGTGTAGCTCATGTTCCTCTTCTGATTTGGAATAGATCAGAATGTTATCGATGAAAACAACGAAAATTTTATCCAGGAAGTTCATAAAAAACTTATTCATGAGGTTCATGAAATAAGCGGGGGCATTGGTTAATCCAAAAGACATGACAGTGTACTCATACAGTCCATATCTGGTGGTAAAGGCAGTCTTTGGAATATCTTCTGCGTGAATCTTGAGTTGATGATAACTAGTTCTAAGATCAATCTTAGAAAACACTTTGGTACTGGTCAACTGGTCAAACAGATCTTCTATCTTCAGCAGTGGGTACTTGTTCTTAATGGTGACATCATTCAGCTTCCGATAATCCGTGCACAAATAGTTACCTCCATCTTTCTTATCCACAAACAAGACAGGTGATCTCCACGGCGACACAATTGATTGAATCAGTTCTATCTCCAGCATAGCATCCAGTTCCTTCTTCAGCTCCACTAATTCAGATGGGTTCATACTATAAGGTCTCTGAGCTGTGGGTCTGGTTCCAGGGATTAGTTCAACGATAAACTCGATATCCCGATATAGGGGCATACTGGGCAATACATTTGGGAATACGTCGGGGTATTCACAGACTACTCTGACTTGGTCAATTATTGGTTGGGCTAGACTCTTGTTGCACTTGAATTGACGGGGCAAGGTTTCAGATACATGCTCTACTGATACTCCAGCGGTACTAGTCATGGTTATGGCTTTCTTGGCACAGTGGATTAATCCTTTATGTTTCGAAATCCAATCCATTCTGAGTAGTACTTCCAAATCTTTGGTTCCAAGTTCTATTAGATTAGCATAAAAATCTATGCCATGGATTTTGATATGTACGTCCTTGCAAATTTGTCTAGCTTTGGTGGTTGAACCAGGTATTTGAACTATCATAACAAGCTTCAATTTTGTTGGTTGAACTGCATGCCAATTATTCTGTAACAAACAGTGCGATGCTCCAGAATCAAACAACACTCTTGCAAGTACTGAGTTAACAGAAAACATACCCAACACGACACCTGGCACTTCCTGGGCTTCTTCAGCATTCATGTGAAACACACGGCCGTTGCGGTTGAGCGAGTTCCCAGGGCAAATCTCCTTCCAGGCTGAACACGGAGCTGCTGCTGAGCTAAGGCATTCACATTGGGGGCTGCTGCAAGCTTCTTGGGGCACTCATTGGAGTAGTGACCCTTGGTTCCGCATTCATAACAAGTCACCTAAGACTTTTCTTTTCCTGCAATAGACACAACATTGCTTCCAGTCCTTGGGGAAGTATTGGTGTTGGTGGGGTTGTTGACTTTGGGCGGTGCACGGTTGAAATTATTGGAGTTGCCTAGGTTGTTGTTGTGGCTTCCTCCGGGCCTTGGGTTTCCTTCACCACGGTTGGGATAGTTCAGACGGGTCATCAGGGGTCTATTGTTTCTTGGGGCATATCCTGCAGACGGGTTGGGGCGATACTTTGGGGTATGGTGGGTTCCCGGTTGATGCATCATTCGACGCTTGCGATTCTCATTGGCTTGGTTGATCTTGCCTTCCATCTAGATTGCAGAATCCACTAAGGCTTCAATGTCAGCAAAAGAAATATTGACTAATATCGTCTGCATCTCATCATGCAGACCGTTCAGGAATCTCTCCTTCTTCTTGGCGTCAGTGTCAATATCATCTAGTGCATACCTAGCTAATGACAGAAATTTGTCACGGTACTTCACTACTATCATCCTCCCTTGCTTAAATTCTCTGAATTCATCTCTGGTCCTCTTTTTAATCCTATGGCACATGGGTTCAGCTAAACTTGAGTGTGAATTCATCCCAAGTCATGATCTGTCCTCCATTCATGGTGCGAATACTATTCCTCCAAGCTCTTGCATCTCCTGCCAAATAATGGGTGACAAATAGTACTTTCTCATTGGACTCCACTCTGGCGACTTATAAGTTGTTCTCCATGGTCTACAGCCAGTCATCAGCATCTAATGGCTCTTCAAACTTACTAAAAATGGGTGGCTTGGTGTTCTGAAAGTTCTTGATCTAGGATCCATGGTTATCTTGGTTTCCATGGGCATGATTGTTATTGTCAATATGAGCTATGTGTTCAAGGGTGGATAGGTTGGCTTGACATTCGGATCTTTTGGCTTCACGGTCTGAAACCAACATTTGCAAGATTTGCAGCATTGGGTCCGGGGATGAACCGCTTCCTCTACGAGGCATCTGAAGATTGAGATAGAACACGAGACAAGGGGGAAATTTCTAAGGTTCAGGGATTTGTTTTTGAAAAGTTTTTAAACTTTAAGTTTGACTCAGGTTTTTTCCAACTAGCAACTTGCTTTCATTCATTCATAGCACACAATAAAAACACACACCACAATAAGAAAACATATGGTTTTAAGAACCATTATGTGAAAGTACGATAAAGTGGGACCGGATACAACTCAACCTATGATAGTGATCAAGTGCTACTACTCATCAGAATCGGTGGCGTCATCATCATAATCATCATCAATGAAGGCGGAATCATCATCAGTGTGGAAGTCCATGGCTTGGTCCTCCAGGTAGTCTTCATCATCACTGAGGTAGGAGTAGGGGTCTCCACAGATATCTTCCCATGCATTCTCCCTTTCCTCAAGCTGCATGTCCCACTCATGGATGGTCTCCTCCAAGTCTATCACTTTGTGATGAAGGCGAGCAATAATGTGATCCTTCTTTTCACGAAGATGGCGACAGGTCTTGCTTTCCTCTCCTACGATGGCGATGGTCTGGTCCTTGACTGCAATGGCATAGTTGTGTTTGGCGTAGGAGTAGGCATTATCCAACTCCTTCTGCCTATCATACAACATGAAGCTAAGATGATCCACCTGATGCTTCATCTCGGGGTGGTATGGCACCTCCAATGGTTGTCCCATAGCATCACGCCTTGAGTAGAACTCAAAGCGGGCACCCTTGATCTGATTGATGCTTTGCCCACACAGACGGGCAAGGGCTTCCTACATAGCCCTGGTGAGTCCATCTAGCCAGTTGTTCTCTCTTAAGGTGAATCGGATTCCCTATAAGGTGGTTGCTTCCATCTTCCCTCTAAGCTCTGCAACTATCAGCCACTGTAGTTATCCTCCGGGATGATCATTGAGCTGGGCTCCGAAGAACTCGGGCTGCGGGTGCTCCAAAAGTTCTGAGAGTTGGTCCAAATCACGCTCAAAGATGAGCTCTCCTCCATTTCCCAACTGATAGAACTTTCTATACTTCATGTCCATCTATAATAATGTAGGATAACTAAGTTAGTAGAGTGATCAAGTGTGTCACATTTTATGTAAGTTTGCAAGAATTTTTTTTGAGGGAAAATTCATGTCCCTCAAAAAAAAAATGCTTGCAAACTTACATAAAATGTGACACACTTGATCACTCTACTAACTTAGTTATCCTACATTCTTATAGATGGACGTGAAGTATAGAAAGTTCTATCAGTTGGGAAATGGAGGAGATCTCATCTTTGAGCGTGATTGGACTAACTCTCGGAACTTCTGGAGCACCCGCACCCCGAGTTCTTCGGATCTTAGCTCAACAATCAGGAAGGAGGAGAATTGCAATGGCTGATTGTTACAAGTCTCAGAGGGAAGATTGAAGTCCCCACCTCAGAGGGAGTCTAGTTCACCTTAAGAGAGAACAACTTGCTAGATGGAATCGGCCGAGCCATGCAGGAAGCTCTTGCCTGTCTGTGTAGACAAAGCATCAATCAGATCAAGGTCACCCGTTTTGAGTATTACCCAAGGCGTGATGTTATGGGACAGCCATTGGAGGCACCATATCACCCGGAGCTGAAGCATCAAGTGGACCATCTCAGCTTCATGATGTATGACAGGTAGAAGGAGTTAGATAATGCCCGCTCGTACGGCAACCACAACTACGCCATCACCGTCAAGAAGGACCGGACCATTGCCATGCTTGTGAAGGATCGCCAGTCTCGTTGCCGTCAGCTTGTCAAGAAGGATCGCATTATTGCTCGCCTTCATCATAGAGTGACAGACTTGGAGGAGACCATACATGAGCGGGACATGCATCTTGTGGAGAGGGAGAATGTAGGGGAAGATATCCGTGGAGACCTCTACTCCTACCTAAGTGATGATGATGACTTCCTGGAGGATCAAGCCATGGACTTCTTCACCAATGATGATGACTCCGCCTTCATTAATGATGATGATGAAGCCAACAATCCCGATGAGTAGTAGCTCGTGATCACTAGCGTTAGTGAAGTTGTATCCTGTCCCATTGTATCATAGTTTCGTAGAATGGTTCTTAAAACTATCTGTTTCCTTGTTGTGGTGTGTGTTTGTATTGTGTGCTATGAATGAATGAATGAAACGCAAGTTGCTAGAAAAATCTGAGCCGAACACTAAAAACTTTTCAAAAACAAACCCCTGAACCTTAGAAAATTTCCATCTTTTCTCATGATCTATCTCAAACTTCAGATGCCTCAAGGAGGAAGCAGTTCTTCCCTGGACCCAATGATGCAAATCTTCCAAATGTTGGTTTCGGACTGTGAAGCTGAAAGAGCCAAACGTCAAGCCAACCTATCCACCCTTCAACACATAGCTCAGATGGCCAACAAGAATCAAGGCCATGGAAACCAGGACAACCATTGATCCAAGCTCAAGAACTTTCAGAACACCAATCCACACATTTTTAGTAAGTCTGAAGAGACCTTAAATGCAGATGACTGGCTGCAGACCATGGAGAAAAACTTAGAAGTCGCAGGAGTGGAGGCCAACGAGAAAGTACTATTCGCCACCCACTATCTGGCAGGAGATGCAAGAGCTTGGTGGAACAAGGTTTGCACCATGAATGGAGGATAGATGATGACTTGGGATGAATTGAAACTCAAGTTCAGCAGAACCCATGTGCCACCGGGTTTAATCAAGAGGATGAGAGATGAATTTAGAGAATTGAAGCAAGGGAGGATGACAGTAGTTGAGTACCATCACAAATTTCTATCATTAGCTAGGTATGCACCCGATGAGATTGACACTGAAGCCAAGAAGAAGGAGAGATTCTTGAATGGTCTGCATGATGAGATGGAGACAGTGTTAGTCAACATCCAGTTTGCTGACATTGAAGCCTTAGTGCATTCTGCCATTCAGATGGAAGGCAAGATCAACCAAGCCAATGAGAACCGCAAGCGCCGAATGATGCATCAACCAGGAACCCACCATACCCCAAAGTATCGACCCAACCCGTCTACACGATTTGCCCCAAGAAACAATAGACCCCCGATAAACCGTTGAACCTATCCCAACTGTGGTGGAGGAAACCCAAGGCCCGGAGGAAACCACAGCAACAACCCTGAAAACCCCAGCAACTTCAACCGTGCATCGCTCAAGTTCAATAACAACAATGTCTCCACCAACACCAATACTTACCCAAGGACTGGAAGCAATGTTGTGCCTGTTGCAGGAAAGGACGAGTCTCAGGTGACTTGTTATGAATGTGGAACCAAGGGTCACTACTCCAATGATTGCCCCAAGAAGCTTGCAGCAGCCCCCAATGTGAATGCCCCAGCTCAGCAACAGCGCCGTGTTCAGCCTGGAAGGAGATTTTCCCTAGGGAATTCGCTCAACCGCAAGGGGCGTCTGTTTCACATGAATGCTGAAGAATCCCAAGAAGCGCCAGATGTCATGCTGGGTAAGCTTTTTGTTAACTTAGTACTTGCAAGAGTGTTGTTTTATTCTGGAGCATCACACTCGTTTTTTACAAAGGAATTTACATGCACTATTAAGATTCAACCAACAAAATTGAAGCATGTTATGATAGTTAAAATACCTGGTTCAACCACCAAAGCTAGACAAATTTGCAAGGCTGTACCTATCAGAATCCATGGCATAGACTTTTATGATAATCTAATAGTACTTCGAACCAAAGGTTTGGAAGTAGTACTAGGAATGGATTGGATGTCTAAACATAA
Organism: Avena sativa; assembly: GCA_916181665.1. Taxonomy (NCBI): domain Eukaryota; kingdom Viridiplantae; phylum Streptophyta; class Magnoliopsida; order Poales; family Poaceae; genus Avena; species Avena sativa. The sequence goes on from OV702280.1 coordinate 99,459,137, forward strand.
AGGATTAATCGATTGTGCCAAGAAAGCCATAACCATGACCAGTACCACTGGAGTATTAGTAGAGCATGTATCTGAAACCTTGCCCCGTCAATTCAAGTGCAATAAGAGTCTCGCCCAGCCAACCATTAACCAAGTCAGAGTCGTATGTGAATACCCCAATGTATTCCTAGATGTTTTGCCCGGTATGCCCCCATATCGGGATATCGAGTTTATCATTAAACCAATCCCTAGAACCGGACCCATAGCCCAGAGACCTTATAGTATGAACCCGTCTGAATTAGTGGAGCTGAAGAAGCAACTGGATGCTATGCTGGAGATAGGAATAATTCAACCAAGTGCGTCCCCATGGAGATCACCTGTCTTTTTTGTAGACAATAAAGATGGAGGTAACCATTTGTGTACGGATTATCGGAAGCTGAATGATGTCACCATTAAGAACAAGGACCCACTGCCGAAGATAGAAGACATGTTTGACCAGTTGACTGGTGCCAAAGTGTTTTCTAAGATTGATCTTAGAACTGTTTATCATCAACTCAAGATTCGCGTAGAGGATATTCCAAAGACTGTCTTTACCACCAAATATGGACTGTATGAGTACACTGTCATGTCTTTTGGATTAACCAATGCCCCCTCTTATTTCATGAACCTCATGAATAAGATTTTTATGGACTTCCTGGATAAGTTTGTCATTGTTTTCATTGATGACATTCTGATCTATTCCAAACCAGAAGAAGCACATGAGCTACACCTAAGGACCATCCTTCGAACCCTTAGGGAGCATCAGCTGTATGCCAAATTTAGCAAATGTGAATTCTCGTTACAAGAAGTAGGATTCCTCGGATATTACGTGTTGGCAGGAGGAATTGTTGTTGACCCCGCCATGGTTAAGGATGTTGAAGAATGGCAAGCCCCAACCACTCAAACCAAAGTTCTGTTGGGAATATGCCCTAGAGGCAATCATGTATGATGACATTTCCCATTATATTCATAAAGTTATTAAGTTGTCCTTGTATAAACATCTGATGTGTATCATTGAATATGTGATTCAGTTGTGGAACTATACATTCATGTTGTTTGTACTAAATATCCTTGGTCATTGAGGCTGTGCTGGACACACAACTTAGACCAATGTGAAAGTCGGCTTGATGACTCGGTTCCACTTGTCATGGGCATGTAAATGCAATTCCGACTTACACAGATTTGGCTAAAGAGTTTAGCGAGTCGGATTGACCCATATTGAGGTATAACGAACAAGTTGTCATTTGTATATCTCAATCAATGTAATCCTTAGACCTGGGGTTATTGCATAATCCGAGTTGAGGATCACCGACTTAGGTTGTGTCAAACGTTGATCCATAACTGGGCAGTTATAAAGGCAGATTTCGGGTCGACTGAGAATCAAGATGCGTGATGTGAATGACCAAGATGGGATTTTGCCCCTCCACTTGGAGAGATACTCTCTGGGCCCTCTCGGATGATATGATTCGGAAAGCATGGCCATGCACGACTCGGTCAAGTGTTAACCGAGGTGATCGACTAAGAGTTAGTCGGGTGAATCACTTATCTCAGATCAAGAAGAGAGTCGGACTATTTAAGTGATGACAATTATTCGCCTATAGTCTGACAAGGTATATCGTGAGGCAAAAGGGACTCGGACGTAAGTCGCATTGGAAAGGCAAGTCGTCATGACTCATTGGTACTTGGGAGTCGGCACGTTCTGCTAGGAGCCGCTACCGACTGATCGATTGAGAGTCGGACTCTAATCGTGTCCAAGTAGCCATGAGCCTGCGGGGTCACACACTTAAGAGCGGGATCAAGTTCGGATTGGATCTGAACTGGAAATCTGTTTGGGTTAGACCCGAGCCTGATATGGACTTAGTCAGTGAGTCGGACTCACAAGGACTAATATTATATGGGATTTAGTGAATGGGCCACGCGAGCAGAGTCCATGTTCACTCCCTATATATAGTGGAGCACCGTAACCAGGAAATGTTAATCGTTGTTCGGTTACGTCATTCCATGTGTTGGAAACCCTAGCTCCACAACAGTCCTGCCGTCGTAACTTGAAGGGTTTCTCAGCATAGTAAATCAAAAAAATTCTACGGATGCGAATGGGAAAGCCAAGATCTAATCTAGGAGATGCAATCAACGAGAGGGATAGATGATATCTTCATACCCTTGAAGAAATCGCACAGCGGAAACGTTCAACAGAACGTGGTTGGTGTAGTTGTACTCGCCTTCTCCTCCTCGCGATCTGATCCGATCCAACGCCGCAAGTGGTGGCGCCTCCAAGAGATGCACACATACGGTGTCGTGACGTCTCCTCCTTCCTCAGTCCAGCAAGTGGGGTGGATAGATAGATTGGATCTACAACACGACGGCGTGGTGCTATGGTGGAGAGTTTCTGCAGCAGGGCTTCGCCTACACACAGTCGGGAGAGAGAGAGAGAGAGGTAGGGCAGCAGCTGGCGGCTAGGGTTTGGGGTGAGGGGAGGGTGCGCCCCCTGCCCACCTTATATAGGGGGCTGGCCGGCCCCCTTTCCCTCTCCTCCAAGCCCTAGGGCGGCGGCCCCAAGGGTGGAGTGCGGGGAAAGTCTTCCCCCCCTTCTAGAAGGTTTCCTAGGATTTCCCCTAGGGTTTTGGCCGGCTGGACCTATGGCGCCTTGTGCCCCTGGCCCAATGCGGCCAGGGCACTCCCTCGTAGGCCCACGCACCCCTCCTACAAGTGGGGCCATGTTGGTCCCAACTCTGGAAGCTTCTAGAACCTTTCGGTACAATACCGAACATTCCGAAACGATTCCGAAATCCAAAAACTGCTTTACTTTATATGAATCTTATTCTCCGGACCATTCCGAAACCTCTCATGATGTCCTAGATCTCATCCGATACTCCGAACAAAAAACTCATAAACCATTTATCCATTCTATCCTAGCGTCGAGACACGTTAAGTGTGTGACCCTACGGGTTCGAGAATATGCAGACATGATCTTCTACCAATAATCAACAGCGGGATCTGGAAACCCATATTGACTCCCACATATTCATCTATGATCATATCGGATGAACCACGATGCCAGGATTCAATTATTCCCATATATATTCCCTTCGTCACGCGATATTTTACTTGCCCGAGATTCGATCGTTGGTATCGGCATACCTAGTTCAATCTCGTTCACATCAAGTACTTTACTCGTTCCGTAATACGATATCACTTTGTGATTAACTCCTTAACCATGTTCTTGCAAGCGGTGTTTGATATCGATTACCGAGTGGGCCCGAAGCATATCTCTCCGACTTGGGAGGGACAAATCCCATCTCGATACATACAAGCCAACAAGTACTTTCCGATCACCTGAGAGACACCTTTATGATCACCCTCACATAGGATGACGTTTGATGACCTCAAAGCTTTCTTCCGATACCAGCGAGTTGCATTATCTCATGGTCTAAGGAATACACTATTTGACATAGGAAAAAGCTTTGCAAAGATGAACACGATGACATGATCTAATTGCTCTGCTTGATTTGGGTGTGTCCACCATATCATACTCCTAATGACATGATCTCATTATTAATCGACAACTCATGTCTATGGTTAGGAAACCTTAACCATCATTAATCAACGAGCTAGTCCATAGAGGCGTACTAGGGACACGGTGTTGTTCATAAACCACACAAGTATCAAAGTTTCCGCTTAATACAATTCTAGCATGGAATATAAACTTTATCATGAACAAGAATTATAACAATAACATCTTTATTATTGCCTCTAGGGCATAATTCCAACAGTCTCCCACTTGCACTAGAGTCAATAATCTAGTTTACATCTGGCAACAATCTAACACCCATGGCATTAAGGTGCTGATCATGTTTTGGTCGTGGAAGAGGTTTAGTCAACGGATCTGCGACATTCAGATCCATATGTACTTTGCTAATATTCAGATCTCCATCTGTTATATAATCTCGAATTATATGAATTCGACGGTTGATGTGCTTGGTCTTTGGATGATATCTTCGTTCCTTAGCCAATGCTATGGCGCCAGTGTTGTCGCACAATATCTCCAGTGGGTCCAAGGAACTTGGAACCTCACCAAGCTCAGTGATGAAGCTCCTGATCCAAACTCCTTCACTTGACGCTTCTGCAGCAGCCATGTATTCCGATTCTACTATAGATCCCGCGATCACGCTTTGCTTGCAGCTTCTCCAGCTCACAGCTCCTCCATTCAAAATATAAACGTATCCTGTCTGAGACTTAGAATCATCCGGGTCGGTGTTGAAACTAGCATCGACGTAACCTTTTACGACGAGCTGCTCATCACCTCCATAAACCAAGAAAATTTCTTTAGTCCTATTTAAATACTTTAGGATGTTCTTTACGGCTGTCCAGTTTTCCACTCCTGGATCACTTTGGTATCTGCTCGTCAAACTAAGAGCATTGGACACATCCGGTCTAGTACACATCATGGCATACACGATAGAACCTATGGCCAAGGAATATGGCACTTTGCTCATGGTTTCTCTATCGTTTACCGTAGCTGGACACTGAGCCTTGCTCAGTATCTTACCTGACAACATGGGAACTGAACCTTTCTTTGCCTTATCCATTCTGAACCTTTTCAGAACTTTGTCTAGATATGTACTTTGGCTTAAAGCTATTAGGCGTCTTTGTCTATCTCTATAGATTTTGATGCCTAATATATAAGCAGCTTCTCCTAGGTCTTTCATGGAAAAACATTTATTCAAATAACTCTTCTCATCGTTAAGCATACCAATGTCATTTCAAATAATCAATATGTCATCCACATATAGTACTAGAAATGTCACTAAGCTCCCACTCACTTTCTTGTAGATACAAGCTTCGTAGCAATTTGGAACAAATCCAAAGCTCTTGATCACTTGATCAAAACGAAGGTTCCAACTCTGAGATGCTTGCTTTAGTCCATAAATGGAACGCTGAAGTTTGCACACCTTATCAGCATCCTTAGGATCGACAAAACCTTCGGGCTGCATCATATACAACTCTTCATCAATGTTGCCATTGAGGAACGCAGCCTTGACATCTATCTGCCATATTTCATAATCATGAAACGCAGCAATTGCTAATAAAATCCGAATGGACTTACACATCGCTACGGGAGAGAAAGTCTCATCGTAGTCAACACCTTGAACTTGTCGAAAACCTTTTGCGACAAGCCGAGATTTATAGACAGTAACATTACCATCCACGTCCGTTTTCTTCTTGAAAATCCATTTGCACACAACGGCCTTACGGTCGCTAGGAGGGTCCACCAAAGTCCATACTTGGTTTTCGCTCATGGATCCCAATTCGGATTTCATGGCCTCTAGCCATTTCTCAGAGTCTGGGCTCATCATTGCTTCCTCATAGTTCACAGGTTCACTGTTGTCTACCAACAAGACAGTTAAGACAGGGTTGTTGTACCATTCAGGAGTGGCACGCGACCTTGTCGACCTGCGATGTTCAGCAGTAGCATCGTTCGAAGTTTCATGATTCTCGTCATTAGCTTCCTCTCTTGTTGGTGCAGACGGCACTGGAACAATTTCAGGTGCTGCGCTACTCTCTAACTTGAGAGAAGGTTCAATAACCTCGTCTAGCTCTACCTTCCTCCCACTCACTTATTTCGAGCGAAACTCCTTCTCAACAAAGGATCCGTTCTTTGCGACAAACACTTTGCCTTCGGATCTGTGGTAGAAGGTATACCCAATCGTTTCCTTAGGGTATCCTATGAAGATGCATTTCTCCGCTTTGGGTTCGAGCTTGTCCGGCATCAACTTCTTGACGTAAGCTTCGCATCCCCAAACTTTAAGAAAAAACAACTTAGGTTTAGCACCAAACCATAGTTCATACGGTGTCGTCTCAACGGATTTAGATGGTGCCCTATTTAAAGTGAATGTTGCGGTTTCTAATGCATAACCCCAAAATGATAATGGCAAATATGTAAGAGACATCATCGATCGCACCATATCTAATAGAGTTCGATTCCTGCGTTCAGACACACCATTGCGCTGTGGTGTTCCGGGTGGCGTGAGTTGCGAAACGATTCCGCTTTCTTTAAGATGCGTGAGAAAATCATAACTCAAATATTCACCTCCACGATCGGATCGTAGAAATTGAATTTTCCTGTTACGATGGTTTTCCACTTCGTTCTAAAATTCTTTGAACTTTTCAAACGTTTCAGATTTATGTTTCATTAAATAGATATACCCATATCTACTTAAGTCATCAGTAAAAGTGAGAAAATAGCGATATCCACCGCGCGTCGAAACACTCATTGGTCCGCATACATCGGTATGTATGATTTCCAACAAGTCCGTTGGTCGCTCCATTATTCCGGAGAACGGGGTTTTGATCATCTTGCCCATGAGGCACGGCTCGCACGTGTCAAATGATTCAAAATCAAGAGACTCCAAAAGTCCATCAGAATGGAGTTTCTTCATGCGTTTTACACCAATATGACCTAGACGACAGTGCCACAAATAAGTCGAATTATCACTATCTACTTTGCATCTCTTAGATTCAATGTTATGGATGTGTGTTTCATTTCTTTCGAGATTCAGAAGAAATAAACCATTCATAGCAGGTGCATGACCATAAAAGATGTTACTCATATAAATAGAACAACCATTATTCTCCGATTTAAATGAATAACCGTCTTGCAATAAACACGATCCAGATATAATGTTCATGCTCAACGCAGGCACATAATAACACTTATTAAGGTTTAAAACTAATCCCGAAGGTAAAACTAAGGAGAGCGTGCCGACGGCCATCACATCAAATCTTGATCCGTTGCCAACGCGCATCGTCACCTCATCCCTTGCTAGCCGCCGTCTATTCTGTAGCTCCTGTTTCGATTTACAAATATTAGCAACTGAACCAGTATCAAATACCCAGGCACTACAACGAGCGCTAGTAAGGTAAACATAAATACGTATATCAAATATACCTTTAATGGTGCCAGCCTTCTTGTCCGCTAAGTACTTCGGACAGTTGTGCTTCCAGTGACCCTTGTCCTTGCAATAGAAGCACTCAGTGTCCGGCTTAGTTCCAGACTTGAGCTTCTTCTCAGCAGGGGCAACGCGCTTGCCGCTGCCTTTCTTGAAGGACTTCTTTGCACCCTTACCTTTCTTGAAGCTAGGGGTCTTGTTGACCATCAACACATGATTATCTTTCTTGATATCCACCTCAACAGCTTTCATCTTAGCGAAGAGCTCAGTGATCGTATTAGTGGAACCAATCTGATTGTGAGTAACTACAAAACCTTTGTAGCTAGGAGGGAGTGAATGCAGAACTCTGTCAATCTTGAGCTCTTCTGAAATCTTGCTCTCCAGTTTCTCAAGACGTTGAGTGTAGCCCGACATCTTAATGGCGTGCTCACTAACAGAACTCCCTTCCTCCATCTTGCAGTTAAAGAACTTCTCAGAGATCTCATATCTCTCAGAACGGGCCTGAGTCTGAAACATAGTTTTCAGTTCCTCAAGTATCTCAAAGGGCCGACAAACTCCTCAAAATGATTTTGAAGGTCTGATTCCATAGAAAACAACATGGTACTCTTAATCACTCCATAATCATCTTTGCGTGACTGATAAATAGCTTTTTATCAGCCGGCGCATCTATAGCAGGGGCATCACCTAGCGCTTTCTAAAGGACGTAGTCCTTTTGTCAGCCAGCGAGAATGATTCTCAGATTGCGGAACCAGTTGGTGAAGTTAGACCCATTGTTCTTAAGCTTTTCTTTCTCAGCAAAAACGTTGAAGTTGAAGTTGGACTTAGCCATTTGATCTACAAAATTTGCAAGTACAATTTAGACTATGTTCATGATAACTAGTTCAACTTAATCAAATTACTAGATAAACTCCCACTATATTCAACATCCCTCAGGTTGTTTAGTGAACACGATCCAAATTCACCACACCTAATCCGATCTTCACGAGAAGAGATGTGGTTTCAATGGTGGACAACAAAGTGTCGATCATATCATTCATATGAGTCATGCTTAACCTTTTGGTTCGTGTGTTTTGAGGCCATGTCTGTACATGCTAGGATCGTCAAGTCAAACCCAAGTATTTCCGCATGTGCAAAACTGGCTTGCACCCGTTGTATGTGAACGTAGAGTTTATAGCACCCGATCATCACGAGGTGCTTGAACACGACGAACTTTCGCAATGGTGCATAAATGGGGAGAACATAGTTTTATCTTGTTCTTTAAGTGAGGAATCATCTTATAATGCTACCGTCGCGATCTAAGCATAATAAGATACATAAAAGGATAAACATCACATGCATATAATCTTATGTGACATGGTATAGCCAATCTCCACGCAACGATCTCCATCTTGTGCGTGCCAGCAGGATCTCCATCATTCCACCATGATTGCATCCACCACGAACAGCGACTACAACTATTGCTAACTACTTAGCGATAAAGTAAAGCTATTACATGGCGTATAAGAAGTTGACACACAGGTCATACACAATTATAAAGACAACCATATGGATCCTGTCGGTTGTGTACTCATCGACATGCAAGTCGTGAAATATTACAAAACATGATCATTTCATACAACATACACATCATATCTTGGGCCATACCATATCACAAAACACTTCCTGCAAAAACAAGTTAGACGCCTCTACTTTGTTGTTGCATGTTTTACGTGGCTTATGGGAGTAACAAGCTAAGAACGATTCTTACCTACGGAAAGCCACAATGGTGATATTATGGTTGCCAACATCCGATGTAAATCCCATGACAACTATAGTGAGAGAAACTGCCAGCCGCATGTATGGAACAAGCCACACGTCAAGTGCACAGCCGGTCTCGCGAAAAGTTGGCCTGGAACGCTTCGATCTCACTATCCCGCGTCATAAGAAGTACACAACAAGAGGCTTGCAATAGAAAACATCAACGCCCGCAATAATCATGTTGCGTTCTACTCGTGAAACACATCTACGCATAGATCTAGCTCTGATACCACTGAAGGGTTTATCAACATAGTAAATCAAAAAAAATCTACGGATGCGAACGAGAAATCCAATATGTAATCTAGGAGATGCAATCAATGAGATGGATAGATGAGATCTTCATACCCTTGAAGAAATCGCACAGCGGAAACGTTCAACAGAATGTGGTTGGTGTAGTCGTACTCGCCTTCTCCTCCTCGCGATCTGATTCGATCCAACGCCACAAGTGGCGGTGCCTCCGAGAGATGCACCGGTACGGTGCTGCGACGTCTCCTCCTTCCTCGGTCCAGCAAGTGGGGTGGAGAGATAGATTGGATCTACAACACGACGGCGTGGTGCTATGGTGGAGAGTTTCTGCAGCAGGGCTTCGCCTACACGCAGTCGGAAGAGAGATAGAGAGAGGTAGGGCAGCAACTGGTGGCTAGGGTTTGGGGTGAGAGGAGGGTGCGCCCCCTGCCCACCTTATATAGGGGGCTGGCCGGTCCCCTTGCCCCCTCCTCCAAGCCCTCGGGCGGCAGCCCCAAGGGTGGAGTGGGGGGCAAGTCTCCCCCCCTTCTAGAAGGTTTCCTAGGGTTTCCCCTAGGGTTTGGGCATGCTGGACCTATGGGGCCTTGTGCCCCTAGACCAATGCGGCCAGGGCACTCCCTCGTAGGCCCATGCACCCCTCCGACAAGTGGGGCCACGTTGGTCCCACTCTGGAAGCTTCTAGAACCTTCCGATACAATACCGAACATTCCGAAACGATTCCGAAATCCAAAAACTGCTTTCCTTTATATGAATCTTATTCTCTGGACCATTCCAGAACCTCTCATAATGTCCTGGATCTCATCCAAGACTCCGAACAAAAAACTCATAAACCATTTATCCATTCTATCCTAGTGTCGAGACACGTTAAGTCTGTGACCCTACGGGTTCGAGAATATGAAGACATGATCTTTTATCAATAATCAACAGCGGGATCTGGAAACCCATATTGACTCCCACATATTCGTCGATGATCATATCGGATAAACCATGATGCCAGGATTCAATTAATCCCATATATATATTCCCTTCGTCACGCGATATTTTACTTGCCCAAGATTCGATCGTTGGTATCGGCATACCTAGTTCAATCTCATTCACATCAAGTACTTTACTCGTTCTGTAATCCGATATCACTTTGTGATTAACTCCTTAACCACGTTCTTGCAAGCGGTGTTTGATATGGATTACCGAGTGGGCCCGAAGCATATCTCTCCGACTTGGGAGGGACAAATCCCATCTCGATACATACAACCCAACAAGTACTTTCCGATCACCTGAGAGACACCTTTATGATCACCCTCACATAGGATGACTTTTGATGACCTCAAAGCTTTCTTCCGATACCAGGGAGTTTCATTATCTCATGGTCTAAGGAATACAATATTTGACATAGGAAAAAGCTTCGCAAAGATGAACACGATGACACGATCTAATTGCTCTGCTTGATTTGGGTCTGTCCACCATATCATTCTCCTAATGACATGATCTCATTATTAATCGACAACTCATGTCTATGGTTATGAAACCTGAACCATCATTAATCAATGAGCTAGTCCATAGAGGCGTACTAGGGACACGGTGTTGTTCATAAACCACACAAGTATTATAGTTTCCGCTTAATACAATTCTAGCATGGAATATAAACTTTATCATGAACAAGAATTATAACAATAACATCTTTATTAGTGCCTCTATTGCATAATTCCAACATAACTAACCTATAGTTCGCCGCCGGTGCTCCTCCTTGTACGTGTGGATACCAGCAGAGGTGTTGTACGATCAACACCAGGACGATCGGATCGCAAAGGACTACAATGCATCAACTGACGCGCTTCATCAGTAATCCGCAACTGCGGGTCTAGTGGTAAACCTCATGGCCTTCTACCTCGGCTAGATCTTGGGATCACCACGTTAGAGGAAAAAGTTTTGTTTTTTCTCTGCGTGGCGCAACAGTGGTATCAGAGCGATAGCTTCTAGTTTTAGGCTCGAGATCTCGCATATGTGATATGCGGTTGGCTGTAGATGAGATCTATGTGTTGTTTGGTGGTCGATCTATGAGATAGATCGGTTTTGTACGAGGTTGATTGGATCAATTGTACTCAGGGAATGGTAGATCTGATTTCCGTGATCATACTGCTGAGGTCGTGGAACGACATACCCCTACCGGTCGGCTTCCGCCATCGGGGTAGACTGTGACATGTAAATACAGAAGCGGGATCGCCGGCTTCGCCCCGTCGTAGCGCCTTAGATGTCGCTGCGAGTTTCACAACTCCGGTAGATATTGTATCTATGCATAACTTGTTTTTGCCGGAAGTTGTGAATGGTATGGTTCATGTGCATGTGATGTATGTGTGTAATCCATACGTGATCTGCGCATCACGGTTTTTGTCAGCCGGCTGGAGTCTAGGTGCTGTCATATTATTGTATAACGACCTGCGTGTCGGATTCTCCTTATAATTTACTTTACTAAGCTAGTGTAGCTGTTTGGAGAGCCCGGATGGCAAGCAAGGTGATGTACATGTCGGCGACATGGAGTAATACGACAAGTGGCAAGAGTTGGCACGAGTCGGATTGCAAGCTTTGTGGAGATGGAGATCGCCATGAAGAGATCCATACCATTTCACATTATAATTGCTTTATTTTGTGTTATTGTTATGTCTCTGTTTTACCTCTGTTAGATAGTCGGTAAAATTTAATCCCTCCAAGAAGGTCTAGTCGGTTTTCCCGCCAGTGTTTCCACCATCACAAGTCGGACATTTTTGGTAGTCTCTTCATAAAATTGAGGTGCTACCAATTCTTTCCGACTAGGTGGGTTCGAGTCGGACTCTTACTGCGGAAATGCTCGATAAGCTAGACGGGTATATCACAACGTTTGTGGGGCTCAGGGAAAAGTCAGACAGGAGCCGGGGTATGTGATGCCACCCGTCCAACAAGAGTCGTATGAGATACGATTGACAAGGAGTTGTCTACCTAGATCACTTGGCAGCTAGCGGTGATGCTAAAGCTCACTAGCCGACTTGCTTATTTAGGATCCTGAATCACTAAGTCACCATCAGAGGGGTATTGGTTCTAGTGGGAGCATAAAATATTAAAGTGTTTAATATGCTTGCTCTTTTATGAATACATGTCTTATGTGTTTTGCATATTTTATGTTGTAGATCATGGCACCAAGTAGCAGTCACTCTCAGATATCCGGTTTTGCGTTGAGAACCATTCTTGAGAAAGATAAACCGAATGACACAAATTTTACCAACTGATATCAAAATCTGAGAATTGTTCTCAAACAAGAAAAGAAGGACCATGTCCTAGACAACCCACTTCCAGATGAGCCGAATGAGAATGCAACTGTCGCTGCCTCCAATGCCTACCGTCGGGCTAAGGATGACTCCATGGATATTAGCTGTCTTATGCTTTCTCACATGGAACCGGACTTGCAAAAGCAGTTCGAGCATGTTGAGGCCTACGATATGATCGAAAGCCTCAAAAGTATGCTCCAGGCTCAGGCGAAGACTGAGAGGTATCAAGTCTCTCAGGCTTTGCTGAGCTGCAAGCTTAAGGATGGTGATCCACTGAGTCCGCATGGGATCAAAATGATTGGTTACATGCAGTCACTAGAGAGGCTTGGCTACCCGCGAAGAGTTCACTACGGATATAATTATGAACTCTCTTCCTAGTGCATATGGGCAGTTCATTTCAAACTACCACATGCATGGTATGGATAAGAAGCTCACTGAATTTCATGGGATGCTCAAGCAGACAGAGGCGGATCTCAAGAAGGGTGCCAGTCAAGTGTTGATTGTGCAGAATAAGGCTAAGTTCAAGAAGAGTTCTTGGACTAAGAAGAAGGCTAAGTCTGGAGGAAAGCAGGCTCAGGACCAGGTCCCAAGCGCTTCCTCAGGGACTAAGCCATCTCCTTCAGCCGGATCCACTTTCTTCTACTACAAGGCGGATGGCCACTAGAAGAGGAACTACAACAATTATTTGGCCGACAAAGCCAAGAGTGGAGGTATGAATTCCGATTTAGGTACACTTGTTTGCAGTGTTATAGACATATATCTTGCTGATGCACCTAATAGTTCTTGGGTATATTATACCGGATGAGTTATTCACATCTACAACTCGTTGTAGGGACTGGTAAGAACTAGGAGCGTAGCAAGAGGCGAGGTTGATATTTGAGTCAGCAACAAAGCAAGAGTTGATGCGTTGGAAGTCGGCACGATGCAACTTCATTTACCTTCCGGATTCATTATCGAACTAAATAATTGTTATTATGTTCCATTGCTCAGTCGAAACATTATTTCCGCTTCATGTTTGATGAGGCAAGGCTATGAGTCGAATATCAAGAATAATGGTTGTTCTTTGTATTTGAATGATATGTTTCACGGCTTTGCACCCGTCCAGGACGGGTTATTTATTTTTAATCTTGATGGTGAGTCAATTTATAACATAAATATTAAAAGGTTGAAACCAAATGATCTGAATATGGCTTACTTTTGGCACTATCGGCTTGGTCATATAAGTTGGAAACGCATGAAGAAGCTCCATGATGATGGACTCCTATCTTCGTTCGACTTGGAGTCGTTCGAGACATGTGAATCTTGCCTACTCGGAAAAATGACCAAGACACCTTTTTCAAAGAGTTGCAAAAGGGCATCCAAATTGTTGGGACTAGTACATAGTGATGTATGTGGACCAATGAGCACGAGAGACAGAGGTGGTTATGAGTACTTCATTACCTTCACTGATGATTTGAGTAGGTATGGATATATCTACTTGATGAAACATAAGTCGGAAGCCTTTGAAAAGTTCAAAGAATTCCAGAATGAAGCACATAATCAACTCGGCAAGAAAATAAAGTTTCTTCGGTCGGACCGAGGAGGCGAGTACATGAGCCATGAGTTTGATGACCATCTGAAAAGTTGTGGAATAGTTCCCCAACTTACTCCGCCAGGAACGCCACAAAGGAACGGTGTTTCGGAAGGAGGAATCGGACCTTGTTGGACATGGTACGATCAATGATGAGTTGGACAGATCTGCCTTTATCATTTTGGGGTTATTGTCTAGAAACAGCGGTGTTCACACTAAACAGAGTACCATCAAAGTCGGTAGAGAAGACACCGCATGAGATGTGGACAGGCAAAAAGACGAGTTTGTCTTTTCTTAAGATTTGGGGTTGTGAAGCATTTGTCAAGCAACATCAGTCAGACAAGCTTACGGCCAAGTCGGATAAGTGTGTTTTCGTAGGGTATACGATGGAAACCTTGGGTTACTACTTCTACAACCGAGAAGAGGGCAAAGTGTTTGTCCCTCGGAACGGTGTCTTCCTTGAGAAAGAGTTTCTCAGTCGGGGAGTAAGTGGGAGCACGGTGCAGCTCGAAGAAATTCGAGAGGAACCGGCTAGTAGCGAGTCGGCAAAAACCTTGGAGGTTGAGCCGGTCGTGGTAGCTGAGCCGGAAGAAACACCTGTTAGACAGTGATGAGCCGACAAATTATTTGGAAGCGATGGTGGGATCTGATTCCGAGTCATGGCTTAGAGCCATGAGATCCGAGTTAAAGTCCATGGATGAAAATCAAGTTTGGAACTTGGTTGATCTGCCAGACGGTGCAATACCCGTCGAGTGAAAATGGGTTTTTAAGAAGAAAACTGATATGGATGGAAATGTTTCTGTCTATAAAGCACGTCTTGTCGCGAAGGGGTTCTGACAAGTTCAAGGAGTTGATTATGACGAGATTTTCTCGCCCATAGCGATGCTTAAATCAGTTCGGATCATGTTAGCGATAGCATCCTATTTCGACTATGAGATATGGCAGATGGATGTCAAAACGGCTTTCCTTAATGGAAATTTAACCGAGGACGTGTATGATACAGCCCGAGGGTTTTGCCGATCCGGCTAATGCTGACAAGGTATGTAAACTTCATAAATCCATTTATGGGTTGAAGCAAGCATCTAGGAGTTGGAATATTCGCTTTGATGAGGTAGTCAAATCGTTTGGCTTCATCAAGAGTGATCATGATTCTTGTTTATACAAGAAGTTTAGTGGGAGCAAAGTAAACTTTCTAATCTTATATGTGAATGAGATATTACTGATTGGAAATGATGTACAGATGTTGAAGGAAACCAAGGAATCATTGGAAAGGAGTTTCTGAATGAAAGCCTTGGGTGAGAAAACATATATCCTCGGAATACGGATCTATAGATATAGATCAAGACGGCTCGTTGGATTGAGTCAGAGTACTTATTTGGACAAAGTGTTGAAAAAGTTCAACATGGAATCATCTAAGAAGGGGTTCTTACCGATGTCCCATGGTGTAAAACTTAGCAAGACTCAGTGTCTTTCAACAACTGATAAGCGAAGTCGGATGAGTGCGATTCCGTATGTTTCTGCAGTCAGATCCATCATGTATGCCATGATTTGTACTAGGCCGGATGTTTCGTATGCTCTAAGTGTTGTGAGCAGATACCAGGCTGATCCTAGAGAAATCCATTGGACAGCGGCTAAAAATATCCTAAAGTACTTGAGAAGGACTAAGGATATGTTTTTGGTTTATGGTGGTGAAGATGAACTCAGTGTAAAGGGTTACACGGATGCGAGTTATCTTACCGACTTCGATGATTCTCGTTCGCAATCCGGATACATATTTATTATAAACGGAGGTGCTGTGAGTTGGAAGAGTTCCAAACAAGAGACTGTGTATGCATCTACAACAGAAGCTGAGTATATTGCAGCCTCAGTGGTAACAAAGGAAGCTGTTTGGATGAGGAATTTCCTCATGGATCTTGGCGTGGTTCCGGGCTCGTCCAAACCGTTAGACATGTATTGTGACAACAATGGTGCTATTGCACAACCCAAGGAACCTAGACAATACCAGAAGAACAAGCACATACTCATGCGGTACCACCTGATTCGCCAGTTCATGGATCAGGGTGATATCAAGTTATGCAAGGTACACACAGATGCAAATATTGCGGATCCATTGACAATGACATTACCACAGCCAAAGTATGAGGCACACCTGAGAGCCGTGGGCATTAGATTCTTAGACATGTGATGTCAGAAGATTGACTCTAGTGCAAGTGGGAGACTGTTGGGAATATGCCCTAGAGGCAATCATGTATGATGACATTTCCCATTGTATTCATAAAGTTGTCCTTGTATAAACATCTGATGTGTATCATTGAATATGTGATTCGGTTGTGGAACTATACATTCATGTTGTTTGTACTAAATATCCTTGGTCATTGAGGTTGTGTTGGACACACAACTTAGACCAATGTGAAAGTCGGCTTGATGACTCGGTTCCACTTGTCATGAGCATATAGATGCTATTCCGACTTACACAGATTCGTCTAAAGAGTTTAGCGAGTCGGATTGAACCATATTGAGGTACAACGAACAAGTTGTCATTTGTATATCTCAATCAATGTAATCCTTAGACCTGAGGTTATTGCATAATACGAGTTGAGGATCACCGACTTTGGTTCTGTCAAATGCTGATCTGTAACTAGGCAGTTATAAAGGCAGAGTTCGGGTCGACTAAGAATCAAGCTGCGTGATGTGAATGACCAAGATGGGATTTTGCCCCTCCACTTGGAGAGATATTCTCTGGGCCCTCTCGGATGATATGATTCGGAAAGCATGGACATGCACGACTCGGTTAAGTGTTAACCGAGGCGATCTATTAAGAGTTAGTCAGGTGAATCACTTATCTCGGATCAAGAAGAGAGTCGGACTATTTAAGGGATGACAATTATTCGCCTATAGTCTGACAAGGTATATCGTGAGGCAAAAGGGACTCGAACATAAGTCGCATTGGAAATACAAGTCGTCATGACTCATTGGTACTCGGGAGTCGGCATGTTCTGCTAGGAGCAGCTACCGAATGATCGATTGAGAGTCGGACTCTAATCGTGTCCAAGTAGCCATGAGCCTGCGGGGTCACACACTTAAGAGCGGGAGCAAGTTCGGATTGGATATGAACTAGAAATCTGGTTGGGTTCGACCCGAGCCTGATTTGGACTTAGTAAGTGGGTTCGACCCGAGCAAAGTCCATGTTCACTCCCTATATATAGTGTAGCACCGTAACCCATAAATGTTAATCGTTGTTCGGTTAGGTTATTCCATGTGTTGGAAACCCTAGCTCCACAGCAGTCCTGCCGGTGTTCCTCCTTGTACGTGTGGATACCAGCAGAGGTGTTGTACGATCAACACCAGGACGATCGGATCACAAAGGACTGCACTGCATCAACTGACGCGCTTCATTAGTAATCCGCAACTGCGCGTCTAGTGGTAAACCTCGTGGCCTTCTACCTTGGCTAGATCTTGGGATCACCACGTTAGAGGAAAATGTTTTGTTTTATCTCTGCGTGGCCCAACAAGTTCTTGCATTTCTCGGATTAGCAGGATATTACCGCAAGTTCGTGACCCATGACACAATTGTTGAAGAAAGATAAGAAGTTTGAATGGACGGACAAATGTGAAGCAAATTTTCAAGAGCTTAAGAAGAGATTGATTTCAGCCCCAATCTTGATCATGCCGGATATCACGAATCCCTTTGATGTGTTTTGTCACGCATCCAAGATCGGTCTCGGATGTGTGTTGATGCAAGAAGGAAAAGTCATATCTTATCTATCCCGACAACTGAAGCAACATGAGCAGAAGCCTACCCATGACCTTGAACTAGCAGCCGTAGTTTTAGACTTGAAGACATGGCGGCATTACCTCATGGGAAACCGTTGTGAGATTTATTCGGATCACAAGAGCCTGAAGTATATTTTCACTCAGAAGGAGCTGAATATGAGGCAAAGGAGATGGATAGAGTTAATCAAGGACTATGATCTGGACATTCACTATCACCCCGGTAAAGCCAATGTGGTAGCAGATTGCCATGTCGCTTGAACCCCATGATTTTTAAGGAGCAACCAAGTTTGCACTAGGAGTTGGAAGATTTCAGAATGGAGCTAGTAAGTGAAAGATTTTTGGCTAGCATAGAACTTCAACCCACTTTGATCATTCATATCAAGGAGGCGCAGAAAGGAAATGCTAGTATCGATGGCATCAAACGTCGTATCGGTACAGGGAAAGTACCTGGATTCACCGAAGATGAAGGAGTTTTGTGGTACAAAGGACGTATCGGTGTGCCAGCAGATTCAGAGTTGAAGCAAGCTATTTTGAAAGAAGCCCATGATACTCTTTATTCGATCCACCCCGGAGGAACGAAGATGTATCAGGATTTGAAGGAGCAATTTTCGTGGCATAAGATGAAGAGAGAAATCGGAAGCTACATAGCCAAGTGTGATATTTGTTAGAGAGTAAAGGCGGGACATCAGAGACTCGAAGGACTGTTGCAACCATTGCAGATTCCGGAATGGAAATGGGATTCAGTCGGAATGGATTTTATCACTTGTTTGCCTACATATAGTAGGGGAAATGACTCTATTTGGGTCATAGTAGATAGATTGTCCAAAGTCGCCCATTTCTTACCTGTCAAGACCACCTATCAGAGTTCGAAGCTAGAAGAGTTGTACATTGCTAGAATTATCAGTTTGCATGGAGTCTCCAAGAACATTGTGTCGGATCGAGGAACTCAGTTTACCTCGAGATTCTGGAAGAAAGTCCAAGAAGGATTAGGAACAAGACTGGATTTCAGCACAGCTTATCACCCTCAAACTGATGGACAAACAGAGCGAGTAAACCAAATACTCGAAGATATGTTGAGAGCTTATGTGTTGGAATATGGATCAAAATGGGAAGTTTGTCTGCCTTTCGTAGAATTTTCATATAACAACAGTTACCAAGATAGTTTGCAAATGGACCCATTTGAATTCATGTATGGAAGGAAGTGTCGTACCCCTTTGAATTGGTCGAAAGTAGGAGAGAGTCAGATTTTCGGACCCGACATCCTACGAGAAGTCGAAGAGAAAGTTCACAAGATCCATGAGCACCTCAAGACCGCCCAATCTAGACAGAAGAGTTATGCCAACAAGAGACGTCGATACCTAGCCTTCAATATCAGAGATTTTGTGTATCTCAAAGTGTCACCTTTGAAAGGAATGCAACGTTTCCAACTCAAACGAATGTTAGCCCCTAGATATATCGGACCCTTCAAGATTCTGAATCGTCGAAGAGAAGTATCGTATCAAATGGAACTGCCGGAGGAGATGTCAGCCGTGCATAATGTTCTTCACATCTCGTTACTTCGCGAATGCCTAGAAGTCCCAGAGAAGACCGAAGTTTTCAAGAATATTGATCACAAAACCATAGAGATCAACAATGACCTGACATATCCCGAAGTACCCATCCGTATTTTGGAGGAAGCTTGTAGAAACACCAGGACCCGGAGTATCAAGTTTCTCAAGATCCAGTGGATTAACCACACTAAAGAAGAAGCTACCTGGGAGCAAGAAGACTACATTAGGACAGAGTTTCCAGATCTCTTTAAATCCTAGTTTTATTTTTCTCAAATCTTGGGACGAGATTTTGTTTAAGGAGGGAAGGTTTGTAACATCCCAAAAATATTAATCAATGTTATCAATTCCAATCACTCAAATTTAGGGTTAACAAAAACTTTTGTTAATTAAATCCATATGAATGCATGCGTGTATGTGGTGAATGCATGAATGCTTGTATGCACTTGTGTGATTGTTATGAATGGTAAGGATTGGTTTAAAGATGAAAACAACATCATCTAAATCATTTCCAAGCAGAATCAAATCAATACAAATTCAAAAACAAACAATATAAGCAAATGGTCACTTTTGCCAATCTTGCTCATTAGACCACTTTGAGTGTTTCTAGTCCAAGATTTCAAACAGAAACTAATCCAATTATTTTAACCCGTTGCTAGATCAAGTAAAAGTGAACCCAAGCCCACCTTGCGAACCCACAGAAACATTTGGCAAGCCTATTCAAATGACATTTGAAAATTGAATCCAGTTCATATGGTAAGATCACCATTTCTCAAAACCCCACCAAACCAGTGCACCTTGACAAATCCAATCAACTAGATACTCACCAAGTTTCATCCAAAAATTCAAATATGAATTTCTTTCGGCCATTTCATCAAACACCTAGAGACACAAACCAAATTCTGCCAAACTTCACTGTTTTGAACAGTAATTTTACCAAACCTTGTTCCCCATTGATCACCCTTGTCTCCCCCAGTGAGCACACCAGCATTAAACCATCCTAGACCCCTACCATTGCACCGTGACATGCATGCCCGAGCACACCCTTTCCAGCCGACCATGGCAAGTTATCCAGAGCCATCGCCGCGCCTAGCCATCATGTCCAGGAGGCATGCCACCGTCCACCGCCACCCTCTATCCAGCCCTTGAGCATTGACAAGCCGTGGACCACCGAGAACACATGCGCCCAGTTTGTCTCTGCTATGTCTAGAGTGCGCAAGCTTGCCGCGCTCGAAACGCTCACGCAGACCGTGCCTCGCCTTTGGCGCCCGTCTACTTGATCACCACCGTCCCAGGAGACCACTAGACATGCCCGTTCGCCGCCGCGCAGCCAGGAGCGCCTGTGCATCGTCAAAAACGGCGTTGGTGCCGCTCAGAGCACCAGCGTGTTCCGACCAAACCGCACCGCCCCTTGCCGTGCCATCAAGCCGTTGAGCACCGCCAGGAGACCGCGCACCGTCCCCTAGCCTCAGCCATGCCCGTAGCTCGCTATAACCCGACGAGCACTGCCCATGCCGCTCGGTCTCTCTCGCTCGCCTATAAAAGGAGGCCTCCCCCGCTTGTTTTCTTTACACCAGTTCACTCCCCACCTCTCACTGATCCTTCCCACCTCTTCTCGGAGCAAGGAGAGCTCTCCCTTGCTGGAATTTCGCCGGAGCCTGCCGCTGTTGGAGGAGAAGGGCGTCATCGATTGGAGCCACTCCAGGAGGAGCCTCCAGTACCAGGAGAACCACCATCGTCGACTTCGTCATTCACCCCCATCACGGACCATCGCCTGAGCCCCGGTGAGCCGCCAGACCCCCACTGGCCGCGCTAGGGTTCGAGCCCGTCGTGTTCTGTCTGACGAGAACGATGGCCGTGAGCCGTTGATCCATAGTCTAATCCTACGGTCGTAATCACCCTGTACCCCTTCGCCAATCCCTGTCCCACTAAAACGTGGGGATACCACTTAACCAGCCCGTGCGCGCTGTGCGCAGTGGCTGGCCCAGTTAGAATTCCCATGCGACCCAGTTACTTCAAATTTAGATTTATCTAATTAGTTTCAAACCTAGTTCTGGCAGTAGATTAAAAAATCAATTCAGAGAGTTGTACTGAACCAAATAGCATGAAACCAATTTTGTTAGAAAGATATGGAAATTCTTAATCCAAGCCCGTTGGATTCAAACCATTTAGAATTATAGATAACCTATAGTAAAAATAACAAGGCATAGACTTTTCTACACTCAAATATTTTTCAAAATTCAACCATAAATGATTTTGAGTTGATTCCAACTCTCAAAAATCACATTTTATAAGACATTTCTGAATATATAAAAATATTCGGGTTTACTTGCAGTAATAATGGACAAGTAATAAAAGAATGCCCCATAGGCATTTCGAGTCACTTGAATTAATTAAAATAATAAGGTTAAATATTATTAAATTGTGACACCACTTTAAATCACATTCCCAAGTATTAGAATATGTGGTGATGACACGTGTCAACATGATCCCATGTTTTAATTGGAGAATATTAAATCTTAAGTAGTTTTTCAATGAGTAGAAATTACTTTTCTACAATAAAACAAATAAAACTATTGCCTTAATTCATGTGATGATTGTGATGATGCTAGTTCATCTAGTGTGAACCTGTGTGTTCTAAATAGAAGTAGTTAAGTATTGTTTGGTGATTGTGTACTTCGTATTTATTTATATATGCTAGTACCGACCAAGGATACGAAGAGGAAGGAGACTACTACGAAGAGGAAGCCGAGGAGAACTTCAACCACTGCACTGCACAAGGCAAGCCATCCTAGCAAGCTAACACTTGCAACTGTGAAATCTAGATAACCTATGCAATGCATTAGGCCTTCTTTGATTAGGAAAATCTCGTGTATCCTAAATCCTAGTTTTACTTGCCAGCTTGATTATTTTATTTCTTTATCAAAGAGTTTTATTTATTGTTTACTTAGTGACTTGTGATGTTTTGGAAAGATATTAGAGGTAGCATAAAGAGCATAAAACTTGGCCTAAGTTAGATAGAATAAGATGTCATCCCGAGGCATGAGATTATACTTAGATAAGTCACACTTGATTACCACCCCTCATTAGTGATTATCCCCAACTTTAGTGGCTAGTGCTAAGCATAAAACTTAATCAATTTAGATGGGAATACTTGGTGAAAATGGTTATGAAAACCTTAGAATGATGAGTCATTCTAATGAAATGTTTTGACATGTGTTATTGAACACCAGATGACTTTGATGATGAAAATGTTGAGGCATGAGCCTTAGCCCTTTGTAAAACTGATGGTTGTGTTCGGATGCGATACCATTCCAATTTTACCGTACAACCACAATACCCGAATTTGGGTAGGGCTTGACAGGAAGTTTATATACCTTAGTATGGGTTCCCTTGCAACTGAGGTTTGATCTGAGGCTACCTCGTGATGATTGAGCACTTGTGTAGTCCCCAAGATGACAGATGGTCATGGTTGGGAGGCCAAACTCATAGGAGAGGTGCATATACTAGGGTGTGTAATTGAAAGGTTAGGATTGATTATCCGCCTACCGAGTATGGTGAGTTCAGGATTGTTCCTGACGGATGTATCAAATATTGTGGTGAAAGTGTACCACATCTGCAGAGTGTCAAACTATTCGAATATCCGCGTCCGCGGTTATGGACAGTTGGAGTGACCATACTGTTCCATCGTCAGATGTTTTCAAAATGACTTGTGAAATAAATCATGAATTTGACTTGACCACAATAGGGTTCTGAAAGTGAAACTTAAGTTCCCACATAGGTGTTATAAAACCTTCAACTAGCTTTCTTTACTTATGAACTCAGCTAGAGATAAACCTGGCTTTTTGCAAAACAACCTAGAGCTTAGTATTCCTACTTGAACCACTTTACTTGTTAGTGATAGTTTGCGAGTACTTAAAGAGTACTCATGGCTTTGTCCCTGGCTATTCCCATGGCCAGACTATGATGAGGACTACCGGGATGATGGACAACAGGAAGTCTATGACAACTAGGATCATCTCCCATCGTCAGCATTGCCTGTGACCATGAAGATGGACCCTCGCCCACGCTATGGTTATTATATTATTCCGCTGCGTTGATTGTACTAAGACTGGATCATGAGATCCTTTATTTGTAAGACCTTTATTATTGTTTGTAATGGATGATGAACTATGGTACCAATCTGTTATGTCTCGCAAAAATGGTAATCCTAGGATTACGATGTAAGGCATAACAGGCATCTGGGATTAAAAATACGGGTGTTGACAAGTTGGTATCAGAGACATCCTGACCACAGGAGACCCTATTAGAATGGACTCTTGAATCAAAAACTTAGTTTCAAAACAAAAGAAGTGAGTATTTATCAAAACCTATTCTCATTCTTACCACTTAGATTCTTTCATGAAAATTCATGTTCCTCAATAATTCTTCCAAACTTGCATAAAATTTTACACACTTCATCACTCTACTAACTTACTCATCCTACATTCTTATAGATGGACGTGAAGTATAGCTAGTTCTATCAGTTGGGAAATGGAGGAGATCTCATCTTTGAGCGTGATTTGGACCAACTCTCGGAACTTCTGGAGCGCCCGCACCCCGAGTTCTTCGGAGCTCAGCTCAACGATTAGGAAGGAGGAGAATTGCGATGGCTGATTGTTGTAAGTTTAGAGGGAAGATTGAAGCCCCCACCTCAGAGGGAGTCCAGTTCACCTTAAAATAGAACAAGTGGCTAGATGGACTCGCTCGAGCCATGCAGGCAGCTCTTGTCCATATGTGTGGGCAAAGCATCAATCAGATCAAGGGCACCCGTTTTGAGTATTACCCAAGGCGTGATGCTATGGGACATCCATTAGAGGAACCATATCACCCGAAGCTAAAGCATCAAGTGGACCATCTTCATGATGTATGATAGGCAGAAGGAGTTGGACAATGCCCGCTCCTACGCCAACCACAACTATGCCATCGCCGTCAAGAAGGACCAGACCATTGCCATGCTTGGGAAGGATCACGAGTCTCGTCGCTGTCAGCTTGACAAGAAGGATCACATTATTTCTCGCCTTCGTCATAGAGTGAAAGACTTGGAGGAGACCATCCATGAGTGGGACATGCATCTTGAGGAGAGGGAGAACCATAATAAAGGTCTTGCAAATAAGGGATGTCATGATCCAGTCTTAATGCAATCAACGCAGCAGAATAATATAATAACGGTAGTGTGGGTGAAGCTCCATCTTCAGGGTCATAGGCAATGCTGACGATGGGAGATGATCCTAGTTGTCATAGACTTCCTACTGTCCATCATCCTGGTAGTCCTCCTCATAGTCTGGCCACAGGAATAGCCAGGGACAAAGCCATGAGTACTCTTTAAGTACTCGCAAACTATCACTAACAAGAAAGTGGTTTGAGTAGGAATCCTAAACTCTAGGTTGTTTTGCAAAAGCCAGATTTATCTCTAACTGAGTTTAGAAGTAAAGAAAACTAGTTTAATGTCTTTGAACACCTAATTGGGAACTTATCTTTCACTTTCACAACCCTGTTGTGGTCAAGTCAAAGTCATGATTCATTTCACAATTCATTTTGAAAATATCAGACGACGAAACAGTATGGCCACTCCAACTGTCCATAACCACGGACGCGGCTATTCGAATAGTTTGACACTCTACAGAGGTGGTACACTTTCACCACAACATTCAATACATCCATCAGGAACAATCCTGAATCACCATACTAAGTATGCGGATAATCAATCCTAACCTTTCAATTACACACCCTATTATAGGCACCTCCCATATTAGTTTGGCCTCCCAACCATGACCATCTGTCATCTTGGGAACTGCACAGGTGGACAATCATCACGAGGTAGCCTCAGCTCAAACCTCGGCCGCAAGTGAACCCATACTAAGATATACAAACTTCCAGTCAAGCCGTAGCAATCAGGTATTGTGGTTGTATGGTAACATTGGAATGGTATTGCATCTGAACCGAACCATTAGTTTTATAAAGGGCTAAGGCTCATGCCTCAACATTTTCATCATCAAAATCATCTGGTGTTCACAACACAGGTCAAAAGATTTCATTAGAATGACTCATTATTCTAAGGTTTTCATAACCATTTTCACCAAGTATTCCCATCTAAAGTGATCAAGTTTTATGCTTAGCACTAGACACTAACGTTGGGGGTAGTCAGTAATGAGGGGTGCTAATCAAGTGAGACTTATCCAAATCTAATCTCATTACTCAGTATGACATCTAGTTTTATCTAACTTAGGACAAGTTTTAAGCTCTTTATGCTACCTATAATATCTTTCCAAAATTCACAAGTCACTAAGTAAAGGTAAACAAAGATTTTTGATAAAGAAATAAAATAATAAAGCTGGCAAGTAAAACTGGGATTTGGTATAACCAAATATGCCTAAGGAATTGCATAGGTTAATTGGTATTGTGGGGCTTGCAAGTATTAGCTTGCATAGTCAACTTGTAGTGTTAGGCTTGCCTTGAGTAGTGCAGTGGTTGAAGTTCTCCTCTGCTTTTTCCTCGTAGTAGTCTCCTTCCTCTTCGTATCCTTGGTCGATACTAGCGTCTATAAATAAAACGAGGTACACAATAACCAACCAATACTTAACTACTTCTATTTGGCACACAAAGGTTCACACTAGATGATCTAGCATCATCACAATCATCACCTGAAATAAAGGCTTAGTCTTATCTATTTTATTTTAGAAAAGTAATTTCCACTCATTGAAAACTACTTAAGATTTAATATTCTCCAATTAAAATATGGGATCATATTGACACATGTCATCACAACATATTTTAATACTTGGGAATGTGATTTAAAGTGGTGTCACAATTTGATAAGATTTAACATTATTATTTTAATTAATTAAAGTGACTAGAAATGCCTATGGGGCATTCTTTTAATACTTGTATATTATTACTTAAGTAAACCTAGATATTTTTATGTATTCAGAAAGTTCTTGTCAAATGTGATTTTTGATACTTGGAATCAACTCAAAAGCATTTATGGTTGATTTTTGAAAAATGTTTGAATGCAGAAAAGTCTCTGCCTTGTAATTTTTTTATAGGTGTTCTATAATTCCAAATGGTTTGAATCCAACGTGCTTGGATTAATAATTTCAATATCTTTCTAACAAAATTAGTTTCATGCAATTTGGTCCAGTGAAACTCTCTGAATTGATTTTTAAATTTACTGTCTAAACTAGGTTTGAATTAAAATATAAAATATCTATTTGAATCTACTGGGCTGAGTACGGGAACTAAACTGGGCCAGCCCATCTGCACACTGCGCGTACAGTGGGCTACTGACAGGGGGGGTTTAGGCATCAGCGGCTCTAACTACGCAAAGGGGTATCTTTCAATCTGAGCCTTGCGATTAGACTAGATCCTACGGCTGTGGTTCGTCGTCTCCGTCGGGCAGCGCCGGCGAGACTGAACCCTAACGTGGCGGTGGGGGTCATGTGAGTCTCACCAGGGCTGTAGCTATGGTAGGCATTGGGGGCGAACGACGTTGTCGATGATGGTGGTGCAAACAGTGGATGCGGCAGCTCCTGGGCAGCTCCAATCAACAACTCCACTTCTCTTCCTCCGCGGCAGACTCCGGTGAAACTCCAGCGACCTGGTGCTCGCCTTGCTCCGAGGAAGGGTCAGTGGTGCTCTGTGATAGGTGGGGAGTGAGATGGTGTGAGGAATTGAGGCTGGGAAGGCCTCCTTTTATAGGCGAGCGAGAGGGGCAGTGCTGCATGGGCAGAGCTCGTGGGGGTCAGCCGTACAGCAAGCTAACGGCATGGCTCGGGGGCTAGGACGGTGCGCGGTATCCTGGAGATGCTCAAGGACGTAATGGCGCGGCAAGGGGTGGTCGAGACCGGTCGGAACGCGTTGGTGCTCTGAGCGGCACCGACAGCGCTTTTCACGATGCACAAGTGCTACGGGTCACGCGGCGGCGGACGGGGATGTCTAGGAGGTTCCTGGGGTCGTGGTAATTGCAGGCGCGAGCGGCGAAGGCGAGGCGCAGCGTGTGTGAGCGTGTCGGGAGCGGGGCTCTGGCGTTTTCTTGGCATGGCAGAGACGAACTGGGCATGGTGCGTTCTCTGTGGTCTAGTTCCTGGATGCTTGCGAGGGCTGGACAGGGGGTGGCGGTGGACGGTGGCCTGCCTCCTGGACATGGTGGCTAGGCACGGCGGTTGCTCCTGCTAGCTAGCCATGGTCGGCTAGCAAGGGGGTGCTCGGGTTGGCTCATCACTGGTGCAAGGGTAGGGTTCTAGCTTGTTTAATGTTGGTGTGCTCACTGGGGTGGACAAGGGTGAGCAAAGGGAGACAATGGTTTGAATGCTCACTGCTCAAAATAGTGAAAGTTTGGCCAATTTGATTTTGTGTCTGCCAAGTGTTTGATGAAATGGCCGAAATATATTTATATTTGAATTTTTGGATTAATTTTGGTGAGTGCACTGGTCACATACTTGGTGGTCTCTGGTTGCTTGGGTTTTTCAAGGTGAACTGGTTTGAGTGATTTTTGAGAAATGGTGATCTTACCATATGAACTAGATTCAATTTTCAATTTCCTTGGCATAGATTTGTAAAATGTTTGTGGGTTTGCAAGGTGGGCTTGCATTCACTTTTACTTGTTCTAGCAAGGTGGGGAAAGAATGGGATTTTTTCTATTAGAAATCTTGGACTAGACACACTCAAAGTGGTCTAGTGAACAAGTTTGGCAAAAATGACCATTTGCTTATATATCTTATTTTTTTATTTTCTCTTCATTTGATTCTACTTGGAAATGATTTAGATGATGCTGTTTTCATATTTAAACCAATCCTTGCCATTCATAACAATCATTGCAAGTATTCATGCATTCATCACATACACACATGCATTCATATTGATTTTAATTCACAATAGTTTTTGTTAGCCCTAAACTTGGGTGATTAGAACTTGATAACCTTAATTAATATTTTTGGGATGTTACAAATGGTGGCAGCGGCTACGGACTGTTTCGTGGAAGATTGATCGGGTACTTATGGTTTATTTATCGAGGGCTTCTTATAGGAAAAGAGGGAGGCCGAGGGGGTGACCTAGGCGGCTGCCACCCCGCCAGGCGCGGGCTAGGCTTGGCCATGCGGCCACGGGGTGTGGCCCCCTCGTGGACCTCCTCCATATCGTCTTCTAGCTCCGTGTTCCCCATGGTAAAATATTGACTTTGGCTTTTGTCCCGTCCAATACCAAGAATATTCATTTTCTGACTTTTTTAGAACCAAAAACAACAGAAAATAGACAGCTAGCACTGTGGCATCTTGTTAATAGGTTAGTCCCAGAAAACATATAAAAATACCTCAAAGTTTAGACCACTACTAGGAAAAGGGTCGTTCGTGGCGCACCTGAAAAGGGCATCTGTGGCGCATTAGCAGTGTGTCACTAGCCTCGCGCTGCGGCTATCTCTTACCCGTAGCGCACTACCTGGTGCGCTACGGTTATATCGAGATAGTAGTAGCGCACCTGCCAGTGCGCCACGGCTAGGAAGGCAGGTGCGCTACGGGTATTGTTTCATGTGTCGCACATGGCAGTGCGCCACTGATCTGCACATGTGCGCTTTAGTTGCAGTGCGCCACTAAAGCCATGCCATGTGCGCCACGGGCATATTTTTTTAAAAAAAATTCTGAGCCAGATGATATACAATACGGATTATATACAATATTACAGGCAGATATACACATAGATATAAGATATACAGTTATATATAAATACACAATTTGCAAAACAAGATTGAAACAAATACATTTAGATAAGTCCCATACTTGAATACATAG
This sequence comes from Avena sativa, assembly GCA_916181665.1. Lineage (NCBI taxonomy): Eukaryota > Viridiplantae > Streptophyta > Magnoliopsida > Poales > Poaceae > Avena > Avena sativa. Next base: position 99,488,153 of record OV702280.1, read on the forward strand.
TATAAGTTACATTGTTTCAATCAAGTTACAAAGTAGTTGGTGACATGCGGATACATGTGTCTCCAACAAGTTAGAGCTCGGAAGCTCGCCTAAACATCTAAACTAGATAGAAACAAGCGCGGGATAAACAACCAAAGACGATAAGCATCACCTCGACGAAGGTGTAGGTCTTCATCTGGTTCCTTGTCCTAACACCTGTTAAATAGCGCGTGTATCTAGCTTCCGCCTCCGCCATAGTGTTGTACCCTTTGTAGCTATTGCCACTGAAACGGTGCATCTGTCTCCGGCAGTCTTCCCAATCATCGTAGACTCCGCCTGTCCCTTGTACACGACGTACCACGTCATCTACAAGTTGGCAATAATAATTATCTGGTGATTGAAAAAACATGTATAATTAAAGTCGCATATGAAGATAAACTTTTAGGAAGTACTTCCAACTCAAAAAGACCAAAGTAACTCAAAAAGCATGCCTCATATATAACTAGGTTGTTCGACACAGGAATATGCTACGATGGAACTGTCCGCCAAGTAGGATGCACAACACCTGGACTTGCGCATAGCACAAGGCGGACAATCCCATCACAGCACATTCACATATATAGTGTGCCATGACATTTAAATCATCAGCATTCTCGAAAAAGACCAAAGTAACTCAAAAAGAATGCCTCATATATAACTAGGTCGTTGGACACAGGAATATGCTATGATGGAACTATAAGATAAGTAGGATGCATAACATTTGGACTTGTTCATAACACAGGGCTTACAATCCCGTCACAGTACATTCACATATATAGTGTGCCACGACATTTCAATCATTGGCATTATTCTCGAAAAAGACCAAAGTAACTCAAAAATAATGCCTCATATATAACTAGGTCGTTGGACATAGGAATATGCTATGATGGAACTGTAAGCCAGGTAGGATGCACAACATCTGGACTTGTGCATACCACAAGGCTTACAATCCCATCATAGCACATTCACATATATAGTGTTCCACGACATTTCAATCATCGGCATTATTCTCGAAAAAGACCAAAGTAACTCAAAAATAATGCCTCATATATATACATAGGTCATTGGACACAGGAATATGCTACGACGGAACCGTGAGCCAAGTAGGATGCACAAGACCTGGACTTGTGCATATCACAAGGCTCACAATCCCATCGTAGCACATTCACATATATAGTGTGCCACAACATTTCAATCATCGGCATTCTTGATAAAATACTAACAAAGTAAGGAAAAAAGAAGGACCAAAGTGAGAAAAGGACCAAAGAGTAAGCAAAAAAACCAAGCATTGATTCATATATAATAATAAGCAAAAGAAGTAAGTGATGATTCATAAACCTAATAAGATAAGTAGTAGCAAGTACACTTGTCCACACACACAAAGGTCATCTATAGTTTGCAACTACAACTAGGCCTACATCAAGCCTTCTGGCTCAGCTCAGGGAACGGGAGGACGCCTTGTCTCATCATGAACTTCCTAGAGTCACCCTGTATCTCTAGGCGATCTTCTATGTCACTGTTATTCGGGAGATTTCCTCCGTAGAAGATCCCCCCCCCAAATCATGACATCACAAAAGATGATTGCCCCAAACTTCTGCTGGATGCGATACATCTCTTGTCTAATATCTAAATCAGTGATCTTGGCCTTGGCTTCGGCCCACTGTTTGAGATGATCTGGCAGTGTAGAATTCTGCTGGTCTAGAAGGAATGCCCTCATGTGATGGAATGCATAGTAGGCTTCCTTCTTACTGCCTTCCGGCTGCTTCACGCAGGGGAACTCCGTTACGTGGTTGAAGACGTGCCTACCGAACTTGACCTTCTTATGCACGAAGGTGGTGCCTTCTATCGAGGCATAGACAGTGAGAGCATCATCTAGAACTTCCGTGATCTTGTCATAGTTTTTCTTCTTTTCTAGACTCCCCGAGTTGAAATACGTGGCGTGCGAATGCTTCGGCGATAAGGAGATGAGCATGCAGTGTTCATCTCTGCGCACAAAAATTCAAATGGAATTTATTGGAAAAAGAATGATGATAATCTAATAAAGCCAATCGATGGTGGCGAGTGAATAATGACTTACTCGGGAAAGTAAGGCACGAGAATGTATTCATTTGTCTTGTTCTCCATGAAGATTCTTTTTAGGTACGAGGCCATGAAACATCGTTCAACGGAACTTCCCAAGCAGCCGTCACGCATGTAGTAGGGGTCCACTATAGAGATGCCCGGTGTGTTCTCTCTAATGATCTGCATGGCCAGGCTGAGAGAAAACAGACGGACCATGGTATAGTGCAGCAGGTACATGTGGAACATACTCAACATGTCGTCAAACCGCAGGAAGAACAGATCGGCGGGGGCATTGTCGACGAAGCCCAAGCCTGGTGGCACCTTAATCACGAATACCGGGTGCGAGGGATCTTTCTCCGCCAGAAGGCGTCTCTCTACCGTCAGCACACCGTCATGCACACTCTTCAATTCCGAAGTGGCGAGCCTCCGCAAATTCTTAGGTAGAATGGGCTCACCCACCACATGAATCCTCCGCATAATACCCTCGGGTCTTAGTAGCCCGTCCCGAAACCTTATCGGATTCTCAGTTGACGCCACCGGCTGGCTCGAGCTTCTAGATTTTCTTTTCCTAGCCTTTTTTCCTTTTGGAGAGTGGGCAGGCACCGCAATGTGAGCACCGACCGCCCTATGTAGTGTGTCAGGGCTTAGAATAAAGGGACAATTAGTTGTATCAGCTGGCTCGGTGAAGGCGCAAGCTAGAGGCGTCTCTTGAGAACCAAACAGACGCTGGGTGATAGTGGGTTTCTCTGTGGGGCCACCATCTGGGTCTTCGTTGCTAAACTGAGTGTTGAAGAACTGATCGTCGAAGTCTTTGTTGTCCTTGGCCGGATCCTGCGCCATGTGCACATCATCAACATGATCATCCGACCCACCGCGTGGAGGTGACGGCGAGGGCGGTAAGGGGGCCTTGCCACCGCTTGTGGCCGGCACGACAGGAAGTGCTGTTGACTGTGGCGTGATGGCCCCCGCCATACCCAAACGAATCATGCTCTTTGTCCATTGCAATAATAAGCCGAAGCAACTTCCAAGAACAGCCGGCTATTCTTCATCCGCTCCTGGGGGTTGAATGAGAGGTTCCAGGTCGTCGCAATCGCTTACCACCCGACTAGTTTTTACTCTGTGCACGCTATCTAGCATCGGCCTTGAGTGGAACATGCACTGCAAGGGTTGAACGATGGTACCCTTGGCAACATCCCTCAGCTCCTTGTTCATGTAGCATAAGAGAGTGCAAGGAACATCTGTCTATGGAAAACATGCACGGCGTCAGAGAGATGCCATAAGAGTAATGGATGGCGTGAAAGGCGGTAAAGCAATTTGTTTATCATGATGGTGTCGAGGTCGGCTAATGTCGAGGCACCGCATACGACGACGGGCGTGCAAGAGACGGAGGGGCTGCTTGATGGCGTGGTGCCGGCCGCTGGTGTATTCTCCCTACCGGGTGCTTGGAGCTTCGGTGCCACCACGATGATGGCAGGGGAGTCACAAACATGTACGGCACCGCGGTGATGGCAGGGGGAGTCACCAACACTTCCGGCACCGCGGTGCTAGTGGGCGGAGTCACGAACACATAATTCGCTTGATTCGTCGGCGCCACGTTGTTCGAGTGGCTGCTAACCATGCTTGGAATCGGGCATTGCCCTTTTCGACCACCTGCAATCCAGTTTGCTATTGACTCCACCAAGGTAGGTAGGATGGACGTGAGGGTGATTTCCAGGTTGTCTTGGACGATCTGCAGGATCCACTCCACTTGTTCCTTAAGTTCTTGAACCTCACGGTTTTCCTCATCGCTCCTTCCCGGTGGCGCCACACGCGTCCTCGATGGTGGACCAAAATGATCCACCCAATTCTTACCCCTGAGGCCGGCCAGACGGCCAGCCGACGACGACTTCTTCGTAATCAGCGTGATTTTCTTGGCCCGGTTCATCGCCCTGTTAAAAGGGTTATTGTAACATCCCAATTTCAGCAACCCTGAATTATTGTCCAAAAAGGCACAAATCAGGGGGAACAAAAACTTTTTTTGTTACATGTGCAATGTTCGTTTACTTGATTGCTTGTGCTCTTGCAACTGTTTGTGCATTAGATGCTATACTTCTTATCTCAACACTAGTTGACGAAAGCTATTTTACAAAGGATATGTCTTGGCTCATCCTTCATATTCTCAAATGTTCTGGCATTTCAAAACCTGAGCCAAGATGACTCTAACAAAACAAAAGTATTTTTACTAGTTCTATTAACAAAACTATGGAGAACTAAAATATAATCTCCTTATGTTTTCAAGACAGAACTCTCAACTACTCTTACCCCTAGGTTTTCCAAAACCTCTATTCAAAACCTTTTTCATTATAATCTTGGTAGAAATGCCAAGATGGTCCTTATATTACTTCAAGGTAAAACCACTTAAAAATACCAATCCTTACCTCAAGCTAGGCTTTAACGTAACCCTAGTAGTAGCTCGATAAGTTTAATAAGATGAATTTCCTTGATCTGTTGTCTGATGAATTGCCTTTATCTGCTATCTGATCAATTGCCTTGATTTGGTGATTGAATTGTTTGCTTAGGAACTAGAGTGAGATAATCTAGTAGCTCATCCATTAGGACCCAATCTATGCTTGTGATCATCAACATCACATCAAGCATCCAAGTCTGTATCTATCCTAAGCCACTAAGGTGATCACCTCCCCTCCTAATCAGATCAATCCAGGGATAATCCCTTCTAATAAGTTCCAACTCAGTGAAGACCCAATCTAAGCATGGATCCTATCTACTTAGTTAACACTTCAACATCATATCCTTGATCATGAGTTTTGAACTTAGCATCCTCTCAAAATCATCTACACTTGCACTCTAGTCTAAAACCCTAAATCTGCCAAAATGGCTAAGTCTGGAATTCTTATCTAGATTCAATCTTTGGAGCTCTACCTTTTTCCAACCTATGTGCATTTTTGAGAATGTACTTGAACCATTTTGTATTACGTATTTAGTACTACCAAAGCACACTCTTTAACTTGGCTAACACTTTCTAATTCCCACTCATTCCTGATGGTTTTGTAGCCAAGATAATAATCTTTCCTGCAAATCTTATCATCTTACCTACTTTGGCAGAAGCTCACATCTATATGCCACCTCCCCTTTACCAACTCTTTGCTTGGTTATGATATACTAATAATATCCTATCAACCCCCACTTCACTTGTTTCCATTGGGGCGTTTTTCTTCTTGAACCCATATGGTTTATGAGGCTACCTGATGTATCTGCTATGGCAGCCTTATTTTCAACAATGTTTGTCATCCCTTCTAGATCACCTCAAATGCAACCAAGCCCAACTCTTGCTTCCATGATCACCTATATGACATGTTCCATCCATCCATGTACCCCTTGTACCAAGGTGAGCTTTGAGCTCCCTAATCCAACCCAGTTTAGGTGACATCAAAATAACAAAACCCTAGATTCCCAAAAATCTAGTTCCTTTCCTTTTTCACCAAAAATCCTTCAAAACCTAGGTGGAAAATGATGTATAAATCAATCTTACATCCTCTACCTTGGTTAGGATAGTTCCCCAAATAATTCCCATAATTATTTGGAGCCTAAAACTATTTAAATTCTTTTTCTCGCAAAACCCTAAAACATACGTCTATAAAGGCAACTCTGATTTTCTCCAAATCACTTGGCCAACTCAATGCGCATTTGAGTTATATATATCATACCCAATCTTACAAACTCCAAAATAAATATTTTTGAGATTCTTATTATTTCTCTTTGCCCTTTTTCTTAAATAGTAGAAATAAGAAATAATTTCCCACCCCAATAAGTTCCAATAAAATTCTCCAATGTGTAATATGGTATTTAGGACCATATCACATAAAAACTAACCTTGTACAATGTAAAATACTACATTAGCTTCCATAATCTAGTTCTGCACTTTTTGAATAAATGCTTTTAAATGGGCTTATAATCTTTAGAAAAATCCCAAATAATTCATAGGGTTATGCAATGACTCTATACACACACCAGTACCATTTGCACACTCTACGCAATGCAATTTCTTCAACTTCCTTCACAAGCATCCATTTGATAAACATTTACAAAACCATCAAACTTGAGTTAAATCAAAGCCAAACCATCTCCAAACTTGCCCAACACCCCTTCTCAGCAGCACACATCACCCTGGTCGACCAACACTGTAGCTTGCCACTATTCACTTTTGTCTTCTAGCTCTTTGAGAGAGGAGAAAGAGATGTGTGGCCACAAACACACGCCTAACAAAATATCTACACTGCAGCACCCCCCTGGTCAAGCCACTGGTCCCACACGACCACTCCACCACTCCAATGTGCCAATCCCTGGCTAGAACCTCCCTCAAGCCCTCCATGGACATTGTCCATCCTACCCCCAACCCCTTGAGTTAAATAGGCCAGAGGCCACCCCAGCATCCCCTTGTTGCCCATTTCCGCTCCTCCTCCTCCCACCTACCTCCCCAGAGAGACATCCCTCCTCTATTGCTCTGCCTAGCCCGAGAAAATAAGAACAAGAACTCTCAGCCATTGCTAAAAAACCGAGCGTGGTGCTCTACCCTTCGCTCCCCTCCCTTTTGCATGTCCCTTCCCCTTACTCCCCTCGCTCTGGTGAAAGTAACCCTGTGCTTCTTTTCGACATGCAGCAACCCCTGGAGGTTTCACAGGCGAGACCCTGAGCTCCTCTTCGGCCATCTTCGTGCAAGCAAGCTCCCGGCACGGAAGCTACCATTTCTGCCAATCCCCGAGGTTGTCGCGCCGTCTTGCTCCTCCCCATCCACTCTCCTGTCACCGACGAGGCCCGGAGAACCCACACCGATGCGCCGCCGTGGCTGCTAGGGTTTCCCTGCCGACGCCCTCGATGAAAGGAGGAAGAAGCTCTAGCGCTGTCCGATCCGTTTTAGTCCAACGGCCAGGATCTACACGTACCCCTTCAGCAAGGTGAGCCCCTGACCGCCGGGCCCCACCGCGGCCCATTTGAAATCCGTCTCCCGCGCGCATCACCGCCTGAGTGGGCTGGAATTCCCCTAGAACGGCCTAGTTAGCCCCAGATCCAGCCCAGCACTGCTTCCCCTTTTTTCCTTTTAACCTTTTCAGTAGCTATATATCTAGCTGTTTGCTTTAAATGCCAAAGAAAATGAAAAATGATCCAAAATGCCCAGATCTAAATTTCCTTGGATACCATAGTGTTTTCTCTATCATGCAGAGGCATTGGCTATCCAATTTTATTTTTAAAATAAATATGATAAATCATCTACTAGGATCTGTCATTTTCACTAAATAAATTCCCAGTGAGTTTCACTAATCCAAACTGAGTAAAACCAATTGGGAATAAAAGGTATTGTCCCTAATTGGGAGTTGAGCGGCGCCTCGGTTGCTTGCAAACGACGATGGGGACGACGACCTGGGGCACGATTGGACAAGCCAAGGGCATTGGGAGCTGTGCAAGAACAAGACGAAAACGCTCGTGTGAACGAGAGGCATAGGGGCGCACTTGACTCACCGGAATAGCTCGGCTGAGCGGCTCGGTACTACGGCGGTGCAAGGTGAAATTGGAGGAGCCTAGCGGCACTCTATGTTGGCTATGTGTGGGGAAATGTGGTGGAGGGGGAGGGGTTTATGTAGCCGGAGCCGGGGAGGGAATCATGCACTGGTTCAATGGAAATTAATGAAATCAATTGTCGCAGTGAAGAGGGAGGAAACGGCCGGCGGAGCTGGTCATCGCGCGGGATTTGGGGAAGAAGGGTGAGGTGGCAGTGGGGCCTGGCTGTCAATGGGAGGGGTGTGCGCGCGGGAGTGAGAAACGGGGAGGGGAGAGGGGTTTCCCGGGTGGGCTCGATGGGCTGTTTTGAGCCTGGGCAAAAATAGATGGTTGGCTTCTATTTTTTTTCCTTCTTTTGTTTTTTCTTTTTTGTTTTGAATTTTCAAATGACATTTGAATGGCTTATTCAAATCCAAATGAATTCAAACTTTCACTAATATTTTGTGAGGTGACTCTAGTGCTAAAATGTGTGTCAAACACATCTATTCACTCCAAAAACATTTTGGGTCAAGAAAATAAAATAAAACCATGCCGTATTCATATAATATAAAAAAGGGTTTAAATATGGTTTTATTAGGGTTTAAACTTTGAAAACATTTGTGCAAGGTAAATAGGCCATGATGATATGAATGCAATAACATGGTTTTGAATTTGATGAAATTTGGGATGTTACAAATCTAACCCCCTTAAGATGAATCTCGCCCTCGAGATTTGGATTGGCTAGCAAATAGGTGATGGTGATCTTTCCGAAGCTCATCCGCTCTTTCCCAAGTTGCTTCTTCCTTGGTGTGATGATTCCATTGTACTTTGCAGAATTTGATTATCTTAGTACGTGTGACTCTTTCAACTGTCTCGAGAATCTTTATAGGTTTCTCTTCATAAGTGAGATCACTCCCGAACTGAACCTCTTCCAATAGTATAGTGTCTCTTAACGAACTTTCTTCCATCTCTGGATGACACATTTTCAACTGACTCACATGAAACACATTATGCACTACTGACAGTGATTCTAGTAGTTCTAACTCATATGCCACTTCTTTGCGTCTCAAACTTTTGAATGGTCCAACATATCGAGGTGCCAATTTTCCTTTGACTCCAAATCTCTTCACACCTTGAAGTGGTGGGACTCTAAGATAAGCTCTATCACCTACCTTATAGGTGACTTCCCTACGTTTTGGGTCAGCATAGCTCTTTTGTCGGGATTGGGCCATCTTCAATCTGTCCTTTACCATTCTGACTTTCTCTTTAGCTTCCTTGATCAGTTCTGGTCCGAATAAATTTCTTTCTCCTACTCCATTCCATAGTAATGGCGTAATACACTTCCTTCCATAAGGGAATTCAAACGGAGCCATCTCTATGCTTTCCTTATAGCTATTATTGTAAGAGAATTCTGCGTATGGCATACTTTCATCCCAACTAGATCCATAGTCTAGTGCACAAGATCTCAACATATCTTCCAAAATTTGATTGGTCCTTTCTGTCTGTCCATCAGTCTGAGGATGAAAAGTTGTGCTGAATTCTAGTCTAGTTCCCAATGACTCTTGCAATTGTTTCCAAAAATGCGAAGTGAACTGAGTTCCTCTATCTGACACAATACTCTTAGGTACTCCATGCAGACACACAATCATGTTCATATAGATCTTGGCTAATTTAGCACTTGTATATTTAGTCTTCATTGGTATGAAATAAGCCACTTTAGTTAGGAGATCCACCGCAACCCATATAGAATTGTATCCATATCTGGTCCTTGGAAGTCCGGTGATAAAGTCCATACCAATCTTATCCCACTTCCAATCAGGTATTGGTAGTGGTTGCAATAACCATGCCGGTTTCTGATATTCCGTATTCACTCTACTACACACATCACACAAGGCAATGTGTTCCGCGATATCTTTCTTGAGATTGTTCCACCAAAATCTTTCTTTCACATCCATGTACATTTTGGTGTTACCCGGATGAATAGAATATGGTGAATTGTGTCTTCTTGCAGAATCAATTTCTAAAGCTCCGGATCTTGTGGAATGCAGATACACTTTCCATACCATAAAGTTCCTTGTTCATCTTCATGGAATCCTTTCGCCTTTACTTTACTAATTTTACTCTTAATCTCCTCTATTTCCTTGTCTAACTTTTGGGCTTATTTGATCTTATCCAACAGTGTTGATTGAACTTCCAAAGACATGAGATATCCTTCAGGCACTATATCGAATCTTAGCTCTTTAAATTGGGCACACAAATCATCTGACAATTCTCCTTTGGTGAGGCCATTGACATAAACTTTGCAGCTTAATGCATCCGTTACGACATTCGCTTTACCGGGATGGTATTGCAAACTCAAATCATAATCCTTGATAAGTTCTAGCCACCTTATTTGTCTCATGTTGAGCTCTTTTTGGGTGAAAATATAATTCAAGCTCTTGTGATCAGTGAACACTTCACAATGCTTACCCAACAGATAGTGTCTCCATGTTTTGAGTGCATGGATAGTAGAGGCCAACTCTAAGTCATGTGTAGGATAATTTACTTCATGAGTCTTGAGTTGTCTCGAGGCATAAGCCACAGCTTTTCCTTCTTGCATCAATACTCCACCCAATCCTTGGTGAGATGAATCACAATAGACTTGGAAGTCTTTCTCTAGATCTGGTAGACATAAAACTGGTGCTGACACCGATCTTTTCTTCAACTCCTAAAAACTGGTTTCACATCCTTTAGTCCAATGAAACTTCTTCTCTTTTTTAAGTAGCTCCGTCATTGTCTTAGCTACTTTTGAGAAATTCTCGATGAACCTTTTATAGTACCCGGCCAAGCCTAGGAAACTACGAACTTCTTTAACTGACTTGGGAGATTCCCACTTAGTTATAGCTGACACCCTTGCAGGATCGACAGCTATACCATCCCAGACACAATATGTCCAATAAATCCAACTTCATTCAACCAAAATTCACACTTACTGAACTACGCATACAACTTGTGCTCTCTAAGCTTCTCAAGAATCAAACGCAAATGTTCTTCATGTTCTTTGTCGCTCTTCAAATAAATTAATATGTCATCGATGAATACCACAACAAAGTTGTCATGAAACTACATGAAAACCTTTTTCATCATGTTCATAAAATAAGCTTGCACATTTGTTAATCCAAATGGCATCACCATATACTCATACAATCCATACCTAGTGGTAAAAGCAGTCTTAGGTATATCATGTTCTCTAATCTTTAGCTGAAAGTAGCCTGATCGGAGATCAATTTTTCAGAACACGCGGGCTCCTTCTAGCTGATCAAATAGATCATTGATTCTAGGTAAAGGGTACTTGTTCTTTATGGTCACTTCATTGCGTGATCGATAATCTGTGCATAGCCTTTGACTTCTGTCTTTCTTCTCAACAAACAGAACTGGTGCACCCCAAGATGAAGAACTTGGTTGGATAAATCCTTTCTGCAACTGTTCTCCAAGCTGTTTCTTGAGCTCCTTCAACTCATCAACTGACATCTTGTAGGGACTCTTTGCTATGGGTCTAGATCCTGGCATTAAGTCAATCAAAAACTCCACATCTCTATCTGGTGGAATTCCTAGTAATTCCTCCAGAAACACATCCGGGTACTCCTTCACTACTGGTACACTGTCTATGCTAACCCCCTTAAGAGAATTTAGCTTACTCCCTTTGGGTTCAAAGTTAGACTTGAACCTAATCCATTTCTTATCCGGGGTTGTGAGTGTAACAGTATGATTGACACAATCTATTACTCCTTCAAATCTAGTCATCCAATCCATGCCCAAAATTAAATCCAATCCTTGGGAATCTAGGATTATCAGACTAACTGGAAACCTGTATTTTCCAAACTCTATTAATAGACCGTGACATCCAAAATTTACTATCATCTCTCCACCTATGGAGATTCCTTTAATAGGACATCCAATTGTTTCAGTTGGGAGTCTATTTTTGTCTACAAATGCTCTTGAAATGAATGAATGCGATGCGCCGGTATAAAAAAGTACATGTGCTGGAAAGGAATTAATCTTGAACTTACCAGCCACATCATCATACTCCTCATGGATTTCCTCCACATTGATGTGGTTCACATGACCCTTCTGAAAAGGGTTTGGCTTGTTGGCTCCATCTGTCTTCTTTTCTGGGCATTCATTTGCATAGTGCCTAGTTTTGTTGCACTTCAAGCATTCAACCTGACTGATGTCTCTCTTAGCTGGCTAATTCCCATTGCCATTTCCACTATGGTGACTCTTGTGTACACTCTTGTTGCTATGGTAATCACCATTGTTGTGTACACGATGTTTATTGCTATCATGGTGATGGTTACTGTTGTGGTGGTTGTTATGATTCCTGTGTTTGTGGGATCCAGAAGCTCCACTTCCTTCACCAAAAGATCTCTTGTGAGACGATCCAAATCCATGCTTATCAAAATGGTTCTTCCTCTTCCTATTCTCCACTTGCTTCATCTTGCTTTCCAAGATGGTGGCTTTGTCACACAGAGACTGATAAGTTGGAACATATGCAACAGATAGTTGCATGCACATCTCATCATTTATCCCTTCAAGGAACTTTTCCTGCCTTTTTGCATCAGTGTCAACATCATCCGGTGCATAGCGTGCCAGATTGTTGAACTCCTCAATATATTCTGCAACACTGTGATTGCGCTTCTTAAGGTTGTGAAATTCCTTCATCAAAATCATCACTCCTAAAGAAATATGAGCAGTGCGGAATCCATCTTCAAACATTGCCCAAGTCACTTCTTCAATAGGGGTGGTGATTTGGAACTAATCCCACCAAGTACCTGCTGGTCCTTCCAACAGGTGTGCTGCAAATATGACTTTCTCCTCATCAGTGCAACCAACTGTGACCAAGTCCTTGTTCATAGAATGTAGCCAATCATTTGCTACCATAGGATCAGTGGTTCCTGAAAACTTAGCAGGCCTCAATCTCAGAAACCTTGTGAGCATATCAAAAGATGGTGGGTTGTTCCGATTGTTGTTGTTGTTGTTGTTGTTGTTGTTGTTATTGTTTTGGTTCTGGTTTTGAGTCACCATAAACTGGGTCATCATTTGCATCAACTGAGTCTGGGCTGTCATCAGCTGCTGCATCTCATTGCCATTGTTGTTGTTATTATTGTTATTGGTACGACGGGGAGGCATCTGTGGTTTCAATAAGGATAAGAAAGGATAAATACCCCATAGATACTAACATGCACATCACAACACATAGCGAGAATCACAAATACGCAAGCACAAGATAAACTTTAGGATTCAAAACGAACAACAAGTTTTGTAAAGTAAACACACTAGCATAGTCATCCACACGTTGGATGATCAATGTGACTCGATCAATAAAAATATGATAGATAGATAGATAGCCAAGTAGTCAACACTACTCCTCCATATCGACTTCCTCCTCCTCTAGAGTCTATCCTGCTGCGTCGATTCCTGCCTTGTACTCCTCCACGCTGGTGGTCAAAGCATCGACCTTCGCCGGAAGCTCTCTCTTCTGCGAACGCAGCCTCTTAATCACCTCATGTTGTGTCTCTAACTCAAGATGTGGGGGATATGCTATGTGGGTATCCTCATAGCATGTCACTTATCCGGATAACCCGGGTGGCCCACAGTTGGTAGCATGGCCCATGGCCTGCTGGGCGGCCTAGTTAGATGTATCTAGAAGGGAGGCCCATGCCGGATAAAGGAAGGCTACGGAGGAGTCACCAACGTACTCGGAGCCTTGGACTGCAAGACACGCTAGACTAGTTGTATGCAGTGTAGGACTCCGTAACCTATCTGCCTAGTACTTTTCGCTATAACCCTAGGACCTGGCGACTATATAAGTTGGGCCTATGTTAGCCTTTAGGGCACAATCTAGTATCGATTCAACATACACCTCGCACAGCGAACCAATCCATGTAACTCAGCGTATTTCCCTTATAGTGATTTATAGCAGTAGTAGGATTCTGCCACCGTTGTGGGATCTGAACCTGGGTAAGCTGTCTTACCTCGTACCCATCAACCGTCCGCCTTACACCAGATCTCTAAACACACACTGTGAGGACCCCTCCATGGCGTACTCGTCGGCAATACCACGACAGTTGGTGCCCACCATGAGGCAAGAGGCGCTTCATGCTCTTCAGCGGGCGAGGACCAAGATCTTCACGGGAATCGGCGAAACCGTAGCCATTGGTCGCGTTCTTTTCTCTGGAAACGTTCCGATCGTCGCTCCCTACGAGTTCTGGATCCCGGCGAAGACGAACCCTACGCGATGCTCGATCGTCCCCATTGGAGATATCCACCTCTTCATCGGCGAAACTGACTCGGGCACTAGTTCCCTGGGAGTCAGAGGAGCATCAAGGCCCGCATGAACCACCTACGGGCAGGATACGTTCGCGGAAGGATTGATGTCGGATCTCTCCTTAGAGTTTATCGGCAAAGATCGGAAAAATTCAAGGCCCACCCAAACCGCCCCTATGCAGGATATAACGGTAGAAGATCGCTGCAAGTCCGCCGGCTTCGTCCGTGCTTCGGGACAGCAGAGATCCAAGTTCGTCGGAGAGGTAACCATCTTCGATCTGGCGATTGCGTTCAGAGAGAGGTCAAAAAACCCCGCAATTACCTTTCCAGGTGGCTCCGTATACGGGCCGATTTGGCACATTACTCCAATGATGATGCTATGTATCACTTTGTGGAAGGACTAGACCAAGGTACGCTTCTCCGGCATACTCTAAGGCGGCAGTAGGCTTCAGGAAGCCTCACCTTCGAAAGCATGGTGAACACCATCAACAAGTACATGGAGGCTGAGGAGGCAGCTCAGACAGCCCTCGCGCTCCTTGATGGAGCCCCTCTGCCTCAACTACCGCCGCCACTGCCCCCAGTCGTCATCGCCGCAGTTGCGCCACCGCCTCCAGTCATCGTTGCTGCTGTTGCACCTCCACCGCCCATCATCGAGCAAGCCCCGGCACCCTCCGACTCGGTGCTTGACGCGCTCTACGCCGACATCAGCGTAGATTCGAAGGAGATAGACTTCAGCCCGTAGGAGCTATACTCCACCATGCAGGAGATGGAGGAGGATTACAAACGCGACGAGCAGGCCAACAACGCCGTCACGTCCCGAGAGATGTTTGTCACCATTAGGACGGCGATGGATGAAGATTAGCCCGTACAAGCTCCGCCTACAGCACTGGACAAAGGGAAGGGACCACCTGTTACTGCCGACAACTATCGCGCAAAGGTCATGCCCCCTCCGCCTAACCTAGTGCATCAGCCGCAGGAACTCGGCACCGGTCTGAGCAACAATGACACCGCAATCCCGCCACCTCCAGAATCTATGTCTTCCACTGCCCAAGTCACTCTAGCCGATAGAGTGATGTACGGCAATCTCCTCGTCGAGCCTATGACCGTGGCTCTTATTCGCAATGTAGTCCAGCTTGACGAGAAGCGCCAGCAACTGCTAGAGGAAGCATAGGCCATCACGGAGCAAGGCGCAAAGCTATCTCGAGATCTGGCCAACGCGCAGAAGTCAACAGAGAAAAGCTAGAGCAATGGAGGCTGAGTACAGGACTCTGCTACAACAGTAGAAGGCTAGAAAGCTCCGGCTCGCGTCATCAATGATCCTGGTGTACGGAGAAACCTAGGATAGGCTCCCTCGAAGCCGGCACAGGACAAACCATACATTGGCAATGAAGGCAGGCAGGTGATGCCCACTCCTCTCCTCAACCTCCCTTTCGCCAAGACCCTTCTCGAGCAGGAATGATCACGCGAAGCAGTGAACCAGGTCTATGACCTAGTGGCCAAGGAGGTGAAACAGCAGGAAAAGGCCACCTCTCAGAGGCTTGAGTCTCACCCAGCGTTTTGCCAGTCTAGCCAGCATAAGTCGCCAAGGGACAGATCTCCTCTTGATGTCGGGTCCCAGACAGGTTCGTCAGAACAAATACGGAGGGATGGGCGCAACAGGAAGGATGCTATTCCCATATTCTCTGACCACGGAGGCAAGGCCCAACCTCATTACCCATCTCCACCGCCCCGCTCCCCCCGACATCGTTAAGATATCAAGGATCACCGTCGCACGGATATGCCTCCACCAAGGCAGAGCGGCATCGTCATCCGCGACAACACGGAGAAACCCGTCATGACGGAGAATGCAACCAAGCACACAATAGAAGGTCACGCCACGATCCTCCGCATCCGACAAGCAACCGCGACAAGGTGAGGCATGGCAGGAGGGTAACAGCAAGAAGGCTAACTCACCGCCACCTCCGCCTCCGTCGCCACCAAGCAGCCACCATCACTACTAGGAAAATGGCTATAGGTAATCAACACATCCGTGGCTCACATGGTTGAAGTGCCCCACGGCTAAAACAGGCGTGGCTCACCTATGGGCAGTGCCCTACTAGTAACTAGAACAACCGTGGCGCACATGACCATAGTGCACCACAGATATGTGTGGGCCAGGGCCCTGTTGGCCGCACGCCAAACATCCGTAGCGCACATAGGGTAGGTGCACTACGGTTGTTTGTGTCAACCGTGGCGCACATGGGGGGGGTGCGCTACGCCTAAGCGCATGCCCCCTCTGCTGTGAAACGACCAGACACATCCGTGGCGCACTATGGCATGTGCGCCACGGATGTTACTCCTCCCTGTGGCGCACTAGGGCAGAGTGCGCCACGGATGTGTCGATTTTTTTTATAGCACTTTATGTGCACATGTGTGACCACATCCACCACCCCACACTTCACTTTCCCCTTCTTCTTCCTCCTTAGATCAAGTCGGGATCTTCTCCTTCCCACCTCAATTTCTCCACCCATTCACCATTTTTAGCATGTAGAACTTGCCTTGGATGTTACATAAGTAATAGAGGAAGGTCTCCGGTCTCTCATCTCCTTCTCCGGTCTCGCGCGCACCTCTTCTTTACATCTTTCTCGCGATCGGTCTCTCATCTCGGTAAGTTGTCCATGTAAGGATGTGTTCATGTGTATATGGATGATGTGCTCATATGTATGTAGATGATCAATGCTCATGATGTGTGTATGGAGAGGATCGATGGTCATATGTGTGTGTATATGGAGAGTATCGATGATGCTCATGCATGTGTGTATGGAGAGGATAATGATATGTTCATGTGTTTATGGATCGGTCTCTCTCTCTCTCTTGTGTTTGTATGTGAACAAGTTGCCATTTGGTTTGCCAAAATGTTGATTCATTTCCGTTTTGGCAAGACTTTGGCATTTCACAAAGGTCCTAAGTTTAGGATAGGTCATGCCGAAATTTTCTATCGACCATTGCATGCATGCATTCATTATGTGGTTCTAATAGACTTCTAATTGTACCGTGTACACCGTGCAGGCAAAATGGTCCGTATAATGAGCGAAGGCACTGTGGCTAGATTTTTGAAATGTGCGACGGCCGACATGATACGAAATAACAAGACGAATATAAGATGTCCGTGCAGAAGATGCAAACTCAACTGGGTGATCGACCCAGATTCTGGGAATCTGCAGGCGCACCTGCTCCGCCATGGTTTCATGGATGGATACACTCGTTGGATAAGCGATGACGAAGACAATAGAGACGATGAAGGTGGCCAACATGACGATGATCATCATCACGGCGAGAACGGGTGAGATGATGAAGAGTCTCCTGGAGATGGTGAAGGCGCGGAAGCAGACCGGGATGATGATGATCTAGATGCCGGAGGAGCAGACGACGATGGAACAACGTCAGGCTAGTGCGGGACCCTTATGTGCAAGAGCTGCTTCTCAAGCAGACGAGTAACACCAGGGCTGCCGCTAGAGAGAAAGCCAAGCTTGCGCAACTTGAGAAAGACGCGGTTACTCCATTGTATGAAGGATGCAGGCCCGATGATACCCGGTTGAATGTAACTCTCAAGGCTATGGAGATGAAGGCAAAACACAAATTGAGCGACGCAAGCTTCGACGATATGATGGCATTCTGGCACGATCGTCTCCTGTAGGGGAACACATGTCCAACTAGTATCGAGGACGCCAAGAAAATCGTCTGTCCTCTCGATCTACCGCATGTTAGATATCACGTATGCATCAATGATTGCATCATTTATCGGGGCGAGGACGTGGAGAAAACCACATGTCCGGTGTGCAGCGTGAGTCGATACAAGAAAGGGAAGAAAGCACCTCAAAAAGTGGTATGGTACTTTCCTATCACTCCTCGTCTGCAGCGCTATTTCGCGGACCCTAAGGAAGTGAAGCTCATGCGATGGCATGCGGAAAGGAAGAAGCCAGGAGATGATGATGATGACCCCGAAAAGGATGAGCTGCTGATGCACCCTTCAGATGCTAGCCAGTGGAAAGCATTGGACCTCGAATTCCCAGAATTTGGTGGAGATTCGAGGAACATCAGGCTTAGTGGGAGCACCGATGTACTCAATCCGTTCTGTAGCCAGAGCAGCACGCACAACACTTGGCCCGTGTTTGTATGGATGTACAACCTCCCTCCATGGTTGTGCATGAAGAAGAAGTACATACAAATGAGTATGCTAATTCAAGGGCCCAAACAACCTGGTACCGACATCAATCTGTATCTTGGGCTGTTGAAAGAAGAGCTAGCCACGTTATGGGAATCTGGGGCCAATACTTACGACGCCGTCGCACAAGATTATTTCACTATGAGATCCGCGTTGGTCACTACGGTGCAAGACTATCCAGGTTGCGGGTATATCTCGGGGCAGGTTATCCAAGGATTCTGCGCATGCGTTAGGTGCATGGATAACACAAGCTATCTCCAACTAGAGAAAGATCCAGGTTCATCGAAAACCGTGTTCAAGGCGCACCGGAGGTGGCTCGGCAAGAATGATCCATGGAGAAAACGTGGAGACCTGTTCGATGGCAAATCCGAGACCCGAGGAATCCCAGAGCGTAGGAGCAGCGAAGAAGTGGAAGAGTTGCTGAAAAACTGGAAAGATTTTCCTAAGCCTGGAAAGAAGCGAAAGAGGCAGCAACAAGACAAGCCGCTGATGAAGGTATGGAAAACAAGGTCTGTTTTCTGGGAGTTGCCATACTGGAAGTTTCTCCGCACGCCTCATAGCCTCGACATCATGCATATCACGAAAAACGTGTGCGAGAGTCTGGTTGCCACCATAATCAACATGCCAGATAGGACGAAAGATGGTCCGAAAGCAAGGCACGACCTAATATGCTTGGGTATCCGGAAGGATCTTCACGGAGGACGCACTACTCCTGATGATCAGGAAGATGACGATGATCATGAGTCGGAGACGACACAAGGTCGTCGGAAGGGTAAAAAGTTCAAGAAGAACGAATATTAATGCCCTCCTTCTTGCTTCACTCTAAGCCAGGATGAGATCAAACAGTTTTTCAAGTGCATTCTAGGAGTCAAATTTCCTTATGGCTACGCGGGCAAGATAAGCAGATACCTAGACGAGGCGAAGCAGAGGTTCAGTGGCATGAAGTCTCACGGCTGTGCCGTGCTAATGAAGCAGGTACTCCCGGTCGCACTAAGAGGGATAATGGACGAGCAAGTCCTTGAAACGTTATTTGGCCTATGCAAGTTTTTTGACGTCATCTCTAGGAAGTCGATTGGCGTGAATCAGCTCGGGAGGATACATGAGGAGATCGTGGTGATACTATGTGAGCTTGAGGTCTACTTCCCACCCGCATTCTTCGACATTATGGTGCATCTTCTGGTCCATGTTGTGGAGGACATCGTACAACTCAGGCCGATGTTCCTCCGCAGCATGATGGCGTTCGAAAGGATGAACGGACACATCAAAGGATATGTTCGCAACAGGTCCCGTCCAGATGGAAGCATAGCCAAGGGCTTTCTGGACGAAGAGTGTATCTCTTTCTGCACGAATTATCTAGACATCGAGAACCCTGTCGGTCTTCCCGTCAACAGGCACCTTGGCAAGCTCGACGGATCTGGTCACTGAGAGGGTCATCGCATACTGCATGCAGACTTCGATTTTCGACGCGTAGACTTTGATCGAGCAAACCTCGTTGCGCTACAGCATTTAGAACTGGTCGATCCTTGGGTACAGAAGCACAAAAGGTTAATTGAGAATAAGTACAGTGACCGGGGCATACAGAGGACGCATGGAGAAATAATCAAAGAGCACAACTCAGATTTCACGCGTTGGTTTAGGCAGACGCTCCTTGATAATCCCCCGCGATCGCATTCTTCTGACACGGAAAAGATCATATTCACCTTGTCACAGGGACCGATGCAAAACCTGGTGACCTATCTGGCGTATGATATCAACAGCTACACATTCTACACGGAGGAAAAGGACAACAAGTGTGATTATCAGAACTCAGGCGTAACGTCGGAATTCTACACCGATGACAACGTGAAGGAAAGATTCTACGGAAGAATCGAGGAGATCTGGGAGCTCGACTACTATGGAGAAAAGGTTCCGATGTTCCATGTCAGATGGGCAAAGAGCATCGAAAGAGAAGACCGGTATTTCACAACCATGGTTATACCCGAAGCAGCCAAATCCAAGGCCGCCGGTGCAAACGTGGCCGCGAAAAATGAACCATGGGTACTGGCTACCAAAGTGGACCAATGTTTTTTCATTACCGACCCGACAAAGCCTAGCCGTTTTGTCATGAGGAGAGGAAAAAGAAACATCATCGGAATGGATGGAGTCGCCAACGAGCAAGACTTCGACCAGTACGGCAATCCAAAGATTGAAGATGACGACGACTACGATGCAGCAACATACATCACAAGAAGAAAAAGGACAACCCTACCCAAAAAAGGTAGCCCGTTTGAAAGAAGAAACATTAAAGTGCCGGGGCTAAATTATTCAACCGCGACAAAGAAGGGAAAAAAGATCTTAAAACGCTAGCTCAAAAAATATTGTAAAACGCGTGGTCGAAAAAGATTGTAATATTCATGGACAAATTATTATGACATATTTGAATCATATTTAATTTGTACCACTTTTATGACATATATTATCACTTTCGGGCATTTTTGGAATATTTAAAATTATTTTAAAAACAAAAAAAACTTTTATAGAATATACCACCACTTTTGGGCATTTTTTGGAACATTTAAAAATATTTTTAAAATAAAAATAAAAAAGGTGGGCACCAGGATTCGAACCTGGGTGCTCACAGGTTTAAATTAGAGCAATGGGTGGAACCAGTGGGGTAGGGCAGTACTAGTTGTCTATAGGGGGGGCCGCGCCTTCTTATGTGATTAGTAGCACCGAGTTAGGCGTAGCCGTAGCGCACTTGGCCATAGTGCGCTACGCCTAACTCGGTGCTAGTAGTCAACCCCACGCCCCGCGCGCCTCTTCTCCCCATCTCACATCAGACACCGCCGCCGATCTCAACCGTGCCCCGCCGTCGCGCTGTCGATCCGCCACTGCCCTTCCAGCTGCACGTGGAGGAGGAGGAGCCCTGCCAGCTGCGTGTGGAGGAGGAGGAGGAGGAGCCCGAGCCGTGCGCGTCCGAGGAGGAGGAGGAGCCGCCGTCGTCCGCCCGCCTGCCATCGTCTGCCCGCCCGCCCGCCGTCGTCCGCCCGCCCGCCCGTCGTCGTCCATCGTCGCTCCCTCCTGGTGAGTCCCCTGCCCACCTCCCCTCTCTCCCTCTCTCCCTCTCTCTCCCTCTCTTCATCTCTCCCTCTCTCTCCCTCTCTCCCCTCTATCCCTCATCTCTGTGTTGGTTAGGCGCCATGAATGAGTTTGCTGTGATTGGTTAGCAATATTGATTTGCTGTGGAAAGTCATTTAGTTATCTGGCTACATCATTGCACAAAGCTCTATGTTAGCTTAGTTGCATGGTCTGGATAAGGTTCATGGTTACTCCAAGCTCTGAATTTTGTAGTCTGTGCTCTATAGATTTTGAGTTCATCTATAGTGGGGTGCTTATTATATCATTTTCTTTAGAGCATTGCAAAGAACAGGAGATAATGATGCAGGGATTCTAAAATATGGAACAGGACAACCAAACCACTTCCCATCCATATAATCTTTTTGTTTTCTTTATAATCCACATGTTTTTGCTGTTAGTTCTAGGATTGCCCCTACACCCCAATTTTGTTCCACCTTTTTAATAGAACAATACACTCAGCTTCTTCCTAGAACATGTGCCCTCTTGTCCTGTACCCTACATGCTGTACCAATAAGGCCATTTAATTATCACCAAGAGCCAAATGACTTCTCTTGTCACGACAAGACAAACATATATATATATATATATATATATATGTGGCATATTTTTTCTAAGAAAATATGTAAGGCATATGCTTCACATGATGCGGTGCCCAACTCTTAACAACCGTTTGATCCATGGGATACATGTGCCGCATTGGACGGACATTTCGTTCTTGTTGCTTGAACAATGCAGAACTAAATGGTTGGCTGAATAATCCCAGAGCGTATCGCAGCTGAGTCAGCCATGTGCTTTTCCTACTTTCTCAGCGCTTGAAATTTTCTCTCTTCTCTGCTTGGTAGTAGGTCCAGCACTCTTATTTCTACAGTAGTATTGACCCCAGGAACTTAACTTTTTTTACACGAAGTTTTTAGGCTAGTTCCAAGAACATGATCCAGATATGTGTGTGAGTCTAACCAAGGAAACATACATAGAGCTTTGTGCTTAGTTTGGTAATCATGAACCATTGCACATCTCTAGAACCTAATGCCCAGATCAAGAAATGTCACAATCTGCAGAATATGATTGTTCAAGCCACACTGATTTAGTATCTTGAAATTATCTCAACTAATTTTGGTTCCAATATACTCCTGAAGGCGTGGAATTTCACACCTATATTTGGTTTAGCAAAGTATCATACTCATAGTCATTGAATTTTTATTCCTTAATAAAACCCACGCAATTTCAAGCTGCCAAGTTTTATAAAAGGAGCCACGGGAGTTTTATTGTCATAACCTGTTGCTCCCTCAGAGACTCATGAAGCCAAAAACTTTAGAATAGAGCATGATGTTCCTTCATCGATTTTCCATGGAAGTTTTATTGTCATAACCTGTTGCTCCCTCAGAGACTCATGAAGCTCCACTCAGGCATCTTAATCTTTCTTTTTTAACTGCATATAGTAGCCAGTCTAAATTGTTATTGTTTATACATCTGTAGATGCAGTTGTCATCTTCGGACTTCTGTTCCTGCTTACGAGTGAAGGACACAAAGAGATTTCTTGCAATATAGGTTAAAAGAAATTTATCAGGCTGTCATGATATTAGGCAGTCATGCCTTTCGGTTAAACCTGAATATGCACTAGAGTAGTGGTGCTGCTGTCTATACTAAAACCTGAAACTGCTGAAACATTTATGCTTGCTGCTGTGTGTACTATTTGTGAAACCTGTGTGTACTATTTGTGCAAACCTGCTGTGTATACTATTTGTTGGCTATACTGGGCCATTTATGCTGGTTGTGCTGGCTATGATGGCCATTTATTGTGTGCTAGCTATGCTGGCCATATATATGCAGGTTCTTGTATGAAATGAGTCCCGATTTTTGCCGGAATGTTGATTAACTTCCGTTTCGGCAGAAATTGGGCACTCCTAGTTTAAGAAAATTAGCAAAGGTCATGCCGGATTTTTCCGTGCATTTAACCAATTATTTGTTTTTTATTAGTGCGAAGATGTGTGACAACGACGAGGATGGATGTTCTAAGCACATTAGCGCTGAAGGAGAACTTAGACCTCCGAATAAACAATTGACATTCTGGGAGGCGGCCCAGCGGCTAGAAGACGATGAAGAATACCATCCTTCGGAGAGCGAGGATGATGAGATGGAAGACGCGGATGAAGAAGCCGAAGGAACGGCGGACGATGAAACCACTGATGGTGGCGAGGGCACAGGGAGTGGTAGCAATCCTCCTAAGAAGAAGAAGAAGAAGCCGAAGGACCGGCGCCCGAACACGGTCGGCACGGTCAGGGAGGAAATTACTGAAGTGAGCCCATCAGGGGTTCCTTTGGAGCCCATCAAGTGTTGGTGACTCCCCCTGCCATCACCGCGGCGCCGGAGTACATGTTGGTGCCCCCCTGCCATCGTCGCGGCGGCACCGGAGCTCCAAGCACCCGTCGATAGGGAGAATACATCGGCGGCCAGCACCGCGCCATCAAGCAGCCCTTCCGTCTCTTGCACGCCCGTCGCCGTATGCGGTGCATCGACATTAGCCGATCTCGACGCCATCACGGTAAACAAATTGCTTTAATTACCGCCTTTCAAGCCATCTATTACTCTTATGGCATCTCTGACGACGCCGTACATGTTTTCCGCAGACAGATGTTCCTTGCACTCTATTATGCTACGTGAACAACGAGCTGAGGGATGTTGCCAAGGGTACCATCGTTCAACCCTTGTAGCGCATGTTCCACTCAAGGCCGATGTCAGATAGCATGCACAGGGTTAAAATTAGTCGGGTGCTAAGGGGCTGCGACGACCTGGAACCTCCCATTCAACCCCCAGGAGCGGATGAAGAAGAGACGTCTGTCATCAGAACTTGCTTAGGCTTATTCTTGCTATGGCCAAAGAGCATGATCCGTTTGGGGACGGCGGGGGCCATCACGCCACAGACAACAGCACCGCCTGTCGTGCCAGCGACAAGCGGTGGCAAGGCCCCCTTACCGCCCTCGCCGTCACCTCCAGGCCGGATGATCATGTTGATGATATGCACATGGCGCAGGATCCGGCCGAGGATGACAAAGACTGAAATGATCCCTTCTTCAGCACTCAGTTTGGCAACGAAGACCTAGCTGGTGGCCCCACAGAGAAAGCCACTATCACCAAGCGTCTGTTTGGTTCTCAGGAGACGCCTCCAGCTTGCGCCTTTACAGAGCCAGCTGATACAACCAACCGGCCCTTTATTCTAAGCCCTGACACACTACATAGGGCGGCCGGTGCTCAGATTGCGGTGCCTGCCTGCTCTCCAAAAGGAAAAAAGGGCAGGAAAATAAAATGTAGCAGCTCGAGCCAGCCGGTGGCGTCAACAACTGCGAATCCGATCAGGTTTCGGGACGGGCCACCAAGACCCGAGGGTATTATGTGGAGGATTCATGTGGTGGGTGAGCCCATGCTACCTAAGAATTTGCGGAAGCTCGCCAGTTCGAAACTGCAGAGTGTGCATGACGGCGTGCTGACGATAGAGAGACGCCTTCTATCGGAGAAAGATCCCTCACACCCGGTATTCGTGGTTAAGGTGCCACCAGGCTTGGGCTTCGTCGACAATGCCCCTGCGGATCTGTTCTTCCTGCGGTTCGACGACATCTTCAATATGTTCCACCTATAGCCGCTGCACTATACCATGGTCCGTCTCTTTTCTCTCTGCCTGGCCATGCAGATCATTAGAGAGAACACACCGGGCATCGCTATAGTGGACCCCTACTACATGCGTGACGGCTGCTTGGGTTCCCCGCCTGAACGACGTATCGTGGCCTCGTACCTAAAAAGAATCCTCATGGAGAACAAGACAAAGGAATACATTCTCGTGCCTTACTTTCCCGAGTAAGTCATTATTCACTCGCCACCGTCGATTGGCTTTATTAGATCATCATCATTCTTTTTCCAACACATTCCATTTGAATTTTTTGTGCAGAGATGAACACTGCATGCTCATCTCCTTATCGCCGAAGCATTCCCACGCCACGTATTTTGACTCGGGGAGTCTAGAAAAGAACAAAAACTACGACAAGATCAAGGAAGTTCTAGATGATGCTCTCACTGGCTTTGCCTCGACGGAAGGCACCACCTTCGTCCGTACGAAGGTCAAGTTCGGCAGGCACGTCTTCAACCACGTAACTGAGTTCCCCTGCATGAAGCAGCTGGAAAACAGTAAGAAGGAAGCCTACTACGCACTCCATCACACGAGGGCGTTCCTACTTGACCAGCAGAATTCTACGCTGCCAGATCATCTCAAACAGTGGGCCGAAGCAAAGGCCAAGATCAATGATTCAGATATTAGACAAGAGATGTATCGCATCCAGCAGTAGTTTGGGGCAATCATCTTTCGTGATGTCATGACTTCGGGGGGGATCTTCTACGGAGGAAATATCCCGAATAACCATGACATAGAAGATCGCCTAGAGATGCAGGGTGACTATAGGAAGTTCATGACGAGACAAGGCGTCCTCCCGTTCCCTAAGCCGAGCCAGAAGGCTTGATGTTGGCCTAGTTGTGTGTGTGTGTGTGTGTGTGTGGCCAGAAGACAAACTATAGATGACCTTTGTGTGTATGTGGACAAGTGTACATGCTACTATACTTATCTTATTAGGTTAATGAATCATCGCTTATTTCTTTTGCTTACTATTATTATATATAAATCAATGCTTGGTTTTTTTGCTTACTCTTTGGTTCTTTGCTCATTTTGGTCCTTTTTTTCCTTACTCTTTTTTCGAGAATAATGTCAATGATTGAAATGTCGTGGCACACTATATATGTGAATGTGCTACGATGGGATTGTGAGCCTTGTGATATGCACAAGTTCAGGAATTGTGCATCCTACTTGGCTAACCGTTCCGTCGTAGCATATTCCTGTGTCCAACGACCTAGCTAGTTATATATGAGGCATTCTTTTCGAGCTACTTTGGTCTTTTTCAAGAATAATGCCGATGATTGAAATGTCGTGGCACACTATATATGTGAATGTGCTACGATGGGATTGTACGCCTTGTGCTATGCACAAGTCCAGGAGTTGTGCATCCTACTTGGCGTACAGTTCCATCGTAGCATATTCATGTGTCCAACAACCTAGTTATATATGAGGCATGCTTTTTGAGTTTGCTCTTTTTGATTTAGGAGTACTTTCTATAAGTGTATCTTCATATGCGACTTTAATTATACATGTTTTTTCAATCCCTGGTTAATTATTATTGTCAACTTGTAGATGACGTGGTACGTCGTGTACAAGGGACGGGTTCCCGGAGTCTACGATGATTGGGAAGACTGCCGGAGACAGGTGCACCATTTCAGCGGCAATAGCTACAAAGGGTACAACACTATGGCGGAGGCGGAAGCTAGATACACGCGCTATCTAGCGGGAGTTAGGACGACAAGGAACCCGATGAAGACCTACACCTTCGTCGCGGCGGTGATCATGCTTATCTTCTTTGGTTGTTTATCCCGCGTTTGTGTCTAACTAGTTTAGATGTCTAGGAGAGCTTCCGAGCTCTAACTTGTTCGATCGACACATTTATTCGCATGCCACCAACTACTACTTTGTAACTTGATCGAAACAATGTAACTTATACTATGTATTCATGTATGAGACTTATCTATATGTATTTGTTTCAATCTTGTTTTTCATATTGTGTATTTATATATATAATTGTATATCTTGTATCTGTGTGTGTATATCTGCTGTAATATTGTATATAATCTGTATTGTATATAATCTGGCTCGGAAATTAAAAAAAAAACAAAAAACACACCTGTGGCGCACATGATCTACCTTCTGTGGCGCACTACACCTAAAGCGCACTATAGAAGCTTAGTGGCGCACTGGGTAGTGCGCCACAGAAGATCCTACGCGTAGCGCACCTGCCCACATAGCCGTGGCGCACTAGCAGGTGCGCTACGCCTATCTCGACACAACCGTGGCGCACTAGGCAGTGCGCCACGGCTGAGAGATAGCCGTAGCGCAAGGCCCGTGGCGCACTAGCAAGTGCGCCACAGATGATGTTTTCAGGTGCGCCACTAAATGCTGTTTTCCTAGTAGTGCATGGCGGAGGAGGCCCGTGTCATTCACGAAGCCGATCCCCTGACGGCAAGAAGAAGAAAAGAATCCCGGAGCCATACGATGCACGTTCGCGTCTGGACAAGATCCACGAAGCCCGGGAAGGACCATACCTGGGACCACATTGCTTTGGACCTGTGATACGGTCCACAACTTACCCCAAAGGTTTCCGGATTGACAAGGCCATCAAGACCTATGATGGCACCGCCAAGCCAGCTACATGGTTGCAGGACTACGAAAACACGGTGGAGATCACTGGGGGTAACCCCAACATCGCCGTCAAATACCTACCAATGATGTTGGTGGGCATGGCCCACCAATGGATTGATGACTTGCCGGAAAGATCCATCTGCAATTGGTTGGACATGCAAGAAGCGTTCACCAAGAACTTCGAGGGTACGTACAAATGTCCCTGCACTGTTGGCGATCTACAGCGGTGCGTGCAAGAGAAAGACGAGACATCTCATGCCTACCTCTCTCGCTGGCTGGATATGAAGAATTCATGCGCAGGAGTGCACGCTCAGACAGCCATAGACGCCTTCATCGATGGGTTGGAAAGGAGCATGTTGCTCCAACATAATCCGAAGCGCTTGCAGGATAATCACCAGCTAGATCTGAACCTGATGATTCAGTTGGCCAGTGAGTTCGCAGCTACCGACGACGATGCTCGTGGCTCCCTGCCGGCAACGGTCATTCCAACTCAGGCTCAGAGGAACAGCAGCACAAAGCGGAAGACCCCTCCAGAAGAAAACAAAACCTCCGACATGGTCGCTATGACTTTTGCAGGACGAGGTGATGGCGGACAACATGGCCGAGGACGGGGAGCTGGTCGTGGGCAGCAGCGAGGCAGTGAAACTACCTCGGCAGCGCTCTGCGTTCCCCAAACCTACGAGGAGTACCACGATATGTCGTGCCTCGTACATCTCGACGCCAACGGCAAGGCCACCCACACCAATCGCCACTACAAGTTCATCAACGACCTCAAGGAGGACCCGGAGTCCGGCTACAAACAAAGTCGGAAGAACAAACTGCGAGGCAAGGGCAAGGGAAAGAAGAAGGAGGAGGAGTCCAACGATTCAAGTGACATGGATGAGGACATTGACCACAAGCACGCTGCCAAGAGCGACGGTGTAGCATCCCAATTGTCTAACAATTGCAATGCTACTAGCCTAGTCTATATAATGACTACTTCATATATATAATTGTTGCATCATAATTATATCATGCTCATGTCATCATGCCACCTTGCATTTGAGCATCATATAAAACCCTTTTTGTGTTGGTTCTTCTCTCATATGCATTGTAAATTGTATTTGCCTCTTGATATTGTATTTGGTTCTTGATATATTGTTTAAATGCCCAAGTTGAGTTGGGGGCATATCTTTTATTAACTCCACCACCTTTCTTGTCATCACCCCATCATTCCACCATTCCACCATATATGAGCATTGCAACTTATTTGGTTTTACCTCTAGCTCATGTGGGTTGGGATGGATCCAATTCTATCTCCACATGCTCTCATACACGCACCATATTGTTTCCACATTATTGGTTTATGAGAGACACATGGCCACCTTTGCATGCCTTGTGAGTGGGACCCTTTTCCTAGCTTCCATATGGGTTGTTTTGGGGTTATTATCATGTTGGGATATTTTTGGGCTTACTAAATACCTAGTGGCACATACACACTAGCAAGTCCCATTTCTATTCAAATATGGTCGTCTCCATCTACTTCACATGGGGCATCCTTTTAATTTCTTTTGCTTGGGCTATACTCCACCTTTTGGGTAATGCATAGGAATAATGCCGTGTTTATTATTTTGTTTTCACAAGGATGATACATGGCATTTATTATCTTGCATGGGCCATGCAACCATCACCATCTTTTGTCCTCCTTCGGTTTTATTTGTTTTGAGTGGATCATCTTCTCATCTCTCTCTTTCTCTCAATCTTTTCTACCTTGCTTTGTTTCTTGCCTTGTGCCATCAAACCTCATCCACCTCTTTTGTGTAGTGCCATGCAAGACCATCCCCATGCCCATCTTTTCTCTCTCTTGATCATGCATACCAAAGCTCTCTCTCTCTCTCTCTCTCTCTCTCTCTCTCTCTCTTTTCTTTCTCTAACCCTAAACCCTCTCCCCTATTCCCTCTCTTTAAACCCTACCCCATGATCTACCCCTCTAAACCCTATCAAACCAAACCCAAAGACACCACCACATCTCTCTCTCCCTCTATACCATGAGAACCACCATCTAACCTAACCCGAGCCCCCTCTAAGCTAACCTAGCTACACCCGACTCTCCTCCCTCTCTCTCTCTTGACCAATAAGGACCCACCACGTCACACCCTCATCTGCCCCCACTTCTTTCTTTGGCTTCAAGACAAGGAGAAGAAGGAGGGAGAGACCTAGCCCGATCACCCCTCCTCACCTTTTACAAAAGAGACCACCCCCATGTGCTCTCCCCTCCTCCCTCATCTACCCCACCTCAGATCCTATCCAGGAGGCGCCCAGGTCCCTCTCTCCCTTCCTTTTCTTCCTCTCCTTGCAGCCTCCCTTGGCCATGGCCCAAAACCCTAGCTAGCCATACCCTCCCCCGAGTTCGTCGAGCTCTGGTGGACGTCAGGACCGCGCGAAGTGTACCAGGAGCCCATCTGCTTCCTCTTCGACGCCCTGTAGGCGGAGCAGCAACCGGAGTTCGCCGGAGTCTCGCCGTCGCCGCCGTGTCCGTGAGGTGGCCAAAGAAGCAGAGCGCCAGCGCTGCGACAGTACCCCGCCAACCCTGCTTCCACGGCTTCGCGGGCGCACTCTTGTGAGAACCTCCTCCCTCCCAGACAACCTCTTCCTCCCCCTCTCACCTTGCATCGCCGTCGCGCTCCGTCGAGCAGCCTCCGTGCGCCGCCGCGCGTCGCGCTCTGGCAGACAGCAGCAGCTGCAGCAGCGTTCGTCCCCCTCTTTTCTCCGCCGTGCCCCGCGCGTTGTAGACCACCTCCGTGCAAGTTCTCTGAACGAAAGTTGTAGGCCGTGGTTCCCTCTGCGTTTTTCGTTTTTGGGGCGACGCGTTTCGTCCAGCGTGTGCGTCGCCATCGTCGTCGGAAGACGGCCAGGTTTTCACCGCCGTCAGAGCCGTGTCCGTCAGCGCGCAGCAGCAGCCGATGGCCTTTTTACGCTGGCGCCCCTGCCCTTTTTCCCGCCTAAACCCGCAGTCCCAGGAGCCCACCTGTCAGCCTCGGTGTTTTATTTCCAAGAAAACCCCCGGTAGCTCCTTGCCATCACGGACAGACCCCCCCCCCCCCCCCCCGCGCCCTGGGATCGCCTACGTGTCCCTCCCCGGCTGGGCGACGCGTGCGCGTGGACCCGCTATACCCGGACCCACCTGTCATGGGTGCGGTTAGGTAGGACCCGAGTGAGAAAAGCCCGGCAGCCCTCTGTGGCCCTACCTGCTGCTGAGTCAGCGCAAGGCCCACCCGTCAGCGTCAGTGGCTGGCTCTGCCTGAGTACAAAATGTTTTCTGCTTGGCTGTTTATTTTAAATCTTTTCCAAATTAATTTAAATTCAAATTTCAAATCTGTTTTCAAATAACTTTTAAAATATAAATCCAAACTAAACAAATAATATATGTTTTGAAATCATAAAAATGTGAGGAATTCAAATATGCCCTTCAAAATATATTTTGAACACTTAAAAGTTCAAGTTGATTAAAATTACAATAAAATGCCCTTGTTCTTAATTAATTAATAACTTTTGTTTTATAACTCCGAATTTGACAAATAATATATCTAAATCGATCAGCTCGACGAGACCTTTCCGTTTATGCATTCCATGTTCTGAATTGCAGCATGCATCATATAAATATAAAGGGTACAGCAACTTATATGAGGTTAAAATGTGACCAAAACTCAATAAAATGCTTATTTCTTGTATTCCACTCCTCACCCATGCCATGCTACCTTATTGCCATGCAAATTGTGCATCATTCATCATGGCATGATTGTTTGCTTGTAGAATTTTATTCATATGCTTGTGCACTTTAATTATGTTGGCCCTTGTTTGTTTGGTTCTTCTTTGAATAGACGCTGAGCAGGGGATATATCAAGAAACCCAGGAGCACTACCCAGATCCTTCTCTCGCTTCAACTGAGCTGCCAGGCAAGCACTACCACATGCTTGCATACATATAGTACCTATTGCCTCTATCTTATTCTTGCATCATTGAGTCGCGATTGCATTAAACTGAATCCCAAGTACTGCATAGCCTTTACTTTTAAACCCCACCGAAGCTTGTTCCTCCATCCCATGAGCCATTACTACAGGAGTTGTTTGAGCCATGCGGGTCGTAGAACAGCATGTGTAGGGTATGTGACTGTCTGATGGATAATGAGGTACCTAAACAACTTAACCTGAGTAGTATGGGATAACTAATGAAAGTGGCACCGGTGAGCAATATCTGCTATTTGGTTTTTCATGCTCACTTGTGTCCCGTAGGACCCCGAGTACTTGATGCCTGTTCCTTGAATATTCGCACTATCCACATCCGGGAGGCTTATGGGACCCCCCTGAGCCAGAGCTTGATTCATTCTTATTTCTTGGGGCCACAAACTAGTTTGAGGTTTTATTTACTATCCTGTACTTATGCCATGCTTTACTGCTTTATTTTAAATTGTGCGAGGTACTGCACCTGTACTGTTTAGGTAAGCGGAGTGTTTTCGCAGTATCGACAATCCCAGTCACATTTTCGGGTTCCCAGTCGTTTACAGCCATTGGCGCAAACCTTGAGTCCGTCTCGGAGCCGGCCAGTTTTGTTGCGGGTAGCTTAATGGGGTGGCCCCCTGAAATATTTCTGAATCTTGTGATTTCTTTGTCGTGACTGCCTCGTTGGGTTTTGATTTGGTTTTTCCGAGGTTGATCGAGTGTGTGTTGCTATTTGTGCACCCCTGCAGGGTAAAACTTTCTGAAAGCCGTGTTCGCGGTTATGGACGACTTGGAGCACAGTTTCTCGATCATAGACAAGTATAACTAAAGTACCGCTTAATTTGACTAAGTAACTGACTAGTAAATAGTGCAACACCCATGGAATGGTTAATAAAACTGCCAACGGATGGGGGTTGTTCGTCCGCTTCCTCGTTGGTAAGCGAGGAGGAGGATGGATCTGTTAATATTACTGTTATAACTGTTGTTATTAATTCACGGACATCCGTCTATCTTTGGTTAGGCGGATGGTTAGCGAGTATCTATAGAATTGTTATGGTTTATCTTTTGCTGCAATTGCGTCACCCAGGTTGTGTTCCCTTTAGAGGCATAAAGACTTGCTGAGTACCCCTAGGGTCTCACACGATAAATTATTTGATTCAGATGAACAGGTACACTCACAAGATGGATACTGGGTGGAGGAGACGGACGATGTGGACATCGATCATTCGGTGTAGAGATTCCAGGAACGGGGATCCGTGAGATCTGTGGGAGGGATGTGTTTATTTATGGGGCATCTTATGCCGATTTGCTTCTTATCCGTACTCGGATCTTGTTTGCCGCTTCCGCCTGATACTCTGATGTTTGATGTATGAGGAGATATCCTAAACTATATATCTATCTAGGATATTTGGATCTTGCCGTATGGCGTTGCAATATTTCTATTTCTTTTAGATGGAATGGCTCTGAGGACTGTTGTATGGTGGCTTGCATACATACTCATTTGTGTATGTAGTTGATCCCTTCGCCTACCGATTACGCCGCCCGTTCTTGTCCCGATGTTTGGAAATGGTTAGGACGGCCGAAAGGTCTACCTGTGAGTGGCATTTGGGCCCCACCGTACTATTTTAACCATTTCCGCTCGTCCAGGCTTGTAACTAGGAGCGTAATTCACCGAGGTAGTTACAGACGGCAAGGGCAAAAAACCCTTCGAGAAGAAGGTGGCAGTTTTCCACACTTTCCTTGGCACCCCCACCGTCCGACAACAGAAGACCTCCACGAGGATACTGATGACCACTTTACCCCCAGTTCCCCAATACCTACGCTGGTCGGAGATTCCAATTACTTGGAACAAGAAGGATCACCTAGACCTCATCCCTACGGAGAACCAATACGGCATGATCATCAACCCCCTAATTGACGGCAACGAGTTTACCAAATGTATGGTGGATAGTGGAAGAAGCGTCAACATCATGTACCTGGATACACTGCACAAGATGAACTTGACAGAGGCAAACCTAAGGCGGACCATCACCATCTTCCATGGCGTAGTTCCTGGTCGGGAGGCTCGGTCCCTTGGGTGCATCACACTTCAGGTCGCTTTTGGCAATATTAATAATTACCGCCAAGAACACATGACCTTTGAGGTGGTCCCCTTCAAAAGCGTGTACCACTTCATATTCGGCCGCGACATATTCCACACCTTCATGGGCAAGCCATGCTTCGTCTACAACAAGCTCAATATACCCGTACCAAAAGGTGTCATTACCGTATCCGGAAGCTTTACCAAGGCAAGGGACTGCGAGATTGGAGAAGCAGCCTTTACAGAAGCTGTCCTCTACAGTGAAGAATTCAAGGAGATCCAGAGCAAGGTTCATGCCTCGGAGATGACCGCATCGAAGAAACAGATTTCTGACTTTGCCCCAGCATTCAAGGCCGCCATCGAGACCAAGCCGGTGGAACTTGTGGTAGGCGATGCCTCCAAGACCACCGCCATTAGGACGAACCTGGACCCTAAATACGAAAGCGCGCTCGTCGAGTTCCTCCGTGAGAACAGGGACATCTTTGGCTGGCAACCTGCCTACATGAAACGTGTACCTAGGGAACTTGACGAGCACAGCTTGAATATCGATCCAAAATGTAAACCAGTGAAACAACCTCTACGACGCTTTGAAGACGAGAAGAGACGCACCATAGGCAAAGAGATAGCTAGGTTACTTAAGTCTAGTTTTATCCAAGAAGTCCTTCACACCCGATGGATGTTCAATCCTGTACTTGTCCTCAAAAAGGGAACCAAAGAATTAAGAATGTCCGTTGATTACACCAGCTTGAACAAAGCATGTCCCAAAGATCCGTTTGCTTTGCCTCGCATTGACCAAGTCATTGACTCGATGGCTGGCTCAGAGCTTTTGTGTTTTCTCGATGCATACTCAGGATACCACCATATCAAGATGAGGAAGTCGGACCAATTGGCAACTTCGTTCACTACACCTTACGACACGTTTTGCTATGTCACTATGCCCTTTGGGTTGAAAAACGCAGGTGCTACATACCAGCGGACAATGCAGCGTTACCTACACGATCAAATTGGTCGGAACATTCACGCCTATGTGGACGATATAGCGGTGATGTCTAAAAAGTCAAAATACTTAATCTTCGACTTAAAAGAAACCTTTGATAATATCCAGAAATACAACATGATGCTTAACCCCAAGAAGTGCGTCTTCGGCGTTCCAACTGGCAAACCATTGGGCTTTATCGTTTCCCAGCGTGGAATCAAGGTCAACCCAGAGAAAATCTAGGCCATCTTAAACATAAACCATTTGACATGCCTAAAAGACATACAACGGCTAATAGGTTGTGTTGCAGCAGTTAGTCGGTTCATCAATCGACTTGGATAGAAGGCTCTGCCGCTGTACAAGTTGCTGAAGAAGGCGGAAAAATTCACATGGACGGACGAGGCAAATGCAACATTGAAGCATCTCAAGGAGATACTTTCCTCAGCGCCTATCCTTGAGCACCCAAGCCCGGAGAACCCATGTTAATTTACATGGCGGGCACCAAGGTAATCAGCATCATCGTCGTGGTAGAGCGGAAAGAACCAGACTATGCGCACGGAGTTCAACGACCAGTTTACTATGTAAGCGAGGTCTTGACGGAGTCCAAGCAGCGTTACCCGCACTACCAAAAGATAGCCTACGGAGTTTTCCTTGCTTCACGAAAGCTGAGGCACTACTTCCAGGAACACCCTATCACAGTTGTGAGCAAAGCTCCACTATCCGACATCATCAACAATAGTGACTCTATACGAAGGGTCACGAAGTGGGGCATTGAACTTGCCGCCTTCGAGATCACCTACAAGAGACACAACGCTATCAAATCACAAGCCTTGGCGGATTTTATCGTAGATTGGACAGAGATTCCAGATGCTACCCCAATGCCGGAGCCAGAATACTGGGTGATCCACTTTGACGGATCAAAGCTACTCAACGGCTCGGGGGCTGTTGTACTACTACAGTCACCAACCGTGGGAAAGCTACACTACGTTCTGCAGATCCACTTTGAGGTTACGAACAACATGGCGGAGTATGAAGCACTCATTCACGGACTACGCGTAGCCAAGGATATTGGCATCAAGCGCATAGTTTGTTGTGGAGATTCCGACTTGGTTGCCCAGCAGGTGGCTGGCAACTGGAACGCGCGGAACCCTAAGATGGCGGCATATCGAGACAAAGTGGACGAGATAGCCAAGAGCTTCTTGGGCTATGAGGTCAAGTATGTACCTAGGGATCAAAACGAGGCGGCTGATCTGCTGCCTAAGCTTGGATTAGGGCGCAAACAAATTTCGCCTGGCATTTTCTTGGAGCATCTACGGACACCATCCGCGAAGGGAGCGGATGTGGACAACCCAGACATAGTTAACTCTTTCGTTCACATGGTGACAAAGGTCCCTCCGACTTGGACAAAACCGTTCATTGAATATCTCAAACACGGAACTTTGCCCGACGACAAAGTCGAAAGACGGCAAATAGTACGTCGCGCAAAGGACTACACCATCTGTGCTATGGAGTTTACGAACTACACCCAACAGATACACCGACTACACCCCTTATATCATGGTATATGGAGCAGAAGCTATCCTGACTTCCGACATCCTTCATGATTCACCAGGAGTTGCCGCCTACGATGAAGATGACGGTGAAGAATCCAAACGCCTAGATGTGGACCTTCTCGAGGAGGAGCGCATATTGGCATGCCAAAGATCTGCCATCTACCAGCAGAAGCTATGCAGCTACCATAGTCGCTGTGTTTGGCATCGCTAGTTTAAAGAGGGGGACCTGGTGCTCCGACTTAAGCAGAAGAAGTCACACAAATTATCCCCACCATGGGAAGGACCGTTCATCATAAGCAAGGAACTGCTCAATGGGTCTTACTACCTCGTTGAAAATCGTGAACTGAAGGATAGACCCAGCAAGGATCATAAGCGTAAGCGACGTGACCCAGATGATGACTACCCGGAGCTTGATCGGCCATGGAACATAGCACAACTACGTCCTTTCTACACTTAGCATTTTTTATCTATTGTGTACCTCTTATATGATCAATGAAATAAAGCTCTCTGGTTCACTCGTATTTCTGAGTCTTTTACCTCCTTTAGTGTTCATTTTTGGATCGTATAAAACCTTTATGCAAAAGCTTTGCGATTGCACTTGTGAAAATTCCGCATACAGGCGTTAGCTTAAGTTTTCTGGTCTACACCTTCTTCGTTGTTTTTATGTGGATTCTAGAGTAGTGACTTTTGGCACTTATTGTCAGCGATTTTGTGCTTAGGTTATTGACGGTGCCATTGGGAATCATCGCCTGATCGCATAGTTCTGACAACGAGTCTTTCGACTCACGAAGTCAAGCATAAAAATCAGAGTAACGGATAAGCCAGCACTTGCTTAAAAAATATGTACATGCTAGACCCAGTTCTTGAGTAGAAGGAAATAACAACCATTGTTTTCCGCCTTAAGTTAACAAGTAGTTTTTTCCGCATACAAATTCCAGAAAAACGAATATTACATGTTGTTTTTCATTCCTCTAGCGCAGGCGAATTGGATGTGGCATCGTCAGCAGCAGGAGAGTCATCCTCCTCGAAGTCGGCGGTGTTGAGGGGCTCGGAGGAGCTTTGGTTGTCGCCATCAATAGTCTCCATGGGCACGAAGACGTTAGGGTCGACCAACTCGGCAACTATGGTATAAAAACCCACGAGCGACGCCAAGATAGCTTTGTGATCTATTTTCTGGCCATCGTCGTCCACGTCGGGGATACTGGAGGTCAACGTGTCGATGTTGGCGTATTCGTAGTGTGCCTTGACCATTGACAGCGCCATCCTCGCGCCAGCCTGGTACATGAAGCTTTCCAGCTCACAATACGCTCGGGGGCTCGGCGCAAGATCTCAGAGAACTTGATCACGAAATCCACCGCTTTGATGTTAATCTGGAGGGGCTTGGCTATCTCCTTGGTCTTCTTGATGGCGGTGTTGATAAATTTGCCGGCAAGGACCATGCATTATTTTGGCAGGGGAGGCGACTAGGTTAACCCAATAGGAGCTACAAATTCCGATAAAGGAACGCATGAGTTCAATAACACAAAAAAGTTCAGAGTATCTAGCTTACAGAAGTACAAGGCGGAGAATCACTTACTGAAGATGCTAATCTCAGCCTGCTGGAGAGTTTCCGCCATGTAGTCCCGTTCTTGTCGGAGGATCTTGTATGATTCGAGATTGCGCTGATTTTGCTCATCGACAGCTTTCTTCTGCTCTTTCAGCATCGCGAACTCCTCCTTCAAGTGGTTCATCTCCGTGTTGGCGGACTCTTGCAAGACTTTCATGGAATCCTCGTGCATCTTTAGCATATCCTTCCTCTCCTGCTTAAGGATCTTGTTTTCGCTATCGAGCTGCTGAATATGCTTGGATTGCTCCACAATGTCCTGGGCCTTGTCAATGACTTCTGCAAGTCAGAGAAAGAACAGTACACAATGAGTACTCGGAGAATGTTGGCACAAGACCAAGTCGGGATACGAAAAAGAAAGGAAAAACAAACGCTTTCTCTTGATGATTTGTTCCTTCAAGAAGGCAGTTACCCTTTTCGGCTTCCAAGTATGCATGCATCTTCTGGAACTTCTCATTGGCCACGCCTCTCCGAGCATTCTCATTTTGTGGAAAGAAAATTTAACGTTGTTTAGTCTAGTTGGAGTATCTAGCCAGATAACTATCCAACTAGAGGCTTGGGGGCTACAATGAGAGTTTTTTAACTTAGCCATATGCTCAGTATTTCTTTAAGCATCTAGTCGGAACTGATTCAGTTTTCAACTAGAAGCTTGGGGGCTACATTATAAAGTTTTTAAACTCAGTCATATGCTTAGTCTATCTTTAAGTATCTAGTCGAAACTAATTCAGTTACAAGTAGAGATTTGGGGGCTACAGTATTGAAATTTACAAACACTGTGTATGCTACTCTGAAAGTATCTAGTCGGAATAATTCATTAAAACTAGATACTTGGGGGCTACAGTGAGAGATTTTCTAGCTTAGTCACTCTTATAGTATTCAGATGCAAAGACCTATGGTTTTCTGTCTAAATCCTTGGGGGCTACAGTGGGATACTCATATAAAATGCAAAAGGCAAATGAAACTTATAAGTGCAATGATCTTGAGGTTGGTAGCACTCTCAGCAAGCAACATGCCGAAGGAAAGGCTATTTCCTTGCAAGATATCTGCTTGTCGGAGAATCTCATCAAGACCGCATGTTGGAGATGTCGGCACTGCACCAGGAACCAAAGCGAAGCTACTCGGCGTAAGTTCCGGATAGACTATCTTCGGGAATTCTATAGTTGTCCTGGGTGCGGAGGCGCCGCCTTCGGTAGACGTTCCACCCACCACCACAGCCTTGCTGCTACCGATGGCATCCTTAGCCAGAGCTTCAACCATTTGGGTAGCGGTACTTTCTTGCGTCGCCTGTTCGCCGGCAACGACAAGCTCCGTGGAGGCGCCTAAGTCCACTTCCATGACGGAAGGGCCAGATGCATCTTTGGCCTGTGAGCTTGTCGGAGGATACGTAGGCTGGACGCTGGGAGTAACAGGGGCGATGGTGGGAGATGCGTGGGGAGACACGTCACGAAGCAACATATCTTTAATATTTCTAGAAGCCCCCAAAGTTTTGGAGGTCTTCTTAAAACTAGTAGTGGCCTTTTTCCTGAAACATGCAAAAAGTATAAGTACAGGAATAACACAAGCAATGGACAAATGTCGGAGAGAAAGAAGCTTACATGACAGGGGGTGCTTTGGCAAAGGGGATCCCGGTAACCTTTCTTTTCTCCGCCTCTAGGGTAGCAGTGGACTTCTTGGAGACTCCACTCTCCGTCTTCTTCTTCTTGCCTCCGTCGGCAGCGTCAGAGGTGGAGCTCTTCCGCTTTCGTTCCAGCGAGACATCGTCTTCAGCCACGATGGTGACTTCCTTCATCTTTGGGTCATAGATTTGGACAGCCAATGTATCCTCATCTAGACTGCTGAGCTGTTAAGTGAAATCCCATAAGTGTTAGATGAAGATGGTAATGTTTAGACGGAAGAACTGGAGTATATGTCGTATACAGAAAATAAACATCATACCTATGGGCACGTGCCGTCAACGAACATGTCATAGGTGATGGTGAAGCCTCGCTTCCTATCCTTCACCTTGACAATGCCCTTGAGTCAAAGCTTGACGGAGTCACTCGAGAAATTGTCCTCGGAGATACGAAGGCTATCCTTCCTATCCTTGGTGTACTCATGCATCAGCTTTGAGCGGTGTTGTAGAGGCTGGATCCGTCTGATGAACCAACACATGGCTAGGTCCAACCCGGTCAAACCAGTGTCTACGAACCACTCTATCCTCCTTATGGCGCGGGAGGCTTCGTCGTTGGAGGTAAGGGTGGCTTGGGACCTCCATGTAGGACCTTCAGCGGCGGCTCCATCGACAAAGTCCGTATACGTTTCTTCTCGGCTAGCTAGGGCGATATCTGGGCCATAGAAGTACATTCGTTGCCAGTTGTTGCAAGATTCATGGCCGACGATGTCGGGGAATTGCTGGCCAGGCAGGATCTTAAAGATAGTTGTCCCACAGTTCCTAAGCTCGTCCTTGCCAGCTCTGGCTTCCCGCTTGATGGTGAAGAAGTAAATAAAGAGATCTAGCCTAGGCCTAATCCCTAAGTAACCCTCACAGAGCGTCGCGTAGTTGCTAAGCACGAGGATGCTATTGGGGGAGAGGTTCTGAGGCTGTACTCGGTAATGGCTAAGGACAGCTAGGAAGAAATTGGAGATGGTAAAGGAAACACCGCATACCAATTGGGCTTTGAGGTACACCTCTCCAGCTTGGGGAGAAGGGGTGACCTCGCCGACCGGCGCCGCTAACCAGGCAAGCCCCTCCGCCACAGGGAGGTATCCCTCGACGAGCAGCTCCTTGATGTCGTGGTCCGTGATGTTCAGGACGTGCCAGTTCCCTTTGTGGGAATCGCTTTCCTCTTCCAGCAGCTCCAGCACCGCTAGATTGTGGTTGCCGCCGGTGGATTCGACCACCCCGGACTTGGCGATCACCAGGCCCTCTGGAGGCACGAGAATGGTGCTCGCCGGCTTCGTCGCAGCATCGCCTGATGCTTCCATGGAGGGAGCAGAGCTACTGCTTTCCATTGGAAGGGGGGAGGTGGTGAATGGAAGGATTGAAGGGCTAGGGGTTTTTGCGAAATGCGCGGAGAGCTCGAGGAAGCTCTTGCTGGAGGAAGAAGACGATGCAGGAGGAGAGTGAGGTGAAAAGTAAAAATCCACCGCAGTTACAATTTATAACCCCTGGCGTCAAGATTCATGCAAGACAATCGAATGGTTGACGCATAGACAACGTGTGCGGGCGCGTGCGCGGAAATTTCGCCACGTTTCCAACCGCCGCCGCTAACGGTTCGTATCGCTCGCGTGGGAAAAAGGACATGATTGTGTTCTCTACATGTGTGCGTTATGAGGCGTTGCTGACCTATGTCTACGTCGCCCTAGCTGTCACTAGCAGGTGACCCATCACATCGGAATATTCCGGCATGGACGGATCTAGTCCGTTTATGGAAGAGTACGATAGAAGATTCAGCAATTCTTCGACTTACAAGTTGAAGAAGGAGAAAACCTTGTAGGGTTCTTGGGAGGACTACAAAATATTTCTTGACGATTTGCTAACATCCATCTAGACGGAGCAGTCAACCTGAAGAGGCAAGACGGCGCAAGATCTCGGAGTTCTCCGGGGGCTACTGGGTGTCCTACAGTTGGTAGCATGGCCCATGGCCTGCTGGGCGGCCTAGTTAGATGGATCCAGAAGGGAGGCCCATGCCGGATAAAGGAAGGCTACGGAGGAGTCACTGACGTACCCAGAGCCTTGGAGTGCAAGACACGCTAGACTAGTTGTAAGCAGTGTAGGACTTTGTAACCTGTCCAGCTAGGACTTTTCCCTATAACCCCAGGACCTGGCGACTATATAAGTCAGGCGTATGGGAGCCTTTAGGGCACAATCTAGTATCGATTCAACATACACCTCGCATAGGGAACCAATCCCTATAACTCGGCGTATTGCCCTTATATTAATTTATAGCAGGAGTAGGATTCCGCCACCGTTGTGGGATCTGAACCTGCGTAAGCTGTGTTACCTCGTACCCGTCAACCGTCCGCCTTACCCCACATCTCTAAACACGCACTCTGAGGACCCCTCCATGGCGTACTCATCGGCAATACCACGACACAAGATCTTTGAGTTCTATCTTGGCCTTCATCTCATTGATCTTCTTGTTACTATCTTGCACTCTCTTTTCTTGGTTCTTGAACCTCTTGTCTTGCTTCTCAAACCTAGCCTCCATCTCCTTGATGCTCTCTTCCTGCTCCTCGAAGGTCTTGTCCTTCTCCCTCAACTGGACGCGTAGCTCGTCATTTCTAAGGATGACGTTGGTCCTATCAGTGTCAAGGTGCCTAAGAAGGCTCTCTAGGTCCTAAAGATAGAGGCGCACTGGCTCGATAGTCTCCCTAGTGGCCTCGTCATACACTATAGCCTCTCCCTCCTCATCACGTCTCCCAAATGGGTGGAAGTAGATGCCCTTGAGCTCGGAGGAGTGACGTCCACATAGACGTCCTAGTAGCTCCTGCATGGCGACGTCGAGTCCCTTCTCCTTGTCACCATGGAGTATCTTTGTGGCATCCCGCAAAACCACTACTAGAAAATCGCGTTGAATTTGTGCATTGCATCGTCATCATCATATGTTGTTTGTCTAAAACTATTTTCGCAAAGCCCGTTTTGTTTTTTAAACGCCCCGTCTTTTATTCAAACGCCAAACCCGGGTCTCCGGATTATTTTTGTTTTGGCTGCTATCGGTTTGCAAACGGCCCGTTTAAAACAAATAAAATGTTTAATTATTTTAGTGGGGGCAGTCGAACGGGCCGAACCGACCCGAACGACCACCCCCAGTCCAAACAATCGGTCCGTCTAAAATCCCTAAGCTACCAAATAACCTACCCCAATCCTACCTAGCCCCCCCTCCACCTCACCCCCACCATTCACAGCTCGCCACATCACCTGGCCCAAACACCCCACCCAACCACCATCTGCCACATCACCTACTCCCTCCACTCACCCCCACCTCCCCCAGTGCACACCCTGCA
Source organism: Avena sativa (assembly GCA_916181665.1). NCBI lineage: Eukaryota > Viridiplantae > Streptophyta > Magnoliopsida > Poales > Poaceae > Avena > Avena sativa. The sequence continues at coordinate 99,530,852 of OV702280.1, forward strand.
CACACCGACGCTCTCCACGCGCCAACCCACCGTACCTGGAACCACCCCTCTCCCTGCCCGTGGGCCCTGTCCCCCTTGGCCCACCATTCCCCACGCGCGCCCCGCCCCATCCTCTCTTCCCCCCGGCCTCGCGTTCTCTTCCTCCTCCCGACGCGCTGCCTCCCCGCCTCCGCTCCGGTGCTTCTCCGGCCGGCCTCCTCGCCGCTCCTCCCCGCCTCCAGTCCTCCTCGGTTCCTCCTCCCTGCCGTCTAGCGCGAGCCGCCAGCGCCCTTCCGGCCGGCCGCCGCCCACCTTGACCTCCCCTCGCTCGCCTCCGTCCGCTTCGCGCCCCACCCGCGCTTTGTTCCCGCAGCCGCCGGCCACGCCCCGGCCTCTCCTCGCCGCGCCCGCGCCTCCGGACCTCCTCCACCCCGCCCTCGGCCTCACCTCATCCTCCAACCTCCCCGCATCCCCGCCTCCTCGCCTGCTCCGCTCGAGGCTCGCCGCCGGGCATCCGCCGCCGCCCCGGGCGCGACCCCGCACGCGCCGCCCCTCTCTCCGGCCCCGCACCGCCGACCTCACCACCCTGTCCGCGCCGCCGACCTCGCCCGGCCGCGGCCGAGCACGCCCCACCTCCGCTCGAGCGCGCCCGGGCCGCTCCACCACAGCATCGCCCCGCGCCGTCGCGTCTGCCTGTCGCCGCCAAGACCTCCGTCCAGCCACCGCCGCCCTCCCGTGCGGCGCGGCCTTCCCCAACCTTCTTCAGCTCGTCCTTGGCTGCGTCGCCATGGAGGACAAAGACCTGGAGTTCGTGCTTGCCGTCAGCCCCGTGCTGGAGATCCTCACGGTCTCTGGAAGCTTGTCCCCGTTGCGTGCTCGTCTCACCAGCCTCAGCCTACGGTGCGCGCAGTTCTGCTTGTCCATCCTGAAGGAGGTCGCTGTGGTGGACGCCCCATGCCTGGAGCGTTTCTTCCTCTGGAGAGATTGGAACGAGCGCCAAATCAATTAGCACGTCGGTCAAGTTTGGCCATGTCCCTAAGCTGCGAGTGCTGGAATACCTGGAGCCAGGAGTGCACATGCTGGAGGTCGGCAACACCATCATCAAGTTCACCTTTGCACGGGACCATCGATCCTAGATATCTCGGCAAGATCTTCGTGACCAAGGATGGATGCAATCCAAGCTCGCCCGCATGGAGCCTCGGTATTGCCAAGATCTCCTTTCCGCAATTCGAAGCCTTGATCCCGCGGATCCGAAGACCCTGATCTCGAGGACTCGAAGCCCGACATGATCACCTCTTGGACCGCAAGACCGTTCTCGGAGCCGCAGAACAAACCCCGACGCGTTCTCTTTCCTCTTCGGAGCCCGATCCGAAGACCACAGGTGCGACAAGATCTTCATCCCGGACGCCGAGCCCGGACCCGACGACCGCCAAGATCGCCACGAGAACGACAAGTACTTCATCCTGAATGCCAAGACCGACTCGATGGCGCAGACCCGACAAGATCGTCGCGACAACAAGAACGACACCGACCAGCGCGAGTCCGAGGTGCCCCCGACACCGAACCAAGTCCTCCTTCACGGAACAACAAGACCGTCACACGGACGCGAACCCCAAGACCCTGAGGCCCCGAACCCCAGATCCGAACCCTGAGACTGACCCCGAACCCCGGAACCCCAAGATCGTCGAACCCTAATGTGTGAATCTTTTCCCGAACCCTATTTTATAATATAATAAACTTGTCGCATATTAAATTGTCATTCTCGCATGCATATCATGTGGTTTGGGGGCCTTATGCCGATTCACCTCATAATTAAATATGGGGCCCATATGCGGGCAAATCTAGCCTTATATTGGTCTCATCTAAATTTGTGTAGCGAACCGGTAACTTATTTTGCCATGTTAAGACAACAATTAAATTTGCGGGGTAAATAAATAACTTGAACCGTTTAAATAATCGACGGGACCCCGGTTCCGCCTAATATGACCTAATTGCATTGCACCTTTGCCATGCCATGCATCATACAGGCATCATGCCGATCTTCTGCCGTCGTATTAAATATTGCATCCGGTGTTTCTTCTAGTGTTTTGCTTCTTCGCGGATAAGGCCGTTGAGTTGATGCGAGTGTCGACCCGATCTTCGGTTGAACCTTCGACAATGTTTTCAGGCGAGCATCTCCCCCCTTTCTACCGATCTTACTTTTATAGTATTTATTCCCTCCTGTTGAACTATTGCTATCTGTGTTGCGATGCTCTAGTTTCCGTACCCTTGATATTACTTGCAGCCTTATATTGCCTTGGACACATCCTATTACCTGTTGTTTGGTAGATAGCTGGACTTGCGCGTCGTAGTCGCTTGCTCAAGTGCTGTTGCGTGTCGTCAAGTGCCACAGTTGTTGATGTATTGCCGCATGTTGATGTTGGAGATGATCATAGTTTTACTTATCGTTCACTTTAATTCCTGTTTAACAACTAAAATTGAAGTAAGCAGAGGCATCGGTGGGTGATAGAAAATAATTGGTTTCCGAACGCCCACTTGTGTCCCGTAGGACCCCGAGTACTTGATACCTGTTCCTTGATTTATCGCGCTATCCACATCCGGGAGGTATATGGGACCCCCCTTAGCCAGAGCTTGATTCAGTCTTATTTCTTGGGGCCACAAACTAGTTTGAGGTTTTATTTACGATCCTGTACTTATGCCATGTTTTACTACTTTATTTACGTTTGTGCGAGGAGCACACTATACTGTTTAGGTAAGCGGAATGTTTACGCGGTATCGACAAGCCCAGCCACACTTTCGGGTTCCCAGTCGTTTACAGCCATTGGCGCAAACCTTGAGGCCGTCTCGGAGCTAGCTTACTTCGTTGCGGGTCTACTTTAAGGGGTGGCCCCCTGAAATATTTCTGAATCCTGTGATTGCTTTGTCGTGAAGGCCTCGTTGGGTTTTGATTTGGTTTTTCCGAGGTTGATCGAGTGTGTGTTGCTATTGGTGCACCCCGGCCGGGTAAAACTTTCTGAAAGCCGTGTCCGCGGTTATGGACGACTTGGAGCACAGTATCTCGACCATAGACAAGCATAACTAAAGTTTATCGCTATAAATTTGACTTTATAATGACTAGTAATCAGCTTCACTATAATGGAATGGCTAAATAATACTGCCCACAATTGCTTGTTGGTTTGTCGCTTGCGACAATTGTACCTGACTAGTAAGTATTGCAACTACAACGAAATGGCTGAATAAAAGTACCAACAACTACTGGGTTTTGGGAATACCTCACGCTTATTGTATCTGACTAGTAAGTGTTGCAACTACAACAGAATGGTTAACTAAAACGGCCCACTGTTTAATTTATCAGGACGATTATCTACACCTGACTAGTAATTGCTGCAATAATAACTGAATGAATAAAACTACCAACGGTGTGAGTTCCTCGGTTGACTTCCTCGTTTGGTCTCGAGGGGGAAATACCAGGATGGGTTTGCTTGGTGTTAGCTTCAGGTTTGATCCGGATAGGTCATTCTTACCCCTCTCTAATAACCGTCAGATGTATCGAGTCTCTATAGGTTGTTTAGTGCATGCTGCCGCTGCCACTCAGTCCACCATACCTATGTAGGCGAGGACCGCCGAATTCTAGTCTCGCCGTGTACTGGCCTCAGTACTGACGCTCCTCTTTTTCCTTTGCCCTTTGTCGGCACCCCTTTTGTTTAAGAAGGTTTTGAGATCGACGTCGTTAGCAGGGTTACCCTTCCGGCTTGGCCTGGGCAGGGTTATGGACGCCATTGGTTATTCTTCAGGGCTCTTAGCCCCATTTGCATCTTGTTCGTAGTCGGACGCTCTATCTTTTCAAGGTGATTTGGATCTTTGTATATTATATCTGTAGTCTTGACTCTTTGAGTCGCTGTTGTATATATCTGTTCTGTGGGTCCCATCGAGGACTGTTGTGTAATGTTATTACTTCGTTTTCCACCCGCACGAAAGTTCCTGGTGGGCACCTTTGAATCGTTTCTATGCGGGTTTTGGCGGGAATCGCTAAAACTTGCATAGGTCCGATTCTGAGGGTGTTACAATCTTGAAGGAAATCTCCTCGGTGGGAGGCTCTGACTGGCATCCTGGTTGCGAGACTCTAAATCCCCATAGGTCCTTCCTCTCCAACTTCCTGAGCTGAAGTCCCTTAATGTTAGGGAGGGGGAGATTGAGCACACTGACGAGCTCCACAATATGGGATCCAAAACGAGTTCCCTTGAACTCCTCGGTAGTGCTGAGAACAAATCTAGGAATCTATTGTATAGGATGGAGAAAATTATAAACAACACAAGTAAAGAGTACAACGTAAAGTAGTAAGACAAAAGCCAATAACAAACACATAATTTCTCAAAACACACAAGTCATGGCATACAATATTCAATCACAACACTAAGGTTCAAACACAACTTAGACAAATTTTTGCCATACCACATAGGTTGGTATGATCAAAAATTATTTAAGCGAGAAAACGACAAGTGTGGTGGTCCAACTATTGTAGTATGTCACAATTCTCACTCACTAGTCAGGATAGCTATCTAGGCATCCTTGGAGGCAATCTGTTTGTCTTGATCAGAAGACTCCCACGCTAAGTCTATGACATCCTCCCTTATACATTTTATGGTGGTCTCTAAGTATTGGGTATGCTTCTTCTCCTCTCTAAGGTCATTTTGAGTGTTGAGCATTCTACACTTGAGTCTTTCACCAAGCTCCTTAATGGCATTCGATGCTGCATTCCTTGTAGAGTCAAAGAATGACATGTGCATTTCAGAGTTGGTGACCATGCAGAATCCCGACTCACTGTGGTTGTCCTCCTTGTTTTTGTACAAGTGGAGTTGTACCCACCAATATTCTTCTACTTCATCCATCACGGGAAATCCCTTCTACAGGGCTTCACCATGTATCCCCATGGTAACCATAAGGTTCTTGAGTGCCTTGGGAAACTCTTCCTCACATTCCATGGTCATGGTCATGAGTGGTCCCTTCCTGACGGCTTTGTTGATGGCGGCCATCTATAAATAGAGATGAGAAAGAAGATTAGAAGAAGTTTTACGAGATGAAAAAGAGACAAGTGTGGAAATTTACAAAGGAGTTTGCATTTTTTTCCTAGTGGTTTCCTTAGTCTAATCCATCTTAGGGTCATAATCCTACAGGAAACACAGTGCTCTGATACCATCTGTAAGACCTCACCCTTTAAGGTAAAGGCCCCTGTGAATTCAATGCTATTCCCTGGATCGAAATGCTAGAAACCACAGTTTAAGATGAAGTACACAGATACAAAGGTCATTATTACATCGTAATTCCAGAGATACAAATTGTTCTTACAACTCATTATCCCAAGGCTAACACATAGAGTTCTTATTACATAGAAAATAAATAAAGTCTTCATCTTCATGTGCCACAGGCAAACATGTTGAGTGTAGACTTGTAACCCTAGTCACCATCAGAGTAACCTGCAACATAATAAGTTACAGACATAGAGGGTCAATACATTTGGAATTGTATTGGCAAGTGATACCATAGTAGTATAGTAACATCTAATAACTATATGAATTTTGGCTAAGTTTAGTTCAGGCTGGCTTTAATCAAAATAAGGTTTGTCTTATTAGTTTGAAAATACTAAGTTTTTGTTTGACAAAAACACCTAAGGAACCACCAATAGACATTGGTGAACCTCTACCCTTGTTCAACCATGATTTTTAACTTAGAGAAATTGGGATGAGGAGATCCTTGATCATTTCAATGTCTTTGATGCTCAAAATGTCCATTACCGGGGACACGGCTAAGTACTTAGGTTTTACCCTCTCGAGAGGTGGTGCACTTTCCCCACAAGACTCAACATGCATCGAGACAAGACTTTTCAGAAGCATTCCCTCATACCACCATGGACGTGTTCCATCCTATCAACCCTACCACCAACTGTCCATCTGGCTGAGTTCTTGCAACCTAGTTGGTCAAGGCAGAGCCCATATGCCATGTGGTTGCACTAGAAGCTTCTCAACACTAAACATCTCAAATCTCTTTGTTCCTGGGTGGCCATCCACAAGTGTGATACACAAGGTAAACAATAGACATGGGCCTTGTGTAACCACTCAACACAAACCAATCTTCCCATTCCACCCAGGTGATTCATTAACATATTGTTTTATTAATCAAAAACATAGGCATAAAATTTGCATAGTATCATAACATGAATATTCCACCCTTGCATTCTACTAGCTAGGCTAAGAATACTAGCATAACATGTCTCTTAACTAAGGGAAAAACTACTAAGACAATATCTATAGGATTTACCATAGCATAGCATATACTTAGAAAATCACCATGCAAATCCTACTCAAAATATCACTAGTTCATAGATAAAATAATAGGACAAAAATATGAAGTATCACTTGCTTTGGTATCTAGGAGAATAGGCACAATCCTCACAATCACACTCTCCACAATCCACAAAATCTACACACAAATTCATACAACAATATTCACAATCAATATACAAACAAAATATATATGAATGCATGCAAAATGAAATGAGATGATTTGCCACACTTTTCAAATGATACTTTTCAGTACTTAACACAAAGCATACTTTCTAAAGTCTAAATAAACAAAAATTTACTTTAAAATAATTGTTATAGTCAAAAAAGGCCAACAAATGCTTCTGCATAAAATCCTAATTTTTCAGAAGCAAATGGCCAATTCAAGGCCATAGATGCAAATGCCTCATTTTTCTGAATCCATAGATATAAAATTTCTAATTTTTGGATTTATAGGACAAAATTTATTAAATTTACAAGTTTAAATAACTAATAGATGAAAAGCCAGATTTTAAATCTAAAACTTAGCCATGCGGCATCGTCTGATTGGCGTGTACCGGTTCGGGCGGATCACGCTTGCGAGCCGTATGATATAAGTGCTGATGCACGGTCTAGATCAAATGGTACATGTTTGCTACTGAATCTAATCTAGACCACAAGATCTAGATCCAATGGATCAGATCTGCTGACCAAAACTCATCGGCGTGCATGGCCTCTGCGGCGGCGATGCCACTGGCGGTGACACACCGACAAGGTTAGAGGGGTAGGGGAGTGATGGCGCTTACCGAGCTCTCGGGGACGTGGGGATGCTCAACATGGATGCGGCTGGGGCGGGGGCACACAATCACGACAGTTAAACCTCGTCGGAGTTCATCCTGGCATCAGGTGTTCATGGATGGAGACGAAGATGACGACCTAGGGTGCAATAGGGAAAACAGCTGGCATTATAAGGCACATAAGGACATGGCAAACTCAGTCGCGTGAAGCAGAGGTCAAGGGGAGCACGAATTTTATCGAAATTGCTTGCCAGAGTTGAGCTGCGCCTCGGTTGCTTGCAGACGACGACGGGGACGACGACCTGGGGCACGATTGGATAGGCCAAGGGAATTAGGAGCTGCGCAAGAATGAGATGAACACACTCGCGTGAACGAGAGGCATAGGGGCACACTGGACTCACTAAAATAACTTGTCGGAGCGGCTTAGTACTACGGCTGTGCAAGGCGAAATTGGAGGAGCCTGGTGGCACTCTATGCTGGCTGTGTGAGGGGAAATGTGGCGGAGGGGGAGGGGTTTATGTAGCCGGAGCCAAGGAGGTAATTATGCGCTGGTTCAATGGCAATTAATGAAATCGATTGCGGCAGTGAAGAGGGAGGAAACGACCGGCGGATCTGGTCATCGCGCGGGATTTGGGGAAGAAGGGTGAGGTGGCAGTGGGGCCTGGCTGTCAGTGGGAGGGGTGCACCCGCGGGTGAGAAACCAGGAAGGGAGAGGAGTTTCCCGGGTGGGCTCGCTGGGCTTTTTTGGGCCTAGGCCAGAATAGCTGGTTGGCTTCTATTTTTTTCCTTCTTTTCCTTTTTCTTTTTTGTTTTGAATTTTCAAATGACATTTGAATGGCTTATTCAAATCCAAATGATTTCAAACTTTCAGTAATATTTTGTGAGGTGACCCTAGTGCTAAAATGTGTGTTAAACACATCTATTCACTCCAAAAACATTTTTGGTTAAGAAAATAAAATAAAACCATGCCCCATACATATAATATAAAAAAGGGTTTAAATATGGTTTTATTAGGGTTTAAAATGTAACATCCCAATTTTAGCAACCCTGAATTGTTGTCCAAAGGGCAAAAATCAGGGGGAACAAAAACTTTTTCGTGTTACATGTGCAATGTTTGTTTACATGCTTGCTTGTGATCTTGCAACTGATTATGTATTAGATGCTATACTTCTTATCTCGACACTAGTTGACAAAATTTATTTTACAAAAGAAATGTCTTGGCTCATCTCTCATATTCTCAAATGTTCTGGCATTGCAAAACCTGAGCCAAAATGACTTTGACAAAAAAATATTTTACTAGTTATATTAACAAAACTATGGAGAACTAAAATATAATCTCCTTATGTGTCCAAGACAGAACTCTCAACTACTCTTACCCCTAGGTTTTCCAAAACCTCTATTCAAAACCTCTATTCTAATCCAAGATGGTTCTTATCTTACTTCAAAGTATAACCAATTCAAAATACCTATCCTTACCTCAAGCTAGGCTTGATGGTGACCCTAGTGGTAGTTGGATAAGTGATAAGATGAATTGCCTTGATCTGCTGATTGCCTTGTTTGCTTAGGAACTAGAGAGAGCTAATCTAGTATCTCATACCTTAGTACCAAATCTGTGCTTGTGATCCTCAATGTCATATCAAGCATCCATGTCTGGATCTGTCCTAAGCCACTAAGGTGATCATCTCCTCTCCTAATCAGATCAATCTAGGATAATCCTTTCTAATAGTTCCAACTCAGTGAAGACCCAATCTAAGCATGGATCCTATATACTTAGTTAAAACTTCAACATCATATCCTTTATCATGAGTTTGGAACTTAGCATCCTCTCAGAATCATCCCCACTTGCACTCTAGTCTAAAACCCTAAATCTGCCAAAATGGCTATGTCTGGATTCCTTATCTAGATTCAATCTTTGGAGCTCTACCTTTTCCAACCTATTGCATTATTAAGAATGTATTTGAACCATATTATAGTACATCACTATTACTACCAAGGCCCACTCTTGCCCTTGACTAAGCCATTCTAGTCCCCACTCGTCCATGATGGTTTTGCAGTCAAGATAATAATCTTTTCTGCAAATCCTATCATCCCGCGTACTTTGGCAGAAGCCCACATATATATGCTACCTCCCCTTGACCAACTCTTTTCATAGTTATGATCTATTAATCCTGGCCTATCAACCCCCACTCCACTTGTTTCGATTGGAGCCTTGTGCTTCTTAAAACCACATGGTTTAGGAGGCTACCTGATGTATCTAATATGGCCGCCTTATTTTCAACAAAGTTTGCCATCTCTTCTAGACCATCTCAAATGCAAACAATCCCAACTCTTGTTTCCATGATCATCTATATGACTTGATCTATCTATCCATATACCCCATATACCAAGGTGAGATCTGAGCTCACTAATCCAACCTTGTTTAAGTGGTATCAAGATAACCAAACCCTAGATCCTCCCAAAGCTAGTTTCCATCCTTCTCACCACATTTCTTCAAAACCCAAGGTTTACCTTGATGCCTACATCAATTTTACATCACCTACCTTGAATATAATCATTTGCCAAATAATTCCCATAATTATTTGGAGCCTAAAACTAATTAATTTCTTTTTCTGGCAAAATCTTCCAAACCTTGTCTTCAAGGAAAAGTTTGTTTTTCTCCAAATCACCTTGCCAGCTCAACGCACATTTGAGGCCTAATTATCATATCCCATATTTCCAACTGAAATATATATATATATTAGATTCTTTATAATATCTTTTTTCCCTTTTTCTTAAATGGCAGAAACAAGAAATTATTTCCTAAAAATACTTTTCCACCTCGTTAAATTCCAATAAAATCCCCCAAAGTGTGTGACGGTATTTAGGACCATATCACATCAAAACCCAAGCTTGTACCATGTAAAAATATCACTTTAGCTTCTAGAAACCAATTCTGCATTTTTTGATTAAATGGATTTAAGTGGGATTTTACTCCATAGAAAAATTCCAAATAAATCTTGGAGGTGTACAAGGACCATATCCATCTACCAGTATCCTTTCCCCATCTTGGCCAATGTAAATTTTTGGATTTCATTCATAACCCAAGTTTTGATCAACTATGGCAAACTAATCAAAACCATTAGCCAAACCCCATCAAAGCTTATCTAATACACCACCCCAGCACACCTCCCTCCCCCTGGTCGCAGCACTTTAGATCTACAGTGACCAAACCCTAGTGATTGTCCTTTTGCTCTTGTTGAGAAGGAGACAAAGCCTCCTTGTCTTGTCCCGTCTTATTAATGCCATTGCAGCAGCTATCCTCTCACCCCGTGTCGCTTAGAACGACCATAGGCTACCCCACACTCCTCTCATTACCATCCAGCTCGACCAATAGGCGCCCTAGTCCTCCTCACCAAGCCCTCCCCTTGAGCAAGGTCCAGCATGGACCTCTAATCTCGGGTTTATAAGTCCAGGAACCCTGGCACCTCTCCTCCCCTCCCTCATTTGCCCCCACTCACCTCCCAGAACCCCCTTTCCCTCTCCCCTGCACTGTGTTGCCCGAGAGAAGGAGAAAAAGGAGCCTCGGCCTCTCCCAAAAATCGAGCAAGGCTCCTATTCCCGAGCTCCTCCTTCCCTAGATGTCCCTCCATGGTGTTCTCCTACCCTCTATTAACCCCCCTGACATTTTTCCTTGCTCAGGGACGAGGCCAACTGCAGCACCGACGAACCCCCCAAGGCTCCTCAGGCGCAGCTACGCAAGGTCACCTCCGTCGCCAAATCGGCTGTTCCCGCCCATCCCCGAGCTCGTCGTCGCGCCCTACATACCCTCCGCCACCTCCCCATTGCCGGCATGCCCCGTAGTTGAGCTCACCGCACTCCCTGCCCCCCCTAGGGTTTCTCCTGGTCGTAGCCAAGTCAAAGGAGGAAGATGGCTCCTGGCCGTCGATCTGAGTCTGATCCGACGACCACAGATTTCCGATACCCCTTCAACCACGAGCGCCGCTGACGGGCCGGCCCAGCTAGGTCGGCAGCCCATTCCTTCCCACGACTGGCACCATCCCGGGTGGGCCTAATCTCTCCCCTGGCCCATCTTTCCCCAGATCTGGCCCGGTCGCCCTCCTCTCCTTCTATTCTTTTCCCAGATCCAGAAAATATGAGCTTATGATTTAAATCGTTTTGAAAATGTAAAGTCCATAAATAATTTTAGTTGTTATTCTTCACAGGTACCTAAGTCTCCATCCTAACTTGTAGACTTGGTTTTGGACTAAATTACTGATTAGATAAATCCTAGAAAATAAGATAGCCAGGTGTATTCTTTCCTCCATCAAATGCTTTCAGAGAGTTTGGTAAACCCAATTGGAGTAAACCCAATTGGTACTGAAAGATATTAGACCTACCTTGCATGTCCCACTGGTCCCACCTAATTTTGCTTCCTAGATTACCTGTAGCAAAAATAAAAAGAATAGGGCATTTCTATCTTTAGAAAATTCTCTAGGTCAAAACAAATGATTTTTTTACCTAATTCCAACTCCTAGTAAACCTCTATACTAATAGGTACCAAAACCCGGGAGCCCAAGATTTATTATTCTTTTATTGCATTATTGTGAATTAAACATTTCTGTGCATAGTTTGTTCACCAATAAATTCACCATTTGAGTTATGTAAATCCAAAAGGGTTGATTCCAATTTATTCAGAGAGGTATTCTAAAGAAGTCACGGGACCTCTCGCTGGTCACAGGCAAGCCACCTTCTTGATCATACACCTTGTCCTATTATTTTATCTATGCATGTTTTACCTACTCATTTATGCAAAGTGCATTTGTTTTACTATGGTATACTTTATATGGGGAATGTTTAGCTCCTCCAAATAATTACCCCGTAGTACCATTAGGTACAACCCATTTCGTATAATACCTACCTTTCATTAGTATGGTAGATGGTGTTTAACACCATAACCCCTTGGAGACCCTTTTTAGCCTAAACAAAAGTGTAGGATGGGAAGACCCCGGAAAAGGACTTACAAAATGTTTTATGAGAAAACCTTGGTGAGGATTGGCCTACCAAGTGGTTTGAAAAATGAGAAGGGTTTTGTTTTACAAAAAGGTGGACACGAGATGGAGGAAAAATGTTTACGAAAACAGCTGGGCTGGCTAGTTTTGAATCTAGCGCAATTTATCTGTGCAACCACACTACTCTAGAATGGGACGGGGCTGGGCTGAAAGTTTTTCTTATCCGGTATAGGTGCCTCACACTACTACAGGGGTAAACAATCCCCAGAGGGTGGGTATTCTCTATCCAACGGTCCATGTGTAGCATCGACCGGGAGAAGGAATGAAAGCGCACACCCGTCGAGGTGCAAAACGCGCTCCGGTTGGCTGGTTACTATATAGGGCTTCCCGGTTTTGAGGGGATTAACCTCATAGGGTAGGCACTTGTACCGTAGGGGGCATTCAGAAGGTCTTGACCGGTTGCTGGACCCACGATTAGTGTGGATCAGGGACGGGTAATCGGATGGTGTGGGTAAAGTGTACAACCTCTACAGAGTGTAAATCTATTCGAATATCTGAGTCCTTGGTCATGGACGGTTGTGCTAGAGGCTGTACAGCGGTGATGGTTTTGATTTCAAAAAGGACTTCAGAAAAGCAATGGCTTGAAAATGTTTTGACCATTTGGTCATGAGATGACCGGAAGGAAAAACAAATGGGTGACCCAATGCTAGTGATTTCCTAAAACTTTTAAAAAAGGTTTCCAAAAGGTTTTACAAAACTTTTCAACAAAGATATAGAGACATTCTATACCTACAAGAGAAACTAACTTACAAAAGAACCTTTTATGGAGCCATCATACCACAGCCATACTGCATATCCTTTACTTATTGTTACCCTAAGGTGGTTTGCGAGTACATTCAAAGTACTCACCGGGATTGTCCCTGGCTATTTACTTGGCCAGACTTTCAGAAGCAAGAGGAGCGATGGAGTTTTCTGACGTCTCTGCGAGCTAGGCCGTCTTCCCAGTCAGATGCCTATAGGTTAAGGCATGACATGGGCTCTGCTCTTGAAAACTTCCGCTATTGATGTTGTATCGCCATAATGGCACAAATGTAAGTACTTGTATTAATTAATTATGGATGTTGTAATGATACTTGCAGGTTATGCTCACGGCTCACTAATCATGGGAACGTGAATTGCAGGCATAACGGGTATTCTCGGACCGTAAATCCGGGGTGCCACATAAACTTTGAAATTTTTTGTGCAAGGTAAATATGCCATGATGATATGAAGGCAATAACATGGTTTTGACTTAGATGAAATTTGGGATGTTACATCACATCAATAGGATTTTCATCTACCTCGGGGCCAGCATTGTGAATCATGTGAGTATGATATAGTAAGTTGACCAGACCACTTCTTATGGCATCATCATTTCCAGCACTCGGGGAAATGGTATGGCGGAATATCATCACCATCAGATTGTAGAGGGTCTTGATTCCCTTGGACCCCCCTACAACACCCTTGCTGCCATATAGAGGGGAAAGCTTGATCTTGTTCTCCCCAAGAGCTGCTGAGTGCATGCACAACCCAACAGGAGTGGACAAGCCATGGAATGTCTCGAAGATGAGATCAGCAAAGTCATAGAAAGTTGCAGAACAGCGGGTGTTTCCAGTCATCCAATTCATGGTCCTGGCTTGGTCAAACCCAAACACAACTTTGGCGTAAAACTGCTGCACAAGGGTGGCGTTGTAGTCTTCACGGAGCTCCATCAAGTTGAACAGCCCCAACTTCATGGAGCTCCATCAAGTTCAGGGACAAACTAGTCTCTTGTTCTTCTTCTAGAGCATTATTTAGGGCTTCTACCTCAATCATGTGTTCTCTTCCTAGTTTACATCTTTCATCAAGAAGCTCTTGTGTGTGAGAAAGTTTATCTAAGAGGTCCACAAAATGTCTCTTGTGTTCCCCTTGCAATTTATTCATGAACTCATCAAAAGAAATTATTTCCTTTTTAACCTGAAGTGACATCTCATCATCAATTTCATCATTAATCAAAGGGGGAAGGGTGAGATGATGAAGATACCTCCATTTCTCTTGCCATAAGGCAAGTGAAGTTCTTGTTGGAGATATTATCATTTGGAGAGTCGAAGAGGTAGAATGTGGGAGTAGAGGTAGTGGCAAGAGCAGCCACACCACTTGATGTTTCCTCTTCATCATCTTCATTGTCGGAGGATAATTCTTCATGAGTGATCAACACAATTTCACCCGACTTCTTGTTGATAGGATTCTTCTTGATGAAGGGTTTCTTGTAAGGAGCTTTGGATGTTTTATTCAACACGAGTTTGCCCCCATGATCTTCTCATTTCTCATATGGACAACCCGCCACAAAGTGATAGCGGTCACCACAATTGAAACAAGTTCTCAATTTAGTGACATTGTCTCTTCATCCATTGGGGTTGCTTCTTCGTTGCATTTCCATCTTGGCCTTGGCAGGGTTTTTCCAAAAGTTCTTTGCATAGAAGGCCATATATTCACCATGAGCAATCTTTACATCATCGGGGTGGCTCATGGATAGTCCTTCATCACTATTGCAAGGTTGACAACATTGCTCATTCCAAGGGCTGGAATCACCAGGAACTTGTAAATCTCGTAGGAAACTTTCCGTAGATTAAGGGTCCTTTTCACTTTGCATTATATCAACCTATAGATAGTAGTATACAATAAAATGATCTACTTGTTGTTAACGAACACCAAAAGTGATTATGACAGTAAATGTCACACACTATAAATATTTGAAAGGTCTGCTTGTGGCATTCAGATGCATATTCTTCAGTCTTTCTTTACGAAAAGGAACAATCTCGTCATCATCACTACTCAGAAAATTAAGAATGTTCTTTCTAGATAATTGGATACTCACACCGATGGCATTGTTTACTAGAAAGAAGATGCACCCATCTACCTTCGAAAAGAGTAATATATCATGCTTACTCGTAGTTCGAGTTTGACCTAATTTCGTTAAATTGTCAGGATGCAAAATTTTAGCAAGAAGTTGAAACTGTTATCAGAACTCTTGGTGGTGGTTTGTGATATATTAAATACCCCTCCCCTGATGGTTACCTCAAAAAATCGCAAAACTTCCAAACTAAACCTACAATTTTTTTGTAGTTCAAATTTGACCAAATTTTGATCACTCAGCATAAAGTCATTCAAGTGGGCAGAGTTAGCGAGGAAGAAGTTTGAAAACTCATATAATTAAACATAGGAATTGTAAGTGGAACATGTGTTTGTCCACTTAACATGTCTAGAAGATTGGCTTGTGGCATTCAGATTAATATTCTTCAGACTTTCTTTACAAAATTGAACAATCTCTTCATTACTCGAGAAATTGAGAATGTTATTTCCTAATAGTTGGAAACTCACATTGATGACATTGTTTACTAAAAGAAGTGAAGGGGTTTCGCGGCATAGTAAATCAAAATTTTCTATGGATGCGAACAGAGGAAAGCCAAGATCTAATCTAGGAGATTCAAACAAAGAGAGAGATTAGATTAGATCTTCATACCCTTGAAGATTCGCACAGCGGAACGTTCGTCGGAACGTGGGTGATGTAGTCGTACTCGCTTCTCCTCCTCGCGATCCGATCCGATCTAGCACCGCAAGTGGCGATGCCTCCGGGAGATGCACACGTGCAGCACCTCGACGTCTCCGCCTTCCTTGGTCCAGCAAGTATGGTGGATAGATGGATTGGATCTACAACGCGACGGCGCGGTGCAAGTGGTGGAGAGTTTCTGCAGCAGGGCTTCACCTACACGCAGTCGGGAGGGAGAGAGAGAGAGGAGGGCAGCAGGGCGGCTAGGGTTGAGGAGGAGGTGTGGGGGGGTGGTGCACCCCAGCCCTCTATATATAGAGGGGTGGGCGCCTGCCCTAACCCCTCCCCCAAGCCCTAGGCCGGCGGCCAAGGAGGGAGGAGTGGGGGGCAAGGAACCCCCCCCCCCCCCTTTTAGAAGCTCCAACTAGGGTTTTACCCTTGCTGGCCAGTTGGGCCCTATGGGGCCTTGTTCCCCTGGCCCAAAGCGGCCAGGGCACTCCCTCATAGGCCCATGCCCCCTCCCGACAGGTGGGACCATGTTGGTCCCCCTCCGGAAGGTTCTAGAAGCTTCCGGTACAATACCGATTAACCTGGAACAATTCCGAACTCCAAAAAACTGCACTGCCTTATATGAATCTTATTCTCCGGACCATTGTGAAACCTCTCATGATGTCCCGGATCCCATCCGAGACTCCGAACAAAAACTCATAAACCAATTATCCAATCTATCCTAGCGTCGAGACACGTTAAGTGTGTGACCCTTCGGGTTCGAGAATATGCAGACATGATCTTCTATCAATAATCAACAGCGGGGTCTGGAAACCCATATTGACTCCCACACATTCATCGATGATCATATCGGATGAACCACGATGCCAGGATTCAATCAATCCCATATATACATTCCCTTCGTCTCACGATATTTTACTTTCCCGAGATTTGATCGTCGGTACCATCATACCTAGTTCAATCTCGTTCACAGCAAGTACTTTACTCGTTCCGTAATCCGATATCACTTTGTGATTAACTCCTTAACCACATGCTTGCAGGCGGTGTTGATATCGATTACCGAGTGGGCCCGAATTATATCTCTCCGACTTGGGAGGGACAAATCCCATCTCGATACATACAACCCAACAGATACTTTCCGATCACCTGAGAGACACCTTTATGATCACCCTCTCATAGGATGACGTTTGATGACCTCAAAGCTTTCTTCCGATACCAGGGAGTTGTATTATCTCATGGTCTAAGGAATACAATATTTGACATAAGAAAAGCTTCGCAAAGATGAACACGATGACACGATCTAATTGCTTCGCTTAGTTTGGGTCTGTCCATCATATCATTCTCCCAATGATATGATCTCATTATTAATTGACAACTCATGTCCATGGTTAGGAAACCTTAACCATCATTAATCAATGAGCTACTCCATAGAGGTGTACTAGGGACACGGTGTTGTTCATGAACCACTCAAGTATTAAAGTTTCCGCTTAATACAATTCTAGCATGGAATATAAACATTATCATGAACAAGAATTATAATAATATCTTTATTATTGCCTCTAGGGCATAATTCCAACAGTCTCCCACTTGCACTAGAGTCAATAATCTAGTTTACATTTGGCAACAATCTCACACCCATGGCACTGAGGTGCTGATCATGTTTTACACGTGGAAGAGGTTTAGTCAATGGATCTGCGACATTCAAATCTATATGTACTTTGCTAATCTTCAGATCTCCATCTGCTATATAATCTCGGATTATATGAAACTTGGGGTTGATATGCTTGGTCTTTGGATGATATCTTGGTTCCTTAGCGAGTGCTATGGCGCCAGTGTTGTCACACAATATCTCCAGTGGGTCCAATGCACTTGGAACCACGCCAAGCTCAGTGATGAAGTTCCTGATCCAAACTCCTTCACTTGAAGCTTCTGCAGCAGCCATGTATTCCTCTTCTACTGTAGATCCCGCGATCACGCTTTGCTTGCAGCTTCTCTAGCTCACAGCTCCTCCATTCAAAATATACACGTATCTTGTCTGAGATTTAGAATCATCCTTGTCGGTGTCGAAACTAGCATCGACGTAACCTTTTACGACGAGATGTTCATCACCCCCATAGACTAAGAACATTTCTTTAGTTCTATTTAGGTACTTTAGGATGTTATTCACGGCTGTCCAGTGTTCCACTCCTGGATCACTTTGATATCTACTCGTCAAACTAAGAGCATTGGACACATCAGGTCTAGTACACAGCATGTCATACATGATAGAACCTATGGCCGAGGCATAAGGCACTTTGCTCATAGCTTCCCTATCATTTACCGTAGCTGGACACTTAGCCTTGCTCAATATCTTACCTGACAACATAGGCACTGAACCTTTCTTTGCCTTATCCATTCTGAACCTTTTTCAGAACTTTGTCTAGGCATGTACTCTGGCTTAAAGCTATCAGGCGTCTTTGTCTATCTCTATAGATTTTGATGCCCAATATATAAGCAGCTTCACCTAGGTATTTCATTGAAAAACACTTGTTCAAATAACTCTTCACATCGTTAAGCATGTTAATGTAATTTCCAATAATCAATATGTTATCCACATATAGTACCAGAAATGTCACCGAGCTCCCACTCACTTTCTTGTAGATACAAGCTTCGTAGCAATTTGGAACAAATCCAAAGCTCTTGATCACTTGATCAAAACGAAGGTTCCAACTCCGAGATGCTTGCTTCAGTCCATAAATGGAATGCTGAAGTTTGCATACTTTATCAGCATCCTTAGGATCGACAAAACCTTCGGGTTGCATCATATACAACTCTTCATCAATGTTGCCATTGAGGAACGCAGTCTTGACATCCATCTGCCATATTTAATAATCATGAAACGCAGCAATTGCTAATAAAATCTGAATGGACTTAAACATCGCTACGGGAGAGAAAGTCTCATCATAGTCAACACCTTGAACTTGTCGAAAACCTTTCGCGACAAGCCGTGCTTTATAGACGGTAACATTACCATCCGCGTCCGTTTTCTTCTTGAAGATCCATTTGCACTCAACGGCCTTTCGGTCGCTAGGAGGGTCCACCAAAGTCCATACTTGGTTTTCGCTCATGGATCCCAATTCGGATTTCATGGCTTCTAGCCATTTCTCAGAGTCTAGGCTCATCATCGCTTCCTCATAGTTCGTAGGTTCACTGTCTTCTACCAACAAGACAGTCAAGACAGGGTTGCCATACCACTTAGGAGGGGCACGCGACCTTGTCGACCTGCGACGTTCAGTAGCAGCATCGTCCGAAGCTTCATGATCCTTGTCATTAGCTTCCTCTATCGTTGGTGCAGGCGGCACTGGAACAATTTCAGGTGGTGCGCTACTCTCCAATTCAAGAGAATGTTCGACAACCTCGTCTAGCTCTACTTTCTTCCCACTCACTTCTTTCGAGAGAAACTCCTTCTCAAGAAAGGAACCGTTCTTTGCGACAAACACTTTGCCTTCGGTTCTGTGATAGAAAGTATACCCAATAGTTTCCTTAGGGTATCCTATGAAGACGCATTTCTCCGCTTTGGGTTCGAGCTTGTCCGGCATAAACTTCTTGACATAAGCTTCGCATCCCGAAACTTTAAGAAACGACAACTTAGGTTTAGCACCAAACTACAGTTCATACGGTGTCGTCTCAACGGATTTAGATGGAGCCCTATTTAAAGTGAATGCAGCGGTTTCTAATGCATAACCCCAAAATGATAACGGTAAATCAGTAATAGACATCATCGATCGGACCATATCTAATAGGGTTCGGTTCCGGCGTTCAGACACACCATTGCGCTGTCGTGTTCCAAGTGGCGTGAGTTGCGAAACGATTCCGCTTGCTTTAAGATGCGTGAGAAATTCATAACTCAAATATTCACCTTTACGATCGGATCGTAGAAACTTAATCTTTCTGTTACGATGGTTCTCCACTTCATTCTGAAATTCCTTGAACTTTTCAAATGTTTCAGATTTATGTTTCATTAAATAGATATACCCATATCTACTTAAGTCATCGGTAAAAGTGAGAAAATAGCGATATCCACCGCGCGTCGAAATACTCATCGGTCCGCATACATCGGTATGTATGATTTCCATCAAGTCCGTTGCTCGCTCCATCATACCGGAGAACGGGGTTTTGATCATCTTGCCCATGAGGCATGGTTCGCATGTGTCAAATGATTCAAAATCAAGAGACTCCAAAAGTCCATCAGAATGGAGTTTCTTCATGCGCTTTACACCAATATGACCTAGACGACAGTGCCACAAATAAGTAGTATTATCACTATCTACTTTGCATCTCTTAGCCTCAATGTTATGGATGTCTGTTTCATACCTTTAGAGATTTAGAAGAAATAAACCATTCACAATAGGTGCATGACCATAAAAGATGTTACTCATATAAATAGAACAACCATTATTCTCTGATTTAAATGAATAACCGTCTTGCAATAAACAAGATCCAGAAATAATGTTCATGCTCAACGCAGGCACATAATAACATTTATTGAGGTTTAAAACTAATCCCGAAGGTGAAACTAAGGAGAGCGTGCCGACGGCCATCACATCAACTCTTGATCCGTTGCCAACGCGCATCGTCACCTCATCCCTCGCAAGCCGCCGTCTATTCTGTAGCTCCGGTTTCGAGTTACAAATATTAGCAACTGAACCAGTATCAAATACCCAGGCACTACAATGAGGGCTAGTAAGGAAAACATCAATAACATGTATATCAAATATACCTTTGATGGTGCCAGCCTTCTTGTCCGCTAAGTACTTCGGATAGTTGCGCTTCCAGTGACCCTTGTCCTTGCAATAGAAGCACTCACTGTCCGGCTTGGGACCAGACCTGAGCTTCTTCTTAGCAGGGGCAACGCGCTTGCCGCCGCCTTTCTTGAAGGGCTTCTTTGCACCCTTACCTTTCTTGAAGGTGGGAGGCTTGTTGACCATCAACACATGATTATCCTTTTTGATTTCCACCTCCGCAGCCTTCAGCTTTGCGAAGAGCTCGGTGATCGTATCAGTGGAACCAATCCGATTGTGAGTCACTACAAAACTTTTGTAGCTGGGAGGGAGTGATTGCAGAACCCTGTCAATCTTGAGCTCCTCTGGAATCTTGCAGTCCAGTTGCTCAAGGCGTTGAGTGTAGCCCGACATCTTAATGGCATGCTCACTAACGGAACTCCCTTCTTCCATCTTGCAGTTAAAGAACTTCTCAGAGATCTCATATCTCTCAGAATGGGCCTGAGTCTGAAACATGGTTTTCAGCTCCTCGAGAATCTCAAAGGGCCCGGGATAGTCTTCAAAATGATTTTGAAGGTCCGATTCCATAGCAAACAACATGGTGCTCTTAATCACACCATAATCATCTTTGCGCGACTGATAGACAGCTTTCTCATCAGCCGGCGCAGTAGCAGCAGGGGCGTCACCTAACGCATTCTCAAGGACATAGTCCTTTTGACCGCCAGAGAGAATGATTCTCAGATTGCGGAACCAGTTGGTGAAGTTAGACCCATTGTTTTTAAGCTTTTCCTTCTCAGCAAAAACGTTGAAGTTGAAGTTGGACTTAGCCAGTTGATCTACAATATTTGCAAGTACAAATTAGACTATGTTCATGATAACTAGTTCAACTTTTAATCAAATTACTAGATGAACTCCCACTAAATTCAACATCCCTCAAGTTGTTTAGTGAACATGATCCAAATTCACCACACCTAATCCGATCTTCACGAGAAGAGATGTGGTTTCAATGGTGGACAACGAAGTGTCGATCATATCATTCATATGACTCATGCTTAACCTTTCGGTACATGTGTTCCGAGGCCATGTCTGTACATGCTAGGCTCGTCAAGTAAGACCCAAGTATATCCGCGTGTGCAAAACTGGCTTGCACCCGTTGTATGTGAACGTAGAGTCTATAGCACCCGATCATCACGTGATGCTTGGACACGACGAACTTTCGCAATGGTGCATACATGGGGAGAACATAGTTTTATCTTGATCTTTAAGTGAGGAATCATCTTATAATGCTACCGTCGCGATCTAAGCATAATAAGATACATAAAAGAATAAACATCACATGCATATAACTTTATGTGACATGGTATAGCGAATCTTAGCGCAATGATCTCCATCTTGTGCGTGCCGGCATGATCTCCATCACTCCACCATGATTGCCTCCACCACGAATAGCAACTACAACTATTGCTAACTACTTAGCGATAAAGTGAAACTATTACATGGCGTATAAGAAGTTGACACACAGGTCATAGATAATTATAAAGACAACCATATGGCTCCTGCCGGTTGTGTACTCATCGACATGCAAGTCGTGAAACATTACAAAATGATCATCGCATACATTATACACATCACATCTTGGGCCATACCATATCACAGAAAACACTCCCTGCAAAAACAAGTTAGACGCCTCTACTTTGTTGTTGCATGTTTTACGTGGCTTATGGGAGTAGCATGCTAAGAACGATTCTTACCTATGGAAAGCCACAACGGTGATATTATGGTTGCCAAACTCCGGTGTTAAACCCATGACAACTATAGTGAGAGAAACAGGCATCCACCAGCCGCATGTGTGGAACAAGCCACACGTCAAGTGCGGAGCCGGTCTCGCGAACAACGTCGCGTAAGGTTGGCCTGGACCGCTTCAATCTCACTATCCCGCGTCATAAGAAGAACACAAACAAGAGGCTTGCAACAGATATCATCAACGCCCGCAACAACCATGTTGCGTTCTACTCGTGAAACACATCTACGCATAGATCTAGCTCTAATACCACTGAAGGGGTTTCGCGGCATAGTAAATCAAAATTTTCTACGGATGCGAACGGAGGAAAGCCAAGAACTAATCTAGGAGATGCAAACAACGAGAGAGATTAGATTAGATCTTCATACCCTTGAAGATTCGCACAGCGGAACGTTCGTCGGAACGTGGGTGATGTAGTCGTACTCGCTTCTCCTCCTCGCGATCCGATCCGATCTAGCACCGCAAGTGGCGATGCCTCCGGGAGATGCACACGTGCAGCACCTCGACGTCTCCTCCTTCCTTGGTCCAGCAAGTATGGTGGAGAGATGGATTGGATCTACAACGCGACGGCGCGGTGCAAGTGGTGGAGAGTTTCTGCAGCAGGGCTTCGCCTACACGCAGTCGGGAGGGAGAGAGAGAGGAGGGCAGCAGGGTGGCTAGGGGTGAGGAGGAGGTGTGGGGGGTGGTGCGCCCCAGCCCTCTATATATAGAGGGGTGGGCGCCTGCCCTAACCCCTCCCCCAAGCCCTAGGCCGGCGGCCAAGGAGGGAGGAGTGGGGGGGGGCAAGGAAACCCCCCCCCCCCTTCTAGAAGCTCCAACTAGGGTTTTACCCTTGCTGGCCGGTTGGGCCCTATGGGGACTTGTGCCGCTGGCCCAAAGCAGCCAGGGAACTCCCTCATAGGCCCATGCCCCCTCCCGACAGGTGGGACCACGTTGGTCCCCCTCCGGAAGGTTCTAGAAGCTTCCGGTACAATACCGATTAACCCAGAACAATTCCGAACTCTAAAAAACTGCACTGCCTTATATGAATCTTATTCTCCAGACCATTCCGAAACCTCTCGTGATGTCCCAGATCCCATCCGAGACTCCGAACAAAAACTCATAAACCAATTATCCAATCTATCCTAGCGTCGAGACACGTTAAGTGTGTGACCCTTCGGGTTCGAGAATATGCAGACATGATCTTCTATCAATAATCAACAGCGGGGTCTGGAAACCCATATTGACTCCCACACATTCATCGATGATCATATCGGATGAACCACGATGCCAGGATTCAATCAATCCCATATATACATTCCCTTCGTCTCACGATATTTTACTTTCCCGAGATTTGATCGTCGGTACCGTCATACCTAGTTCAATCTCGTTCACAGCAAGTACTTTACTCGTTCCGTAATACGATATCACTTTGTGATTAACTCCTTAACCACATGCTTGCAAGCGGTGTTGATATAGATTACCGAGTGGGCCCGAATTATATCTCTCCGACTTGGGAGGGACAAATCCCATATCGATACATACAACCCAACAGATACTTTCCGATCACCTGAGAGACACCTTTATGATCACCCTCTCATAGGATGACGTTTGATGACCTCAAAGATTTCTTCCGATACCAGGGAGTTGTATTATCTCATGGTCTAAGGAATACAATATTTGACATAAGAAAAGCTTCGCAAAGATGAACACGATGACACGATCTAACTGCTTCGCTTAGTTTGGGTCTGTCCATCATATCATTCTCCCAATGATATGATCTCATTATTAATTGACAACTC
Organism: Avena sativa; assembly: GCA_916181665.1. NCBI lineage: Eukaryota > Viridiplantae > Streptophyta > Magnoliopsida > Poales > Poaceae > Avena > Avena sativa. The sequence goes on from OV702280.1 coordinate 99,554,852, forward strand.
ATGTCAATGGTTAGGAAACCTTAACCATCATTAATCAATGAGCTAGTCCATATATGCGTACTAGGGACACGGTGTTGTTCACAAACCACACAAGTATTAAAGTTTCCGCTTAATACAATTCTAGCATGGAATATAAACATTATAATGAACAAGAATTATAATAATAACATCTTTATTATTGCCTCTAGGGCATAATTCCAACAAGAAGATGCACCCATCTACCTCTGAAAAGACATTTAATTCAAGAGCAATCTACCTCGCTTACTTGTAGCTCAAGTTTGGCCTAATTTCGTTAAATCGTCAAGAAATCGGTGAAGTGTGCGAAGTTAGCTTGGAATCATGAAAAATGTAATTATATAAGAAACCGTGGTCCACGTTATGTGATAATTGGGAGGGTTCCAGTTTCTTCTAACTGTGGTAGGCCCCGTAGGACCGAGGTTCTTTAGTTAACATGGTCGGTGGAAATACAAGTTACATTGAGGACCTCATAAAAAATAAAATTACATCCAAGTCCATGCATTTAACACAAGGTCCCTAGAACTAAGCAATGAAGTATGTTTTTAGGTTTGGGCATACTGGCGTTCATTCATTGTGGTAAAGTCTATCAATAGAATCTTCTAGATGCTAAGACTGGAAAAGAAGATAGAACGTTTAGCAATGTTTGGATTTTCCACCCTTGATCCAACGGTCAATGTTCAATATAAAGATAAGATAAGAAGTACTACTGTGAATGGCCAGTCTTTTGAATAACCTTTTCCCACCCGATGTTTGGGCAGCAAGTGAAAATTTCGAAACCGAAAAAGTTTGAATATTTTTGCCGCCGAGGACCAAAATGGTTTCCTTACTATGTACTCCTCCTCCTACTCCACACCAACGCGGCTGCCAAACACGCCAGATAAACAGATCCACCCTCTCAAAAATAAAAGGAAAAAAGAAACAGAGCCGTCGTACCAAGGCACACGTTCGCATCGCCACGCTGTGGACGAGGGAGAGATCAGCCACGCCGGTGCGCGAGGGGAGAGGGGTGCAGAGATGAAAGATAGAAAAGGAGATATAAAACACACTTTTTGCGTGCATAGGTCTTGAAATTTACCACTAGTCTAGTGTACACAATAACTATAAGGCGGCAGGAGTACCTCGTGTCTGGAATCCATCATAACTTTGGTCTTCGCTACTTCCCTCTTCCCATGCCTGCGTTTTATTCTCTATGCACTTACATCGGATGGACAGAGGTGAGCATATGTCTACAATGAGTGGGGCATCCAATATGTTTTCCATGAGGAAAAAAAGGTAGTCCTGATGGACTTCCATATACATACTAGAAGCTATCACGAGCTAAAAACCTTAAGGTTCACCCTTAAGCTCATCATGGGAAGTCCATAAGCATTAAAATATTGATATCTAGTACACATAGCAATAAAAACAAAATTTAATCGCAAGACTGTGAGAGGGTAGCTCTTACATGTGGGTCATATCTTATGGAAAAGTCTGACTAGATACATTGTGGTGTAATCAACTAGGTTGGTATTAGCAAGTGGGTCCCATCTTAAACATAGGTTTGGTCAAATACATAGGTGATGCCCTAAGCTCTAGCATTTAGACATCATGGTGGAGAGGGAGTGAGCTTTTCTATAAGGTCCTTGATGCAACATGTACTTCCATCGGTCGTGTTAACTAGATACACCATGCTTGGTAAAAGCTCACTCCCTCTCCACCATGCTAGACTCGATTTATTTTTGCAAAAATCCATCCATCTATTAATAATGATCAATAACCGTATGAAGAGACGCGAAAGTAAGTTGCTCTTACACACCGTTTTTCCTCAACATTTTGCATGCATAATCTATTCTCGTTCTTCGACTTTCCCCTCTATTTTGAGCTTTATTTTTTTACATAGAAGAACATTTTTACCTAATGTCGTTAAATCTATATAAAGTCATTTAAGTGTACCAGGATAGCTAGTAATCTTGAAAATCCGTCTCTAAACTTGGGAATTGTAAGAAATTAAGGTTCACTTTGTATGAGAATTTGGGCGATGGCATTTTTTTTAATTGACGTGGGTCCCGTGTGAGCGGTGAGCTTTAGTTAACACGACCGATGGAAGTACATGTTGCATCAAGGACCTTATAGAAAATGAAAATGACATCCAAGTCCATCACTTGGAAAATTGAGAATGTTTTTTCCTGATAGTTGGAAGATCACGCCGATGGCATTGTTTACTAAACGGAGATGTACCCATCTAACTGCGAAATGGTATTTAATTTGAGAGAAATCTATCGTGCTTACTGGTAGCTCAAGTTTGTCCTAATTTTTTTAAATTGCCAAGATGCATAATCTTTGCAAGAAGTTGAACCTGTTTTCAAAACTCTCAATGGTGGTTTGTGGTATATTAAATGATCCCTTGATGGTTACCTCGAAAAAAATAACAAAACTTTGAAAGCAACCTATAGTTTTCCCGTATTCAACGACATAAAGTCATTCAAGTGGTAAGAGTTAGCAAGGACGAAGTTTGAAAACTCATTAAACATGGGAATCATAAGTAGTACAATATGTTGGTCCAATACATTTGTATGAAAGCTTGGCTTCTGGCATATTCAGATCCAATATTATTCGGAATTCCTTTACAAAAAGGAAAAATCTCTTCATCACTCGGAAAACTAAGAATATTCTTTCCTAAAAGTTGGAAAATCACACTGACGACATTGTTTACTAAAAGAAGATGCACCCATCTACCTCTGAAAAGACAACTAATTCAAGAGCAATCCATCGCGCTTACTCATATCTCAAGTTATTTGACCTAATTTTGTTAAGTTGTCAAGATGAAAAATCTTAGCAAGAAGTTAAACCTGTTTTCAAAACTCTCGGTGGTGGTTCATGATAAATTGAATGACCCCCCCCCCCGATGGTTACCTCAAAAAAATCGCACAACTTTCAAAGCAACCTACAATTTTCCTTTAGTTCAAGATTGACCTAATTTTGGTAAATCGTCATAAAGTCATTCAAGTGGGCAGAGTTAGCTATGACGAAGTTTGAAAAAACATAAAACATAGGAATCTTAAGTACAACATGTCTGTCCACTTTAAATATTTGAAAGGTCTTCTTATGGCATTTGAATCCATATTCTTCAGACTTTCTTCATGGAAAGGAACGATCTTGTCATCACTCGGAAAATCAAGACTGTTCTTTCCTGACACTTGGAAACTCACACCGACGACATTGTTTACTAAAATAAGATGCACCCATCTACCTTCAAAAAGACAATTAATTCAAGAGAAATCTATCGCGCTTACTCGTACCTCAAGTTAACCTATTTTTGTTAAGTTGTCGAGATGAAAAATCTTAGCAAGAAGTTTAACCTTTTTTCAAAACTCTTGGTGGTTTGTGATATATTAAATTACCCCCCGATGGTTAGCTCAAGAAATTCACAGAACTTTCAAAGCAACCTACAATTTTCCTGTAGTTCAAGATTGACCTAATTTCGATAAGTTGACATAAAGTCATTCAAGTGGGCAGAGTTAGCTAGGCCGAAGTTTGAAAAATCATAAAACATGGGAATCATAAGTACAACATCTCATTCCACTGTAAATATATGAAAGGTCTGCTTGTGGCATTCAGATCCATATTCTTTAGACTTTCTTTACGGAAAGGAACAATCTCGTCATTGTCACTACTCAGAAATTTAAAAATGTTCTTTCCTAATAGTTGGATACTCACACTGATGGCATTGTTTACTAGAAAGTATATGCACCCATCTACCTTTGAAAAGACAACTACTAATTCAAGAGAAATCTATCGCACTTACTGGTAGCTCGAGTTTGACCTAATTTCGTTAAATTGTCTGGATGCAAAATTTTAGCAAGAAGTTGAACTTGTTATCAAAACTCTCGGTGGTGGTTTGTGATATATTAAATGCCCCTTCCCCAATGGTTACCTCAAAAAAATCATCAAACTTCCAAACCAAACCTACAATTTTCTTATAGTTCAAATTTGACCTAATTTTGATAAGTCGGCATAAAGTCATTCAAGTGGGCCGAGTTAGCTAGGACGAAGTTTTAAAAATCATAAAATTAAACATAAGTATCGTAAGTGAAACATGTTGGTCCACTTAATATGTTTGGAAGCTTCTCTTGTGGCATTCGGATCCATATTCTTCGGAATTTCTTTACGAAAAAGGACAATCTCGTCATTTCTCGGGAAGTTGAGAATGTTCTTTCCTGATAGTTAGAAACTCACAGCGGCGATATGTTGGCTCTATGTGGATGAGTGTGTTTTTGGGTAAAAAAACTAATAAAGTGGGCCCTCCTCTATTAAAATATATCTCTTTATGATATAGGGGAGATAATTTAGGGTAGCTGCTTGAGGTAAGCAAAATTTAAGGGATGAATCATTTTAGGGTAGTCCCTACATACATATATAGGGGAAAAATATAGGGGCGCTGCTAGACTTGCTCTAAGCATGTATCTGTTAGTAAACCAAAACTTTTATTTGTATATTGTGGAATTTCAAGTCGAAGTTTGAACTCTAGAACTTGATGTCATTTATAACGGCAGGATTCTACCACCTGAAACATTTTATACCAAGTAATTCATTGTATCATACGAATACAGTACAAAAGTTGTGGGTAAGTGAGCACTGGAAGGCGGGAAGATGGGGTACCCGGCTTGCTGTCCCGAGAAACGTCTTAAAATCGAGTTCTTTTTGGCTTAAGATGGGCATCTGCAATGTGCAAAAAGCACACCTTAAGGCGTATGTGGCTTTACCTAAGGTTCACCTTATACATTATGGAGAAAATAAGCATGTCTTTAAGCCTAAGGTGAACCTCAAGCTTGTGGGTTGCCCATAAGAAATAGAAAAATAATTTTCCCTCTCTACTCGCTCTTGCATGGAGCAATGTGACAATTTATGTGTGTCATACCTTATGGAAATTATTGACCTTATACATTATGACATTTTCCATAAGCCATGTGGGTCTTACCTTATGGCAAAACTTCACCTTATACATTACGGATGCTTAAGCTGTCCAAAAGCTCCAAAAGAACTGGGCCTCGTGTGTTTGCTTTTATTAATACAGTAGGGCTTTTGCACAAAAATAAAGCAGGGTTCATAAACAAAAATATAGCGGGGAGAAATTTAGTTTGGAGGAAGCCCTCCCTCAACTGCATCGAGACATCTCCTCCGCATGGCCGCTTTCCCTTGACCGGACCGTCCCCACCACTACACCATTGAGCACCACCGCATCGTCGTTCACTGGTACGTATGTCCCCAACCTCCAGCGATTACATGCTTTCTGATGGATAGAATACATTTATTTTGGGCATTGGGAAGTAAATACATTTATTATGGCGTATGATTTTACTACGTATGCTGATGCTTGTAAATCAGAGGTGGATGATGAAGCAGCACCAGCTTATACTGCATTGGAATCTTGGGCAGTGTTGAGTGATGCTTGGAAAGCGGTGGAGGCGCAGTCGAGATCCTCGTCGGCTGCTGCTAGATCAAATTTGGCTATGTTGGCTTCCGCTGCTAAAGCGATGGTTGTGTGGGATGCTAGGAATGTGTCAGCTCGTGGTCGTGCTTCTTCAGCATTAGCTCGTGGTCGTGCTTCTTCAGCGTCAGCAGCTGTGGCTCGTCATTCGTTGGTGGCGTCTCCTCCATCTGCTCAGAACTAATCGACCCCTTTGTAAGTTCTGCGTTGGATGTTGTCTCCCTAACTCCCTCCCTCTTTTATGTATTCCACTCCGGTGCTTTTCCTGTAAGCAGTGGATATTGCTTTAAACTATTAGAACTGGGAACATAAACGCTATTTAATCACAAACTAGCAATCCAAATGGGATGAAACTTTCACAGGATTCAAACCTAGGAACCTATGATTTACTGATTTTTTTGTCAAAAAATTTCAAATAGTTTTACTTTGTAGTTTAAAATTTGAGCTACTATCATACCTTGAATCTATGATGGAAGGTGGATCTTGGGGCAAGTCACCGTGGGACCTGGGGTCACCAAGTCACTAAAGCTGCATCCATTTTTTCTCCCCCTCTTTATGATAAAACAAGAAAATTCAAGTGGGGGCCTTTATGTCCTCTCCGGTGAACTCTGAAAAAATGTTATTCATTCCCTTTACCTTGTTCTGACATGGTGAAGCATTTTGGTGATTTTGTACTATTCTAGTTGATTCCTTGTGCTGTTTACGTATTTTGTTGACACACTCTACTATGTAGGTAGTTTTCGGACATGTGCAGTTTATGAAATTTTGATGATAAATTTTATGTCAAATTATATGATGCATTGTGGTGTTTACTTAATTCTTTTTTTAGGGTTGTGCATTGTTCCATTTATAGTTTTATTTGATTCTGATGATGCACGTGTTCTATTTGCATCATCCTACCAGCTTCAGTGGAAGAACATATGCAACAATCAACGACTTGCCAAGCGATGTAGTCGGTCACATTCTTGTCAGGCTTCCTCCGCACCCATCTTGCATAGTGAGGGCATCACTGTCCCAAAGACATTGGATGGACTTCATGGGAAGCAATGATTTCAAAAATCTAACACTATCACACAACAGAGGAATGCCATTACTGGATTTTTCACCAACATCTCTGAGGACGCTCGATTCATAACAGATCATAATCTTGACCAAGCCATCTTCCAGAAGCTAAATAGCCTAGTGAAAGTACATAAATCCTTCAAACCATATGTACTCGGATGTCGCAATGGTAGGGTGCTACTTCATTGTCCGCAAGGTTCTAACATGATAATGGCCTGGGATCCAATCAGTGGAAGTGAAACAGTGACACCAGTACCACCAATTTGGCGAAAACGTGAGTATGACAGCGGGACAATTCTCTGTTCGAGAAACCATGGGCAATTGTCTTCACACTGTTGCAGCAATTTCTGGGTTGTTTAGATAGTAACCAATGGTAACCAAGCATTGGTCCATAGGTACTCATCGGAGTTTGGAAAATGGGAGGACTGGATTGAACATGCTGAGATGTTGGCTAAGACTGATCAAAGGCCGGCAACTCTCATAGGGGGCATTTTGTACTGGACAACAATGAAGTCTAGATATATAATTGCCTTCGACAACGGGAGAACAAAACTGTGTTATATTGAGTTCCCACATGAGACTCATGATATTTCCAGATGCAGTTTTGTCATCGCTAAGGGGCATAATGGATATGTTGCCCTTGCGGTTATAAGAGATTTCACTCTATGCATGTGGTCCAATGCAAGATCATCAATAGGGAAATGGGAAGGTTGGGTTCCTCATATAAAGGTTCAGTTGGATACTCTTCTTGGCCTTGAGAAATCATGGGCATCTGATGGGAAATCTAGTAAGGTTAATCTGCGCATTTGAGGATAGAGAAATGGTGGTTATATGGGCGAAGGAGGGAGTATTCGAATTATATCTCAGCAGCATGAAGTGTAAGAAGTTCAGATCTCCTAAACATTGGTGTACTTTACATCCCTACTTAATGATACCTGGTTAGTGTAGTCAGTCATGTGCAACCTTTGCATCTTTGTACACCTATGATTTTTCTGATCATTTCGTTCATTTCCTTAAGCAACTGACATGATTCGGTGTGCTAAATCAAAGAAACGAAAAGGAAGTCCTGTCAGCAACCCAACAGACTCAGACTGCCACATCAAGGAGATGCAAATAACACTTGGATGAACAAGAAATTCCTTTTTCGGAAAGCATGTGTTAGCCCAGGTTATGTTATTTGGATCTGCAGTCTGATGTTTGTTTGTTTGTTTTGGTAGATGATGGAATAGTGGCGGCATTTTTGTCTGCGCTACAGTTACGGAGGTGCAGGGGCTGGAATGTTAAAGTTGTTTGTTCGTTTGGGGGCCTATGCGTGTCTGATGAAACATTGTTTCTCTCTATATTATACTGTATGCATGATGAAACCTTGTTGTAGGTGATCTACATATACTCGTGTAGCTGGTGTTTGTGTTTTGATAGTATGTAGTAGTATTTGTTTTGCAGCAGGCTTTTTATTTGATCTGAATTAGTACTACCATTTGGTTAGTGGTTCCTATAGAAGAGTCTATGCCGACACCTAAATTATTAGTAGACCTTGTCTTTTTATTCTTGAACTGAAGCTACTTTAGACATTTATTTGTTTCCCCGACTTGTATTCCTGAAATACAGATAGAACGACCTATTTTTTAAATTATAATTTGACAATCTGTAAATTCAAAATCATAGTAGGCCGCCAAAACCTACCGCCTATCCCGTTTGAATCGGAGGCATCAGTGGATGTGACTTGTTCCATAAATTCCTGACCTGATGGCATACGGTCTACACAATCTTTTTTCTATTAAACATTGGCCGATAGCCAAATTCAAAATCGTAATCGAGCGGCAAAATAACCCACCGACCCCAAAACATTTCGTGCCTCTCGGTTTCAAACATTTGTAGGCAAAATCTCCCACCCAGGTAGAACCATTTTTCTATTTTTACTTGGACGCTAGCCAAATTCAAAATTTCAGTCAGGCGGCCAAATTACTGCCTACGCCGTGCGAATCGAAGGTATTCTAGTTTCTATGCAAAAATATGGATATAGATAATCAGTTGATGTGACACTCTGCCTTGAATTCTTGGACAGATAGTGTATGGTCTACTACATTATTTCTATTAGTAGATGGATGCTAGCCAAATTCAAAATCTCAATCGAGCGGCAAAATCACACATCAACCTTCAAGCATTTTTTGCCCCTATGTTTCAAAAACTTTTGGTTTCAAAATTACCATTCTACCCATTGTGCAGACGCACTATGGGAAAGCTATAGTTCGTAGCTTGGGGGCACGATCGTAATTATTTTTCTTTTCACCTCCATTGTCCCTAATTCGCGCACTTTTCCCGCTGGCCTCCCAAAAATCCCAGGCTCCTACCCCACGCCCTTAGCTCCACGCCCACCACGCACACCAGCCGGTGGCAATTCCACGGTGGCCTGATCCACTTGAGTTGCAGTCTCGTGCACCGTCACGGAGCCGCTTCATCGATGCCCACCCCACCGGATCTAGTTCACCGGGACTCTCTTCCACTGCACCGGAGCTGCGATCTCGCTGACCGCGCCAATGGCGTCGTTGAACGCTCAAGCTCTTCTTTCCCGCCGCGGAAAGCTACCCAACCATAGCGGAGCCACTTCACCAGTGTCCACCGGACAGGATCAAGTTCAACGAGTTCTCTATACACCACTCCAGACCAGCTGCACGGGCGTCGTTGTTTGCTACATCGCATTTGCCTCAGCGATGCTCTCGTCCACCGTGCTCAAGCTGGCATCGACCACCCAAGATCTGCTTCTCCGCAACTGTAACACCCTCAGCGATGTTCTTAGATACTCCCTACAATAGTAGTTGCCTGCTATTGTGTAGTTCTTGCAAAATGTAAAGTCAGTGGAAAGATTAGTGTGGATTCCCTGCTGAATCTATCTGGTTTGTCCCGAGCTAAATTCCTGCTATTATTTCCTTCCTAACATCGTTCTTCTATCCTGTAGTGACGAGGTTTAATCTCGTCAATGCCTGTTGTTATGAGCATGGGTTTTGGAGAAGATGGGGGTGCTGGAGATTGCGGAACGGTTAATAGACGAGCAACCAGGGGACACGAGATTTACCCAGATTCAGGCCCCCGGAGGGAAAACCCTACTCCTGCTTGTCTACTCTTGATTACGGTGAAACCGAAAGTTACAGGGGTGCGCAGATGCAATCTCGCGTGGAGGTGTGTATGCGGTGAGGTGAGACAGAGATATCCTCATCGTCGTGCCCTCCTAGCCTTTATATAGAGGTAGGCAGGTCCCGGGCATAGATCGAGTCGGTTACAGGTTTAGGGTTTGCCCCTTTGAATATTCTATCTGTTCTAGTCTTGCTCTCCAAGGATCCGAAGACGTCATGGGCTTGGGCCACCTGAAAATCTTCATGGGATGCTTATATTCTCGTGGGCCTTCCTTGGGCTGGACCAGGTATGCTAATATCATGAACCCATAGGGTATAACCATGTCAGTAGCCCCCGAGTGTTCAGTCGAATCGCAGATTCGTCTGAGAACTCTTCAATATTTCGGGTGCATATGTTTTTGTTCAGAAAAATGAATGTTTTAGTGTGTAGGGATTGTTGATGCGTGTTCCTGACTCTCCTGACGGATAAGGGTTAGTTAACTGTCTTAGGACAAAACAACACGATCTTCTTCAGATTCGAGTCCCTAGACTCGAACCCGGAACAGATGCTGGTGTAATTCGACTCAGGCCGTTGAGGTCTTATAGGAATCGAATCCCAGTAGTTTTCAAATGATGTACCCAACGCGTCCGGCGGGATTTTCATCACGCCTATTGGCACGGATTTTTACTAGCAGAGCGCAGTCGGGTGCGTTACCAGGCCATCAGATGGCATCTGTAGGTCTTATCTTTGCGTCGTAGACACAACATCCGAAATTTTATCACCACGGAGGTGTTTCGGGTGGCCAAGGAGGATGTTACTCACTTAGCGTTTGTTGGGGCAAAGTTGCCAAAAGTATTTGCATTCTGATCCGAAGGATCGCAGTCGAAAAATTCATAGGGTGCGCGACCAGCGCTCCCTATGGGAGTAGCCCCCGAGTGTTTGTTCGAGTCGTAGACTCGATCAGAGACTTTAATTCAGCCGTTTGTTGGCCGCAGGTCCGTAGGACACAATTTTTTCGGATGCCTGAATCAAGCCTTCCTATGGAAGTAGCCCCCGAGTCCGTAGTGGAGTCGTAGACTCGACATAGGACTCGAAGAATAGATTATTGGCATAGTACCTTATTGATGCTTCGGGTGCACGTCCAGCGCTCCTGATAGGAGTAGCCCCCCGAGTAGTTGCTTGAATTATAGATTCGACTAAGTACTTTAGCTGTTTAGCCGAAGTTTTGTAACCGTTGCTAGTGTCGCCTTGATGACGTCAGTGCTGACGATCGGTGACCTTAATCGTCTGTAGTGCCAGAGGTGACGTGACTGGACAAACGTGGGACGCACTTTCTGACTTGGAGTTGACTATTCATGCGCCACGTTGTAAGATCCCTCCCTTTATAAAGGTAAGGATCCCTGTGATTGCAATGCTAGTCCCTGGATCCATGCTAGCATCCACAGTTTAAGATGAAGTACACAGAAACAAAGGTCATTATTACATATCATTCCAGAGACAAACATAGTCTTTTACAAACTCCATGGACACAGGCCTAATACAAGAGTTCAAATATATAATAAGATAAATACGTCTTCATCTTCATGTGCCACAGGCAAGCATGTTGAGTGTAGACTCATAACCCCTAATCATCATCAGAATAACCTTCAACATCACAAGTTACAGCCACAGTGGGTCAATACATTGGAATAGTATTGGCAAGTGATACCTTAGTAGAATATTAGAATCTAGATACTACATGAATTTGTCTAAGTGTAGCTTAGGATTGCTTTGCTCAAAATAGGTTTTACCTATCAGTTGAAAATACTAAGTTTTTCTTTGACAAAACTTTCCCAAGGAATCACCAATAGAAATTGGTGAACCTTCACCCTTGTTCAACCACAAGTTTTAACTTAGAAATTGGGATGACGATATTCTTGATAGCTTCCATGTCTTGATGCTCAAGTTGTCCAATACCAGGAACATGGCTAAGTACTTAGATTCTTCCATCTACAGAGGTTGTGCACTTTCCCCACAAGACTTGATTTTCATCAATACAGGACCTTTCAGAAGCCTTCCCTTAGACCAAATGGACGCGCTCCAAACCTACCATCCCACTACCACCAACTGTCCAAATGGCTAAGTTATTGCAACCTATATGATCCAGGCAGAGCCCATAATGCCAAGTGGCTGCACTAGAAGCTTCTTAACATTTGGCATCTCAAATACCTTTGTTCCTGGGTGGCCATCCACAAGTGAGATACACAAGGTAAACCATAGAAATGGTCCTTGTGTAACCACTCAACACAAACCATTCTTTCCATTCCACCCAGGTGTTTCATTCACTTAGTTGTTTTATTAAGCAAAAACACAAGTCATAGACTTAGCAATATTTTCACATAGCATGAATATATAACCACCATTGGTTGCTACTAGCTAGGCTAAGCATGGAAATGGTAAGCATCTTAACTTAGAGAAATTTCTAACAATTCTACAACTACTAGGATTTCCAAAGCATAGCATATAGTTACTTATCAAAATATTCATGCAAGTCCTACACAAAATATTTCTAGTGCATGGGTGAAAAATATAGGAATAAATCATGAAGTACCACTTTCCTTGGTAGTTTGGGGAGTAGCAACAATCTTCACAATCACAATCACTATTTTCACCAAAATCTACACATAAAATAATGGCACCAAAATCACATATCAAGATATACAAACAAAAATATATGAATGCATGCAAATGCCATGTGATGATTTTTCTACACCAAACAAGAAAATTAAACAGTACTCAAACATAAACAAGTCCAAGATACTCAAAATGGACTTTATTTGATTTTTAAAACATTTTTCAAATCATTTCTATATCCAAAATATGCCTACACAAGTTTCTGCAAAAACAACCATTTTTACAGAGGCAAAACATTAAACACATTGCATAAACAGATAGGATTTTCTATCCTGATTCCAATGATATAAAATTTGAACGTGGGAATCAAAAGTTATGAATTTTACAAGTTTGAATCACTAATAGATCTAAATTCTGTTTTTAAAACAAAGAACTAGCCACGCGGCGCTCTCTGATTGGTTGATACCGTTTTGCGTGGATCATGCTTTCTGGATCGTTAGATTAAAAGTGCATCGCACGACTCAGATCTAAACTTACCGCTTCGCTAAGCGATCTAATTCTACGCATCAGATGAAGATCCAATGGCGCACAAGCGTTTGGCCAAAGATGGGCGGCGCGCGACGGTGGCTGGCTGCGGCGCGCTCGGGCGGTGATGTTTCCGGCGATACAGGGAGCGAGGGAGGTAGTAGAATAGCTCACCGAGTTCGCGTGATGATGCTGGTGCTCGAGGTGGTCTTCGTTGGCGAAGGGGCGCACCGTGGATGTCGCTGGGGCTCGTCGGAGTTGTGCGTGGCGTCGGGTGTTCACTGCCGGAGAGGGAGGCGACGTTCTATGGCGCAATAAGATGAACGAAAGGCATTAGGAGATGCACAGAAGCAAGGCGAACACGGTCGTAAGATTTAGGGGTCAAGGGGCGGTCTGGTTTTACCGTGATTGTTCGTCGGAGTCGGGCGACGCTTCCCGTCGTTCGCAGGGCTCGACGGAGACGACGACCTAGGACGTTATAGAGTAAACCGAAAGTGTGAGAAGATGCGCACGGGCAAGACAGGAAAGTTCGTATGAACGAGAGGTGAAGGGGAGCACGAGGTTCACTGGAATAAGTCGCCGGAGAGCGTCGGGCAGCGGCGTTGCAGCTCGAATTGCCGGCAGCCTGGTGGCGGAAATGGTGTGCCGAGTGAGGGGAAATGAGCGGAGAGGGGAGGGGGTTAAGTAGCCAAGGCTGGACGGGGAGTTACTCGACGAATACACGGAATTAAACTCGCGAATTCATCGGCAGTGACTGGGGAGGAAACGGCCGGAGTTGACTGCGGCGGGTTGAACAGACGACTGACAAGTGGGGCGTGGTTGTTAGCGAGAGAGAGAGAGAGAGAGTGGTTCCATGCAGTCAGTGACTAAGGGGTGGGTTTCTAAGTGCGAAACGTTTTCCTCGTGGGAGAGAGCTGCTGGGATAAATGGGCTGAGTGGCTGGGTTGGGCCAGATTAGCTGGTGTGCTCTATTTTTTTCTCCTTTATTTCTTCTTCTTTTTCTGATTGGATTTTCTGGTTTGAATTTGAAAGCTCAAATCAAATCTGTTTTAAATGAAACTTTCTCCAAACAAAAGTTTGCTGAATCTTGCATCCTGGGATGTGTAAAACATCCAAATTCAAAAAGGGTTTGGAAAAGAAGTTTAAATTATGTCCTATATAATTGTTTATAAAAGTGTATGAATGGTTTAAAATCATAATTTGTTTTTGAAAATATTGTCCAAACTTTAGGAACAACACTCAGACTAAAACTTAAATCCTTACTGATTTAAATAAGTATTTTCCTATTAGAAGGTAGCAATATGGCCATTGCCTTGCTTACATAAAATTATAAGCAATCAAATGTTTTTGAATTTTGCAATGACTTTTGAAATGAACCTTAAATGATCATGAATGCATGGATGATATGCAAAGCTTTGAAAACATGATTTTAGGGATGTTCCACACATGGCGAGAATTACGTCGTATCCTCGGTTTCTGTGCGTAGTGGACGACGTGCGAGCGAAGGTTCGCTGCTGTGCTGACACGTGGATGGTTGGATTTGATACTGGCGCTAGGGCTTCCAAATGAACGGTCCTTTTTCATCGTATTCATCCTTATAACTATGGGGAAAATTGTGGTTTGTTTTCACCGTGGCCAGTTTCTTTCTACTGCTTCCATTTTCTTGAGCTTTTCTCGCCGCGCGCTGGAAGTTCTCCGATCATTCCCTTCCTCTTTCTTGCGCTCGCACCGCCACCATTGTCGTGCCGTGATGGGGAAACCGAAGAAGGCCTCCACCGTAGTGGGCACCAGTGCTGCTGCCGGCGGCAAGAAGAGCAACGCTGCCGCTCGTGTCACCGAAGGTGGGTGGCGACGTACGGAGACTCGCGAGGGCGACCTGTGCAAGCTTCGTGAGCGGGGTTTAATCCCGCAGGACAAGGAGGCCGTCAAGATCCCCGGCGACGAGGTAATTCCCCGTCCACCTGCAGGGTTTCGGGTCATGTTCGTTGCCTTTGTTCTTCGGGGCCTTTCGCTCCTAGTCCAAGATTTTCTCCGTGGACTGTTGTTCTTCTATGGCATACAACTTCACCATCTCTCGCCCAATTCTCTTCTCCACATCGCCTGCTTTATCACTTTTTGCGAGTGCTGGCTCAGTATCGAGCCACACTTTGGCCTTTTCCGGAAACTCTATTCCGTGAAGAGGAAATACGGCTCCGACGGAGTTTATCCGATCGGCGGCTGTGTTATTTCTCTTTGATCTACTGTTCTTTTCATTTCCTTCGCCATGTCTGAGTCCGTCCAATACTGGCAGAGGATGTGGTTTTATATCCGCGACTCCATAGTGGGCGGGCAAAGTTTCGGCCTTGCCCCTATCGACTCCACCCAGGAGATCTTGAAGAAAAGATCCTATAAGAATCGTATCCTAGAGGGAGAGGTGGAGGCGGTAGAGGAGCTCTACCGTCGGAAGGAGGCTCTCCAGGTGGTTGCGAAGAAAGAGGTAAATGGTGTGGACATCATCCGCACCTTCCTCAAACGTCGGGTGTAGCCGCTCTAAGAGAGGACGCATCTGATGTTCCTTTATTCTGGCCGACACGAACTTACGAGAGTTTCGGCTGAGGAGCTCTCCAGGGGGGATCTCGACTGAGTTCTTTGGCCCCTGCTGAAGTACAAATCCGACGAGGACCTTCCGGGAAGTCGCTGACACCCCCGTTCAGTGTCGCGAGACCAATTCCGCAAGTGTAGATTTGTGACGTGCACGTAGCGCCTTATTTTCGAGTGCGTTTCCTTGCAATTGCTTGTACTTATCCTTTATTCTACATTGTGTAGGAGCTTACGGTGGTTGGCATGGTGCCTCCGCTACCCGAAAGGTTTCCGATTGCGCCCGACAACGAAGTTGTGGACTCCGAGTCTGAGCTTTCGCCGGCGCAGTCGCCAACTGAGGAATCCCCCAAGGCGAGCGAGGGACAAACCCGAAAGAGGGCACAGAGCTCGAGCAAATTTTTGGATGCCTAGACTCCGCCAACGCCTAGGGACCCGCCGTTCCTTGTCCGCCACAGTGGAGGTGACGATGCTTCTTCCTCTCCCATCTCGGCCATTCTGGTGCAGGCTGTAGCGCCGCAGCCGCCGGTGAAGAGGAAGAAGGAAGATAATAAAGGCAAGAGGGCCCTGCCTATTTTTGATTTGAGCGACATGCACTCGTAAGTGCTTTCAGATGCCTTTTGCTGCTTTTATTGTCTTGTCTTCTTGCCTTTTGGCTGGTGTTTTCCTTTGCAGCCACTCCTCTCAGGGCTCTTTTAGCGACGCCACTCAGGAGGCAGTAGCGGAGTCAAAGATGACACCTCCCCCCTCTCAGACAATGGCCACCTCTGGGGGCGCTGCTCTGACCCCCTCTCCGCAGGAGGCTCGAATGATCGTCTCCCAGAAGACTGCATTGGGACCTTCGGAGTCTTCGTCTGAACATGTAAGTGTTTTCTCTTTGGCTGTAGGGGAGCCCCCGAGCCTTCTTTTCCGATGATGTGTTGATTTTGCTTCTTTTCTTCGTGTCTCGGGTGGAGCCCCCGAGCATTTTCATGTTCTTGATGTCTCTGCTCGTTTTTGGGCGCATCCCCCGAGCTCTTTTCCTGATAATTTGTTTTTTCTTGCAGCCCTTTGTGCAAGGTGCAAACATGTTGGTGAAGCAGCACCTGGCGTTGGAGGCCAGCCTGCGGTAGCTTCAAGGTACATGCTTAACTAATCCTCCACTTTTTCGTCTTCTTGTTAGCTTGTTGAGCTTATGTACGTTCTTGTTGCTTTTGCAGATGAGAATAATACTGCCCTCCGCGAGCTTGATGCTCTCAAAAAGAGCCTTGGTCGAGCGGAGAAGAAATCCGAGGATGCCGTTGGGGAGAAGGAGCGCCTCGAGCAGGAGCTGGCTGACGCAGCCGCGACTAAGGAGCGCCTGCAGCAGGAAGCTACGGATCGCGAGGAGCAACTCTCCACTGCTGCGGCTTCGCGCGAGAAGGAGGTAGCCGAGAAGCTGATGGCTGCTGCCAAGGCTATTTTGGGTGAGTGCTTTTTCCTCTCTTGTCTATTTCGGTTGCTTTGTCTCCCTTTCTCTTATTCGATTCCTTTGCTGCCTTTTGCTCTAGATGCCGCAGGCATTGAGTTCAATCGCAGTGCCCTAGAGCACGGTAGTTCTTTGGATGATGCTGCTGCGGCAGTCGAAGACCGCTGCAGTACTGCGGTTGTTGCCCTTGCCAAGGCCAAGGAGGTCCTCGGGCGCTTCTACAAGAAGCTCGTTCCCAAGGGCACTGCCCTTGAGGATGTCGATTGCTTGGCGGGTGCGTTGTCCGCGGATGCACCTGCAGCCTACAAGCGCAAGCAAAAGGGGATTTGCGCTTCCACGGGCCTGGCCATGGCCATGGCATCTAGGGCGGGGCTGGATCTTCACCAGTTCACCTCCCAGATGCCAACGGCTCCCGACGGTTCCGAGGTAGCCTTCGCTCTCTTCGCTGCTCGTTATAAGCGCTATGGGCTGAAGCTTATTGACCTTCTGGCGGAGTATGCGGTGAAGAAGCAGGAGGAGGTCAAGGCCAGGCACTCTGGCTCTAAGGCCACTCAGGATGCAACTGCTTAGGCTTTGTTGTTCTAGTTGTAGGGTAGTTGTATTCTACTTTTGCTCTAATGTCTTGATGAACAACTTCTTGTGCCACGCAGTGGCTTTTTGTTGTATATAATGAGCCTTCGAGCTGTTTGCCCAATCGTGTGTTTTTTAGATCCTTTCTTTTTTTCCTTTAGGGACCTCCAGGTGGGGACTCCGTCGATACTTGTTCTGCTCCGCAGTCGCGACCATCCTTGGATGATGCGTCGCAGCTTGTTTTTCCTCGTGACCGCGTCCACAATATTGAGAAGGAGTTACTTTCCATCCGAGGTCATGCGGACGTTTGGAAGTAGAAGGCAGAGAGGGGTACCGCTAGAGAGGAATACCTGATGGGGGAGCTGCGGCAGTTGGCCGAGCAGCTGCAGTGTAACTTTTTTCGAGCTGCTGCTCATTTTCGGATGTGTCTTGTTTGCGGGTCATCTTACTTTGTGGTTGCTGCAGGTGCCAACCATGTTTCAAGGGATGAGAAGGAGCGTGTTGCAGTTCGGATCAACTGCTTGACCCAGCAAGATATGGAAGCCAGTGGATTTTTCTGGATGGATCGCGACTGTGCCACGGTCCTTGCGACTGTGCAGGATCGTGCTCACCAGGTATCACGAGTGCTGCGGCAGGTGAAGACTTCCCTGTCGTCGATTCTGCACGTCATGTTTCCCCTTGATGAAGCGTCGTCGATTCTGTGGGGCTTGCTGGCGAAGTTTCGAGACGTGCGTCACGTCAGGGAGTTGGTGCGGCACCAATTGGTTGCGGGAGTGAAGGTCGCCCTTTCCCTCGTGCGGCTGCATCGCCCTGATGTGAATCTTGCAGATGTGGCGGCTGGGCCGCCCCCTCGACCAGATGGTGGCCTATGGGACATGCGCCCGCATTATGCGGCTGTTAGACAGTATACCAAAGAAGTTGTAGATCTCTTTGAGCATTGTGCGCAAGTGATCCTTCAGAATATGTAGTTCCTGTAAAAAAAGCTAGATGTATAACTTGTATGTATTTCAACTGGGCGTGTTGTGCCCTTTGTTGTAAAGGTTCATTGTATTAGCACGTGGTGCTTTGTTGTATGCATGCCCTTTTCGTTAGCCTGATGTGATCAGCTACTCAGGTGTACATGTGTTATCCTCAGTCGATGAGGTTGTGAGGTGAGGGGGAGCCCCCGAGTGTTATAGCATAAAGCAATGCAAGAAAAAAGATAAATTTTTGTGCGAGACACTTAGCTTTATTCATATCGTAATGAGGAGGTACATTGTTCGCCTGAATAACCTAATTGAAAGTAAAGGGGGGTAGCTAGGGGTAGAAGTGTCACAATTGTGCGACGTTCCATGGGTTGGAGTATGCGACTATAGACTCCATGTGCTTGAGGCGGTAGGCACCACCTGTGATAACTTCGGTGACGATGTATGGTCCTTCCCAGTGTGACTCGAGATTTTTCGGCCGCTCTTGCTTGAGTCGTAAGACGAGTTCTCCTTCGACGAAGGATCTTGGGTGTAGCCGATGGCTGTGATAGTTGTGGAGGCTCTGCTGGTAGACCACCCAGCGAGCCGAGGCGATGTCACGTGCCTTGTCGAGTGTGTCGATGGCGTCTTCGAGTGCGGCCGTCGATTTGGCTTCGCTGTAGGCGACGACCCGTGGGGCCTTATGGTGTACTTCCGCAGGAAACACGGCTTAGGCCCCGTGAACCATGAAGAAAGGCGTGTAGCCAGTTGAGCTATTTGGAATTGTGCGCAACCTCTAGAGGACAGAGGGTAGCTCTTCTGCCCATGCTCCCACAAGCCGCTCAAGTGGGCTCAGTAGGCACTTCTTGATGCCGCCTCCTACGAGGCCGTTGGGCTTTTCGATCTGCATGTTGGTTTGCGGGTGTTGGCCTTTTCAATCCTACGAGGCCGTTGGCCTTTTCGATATGATATGTTGATCCCGAGGCCTTCGCAGAAGTCCTGGAATTCTTTGGAGATGAAGTTCGACCCGTTGTCCACGATGATGTTGTGCGGCACGCCGAACCTGTAGACTATGGATTCGAAAAACTTCAAGGCCGTTTTACCCTTTGGTTGGTAACCACTTGGTGAACTTGTCGACTGGGACCAAGAGGTAGACGTGGCCTCCTTTCGAGGACTTCGGCAGTTTGCCGATCATGTCGAGGCCCCATTGGGAGAAGGGCCAGGCCAAGGGTATGGGCCTGAGCTCCGATCCTTGTGCATGCGGTTTTGTCTGCGAACCTCTGGCACCTGTTGCACATTCGGACGATGTCCTTGGCATCGTTCACGGCCGTTGGCCAGTAGAACCCAGATCGTAGAAATTTGGCGACGAGGGCGTGGTTGCCCTCGTGATGGCCGCAGGTGCCCTCATGGATATCTTGGAGGATGGTTTTGCCGTCACCGATGGTGACGCACCTTTGGAGTACACCCGAAATGTTGTGCTTGTACAGCTCGCCATTGATGATGGTGAAGGCCTTGGACCGGCGAGATACGCGCCGGGCATCTGTCGGGTCATCAGGAAGTTCTCTGTTTATCAGGTACCGAAGGTACGGATGCGTCCATGTTTCCTCGATTGCCTTGACTTGCATCAGGTTGACCACTGGGACCTCTGTGTCGAGATTTTAGGGTCCTTCTTGTCCTTCGGGGAGCGAAGCCCCCGAGTGCTCTGCCTCTTTGGGTTATCCCTTGGGGAATTTCCTTTTGATGGATGGCACACATATTTGTTCGAGGAACACACCTGGTGGCACCCGTGCGCAAGTGGAGCCGATATTGGTGATTCTGTCGGCTTCTTCGTTGCTTTATCTTCCAACATGCTGAAACTCGCATCCGTCAAAGTCTCCTTCAAGTGAGTTGTAGAGCGCGCGATACGTGATCATGTTGGCGGCGTGTGCATCACACTCGTTCATCGTCTGCTGGACGACAAGGTTCGAGTCACCATAGATGACCAGGCGCGTTGCTCCTCATGCCATGGATGAGGTCCTCGTATTCGGCTTCATTGTTGGAAGCTCCAAATTTCATCCGGAGGACGTACTTCATCTTGTCGCCCTGCAGGGATGTCAGTATGACCCCGATTCCTACTCCAGCCTCGCGCTAGGAGCCATCGAAGTGCATTGTCCATGATCGTGTCATATCTGGGGTGTCCGATAGCTATAGTTCCATACAATGGACGAGGAAATCCGGTAGGACCTGAGACTTGATCGCATGGAGCTTCTCATAGACTATGTCTAGAGGGTACAGCTCGATGCCCCATAAGGCCACGCGTCCTGTGGCTTCCGGGTTGTTTAGGATGCTGTTTTGTTGGCGTCCTCTGTTTTGTTGGCGTCAATACCTCGCTGAGGTAGTATATTGGGCATTGGACCCCGTGGGTCTTGCCATCTTCGGGTCGTTTAACCGCGAGGACAGTGCTTACCACCTGATGTGTGGCTGCTATGTATAGCAGGAGAGGCTCGAGCTCCTTTGGTGTGACCAGGACGGGCGAGGTGGAGAGAAGCCACTTCAGATCTTCGAATGTGTCGTCCGCTTCAGGTGTCCATTTGAATTTATCTGCTTTGCGTAGCAGCTGATAGAAAGGCATGACCTTTTAACCCATGTGGCTGATGAATCTGCTCAGCGCCGCGATGCGTCCAGCGAGCTGCTAGACACCTTTGAGGTTCTTCAGTTTCTCCATGGCCACTATAGCCCAGATTTTCTTCGGATTCGCCTCAATTCCTTGCTGGGAGATGAAATAGCCAAGCAGTTGGCCAGATGGGACGCCGAAGGCGCACTTTTCTTGGTTCAGCTTGATCTTGTAGTGATGTGAAGTCCACGCACATCCGCAGGATGTTCGTGTACTTTTTAGGGACCATCACAGTGTTGGCCAGCCACTCGCTTTCCTTAATCTCCCTGATGAAATTAGCGTCGAGCAGTCTATTGACTTCGACTCCGATGGCTTCATCCCGTGGCTCGAACAATCGTCGGATGGACTGTTTGACGGACTTGGCATCTGGGAACACATTGAGTGCATTCTCTGCGAATTCCCTAGGAACTCCTGGCATGTCCGCAGGACACCAGGTGAAGATTTCCCAGCGCTCATGGAGTAATTCGACGAGCGCACTTTACTATGCGGCGCTGAGGTCGTTAGCGATCAGAACCGTCTTGGAGGCATCCGTCGGGTGGACCTGCACCTTTTTCGTGTTGACTGTTGAGTCGAATGACATGTCGGGTGCGTTTTGCCTTGAGACTAGGGGTGCCCCATTGTCTGTCACCTCTCGAAGCCTTGTGAGCTCCTCCTGCATGCCGAATGACTGGGAAATTCTGTTGAAGTCCCTGTCGCAGTGATCGGACCGGGTGAAGCTCCCGGGGACCGTGATGACGCCCCTAGGTCCTGGCATCTTGAGTAGTAGGTATGCATAGTGCGGTACTGCCAGGAACCTTGTGAATGCCACACGCCCGAGGATGGCGTGGTATTGTGATGGACAATCCACCACTTCGAACTCGAGTCGCTCGCACCGAAAGTTGTCGTGCTTGCCGAAGATGACGTCGAGACATATCTTTCCCAGGGGAAATATGCCCTTCCCTGGGATGGTGCCATGAAACATTGTGTCTGATTGTTCCAGGCTGCACAGCGGGATCCGCATTGCTGCTAAGGTGCTGGCGAACATCAGATTGATGATGCTGCCGTTGTCCATGAAGACGCGGCTCATCTTGAATCCTCTGATATGCGCCTCCAGCACCAGGGCAACATGACCTGGGCGAGGGATCTGGCAGGGGTGATCTGAATGGCTGAATGTGATGCAGGACTCCAAACGACTGAGGTACTCAGGGATCGTGGGTGGAGCGGTCACAGCCAAGCTGACCTGGCGGGTGATCTTCTTTTTTACCCTATTTGTTGGGCGCCCCTTTTGGATCATCAATGACCCTTTCGGCGCGGGGTACCCGTTTACGCCGTTGTTCTGTGTCGGTGCGAACGGGTGATTCGAAGGTCCCACGGGTGGTGGTGGAGGAGCTCCGTGAGCTATGTCACCTGGTGCAGGTGCGTGTCCGAACCGTGTGCAGGGCATGTCTCATCTGGGACAAGCTCTCGCTGAGTTTCTGAAACTCGCGGTAGTCTTTGAGCATGTGGCTGGCCTTCTTTTTGCCATCCTGCTTGTCGATGTAGAAGTGGATGGTGCATGGGCCCGACAACTTGTCGTATGCCGAGGGCTCGTCGTCGCGGCCGCGGCGTTGCCACGTTTGCGTCTGGCGTCCTCCATCACGGAAGTTGTTTCCACGGTATCCGCCGCTGGGGCGGTTGCTTTTGTTGCAGCGATCGGTGTAGCCAGCCGTGACCATGTTAGGTCTGTCGCGACTGCCGTAGACGCACGATCTTCGTTTACTGTGGCGCTCGCATCGGCGGCCATAGTCATCTTCCTCATCCGAGTGTGCTCAGTGGACAGAGTCCTCGCCATCTGCCCACCTGTTGGCGATGTCCATGAGGTGGTCAAGCGTCTTGGGCTTGACGCGCCCAAGTTCTTCCTTGAAGTCTTGGCGCTTGATGCCATCTTTGAAGGCGTCGATCGTTCTCTCCTCGGAGATGTGTACCGTGGAGTTCTTGATGTTGGACCAGCGTAATATGTACGAGCGAATGGATTCGCCCGTTCGTTGAGTGCAAGCTCGCAGCTCTTCGATCGACGCTGGCCTCTTACTGGTACCCTTGAAGTTTTGGATGAAACTGTACTCCAGTTCCTCCCAGCTTCGGATGGATCCCGAGGATAGGCTGCTGAGCCAGATCCGGGTTGCGCCTGTCAGTTGCAGCTGAAGGCATTACATAGCGGTGTTTTTGTTTCCGCCGTGCATCTTGACGGATGACAGGTGGTCGCTGAGCCACGCATTAGGGTCTTGCGTGCCGTCGAACTTCAGAGTATCCGAAGGAATCTTGAATTTTTTCGGCATCCGCGTCCGCCGAACGGATCTGCTAAACAATCGAGCTCCGCAGAGTTCTCCTTCGTCGTCATCCTCTTCGGATTCGGATGAGCACACGCGTTTGGCGCGTGCCTTGTCGACCTTGCGCTGAGCGAGGTCGTTTCGAGCATCATAGTCGCGGCTGCGATGTCGTGGACTCTTGCATCGCCGCGGTAGGTCATGCTCGTCCTCTTCGGATGAGGGTGTGGGACTGTGATTGAATCTGACCGCAGCCTTCTTTTTTGGCTCCGCATGATCCTCCTTGTGGAGCGCAGCTCCAACAAGTCCGAGTCCGGCTAGTGCAGACTTCTGCATAGCTCTCTTCGGGTCCCCCACCGGAGGTGGATGGGACACGAGATATGTGGCGGCTGCCATGATCGCAACTTGTGGTGTCTTTAGTATGACGTTTCCGTTGGCGTCCATCTCCATGAAGGACGTGTTGAGGGTTCAAGTCACCTCACGACGTGCAGCGGGATCCATGTTCTCTACGCCAGAGCGATGCTTGTTGGCATTGTTGCCATGCGAGATGGAGCCGCCAACAGCAGAGAGCGCAGCTCGCCGCGCGCTGGACTCCGAGGCCGCTTTCTTGCGTTTGTCGACTACCTCTTGCATATTCACCTGCTTTTTGTGCTCTTCAATGAGGAGCAGGTGCTTTGCCATCAGTAGGTCCCGTGAGGCACCCACAGGCAGGATTTTGTTGCCCGCCACGGCTTCGCGTGCTTGGTTCCATCCTTCCTCGCTGAGGTGGATTACTCGACTGACATCAGGGTCGTCCTCATTTGGTGGGGGGGATGGTTGCCTCCTGTTTTTGCCGTTTCTACCCCGCGGGTTAGGTGGCGGTACGTGAGCACCCGAACCTGGTGGTTGTTGCTCGTTGTCGCTTTGGATGACCATGGCGCATTGGTAGCGTCCGCGGACTGGATCACTGCTGTCGTAGCTTTTGGATCCGGAACCGTAAGTCCCTTCATCCGACGGGGGATCGCACAGATTTGAGTTGCAGCTGTTGCTGTCGTATGACTCATCTGTCGATGTTGTCGTGCATAGCACGTTGGGATGTGGGGCCCATGAGGTGGGCCTGATCGATGGCAGAGGAACCCGCTCTGGGAGGCGGAGGGTGCCGGTATGTCCCACGTGGAAGCAGAAGCTTCCAAATAGGATCTCGAGCCCGTCGCCTACGGGCTTGAAGTCCTTCAGGGTGGCTAGCGAGTGGGCGGTGAAGTCGAAAGCGCCGAAGAGGATATGGCTCTCCATCACCGAGGAGTTGTAGATTGCTTTTGTCGGGACCGTCATGATTGCCAATCAGCTCCCCGATTCCCACAGACGGCTGGCTACACCAATCGCGGCTGGCTATGCCGATCGCCGCAAATAGGGCAAACACACCTGATTGTGGGATTTAACAATTAGCTGCCTCTTCAGATCTTCAAACGCCGATCTCCATCGTGTACCCATTTACCCTCACTACCCGTTTAAACTCATCATACTAGGTCGATTATAATTTTTTTGCTGCTATCTGGATATTTAAAAGATGTAGTGCTGACTATTTGTTTTTTCTTTGCATAGATCTCAAAATGGAACATTGAACATGTTGGTATGCACAACCTCTTCTATAGGTTCACAAGCGCGATGTCATTGTTTTCTTATTTGGTGCTGGTTCATCCTAAGGAACGACATAACTATCCTCTACTGTATAGTTCATTCGTGGTTTGAGTTCATACTATGAAAGTTTTCACATGATGCCATATTATTTCTGTCTCATTCATTATTAGCTACGAAAGTAACTGCATGCCCATTCTAGGATATACTGCTGCTTCCATATATATTTGTTGAAATGACCTGGCTAGTTTATATTAGCTAAAGTTCTAGGAAACACTCTGTTCGATTGCTCAATTCATTTGTAGGCACACTTGTGTAATGCTTGCTTGTCCTGTTCTATAGGTCTACCAGCAATGTCATTATATTTAATATCTAATGGTTCATCCTAAGCAGCGACATAGCTATTCTCTACTGTATATATAGTTCATTCATAGTTTACATTCTTGCTCTACAAATTCTTTTATGATGCCTTTATAATTTCTATGCGGTTCTTAGCTACGATAGTAACTGCATGCCCATTGTGTAGCTCACCACAAATTCTGGGTCACCCAACGTCTCTTGCATTCCAAGATAAATGACTTCTTCCATATATATTTGTTGAAATGACCTGGCCAATTTATATTTGCTAAAATTCTAAGAAACACTTTGATTGATTGCTAATTTCATTGTAGGCATACTTTCCTAATGCTTGCTTGTCCTCTTCTATAGTTTCGCAAGAGACGCCATTATTTTTCTAATCTCGTGTTGGTTCAACCTAAGCAACAACATGACTATCCTCTACTGTGTAGTTCATTCGTGGTTTGCATTCCCGCTCTGCAAGTTCTCGCATGATGCCATTATAATTTTTGTCTCGTTCATTCTTAGCTATGAAAGTAACTGCATTCCCATTGTGTAGCTCACCGCAAATTCCGTGTCACCCAGCGTCTCTTACATTCCAAGATATACTACTGCTTCCATATATATTTGTTAAAATGACCTGGCAAGTTTATATTTGCTGAAATTCTAGGAAACACTCTTTTAGATTGCTCAACTCATTTGTAGGCATACTTGTGTAATGCTTGCTTGTCCTGTTCTACAGGTTCACAAGCAATGCTATTATATTTCATATCTAATGGTTCCTCCTAAGCAGCAACATAGCTATCCTCTGATGCATATATAGTTCATTCATAGTTTGCATTATTGCTCTACAAGTTCTCTTATGATGCCTCTATATATTTCCATGCGGTTCCTATCTACGACAGTAACTGC
The DNA here is from genome assembly GCA_916181665.1 of Avena sativa. Classification (NCBI taxonomy): domain Eukaryota; kingdom Viridiplantae; phylum Streptophyta; class Magnoliopsida; order Poales; family Poaceae; genus Avena; species Avena sativa. The sequence goes on from OV702280.1 coordinate 99,580,983, forward strand.
ATGCCCATTGTGTAGCTCACCGCAAATTTTGGGTCACCCAACATCTCTTGCATTCCAGGATAAATGACTTCTTCCATATATATTTGTTAAAATGACCTGGCCAGTTTATATTTGCTGAAATTCTAAGAAACACTTTGATTGATTGCTCATTTCATTGTAGGCATACTTGTCTAATGCTTGCTTGTCCTCTTCTACAAGATTGCAAGAGACGCCATTATATTTCTAATCTGGTGCTGGTTCATCCTAAGCAACGACATAACTATCCTCTACTGTGTAGTTTATTCATGGTTTGCGTTCCTACTCTGCAATTTCTCGCATTATGCCATTATAATTTATGTCTCGTTCATTCTTAGCTACAAAAGTAACTCCATGCACATTGTGTAGCTCACCGCAAATTCTTAGTCAACTAACGTCTCTTGCATTCCAGGATACACTACTGCTTCCTATATATTTGTTGAAATGACCTGGCTAGTTTATATTTGCTAAAATTCCAGGAACACTCTGTTTGATTGCTCAATTCATTCGTAGGCACACTTGTGTAATTCTTGCTTGTCCTGTTCTACAGGTTCACAAGCAATGACATTATATTTCATATCTAATGGTTCGTCCTAAGCAGCAACATAGCTATCCTCTATATATAGTTCATTCAGGCTTTGCATTCTTTTTTCTACAAGTTCTCTTATGACGCCATTATAATTTATATTCGGTTCATAGCTACGATAGTAGATGCATGCGCATTGTGTAGGTCACCACAAATTCTGGGTCACCCATAGTCTCTTGCATTCTAGGATAAATGACTCCTTCCCTATATATTTGTTGAAATGACATGTCTAGTTTATATTTGCTGAAATTATAAGAAACACTTCGATTGATTGCTCATTTCATTGTAGTCACACTTGTGTAATACTTGTGTGTCCTCTTCTATTGATTCGTTTGGGATGCCATTATATTTCTAATCTGGTGCTGGTTCATCCTAAGCAATGACATAACTATCCTCTATTGTGTAGTTCATTTGTGGTTTGCATTCCTTCTCTCCAAGTTCTGGTATGATGCCATTATAATTTCTATATGGTTGACTCTTAGGTACGACAGTAACTGCATGCCATTGTGTAGCTCACCGCAAATTCTGAGTCAGCCAACATCTCTTGTTTTCCACAATATACAACTATTTCCATATATATTTTGTTGGAATAACCTAGCTAGTTTATAATTGCTGAAATTCTAAGAAACACTTTGTTTAATTGCTCATTGCATTGTAGGCACACTTGTCCAATGCTTGCTTGTCCTGTTCTACAGGTTCATAAGTGACGCCATTATATTTCTTATATCGTTCTAGTTCGTCCTAAGCAACGACATAACTATCCTCTACTATATAGTTCATTTGTGGTTTGTATTCCTGCTCTACAGTTTCTCGCATGATGCCATTGTCTAGTTTATTCTTGTATATATATATTTTGGTTGATATGACCTGGCTAGTTTATATCTGCTGAAATTCTAAACCACATACATTGTTATATTTCTTGTTTCACGATAGACACACTTGTTTAATGCTTTCTTGTCCTGTTTGTTTGACGTGATGGTTAATATATTTGAATCATTGGCCAGTAGTAAACTCCAGTTCATAGATCATGCCGTATCAGCTAAATGAGTAGTTTGCCTTGTTTGATGTATTAACTTGTTATTACTTAGTTTTAGACTACAATTATTTTTATTTCCACCAAAGAGGGGGCTGCAAGATCATGTCTCAAGGTTGTTTTCGAATGTAGATGTCACTCAAAAGGGAGATGCAAGTGATAGATGGAGAAATAAAATTGAGGACTGTTATCAACTCTATTGTAAACTGAAATGCTGAATTTGCTTTCCCTTGAGTTGATAATATGTAATAATTTTAAGTAGTTTGCATTTGATGTAATATCTTGATAAATCACATAGGCCGTGTAGGCATTTAGTTGAAATCGTCGACACAGAGCCGTGTAGGCATTTAGTTGACATCGTCCACACATAGAGGTAGGCGGTTCCATACTTGTGCTAGCCAGGTTGATTAGGATAGAGTATCGTGCTTTGTATTTGCCCGTCTTGTATTAGGCCGCCGCTGAATAGTAAAAATGCTCACAAGTTGTAATCCTTTTATGATATCGGAAATGGCTCTAGAAATGGAGAAACTGTAAAAGTAACGGGCCTGACCCACACGCGTGCTTATTAACAGTAAATGGACAAAATAGTAACAGGCTGAAATAATAATCGACAAAAGAAGTAACAAGCCGAAACAGTAACCGACCAAAACAGTAACAGGCCAAATGGTATCCGACAAGAACAGTAAAAGGACAAACCAGTAATAGCCCGAGAACAGTAATGGACCATAATAGTAAGAGTGTCAGAAGCTTAAATAGCCAAAACATTAATGGGCCAGGCTAGAAAAACGCCAAAATCATAGCAGGCCAGAACAGTAACAGGTTGAATTGCCCCATGAAGGAACAATAACTGGTCGAGAAACCTACCAGGCCAAAAAAAGTAATAGGCCAGAATATGCGCAGAGCATTTATGGGCCCGAAAGTTTATGGGCCACAGCGGATTGCATAAATGGTCCCACTCAAACAGTGCAGAACTGTACCCACTCAAATAGTGCAGAACTATACAGTAATGGGCTAGAATGGTTATGGTACAAAGTGAGCTGGCCAAACGGGCACAATTCAAACGGTATAGAGAGAAACACCAATGGCCCTACATTTCATGGGCCTTACAAATGGGCCCATATCAAACAGTGCAGGTTGAAATAGTAATGGGCCCGAAAGTTTATGGGCTGCAGCGGGCTGCAGTGGGCCCATTTGTAATTGTACATGATGAAACAGTAACAAGCCATGACACTACTGGGCTATCTTAATAGGCCAGCCCACTTAATGATTACCAGGCCTTGGCTGGGCCTGGCTTTTACCACGGTTGAAGGGAATATGCCCTGAGAGGCAATAATAAAGTGTTTATTATGTGTATTCCAAGTATATGATAGATGTTTATTTTGCATGCTATAATTGTATTAATACGGAAACGTTAATACATGTGTGTTTAATAAACAAACAGAAAGTTCCTAGTTATGCCTCTCTCATAAACTAGCTCGTTGATTAACAAGATGATCAAGGTTTCCTGATCATGGACATTGGATGTTGTTAATAACGGGATCACAACATTAGTGTAATGGTGTGATGAACATTCATCCGAAGTATAGCATTACGATCAAAGTCATTGAGTTTATATTGCTATAACAACTTACGAAGTGATCCTAATCCTTAGACCATGAGATCATGTCAATCACTAACACCGGAAGAGTTTCTTGATAACATCAAACGTCACACCGTAACAGGGTGATTATAAAGATGGATTCAGAACTAATAAAGTGTTATGTTGAGGCTCATGGATCGAGAGTGGAATTTGTTCATCCCGATGACGGATAGATATACTCTGGGCCCTCTCGGTGATATCACATTGATTAGCTTGCAAGCAAGTGATTTGATCACTAGAATGTTATATCACAGGAATGAGAAAAGAGTGCATGTCGGTAACGAGATCAAACTAGGTATGGAGATACCGATGATCGAATCTCGGACATGTAATATATCGTGAAACAAAGGGATTAAGATATACTAGCGTAAAAGGTTCCGACGATCACAAGAAAGTCATCGTTGAATGTGTGGGAGTCAGTATGGGTCTCCAGATCCCGCTTCTGATTATTGATCCGAGAGGGGTCTCGATCATGTCCGCATTATTCACGAACCGTAGGGTGACACACTTAAGAGACACCGACATCCAATTGGAGCAAATGTTTCATGCCGAAAGAATGAACAAGCGCAGGAATTTATTTCACTAGATACCGAAACAGGTTTTCGGGTGAAATTGCATAAAGTGGTTATGCATGTGAAATAGAATTCTAGCAAGGGGTTATTTGTGAATGTTTGTCATTAAAGTAATTGACAAAATTCTGAATAAAATAAAAGAGTTTTATTTAATGAGAGTTTGCATTAAATTTGGTGGAAATTTAATGGGAATTTGAGTGGACTTTTGAGTGGAGGGAATTTAAAGGGCATTTTGTGAGTGGAGTGTCCACCCACATGAATGAAGGAGGGGAGGGGGCAGCCCCCATGGCCGGCGGCCACCCCCTTGGGTGCCCCCCCTCCTCCTATAAAAGGAGCCCCCCTCCTCACTTGTCTCTCACACCTCCTCTTGAAGGATCTCTCTCCCCCTCTAGAATTTATCCCCCATGGTCTCGGACTAGCGAGATACATGTTCCCGGTGGCTATTCGGCAAGAAAGAGTTGTGCTTCCGCTGCATCGCTGGAGCGAGGAGGCGGAGGTTGCTCGGTGCCTCGAACGTGTGTGCGAGCACGGATGCGCTGCTGATTTGCGGCGCTAGGACTTCCTCTCGATCTTGAGATCGGCAAGAGATCGTCTACATCAACCACGAGTTGAACTCGTTAAGCTTTGTCGGTCTTCAAGGGTATGTTCTCTACGGATATACATCCGCCCGTTGTTTGTATCTAGTAGATAGATCTTGGTATATAGTTCACATCGTAGGAAAATTTTTGTTTTCTATGCTGCGAACCCTACAGTGGTATCAGAGCCGGATCTATGCGTAGATACTTTACACGGGTAGTACACATATGAGTATGTGGGCGATGATGATCATGTTGTTGCTCCTTTGTTGTAATTTTGGATATTGGTGGCATAGTGGGATGAAGCGGCCCGGACAAACTTTACATGTCCTCGCACATGAGACCTGTTCCACGCTTGACATGCAACTAGTTTGCATAAGTGGCTAGCGGGTGTCTGTCTCTCCTACTATAGTCAATATCTATTTTGCAAGCGAGTTGTCAACAATTTGATTATCCTCGTTGTGGTTCATGTTCGTAGGTAAGAACGGTTCTATCTCGAAAGCCCTAAGCCACGTAAAACTTGCAATGGATAAATTAGAGGCGTCTAGTTTAGATTGTTGCTGGGCTAGTGTTATGATATGGTAGTGTTGTAAGTAGAAGTATGAGATGATACTCTTACAACACACATAGCGTGTAAAATCCATAGACCTTGGATTTACACATATAGGTATGATAGTGATCATACCACGATGCACATGATAGAGATCATCTGCGGGAACCATATAATTTCACTAATAAACATATGATGTTTGATTGCATCTTATATTGCTTGTTTAGCGCTTTGTTAGCATAATAAGATGATCCCTCATTTAAATATCAAGATAAGAATGTGTTCTTCCTTTAGTATGCACCGATTATGTTTTCGTCGCTCCAAGACATCACGTGATGATCGGGTGTTCTTGGATCCACGACCATATTTCGGGTGTAAAATAGTTACACATGCGAATACTAAGGTTCTAACTTGGCGAGCCTAGCATGTACAGACATGGCCTCGGAACACGGACCGAAAGGTTAAGCATGAGTCATATAGTTGATATGATGCCCATTTGATGCTCGCCTTTGAAGCTATGCCGACTCACGTGATGATCGGACTTGGTGTAGTGGATTTGGTTCATGTAATCACCAAAAAGGCACGAGGGATGTCGTTTTTGAGTGGGAGTTCATTCGTAATAAAGATTAGTTGAACTCAATCTATCATACACTTAGTCTAAACTTTACAAATTCTGTTGTAGATGGCACCACCTGCTTTTAATTTCAATGTGTTCATGGAGAAAGAGAAACTAGCAACGAACGGTAGCAACTTTACCGAATGGGCCATGAATTTGAGGATTCTCCTCTCTGCTGCACAAAAGCAATATGTGCTAGAAGCGCCGTTAGGCCCCCCACCTTTTGATGATGCCCCTGACGAGGAGAAGAATGTCTATCAGACTCGTCAAGAGGACCAGAACTTAGTTCATTGCGGCATATTGTATGGGCTAGAGCCGGAACTTCGAAAGCGTTTCGAAAACGGCAATGCATTTGATACAATGGGTGAGTTGAAAATGATTTTCGACACACATGCTGCTGTAGAGAGCTACAACGCTTCAGAAAAGTTCTTTAGCTGCATGATGGAAGAGCACAGCTCCGTTAGTGAGCATGTACTCAAGATGTCGGGTTACGCCGATAAGCTTGTGTCCTTGGGAATATCGATTCCCATTGACTTAGGCATCCATCGTGTTCTGCAGTCTCTGCCACCTAGCTATAAGAGCTTCGTGATGAACTATAATATGCAAGGCATGAAGAAGTCTCTCCCCGAGCTTCTGTCAATGCTTAAAACTGCAGAAGTGGAGATCAAAAAGGAACATCAAGTGTTGATGATCAATAGGAACACTGGTTTCAAGAAAGACAAGAAGGGAAAACGGAAGGGAAGTAAGGGCGGCAAGCCGGTTGCCGCGCCTGAAAAGAAACCCCGAGTTGGACCTAAGTCTGATTCCGAGTGCTACTATTGTAAGGGGACTGGCCACTGGAAGCGCAACTGCCCCAAGTATCTGGCAGACAAGAAGGCCGGCAAGGCAAACAAAGGTATATATGATATACATGTTATTGATGTGTACTTGACTAGTGCTCGCAGTAGCACCTGGGTATTTGATACCGGTTCAGTTGCTAATATTTGTAACTCGAATCAGGGGCTGCGGAACAAGCGACCGCTAGCAAGGGGTGAGGTCAAGTTGCGTGTCGGCAATGGATCAAGCGTTGATGTGATCGCCGTCGGAACGCTGCCTCTCCACTTGCCATCGGGATTAGTTATAAACTTAAATAAATGTCATCTGGTGCCTGCACTGAGCATGAACATTGTATCTGGATCGTGTTTGATGCGAAGTGGTTATTCATTTAAATCCGAGAACAATGGTTGTTCCATTTATATGAATGAAATCTTTTATGGTCATGCACCGATGATGAATGGTTTATTCTATTAGATCTCGATGATAATGTTACACATATTCATAATGTTGATGCTAAAAGGATTAAACCTAATGATGATATATCCGCATATATGTGGCACTGCCGTCTAGGTCATATTGGCGTTAAACGCATGAAGAAGCTCCATTCGGATGGACTTTTGGAATCACTTGATTATGAATCATTTGATACATGTGAGCCATGCCTTATGGGCAAGATGACTAGAACGCCGTTTTCCGGTTCAATGGAACGGGCGACAGATTTATTGGAAATCATACATTCTGATGTATGTGGTCCAATGAGTGTGTCGGCGCGAGGTGGATATCGTTATTTTGTTACTTTCACGGATGATTTGAGTAGATACGGTTATATCTACTTGATGAAACACAAGTCTGAAACCTTTGAAAAGTTCAAGGAATTTCAGAATGAAGTGGAAAATCATCGTAATAGAAAGATCAAATTTCTACGGTCCGACCGTGGAGGTGAGTATCTAAGTTACGAGTTTAGCACTCACATGAAAGAGTGTGGAATTGTTTCACAACTCACACCTGCCGGAACACCACAGCGAAATGGTGTGTCGGAACGTCGTAATCGTACTTTATTAGATATGGTTCGATCTATGATGTCTCTGACGGACTTGCCGTTGTCATTTTGGGGTTATGCACTAGAAACTGCTGCATTCACTTTAAATCGGGCACCATCTAAATCCGTTGAAAAGACACCGTATGAATTGTGGTTTGGAAACAAACCTAAGCTGTCATTTCTTCAAGTTTGGGGATGCGATGTTTATGTGAAGAAACTTCAACCGGATAAACTCGAACCCAAAGCGGAAAAATGCGTCTTCATAGGATACCCTAAAGAAACTATTGGGTATTCCTTCTATCACAGATCCGAGGGCAAGGTTTTTGTTGCCAAGAATGGATCCTTTCTAGAGAAAGAGTTTCTCGCGAAAGGTGTGAGTAGTCGGAAGGTAGAACTCGAAGAGGTTGTGGAACCTTCTCTTCAAAGTATGACGAGTAGCGCAGCGCCGGAAGTTGTTCCGGAGTTGGCTCCACCTGTTGAAGAGGGAACTAATGATAATGATCATGAAACTCCGAAAGAGAGTACTACCGAACCTCGCAGGTCAAACAGGACGCGTGCAGCTCCCGAGCTGTACGGAAATCCTGTCATGAATTTCATGGTTGATGAAAATGATGACCCTGTGACGTATGAAGAAGCGATGATGAGCCTGGATTCCAACAAATGGTTAGAAGCCATGAAATCCGATATGGAATCCATGTATGAAAATCAAGTTTGGAACTTGGTGGAACTACCTCACGACCGAAAGGCCGTGGAGAACAAATGGATTTTCAAAAGGAAAACTGATGCTGATGGTAATGTGACCGTCTATAAAGCTCGACTTGTCGCAAAGGGGTTTCGACAAATTCAAGGAGTTGACTACGATGAGACTTTCTCTCCCGTAGCGATGCTAAAGTCAGTTAGGATTATGTTAGCAATTGCTGCATATTTCGATTATGAGATATGGCAGATGGATGTCAAAACCGCGTTTCTCAATGGGAATATTGAAGAAGAGTTGTATATGATACAACCAAAGGGTTTTGTCGATCCTAAGGATGCTAACAAGGTGTGCAAGCTTCAGCGATCCATCTATGGATTGAAGCAAGCATCACGAAGTTGGAATCTCCGCTTTGATGAGGTGATCAAAGAGTTTGGATTTGTCCAAACTTATGGAGAAGCTTGTATTTACAAGAAAGTGAGTGGGAGCAATGTGGCATTTCTGATATTATATGTGGATGACATATTATTGATCAGAAATGATATAGATCTTTTAAACAGTGTTAAAAGTTATCTAAACAGCAAATTTTCAATGAAGGACCTAGGTGAAGCGTCATACATATTAGGCATAAAGATCTATAGAGATAGATCTAGGCGCCTAATAGGGCTATCGCAAAGTACATACCTTGATAAGATTTTAAAGAAGTTTAAAATGGACGGAAGTAAGAAGGGGTTCTTACCTATGTTGCAAGGCAAGACATTGAGTAAGACTCAAAGTCCGGCTTCGGCGGAAGAAAGAGAGATAATGGACAAAGTCCCCTATGCTTCAGCCATAGGCTCTATAATGTACGCCATGCTATGTACAAGACCGGATGTGGCACATGCTATTAGTTTGACTAGTAGGTACCAATCGGATCCAGGTTCGGAACACTGGATAGCGGTCAAGAATATCCTTAAGTACTTACGAAGAACTAAGGATATGTTTCTTGTATACGGAGGTGAAGAAGAGCTCGTCGCTAAGTGTTATGTCGACGCTAGCTTTGACACCGATCCGGATGACTCTAAGTCTCAATCCGGATACGTATTTCTCATGAATGGCGGAGCGGTTAGTTGGAGGAGCTCCAAACAACCTGTGGTAGCGGGATCAACAACGGAGGCCGAATATGTTGCTGCTTCAGAAGCGGCTCAGGAAGCAGTTTGGATGAAGGAGTTCATATCCGAACTAGGAGTGGTGGCAAACGCGTTGGACCCAATGGTGATCTATTGTGACAACAATGGTGCCATTGCCAATGCCAAAGAGCCAAGGTCTCACAAGCATTCCAAACATATTAAGCGCCGGTTTCACTCCATCCGCGAGCATGTCAAGGATGGAGATATAAAGATTTGTAAAGTACATACGGATCTCAATGTAGCAGATCCGTTGACTAAAACTCTCCCTAGAGCAAAACATGATCAACACCAGAACTCAATGGGTGTTAGATTTATCACTATGTAACTAGATTATTGTCTCTAGTGCAAGTGGGAGACTGAAGGGAATATGCCCTGAGAGGCAATAATAAAGTGTTTATTATGTGTATTCCAAGTATATGATAGATGTTTATTTTGCATGCTATAATTGTATTAATACGGAAACGTTAATACATGTGTGTTTAATAAACAAACAGAAAGTTCCTAGTTATGCCTCTCTCATAAACTAGCTCGTTGATTAACAAGATGATCAAGGTTTCCTGATCATGGACATTGGATGTTGTTAATAACGGGATCACAACATTAGTGTAATGGTGTGATGAACATTCATCCGAAGTATAGCATTACGATCAAAGTCATTGAGTTTATATTGCTATAACAACTTACGAAGTGATCCTAATCCTTAGACCATGAGATCATGTCAATCACTAACACCGGAAGAGTTTCTTGATAACATCAAACGTCACACCGTAACAGGGTGATTATAAAGATGGATTCAGAACTAATAAAGTGTTATGTTGAGGCTCATGGATCGAGAGTGGAATTTGTTCATCCCGATGACGGATAGATATACTCTGGGCCCTCTCGGTGATATCACATTGATTAGCTTGCAAGCAAGTGATTTGATCACTAGAATGTTATATCACAGGAATGAGAAAAGAGTGCATGTCGGTAACGATATCAAACTAGGTATGGAGATACCGATGATCGAATCTCGGACATGTAATATATCGTGAAACAAAGGGATTAAGATATACTAGCGTAAAAGGTTCCGACGATCACAAGAAAGTCATCGTTGAATGTGTGGGAGTCAGTATGGGTCTCCAGATCCCGCTTCTGATTATTGATCCGAGAGGGGTCTCGATCATGTCCGCATTATTCACGAACCGTAGGGTGACACACTTAAGAGACACCGACATCCAATTGGAGCAAATGTTTCATGCCGAAAGAATGAACAAGCGCAGGAATTTATTTCACTAGATACCGAAACAGGTTTTCGGGTGAAATTGCATAAAGTGGTTATGCATGTGAAATAGAATTCTAGCAAGGGGTTATTTGTGAATGTTTGTCATTAAAGTAATTGACAAAATTCTGAATAAAATAAAAGAGTTTTATTTAATGAGAGTTTGCATAAAATTTGGTGGAAATTTAATGGGAATTTGAGTGGACTTTTGAGTGGAGGGAATTTAAAGGGCATTTTGTGAGTGGAGTGTCCACCCACATGAATGAAGGAGGGGAGGGGGCAGCCCCCATGGCCGGCGGCCACCCCCTTGGGTGCCCCCCCCTCCTCCTATAAAAGTAGCCCCCCTCCTCACTTGTCTCTCACACCTCCTCGTGAAGGATCTCTCTCCCCCTCTAGAATTTATCCCCCATGGTCTCGGACTAGCGAGATACATGTTCCCGGTGGCTATTCGGCAAGAAAGAGTTGTGCTTCCGCTGCATCGCTGGAGCGAGGAGGCGGAGGTTGCTCGGTGCCTCGAACGTGTGTGCGAGCACGGATGCGCTGCTGATTTGCGGCGCTAGGACTTCCTCTCGATCTTGAGATCGGCAAGAGATCGTCTACATCAACCACGAGTTGAACTCGTTAAGCTTTGTCGGTCTTCAAGGGTATGTTCTCTACGGATATACATCCACCCGTTGTTTGTATCTAGTAGATAGATCTTGGTATATAGTTCACATCGTAGGAAATTTTTTGTTTTCTATGCTGCGAACCCTACAACGGTTTCATTAACAGTTAACGACGTTAACTGGCCTTTAACGATGTTTGTTATGTGGCATTTTGCATGACGTCAGCAGTCAACGGGGCTGGCAAACAGATCTACGACGGAACGACTTTTCGTGATTGAAGGGTGCAATCCGCCACGGTCGAAAAAAACCATGGTAGATTAGTTTGTGACGGGGCTTCTACCATGAAGGGCATCCGTCGTAGAAGGCTTTTCAACCATGAAAAACGGACCTTCAACCACGAAAATCATCTTTTGTAAAAGGATATTTTTCTTGTAGTGTAACTAGAAGCGCTTCATGGGAGGACACCTTTGTGAAATAAAAGTTTTTACTCTTGTGTTAGTTTTTGTTTTGTTTGTTTTGTTTTTGTTTTTAATAAAGAGTGTTCACAAAGTACTATGGAGAGAGAAGAAGGAATTAAGGTAATCCTCGATCTTTTATTTACTAACACTTGGACTTAAGGGATTGCTCCTTTTATGAAGTCTATTTGTTGTTATTTTGTCATTTTCTAAGATGTGCAAGGCGCGTGAAGCTACTAACTAAATTCCACAAGTTTTTTTAGCTTCCAGGGCGCATAACGACCACTGCTACGACCATAAAACCCCGTACCTCGTGCCTATACCACATCGCAGCTCAGAAGAATAGAAAGGTTTTTTTATTTGCAAGACACAGTGTCCATAACAACCACTAGTACGACCAGAGGTGGTCGTACCGCTCGCCCATACCTTACCCCCCGAGCAAAACATCAACTTTCAAGAAAATGTACTGACCAAATTACGACCAGTAGTACGGGAGCGCACTACCATACCGCGCGCCCGTACCTAGTGCACTGCCGGAGGGAACCGTCGAATCAAGGTATGTCACTCGGTATGGGCGAGATCCGCGGTACCGCCTACCCATATCACGTACTCGGTCGTGATAACACCACAGGAAGAGGTAACCCTAAAATCCCCAAAACACAAATCTCTCTTTCTAGCTCCAAACTCCAAACAACCTCCATTGGATCTTGAATTCTATGTTTTATTTCTTTGATTTCTCACACCCATTCGATCTAAGGTATGTTTCTCCTATGATCCTCAACTTATTTGCATAAAAACCTTGCTCAATTTTTCACCATTATCAATCTAGACTTAGTGTCATGGTGGTGGCACGACAGATGCCATGGGTAGGCTAAAGTTGGGGCCAATATGCACTAGTGTGATCCAGGGAGTGATGATGTAGTGGTTTCTACACGCGAAGAATACTCTCACGATCTTTACTTTGATCAACAATGGTTACACTTGCTCCTTGAGCTGTATCAGAGAGAGGAGGAAGAATATCTCTAGAACTCTCTAAGTGTAAAATGAATCGATCCCCCCTCTAGGAGGCCCTGGCTCAACTTATAAAGGGGTGGCGAGGTTACATCTAGGGATGAGATGGACAACATATTCCCAGAATATGCTCTTCCCAAAGGGTTAATTCGGTAGGCGTCTTTACCTGTAGCCCTTCTATCCACGACAATAACCCAGATCCCACGACATGTGAACGTTGGACTCTAGGACTGTCACGTCCGTGACTCCTGTTTTGTCCCTCTGACCCTTATCTCTAGCACTTGGCTCTGCGTGGATTCCTGAGGGAGAGACAGAGCGCAGTGTTGACTTCGGGGCTTGATCTCTCCTTCTTGAGCAAGACTTCTCATGACTCGGCCTCGTACAAGATGACTCAGCCAAGATCATACCTACAAGTAGAAAACATTCTAGACATCGTGCCAACATACCTTATATGTCGGCCGAGTCAAGCCTTAGATGTTTTGCTCAGGGTAACCCGACGCTTATTCGGCTGGCATCAATTTCGTTAGGAATCGAGGATCTTTTAAAAATACCCTCTAAGGGATGGTTAGTCCAAGACGCAGAGTAACAAAGTTTTCTTTTGGAGAAACACTATTATTATGGGGCTATACACGCGGTAGAAAAATTACGCCAATCCATTGAGATATGGTATGCGACAAGTGAATATTTGAAATATGAAAATTTCATCTCGTACGGCTGAAGCAGAAACACACAAATTTTCAATGAATGTTAGAAAAAAAAGTTCAAAACTTCATTAGCCACTGGATTGGGTCGACTTGCCTTGAGGATATGAAATAAGAAAAATTCGGAATATATTCTTTGCTCTATTTTCATTCTTTTGGTTACTTCCCATGTAGCAAACCTAGCAATTTGAAGAATCCATACCTTGTGTTGTACACCAAACCTATCTTTTCTTGAGCTCGAGCTTTCATTGAAGGTATAAGCTCCTATATACATCTACTTTCCTTGATCATAATATAGGTTTTTTTATTTTATTCTAAATTCCAGGATAACTCAATAGAATTATTAATAAGACCCTCATATAACTCGGCCTGGTCGTTCTTTGACTCGGTCAATACCTTGGTGGGCTTTTCCCTTTTACCTTAGCTTGACCCTACCTGGGGTCTCAACGGCTTTAGTCGGGAAGGCCACACCAGGTCCACATTATCCGGATCTTTTACCCGTGTTGCTGACTTTCCCTTTAGTCGGCTAATCTTTGTTGCGTATTTTGCTACACTATTTGTGATCACGTACTGGATCTTACTTTTTTTGGCTTCGTCCGAGATTTATCTCACCGGCCGAGTTATTCTCATACGTTCAGGGTCTTTCCTCTTCCTTCCTTCATAAGCTTCTTCCATCCTACGTATCAATAATAATTGCGTGTTGCCTCAATCTTTGGGCTACTACAGTAATTACTGACGCGGGACAGTTATCCCTGTGACTTATCAAGTCACACAGTGACTCCTCGATTACCGCAGGATTAACTGCATGCCACCTTATCCTCTATGTCGACTAACTGAAGGGAATATGCCCTGAGAGGCAATAATAAAATGGTTATTATGTATATTCCAAGTATATGATAGATGTTTATTTTTCAACCTATAATTGTATTAATACGGAAACGTTAATACATGTGAGTTTAATAAACAAACAGAAAGTTCCTAGTTATGCCTCTCTTATAAACTAGCTCGTTGATTAATAAGTGATCAAAGTTTCCTGATCATGGACATTGGATGTTGTTAATAACGAGGTCACAACATTATTGGAATGGTGTGATGAACATTCATCCGAAGTATAGCATTACGATCAAAGTCATTGAGTTTATATTGCTATAACATCATACGAAGTGATCCTAATCCTTAGACCATGAGATCATGTCAATCACTAACACTGTAAGATTATCTTTATAACATCAAACGTCACACCATAACAGGGTGATTATAAAGATGGGTTCAGTACTACTAAAGTGTTATGTTGAGGCCCATGGATCGAGAGTGGAATTTGTTCATCCCGATGAAGGATAGATATGCTCTGGGCCCTCTCGGTGATATCACATTGTTTAGCTTGCAAGCAAGTGATTTGATCACTAGAATGTTATATCACGGGAACAAGGAAAGAGTACTTGTCAGTAACGAGATCAAACTAGGTATGGAGATACCGATGGTCGAATCTGGGACATGTAATATATCATGAGACAAAGGAATTAAGATACTCACGATCACAAGAAATTCATCATTGAATGTGTGGGAGTCAGTATGGATCTCCAGGTCCCACTTCTGATTATTGATCTGAGAGGGGTCTCGATCATGTCCGCATTATTCGTGAACCGTAGGGTGACACACTTAAGAGACACCGACACCATTTGGAGCAAATAGTTTCATGCTGAAAAGAATAACAAGCGCATGAATTTATTTCACTAGATACCAAAACTGTTTTCAATTGAAATTGTAGAAATAGTTTCTGCATGTGAAATAAAATACTATCAAGGGGTTATATGTGAATGTTTGTCATAAAATTAATTGACAAAATTCTGAATAAATAAAAAGATTTTTATTTAAAGAGAGTTTGCACTAAATTTGGTGGAAATTTAATGGGAATTTGAGTGGGATTTTTTTAGTGGAGAATTGAAGGGGCATTTTGTGAGTGGAGCTTCCACCCACATGAGTGAAGGAGGCAGCCACCATGGTCGGCGTCCACCCCCTTGGGTGCCCTCCTCCTCCTATAAAAGGACCCCCTCCCTCTCCCACTCACACCTCCTCGTGAAGGATCTCTCTCCCCCTCTAGTTTATCCCCCATAGTCTCAGACTAGAGAGATACATGTTCCCGGTGGCTTTTCGGCAAGAAATAGTTGTGCTTCCGCTGCATCGCTGGAGCGAGGAGGCGGAGGTTTCTCGGTGCCTCGGACATGTGTGCGAGCACGGATGCGTCGCTGATTTGCGGCACTAGGACTTCCTCTCGATCTTGAGATCAGCAAGAGTTCGTCTACATCAACCACGAGTTCAACCTCATTAAGATTTGTCGGTCTTCAAGGGTATGTTCTCTACGGATGTATATCCGCCTGTTGCTTGTATCTAGTAGATAGATCTTGTACATAGTTATTCCCATCGTAGGAAATTTTTTGTTTTCTATGCTGCGAACCCTACAGTGGTATCATAGTCGGATATATGCGTAGATGCTTTGCATGGGTAGTACACATATATATATATGTGGGCAATGATGATCATGTTATTGCTTCCTAGTTGTACTTTGGATATTGGTGGCATAGTGGGATGAAGCGGCCCGCACAAACTTTACATGTCCTCGCATATGAGACCTGTTCCATGCTTGACATGTAACTAGTTTTGCATAAGTGACTAGCGGGTGTCTGTCTCTCCTACTATAGTCAATAGCTAATTTACAACGAGTTGTCAACAATTTGGTTATCCTCGTTGTGGTTCATGTTCGTACGTAAGAACGGTTCTATCTTCGAAATCCCTAAGCCACGTAAAACTTGCAATGGATAAATTAGAAGCGTCTAGTTTAGATTGTTGTTGGGATAGTGTCATTATATGGTGATGTTGTAAGTAAAAGTATAAGTCGATACTCTTACAACACACATAACGTGTAAGTTACATAGACCTTGGCCTTACACATAAAGGAATGATGAGGATCATACCACGATGTACATGATGGAGATCGAGTGCAAGAACCATATCATTTCACTTATTCACATGTGATGTTTGTTGCATCTTATATTGCTTGTTTGGCGTTTTATTAGCATAATAAGATGATCCCTCATTTAGATATCAAGATAAAAATGTGTTCTCCCTTAAGTATGCATCGATTATGTTTCGTCGCTCCAAGACATCACGTGAGGGATGTCATTTTGAGTGGGATTTGATTCTTAATTTAGATTATTTGAACTCAATCTATCATAAACTTAGTCTAAACTTTACAAATTCTGTTGTAGATTGAACCACCTACTTTTAATTTCAATGTGTTCATGGAGAAAGAGAGACTTGCAACGAACGGTAGCAACTTTACCGACTAGGCCATGAATTTGAGGATTCTACTCACTGTTGCACAAAAGAAATATGTGCTAGAAGCTCCACTAGGCCCCCATCGTTCGATGATGCCCCTGACGGGGAAAAGAACGTCTATCAGACTCGTCAGGAGGACCACAACTTAGCTCATTGCGGCATATTGTATGGGCTAGAGCCAGAACTTCGAAAGCATTTAGAAAACGACAATGCTTTTGATACAATGGGTGAGTTGAAAATGGTTTTCTACACCCATGCTGTTGTAGAGAGTTATAATGCTTAAGAAAAGTTCTTTAGCTGCACGATGGCAGAGAACAGCTCCGTAAGTGAGCATGTACTCAAGATGTCGAGTTACGCCGATAAGCTTGTGTCCTTGGGAATAACTATTCCCATTGACTTAGGCATCCATCATGTTCTCCAGTCTCTGCCACCTAGCTATAAGATCTTCATGATGAACTATAACATGCAAGGCATGAAGAAGTTTCTCACCGAGCTTCTGTCAATGGTTAAAACTGCAGAAGTGGAGATCAAGAAGGAACATCAAGTGTTAATGATCAATAATACCACTGGTTTCAAGAAAGACAAGAAGGGTAAACAGAAGGTAAAGAAGGTTGACAAGCCGGTTGCCGTACCTGAAAAGAAACCCCGAGTTGGCCCTAAGTCTAATACCGAGTGCTATTATTGCAAGGGGACTGTTCACTTGAAGCACAACTGTCCCAAGTATTTGGCAGACAAGAAGGACGGCAAGGCAAATAAAGGTATATATGATATACATGTTATTGATGTGTACTTGACTAGTACTCGAAGTATCACCTGGGTATTTGATACTGGTTCAGTTGCTAATATTTGTAACTTGAATCAGGGGATGCGGAACAAGCGACCGCTAGCAAGGGGTGAGGTCAAGATGCGTGTCGGCAATGGATCAAGCGTTGATGTGATCACCGTCGGAACATTACCTCTCCACTTACCATCGGGATTAGTTATAAACTTGAATAATTGTTATCTGGTGCCAACTGTGAGCATGAACATTGTATCTGGATCATGTTTGATGCACAGTGGTTATTCATTTAAATCCAAAAACAATGGTTGTTCGATTTATACGAATGATATCTTTTATGGTCATGCATCGATGATGTATGGTTTATTTCTGTTGGATCTCGATAATAGTGTTACACATATTCATAATGTTGATGGTAAAAGGATTAAACTTAATGATGATATATCCGCATATATGTGGCACTGCCATCTAGGTCATATTGGCGTTAAACGCATGAAGAAGCTCCATTCGGATGGACTTTTGGAATCACTTGACTTCGAATGATTTGATACATGTGAGCCATGCCTTATTGGAAAGATGACTAGAACGCCGTTTTCCGGTTCAATGGAACGGGTGACAGATTTATTGAAAATCATACACTCTGACGTGTCTGGTCCAATGAGTGTGTCGGCGCGAGGTGGATATCATTATTTTGTTACTTTCATGGATGATTTGAGTAGATACGATTATATCTACTTGATTAAACACAAGTTTGAAACCTTTGACAAATTCAAGGAGTTTCAGAGTGAAGTGGAAAATCATCGTAATAAAAAGATCAAATTTCTATGGTCCGACCGTCGAGGTGAGTATGTAAGTTACGAGTTTAGCACACATATGAAATAGTGTGGAATAGTTTAACAACTCGCACCTGCCGGAACACCACAGTGAAATGGTGTGTCGGAATGTCGTAATCGTACTTTACTAGATATGGTTTGATCTATGATGTCTCTAACAGACTTTCCACTGTCATTTTGGGGTTATGCACTAGAAACTGCTGCATTCACTTTAAATCGGGCACCATCTAAATCCGTTGAAAAGACATCGTATGAATTGTGGTTTGGAAACAAACCTAAGCTGTCATTTCTTAAAGTTTGCGGATGTGATATTTATGTGAAGAAACTTCAACCGGATAAACTAGAACCCAAAGCGGAAAAATGCGTCTTCATAGGATACCCTAAGGATACTATTGGGTATTCCTTCTATCACAGATCTGAGGTCAAGGTTTTCGTTGCCAAGAATGGATCCTTTCTAGAGAAAGCGTTTCTCGCGAAAGGTGTGTGTAGTCGGAAGGTAGAACTCGAATAGGTTGTAGAACCTTCTCTTCATAATATGGCGAGTAGCGCAGCGCCGAAAGTCATTCCGGAGTTGACTTCACCAAATTAATAGGGAACTAATGATAACAATCATGAAACTCCGAAAGAGAATACTACCTAACCTCGCAGGTCTAGCAGGATGCGTGTAGCTCCCGAGCTGTACGGAAATCCTGTTATGAATTTCATGGTCGATGAAATTGATGACCCTGCGACGTATGAAGAAGCGATGATGATCCTGGATTCCAACAAATGTTTAGAAGCCATGAAATACGAGATGGAACCCATGTACGAAAACCAGGTTTGGACCTTGGTGGACTTACCTCGCAAACGAAAGGCCGTGGGAATAAATGGATTTTCAAAAGGAAAACTAATGCTGATAGTAATGTAATCCTCTATAAAGCTCGACCTGTCACAAAGGGGTATCAACAAATTCAAGGAGTTGAATCCGATGAGGCATTGTTTCCCATAGAGATGCTAAAGTCAGTTAGGATTATGTTAGCAATTGTTGCATATTTCGACTATGAGATATGGAAGATGGATGTCAAAACTGCGTTCCTCAATGGCAACATTGAAGAATTGTTGTATATGGTACAACCAAAGGGTTTTGTCGATCCTAAGGATGCTAACAAGGTATGCAAGCTTCAACGATCCATCTATGGACTGAAGCAAGCATCCCGGAGTTGGAATCTCCGCTTTGATGAGGTGATCAAAGAGTTTGGATTTATCCAAACTTATGGAGAGGCTTGTATTTACAAGAAAGTGAGTGGGAGCGATGTGGCATTTCTGAGATTATATGTGGATGACATATTATTGATCGGAAATGATATAGATCTTTTAAACAGTGTTAAAAGTTATCTAAACAACAAATTTTCAATGAAAGACCTAGGTGAAGCATCATACATATTAGGCATAAATATCTATAGGGATAGATCTAGGCTCCTAAAAGGGATATCGCAAAGTACATACCTTGATAAAATTTTAAAGATGTTTAAAATGTACGGAAGTAAGGAGGGGTTCTTGCATATGTTGCAAGGAAAGACATTGAGTAAGACTCAAAGTCCGCCTACGGCGGAAGAAAGAGAGATAATGGACAAAGTCCCCTATGCTTCAGCCATAGGCTCTATAATGTACGCCATGCTATGTACAAGACCGGATGTGGCACATGCTATTATTTTGACTAGTAGATACCAATCTGATCCAGGATCGGAACACTGTATAGCGGTCAAGAATATCCTTAAGTACTTGCGAAGAACTAAGGATATGTTTCTTGTGTACGGAGGTGAAGAAGAGCTTGTCGCTAAGTGTTCTATCGATGCTAGCTTTGACACAGATCCGGATGACTCTAAGTCTCTATTCAGATACGTATTTCTCATGAATGGTGGAGCGGTTAGTTGGACGAGTTCCAAAAAACCCATGCTGGCGGGATCAACAACGGAGGCCGAATATGTTGCTGCTTCAGAAGCGGCTCAGGAAGAAGTTTGGATGAAGGAGTTCATAACGGAACTAGGTGTGGTTGTGAGCGCGTTGGACCCAATGGTGATCTATTGTGACAACAATGGTGCCATAGCCATGCCAAAGAACCAAGGTCTCTAAATAATTCTAAGCATATTAAGCACCGGTTTCACTCCATCCACGAGCATGTCAAGGATGGAGATATAAAGATTTGTAAAGTACACACGGATCTCAATGTAGCAGATCCTTGACTAAAACTCTCCCTAGAGCAAAACATGATCAACACCAGAACTCCATGGGTGTTAGATTTATCACTATGTAACTAGATTATTGTCTCTAGTGCAAGTGGGAGACTGAAGGGAATATGCCCTAAGAGGCAATAATAAAGTGGTTATTATGTATATTCCAAGTATATGATACATGTTTATTTTGCATGCTATAATTGTATTAATATGAAAATGTTAATACATGTGTTTTTAATAAACAAACAAAAAGTTCCTAGTTATGCCTCTCCTATAAACTAGCTCGTTGATTAACAAGATGATCAAAGTTTCCTGATCACCGACATTGGATGTTGTTAATAATGAGTTCACAACATTATTGGAATGGTGTGATGAACATTCTTCCGAAGTATAGCATTACGATCAAAGTCATTGAGTTTATATTGCTATAACATCACACGAAGTGATCCTAATCCTCAGACCATGAGATCATGTCAATCACTAACACTATAAGAGTATCTTGATAACATCAAACGTCACACTTTAACAGGGTGATTATAAAGATGGGTTAAGTACTAATAAAGTATTATGTTTAGGCCCGTGGATCAAGAGTGGAATTTTTTCATCCCTATGACGGATAGATATGCTCTGGGCCCTCTCGGTGAGATCACATTGATTAGCTTGCAAGCAAGTGATTTGATCACTAGAATGTTATATCACGGGAACGAGAAAAGATTACTTGTCAGTAATGAGATCAAACTAGGTATGGAGGTACCGATGATCAAATCTCGGACATATAATATATCATGAGACAAAGGGATTAAGATACTAGCATAAAAGGTTCTCACGATCACAAGAAATTCATCGTTGAATGTGTGGGAGTCAGTATGGATCTCCAGGTCCCACTTCTGATTATTGATCTGAGAGGGGTCTCAATCATGTCCGCATTATTCGCGAACCGTAGGGTGATACACTTAAGAGACACCGACACCATTTGGATCAAATAGTTTCATGCTGAAAAGAATAACAAGCGCATGAATTTATTTCACTAGATACAGAAACTGTTTTCAGTTGAAATTGCAGAAATTGTTTCCTCATGTGAAATGAAATACTAGCAAGGGGTTATATGTGAATGTTTTTCATTAAAGTAATTGTAAAAATTCTGAATAAATAAAAGGAGTTTTATTTAAAAGAGTTTGCATTAAATTTGGTGGAAATTTAATGGGAATTTGAGTGGGATTTTTTGAGTGGAGAATTGAAGGGGCATTTTGTGAGTGGAGCTTCCACCCACATGAATGAAGGAGGGGAGGGGCAGCCCCCATGGCCGGCGGCCACCCCCTTGGGTCCCCCCTCCTCCTATAAAAGGAGCCCCTGTAACATCCCAAAAATATTAATCAAGGTTATCAAGTTCTAATCACCCAAGTTTAGGGCTAATAAAAACTATTGTTAATTAAAATCAATATGAGTGCATGTGTGTGTGATGAATGCATGAATGCTTGCAATGACTTGTTTGATTGCTATGAATGGAAAGGATTTGTTTAATGATGAAAACAACATCATCTAAATCATTTCCAAGCAGAATAAAATCAATAGAAATTCAAATATAAACAATATGAGCTAATGGTCATTTTGACCAAAGTTAACCACTAGGCCACTTTGAGTGTTTCTAGTCCAAATTTTCTAACATAAACAAATCCAATTATTTTCACCCCTTCCTAGACTAAATAAAAGTGAACCCAAGACCACTTTGCAAACCCACAGAAATAGATTACAAATCTATTGAAGTGACAATTCAAAATTGAATCAAGTGTAGGTACTAAGATCACCATTTCTCAAAAACCACTCAAACCAGTTCACCTTGACAAACCCAAGCAACCAGAGACTACCAAGTATGTGACCAGTGCACTCACCAAAATTCATCCAAAAATTTGAAACTAAATTTCTTTTGGCCTTTTTGTCAAATACTTAGTTAGCACAGTAAAACCTGCCTAACTATCACTATTTTTGATCAATGCTTTGTTCTCTTTTTGCACCCTACTCTCACCCCTTGTCTCCCCCTGTGACCACACTCCATTGACACAAGCTAGAACCGTACCCTTTGCACCATGGCGTGCGACCCGAAACCACCCCTTGCCAGCCGACCATGGCAATCTAGTAGGAGCCATCGTCGCGCCTAGCCACCATGTCAAGGAGGCAGCCCAACGTCCACCGCCACCCCCTGTCTAGCCCTCGCACGTAGCCAGACACTGGACCACAAAGAATGTGTCACGCCCAATGTCTCTACGCCATGCCGAGAGCACGCCAGAGCGCCGCATCCGACACGCTCGCACATGCCGCGCCCCGACTTCGCCGCCCATGCCTGCAATCACCACGACCCCAGGAACCTCCCGGACAGCCCCGTCCGCCGCTGCGTGATCTGTAGCACCCGTGCATTGTCAAAACCACCATCGGTGTCGGGCAGAGCATCGGCCGTTCCCGTCCATTCTCAATCGCCCCTTGTCGCGCCATTAAGTCCTTGAGCATCGCCAGGAGACAGTGCACCTTCCTAGCCTCCGAGCCATGCCGTTAGCTCACTACACGGTAGTCACCGACGAGCTCTGCCCATGCCGCACTGCCTCTCTCGTTCGGCCATAAAAGGAGGCCTCCCCAGCCTCAATTCGCCACACCATTCCACTCCCTACTCTCACAGAACCTCCCACACCTTTCCCCGGAGCAAGGCGAGCACCAGGTCACAGGAATTTCACGGGAGTCTGCCGCGGAGGAGGAAAAGAGGAGTTGTTGATTGGAGCTGCCCCAAGAGCTGCCGCAGCCACCATTTGAACCGCCGTCGTTGAAAACATCGTTCGCCCCCAACATCGATCCTAGCTGGAGCCCTGGTGAGCCTAACACGACCCCCACTGCCGTGTTAGGGTTCAGTCTTGCTGGCGCTGCCCGACAGAGATGACACACCCCAGCCGTTAGATTAGATGATAATCGCATGGTCTAGATTGCCCCTTACCGTTTCGCGTAGCCAGAATCGTTGACGCATGGGGTCATCACTTAACTCAGCCCGCGCGCTGCGATGTGCGTAGTGGGCCGGCCTAGTTAGTTCCAAGCCCGTTGGATTCAAACCATTTGAAATTATAGATCACCAAGGATAAAAATAACAAGGCAGAGACTTTTCTGCATTCAAACATTTTTCAAAAATCAACTACAAATGCTTTTGAGTTTATTCCAACTCCCAAAAATCACATTTGTTAATACCTTTCTGAATATATAAAAATATCTAGGTTTACTTGCAGAAATAATGGACAAGTCTTAAAGGATGGCCCATAGGCATTTCTAGTCGCATTAATTAATTAAAATAATAATGTTAAACCTTATTAAATTGTGACACCACTTTAAATCACAGTCCCAAGTATTAAAATATGTGGTGATGACATGTATCAACATGATCCCATATTTTAATTGGAGAGTATTAAATCTTAAGTAGTTTTTCAATGAGTAGAAATTACTTTTCCAAAATAGAATAAATAAGACTAAGGCTTTAACTCATGTGATGATTGTGATGATGCTAGATCATCTAGTGTGAACCTTGTGTGCCTAATAGAAGTAGTTAAGTATTGTTTGGTGATTGTCTACCTTGTATTTATTTATAAACACTAGTACCTACCAAGGATACGAAGAGGAAGGAGACTACTACGAAGAGGAAGTAGAGGAGAACTTCAATCACTGCACTACTCAAGGCAAGCCTCACAATTCAAGTTAAATTAGCAAGCTACCAACTAAGCAAACTATCTAATGCAAG
This sequence comes from Avena sativa, assembly GCA_916181665.1. Taxonomy (NCBI): domain Eukaryota; kingdom Viridiplantae; phylum Streptophyta; class Magnoliopsida; order Poales; family Poaceae; genus Avena; species Avena sativa. Next base: position 99,605,246 of record OV702280.1, read on the forward strand.
CCTCACAATTCAAGTTAACTTAGCAAGCTACCAACTAAGCAAGCTATCTAATGCAAGCCTCACAATACAAGTTAACTTAGCAAGCTACCACTTGCAAGTTTCTTAACCGTGCAAGCTAAGCTAACCATGCAAGTTTTACTTGCAAGCCTAAACCTACCAGATGCCTTAGGAATATTTGGTTATGCCACTTGATTATACCAAATCCCATTTTTACTTGCAAGCTATATTCTTTTATTTCTTTATCAAAGTTGTTTATTACTTTTAGTTAGTGTTCATGATATTTTGGAAGGATATTATAGGTAGCATAAAGAGAATAAAACTTGGCCTAAGTTAGATAGAACTAGATGTCATACTAAGGCATGAGACTAGATTTGGATAAGTCACACTTGATTATTACCCCTCATTAGTGATTACCCTCAACTTTAGTGGCTAGTGCTAAGCATAAAACTTGATCACTTTAGATGGGAATACTTGGTGAAAATGATTATGAAAACCTCAGAATGACGAGTCATTCTAATGAAATGTTTGACATGTGTTATGAACACTAGATGTTTTGATGATGAAAATGTTGAGGCATGAGCCTTAGCCCTTTATAAAACTGATGGTTGTGTTCAGATGCTTTACCATTCCAATGTTACCGTACAACCACAATACCCAAATTTCGGTAGGTCTTAACTAGAAGTTTATATATCTTAGTATGGGTTACCTTGCGGCCGAGGTTTGAGATGAGGCTACCTCGTGATGATTGTCCACTTGTGCAGTTCCCAAGATGACAGATGGTCATGGTTGGGAGGCCAAACTCATAGCGGAGGTGCCTATACTAGGGTGTGTAATTGAAAGGTTAGGATTGATTATCCGCATACTGAGTATGGTGATTCGGGATTGTTCCTGAAGGATGTATCGAATGTTGTGGTGAAAGTGTACCACCTCTGCAGAGTGTCAAACTATTCGAATAGCCGCATCCGCGGTTATGGACAGTTGGAGTGGCCATATTGTTCTGTCATCAGATGTTTTCAAAATGACTTGTGAAATGAATCATGAATTTTACTTGACCACAACCGGGTTGTGATATGAGAATTAATTTCCCACTTAGGTGCTGAAAGACATTAAATTAGTTTTCATTACTTCTAAACTCATTTAGAGATAAATCTGGCTTTTTGCAAAACAACCTAGAGCTTAGGATTCCTACTTGAACCACGTTACTTGTTAGTGATAGTTTGCGAGTACTTGAACCACGTTACTTGTTAGTGATTCATAGCTATTCCTATGGCCAGACTATGAGGAGGAATACCAGGATGATGGATAGCATGAAGTCTACGACAACTAGGATCATCTCCAATCGTCAGCATTGCATGTGACCCTGAAGATGGAGCTTCGCCCATTCTATCGTTATTATATTATTCCGCTGCGTTGATTGTATTAAGACTGGATCATCAGATCCTTTATTCGTAAGACCTTTACTATGGTTTGTAATGGATGATGAACTATGCTACCAATCTGTTATGTCTCGCAAAAATGGTAATCCTGGGATTGCGATGTATGGCACAACAGGCATCTGGGATTAAAAATCCGGGTGTTGACAAGTTGGTATCAGAGCCATCCTGACCATAGGAGACCCTAGTTAGAATGGACGCTTGAATAAAAAACTTAGTTTCAGAACAAAAGAGGTGAGTATTTATGAAAACCTATTCTCATTCTTATCACTCAGATTCTTTCATGAAAATACATGTCCTTCAAAAATTCTTGCAAACTTACATAAAATTTGACACACTTGATCACTCTACTAACTTACTCATCCTATATTATTATAGATGGACGTCAACTATAGCAAGTTCTACCAGTTGGGCAACGGAGGAGAGCTCATCTTTGAGCATGATTTGGACCAACTCTCGGAACTCTTTGAGAGCCCGCACCCCAAGTTCTTCGGAGCCCAGCTCAACGATGAGCAAGGAGGAGAATTACAGTGGCTGGTTGTTGCAAGTCTCAGAGGAAAGATTGAGGCACCCACCTCAGAGGGAATCCAATTCACCTTAAGAGAGAACAACTAGCTAGACGGACTCACCAGCGCGATGCAGGAAGATCTTGTCTATATGTGTGGGAAAAGCATCAATCAGATCAAGGGTACTCACTTCGAGTACTACGCAAGGCGTGATGCTATGGGATAGCCATTGGAGGTGCCAGGTCACCCGGAGCTGAAGCATCAAGTAGATCATCTTGACTTCATGCTGTATGACAGGCAGAAGGAATTGGACAATTCCCGCGCATACGCCAACCACAACTATGCCATTGCCGTAAAAAAGGACCAGACCCTTGCTATCCTTCCAAGGGAGCGCAAGTCATTTCGCGGTACGCGTGACAAGAAGGATCGCATCATTGCTCGCCTTTGTCACAAAGTGATAGACTTGGAGGAGACCATCCATGAGCGGGACATGCAGCTTGAGGAGAGGGAGAATGCAGGGGAAGATATCCGTGGAGACCCCTACTCCTACCTTAGTAATGACGATGACTTCCTAGAGGACCAAGCTATGGACTTCCACACTAATGATGACGATTCCGCCTTCATCAACGATGATGATGAAGCCACCTATTATGATGAGTAGTAGCACTTGAGCACTAGCATAGATGACAGTTGTATCTGGTCCCATTGTATCATAGTTTCACAGAATGGTTCTTAAAACCATATGTTTCCTTATTGTGGTGTGTGTTTGTATTGTGTTCTATGAATGAATGAATGAAAGAAAGTTGCTAGTTAGCAAAGCCAGAGTCAAAACTAAAAGTTTAAAAACTTTTAAAAAACAAACCCATGGACCTTAGAAATTTCCCTCTTGTCTCATGATCTATCTCAATCTTTAGATGCCTCGTGGAGGAAGCAGTTCATCCCCGGACCGAATGCTGCAAATCTTACAAATGTTGGTTTCGGACCGTGAAGCTGAAAGAGCCGAGCGTCAAGCCAACCTAGCCACCCTTCAACAGATAGCTCAGATGGCCAACAACAATCAAGTCCATGGAAACCAGGACAACCATGGATCCAAGCTCAAAAACTTTCAGAACACCAATCCACCCATCTTTAGTAAGTTTGAAGAGCCATTAGATGCGGATGACTGGCTGCAGACCATGGAGAACAATTTAGAAGTCACAGGAGTGGAAGCCAATGAGAAAGTACTGTTTGCCACCCATTATCTGGCAGGAGATGCAAGAGCTTGGTGGAATAGTATTCGCGCCATGAATGGAGGAAAGATGATGACTTAGGATGAATTCAAACTCAAGTTTAGCAGAACCCATGTGCCACCAGGTTTAATCAAGATAATGAGAGATGAATTCAGAGAATTGAAGCAATGGAGGATGACAATAGTTGAGTACCATGACAAATTTCTGTCATTAGCTAGGTATGCACTAGATGAGATTGACACTGAAGCAAAGAAGGAGAGATTCTTGAACGGTCTACATGATGATATGCAGACAGTGTTAGTCAATATCCTATTTGCTGACATTGAAGCCTTAGTGGATTCTACAATCCAGATGGAATACAAGATCAACCAAGACAATGAGGATAGCAAGAGTTGAAGGATGCATCAACCAGGAACCCACCATACCCCAAAGTATCGCCCTAACCCGTCTGCAGGATATGCCCCAAGAAAAAATAGACCCCCGATGACCCGTCCGAACTATCCCAACCGTGGAGGAGGAAACTCAAGGCCCAGAAGAAACCACAACAATAACCCCAGCAACTCCCACTACTTCAATCGTGCACCACCCAAAGTCAACAACCCCATCAACACCAATACTGCCCCAAGGACTAGAAGCAATGTTGTGCCTGTTGCAGGAAAAGACAAGTCTCAGGTGACTTGTTATGAATGCGGAACCAAGGGTCACTACTCCAATGAGTGCCCCAAGAAGCTTGTAGCATCCCCCAATGTGAATTCCCCAGCTCAACAGCAACGCTGTGTTCAGCCTGGAAGGAGATTTTCCCCAGGGAACTCGCTTAACCGCAATGGCCGTCTGTTTAACATTAATGCTGAAGAAGCCCAAGAAGCGCCAGATGTCGTGCTAGGTATGTTTTTTGTTAACTCAGTACTTGCAAGAGTGTTGTTTGATTCTAGAGCATCGCACTCGTTTGTTACAGAAGAATTTGCATGCACTAGTAAGATTCAACCAACAAAATTGAAGCATGTTATGATAGTTCAAATACATGGTCCAACCACCAAAGATAGAGAAATTTGCAAGGACGTACCTATCAGAATCCATGGCATAGATTTTTATGCTAATCTAATAGTACTCGGAACCAAAGGTTTGGAAGTAGTACTAGGAATGGATTGAATGTCGAAACATAAAGGATTAATCGACTGTGCCAAGAAAGCCATAACCATGACTAGTACCACTGGAGTATCAGTAGAGCATGTATCAGAAACCTTGCCTCGTCAATTCAAGTGCAACAAGAGTCTAGCCCAACCCACCATTGACCAAGTCAGAATAGTCTGTGAATATCCCGATGTATTCCTAGATGTATTTCCCGGTATGCCCCCATATCGGGATGTCGAGTTTATCATTGAACTAATCCCTGGAAATGGACCCATAGCTCAGAGACCTTATAGTATGAACCCGTCTGAATTAGTGGAGCTAAAGAAGCAACTAGATGCTATGCTGGAGATATGCCTAAATCAACCAAGTGCGTCGCCATGTAGATCACCTGTCTTGTTTGTGGATAAGAAAGATGAAGGTAACCGTTTGTGTATGGATTATCGCAAGCTGAATGATGTCACCATTAAGAACAAGTACCCACTGCCAAAGGTAGAAGATCTGTTTGACCAGTTGACCGGTGCCAGAGTATTTTCTAAGATTGATCTTAGAACCGGTTATCATTAACTCAAGATTCGCGTAGAGGATATTGCAAAGACTACCTTTACCACCAGATATGGACTGTATGAGTACATTGTCATTTCTTTTGGATTAACCAATGCCCCCGCTTATTTCATGAACCTCATGAATAAGATTTTTATGAACTTCCTGGATAAGTTTGTCATTGTTTTCATTGATGACATTCTGATCTATTCCAAATCAGAAGAAGAACATGAGCTACACCTAAGGACCATCCTTGAAACCCTTAGGGAGCGTTAGTTATATGCCAAGTTTAGCAAATGTGAGTTATGGTTACAGGAAGTAGGATTCCTCGGACATATCGTGTCAGCAGGAGGAATTGCCATCGACCTTGCCAAGGTTAAGGATGTTGAAGAATGGCAAGCCCCGACCACTCAAACCCAAGTTCGTGCATTTCTCGGATTAGCGGGATACTACCGCAATTTCGTAGAAGGATTTTCGAGCATCGCAAGACCCATGACCCAATTGTAGAAAAAAGATAAGAAGTTTGAATGGACGGACAAATGTGAAGCAAGTTTTCAAGAGCTTAAGAAGAGATTGATCTCAGCCCCAATATTGATAATGCCGGATATTACGAAGCCTTTTGATGTGTATTGTGATGCATCCAAGGTTGGTCTTGGATGTGTGTTGATGCAAGAAGGCAAAGTCATATCCTATATATCCCGACAACTGAAGCAACATGAGCAGAATTTACCAACCCACGACCTCGAACCAGCAGTCATAGTTTTAGCCTTCAAGACATGGAGGCATTACCTCATGGGAAACCGTTGTGAAATTTATTCGGATCACAAGAGCCTGAAATATATTTTCACCTAGAAGGATCTGAATATGAGGCAAAGGAGATGGATAGAGTTAATCAAGGACTATGACCTTGACATTCACTATCACCCTGGCAAAGCCAATGTGGTAGCAGATGCTCTTAGCAGATTGCCATGTCGCTTGAACACCATGATTCTGAAAGAGCAACAAAGTTTGCACAAGGAGTTGGAAGATTTCAGAATGGAGATAGTAAGTGAAGGATTTTTGGCTAGCATAGCACTTCAACCCACATTGATCAGTTAGATCAAGGAGGCGCAGGAAGGAAATGCTAGTATCGACGAAATCAAACGTCGTATCGATACAGGAAAGGTACCCGGATTCACCGAAGATGAAGAAGGAGTTTTGTGGTACAAAGGACATATCTGTGTGCCAGCAGATTCAGAGTTGAAACAAGCTATTTTGCAAGAAGCATGATACTCTTTATTCTATCCACCCCGAAGGAACGAAGATGTATCAGGACTTGAAGGAGCAATTTTGGTGGCATAAGATGAAGAGAGAAATCGGAAGCTACATAGCCAAATGTGATATCTGTCAGAGAGTCAAGGAGGGACATCTAAGACCCATAGGACTTTTGCAACCATTGCAGATTCTAGAATGGAAATGGGATTCAGTTGGAATGGATTTTATCACCGGTTTGCCTACATCTAGTAGGGGAAATGACTCTATCTGGGTCATAGTGGATAGACTGTCCAAAGTAGCCCATTTCTTACTGATCAAGACCACTTATCAGAGTTCGAAGCTAGCAGAGTTGTACATTGCTAGGATAGTCAGTTTTCATGGTGTCCAGAAGAATATTGTGTCAGATCGAGGAACCTAGTTTACCTCAAGATTTTGGAAGAAAGTCCAAGAAGGATTAGGAACCAAACTGGATTTCACCACGGCTTATCACCCTCAGACTGATGGACAAACGGAGCGAGTAAACCAAATACTCGAAGATATGTTGAGAGCTTGTGTGTTAGAATATGGATCAAAAAGGGAAGACTGCCTGTCTTTCATAGAATTTTCATACAACAAAAGTTATCAAGCCGGTTTGCAAATGGCCCCATTTGAATTTATGTATGGAAGAAAGTGTCGTACCCCTTTGAATTGGTTGCAAGTAGGAGAGAGTTAGATTTTCGGACCCGACATCCTACGAGAAGCCGAAGAGGAAGTTCACAAGATTCATGAGCACCTCAAGACCGCCCAATCTAGACAGAAGAGTTATGCTAACAAGAGACGTCGAGACTTAGCCTTCAATATCGGAGATTTTGTATATCTGAAAGTTTCACCCTTGAAAGAAATGCAACGTTTCCAACTCAAAGGAAAGTTAGCCCCAGATATATCGGACCCTTCAAGATTTTGAATCGCCGAGGAGAAGTATCGTATCAACTGGAACTGCCGGAGGAGATGTCAGCCATGCATAATGTGTTCCATATCTCGTTACTTCGCAAATGCCTAGAGGTCCCGGAGAAGACCGGAGTTTTCAAGAATATTGATCACAAGACCATAGAGATCAACGATGACCTAACATATCCCGAAGTACCCATTCGTATTTTTGAGGAAGCCTTCAGAACCACCAGGACCCAGAGTATCAAGTTTCTCAAGATCCAATGGAGTAACCACACTGAAGAAGAAGCTACCTGGGAGCAAGAAGATTACATTTGGACTGAGTTTCCAGATATCTTTAAATACTAGTTTTATTTTTCTCAAATCTTAGGACGAGATTTTGTTTAAGGGGGAATTTTTGTAGCATCCCAAAAATATTAATCAAGGTTATCAAGTTCTAATCACCCAAGTTTAGGGCTAACAAAAACTTTTGTTAATTAAAATCAATATGAGTGCATGTGTGTGTGATGAATGCATGAATGCTTGCAATGACTTGTTTGGTTTCTATGAATGGCAAGGATTGGTTTAAAGATGAAAACAACATCATCTAAATCATTTCCAAGCAGAATCAAATCAATAGAAATTCAAATATAAACAATATGAGCCACTTTGAGTCTTTCTAGTCCAAATTTTCTAACAGAAACAAATCCAATTCTTTTCACCCTTGCTAGACCAAGTATAAGTGAACCCAAGCCCACTTTGCAAACCCACAGAAACAGATTTCAAATCTATTCAAATGACAATTCAAAATTGAATCAAGTGTAGGTACTAAGATCACCATTTCTCAAAAACCACTCAAACCAATTCACCCTGACAAACCGAAGCAACCAGAGACTACCAAGTATGTGACCAGTGCACTCACCGAAATTCATCCAAAAATTTCAAACTAAATTTGTTACAGCCGTTTTGTCAAACACTTGGTGAGCACAGTAAAACCTGCCTAACTATCACTGTTTTTGATCAATGCTTTGTTCCCTCTTTGCACCCTACTCTCACCCCTTGTCTCCCCCAGTGACCACAATGCACTGACACAAGATAGAACCCTAAACTTTGCACCATGGCGTGCCACCCGAAGCCACCCCTTGCTAGCCAACCTTGGCAAGCTAGCAGGAGCCATCGCCACGCCTAGCCACCATGTCAAGGAGGCAGCCCAACGTCCACCGCCACCCCCTATCCAGCCCTCGCACGCAGCCAGGCACTGGACCACAGAGAACGCGTCGTGCCCAATGTCTCTGCGCCATGCCGAGAGCACGCTAGAGTGCCGCTCCCGACACACTCGCACACGCCACGCCTGACCTTCGCCGCCCGTGCCAACAATCACCACGACCCAGGAACCTCCCAGACACCCTCGTTCACCGCCGCGTGACCCGTAGCACCCGTGCGTCGTCAAAACCACCATCGGTGCCGCGCAGAGCGTCGACCGTTCTCGACCATTATCGACCGCCCCTTGCCGCGCCATTAAGTCCTTGAGCATCGCCAGGAGACCGTGCAACATCCTAGCCTCCGAGCCATGCCGTTAGCTCGCTACATCGTTGTCACCGACGAGCTCTGCCCATGCCACACTGCCTCTCTCACTCGGCTATAAAAGGACGCCTCCCCAGCCTCAATTCTCCACACCATTCCACTCCCCACCTCTCACAGAATGTCCCACACCTTTCCCGGAAACAAGGCGATCACCAGGTCGCCGGAATTTCACCAGAGTCTGCCGCGGAGGAGGAAAAGAAGAGTCGTTGATTGGATTCGCCCTAGGAGTTGCTGCAGCCACTGTTCGAACCGCCGTCGTCGACAACATCGTTCGCCCCCAACGTCGACCCTAGATGGAGCCCTGGTGATCATCACACGACCCCCACCGCCGCGTTAGGGTTTAGTATCGCAGGCGCTGCCCGATGGAGACGACACACCCCAGCCGTTAGATTAGTTGCTAATCGCACGGTCCAGATTGCCCCTTAACGCTTCGCATAGCCAGATTCGCTGACGCATGGGGTCATCACTTAACTCAGCCCGTGCGCTGCAATGTGCGCAGTGGGCCGGCCCAGTTAGTTCCAGAGCGACCCAGTTAATTCAAATTTAGATTTTTCCATTTAGTTTAAATTCTAGTATTGTCAGTAGATTAAAAAATTGATTCAGTGAGATTCACTAAACCGAATTGCATGAAACTAATTTTGCTAGAAAGGTATTGAATTTGTTAATCCAAGCCCGTCGGATTCAAACCATTTGAAATTATAGATCACCTAGGGTAAAAATAACAATGCAGAGACTTTTCTGCATTCAAACATTTTTCAAAAGTCAACTATAATTGCTTTTGAGTTGATTCCAACTGTCAAAAATCACATTTCATAATACCTTTCTTATTTTATAAAAATATCTAGGTTTACTTGCAGAAATAATGGACAAGTATTAAAAGAATGCCACATAGGCATTTCTAGTCACATTAATTAATTAAAATAATAACGTTAAACCTTATTAAATTGTGACACCACTTTAAATCACATTCCTAGGTATGAAAATATGTCGTGATGACTTGTGTCAACATGATCCCATATTTTAATTGGAGAATATTAAAATCTTAAGTAGTTTTTCAATGAGTAGAAATTACTTTTCCAAAATATAATAAATAAGACTAAGGCTTTAACTCATGTGATGATTGTGATGATGCTAGATCATCTAGTGTGAACCTTGTGTGCCTAATAGAAGTAGTTAAGTATTGTTTGGTGATTGTGTACCTCGTATTTATTTACAGAGGCTAGTACCGACTAAGGATACGAAGAGGAAGTAGACTACTATGAAGAGGAAGCAGAGGAGAACTTCAACAACTGCACTACTCAAGGCAAGCCTCACAATGAAAGTTAACTTAGCAAGATACCAACTAAGCAAGCGATCTAATGCAAGCCTCACAATGCAAGTTAACTTAGCAAGCTACCAACTAAGCAAGCTATCTAATGCAAGCCTCACAATACAAGTTAACTTAGCAAGCTACCACTTGCAAGTTTCTTAACCATGCAAGCTAAGCCAACCATGAAAGTTTTACTTGCAAGCCTAAACCTACCAGATGCCTTAGGAATATTTGGTTATGCCACTTGATTATACCAAATCCCAGTTTTACTTGCAAGCTATATTCTTTTATTTCTTTATCAAAGTTCTTTATTACTTTTAGTTAGTGTTCGTGATATTTTGGAAGGATATTATAGGTAGCATAAAGAGCATAAAAATTGGCCTAAGTTCGATAGAACTAGATGTCATACTGAGGCATGAGACTAGATTTGCATAAGTCACACTTCATTAGTAGCCCTCATTAGTGATTACCCTCAACTTTAGTGGCTAGTGCTAAGCATAAAACTTAATCACTTTAGATGGGAATACTTGGTGAAAATGATTATGAAAACCTTAGAATGATGATTCATTCTAATGAAATGTTTTGACATGTGTTATGAACACCAGATGTTTTGATGATGAAAATGTTGAGGCATGAGCCTTAGCTCTTTATAAAACTGATGGTTGTGTTCGGATGCGATACCATTCAAATGTTACCATACAACCACAATACCCGAATTTGGGTAGGTCTTAACTGGAAGTTTATATATCTTAGTATGGCTTCCCTTGGGGCCGAGGTTTGAGATGAGGCTACCTCGTGATGACTATCCACCTGTGCAGTTCCCAAGATGACAGATGATCATGGTTGGAAGGCCAAACTCATAGGGGAGGTGCCTATACTAGGGTGTGTAATTGAAATGTTAGGATTGATTATCCGTATACTGAGTATGGTGATTCAGGATTCTTCCTAATGGATGTATCAAATGTTGTGGTGAAAGTGTACCACCTCTGCAGAGTGTCGAATAGCCGCGTCCGTGGTTATGGACAGTTTGAGTGGCCATACTGTTCCATCGTCAGATGTTTTCAAAATGACTTGTGAAATGAATCATGGCTTTCACTTGACCACAACCAGGTTGTCATATGAGAATTAAGTTCCCACTTAGGTGTTAAAAGACATTAAATTAGTTTTCTTTACTTCTAAACTCAGTTAGAGATAAATCTGGCTTTTTGCAAAACAACCTAGAGCTTAGGATTCCTAGTCGAACCACGTTACTTGTTAGTGATAGTTTGCGAGTACTTAAAGAGTACTCATGGATTTGTCCCTGGCTATTCCTATTACCATACTATGAGGAGGACTACCAGGATGATGGATAGCAGGAAGTCTACGACAACTATGATCATCTCCCATCGTCAGCATGGCCTTTGACCCTGAAATCGAGCTTCGCCCGTGCTACCGTTATTATATTATTCTGCTGCGTTGATTGTATTAATACTGGATCATGAGATCCTTTATTTGTAAGGCCTTTATTATGGTTTGTAATGGATGATGAACTATGGTACCAATCTGTTAAGTCTCCCAAAAATGGTAATCCTGGGATTGCGATGTATGGTATAACAGGCATCTGGGATTAAAAATCCGGGTGTTGACAGCCCCCTCCCTCTCTCTGACTCACACCTCCTCATGAAGGATCTCTGTCCCCCTCTAGTTTATCCCCCATGGTCTCAGACTAGCAAGATACATGTTCCCGATGGCTTTTCGGCAAAAAGAGTTATGCTTCCGCTGCATCGATGGAGCGAGGAGGCGGAGGTTGCTCGGTTCCTCGGACGTGTGTGCGAGCATGGATGCGCCACTAATTTGCGTGCTAGGACTTCCTCTCGATCTTGAGATCGGCAAGAGTTCTTCTACATCAACCACAAGTTCAACCTCATTAAGCTTTGTCGCTCTTCAAGGGTATGTTCTCTACGGATGTATAACTGCCCATTGCTTGTCTCTAGTAGATAGATCTTGGTACATAGTTGTTCTCATCATAGGAATTTTTTTGTTTTCTATGCTGCGAACCCTACAGTAACATCCCATGTGGCTCCACTCCATGTCCGCCACGATGCGATACACGCGCGCAGCGTAACTGCCGTGCGCACACGATCTTGCGACGGGTCATGAGCAAAGCCGATAAATAGGGGAGCAGGGAGAAAACCCTTGTTCACTTTCCCCTTCTCCCATCTCCTTCTTCTTCCTTGCAGCACCGCCGCTGCAGATCTCTCCCCGTGCGACTGTGCTGCCAGTTTCTTGCTTCTCTTCCACCGCACTACACACCCGTTTCCACGCATCTGCTGCGCTCACACTGTGCTCCGCTGCTGACGAATGCGCCCCTCCATCGCAGCGATAGGTCCTTGGCAATATAGGCCATTTACCTTCACTGCAAATGAATCTTCCTCAAGCTCCTCTTCTGTGGAGTCCATGGTAAGCTCGAACAGTGTCGTTGACGTCGAGGCACGTGAAGGGGGCGCCGTCATCTCCGAGCGAGGCTCCTGGCAAGGGTCCACGGCGACCCAGAAGGAAATTTGCTAGCTCATCTGGACGCATCGGATCCCATCCGGGGTTACCTGTCGCTTCCTCGGCAAGGAGCTTACCCCGAAGACGCAACCGTGTGAGTTCGTGGTCCTTTTTCTCATTTTTACCGGGTATTCGACCTCCCTCTTAGTGATTTTGGCCAAAAGTTCTTAGAGAAATTCGGCCTCCAGCCCCACCATTTACCGGCTAATGCCATAGCCTCTTTATCTGCTTTTATCTCGGCCACCGAAGGATACTTGGCATTTGGTCTTCTATTGACCTGTAGGCCAAGTTCTTCCAAATTAGAGAAAACATTGTGCCGAATATGCTTCTCCAACCCCACGAAAAATCTCTTACCTAGTGCGGCGCATCCTCCATAACACCTCGGAAGAGTTATATCTTCCCCCGAGTTACATGCCATGAATCGTGCAAGAAATGGCACAAGTCATTCTTCTACGTGAAGAACAACACAGAGGAGGACAAGATCTGGCTTCCGACCTTCTCAGTCGGTGTGCCCACCAAGCAGAACTGGGACTTGGACCCAAAGAAGAACAACAAATTCGTCCAGTCCTTCGAGAAGCGGATTTTGGTGCCGATCAAGGACGGATTATGTGCTGACGACTTAATGGCTACTTTCATTAGTAGTCAGGTTTACCCGCTTCAACAAAGCACTCACAAGATCCGTTACATGAGCGGCTGACTTGACCCTAACCGGGTTTTGACGGTCGAGTTGAACGACGAGCAAATACGAAAACGTGTTAAGGCCATATTCAAGACAAATATGGCGGTTGACTGGACTTGGGGCATGAAGCCCTTCAACCGAGATAACCTTACACCCTAGGTAACTTTCTGCCGAATTGCATATCCCGGATCATATATTTATGTCGGCTCAATTACTTATACCATTTATTTCTGTGCTCTTTTCCTAAGGAATTTCTTGAGTAATCTGCGGAGGATGGCAAGAATCTTTCCCTTACTTGGGGCAAGGATCACGATGTCTCGGACAAGGGAGAACCTGACTCGAAAGAGTTCATGCCCAAGCCTGACTCGGCCACCGGCCACACTTCAGGTAAGGCTTTAGTTTGTAAGGACCAGCCTGATGATGACGACTCAGATAGCTGTGAGATCCTCGAGGTACTTGATACAGAGCCTCTCTCATATGTCTATCCTGTTCCTTGTTTCTCCAGCTGACCTGACTGGGCAGGTCCATGATGTGCCTCTCATTGCTGTGGGAGGTCAAGGTCCGGTGAGTAAACACATAGCAACCTCGGATCCTCCAGCCGAGCCTCGCAAGAAGCGAGTCAAGGTGACCATCAGGAGGGCTCCCAGGCCTAAAGCGCCATCAGTAGTTTATTCCTCATAAGTTTCCTTATCTGAATCCACCTTGTATTTCTTGTTTCTATCTTTATTTATCTCACTTAATTTTTCTAACTATTTTACTTCGGTAGTAACCCGCTGGACATCCCATAAGGTGCTTCCAATATGGCCTCTCCTATTGCAAGAATGCCATCATCCCTGGCCCACGACGACATTCGGGTTTTGAGCCCCATCCGAGGTGGCTCTCCTCTTGCACCGATTGACGGTCTATCTTGGTAGGACGAGGGGAACGTCGGTGGTCATGGTGGAAATGCTTTCGAAGATACGACAATGTAGGATCTGCCATCTGACTCGGCGGCGCCTGCCTAGACCGCTAAGGATCGTGGCACCTGTCTAACTCCTGCCGAGGTATTTGCTACGTGAGCCTCTGCTCAAGTTCAAGCTCCTTCCCAAGAATAATTTCCTCCGAGCCCCGGCAAGCAACCAACCAACCGTGGTTCCTACCTTGTTTGGGTCTTCCAAGGCTCGGAAACAAGATCGCTCCAAGTCCCAATCTGCTTCGCCGGCTCCTTCAAGCTCTCTTGCTGCTGCTTGTCTAGCCAAATCTCAGGACGATCTTTCCGCCCATAAGAAGAAAGGTGAGGCCATGACCAAGTCGCCTCAGAAGAAAACCGGGGCAACTGCTTTGGAACCCTCTCTTGCTGACATGCTCAAGAAAGGAGCTCCTGCCTCTGCCTCTGCCTCTACTCCTGCTTCGATAGCTGGCAAGAAGATGGTGCTTCATAAAATCCCGGCAGCCAAGCTGGCGGACAAGGATGCCAAGGCAAAGAAGGGGAAGATAGAGATGTAGACTCCAAGTGGTGAGAGCCTAGGCTCCCTTTCCAGATATGCGCAAAGATGGAATGGTGCTGACTATGCTGAGGTCATCTCTAGAGGCAATCCTATGCCAAGGAGCTTTGGCCCGACCGAGATAAGCAGCAGGATGCATCTTGCCAGCCGGGTAATTATGGAGGTTGACCACATGATGGAGGTAAACACTTAGGCTCACATTTCTTATTCTTGCATAGGCTAACATATAGCCATTAGTCCCTGAGCCTTCGGGGGAGTGATTCATCATTCGGCCGGATGCTCTCTTAGGATATTAGATAGTGAAGTCGAGGTGTCACACCGAATTATTTTAACTTAGGCAAAACTTGTCTTAGCTTTGAATATCCAGCCACCTAGATCCTTATCAAGTTTTACTTGATTTGGAACTCATTTATTGCTTTGAATATCTAGCCACCTAGATCAGAGGTAAGTTTTACTTAGTTCGGATCTTTAGTTTAGCTTTGAATATCTAGCCACCGAGATCCGAGTCAAATTTTACTTAGTTTGGATCTTGAGTTTAGCTTTCAATATCCATCCACTTAGATCCAGATCAAGTTTTAGTTGATTCGGATCTCCTTTATTTCTTTGAATATCCAACCACCTAGATCTAAGGCAAGTTTTACTTAGTTCGGATCTTTAGTTTAGCTTTGAATATCCAGCCACCTAGATCCGGATCAAGTTTTACTTGATTCGGATCTCCTTTATTGCTTTGAATATCTAGCCACCTAGATCCGAGTCAAGTTTTACTTGGTTCGAATCTTGAGTTTAACTTTGAATATCTAGCCACCTAGATCCGGATCAATTTTTACTTGATGCGGATCTCATTTATTGCTTTGAATATCCAGCCACCTAGATCTGAGTCAAGTTTTACTTGTTTCGGATCTTGAGTTAGCTTTTAATATCCATGCTATTGACTTCTCTACCTTTTTTGCTTTTCCAGATTGCTCATAACCGGCATACCACCGAATTTCGGGAGCTGCTATTCTCCCATAGGCGGATGTGCACCAAATATAACAAGCTACTTCCTATAGCGAATAAAACAGGTTTGTACTTTGCTCGCTTCACCCCGGTTCTTCTTGTTATCTCGATGACCAAACTAATTACTGACTTGTCCTTTTGTAAGATTCTATAGATAAGCATAACAACTATATGAAGGACAAGATCGATAGATTGGAAGGTACTTCGGTGCTACATATCTTATTTATCTCCTTTCTATCCTTAGTACCTTCCTTATAAGTTTTACCTCGGCCTAGAAAAACTACAAGCTCTTGCATAAACTCACCAAGATTGGATTTCCATGCCTGATTTGATTGTGCATTTTATCGAACAAGAAGGGGAACATGCCGCCTGGATGAAGGATAAGGACGATGAGATAGATCGGCTTCGTGCTGAAAACGAAGCCTTGAACAAAGATCATCAATCTGAGTTATCGAAGGTCGACCAAGAGTTCTTGGAAGAGAAAAGTCAGCTTAACATTCAGCTAGAGAAAGACTAAGAGCTCATCTCAACGGCCGAGGCCACAACTGAGTCGACCAAGCTTGATCTCGAGAGTCTAACGAAGAAACATGCCGGATGGTTATCCGACCTTTGCAAGATAACCTCGGTCATGCATAGTAAGTTCCTTTGTCGTTTTCCTGTTCTTATCCGACATTTCCTGTCTTCTTTTACTCACTCGGCCCTTTTGCTCATGTTCAGACAACTTTCCGAAGTGCAAAGCCCGGAGTGCCAAAACTGTGGTGAGGGCTCAGGAATGCCGTGGTGAGACCAATGACCCGTATCATCCCTACAACATTGAGGACTTCTTGATCAGCCTGGGCTCCTACATGAAGCCAATGAAATCATTCGGTGTTGACCTGATGGATGCATCTATCTGGGTCTTCGATGTCCTTAGGCTAATAGAGAAAAGCCCCAGACATTTTGAAGTGCTCGCAGAGAGGATCATGCATTGGTAGACTCGGATCAACCTCTGGAGGGAGTCCGCCATGCAAGCTAGTGTCGACACAGGCCTGGGTTTCGTGCTCTCTTGGTACGAAGTTATCTCCTTGGATACCCTTCAGAATATGCTCGCTGGCTCCAAGTGGCTCTCTGATCCGGATTATATCCAGCATCGTCAATCCCAAGCCTATCAACTTATCCAGTATGCTAATATGCATGCTTGGAATGAAGGGTCGATCTTCCTCAAGGACGACATTGAGGTCAATGTTGATGAGGAGGGGGAAGAGGGATCCGAAGAAGAGGCCAGCGACGAGGAAGAAAATCCGGAGGAAGAAGATGGTAGCTCGCATGAGCACGAGGAAACCTCAGAACATGATGCTGAGGCTGAAACTTCTCATGCTGAGGCCAAGGTTCCTTCTACTGAGACCGAGGTGCCCTCAGCCAAAACTGAGGCCCCCCCGCCAGAAGTCGAAGCTCCCACTACATATGCCGAAGCTCGTTCCTTGGAGACTCCGGCCCCATAAGTGGTTATTCCCCCGCTAGTTCTTGGCGATGCGTCTTTTGTTGCGTCTTAAGCATAAGAACTTAAACTTTTAATTAAATCCTCGGTATGCCGGGTGCAATATGTAATATACAGTCCGAGTTATTTTCCTACTACCAAGTATGTAAATATTGAACCCTTTTGGGTGTAGTCCTCGAGTTTCATGTTTCATGTTTCTTATTCTTCTGAATCTGTTATTCGGCCCACATCTACCATTTTTTGGCGTTCGGCTTATGGGTCCAGGATTAACAGACCGAATCAACAATACTTAGAAATTTGGAGAATAAGCTCAAAATGACTTCACAAGGTAAGTAAATAACTTAAATACAAGGGTTAGTCAAAACATGAGTCGGCTCGTGTACTTTTCCTCCCTTAGTCGTTTTTCACGTGTTCAACAATTTATGGCATTTCTCTTGCTTGCCATGAAGCCTATTTTTTGGACAGTAGCAAGTCGAAGAGTTGGCCTTTGTCACTGACACATTACTAACCTGGCCTTTGGAAAATAAAGATCAAGCCAGCCGACATATAAAAATCAATGGTAAGGAAATCGGTAATTGTTAACTGCTCAGTTGGCTTGGGAGTAGCGAATAATCGAAATTCAGACGATTAACTAATTTAATCGGTCGGCTATTAATCGGTACAGCCTACAAAAATTAGCACCTAAAACACGTATGAATCCTCTTGCACCTAAACCATCTACCCTATTAAAGGCAGCCTTAAGATCCTGGATGAGATCCTCAAGGCACTCAAGCTCTTGTATCTGAGGTCTGATCAGCAACTACGCGGAACTAGTCAACAATGACAAGGAACTGGTTGGTGATGGTGGAAATCAAGCTCCTGGAGGTAGGGATCGAGCGGGAGCTTCGCAAAACCTACATCATTGGGGTGGGCTAGTGGATGGATGGGCGAGTGTTGATAATTATGCAAAAATTTTGACCAAGTGTAGTGGTTAATCGGGAACATACCTAGTAATCGGAGTGTCAGACCTATTAATCAGGCTAAACGATTAACACAAACGATTAGTGGTAATCGACACAGTTAGGTCCCTAGTAGCGATTAATCAGCCTATTAATCACTGATTCGGCCTATTTTTTTAATAGTGATAAAAATAAATGCACAAGAGACAATTTTACTAAGGCAGTCCCCAAGTTACAACTCGAGGTGCCGAGGTCTCATTCATTAGCTCATTGCCGGTATACAATCCGACATATGAGAGTTCGAGATACATACACTTCATCTAAGTGTAAAATGGACGAAGTAGAGGTACATTCCATGGGCTCTTTGATTTGTCTCTTGACCTATCCGCCTTATTCTTCTCCTGTGCTTGAGCATCTTTAAGACAGTATGCATCATTGTGCAGTGCTTTGCTCACAATAAATAGGCCCTCCCATGGAGGTGATAGTTTATGCATGCCAGTCGTGCGCTGCACGAGCCGAAGAACCAGATCTCCTTATCGAAAGACTCGGGGATTCACTTTCTTGCTATGATAGCGCCTAAGGTTTTGTTGATATACGACAGATCTGGATAATGCCAATTCTCTTGCCTCTTCTAGTAGATCAGCATCATTTTGCCAGGATATTTTATCCACTTCTACTCCTGTGTATTGGGTGACTCTAGGTGAATCATGCACTATGTTGGCTGGTAATATTGCTTCTGCCCCATATACCAGAAAAAACGGCGTATAGCCTATTTATCAATTCAGAGTTGTCCTTAGGCTCCATAACACGTCCGGGAGCTCCTCAATCCAACACCCCCCCGATCTTTGCAGCGTATCAATGAGCGGGGTTTTTGTCCCGGACAGTACTAGTCCATTGGATCTTTCCACTTGCCCGTTCGATGCGTGATGTGCAACTAATGCAACATCAAGTCTTATCTTGTTATCTCGGCAGAACCAAGAAAATGCTCCTTCGAAAAAGTTTGTGCCATTATCTGTTATGATGCTATGTGGGTACCCATATCTCAGGATAATATACTTGAGGAATCTCACTGATGTGGGCCCATGACATTTTCTTATTGGCTTTACCTAAATCCACTTGATGAATTTATCAACCATGACCAAGATATGGGTCATTCCACCACGAGCCGGCTTAAATGGCCCAACCATAACCAAGCACCATACAACAAATGTCCAAGTGATAGGTATGTTTTTTAACTCGGATGATTGCATATGAATTTTGGTTACATATCTTTGGCAGCCATTGCATGTTTTCACTAGTTCCCCTGCCTCTCGCAGAGCACTAGGCCAATAAAATCCATGCCTAAATGCTTTGGCGACTAAGGCTCTCGATGAAGAATGATGCCCACATTCACCTTGATGGATATGTAAGAGTATCTCTTGACCTTCTACCGGATCAACACACCTTTTCATGACACTGGTGACACTTCTTTTGTATAGATCATTGTTTATTATGGTATAGGCCTTTGCCCTTCTTTGGATTTTCCTAGAGAGGACTTCATCACTTGGCAGGATTTCATCTTTCAAAAACAAGAATATTGGTTGTGCCCATTTTGGTACTTCATGTGCCAGGGTAATCATTCCATCAATTTCCATTGCTTCAGCTGACATAACCTCCATCGGGTTATATTGACCAGTCCCTGGGTCCTGCGAGGTAGTCCTCGGGTTTGCCAAATCACACTACTAGGAAAAGGGCCATTCGTGGCACACCTGAAAAGGGCATATGTGGCGCACTAGTTATGCGCCACTATCCTCGCGCTACAGCTATCTCTTACCCGTAGCGCACTGCCTGGTGTGCTACGGTTATATGGGGATAGGCGTAGAACACTACCAGGTGTGCCGCGGGTAGGAGTAAGGGTGCGCCATGGATGTGTTTTTGAAAACCAAAAAATGCAAAAAAAAACACCCTCGTTTTGAATTGCAAAAGCAATCGGGTCCACATCGCCGCCGTCGTGTCGCCTCGCTGGAGCATGGTGTCCATGGCCACGACCTACCACCGTAGGGAGGTGCGGGAGGCCGTGGCCGTGCTAGTCCTCACCGGCAAGGATAAGGAGGTCGTTGTCGCTCGTCATTACAGCAAGGAGGAGGAGAAGGTCGTTGTCGCCATCGTCAGTGCAAGGAGAGGAGGGTGCCGGAGCAAGGAGGAGGAGAAGGCCATCGTCGCCGTTGTCAGTGCAAGGAGGAGAAGGCCGCCGTCTCTATCGTGAGTGCAAGGAGAGGAGGAGGCTAGCGAGAGGAGAAGGGGAAGGAGGAGAAGGAAAATGAGGAGGATAAGAGAGAAGGAAAAGGAGGAGGATAAGAGAGAAGGAAAAGGAGGAGGAGAAGGAGAAGAGAGAAGGAAAAGGAAGAGGGAGGAGAATGAAAAGGAGAAGAGGGAGGGAAGAGAAGAGGGGTAGGTGGGTGGGGTGGGGATTCAAATTTTGAATCCCGCCCAACTTACTCATAGCGCACTAGGTGGTGGTGCGCTATGGTTAAGTTGCGCTCTCTTTTTTTCTGCAGGAAAAAACGGTCTTTTGACCATATCTTTTTACTCTTTTCGAATTTAGAAAATGAAAATAATCGCTAAACGACCAAAGGTCGTTGCGAACGGATACGAAATCTCGTTCTCGTCATTTTGGTATATTATACGATTTTTTTCGACATCGTATGCAAAAGTTACGGCCATTTTACCGTGGCATGACTTTTTTTGCAGAAAAAGTCAAACTTATTGTTTGTTAATTTTCCTACAAACTATACCACATTACCTACCTACATATGAAAGGATTTTATTTTTTGAAGTGTTTATCATTTTCTTTTATTTTTTGCAAAGCCTAAAAAGGCGATCCACGGGGGGGGGGGGGGGGGGGGGTGGAGTTTGTGCAGGGTACTTAGCCGTAGGGCACTAGGGCAAGGTGCCCTACGGCTAAGTTAACCCATTTACGGAGCAGAGGGGGCTTAACATAGGCATAGCGCACTTGCCTCATGTGTGCTATGGCTATCACTAACAATCATAGCACACTTACCCCATGTGCGCTACGGGTATGTGCCATGCGGCCAGTAGGCCCCTGGCCCACACATATCTGTGGCGCACTATGACAATATGCGCCACAGCTGTTCTAGTTATTAGTAGGGCACTGCCCACTGGTGAGCCACGCCTGTTTTACCTGTGGGGCACTTCAACCATGTGAGCCACGGATTTGTGGATTACCTATAGCCCTTTTCCTAGTAGTGTCAGTCCCCGGGTTATTTGGATCATTTCTCCCATCTATGTCCACTGGAACAATCTTGGATGCCACGCTGGCAGGGATATGAATTGATTCAGATTCAGGTGATGGGTTAATTGATGGTTTTCTAAGGTGTTCAAGAGCTATGCTGAGTGGGATGGATTTCCTGGACGAGCCGAGTTTTAACAAAGTGTCGGTCGCCTCATTTTCTGCCTGAAGTACATGATGGAACTCACATCCTTCAAAGTACCCACTTATTTTCTACACATGAAATCTATATATTTCCATATTTGCATCGAGTGCATCCCAATGGTCCGGCACTTGCTGCACCACTAAGTCTAAATCACCAAAACATTGTATCCGATGTATGCCTATGTCCTTTGCTACCTTTAAACCATGGACCAGTGCTTCATATTAAGCTAAGTTATTCGATACATCAAAGAGTATCTTGTAGGGCTTTGTAGAAAGGAAAATAAAAATTTCCTACCGCATGAACACACATAAGCCAAGATCTATCTACTAGATTGTAGCAACGAGTCGATAGAGTACTCACCCTCGAAGATTACAAAGTGGTTAACGAGAGCGGACTCTCGTGGGTGATGTAGTCGTTCACTTTCCAATATCAAGATCGCATAGACGATCCTTTCGGAGCCATGTTATGACAGCGCTCCCGCAGTCGGTCACACGTTCGGTACTCGATGAAGACCTTCCTCTCCCTTGTTCCAGCAGGCAGCGGAGGTTGTAGCTCTCTCCTCGCGATTCCGGCAGCATGACGGTGTGGTGTCGAAGATTAGAGGGGAGATCCCGCAGGGCTTTGCCTTAAGGCGGAGCGGGTAGGTGGAGTAGAGGGGTTGCTTGGCGACTAGAGTTTAGAGGCCGAGGGGAGGAGGTGGGCCAATGGAGGCTAGGGCAGCGGCGGTGGCGTGTGGTGCTTGGGTTGTTATGGTGTAGGTCTTGGGGCAGCGACCTCCCCTTTATTTATGAGAGGGAGGGGCAGCTAGGGGAGGGGGATGCCGTATCCTCCCCCAACTCCCTCTCCTTGGCGCGCGGTGGAGGGAGATGTTTCCTCTCCTCCCTCCACCAGGAACCATTGTCCCAGTTTGACTATTCAAACTTGCCTTTTGACTTTCAATTTTCGAGTTTGATTTCTTTCATATAAACGCCCCGCCAAGTGACCTAGGACATGATGCAATCATTCCACTTAGTCATGACACATTCATGTACCCTTCTCCTTCTGGATCGGTGAACCTTCTAGACTCTTCTAGATCATTCCGGTGAAAACACCGGAACCATTCCCGAACTCCGGAATTGTACTTTCCTTATATGAATCTTATTCTCCGGACCATTCCGTATCACCTCGTGATATCCCATCCGAGACTCCTAACAACATTCGATATTCTTACTCACATTCCATATCTACTAAATAACATTGAATCCTTAAATGTGTCTCCCTACGGTTCGTGAATTATGCAGACATGATCGAGACTCTTCTCCGATCAATAACCAATAGAGGAATCTGGAAATTAATATGTCTCCCACATATTTCTACGATTAGTTTGCAATCGAATGAACCATTTACATACGATACCAATTTTCCTTCGTCTCCCGATATTTTACTTATCCGAGGTCTGATCGTTGGTATCTTTGCATACCTAGTTCAACCTCATTACCGATAAGTACTCTTTACTTGTTCCTGTGATATGTGATCCCTGGTGAGCCAGTCACATGCTTGCAAGCTAATTGGATGACATTCCACCGAGAGGGCCCAGAGTATATCTATTTTTCATATGGATGGAAAAATCCCACTCTTGATCCATGTGCCTCAACACATACTTTCCGAACACTCAATGCCACCTTTATAACCACCCAGTTATGAAGTGGTGTTTGATGTCATCAAAGCATCCATCAAGTGATGGTGATTATCATGATCTCATGGTCAAAGGAATTAGGTTACTATGTATTCGAAAGCTTATAGCAAACGAACTATTGAAATGACTTGATCTTTATGCTACGCTTATCTATAGGAGTATGTCCATCACACCATTCTCCTAATGATATGATCTTGTTGTTAATAACATCTCAATGTTCATGATCAGAAAACCATAATCATCTATCAACCAACAAGCTAGTATTATAAAGAGGCTTTACTAGGGACTCTAACAAGTTTACAAATCACACAAGTATTAATGTTTCTGGTTAATACAATTATAGCATGAATGTAAACATTTATCATAAACATAAATATATAATAATAACTAGTTTTATTATTGCCTCTAGGGCATATCTCCAATAGTCTCCCACTTGTACTAGAGTCAACTAATCTAGATTACATGGTAATATACCGAACACCCATGGTGGTTTGGTGTTGGTCATATTTTGCCATCGGGAGAGGTTTAGTCAATGGATCCGCCACATTCAGATCTGTGTGTACTTTGAAAATCTTTATGTCACTGTATTGGACATGCTCTCAAATATCATGAAAACAAAGCTTGATATGCTTCAGCTTCTTGTGTGACCTTTGCTCCTATGCATTGGTTATGGCGCCCATGTTATCACAATAGATAAACATTGGGTACAACACACTAGGAACTAAACCAAGCTTCGTAATGAACTCCTTCATCCATATCGCCTCTTGTGAAGCCCACGAAGCAGCTATGTATTTCGATTCAGTTGAAGATCTTGCCACAATGCTTTGCTTTTCACTACTCCAGCTCACTGCTACACCATTCAAAGTAAATACGTATCCAGATTGAGATTTAGAATCATCCGGATCGGTATTCCAACTAGCATCAGTGTAACCATTAACAACGAGTTGTTCATCACCTCCATAAGAAAGAACCATATCCTTAGTTCTTCTCAAGTACTTAAGGATGTTTTTGACCACTGTCCATTTATCCACCCCTAGATCAATTTTATATCTGCTAGTTAAACTAATAGCATATGCAATGTTGGGTCTAGTACATAGCATGGCCTACATGATCGATCCTATGGCTGAGGCATAGGGAGTCTTACTCATCCTTTCTCTATCTTTGGTCGTAGCAGGACTTTGAGTTTTACTCAAGGTCGTATTGGGCAACATGGGAAAGAACCCTTTCTTGCTATCTTCCATTCCAAACCTCTTTAGAACTGTGTCCAAATATGTACTCTATGAAAGCGATATTAGGTGTCTCGATCTATCTCTATAAATCTTTATGCCTAATATGTAAGCAGCTTCGCCAAGATCCTTCATTGAAAAACTATTATTCAAATAATCCTTGGCACTTTTAAAAAGATCTATATCATTCCCAATCAACAATATGTCATCTACATATAGTATTAGGAATGCTACAAAGCGCCCACTCACTTTTCTGTAAATACAAGCTTCTCCATAAATTTGTATAAAACCAAATCTTTTGATCACCTTATGAAAACGTTGATTCCAACTTCGGGATGCTTGCTTCAATCCATAAATGGACCGTTGAAGTTTGCACACCTTTTTAGCATCCTTAGCATAGACAATACCTTTGGGTTGTACCATATACAACTCTTCATCAATGTCTCCATTGAGGAACGCCATTTTGACATCCATCTAACATATCTCATAATCATAATATGCAGCGATTGCTAACAAAATCCTCATAGACTTTAGCTTCGCTACCGGTGAAAAAGTCTCATCGTAGTCAACTCCTTGAATTTGTTGAAACCCTTTTGCGACAAGTCGAGCTTTATAGAAGGTTACATTACCATCAAGATTTGTTTTATTATTAAAAATCCATTTGTTCCCGATAGCCTTTCGGCCATCCGGTAAGTCCACTAAAGTCCATACTTGGTTTTCGTACATGGATCCAATCTCTATATTTCATGGCTTCTTGCCATTTATTGGAATCAGGGAACATCATCGTTTCCTCATATGTCGCAGGGTCGTTGGTGTCGTCCACCAACATGACACTCATAACGAGATCATACCAATCGGGAGTGGTACGATTCTTCGTCGACCTGCGAGGTTCCGTAGTAACTTCAACCGAAGTTTCATGATCAACATCATTAGCTTCCTCTCTTATTGGTGTAGGCGCCATAGGAACTTCTTCTAGTGCTGCGCTACTTTCAAATCTGAGAGAAGGTTCGACAACCTTGTCGAGTTCTACTTTCCTTCCAGTCACTTCTTTCGAGAAAAACTCCTTCTCTATAAAGGATCCACTCTTGGCAACAAAGATTTTGCCATCCGATCTATGATAGAAGATATAACCAATAGTTTCCTTTAGGTATCCTAAGAAGACGCATTTTTTTGCTTTGGGTTCAAGCTTGTCGGGCTGTACCTTCTTTACATAAGCTCTGCAACCCCAAACTTTAAGGAACAACAATTTAGGTTTCTTCCCAATCCATAATTCATACGGTGTCATTTCAATGGATTTAGATGGTGCCCTATTTAAAGTGAATGCGACTGTTTCTAATGCATAACCCCAAAATGACAAAGTTAAATCTGTAAGTGACATCATAGAACGAACCATATCTAAGATAGTTCGATTACGATGTTCGGACACACCATTACGTTGTGGTGTTCCTAGCGGGGTCAATTTTGAAAGTATTCCGCATTTCTTCAAATGCCCACCAAACTCGTAACTTAGATATTCACATCCACGATCAGATCATAGAAACTTAATCTTCTTGTTACGTTGATTCTCCACTTCACTTTGAAATTCCTTAAACTTCTCAAAAGTTTCGGACTTATGTT
Organism: Avena sativa; assembly: GCA_916181665.1. Classification (NCBI taxonomy): domain Eukaryota; kingdom Viridiplantae; phylum Streptophyta; class Magnoliopsida; order Poales; family Poaceae; genus Avena; species Avena sativa. Next base: position 99,631,196 of record OV702280.1, read on the forward strand.
TCATGACATAGATATAGACATATCTACTCAAGTCATCCATGAAAGTAAGAATATAACGATAACCAGCACGCGATGCTACACTCATCTGGCCACACACATCGGTATGTGTGACCAATAAGTCCGTAGCTCGCTCCATCATACCGGAAAATGGAGTCTTAGTCATTTTACCCATCAGACATGCTTCGCATATTTCAAGTGATTCGAAATCAAGTGATTTAAGAAGTTCATCAGAATGGAGTTTCTTCATACTTTAGCTTCAATATTATTAACATGTGTATTACTACAATCGAGATTCAACAAGAATATACCATCTATCAATGGTGCATGTGCATAAAACATATTACTCATATAAATCGAAAAACCATTATTCTTGGACTTAAACAAGTAACTGTCTTGCAATAAACATGAGCAGGATATAATGTTCATGCTCAACGCAGGCACCAAATAAGAATTATTTAAGTATAAAACTAATCCCGATGGTAGCTGAAGAGGTAGCGTGTCGAGCGCAATCACATCAACCTTTTATCCATTTCCACCGCGCAACATCACCTTGTTCTTTTCTAGTTTCCGTCTATTCTGCAGCACATGTTTCGAGTTATAAATATGAGAAACCGAACTAGTATCAAATACCCAGGCACTACTATGACTACTAGTAAGATACACATCAATAACATGTATCGGATATACCTTTCTTCTTCATGTTGCCATTCTTTAGATTCACCAAGTACTTGGGGAAATTCTGCTTCCAGTGACCTTCTCCCTTGCTGTAAAAGCACTCAGTATCAGGCTTAGGCCTAGCCTTGGTCTTCTTCACTGGTGCGGTAGCTTTCTTACCGCCCTTCTTTAAGTTTCCCTTTTTCTTATACTTGCCTTGCTTCTTGAAATTGGTGGTCTTATCGACCATCAACACTTGGTGCTCTTTCTTGATCTCCACTTTCATAGACTTCAACATAGAGAAGAGTTCTGGCAACGACTTATCCATGCGCTACATGTTGTAGTTCATCTCAAAGTTCTTGTAACTTGGTGGTAGTGATTGGAGGACACGGTGAATCCCCAACACATTAGGAATTATTATGCCCAAGATCTGGAGCTTATTAGCATGCCTAGACATCTTAATCACATGATCACTGATGGATCTTCCCTCTTCCATCTTGCAGTTTAAGAAATTTTCAGAAGCTTCATAACTCTCAACTGCCGCATGAGCCTCAAATACCATTTTGATTTCACTGACAATATCATGTGGGTCGAAGTTCTCATACCTCTTTTTAAGTTCTGATTCCAAAGCATACAAGATAGCACACTGAATCATGGAGTATTGATTCTTCCGAGTACGGAAAACATTTTTCTCATCATCGCTAGCATCTTCTGCAGGTTGGTCACCTAGCGGTGAATCCAGCACATAGGTCAACTGACCAGCATTGAGGACAATCCTCAAATTGCGGAACCAATCCGCGAAGTTTCTTCCATTGTTTTTCAACTTTTATTTCTCTAGGAACACATTAAAATTGATGGTAGGGACGCCATTGATCTACAACATATTTGCAATAGTTTAGACTAAGTTTATGACAAGTTGAGTTCTAATTAATAGTTAAATTAATCTAGGTGAACTCCTACTCAAAAAATATCCTTCACATTGTTTTAGGGATCACACAAACCAAATCCACTACATCTAGTCCGACCATCACGAGACATAATGTATTTTCAAAGGCGAACAATCAACATGTTCATCATATCTACTATATGACTCATGCTTTACCTTTCGGTGATCCGTGTTCCGAGACCATGTATGTACATGCTAGGCTTGTCAAGATTAAACCTTAGTTTCCGCATAAGCAAATCTGGCTTTCTCCCGTTGTATACACTCGCAGAATCTAACACACCCAGTCATCACGTGGTGCTTCGAACCAACGAGTCTTGGCAACGGTGTCTACTAAGGATGAACACTTTTCAACTTGATATTTTGTGAGAGGGATCATCTTATAATGCTACCATCGCGATCTAAGAAATACAAGATGCATAAAAGGATTAACATCACATGCAATTTAAAATATGTGATATGATATGGCCTTTCTTCTTGTGCCTCCGATCTCCATCTTCAAGCATGAACATGATCTCCATCATCACCGGCATGGCATCAAGGACAATGGCACCGCTTCCATGGTTGTTGTCCACCAGTATCAACTATTACAACTACTTTGAATAATAGACACGCAGTGATGGGGATATGCCGACCGGGGTATACCCAGCAGGACGTTTCCTACTGGCCCAAGCTGCCAGCGAGTGGGCCTGTAGGACGGCGACTGGATCAAGACCTGGCAAGGATCCAAGCGAATGGAAGCTGGAGGCCCAGAAGCGTAGCTAGGCCTAGTCGAATTACGTCAAGAACCCTCCGAATCCTTAACTAATTCGGTTGTAGATCTGTAAACCCTAGCGAGGTGAGCTTATATAAACCTCCCTAGGGTACGCATAGAGGACATGTTCCATCATACACCCAAGCGACTCGCCGCCTACTCGTCGAGCTCGCCCTTGTACTCTCTCCATAATACAATCTAGCAGGAGTAGGTCTTTACCCTCCCGGGGGCTAACCTAGGTAAATCCTTGTGTCTCCGCCCTTATCTCGCACCGCAGATGGCTGGCCGCCCTTGTCCTTTGTTCTACCATTCGCTGCCGATTGCAGCATCTTCCGTGGCCATTCCCCCGACAGTGGCTCCCACCGTGGGGCCTGGCCGGTGTTCTGCGGCGAGATCCAATCTTCCCATCAACGAGACGATCGCCACCGGCCGCATGATTGCGATCGGCGAGATCCTCCAGATCTTGCCGAGCAGCTACGTCCCGGCGGCGCGCCCCGTCATGCACAGCGTGATCATGCCGGTCGGCACGATCAGCCTCTTCGTCGGCTTCACCGACGTCATCGTCTCGGAGGACTCGGCTCGCATCCGCGAGTCACCACCACGCGACCGACTCTCTGAGAGTCAGGTCCGCACCATTCACCGCCTCGCCTCCGAGTACGACTCGACCAATAGCAATGTGGCCAAAACCACCATGGTCGCGGACGACGCGGCCCTCAACGACGACGCCGACTCGGCGATCCCGACATCGGCCGCCGGATCCATCGTCACCGTGTCGCCCACGGGCTCCATCACCCAGGTATCCAACGTGGGAGACTTCGAGGATCCCTCCATCCTTGGAATCTTCGACTTCGAACCTGGGTCGGAGAACTCTGGCTACCTCCATGTCGGACCCGGTCGCACATCGCGGCCTACATGGAGAATGGCGCGGATGCCCCGCCAGACCCCTTCTCCATGCCGATCTCGCAGACCGCAACGGCAACAGAGGTCGAGAAACTCCACCTACGGTTGGAGGAGGCGGTCCGCAAGGAACAAGCCGAGCGCCAAATGTTTCGCCTCGAGCAGGTGATGGCGTAGGAGCTTTCGCGCTACCACCAACTCCGCATCAGGTCGCGCCTGAACCCCACCGTTTAGGGCCGCGCCCTGAACTTCGATGATGAAAACGACCCGACCAGCATAGTCGAGCGCGCGATCTGCAAGAACGCGCCGCCAGGAGGAAGCTCCCGGCCACCACCAGGCGCGACAGCTAACGGCGCCCCACCACCACCACCCGGCCGCACGCCCCTAGGGATCAGCCAATAATCCTGGTCTCCTCGCGGGAGCGAGACGCGAATGGCCTCCCGCTGTTCTCCAGCCCGATGGAAAACGTCGTCGCGTGCTGAGCCGCGGTCGACAACATCACCGTGACCGGGAAAGGCGCCCTAAAAATCCAATATGCCAAGGCTCTAATCACTAAGGCCGTCGTGCAACAAAACGCGGGAGCCGAATCATAGGGTCGCATGTACTCGCGCTCGTCAGGCAGCAGGGCGGCCTCGAGCGGCCGCCCAATGGTGGCAAACACCCTCAACTGCCCACCACCCGAGCCAATGCAGCTCCAACACCGACCCGCACACGCGGCAGTATCCACCAACGACCCGCGACCGGTGAACAACTTCATCGCCGCCAATGGGAAGCCAGTCGACGCGCGCACCCACATCATCAACAACCAGAGTTGGCGCGCACGCCAGCCCGACGACTTGAGGCATACCCTCACCAACTGCCGCGATGGCGAACCAAGGGGATCGCTGAGCCGAGTCGGACCCTAGTGCTTCGGACCAATGATCTGAGGCGAAAGATACCCGCCGAACTTCAAGGCGCCGAAGGAGATTGAGAAGTACGACCCCTTGTATGACCCGTCCGTGTGGCTGGACACGTACCTCATGGCGATGGGAATCGCCGGCCACACCGACCTGCTCGCCGCTCGCTATCTCCCCATGATGATGTAGGGAGCGTGCTGGCAATGGATCAAATCCTTCCCCGCGGACATCATCGACTCTTGGGAGGAAATGAGCGACGCATTCATCAGGCACTTCAAGGGCTCCTACACCCGCGCCACCACAATCAAGGACCTGGAGCGATGCGTCCAGGGACCCTACGAGTCGACCCGCAGCTGGGTCCAACGGTGGCAAGACCTGTGGTACAATGCGGCCGGAATCCACCTGGACACCGCGATCAACTGCTTCAAGACCTCGTGCCGCTACGAGCCCTTGGTCGCCAAACTCAAGTGGCTGTATAAAATACTCGACAGCATACCGGACCTCCTCGAGATCGCCAAGCGGTACGCGGAGGAGGACCCCAACCAAGAAACCGACGACGAGTCGGGAGGAAATCGCCGCACGAGCGGCCACGACAATGGGGGACGACCCGAGCTACGCTACAGCAACACTCGCCTCACCGGCAAGCGTTGCGGTGATGGGCGAGTCGACTTCGTCGCCAATGCCGGCTACGCCCCACGCGATCCCAAAAGCTTTATCCGCGACGGAGGCCAACGCCGCGACGACGGCAACTACAAGGCGAAGCCGAGGTTTGACCCCGCGGCTCTCCTCAACCAGCCCTGTGTGTTCCACAGCAGGGAGGGGAAACCCGCCACGCATATGAGCGCCAACTGCCACTCCCTGAGGGAGATCAAGAAGGCACGACGCGCAAGGGAAGACCCGGACAACCACCCGCCAAATGGCGAAAAGTTTGGCAACGTTGCCGGCTCGCTTCACACCTTCACCGGCTTCAACACGAAGCGCGAGAAGAAGGTCATTGCCCGCGTTGTCGCCGTCAACGCAGTGTCCTAGTTCGAAATCCCACAGTTCCTCAACTGGTCTGAGCAACAAATCACCTAGAGCCGTGAGGACCACTCGCCACAGATCGAGTATCCGGGCTGAGTCGCCCTGGTGGTCAAGCCCAAGGTGGGAGACTACTGGCTCCCCAAGACGCTGATGGACGGCGGCAGCACCATCAACATTCTGTACCTGGACACGTTTAGGCAACTACGGCTCCTGCAGTCGATGATCGAGACGACCTACACCACCTTCCACGGCATCGTCCCCGGTCGGAAGGCGTACCCGATCGGCAAGGTGACGCTTCTAGTCACCTTCGGCACACCAGCGAACTTCCGCAGCGAGTGGATCGTCTTCGAGCTGGTGCCGTTAAATATCCCCTACCAATGCGTCCCGGGGCGTCAGGCGTTCGCCAAATTCATGGCAGCGCCCCACTACGCGTACAACGCGATGAAGCTCCCCGGGTGATGCAACATCATCACTGTCCACGGCGACCCCGACATGGCCACAGAGTGCGAGGCCAAAGGTGCCGAGCTCGTCGACGCCATCATAGCGGCAGAAGACTACCACGTAGAGGAGCTCGCCAAGTACGTGAGCGGGGTCAACAATGACGACCCCAACATACTCAAGAAGCCCAACTCGGAGGGTGGCGGCTCCACCACCTTCGAGGCAACAACGCACACTCGCACCGTTGAGCTAGTCCCAAGCGACTCCAGCCAGATGGTGACAATCGGGACGGGCATGACCCCAGCATAGGAAGGCGCGCTCATCGAGTTCCTACGTTAGAATCGCGACATCTTCACATGGAAGCCATCCGACATGCCTGGTGTCCCGAGGAAACTCACTGAGCACAAAATCAACGCTGACCCCAAAGCATGACCCATCAAGCAGTCGCTGCGGCCCTTCAATGTAGAGCGCCGCGGAGCAATCGCCGAGGAGGTGCAGCGTCTACTCCCTGCTGGCTTCATCCGGCTAATCAAATACTCCAAGTGGATGGCAAACCCAGTCCTAGTCGAGAAGAAAAACGGGATCTGGAGAATGTGTATTGATTACACAAACCTCAACAGCGCCTGCCCGAAGGACCAATTCGTCCTGCCGCGGATCGACCAAATCATTGACTCAACTGCGGGTTCGGAGTCGCTATGCTTCCTCGACGCCTACTCTCTGTACAACTAGATAAAAATGGCAGTCGACGATGAGGATAAGACGGAGTTCATCATGCCATTCGGAGCCTTCCGCTACACCTCCATGACCTTCGGCCTCAAGAACGCCAGGGCGACCTACCAGAGGTGCATGCAGGAGTGCCTTGCGAGCCAAATCGGCCGCAACATCCATGTCTACATCGACGACGTGGTGGTAAATTCCACTCGCCAGGGCGATCTACTCGCCGACCTGGCGGAAACCTTCGCCAACCTGCGAAGGTACAAGATAAAGCTAAACCCAGAAAAGTGCACCTTCGGTGTTCCTACTGGACAGCTGCTGGGTTACGTCGTCTCCGAGCGCGGGATCGAGGCGAACCCCGCCAAGATCAACACTATCGCCCATCTCGGCAGACCCGAGTGCCTGCGCGACGTCTAGAAGTTGGCCAGGCGAGTCGCGGCTCTCAGTCGCTTCATCCCCCGGGTAGGCGAGAAGGCGATGCCCCTCTACCGCCTAATGCGCAAGAACCCCACTTTCCAGTGGGACAAGGAGGCAGACGACGCTCTCCACGGTCTCAAGGAGGTGCTACTCGCGGCACCGCTACTCGCCGCCCCCGTCGACAAGGAGCCCATGCTCGTCTACATCGCGGACTCCGAGTGATTCGTTAGTGCCGTCATGGTCGTCGAACGACCAGAGGAAGGAAAGGAGCGCCTGATGCAGTGACCTGTATACTACATAAGCAAAGTCCTCACCGAGTCGCGCCAGCGCTACCCGCAGTACCAAAAATTTGTATATGCGGTCTTCAGATCCCAGCGGCGATTGCCGCACTAGTTCCAGGAGCACCCAATAACGGTCGTCTCCTTAGCACCGTTGCAGGACATCATCCGCAGCCGTGAGGCGACCGGGCGAGTCGCCAAGTGGGTCGTCGATATCGGTGTCCACAATATCAGGTCCAAGCCGCGCAAGGCGATCAAGTCGCAGGCTCTCGCAGATTTTCTCGCCGACTGGGAGGAAGCCCAGCAACCAGAGAAACTGCCATACCTCCATTACTGGAGCCTACACTTCTACGACTCCAAGAATGCAGATGGTGCAGGAGCAGGGATCGTGCTCACATCTCCAAAGGGCGACAAGTTACGCTACGTACTGTACATCCACTTCACCCCCTGCACCAACAACATGGCCGAGTACGAGGAGCTACTCCACGGCATGCAAGCAGCCAAGGAGATGACATCAATTGTCTGCGCTGCTACGGCGACTCCGACCTCGTCGCCGGGCAAGTCGCCGGCACCTGCGATGCAGTCTCCTCCACCATGGTGGCGTACCGCCAAGATGTGGACCAGCTGGGAGGCCACTTCGCGGGATACTCCGTCGAGTGGATTGACAGGCGGAAGAACGAGGAGGCCGACGCACTCTCCTGCATGCCCGACTCGCACCACCCGCCGGTGTCTTCCTCGACACCATCACCAAACCTTTTGTTTCTCCCCAAGGGAGATCGACATCGGAATTCTGCTGCAACCAGACGCAGCCCTAGTCGCGATGATCGCCGAGCCAACCGACTGGACCGCGCCATACGTCGCCAACCTGGAGGGAGGCACCCTACCCGCTGACGAAAAGGATGTCCGGATGATAGGACGCTGCTGCAAATCCTTTGTCATCATCAACGGCGAGCTCCACAAGAGCAGCGTGACCATCGTGTTCCAATGCTGCATCCAACCCGCAGAAGGACGCAAGATCCTCTAGGATATCCACGCTGGCGACTGCGGCCACCACGGTGGCGCTCGCTCCCTAGTCGCCAAGGCCATGCTACATGGCTTCTACTGGCTCACCGCACATGCCGATGTGGTCGACATCGTCCAAGGCAGCGTCGGGTGCTAGAAGTATGCCTGTCAGACTCACGTACCGAGCTCGGCGCTCAAGACCATCCCCATCACCTGGCCATTCATCGTATGGGGCATGGACATGGTAGGCCCCTTCAAGAAGGCCCCCTCTGGCTTCACCCACCTCCTAGTCGTGGTCGAAAAATTCACAAAGTGGGTGGAGGCCAAGCCAGTCTGCAAGTGCGATGGGAAGACCGCAACAAAGTTCCTACGCGAGCTCATCTATCGCTACAGTTTCCCGAACAACATCATCACGGAAAATGGCACCAACTTCGCCAAAGGAGCCATTGCTGAATTTTGCGAGGAGCACAACATACAACTCGACCTCGCCTCAGTCGCCCACCCGCAGTCCAACAGCCAGGCGGAACGCGCCAACCAGAGCATCCTCCATGACCTGAAGCCGCGACTTCAAGTCCAACTCGAGCGAACTCCTGGGTGCTGGGTCGAAGAGCTCCCCTCCTTCATCTGGGGAATCCGCACCTCCATCAACAGGTCGACGGGATTCACCCCCTTCTTCATGGTGTACGGTGCCAAGGATGTCATGCGAACAGACCTCGAGCACGACTCACCTCGGGTGGTCAACTATGCAGAGGCCGACAATGAGCTCGCACGCCAAGACGGAGTCGACCAACTCGACCAAGCACGCGACCTAGCTCGCTCCTGCACCGCCATCTACCAACAAGGGCTCTGCCTCTACCATAGTCGGCGAGTACAGACCCGCACCTTCCAGGATGGCGACCTGGTACTACGTCTGATCCAGGATAAGAAGGGCATGCACAAACTCTTCCCCCTTGGGAGGGACCATTCGCCATCGGGCGAGTCCTGGGCAACGATGCCTACTACCTCGTCGACATCCGAGGTGACGAAAAACTCAACGTCAAGCGGCCATGGAATGTAAACCTCCTATGGAAGTTCTATTCCTAGAACTCCGGTCATGTACCTCCTACCCGCTATGAAATAAAGCAGATCGATTCGCACAACGTGTGTCCACTCTCCGTATCTTGTTCCACTCGCACTCGTAATAATAGCGCTATGCTACTCGCATAAGTCAACCCTTGGTGACGCGACCGGCACGGACAAGTAGTGCGACACGAGGGCATTGAAGAATTCAGGCCTCGTATTGTCCACGAAAAAAGCCAACCCGGAGCCCCATCGGAGTCGCCTCGCTCGACTGGCTTTCCGAGCCAAGACATATGCATTCGCTTCTCACAGCGACCCAGTCCTCCACATCCTTGGCGCAGCGACTCGAACGGCAAAGTACCACGCTCCGGGACTGACTCCATTCCAAATGGGAGCGACCAGGGAAAAACGCCAAGTACGAGAGCACGTTATGGACTCGCCACGCGACTGGTCCTACGGATCAAGTGGAGTGATGCGCCTAACACAACGCGCCCCGTCCTCACCTACCTCGGTCACGCGACTGGAACCGCCAAGTACCACGCTCAGGGACTTGGCCACCCATCCCTGTTCGCGCCCGGGAAAACGGCTAAGTACGGAGCACCCCTTGGAGTCGCCATGCGACAGGCTTTCCTTGCCATGGCAAGTCGACCATAACTCACTAACAGTTCAAAATAACATAAAACCTGGTCAACCCCATAAAAGGGCGGACGCGCTGTGGGACTCGCACAACCAACAATCAAAACACAAAACATTGGCAAAAGCACGCTTACTTTCCTTCAAACGTCAATATTAGTTCGCTTACACGGGTAGTTACATAATTATCCTAACTAATGCCGATCGGCAAACTATTCTACTCCGCAGGATTCGACGATGAGGCGCCACCTCCCTTGCAACTGCAGATGAAAGGAATCCATGGATTCGACGGGTAGGTCATGAGCTCACCCGCCATGGCCGCACGTAATGGCTGCTCCACCTTGAAGTCGCGGTGCGCCGGCTCAGGGTCGTTCGGGGTGACGACCGTTTCCTGGTAAGGAATGAGGTCGCCCATCGCCCACACCCGGTCGGCGTACACTGCAGCCCGTTCGGTCAGCTTCAGCACCTCGGCGATTTCGACTGCGCCCGTCGACGAAGGATACCCACTCGTGACGTCGTCAAGGTCGAAGTCGTCACACCACGACGGAAGGCCGGTCGCGTCATGAATTTCACAACCGCCGGAGCCTTCTCCAGATAGCGCCAAACCTCGACGAGGTTGCTGGGAATCACCTCCGTGGGCGAAATATCCTGCAGATACGCCCGGATGCAGGTCGCTGACAGCGCGACAGGATCAACCAGAGTGGTGACGCATTTCCACATGTCGTACGACTGCGCTTCTTTGGCATTATCAGTAATCAGGCCTACAACATACAAAGCAACTAGTAAGGGAGGCTCCAACAACATAATGCAACCCACACGCTCGGGGACTCGTCAAAGGAAAACTCACCAATCAACTTGCGACAGCGCTCCGTGATGAAAGACCGGAGAGGTCATCTTGTAGCCCGGTGACGAGCGCGTCTGACATCTTCCGTTCCTCAGCAGTAGAGGCAACGGCTGCCTTGGCCTGCCCATCCGCCGAGGTCGCTTCCGCCTATGCCTCCTTGAGCTCACGCTCCAGGTCGGTGATTCGCTTCTCCACGGCGCTCAAGGACGACCGTGCAGCCGTCAATTCACTCGCCGGAACGAGGCCCTGACGAGCTTTCTCCATCGCGGCTGCGCTATCCTCTGCATCAACAACACCATGGTTACGAGAAGAACAAGTTTATGACCAGGATCCAACACGATGAACACTCACCCGCGGTCGCTCGAAGCTGCTCGTTCGTGTCCCGAACAATGAGGAGCTCCCTCTCCACACGCTCGCTGGTGGCAAGCCGCTCCACCGACACGTGCTACAGGCCCAGCGCACCCATCGAAGCGTCAGCAACAAAAATCCTAAGTGTCTAGCCGCTGCAATTCAGCGACTAGCCACTCGGGGACTGGACAGCAAAAATTCCTAAGTGCCTAGCCGATGAAATTAAGCGACTAGCCGCTTGGGGACTGTACTCAAAAACATTAAGAATCCGACCACTGAAATTTAGTGGCCCGATCCTCGGGGAGTAGACATACCTGGATGGCCGAGCCTAGCATGCCGTGAAGCTCCATTGCATCCACCGATGGGAGCACGAATGGAGTACGCCCGCGGTGCTGCTCGACCACCATGCCGGCGTCCTCGGGCAGTTGGCTCGACGGCACCGATCCACTCGCCACGGAGGCCCTCGCTACAAAGCGAGGGAACGTCGCCACCATGGCTCCCGCACCACTCGAAAGGGGGCCTGTCGCCCCAACCGAGGCCGCGGGCTCCGCCAGCTGCGACTCTGTGTCCACCATAAGCCTCGGGGCTGCGTCCGCTTCAATTGGAGCCTCGCTCGGGGCGACCGTCGGTTCGTCCGAAATTATGATGACCTCGTCACCCTTTGCTTTCTTTGCGCCTTCAGCGGGCACCTCGACCTCGTCCCCCTTCCACTTCTTCGAAGGATCGACTAGTGCCTCCGCGGCACCCGATGGAACCTTGGCCACCGAAGGGTGACCTATCTTCTTCACTCCAGTCCTACGGAATGACTCTGTTAGTGAACTCTCCAGTCGGACATAAATCAAGCAGACAAGTGAAAAGAGTGATAAACACTCACTTGGCGACTGGGATAAAACGCAGGCAGTATGAATGCTGGCAGGCTTCTCCAACTCCGGCCCTAGTTTCCTACTGAGGCCCGTCTCGAACACGCTCTACGCCCAAGACACCAAGGGCTTCTTCGAGGACAAGGCCCCTGCAGGAGCTTAAGTGGCGATCGCCGTGGGAACTCCCCTCGGTAGCGAGGTCCCTCCGGCTGGAGCGGCCACGAGCCCGGTGACGGGGACGAAGGGCGGCGATAGTGATGCCAACGGCATCTCGCCTTCCTCAATGGCCGCTTCGGTCGCCGCAGTCGCATGCGCCGGTGCGCCGGCTTTAGCTTCCTCGGCTGCACTGGTAGCATTGGAGCTACTCACGGACCGAGGCGGTGATACCTGCTTAGCCAGCTTCTTCTTCTTCTTCGGTGGTGGTGGTTTCTTCTTCGTCGGCGTAGATCCGCGCCGTGAGGTGTGTTCGGGGAGTTCGCTATCGTCTTCGTCGTGAGCCTCGAGGCTCTTGTTGGCCTCGAGCTCGCGCTGGTGCTGCCCGCTGTTTTTTTGAACCGTGGGTGCAGCGACCTCCACAGCCTCGTCGCCACCGTCGTCATCGTCATCGTCGTCGCCCCCGTCACTTCTGACACCGCCCTGGTCGGGTAAAGACTCGCTATCGTCTTCGGCGGACGATGTCGAGTTCTTGTCGTCCGCATGCGGGAGCCAACCTTCCACCACCTGGAACAACTGCAACAACAAAACAAATCAGCATAACCGTGAATTTAAATCTGCGACTACGAATATACAAGAAAGGAAGTATTTATCATTGGGGCCTCGCGCTATGTGGTGTAAGGAGCGACCCCGGCCTTTGCTTGGAGATACACCGCCAAGGTGATCTTCTTCAGGGCCAGGGTGTAGTCGTTGAGTCTCCACTCGTCGTGGCAGGACTTCGTCGGGTCGTCCTTGCCCGTGTACTCATACATATAGTGGGCGTGGCTAGCTAGGGGCACGAGCCGTCACCCGAGCCAGCAATTGTAAAGGTTGATGGTTTGGAGGCCCTTCTTCTTCAGGTTGCAGATGGTTTGAAGCATCTCATCGACGACCATCCGCTGGTCTAGCGGAAGTTTGGTGACTTGGAGCCGACGCGGCTCGAGCCGGTTGGCGGAGTACGTCGGAAGAGCCACCTAATCACTCGGCGGCGACTCGATCACGTAAAGCCAGTACTTATTCCACTCGTTCGCTGCTTTAGCGGACAGCATCAAATCAAAAAAGGACGCCTTCGACTTCAACTGAAAGGTCAGACTGCCAGCGGCCAGCATCGGGCCGCCTGCCTCTTCGCTGCTGATTCTCCCATGGAACAGATCTTGCCATAGGGGGAAGTATGGCCGGCATCCTAGATAGCACTCGCAGAACACCACGAAAATGGCGAGCTGCTCGATGCTATGCGGCCCTATATTTGACGTTTGGATGTCGTAGTAGGCGTAGAAGCGACGGAAGAAGAGGGAAGTAGGGAATTTGAGCCCCAGCTCCAGATGACTGGTGAAGCAGATGAACTCTCCCTCACGTGGATTTGGGGTCACCTCTCCGGCCGCGGGGATGCGACATCTCTCGGCGTGGAGGATTTGCCCCACGGTTCCGCTGGAGGGGCCATCGATTCAGGGATCTAGGGCTATGAGTCGCTCTGGGTCGCTGCACGGAATGGAGAATTGGGAAGGCACGAGATCGGAGGAAGTGAGGGAAGTGTTTTCCCCTCGCCGCTCACTCTCCTTATATAGTGGTTTTTACCTGCCATCTTCGGGGAGCCGTTACCGCGCGGTAATTACGTCGATATTACCGTTGGATTACCCAACGGCTACATTGACCAGTGCTGACGATCCAACTTCATCCATTCGACTCACTATCTTCAGCGACCTGACGATTCGCCGACCTGATCACTATAACAGTGACTTAACCACTCGCCGACCTATTCGCCAAGCTACGATCTGACTAGTCGCCGTTATTGTGACTAAAATGACTAGTTACTTCTTTTATTCAGGGAGTCCACCGCCAATTCGACTGGGCGTCCGAATTGGGCCCGCATAATCCGACTGCCAACAGACACCTGCGAAAAATCAACGACGGCCTCGGGGACTACTGATGGGGATATGCCGACTGTGGTTTACCCAGCAGGACGTTTCCTACTGTCCCAAGCTGCCAGCGAGTGGTCCTGCAGGACGGCGACTGGATTGAGACCTGGCAAGGATCCAGGCGACTGGAAGCTGGAGGCCCAAAAGCATAGCTAGGCCCAGTCGGATTAGGTTAAGAACCCTCCGAATCCTTAACTAATTCGGTTTTAGATCTGTAAACCATAGCGAGGTGAGATTATATAAACCTCCCTAGGGTACGCATAGAGGACACGTTCCATCATACACCCTAGTGACTTGCCACCTACTCGTCGAGCTCGCCCTTGTACTCTCTCCATAATAGAATCTAGCAGGAGTAGGTCTTTACCCTCCGGGGGGGCTGAACCTGGGTAAATCCTTGTGTCTCCGCCCTCATCTCGCACCGCAGATGGCTTGCCGCCCTTGCCCTTTGTTCTACCATTCGCCGCCAATTGCAGCATCTGCCGTGGCCATTCCCACGACACATCATTTAAGGTGTTGGTATTTGATCATGATAACTACGAGAAGGTGATCAGATGTGTAGGTGTATTAATGTAGTGACAACCCACTTTTAATTATAACTATTCTATAAAGAGGTGGTCTATAACTATACCCCTCTAGTGATGCATTATGTTGGAACAATGTGGTATTTGATCGCGCTAGGCTCCAATATGTCAGTATTTATTGTACTATCTCTGTTCCATAATATGATCCTTTTTATCAAACTAGAAACAATCATATTGTTAGTTGTGGCCCATACAAGAGTTGGCCTAACAATCAAGTGTACTACTTCTGTTTTAGGAGTAGGTACAACTCATGTATGTAGCGAAACTAACGAGATGATTGTTTCCTATGCTCTACTGCTAGTAGTAGTATTGTAGTAATTATTGTACAAGTGTACTACTACTACATATTGTACGCACTAGTATTTTTTAGGAATATAGGAGCTATAAATAAACACCATCTGGTAAAACAAGACAGTAGTAACTCTAGTCGGCATGCACGACAGCGTGCCAGCCTAGTTGTAATGCCCCAGGATATGACATGGTTAATTTAGTGCACAGAAGCATGCTAGTCTAACTTATAATTTACTGAAGTTCAGCGTGCCAGCAAAGCTATATTCATCATACTGGATGCAGCTCTAGAGACCTTGCAAAAAAACCTCGCTCAAAGACTAGAGCCATCCCATCTTCCCCATCTCGGTCGTTTATCCCGACTCGCCAATGCTGTCTGGATGCATTTGGTATCCTCTCCAGTGCGTTTTCCCACAGTTTCCTCGCCATCTTGCAGGCCATGCCACCCCTATCAAAAAGCCCTTGACAGTCATACTCTGGTCCGACCTCGCCCCCAATCCATCACGATGTCGCAATCGACGCACAACCAGTTGTACGATGTCTGGAGTAAGGTCGGTGACGATGTTTCCAATGAAATTGCTATGAATATGGACAGTGCCAGTGTGGCAAGGATGGCCTCATGCTTCAAGGAGCTGTACCGCCAAGTCGCCGGTGGAAAAGGAGGTAGATTCCCCAACCACCACTGCGGGACATTCGTCCCCTACAACGACGTCTATGACAACATAATCTGGTGCTTCCACGGCCAGCAAGTCTGCATGGAATCTGGATGCGAGTTCACCACCTCGTCAGTAGAACTAACACCTTTGGTAGAGCTCGTCTAACACCTTAGAGTTTCCCACTCGAGGGCTGCAACCATAAGGCCCTACAGCTACAAGAACTAGGAGACGTATAAGCCAGTGCACGCAATAGGCTCACGGAGAGGAGAGATCATCGGCATCAGGAAAGAGGGCAAGGTGTTCATCTCCCAAATTGATAGACAAACACAGACCCCGTGATATCCCTCAGGTTCATCAGTTCAGGAGCGTGGGAATAGCTTTGGTACAAGGTGAATCTTTGGTTGATGTCTCTGTGGAATGAGCTCCATGCGGTCGAAATGGTGGCGACACCTTAGCTGTCGAGCAGGCCATCGTCGGCCAAAGTCGCCCTGGAAGGGCTCACATCGTACCTGTCACAGCTGCGGTTTTACCTGGAAGATTCTGAATAGTTCATCAGAATTCCATGTGGATTAGGAGTATTGCATCCACAAGTTTGAAGAGTGAGATAGCACAAATAAATATTCTTGTGATGAACCCAATGTTAAGATAGGTAATGTCATACTAATTAATTACTTTATATTGATGACAGACTCAATTTGTATGGGGAGAGGTGGAATGAAGTTGCGGTAATGTATACCTATTTCCAATGCATGTTGCTGACATAGTGGGCCCACAGGCGATAGTGTGACAAGAAAAGCTTAACTGGCAGGAAAGAAAGCACCGTGTATTTTGTATGACACGGCCAACACTTGTACAAGCCCATGCGTTATGTTGTGTATTTTGTATGGAGGTTTGCTACTGCTAGTCTATTTTGCAGTAATACATATGTATTGGTACTTGATCAGTTCGACCGATCGAGAGCAGAATATGGTCTCTCTTTCATTTTGAGTCATGGCCTTGCTACAACTATTGAATTTCATTGTCTGCATTGCTGAATCTGTCATATCTTGTGCCATTGTCTGTACTGCTAAATCGGTCACTTTGAAATACTGCTAAATCTGTCAAGTGCTATTGAATATGAGCTGGGAATCTACCGATATTTTCTCTGTCTTATTCTGTACTACTGAATCTGTCAAATACTACTGACTAAAGTATTTTCTATAACTAATACTGATGTACTAGTACTTGTTTAGATCAAGTGCAATAGTTAGTCTTGATTTTGTTTTGAAACATGGCCTTTTCTCAATCTAGATGAGACATGGGCATTTTGGGTTGCATCGGGGGTCACACATGCATTGATATGAGAAGAAGGTACTCAAAGCAGACTCGGTCGTCAGTTTTGCATGCTCCAATGGTCGAGTGTGTTTGGAGAAAAGAGAAAACTGATTGGGTGACAAGGTTTAAAGAGCTGAAATAAGAACTAGTTCTCTCTGTACTTATACTGTTTTTCAGTTTCTGTATTGCTAAATTGCTCACATTGAAATGTGGCTGAATTGGTCAAGTGCTGCTGAATGTGAACTATGAATATGTCGATAATTTTTCTATCTTATTCTGTACTATAGAATTTATATAAATATATGCAAAAAAGTATTATCGATTTCCTTCCCTCCCTCTCTGAGGTCTTTATTCGAATCTGGCCGAGCCATAGCAAAATGCAATTTTTATATACGAGGAGAACAAATCTAGCTCTTTCGGCACCTCTTTAGCCCAAAACATTTTAATTATGCCTTTTAGGTGTCAGGGGACTGCTGAGCATAGCATAGTGAAATTTGAGAATGGAGCCCATCGAGAGCAACCCATGTAGAATAGCCAAACTCTTTTTAATTCGGCCTTTTGGGCATTGCCTACAGTTTTTAGTTTAGCTTCCAGGATTTCCGCCTTATTATTTGATGGGAGATAAAAATGGTCAAAAAAGTATTTTTAAGGAGACAAATTTGTAAGTTATAATAGTAAAGTTTAACGATTCTATTGTATTAGATGTTTCTTTCGCATTTGCAAGACACCCAGTTAACCGCTGGTGAGGTGTCGAGTTCGAATCCTAGGTAATTTGTGTTAATATAGATTTAAATTTTTTGTACTCTTAGGCTAAAATCACCAGATAAACTGTTGCTGCATCTAACAATGTCGCCAAGGTCAGGACGGCAGACTCAACCCAAAAAAATAGTCCAACATATATACACACGTTTCTTTTAAATAGAGACTGATATGTGGGACCCAGCATAGAGACGTTTCCTGCATAAAGAATGCTGACATGTGGGACCTAACATAGACACGTTTCCTGCACAGAGAAGGCTGACATGTGGGAACCAGCATAGACACGTTTCCTACACAGAGAAGGCTGACATGTGGGACCCAGCAACAGACCAAGGTCAAAATAGTGGTCGTGGCAATTTCTGTTATAATATATACTATTATAAGGCTAACATGTGGGACCCAACAATGGAGTATAGCTTAACATTTTTTGAACTCTATAAGGCTGACATCTGGGACCCAGATAAACTGCTGTTGCATCTACCAATGTTGCCAAGGTAAGAACGATGGACTCGACCCGAAAAAACAGTCCAACATACACATGTTTCTTTCAAATAGAGGCTGACATCTGGGACCTAGCATAGACACGTTTCCTGTACAGAGGTTGCTGACATCTAGGACCCATCTACGGACCAAGGTCAGAACAACGGAGGAGGCTGAAAAAAGTCCATCATGGCACATTTCATTTACGGAGAGGCTCATATGTGGGACCCAGCAGCGTGACCAAATGGCAGATTCGTCGAGCAACGCTATCTAGTTCTGAATAGGGTAGCGCTAGAGAATAAAAAATCCATCATGTACACATGATTCTTTTGATGCGAGGCTGACATACGGGACCCACCGGCCTGAATAAACGGCTGATGTAGAGAGCAAGGTTATCAAGTTAACACAGAGGCACGACTGAGGGAAAAAATTCCATCATACACACGTTTCTTCTAATGAGAGGATGACATGTGGGAGCCAACAACTTCATTAACGGCAGATAGACCGAGCAACATTATCGAGTTCACATCAAGGAGGTACGAGCCAAGGAAAAAATCCATCCTACACATTTTTCTTCTAGTGTGAGTATGACATGTGGGGCCCAACTGCGTGATTAAATGGTAGATGCATCTAGCAGCGCTATCATGTTCAGAATAGGGTAGTGAGAGCAAAGGAAAAGATTCCATCATACACACGGTTCTTCTAATGAGAGGATGATAGGTGGGACCTAGTAGCTTCATTAAAAGAAGATAGATCGAGCAGCGTTATCGAGTTCATATTATGAAGACATGAGCCCAGAAAAAATCCATCCTACACACGTTTCTTCTAGTGTGAGTATGACATTTGGGGCCCAGCTGCGTGATTAAATAGTAGATGCATCTAGCAATGCTATCAAGTTCAGAATAGGGTAGCGGTAGCGAAGGAAAACATACCATCATACACACGATTCTTCTAATGAGAGGCTGGCATGTGGGACCCATCAGCATGATTAATGGCCGCTAGATCGACCAGTGTTAGCGAGTTCAAATCAGGGAGGCATGAGCCAAGGAAAAAAATCCATCATGCACACATTTCTTCTAATGAGAGGATGACATGTGGGGCCCAGCTGCGTGATTAGACTGTAGATGCATCTAGCAGCGCTATCAATTTTAGAACAGGGTAGCGGGATCGAAGGAAAAAAATTCCATCCTACACATGATTAACGGCATGTGGGACACAGCATCATGATTAACGGCAGATAGATCGAGAAAACTTATCGAGTTCATAGCAGGGAGGAACGAGCCAAGGAAAAAACCCATCATGCACATGTTTTTCTAATGTGAGGATGACACATGGGACCCAGTAGCCTAATTAAACGGTAGATGCATCGAGCAATGCTATTGTCAACACCCGGATTTTTAATCCCAGATGCCTGTTATGCCATACATCGCAATCCCAGGATTACCATTTTTACGAGACATAACAGAATTGGAT
Source organism: Avena sativa (assembly GCA_916181665.1). Lineage (NCBI taxonomy): Eukaryota > Viridiplantae > Streptophyta > Magnoliopsida > Poales > Poaceae > Avena > Avena sativa. The sequence goes on from OV702280.1 coordinate 99,650,615, forward strand.
ACCATAGTACATCATCCATTACAAACCGTACATAAGTTCTTACACAAATAGGGATCTCATGATCCAGTTCTTAATACAACATCAAGCAGCGGAATACGTAATAATAACGGTAGCATAGGTGAAGCTCCATCTTCAGGGTCACAGGCAATGCTGACAATGGGAGATGATCCTAGTTGTCGTAACCTTTCTGGGGTCCATCCTCCAGGTACTCCTCTTCATAGTCTGGCCATGGGAATATCCAGGGACAAATCCATGAGTACTCTTTAAGTACTCGCAAACTAAAACTAACAAGTAAGAGGGGTTTTGATAATAGGACACTAGGCTATAGGGTTATTTTGCAAAAGCCAGATTTATCTCTACTAAGTTCCAAAGCTAGTCACAATTTGATAACTCCTAAGGGGGATCTTGTACTCATGTCACAACTCTGTTGTGGTCAAGTCAAAGTCTCAATTCATTTCACAAGTCATTTTTAAAAGTCTGACGGGGCAACAATATGGCCACTCCAACTTTCTATAACCGTGGACGCGGCTATTCAAATAGTTTGACACTCTGCAGAGATTGTACACTTTCACCACAACATTCGATACATCCGTCAGGAACAAATCCTTAATTCACCATACTCAGTATGCGGATAATCAATCCTAACCTTTCAACTACACGCCCTAGTATAAGCACCTCTCCTGTGAGTTTGGCCACCCAACCATGACCAACTGTCATCTTGGGTACTGCACAGGTGGACAATCTTCACAAGGTAGCCTCAGCTCAGACCTTGGCCGTGAGGGAACTAATACTAAGGTATATAAGTTTCCAGTCAAGCCCTACCCAATCTTCGGGTATTGTGGTTGTACGATAAAATTGGAATGGTATCACATCCAGAGAACCATCAGTTTTATAAAGGGCTAAGGCTCATGCCTCAACATTTTCATCACCAAAATCATCAGGTGTTCGGAAACACATGTCCAAAACATTTCAATAGAATGATCCATCATTCCAAGTTTTTCATAACCATTTTTCCACCAAGTATTCCCATCTAAAGTTGATCAAGTTTTAGGCTTATCACTAGCATCTACAGGTGGGGGTAAGCAATAATGAGGGGTGGTAAACTAGTGGAGTTCTAACTAAGTTCAATCTCAAGCCTTAAGATGACATCAAGATTATCTAGCTTAGGCAAAATTTTATGCTCTTTATGCAACCTTCAAATATCTTTCTAGTATCTATAATTCACTTAAGTAAACTCTAAGTAATAGCATTGATAAAGAAATAAAGTATAAAGCTTGTAAGTAAAAACTAGGATTGGTTTATCAAGTGGATATGATCACATATGCTTAAGGCATATAGTGGGCATAGTAACAAGTAGTGGTTTGTGGCATTAGTAGGGTATCTTGCAAGAGTTAGCTTGCATTGGTCCACTTAGTTAATAAAGCTTGCTAAAGTAGAGTTTCTTGCAAGTTTTAGCTTGCCTTGTGCAGGGCAGTGGTTGAAGTTCTCCTCGGCTTCTTCTTCGTAGAATCCTCCTTCCTCCTCGTATCCTTGGTCGGTACTAGCGTCTATAAATAAATACGAGGTACACAATCACCAAACAATACTTAACTACTTGCAATCATCACACACAAGGTTCCTATAGATGATCTAACATCTAACATTACAAGATTAAGGTTTGGTTTAATTCCTTTTATTTTTAGAAAAGTAATTTCTACTCATTGAAAAACTACTTAAGATTTAATATTCTCCAAACCAAACATGGGATCATGTTGAAACATGTCATCACCACATATTTTAGTCCATGGGAACATGATTTAAAGTGGTGTCACAATTTAATAAGGTTTTACCCTTTTATTTTAATTAAATAAAGTGACTAGAAATGCCTATGGGGCATTCTTTTATTACTTGAACATTATTTCTGCAAGTAAACCTATATATTTTTATATATTCTGAAAGGTATGGTTAAATGTGATTTTTGAGAGTTGGAATCAACTCAAAAGCTATTATGGTTTAAATTTGAAAAATGTTTAAATGCAGAAAAGCTTCTGCCTTGTTATTTTTACCATGGGTGCTCTGTAGATCCAAATGACTTGAATCCAACGGGCTTGGATTCAGCATTCCCAGGCCTTTCCAACAAAATTGGTTTCATTCAATTTGGTGCAATGAATCGACCTGGGTTGATTTTTTAAACTGGGTATAGAAGTGTGTTTGAAATAAAATGGAAAAGGTTTAATTCAAATAACTGGGCTGCACGGGAAAGGTTAAGGGGCCAGCCTGCTAAGCGTAGAGCTTCCGCGGGCTGCTTAAGTGGGTGTCCCCACTCGTCAGTGACATAGGGGGGTGCGAAGCGGTACGGGGCAACGTGGGTCGTTCGATCTGATTCTAATCCAATGGCTGAGAGTCATCGTCGACGTTGGGCAACGCCGGCGAGAAAGAAACCTAGCGCGGCCAGTGGGGGTTGCTGGGGGCTCACCGGGCTGCAGGCGAGGGTCGGCAAGGCGGGCGAACGACGAAGTCGACGACGGCAAACTTATGGGTGGTCGCGGCAGCTCCTGGGGTGGACGAAATCGATGGCGCCCTACTTCTCCAAAGGCGGCGGGCTCCGGTGAAATTTCGGCGATGCGCTGCTCGCCTTGCTCCGGGACTGAGGTGGGTTGGTTCTCGGTGAGAGAGGAGTGGAATGGTGTGAAGAATTCGAGCGGGGGTGGCCTCTATTTATAGTCAAGCGAGGGGACCGACGGGGCGCACGATGAGCTCGCCGGGGGCGATGGTACAGACGGCTATTGGCATGGGCAAAGGTAGGGGACGGTGCGGTGTTCGCTGGCGATGCTCAACGACATGGTTTCGGGGCGTGGGGCGGTGTGGCTTGGTCTGGAACACGCGACGCTCTGCGCGGCAGAGGCGGCGTCTTCGATGGCGAGCGGTGGCTGTGCGGCACGGGGCGGCGAACGGGGATGTATGGCGGTCTCCTGGGTAGGTGGCGATCATGTGTGCACGCGGCGAGGGCGGCGCACGGTCTGTGGGCTTCGGTCTAGGGTGGCGCTCTGGCGCACACTCGGCATGGTCGCTGGCGGTCTGGGCGCGGTCCGTGCGTGTGGTCCAGTGGTTGGCAAGGTTCGCGCGTTGGACAGGGAGTGGCGGTGGACGGTGGGCTGCCTCCCAGACATGCTGGCTAGGCTTGTTTCTCCTCCTAGCTTGCTGTCGACATGGGGCTGACAAAGTTGGCTTCGGCTGTTCACCATTGATGGCAATGCCAAGCTTACAGTGGGGCTAGTTCTTGGTTTAACTTGCTAGATGATCTACTGAGATGGTTGTGAGCTAGATAGGGAACCAGTTAGGCAAGAATCACTGCTCACAATAGTGTTTGGATTTTGTTTGATTTGTGTCTGCAACCTGTTTGATGAAATGGCCGCATGAATTTAAGTTTTTAATTTTGAAAAGATTTTTGGTGGGTGTGCTAGATTGGTGCTGGTGAGTCTGCAGATGCTTGGGTTTTGAAAGTTGAGCTTGTTTGAGTGGTTTTTGAAAAAGTGGGATCTTCTCATATGATAAAGATTCAATTTTGAATTGTCATTTAAACTATGCATTTGAAAGTTTTTGGATGATCACAAAGTGGGCCTTCATACCTTGTTATGAGTACATTCAAGGGGTGCAAAGATCCAGAGAAGTTTCTGTTAGGTTCTGAAAGTTTGAGACAGCCAAAGTAGGCATGGGAGTTAAATTGGTCAAAATGACCATTCCTTTATTTTATTTGTTTTGCTTTATTTTTCTTTGGGAGAAGTGTGGGAAATGTTTTAGATGATGTTTATTTCACCTAAGAAACATTTTACAAGCAAGGAAACATACAAACAAGGTGGATCAAAAGAATTTCAAATTCAATGCATACTCATATGCATGCTTTCAAAATTTTATTTAGAAAAGTTTTTGTTAACCCTAATTTTGATGCTTAGAGTTTGATGATTTAAGTTTAGTATTTTTGGGATGTTACAAACCTTCCCTCCTTAAACAAAATCTCGTCCCGAGATTTGAAAAAGGACGAAAAGATTACCTAGGATTTGAAGAGATCGGGAAACTCCGTCCTGATGTGATCTTCACGCTCCCAGGTAGCTTCCTCTTTGGTGTGGTTGCTCCACTGAATCTTGAGAAACTTGATACTTCAGGTTCGGGTAGTTCGAAAATCTTCTTCCAAAATACGGATGGGTACTTCGGGATAGGTCAGGTCATCGTTGATCTCTATGGTCCGGTGGTCGATATTTTTGAACACTTCGGTCTTCTCGGGGACTTCGAGACACTTGCGAAGTAATGAGATATGGAACACATTGTGCACGGCTGACATCTCTTCGGGTAGTTCCAATTGATACGATACTTCTCCTTGACGTTTCAGAATCTTGAAAGATCCGATATATCTGGGGGCTAACTTTCCTTTGAGTTGGAAACGCTGCATTCCCTTCAATGGTGACACTTTTAGATAAACAAAGTCTCCTATGTTGAAGGCGAGGTCTCGACGTCTCTTGTCGGCGTAACTCTTCTATCTGGATTGGGCGGTCTTGAGGTGCTCACGAATCTTGTGAACCTTCTCTTCTGCTTCTCGTAGGATGTCGGGTCCGAAGATCTGAATCTCTCCTACTTCCGACCAGTTCAAAGGGGTATGACACTTCCTTTCGTACATGAATTCAAAGGGGGCCATTTGCAAACTGGCTTGATAACTGTTGTTGTAGGAAAATTTTGCAAATGGCAGACAGTCTTCCCACTTGGATCCATATTCTAACACACATGCTCTAAGCATATCTTCGAGTATTTGATTTACCCGCTCCGTTTGTCCATCGGTCTGAGGGTGATACGCGGTACTGAAATCTAAGCGGGTTCCTAAATCTTCTTGGACTTTCTTCTAGAATCTCGAGGTAAACTGAGTTCCTCGATCCGATACGATGTTCTTGGGGACTCCATGCAAACTAACGATTCTAGCGATGTACAACTCCGCTACTTTCGAACTCTGATATGTGGTCTTGACAGGCAAAAATTGGGCGACTTTGGACAATCTGTCCACTATGACCCAGATAGAGTCATTTCCCCTATTGAAGTAGGTAGTCCAGTGATAAAGTCCATTCCTACAGAATCCCATTTCCATTCCGGAATCTGCAATGGTTGCAACAATCCAGCGGGTCATTGATGTCCTGCTTTGACTCGCTGACAAATATCACACTTGGCGATATAGCTTCCGATTTCTCTCTTCATCTTATGCCACCAAAATTGCTCTTTTAAATCTTGATACATTTTAGTTCCTCCAGGATGGATAGAATAAAGAGTATCATGAGCCTCCTTCAAGATAACTTCTTTCAACTCAAAATCTAATGGTACACAAAGGCGTCCTTTGTACCACAGAACTCCTTCTTCGTCTTCGGTGAATGCGGGTACTTTGCCTGTACCGATACGACGCTTGATTCCGTCCATACTGGCATTTCCCTTCTACGCCTCTTTAATCTGACTGATCAAAGTGGGTTGGAGTTCTATTCTAGACAAAAATCCTTCACTTACTAATTCCATTCGAAAAGCTTCCATCTCTTTGTGCAAACTTGGTTTCTCCTTCAAAATCATGGAGTTCAAGCGGCACGGCAATCTGCTAAGGGCATCACCTACTACGTTGGCTTTACCAGGGTGATAGTGAATGTCTAGGTCGTAATCCTTGATTAGCTCAATCCATCTTCTCTGCCTCATAATCAGCTCCTTCTGAGTGAATATATACTTTAGGCTCTTGTGATCCGAATAGATCTCACAACGGTTTCCCATCAGGTAATGTGTCCATGTTTTCAGGCCTAGAACTACGGCTGCGAGTTTGAGGTCATGGGTTGGGTAATTTTGCTCGTGTTGCTTCAGTTGTCGAGATAGATAAGATATAACTTTGCCTTCTTGCATTAGCACACATCCGAGACCGATCTTGGATGCATCAAAATACACATCGAAGGGCTTCGTGATATCTGGCATGATCAAGATTGGGGCTGAAATCAATCACCTCTTGAGTTCTTGAAAACTCGCTTCACACTTGTCTGTCCATTCAAACTTCTTGTCCTTCTTCAGCAATTGGGTCATGGGTCGGGCGATACTAGAATCCTTCTACGAATTTGCGGTAATATCCCGCCAATCCGAGAAATGCACGAACTTGGGTTTGAGTGGTTGGGGCTTGCCAATCTTCTACATCTTTCACTTTGGCAGGGTCAACGGCAATTCCTCCGGCTGATACAATGTGACCGATGAATCCTACCTCCTGTAACCAGAATTCACATTTGCTAAACTTTGCATACAGCTGATGCTCTCTAAGGGTTCCAAGAATGGTCCTTAGGTGTAGCTCATGTTCTTCTTCTGATTTGGAATAAATCAGAATGTCATCGATGAAAACAACGAGAAACTTATCTAGGAAGTCCATAAAAATCTTATTCATGACATTCATGAAATAAGCGGGGGCATTGGTTAATCCAAAAGACATAACGGTATACTCGTACAATCCATATCTGGTGGTAAAGGCAGTCTTTGGAATATCCTCTGCACGAATTTTGAGTTGATGATAGACAGTTCTAAGATCAATCTTAGAAAACACTTTGGCACCAGTCAACTGATCAAACAAATATTCTATCTTGGGAAAGGGGTACTTGTTCTTGATGGTGACATCATTCAATTTCCGATAATCCGTACACAAACGGTTACCTCCATCCTTATTGTCCACAAACAAGACAGGTGACCTCAAAGGTGACGCACTTGGTTGAATTAATCCAATTTCCAACATGGAATCCAGTTGCTTCTTCAATTCTTCTAGCTCTAAAGGGTTCATACTATATGGTCTCTGGGCTATGGGTCCTGTTCCGGGAATTAGTTCGATGATACACTCGATATCCCGATCTAGGGGCATACCGAGCAAAACATCTGGAAATACATCGGGGTATTCACAGACTATCCGGACTTGGTCAATGGTAGGTTGGGCTATACTCTTGTTGCACTTGAATTGATGAGGTAAGGTTTCAGATATATGCTCGACTGATATTCCGGCTATACTGGTCATGGTTATGGCTTTCTTGGCACAGTCAATCAATCCTTTATGTTTGGACATCCAATCCATTCCTAGTACTACTTCCAAACCTTTAGTTCCGAGTACTATCAGATTTGCATAAAAATCTATGCCATGGATTCAAATAGGGACGGCTTTGCAAATTGGCCTAGCCTTGGTGGTTGATCCGGGAATTTGAACAATCATAACATGCTTCAATTTGGTTGGTTGAATTTTACTAGTGCATGCAAATTCTTCGGTGACAAATGAATGCGACGCACCAGAATCAAACAACACTCTTGCAAGTACTGAATTAACAGAAAACATACCCAGCACGACGTCTGGCGCTTCCTGAGCTTCTTCGGCATGCATGAGAAAAAGACGGCTGTTGCAGTTGAGTGAATTCCCTGGGGCAAATCTTCTTCCTAGCTGAACACGACGCTGCTGCTGAGTTGGGCCATTGGCATTGGGGGCTGTAGCATTCTTCTTGTTGGGGCACTCGTTGGAATAGTGGCCTTTATTTCCACAGTCGTAACAGGTCACTTGCGACTTGTCCTTGGCTGCTACAGGCACGGCATTGCTTCCAGTCCTAGGGGAAGTGTTGGCGTTGGAGGTAGCATTGTTGTTGTGGAACTTGGGTGGGGCACGGTTGAAATTGCTAGCGTTTCCGGGGTTGTTGTGATTTCCTCCGGGTCTAGGGTTTCCATGGTTGGGATAGGTCGGACGGTTCATCGGGGGTCTGTTGGTCCTTGGGGCAAATCCTGGAGATGGGTTGGGGCGATACTTTGGGGTCTGATGGGTTCCTGGTTGATGCATCATGCGACGCTTGCGGTTCTCATTGGCTTGGTTGATCTTTTATTCCATCTGGATAGCAGAGTCGACAAGGGCTTCAATATCAGCAAAGGGGATATTGACTAACACCATCTGCAGCTCATCATGCAGACCATTCAAGAATATTTCTTTCTTCTTGGCTTCGGTGTCAATCTCATCCGGGGCATACCTAGCTAATGACAAAAATTTGTCACGGTATTCCACTACAGTCATCCTTCCTTGCTTCAGTTCTCTGAACTCGTCTCTCATCCTCTTGATCAAACCTGGTGGCACATGGTTTATGCTAAACTTGACCTTGAATTCCTCCCAGGTCATCATCTGGCCTCCGGTCATTGCGTGAACACTGTTCCACCATGCCCTGGCATCTCCGGCTAGATAGTGGGTGGCAAACAGAACATTCTCGTTGGCTTCCACTCCGGCGACTTCTAGGTTATTTTCCATGGTTTGCAGCCAATCATCGGCGTCTAGGGGTTCTTCTGACTTAGTGAAAACAGGTGGGTTGGTATTCTGGAAGTTCTTGAGCTTAGATCCGTGGTTGTCCTGATTTCCGTGGCCTTGGTTGTTGTGGGCAAGTTGGTCTATCTGCTGAAGTGTGGCCTGGTTGGCTTGACGTTCGGCTCTTTCAGCTTCGCGGTCAGAAGTCAACATTTGCAGAATCTGCAACATCGGGTCCGGGGATGAACCACTTCCTCCACGTGGCATCTGAAGATTGAGATAGATCATGAGAAAAGAGGGAAATTTCTCAAGTTTTGGTTCTTTGAATTTTTTTTAAAGTTTGACTCAGATTTTCTAGCAACTTGTTTTTTCATTCATTCATTCATTCATTCATAGCACCCAGTACAACACACACCACAACAAAGAAAAACAGATGGTTTTAAGAACCATTCTAAGAACTACGATACAGTGGGACCGAATACTACTCACTACGCTAGTGCTCAAGTGCTACTACTCCTCGAAATATGTGCCCTCATCATCCTCTTCATCATCGATGAAGGCGAAATCATCCTCATCAGTGAAGAAATCCATAGCCTGAACCTCCAGAAAATCATCGTCATCGCTGAGATAGGAGTAAGGGTATCCACGAAGATCCTCTCCGGCATTCTCCCTTTCCTCCAACTGCATGTCTCTCTCGTGGATGGTCTCCTCCAAAGATGAGATGCGGTGGCGAAGGCGGGAAATGATGCGCTCCTTGTTGTCGAGCTGACGGAGGCGAGACTTGCGATCTTTTTCTAGCATGGCGATGGTTTGATCCTTCGTCTTGATGATGGCAGACTTGTGGTTGCAATAGTCATGGAAGTTTTCTAACTCCTGCTGACGATCGTACATCATGAAGCTAAGGTGGTCCAATTGGGTCTTTAGTTCGGGGTGGTATGGGGCTTCCAGGAGTTTTCCATTTGCATCACGCCTTGGGCAAAACTCAAAGCGAGTACCCTTGATTTGATTGATGCTCTGCCCACACAGACGGGAAAGAGCTTCCTGCATGGCCCTGGCAAGTCCATCTAGCCAGTTGTTTTCTCTTAAGGTAAACTGAATTCCCTCCGCAGTGGGAGGTTCAATATTTCCTCGGAGACTTGCAACAGTTAGGCACTGCAGGTCTTCTCCTCCTTGATCATTGAGCTGAGCTCCGAAGAACTCAGGGTGCGGACGCTCCAGAAGTTCCGAAAGCTGGTTCAAATCCCTCTCAAAGATCAGGTCTCCCCCATTCCCGAGCTGATAAAACTTGCTGTACTTCACGTCCATCTATAGGAATATAGGATGAGTAAGTTAGTAGAGTGATTAAGTGTGTATGTATTTTGCAAGAGTTTTTGAGGAACATGAATTTTCATGAAAGAATCAAAGGGATAAAAATGAGAATAAGTTTTTGTAAATATTTGCTTTCTTTGGTTTTGAAACTAAGTTTTTGATTCAAACGTCCAGTCTAACTGGGGTCTCGTATGGTCAGGATGGCTCTGATACCAACTTGTCAGCACCCGGATTTTTAATCCCAGATGCCTGTAATGCCATACATCACAATCCCAGGATTACCATTTTGCGAGACATAACAGAATTGGATACCATAGTACATCATCCATTACAAACCGTACATAAGTTCTTACACAAATAGGGATCTCATGATCCAGTTCTTAATACAACATCAAGCAGCAGAATACGTAATAATAACGGTAGTGTAGGCGAAGCTCCATCTTCGGGGTCACAGGCAATGCTGACGATGGGATATGATCCTAGTTGTCGTAACCTTCCTGGGGTCCATCCTCCAGGTACTCTCTTCATATTCTGGCCATGGGAAAAGCCATGAGTACTCTTTAAGTACTCGCAAACTAAAACTAACAAGTGAGAGGGGTTTTGATAATAGGACACTAGGCTCTAGGGTTATTTTGCAAAATCCAGATTTATCTCTACTAAGTTCCAAAGCTAGTCACAATTTTATAACTCCTAAGGGGGATCTTATACTTATGTCACAACTCTGTTGTGGTCAAGTCAAAGTCTCAATTAATTTCACAAGTCATTTTTAAAAGTCTGACGGGGGAAGAGTATGGCCACTCCAACTGTCCATAACCGCGGACGCGGCTATTCGAATAGTTTGACACTCTGCAGAGATTGTACACTTTCACCACAACATTCGATACATCCGTCAGGAACAAATCCTGAATTCATCATACTCAGTATGCAGATAATCAATCCTAACCTTTCAATTACACGCCCTAGTATAAGCACCTCTCCTATGAGTTTGGCCTCCCAACCATGACCAACTGTCATATTGGGTACTTCACAGGTGGACAATCTTCACAAGGTAGCCTCAGCTCAGACCTTGGCTGTGAGGGAACTAATACTAAGGTATATAAGTTTCCAGTCAAGCCCTACCCAATCTTCGGGTATTGTGGTTGTACGATAAAATTGGAATGGTATCGCATCCAGACAACCATCAGTTTTATAAAGGGCTAACGCTCATGCCTCAACATTTTCATCACCAAAATCATCAGGTGTTCGGAAACACATGTCCCAAACATTTCAATAGAATGATCCATCATTCCAAGGTTTTCATAACCATTTTTCCACCAAGTATTCCCATATAAAGATGATCAAGTTTTAGGCTTAGCACTAGCATCTACAGGTGGGGGTAAGCAATAATAAGGGGTGGTAAACTAGTGGAGTTCTAACTAAGTTCAATCTCATGCCTTAAGATGACATCAAGATTATCTAGCTTAGGCCAAATTTTATGCTCTTTATGCAACCTTCAAATATCTTTCTAGTATCTATAATTCACTTAATTAAACTCTAAGTAATAGCTTTGATAAAGAAATAAAGTATAAAGCTTGTAAGTAAAAACTAGGATTGGTTTATCAAGTGGATATGATCACATATGCTTAAGGCATATAGTGGGCAGAGTAACAAGTAGTGGTTTGTGGCATAAGTAGGGTATCTTGCAAGGGTTAGATTGCATTGGTCCACTTAGTTAATAAAGCTTGCTAAAGTAGAGTGTCTTGCAAGTTTTAGCTTGCCTTGTGCAGATAAGTGGTTGAAGTTCTCCTCGGCTTCTTCTTCGTAGAATCCTCCTTCCTCCTCGTATCCTTGGTCGGTACTACCATCTATAAATAAATACGAGGTACACAATCACCAAACAATACTTAACTACTTGCAATCATCACACACAAGGGTCCTATAGATGATCTAACATCATCTCTAACATTACAAGATTAAGGTTTGGTTTAATTCCTTTTATTTTTAGAAAAGTAATTTCTACTCATTCAAAAACTACTTAAGATTTAATATACACCAAACCAAATATGGGATCATGTTGAAACATGTCATCACCACATATTTTAGTCCATGGGAACATGATTTAAAGTGGTGTCACATTTTAATAAGGTTTTACCCTTTTATTTTAATTAAATAAAGTGACTAGAAATGCCTATGGGGCATTCTTTTATTACTTGAACATTATTTCTGCAAGTAAACCTATATATTTTTATATATTCTGAAAGGTATGGTTAAATGTGATTTTTGAGAGTTGGAATCAACTCAAAAGCTATTCTGGTTTAAATTTGAAAAATGTTTGAATGCAGAAAAGCTTCTGCCTTATTATTTTTACCATGGGTGCTCTATAGATCCAAATGACTTGAATCCAACGGGCTTGGATTCAGCATTCCCAGAACTTTCCAACAAAATTGGTTTCATTCAATTTGGTGCATTGAATCGACCTGGGTTGATTTTTGAATCTGGGTACAGAAGTGTGTTTGAAATAAAATGCAAAAGGTTTAATTCAAATAACTGGGCTGCGCGGGAAAGGTTAACGGGCCGGCCTGCTAAGCGTAGCGCTTCCGCGGGCTGCTTAAGTGTGTGTCTCCACTCGTCAGTGACACAGGGGGGTGCGAAGCGGTACGGGGCAACGTGGGTCGTTCGATCTGATTCTAATCCAACGGCTGAGAGTCATCGTCGACATTGGGCAACGCCGGCGAGAAAGAAACCTAGCGCGGCCAGTGGGGGTTGCTGGGGGCTCACCGGGGTGCAGGAGAGGGTCGGCGAGGCGGGCGAACGACGAAGTCGATGACGGCGAACTCAGGGGTGGTCGCGGCAGCTCTTGGGGTGGACGAAATCGATGGCGCCCTTCTTCTCCAGAGGCGGCGGGCTCCGGTGAAATTCCGGCGATGCGCTGCTCTCCTTGCTCCGGGACTGAGGTGGGGTGGTTCTGGGTGAGAGAGGAGTGGAATGATGTGAAGAATTTGAGCGGGGGTGGCCTCAATTTATAGTCGAGCGAGGGGACCGACGGGGCGCACGGTGAGCTCGTCGGGGGCGATGGTACAGACGGCTATTGGCATGGGCGAAGGTAGGGGACGGTGCGGTGTTCCCTGGCGATGTTCAACGACATGGTTTCGAGGCGTGGGACGGTGCGGCTTGGTCTGGAACACGCGACGCTCTGCACGGCAGAGGCGGCGTCTTCGACGGCGAGCGGTGGCTGTGCGGCACGGGGTGGCGAACGGGGATGTCTGGCGGTCTCCTGGGTCGGTGGTGATCGTGTGGGCTTCGGTCGAGGGTGGCGCTCTGGCGCACGCTCAGCATGGTCGCTGGCGGTCTGGGCGCGGTCCGTGCGTGTGGTCCAGTGGTTGGCAAGGTTCGAGCGTGGGACATGGAGTGGCGGTGGACGGTGGGCTGCCTCCCAGACATGCTGGCTAGGCTTGTTTCTCCTCCTAGCTTGCTTTCGACATGGGGTGACAAGGTTGGCTTCGGCTGTTCACCATTGATGGCAATGTCAAGCTTACAGTGGGGCTAGTGCTTTGTTTAACTTGCTAGATGATCTACTGAGATGGTTGTGAGCTAGATAGGGAACCAGTTAGGCAAGAATCACTGCTCACAATAGTGTTTGGATTTTGTTTGATTTGTGTCTGTAATCTGTTTGATGAAATGGCCGCATGAATTCAAGTTTTGAATTTTGAAAAGATTTTTGGTGTGTGTGCTAGATTGGTGCTGGTGAGTCTGCAGATGCTTGGGTTTTGAAAGTTGAGCTTGTTTGAGTGGTTTTTGAAAAAGTGGGATCTTCTCATATGATAAAGATTCAATTTTGAATTGTCATTTAAACTATGCATTTGTAAGTTTTTGGATGATCACAAAGTGGGCCTTCATACCTTGTTATGAGTATATTCAAGGGGTGCAAAGATCCAGAGAAGTTTCTGTTAGGTTCTGAAAGTTTGAGACAGCCAAAGTAGGCATGGGAGTTAAATTGGTCAAAATGACCATTCCTTTATTTTATTTGTTTTGCTTTATTTGTCTTTGGGAGAAGTGTGGGAAATGTTTTAGATGATGTTTATTTCACCTAAGAAACATTTTACAAGCAAGGAAACATACAAACAAGGTGGTTCAAAAGAATTTCAAATTCAATGCATACTCATATGCATGCTTTCAAAATTTTATTTAGAAAAGTTTTTGTTAACCCTAATTTTGATGCTTAGAGTTTGATGATTTAAGTTTAGTATTTTTGGGATGTTACAGCTATCATGTTCGGAACAGGGAAGGAAAAAAAGTTCCATCATACATAAGATTCCTCTAATGAGAGGCAGACATGTGGGACCCTGCAACCTGACTAAATGGTAGAGGCATTGAACAATGTTATCGAGTTCAAATTATGGAATCATGACCGAAAAGTAGGGTCCGCTAGAGTCACTGATGCCCGGGACCCACACGCCAAAAAATACTTTGGCGAGTCAACATCTCGGGAGGAACCAGAAATCTTACTTATTCCATGCGCCCGTGGAGCTTCGTCCTTGTTTTTAGTGGTTTCATCATAGTAGAGGGGAAAAAGGTTTTGCATCGGCCACGGTAGATGCGAGAATTTTGTCGCGGAAGATGCGCCTTCTACGACGACCGACAATTCAAGTCGTTGCATATGGAAACATTTATTGTAGTGTCTCATGTTGGATAAACTATTACTCAAGCTTGGGGGAGACTAAAGAAGCTCCTTTGTAAGAATCCTTCTCATGGTTTATCTAAAAGTATTATTATAGATCAATCTTTATGTGAGACTTCCTAAATATGAAAAGGACTTTCTGGATACTTCTTATGTTGGGAGTTTTACTCATAAGAGTATGGATGAAGCATGGGACTAATTGAAAACATATCTGAGAATACTGATAATTGAGGTCTTGACAAAGGTAATGAACCCCGCCTAGAATATGAATATTCTTGTGTAGAGATTTTCTCTGCTTCTACTTTGTTTGAAGAACTATGCAATAGGTTTGGTCTTGACCCATTTGTTTTAGTATAAGTTGTTAAATATTTTGCTAATGATATTGATGTTCCTATACAATGATTTATTGAATATGTTGAGCCTATTAATAATTCCATTATTATGCGCAATATTATTAAGTAGGTCAGCACTATTTCATGTTCTAAAATTAAAGAGTATGTTGAAACTCCTCTATATTAGAGTAAAGTGTAAGAGAATTTACTCACTTATATTTCAAATAAGTGTCCTGGATGATGTTGTATACCTTATGGGCAAATTGAAGTCCAACATCAAATTTCAGCCATTAAAGAATTAAATGAAAATGACCCATGTGATGTTTATTTACGTGAAGATTCCACAAAGGTAATTAAATGAAACACCACAAAGGCGGGCAAGAAAATTATAATATGTGCTATTGGAACTTCATGTTGTCATGGCCTTTATGATATTAGAGCAAGAAAAAGTGTCATACCATATTATTTAGGGATTTCTATTTTCGTGCCCTTGGTTCCTTAGTTGTACTCACTTTTCCCCAGCCGCTTAGCTTTTCCTCACATCTTACCATCACCTATTATGGAACACTCACACGGTCTGAAACTCGCTGTCCGTCAGCCTTGTCGTTAGATCCTGACAAGTGGGGCCGCATTCAGTCAGGTCTCGTAGTGGACCCTCTCCGTTACATGCTGACAAGTGGGGCTACGGTATGTCATGTCCCGTAGTGGACCCTTGCCATTACATGATGACAAGTGGGGCCGCGTTTAGTTGGTTCCTGTAGTGGACACCTCTCTCCACTTATCCATATCAGCATGGGACCTATAGCTTATCCACGTGAGCGTTGGACCCACAGCTTATCCACATGAGATAGCCCCGTGCCCGCGCCCATGCTGTTGCCTCCCCTTTCTTCTTCTTGTTCTTCAGTGACGGCGGCCCTTCTCCGATGACGGTGGCCCTTTGTCGAGCGTCACTTTGGCTTCCCGTTCGTCCTGGCCGCAGTATGGTGCCGTCCCGTTGACCTATACGAAGGATGACAATGGCAACCGTGCATAGAGAAGTTTAGGTATCGTACTAAAATGCACCAAAATGTTGCACCAAAATGGCAACCGGGGCGCTTGCTGTGGAGAATGCGGCCAGCGAGCCATTCCGATGATTTAATTGGTTTATCGAGTTAATGTCTCGGCTATAATCAAGTGAAAGGGTGTTTATAATTAAAAATTAGGGACATGGATATATAATAAATAAGAAAATGACATAACTCTTGAGCACTTTCGAATTAAAAAAAGATACAACTCTTAATGTACAAGAGTGTTTATAAATGACACAACTCTTGAACACTTTCAAATTAAAAAATTACAACTCTTAATGTAAAACAGATGTAAAAGAGTGTTTATAATTGACACAACTCTGGAACATTTTCAAATTAAAAACAAAATATACAACTCTTAATGTAAAATAGTGTTTATAATTAACACAACTCTTGAACACTTCCAAATTTTAAAAAATTATACAACTCTTAATGTAAAAGAGTGTTTATAATTGAAACAACCCTTGAACACTTTAAAATTGAAAAAATTATAGAACTCTTAATGTAAAAGAGTTTTTATAATTGACACTACCCTTGAACACTTTTGAATTAAAAAAAAATATACAACTCTTAATGTAAAAGTGTGTTTATAATTGACACTACTCTTGAACACTTTCAAATTAAAAAAAATCATACAACTTTTAATATAAAAGAATGTTTATAATTGACACAACTCTTGAACACTTTCAAATTGAAAAAAATACAACTCTTAATATAAAAGAGTGTTTATAATTGACACTACTCTTGAACACTTTCAAATTAAAATAAATCATATGACTCTTCATGAAAAGAGTGTTTATAATTGACACAACTCTTGAACACTTTCAAATTGAAAACATTATACAAATCTTAATGTAAAATAGTGTTTATAATTGACACTACTCTTGAACACTTTAAAATTTTAAAAAATACAACTCTTAATGTAAAAGAGTGTTTATAATTGACACTACTCTTGAACAATTTCAAATTAAAAAAAATCATATGACTCTTCATGAAAAGAGTGTTTATAATTGACACAACTCTTGAACACTTTCAAATTGAAAACATTATACAACTCTTAATGTAAAAGAGTGTTTATAATTGACACAACTCTAGAACACTTTCAAATTTAAAAAATATACAACTCTTAATGTAAAATAGTGTTTACCATTTTTATAGTGTGAAAAGTGATCCCTAAACTTGTGTATACGAAAAATATAAACCTTTGAACACTG
The DNA here is from genome assembly GCA_916181665.1 of Avena sativa. Taxonomy (NCBI): domain Eukaryota; kingdom Viridiplantae; phylum Streptophyta; class Magnoliopsida; order Poales; family Poaceae; genus Avena; species Avena sativa. Next base: position 99,667,477 of record OV702280.1, read on the forward strand.
TGAAATCGCACTTAATACATGATAATCATGTGCTAAGAAAATATTGAGAGATTATCATTTTCATAGAATGTAATGCATAAACTTGCATATGGCAAAAATTATACACCTCTAAATTCTTTGAAATCGCACTTAGGACATGATAATGTTGTGCTAATAAAATCCTGATCATTTATCATTTTCATTGAGTGAAATATAATGCAAAAAATAATACACCTTTGAACAGTTTCCCTTCAAATTATATTCAAAATCATGTGTTTATGGAGTTAAAGCATCGGTGGCCCCCGACAGATACAGGGGTTATCCTGTCCGCTAGATCACAGAGGATCAATGGTTGGTGGGTACGATCCGCGTGACAAATGTCTCGACCAATCAGAGCGCAGCAGCCAAGATGAGAACATGTGTGAGAGTTTGTGACTAAGAGGGAGGGGAAAACTGAGTAGAACGTAAAAACCAAGGGCAGAATTGAGTAGAACTTTAAAACCAAGAGAAAACTGACAAGGGGGTTTAAATTGAAAATAGAAACATATTTAAAAAAAAGGAAAATGCTTATTTTATACAATAAAATACATATTGTCATACATCAAAGTATTTGCAATTCAAATATATATCAGTTTGACAATTATTGCCTCATTCAGACAAATTATGTTTTGGAGAGGGATGTTTTGGGAAGAGGCTTGAGTAGAAAGCCATGAACCTTCATAGATAGTAGGTGATTTGAGATGTGGTGATTTAGGTTAAAACTTGATTTATATACATTTCTTATGGTGGCAGGTCACATAATAAGACTCCTTGGGTAGATGCCACTATGTTTTGATTATTTTGAATTTGTGGTGCATAAAAGACTCAATTATCTATCTAAAACCCATTTGTTGACTCTTTGTTGACCAGCCACCGGAGGGTAAAAGTGAGTATATTGCACACGGCAGTGTTAGTACTAGAGGGCAAAACTGAGTACAACCAAACTGCCAGTGCTACACTCGAGGGTATAACTGAGCACAACTATGTGGCCAAGGTTAGACACGAGGGGGAAAACGTCACGCATGGTACGCGTGTCGTGGTGCACGGGGCGGTATCGGACGGGTGTGGCCATGCACGGTGCAGTAGCACACGCGGTTACACGGTGCACGGTGGTGCAACGAAACGTCTCCTCCCTTCACCTTATTGCACGCACTCAGCAACCATCTCCACTCTCACTCTCACTCATCACTCACTCTTTCACTCACTCATGCAACCATCTCCACTGTCTCATCACCTTCTGCAAACCCCTGAGAAAACCCCAACCACGCCGGTGATGGAGAAGAATGGAGCGGTGGCCATCATCGCCTCCAAAGCGGCCAACGAGGAGGCCCCCGTCCCCGTACAAGCCCCCGTCGAGGCATTGAAGGCAGCCGCCATCCCCGTCTAGACCCCCGTCCCTGATTCCCCCGTAGCCGCCGGCGAGGAGGCCCCCGTCCCGGTACAAGCCCCTACAGTTCTCCCGCAGATCCCGCATGGATGGGAACCCTACGGGGACTACGATTACATCAGGCCAGAGAAACCATTTGACACCAGCTTAGCCGACCCATGGTGGGAGGTAACTATGGTTTTCTCCCTTCCTTTGTTCTTCCCCCATTCCCATCATTGGATGCTAGATCGTCTATTATTAGGGCTCGGTTGTTCGTAGTTTCAATCGTTGGATGCTAGATATTTTTAAAGTAGCTAATCCTCTTGTGTTAGATCTCGTATTTCGATGAATGCCCCTAGTTGGAATCAGTACTAGCACCAATCTGTAGTTGGGATCAGTACTAGCACCGATCTGTAGTTGGGATCAGTACTAGCACCAATATGTAGTTGGGATCAGTATTCGATTTGGTTTGAAATTTGGGGTTTGGGGAATAATCATGGGATGTCAATCGGTTAATTTATGCAATTAATCAATCCCGATAATCACGGTATCTCAATCATGTCCTTATTGCACGCTACTGTTTTTTGTAATAGGTGGATAGCAGCAACGTCTGCAGTGACGATGAGTCCACGGACACCAAGACTCATCAGGTGCTGAGGAAGATGAAGTCTGGCCAATTCAACGGCTTCTTCGCTGGCGACGTCTACATGTGCCCCTTCTACACCAGGGGCCTCTCCACCGACTTCAACTCCTTCGTGAGGAATGCCGAGGAGGTGAAGACCAGCGGCCTATCAAAGAACGTCGACGCGTTCAGAGCCAAGCACCAGGCGCTCGGTTTTCACCTCCGCAACCTCCAGAAGGTGTCCATCGAGGAGGGTCGCATGCCCCCGATGAAGCCGAAGGCGCCCAAGGTCAAGGGACTTGGCAGCAGGAAGTGGAATAAGCGCCAAAGGGCAGAGGCCCTCATAGCGGAGGCCATGAGGGGCCACTGATATTGTGCTGATGATGCTGTTGTAAAGCAGCTTCTTTTGTTTTGTTGTCTGTGTTGAACTTGTAAGCTGCTGCTGCTGAGCAGCCTAATTGTTGAACCTTGTTTAAGTACCATACTATATAATCCTTTATTAGCTGCTTTATCTATAGCTGCTCTATTTATCTACATATTTATGGTTCTGGTTAGATTTACTGCCAAATTGAGAAAATACGAGGGACAAAAGGAACCATGAATGAAGAGAGAAGATTCTCTAGATTCGCTGCCTTTTTGGACAAAAATAATAACTATTAGCGACATAAAGGGAAAAAGGCGCTCTTAAAATGGCCAATTATAAAAATAATAAAAAAGAAATCTTCCAATTTAGGCAACAAGACGCACGTAACTACCAAACACGCCTCACATGGTCCCACACCACATCCCCCAAAATGCGTTCCCAACAAGCCTGCCCCATGCAGTCTAACATGGGGGTCCTACTATGGGACCCGACTGAACGTGGCCCCACCAGTCAGCACACAACGGGGAGGGGCTACTTGTCAGCATGTAACAGCGAGGGTACACTACGGGACCCACCTGAATGGCCCCACTTGTCAACACATAACAACGAGGGTCCACTAACGGGACCCGACGAAGAGTGAGTTTCAGACCGATGTGAGAGTTTGGGACAAGGAGCTGGGCAAAAGTGAGGAAAAGTTAAGCGGCTAGAGAAAAGTGAGTACAGATAACGAACTAAGGGCACGAAAATAGAAATGCCTATTCTTTATATCTTGAAATTAAGCCTAATATTTATCTAATACAAATGGAAGAGGCAACTATGACCATTCAACTTGGTAATAAATAATATATAAGTCCTCTTGTTATGGTAATACATGTTGAAGTACTTATAGGAACGATAAAATACAATGCAGACTTTATTATACTAGGTTGTCCTCAAGATTCATTTTGTCCAATCATATTTGGTAGACCTTTCTTATATACTATAGGTGCTGAAATTAGTTTGACTAAAGAGAAAGTTTATATTAAGTGTGGTGGTGAAAATCTAGAGTTCATTTTTTTATGTTTACTGCTAAACATTTAGGAATAGAACCATTATGTAGTTGTTGCTTCATGAGACCCGATGGAATGATATGTACTTAACCAAGAATAACCATTTACTAAAAAAGATAAAGAAGCTTTAGAAAAAATACTATCTCAATACTTTTCAATTACATATTCCACCTGATGACTTAGGAGAATGATCCCCACCTAAAGAGGATCGCAGTTTTGAACATAAACCTTTGGTTGATGATATGAAATATGCATACCTTAGTGAAAATAATATATAATCTATTATTATTAGTGATAAACTTTCAGCTGATGAGGAACCAAAGTTACTTGATGTACTACATGCTCATAGACCAGTAATTGGTTATTCTCTTGACGATTTGAAAGGTATAAGCCCAACTTTACGTCAGCAGAAAATTAATTTAGAAGAAGATGCCAAACCTATTGTTGATTATCAATAGCATCTCCGTCCAACAATGAAACCAGTGGTAACGAAGGAGATAATTAAACTCATAGAAGCAGGTATTACTTATCCCATAGCTGAGAGTAAATCGGTTAGTCCTGTTCATTGTGTACCTAATAAAGGTGGAATTATTGTTTTCCCGAATGATCAAAATGAACTTGTAGGTCAATGCACTATTACTAGTTATAGAATGTGCATTGATTTCAGCAAATTAAATAATGCTACTTATAAGGATCATTATACTCTACCATTAATTTATCAAATGTTAGAAAAGCTATCAAAACATTCACATTTGTGTTATCTAGATGGTTATTCAGGTTTCTCCAAAATTCCGGTGCATAAGTATGTCCAGGAAAAGATAACTTTTACTCGTCCATTTGGTACGTTTTCTTATAAAAGAATGCCTTTTGATTTATGCAATTCTCTTGGTATATTTCAAAGATGCATGAATGCTATATTTATTTATTATATTGTGAAAATTATGGAACTATTCATGGATGATTTTTATGTGTATGGTACCTCTTTTGGTAATTGTCTTTTCAATCTTAACAAAGTTTTGTAGAGATGTGAGGACAAACACTTAGTTTTAAATTGGTAGAAGTGCCACTTCATGATCATGGAAGGTGTTGTTCTTGGACACCGTGTTTCAGGAATAGAAACTAAAGTGGACCATGCTAAAATACAAGGTATAGAGAAGATACCATATCCCAAAGATATAAGAGGTATATAAATATTTCTTGGTCATGTAGGTTTTTATAGAAGGTTTATCAAAGACTAAAATATCAAAGCTTCTAATTAATCTTTTACAAACGGATGACCCATTCTATTTAATGATGATTGTGTAGAGTCCTTTAATATATGAGAGAATGCTTTAAAAGGTGCTCCTATAATATAACCTCCTAACTGGAATTTACCTTTTGAAATTATGTATGATGCTAGTGACTATGTAGTTGGTGTTATTTATTATGCTATAAAAACACTTTATGGTGCTCAAAAAAATTATGCTACTACTAAAAAATAATTTTTAGCTGTTATATTTGCATGTGATAAGTTTAGACCTTACATTTATTGATTCTAAAATTATTGTGCACTCTAATCATTCTGTTATTAAATATCTTAAGAATAAGAAATATGATAAGATGGGTTCTTTTACTCCAAGAATTTGATTTACATATTATTGATAGGAAAGGTGAAGATAATCTAGTAGATGATCATTTGTCTAGGATGGAAAACATTCCATCATCTCATATCCTATTAATGATAGTTTTTCTAATGAACAACTTGAAAATACTAGTGCTAGAGCTGTGTCTCCTTGGCTTGCTGACTATCCAAACTTCATTGTTGGAAAAGTAATGCCACCACACTTTAATTGTCAACAATGAAAGAGATTCTTCTATGATCTTATACGTAATTTTTTGGATGATACTTTCTTCTATAAGGAAAGTGTTAATGTTATTATTAGATGTTCTGTACCTGAATTTTAGCAACAAGACATCATAAGGGTTTGTCATGATAGCCCTTATGGAGGACATCATTAAGGGGCAGTGCACCACTAGAAAGGTGTTACAATCTAGATTTTATTAGCCTGCTTTATTTAATGATTATACTGAATTTGTTAAATGCTATGATAAATGTCAAAGAGTAGGAAATAATTGTATAATAAATGAAATTCCCATGAATTATTATTTATCATTGGAACCCTTAGATGTGTGGGGATTTGACTATATGGGGTCGTTCCCACCTTCTGCAACAAAACATACACATATTTGGTTGTAGTAGATTATGCAAATATATGGGTAGAAGTAATTCCAACCAAGAGTGCAGATCATGCTACAATAGTGAAGATTTTACAGGAGATAATTTTTACCAGGTTTGGAGTGCCGAGATTTTTTATTACTGATGGTGGTTCACACTTCTTGCATATAATTCTTAGGAAAACTTTAGAAAAATATGGTTGTTGAACATATAGTTGCATCTCCATATCACCCCCAACCAGGTGGACACGTTGAGTTAAATAATAGGGATATTAAACTCGTCTTGGAAAAGATTGTTAATAGGTGTAGGCCTGATTAACCAACTAAGAATAATGATACTTTTGGGGCTTATAGAATTTCCTTTAAAGATACTATATGTATGTCTCCTTATAAGTAAAACCTGTCATATTCTAGTACAATTAGAAGATAAGGCTAGGTGGGCGGCTAAGCAACCTAATTTTTAATTTAAAACTGCTAGTGAAAGAGAATACTTTATTTAAATTCGTTGGATGAATGGAGGAACCAATCTTATCGAGATTGAAAGATTGTTTAAGGAAAAAGTTAAAATTTATCATGACAAGAAAACAAAAATAAAATAGTTTAAGGTGGATAATCCTTATTGTTCAACTATCGTTTCAAGTTCTCTCTAGGAAAGTTAGCATCCAAATGGCAGTGTCCATTAGTGATACATGAGGTGTATCGCTCCAAAGCCATCAGACTCCATGGAGATGTTAAAGGTAAACCTCATGTGGTTAATGGACAATGTCTTGAACATTATATTGCAGGTCCAATTTTGTTGGATATGTCGAGGATATAAATCTCTAGAATCCCGAGGATGTGATATCGATGAAATATCTTCTGCCAGAACTCTGAGATCAATAAAAGGTAACTTCGAGGTTAGTAATAATCTCGAAATATCGTGAGATTCTAGCATATTTATTCTTTTGGAACTTTATGCCGCATTGCAAAATAATCTGATGAAATGGAGTCCACGATCCCGAGTGCTGGCCACACCCCAAAGACTCTTTCGGCCTTCCGGACCCCATTTCGCCTCTATTTTGACTCCAACTCTTCATCTTACCCTAAATTTTTTCAATATATACCTCTCTATGCTGGTCTAATATCGCATCGAGTCTTTTTGAAGGGAACCTTGTTTTCTACTCCTATTCTTTCAGCTTTTTGCCATGGCAAGCTTTAGATTCAACCAAGGAGGTGAAGAGATAGGGAAAAAATGGTGTGGTGGTCCAGTACCTCAACTTCGTGATGGATCCTATAAAGTCCTTGACCTTCAAGGAGTGGTATGAAAATTATGAGGATAACAACAAACAAGAGGAAAGAGCTATGACAACAATCTATGCTTGGGAGAGTTTCACCTAATCCTTGTTGCTTTACAGTTTATCATATGCGTCTAGTTATGGTTTTTAGTTTGAGAGTGGTTTTATATTTTATATATCTTTGATCTTAGTTGATTGTAAAGTTCTTAGAGCATTATCATATATCCTTGGTTGAGTGTTTTAAATAAAAATATAAAGTATTTTATCATATGTGGTCCCATTATTTGGACAACTATGGATAACACTCTTGGAGATGATCACATCATGTTATAGGTTTCAATTACATCTAGCCTTGAAATAAATTAACTTGATCATGTTGGACAATTATGAAATTAATATCAATAAATAAAGATAGAATAAGTGAAAATTTAGAAGAAAGTTGTGATTGAATAAATATTAAATTTGGAATTTGAAGGAGAGATGTGATCTTGTAGAATAAAAGGCTGGGAAGAGATGCTAAAAATGGGGCATGAGATACTCTTGTTATGTTTAGTAACCAAAACATAAATTGATGTTATGGATCTTTGAATACATATCCTAATGGAAAGTGAATGAAAGGAAGGAACCTTAGGATTCGGGCAGCCATGGTATGTGAAAGTTAAAAAGGTGGAAAGAGCATATGACATGATTGAAAGGTCCATGAATAAATTTTATGCTAGTGTTATAAATAAACAAGATCGTTAACCAATACCATGTTTTGTGGTGAAGGTGTTTAGATTCTCAGGAGAAATACATGGGCATATGATTAACTTCATGCCTATCTTGTTCTCTCCATTCTCTTCTTTTATTTGGTTATCCTATGAGAGTTTATCTCTCGTGCAAAGTCATTAATAATACTATGAATAGTGCAAAGGTTATTGCTAAAGTTTAATATGAAATTAAAGATGATTCGGATATCCAACATGCAATGTTAGTTTTCTTCCAAAGTAAACTGTAGTTTCTATAACTTCTATATATGTTGTCATCATTTGCTTGGTTGCTAGTTGATAAATCTTTTAACATAATTGAACCTGCACAAATTTATGATACAATGCTCGTATTAATTTTATCAACCATAAGCTCATTGATAAATGATGTGATCTATTCTCTTATTTTCTTGAGGAAGCAAAGGTTTAAGCCTGGGGGAGTTGATATTTGTATTTTTTATCATCATAATAGGCACATATAGAGCTAATTTATATTGTTATTTGCATTAATTCACCATTGTTTATGAATTTTCCGACAAAGTCCCTTTTGGTACTCTCGAGGACGAGCAAAGGTTTGAGTTTGGTGGAGTCGATATGTGCATTTTCTATCATCCTAATAGCCACATATAGAGGTAGTTTAAATTGTTATTTTAATTAATTCACCAGTGTTTATGCAGTTTTAGATGATTTACGTGACTTTCCTACAAAGTCCCTTGTTTTTTGTATTTAAGTTCTGGGAGTAAGAAAACCTCCCTTTTTGTATTTGTTGTCTCACAGACTTTCTAGATAGCAATTAATTCAAGGAAAAATACCACAGAAGTTTTTCATTAGGAGAAGGACCCGGGGCACTAGAACAACATGAGGAGATCCATAAGGAACAAATGAGCCTAGGTGGGTTAGCAACCCTACTAGGCAGCGCCACCCATGCTCGTTTGGGCATTGAGCATCATCTCATCTCCTCCTTTTTACCACGCCTTCGCCTTGATAGAAAACATACGCTATATTTTCCCACGATTTATAGAGGCGAAGGCGATAGTCCTCTCCTACTCTTAGAGAGGGAAGATCATGCTACTCTGAGGCTGCTATAGGGCGGAAATCGAAGCCATCATCACCACCACTCCTCCTTTCCATAGGGGATAATCTTTATCAACATCTGCATAATCCCCAATATCAGCACTATCTCCATCTCGAGATCAACAACATTCCCCTCATAATTTGTGGTAGATTGGACCCTAGATATTGTTCTAGTTCTATGTCCATGGTTGTGCTTGGCAACTTATCATTATTTTGTGGGGAAGTTATACTTTTAGATTGTGGTGTATCACATATGCCACTGATCCATATTATGTTTCACTGTTGGGAGTAGTTCTCCATGCTCCTGAGGGCATATGGTAAATTGGCTATGATTTTTACATAGTGTGCAATGAGTATTTGGTCGAGTTCTAATATTTTATGTGGTCTATAATGGTAATATGCAAGCTTTGACTGCATACAACTTCACCTATATGGGATCATAGGGTTGCACACACCATTAGCTTTGACTGCATACAACTTCGAAATGAAAGAAACCATGTCCTATGAATTTTAGTTCCATTAGGGGAGGTTTTTTTATCAGGGACCTTAGAACCTAAAGCAGTGGTGGGAATTTTATGTCTTAATGAATCCTTTGTCTACGCTTGAAAATGGTCTTAGGACCAATAATTATGGGTGTATTTGCATATGTATATCGCTGCTCATATTTTAGGGTCTATCCAATGAGAAACAATGTTGACAAAATGCTTACCATGTTGTCATAGAAATATTTATGCTAAGTAAATCCATGCCGCCCTCAGAAACATATATTATATATAACAACATACACTTGAGCTTGTCCTCTTGCTGCATAAAGGATTGTGATTTCTCTAAAAGGAGCATTTACTTACTTGCACTTTACTTATTTTAAATTACCTTTTGCAAACTATAAACCTCAAAAACACAAAACATTTGCATATTTCATTGGTTTACTTACTGAACATTATGACCAATACCTTTAGCTCTTCGTGGGTCCGATAACCTTTTCTATATTGAAAGGTACTACAATAGATCTCTTACACTTGGGAGACATCACGTAAGCACGGTTGAGGTCGATGTTGGGGAGTTGTTGGTGACGATCATTGAATGAGGGGGAAAACATGCCCAAGGGTTAGGGTTGAAAACTCCAATGTAGTTATTTTATACATGCATGTCTCACACATCACCATATCTAATATAAAGCACTCGGTAATTAATCAACATCACACATGCATGTCTCACACTCTAAGATCAAATAGGGTCTCATATTTGCATTGGACACAATGCACACACTATTTATTTGTGCATATCGCAAGACTCACTTACACCCCCCCCCCCGACATTTCATCCTCACATTTTAGTCATCAGCCATATGGAATTATATCACCAAAATTAATCGAAAGCATATTCGTGTGAAAATCAATCTAAAAGTAGGGCCTCATACTCGCATTGGACACAAAATAATTTTAGGGATAGTGTAAGCGAGCCAAATAGGATGCACAAATTATTTATTTGTGCATCTCGCAAGGCTCGCTCACACCACCCCCGAGATCGCATCCTTCCATTTTTAATCATCGGCCTTACAGAAGAAAAAAACCAAAATCATCTAGATTTTGTACCCCTACAATTGTCGTGGTATTGCCAATGAGTACGCCATGGAGGGGTCCTCACAGTGCGTGTTTAGAGACATGGGGGAAGGCGGACGGTTGACGGGTACAAGGTAACACAACTTACCCAGGTTCAGATCCCACGACGGTGGCAGAATCCTACTCCTCCTATAAATCACTATAAGGGAAGTACGCTGAGTTACAAAGATAGGTTCGCTGTGCGAGGTTGTATGAATCGATACTAGGTTGTGCCCTAAAGGCTCCCATAGGCCCGACTTATATAGTTGCCAGGTCCTAGGGTTACAGGGAAAAGTCCTAGCCAGACAGGTTACAAAGTCCTACACCGTCTATTACTAGTCTTGTGTATCTTGCACTCCAAGGCTCCGGGTACGCTGGTGACTCCACCGTAGCCTTCCTTTATCCGGCATGGGCCTCCCTTCTGGATCCATCTAACTGGGCCGCCCAGCAGGCCATAGGCCATGCTACCAACTATGGGCCACCCGGGTTATCCGGATAAGTGACTTGCTATGAGGACCCATATAGCATATCCCTAACAGTAGCCCCCGGAGAACTCCGAGATCTTGCGCCGTCTTGCCTTTTCAGATGAATGCTCCGTCTAGTTGGATGTCAGCAAATCATCAAGCAATATCTTGTAGTCCTCCCAAAGAACCCTGCAAAACTTTCTCCGTCTTCAACTTGTAAGCCGGAGAAATGTCGAGTCTTCCATCATACACTTTCGTAGTCGGATTAGATCCGTCCATGTCGGAATCTTCGATGTGACGGCTCATCTACCCATGTCAGCTAGGACGGCGTAGGCTTAGGTCAGCGACGCCTCGTAACTCACACATGCAGAGAATGCAATCATGTCCGATTTTCCCGCGCGAGCGATACGAACCGTTGGCGGCGACGGTTGGAGACGTGGCGAAATTTCCGCGCATGCTCACGAACACGTCGTCTACGCGGCAATCGTCCGATCAAGCTGCACGAATCTTGACGCCGAGGATGATAAATAGTAACCATGGGGAAATTTCCACTTTGTACCTCATTCTCCTAGCATCATCTTCTTCCTCCAGTCGCGTGTTTCCTCGAGATCTCCGCGAGAACTCTCGAAAAAACCCTAGCTCCAATCTGCACCAGTCGCACCCAATCCTCACTCCATGGCTAGCAGCAGCACTTCTACATCAATGGCGGCATCGAGCGAAGCCGCGGCGAAGCCGGCGAGCTCCATCGTCGTGCCTCTAGAGGGCCTAGTCATTCCCGCATCGGCGGTTACCGAGACCACCGGCGGCGACCTTAATATGGCAGCGCTGGAGCCGTTGGAGGAGGAACCAGACTCGCACAAGGGCTACTGGCGCGGCTCGGATATCACCGACCGTGACATCCAAGAGATGATCACCGAGGGCTACCTCCCCGTGTCGAAGGGGCTTGCCTAGCGGGCGGCGCTGGCCGGCGAGGTGACACCTACTCCCCAGCCGGAGAAAAGGTGTACCTAAAAGCTCAACTGGTACGCGGCGTCTCCCTGCCCATCTCCAACTTCTTCCTCTCTGTCTTGAACCATTATAGGGTCCAGCCCCAGAACCTTTCCCCCAATAGTATATTAGTGCTTAGCAATAATGCGGCACTTTGCGAGGGATACCTAGGGATAAGGCCTAGGTTAGACCTTTTTGTGTACTTCTTCACCATCAAACGTGAAGCCAGAAATAGCAAGGAAGAGCTTAGGAACCGTGGCACCATAAGCTTCAAGATTCGACCTGGCCGGCAGTTCCCCAACATCATCGGCCATGAGTCCTGCAAGAATTGGCAACAGACGTACTTTTACGGCCCAGACATCCCTCCGGCTGGCCGACAAGTTACGTACCCGGACTTCGTTGACGTAGCCGCCGCTAAAGCCTCGTCATGGAGATCCCAAGCCTCCCTTCCCTCCGACCTCGACGCTTCTCGGGCCATAAGGCGGATCGAGTGGTTCGTAGAGACGGGTCTGACCGGCTTGGACCTAGCCATGTGCTCGTTCATCAGGCGAATCCAACCTTTGCAGCATCGCGCGAAGCTCATGCACGAGTATACCAGACGACTGAAGGGATAGTCTCCGCATCTTCATGGACAACTTCTCGAGCGACTCCGTCAAGCTCCGCCTTAAGGACATCGTCAAGGTGAAGGATAAGAAGCGTGGCTTCACCATCACCTACGACATGTTCGTAGACGGCAAGTGCCCAAAGGTAGGTATTTTTTTCCGTGTACGACATATACTCCAGTTCTTCCGTCTTGCAAATACCATCTTATCTAACACGGTGATTTCTCACTTAACAGCTTAGCGATCTAGAGGAAGGCAACCTGGCTGCCCAAATCTACTATCCAAAGATGAAGGAAGTCACGGTCGTGTCCGACGAAGATGCTCCGTTGGTGCGGAAGCGGAAGAGCTCCACCTCTGAAGCTGCCGACGGAGGCAAGAAGAAGAACACGGAGGGTGGAGCCTCCAAGAAGACTACCGCCGCCCTGGAGGTGGAAAAGACAAAAGTTACTGGGATTACCTTTGCCAAAGCACCCCCACTTGTGTAAGCTTCTCATTTTCCGACATTGTCTATTTATCTGTCTTTCTCCTGTACTTATGCATTTTGCACGTTTCAGGAAGAAAGCCACGACCAGCCTCAAGAATACCTCCAAAACATCGGGGGCTTCTCAAAATATCAAGGACATGCTCCATCGCGACGCCTCCCCCGCCATCGCCCCTGCCACTCCTGCCGTCAAGCCCTCGTCTGCCCCGACAAGCTCACAAGCTAGGGAGGCATCAGGCCCTTCCGCCATGGAAGTGGATTCTGGCGCCTCTATCGAACTTGCTGTTGTCGGCGAGTAGGCAACGCAGGAGAGCACCGCTCAATAAATGGCTGAAGCTCCGGCTAAGGATGCCATCGGTGGCGGCAAGGAGGTGGTGGAAGCTGGTACTTCTGCCATTGGTGGCATCCTGACACCCAAGAAAACCATAGTCTATCCGAAGATAGTCTATCCAGTACTTACACCCATTAGCACTGCTTTGGTTCCTGGTGCGGCGCCGACATCTCCGACGTGCGGTCTAGAGGAGCTCCGCCGGCAAGCAGAAATCTTACAAGGAAATAGCGAATCCTTTGCCAAGCTGCTGGCCGAGAGTGCTACGAAGCTCAAGATCATCGCACTTGTATGTTCTCTTTGCCTTTTGCATTTCATATGAGTATCCCACTGTAGCCCCCGAGGATGTAGACGGAAAACCATAGGTTTTTCATCTATATGCTCTAAGAGTGACTAAGTTAGAAAACCTCTCACTGTAGCCCCCAAGCATTTAGATGTAATGAACTATCCTGACTAGATGCTTTAAGAGTAGCATACGCAGTGTTTATAAATTTCAATACTGTAGCCCCCAAGCCTCTAGTTGTAACTGAATTAGCTCCGACTAGATGCTTAAAGAAAAGCTAAGAAGATATCCGAGTTAAAAACTTTATACTGTAGCCCCCAAGCTTCTAATCGAGAAATGAATTAGTTCCGAATAGATGCTTAAAGAAAAGCTAAGCATATTGCTAAGTTAGAAACTCTCGCTGTAGCCCCCGAGCGTCTAGGTGGAAAATTTCCAACTAGATGCTCCAAGCAGACTAAACAACGGTTAACTTTGTCCTTTTTTCCACAGAACGAGAATGCTCGGAGGGGCATGGCAAATGACCAGTACCAGAAGATGCGCGCTGATCTTGAAGCCAAAAAGGGTAAAACTGCCTTCTTGAAGGAACAGATCACCAAGAGCAAGCGTCTGTTTTCTAATGCGCACTCCGACTTGGTTTTGTGCCTTTATTCTCCGAGTACTCACTATGTACTTTTATTTTCTCCGACATGCAGAAACCATCGCCAAGGCTAAGAATATTGTCGAGCAATCCAAGAACATTCAAGAGCTGGATAGCGAAAACAAGATTCTTAGGCAGGAGAGGAAGGACATGCTAAAAATGCATGAGGAGTCGATGAATGCCTTGCAGGACTCCACCACCGAGGAAATCAACCGCTTGAAGGAGCAGATCGCGATCTTAAAAGATCAGAAGCGAGCTGCCGATGAGCAGAATCACCGCCATAGCGAGGCGTACAAGCTCCTCCAACAAGAGAAACAATCCTTGGTGGATACCCTCTGGCAAGCTGAGGCCATCATCTTCAGTAAGTTTTCTCCGTCTTGGATTTCTACAGTCTGGATATTTTGATTTATTGAACTCATGCGCTCCTTGTCGGAATTTTCAGTTCCAATGGGTTTAACCCGATCACCTCCTCCGGGCAAGGAATGCATGGTTCTTGCCGGCAACTTCATCAACACCGCCATCACCCAAGCAAAGGAGATTTCCAAGCCCCTCCAGATACACATCAAGGCATCGGACTCCGTGGCGAAGTACTCAGAGATTCTACGCTGAGCCCCCGAGAGTATCACAAGCTGGAAAGCTTCGTGTGCATAGGCTGGCGCGAGGATGGCGTTGTCAATGGTGAAGGCACAATACGAAGGTGCCGACGTCGACACGGTGACCTCTGGCATCCCCGACGTTTTTGATGATGGCAAAGATATTAATCAAGAAGCCATCTTGTCGTCACTCGCGGGCTATGACACCAGAGTTGCCGAGTTGGTGGACATCGATGTTTTCGTGCCCATGAACATCATCGACAGCGGCAACCAACTTTCTTCTGAGTCCCACCACAGCGCCGACTTCGAGGGTGGCTCTCCGGCTGGTGACGATGCTGCCTCCAAGTCACCTGCGCCAAAGGAGTGAAAAACAACTTTTGTAATATCTGTTTCACCTTTGGTGTATATGCGGAGAAAACTTGTTGATGTAACTTAAGGCGGAAAACAATGGTTTTTTATTTCCTGCTTCTTAAGAACTAACTTCCAGCATGTATATATATTTTTAAGCAAGTGTTGGCTTATCCATTACTCCAAAATCACCGACAATAAGTGCTGAAAGTCACTACTCCAAAATCCACATAAAAACAACAAAGAACTTGTAGACCAGAAAACTTAAGCTAACGCCGGTAGGCGGAATTTTCACAAGTGGAAACGCAAAGCTTGTGCATAAAGTTTTTACAATCCAAAAAATGAACACGAAAGGAGGTAAAAGACTCAGAAATATGAGTGAACCAGAGAGCTTTATTTCATTGATCATATAAGAGGTACACAATTTGATAAAAAATGCTAAGTGTAAAAAGGACGTAGATGTGCTATGTTCCATGGCCGATCAAGCTCCGGGTAGTCATCATCCGGGTCATGTCGCTTACGCTTATGATCCTCGTTGGGTCTATCCTTCAGTTCACGATTATCAACAAGGTAGTAAGACCCATTGAGTAGCGCCTTTCTTGTGATGAACGGTCCTTCCCATGGCGGGGATAATTTGTGTGACTTCTTCTGCTTAAGTCGGAGCACCAAATCCCCCTCTTTAAACGAACGATGCCGAACGCGGCGACTATGGTAGCTGTGTATCTTCTGCTGGTAGATGGCGTATCTTTGGCATGCCAAAACGCGCTCCTCCTCGAGAAGGTCCACATCTAGGTGTCTCGATTCTTCAGCGTCATCTTTGTCATAGGCGACAACTCTTGGTGCATCGTGAAGGATGTAGGAAGGCAGGATGGGTTCTGCTCCATATACCATGAAATAAGGGGTGTAGCCTGTGGATCTGTTGGGTGTAGTTCGTAAACTCCACAACATAGAAGGCAATTCTTCCGCCCAGGCTCCAGCTGCTCTATGTAGCGGTGCCTCAAGACGTGGCTTGATTCCCTGCAGAATTAATCCATTGGCTCGCTCAACCTGACCATTGGATTGTGGGTGTGCCACAGATTTGAGGTGAAGTCGGATGCCTTTCTCCCAACAATTAGCCTCCACTTCTCCGAGTGACAAATTGCTGCCGTTGTCGGTGATAATGCTGTGTGGGAGACCAAATCTCACCACTAGATCCCGAACAAACCTGAGGGCAGTTGCCCCATCAAGCTTTCTAATGGGTTTAGCTTCTATCCATTTAGTGAATTTGTCAACTGCTACAAGCAGATGCGTAAACCCACAAGGTGTCGTTTGTAACAGTCCCACCATGTCCAGCCCCCAAACTGCAAACGGCCAAGTTATTGGTATTGTTCGCAGTTCTTCAGCAGGAACATGTGGTCTTCGGGCATAATACTGGCATCCCATGCATGTCTCAACCAGCTTGTCGGCGTCCGCCTTCGTGGTCAGCCAGTAGAATCCTTGCCGGAAGGGTTTCGCGACCAACGATCAAGGAGCGGCGTGATTCCCGCAATCTCCGAGATGGATTTCGCGTAGGATTTCCATACCTTTTAGCTGGGAAACACACTTTAGGTATAAACTAGTAGTGCTCCTTTTGTAGAGTTGCCCATTAATTATGGTATAACCAATTACTTGTCGTACTATTTGCCGTCTTTCGACTTCGTCGTCGGGCAAAGTTCCGTGTTCGAGATATTCCATGAACGGTTTTGTCCAAGACAGAGGGACCTTAGTCACCATGTTGACGAAAGTGTCAGCTCTATCCGGGTTGTCGATGTCGGCTCCCTTCACAGATGGTGTGCGCAGGTGCTCTACGAAAACTCCTGGTGGAATTTGCTTGCGCCCTGATCCAATCTTAGACAGCAGATCAGCCGCCTCATTTTGTTCCCTAGGTACATACTTGACTTCGTAGCCCAAGAAGCTCTTGGCTATCTCGTCCACTTCGTCTCGATATGCCGCCATCATAGGGTTCCGCGCATTCCAGGTGCCAGCCACCTGCTGGGAACCAAGTTGGATTCTCCACAGCAAACTATGCGCTTGATGCCAATATCCTTGGCTACGCGTAATCCGTGAATGAGTGCTTCATACTCTGCCATGTTGTGTGTAGCCTCTAAGTGGATCTATAGAACGTAGTGTAGCTTGTATCCTGTTGGTGACTGTAGCAATACACCAGCCCCCGAGCCGTTGAGCAGCTTTGATCCGTCAAAGTGCATCACCCAATACTCTGGTTCCGGCAACGGAGTAGCATCTGGAATCTCCGTCCAATATGCAACAAAATCCGCGAAGGTTGTGGCTTAATAGCGTCACGTCTCTTGTAGGTGATATAGAAGGAGGCAAGCTCAATGCCCTACTTCGCGACCCTTCCTGTAGCGTCGTTGTTAATGATAATGTCGGACAGTGGAGTCCTGCTCACCACTGTGATTGGGTGCTCCTGAAAGTAATGCCTCAACTTCTGAGAAGCAAGGAATACTCCATAAGCTATCTTCTGGTAGTGTGGGTAACGCTGCTTGGACTCCGTCAAGATCTCGCTCACATAGTAAACTAGTCGTTGAACTCCGTGCTCATAGCCTGGTTCCTTCCGCTCTACCACGACGACGATGCTGATTACACGGTTGGTTGCCGCCATGTAGATTAACAGGGGCTCTCCAAGTTCGGGTGCTGCAAGGATGGGCGCCGAGGAAAGAATCTCCTTGAGCTGCTTCAATGCTGCAACTGCCTTGTCTGTCCACGTGAATTTGTCCGCCTTCTTCAACAACTTGTACAGCGGCAGGGCCTTCTCTCCAAGTCGGCTGACGAACCGACTAACTGCTGCAACACGACATGTTAGTCTTTGAATGTCCTTTAGGCATGTCAGATGGTTTATGTTTAAGATGGCCTTGATTTTCTCCAGGTTTACATCGATTCCGCATTGGTAAACGATGAATCCCAACAATTTGTCGGCTGGAACCCCGAAGACGCACTTCTTAGGGTTAAGCATCATGTTGTATTTCCGGAGATTATCAAAGGTTTCTTTTAAGTCAGAGATTAAGCCATTTGACTTTTTAGACATCACCGCGATATCGTCCACATAGGCGTGAACGTTCCGACCAATTTGGTCATGGAGGCAATGTTGCATTGTCCGCTGGTACGTGGCACCTGCGTTTTTGAGCCCAAAGGGCATCGTGACATAGCAAAACGTGCCGTATGGGGTAGTGAACGAAGTGGCCAATTGGTCCGACTTCCTCATTTTGATCTGGTGGTATCCTGAGTATGCATCGAGAAAACACAAAAGTTCCGAGCCAGCCGTCGAGTCAATGACTTGGTCAATGCGAGGAAAAGCAAACGGATCTTTGGGACATGCTTTGTTCAAGCCGGTGTAATCAACGCACATTCTTAATTCATTGGTTCCCTTTTTGGGGACAAGTACAGGATTGGCCACCCATTGGGTGTGAAGGACTTCTCGGATAAATCTAGCCTTAAGTAACCTAGCTATCTCTTTGCCAATGGCGCGTCTCTTCTCATCTCCAAAGCATCGTAGAGGTTATTTCACTGGTTTACATTTTGGATCAAAGTTTAAGTTGTGCTCGGCAAGTTCCCTAGGTACACCTTTCATGTCGGCAGGTTGCCAGGCAAAGATGTCCTTATTCTCACAGAGGAACTCGACGAGTGTGCTTTCCTATTTGGGATACAGGTTCGTCCCAATGGCGGTGACCTTGGAGGCATCGCCTACCACAAGTTCCACCGGCTTGGTCTCGATGGCGGCCTTGAACGCAGGATCGGAGTCAGAGATCTTCTTCTTCGACGCGGGCATCTCTGAGTCATTGACCTTGCTCTGAATCTCTTTGAATTCTTCGCTGTAGAGGATAGCTTCTGCAATGGCTGCTTCATTGACCTCGCAGTCCCTTGCCTTGGTAAAGCTTCCGGATACAATGATGACACCGTTTGGTCCGGTATCTTGACTTTGTTGTAGACGAAGCATGGCTTGGCCATGAATGTGTGGAATATGTCGCGGCCGAATATGACGTGGTACACGCTCTTGAAGGGGACCACCTCGAAGGTCATGCGCTCTTGGCGGTAATTATTAATATCCCTAAAGGCAACCTGAAGTGTAATGCACCCAAGGGATCAGGCCTCCCGACCGGGAACTACACCATGGAAGATGATGTTAGTCCGCCTAGGTTACGCCGCACACCAGGATCGTTGATGACGCGAGCCGGAGCTTTCTTAGCCTTCTCCTGCTGCAGTAAAGTCTTGTACTCGACCTCCATTGCTCTAGCTTTCTCTATGGACTTCTGCGTGTTGACCAGATCTCGATCTAGCTTAGCGCCTTGATCCGCGATGGCTTGCGCTTCCTTCAGCAGCTGCTGGCGCTTCTCGTCAAGCTGGGTCATGTTCTGGATATGAGCAACGGTCAGTGGCTCGACGAGGAGATTGCCGTACATCACTCTATCAGCTGGAGTAACTTGGGCTGCTGCAGACATAGATGCTGGAGGTGGAAAGTTTGTGGTGTTGTTGTTGCTCGGGCCGGTGCCGAGTTCATGCGGCTGCTGCACTGGATTAGGCGGAGGAGGCATGACTTTTGCGCGATCATCATCAGGAGCAATGAGTGGCCCTTTCCCCTTTTCCAGCGCTGTAGGCGGAGCTCGTCCGGGTTGATCTTCATCCATCGCCGTCCCAATGGTGATGAACACCCCTCGAGACATGACGGCATTGTTGGCATGCTCGTCGCGTGAGTACTCCTCCTCCATCTCCTGTATAGCGGAGTCTAGCTCTTCTAGACTGAAATCTATCTCCTCTGATTCTGCACTGAAATCATCATAGAGCGCATCAATGACAGAGTCGGAGGGTGCCAGGACTTCCTCGATGACGGGCGGTGGAGGTGCAATGGCCTCGACGATGACTGGAGGTGGTGGTGCTGCGAAGATGGCGGCAGGAGGCGGTGGTGGTGGTTGCTGAATCGGAGGTTCTCCGTCCTTGAGCGCAAGCGCCATCTGGGCTGCTGCGTCAGCATCCACGTAGTTGTTGACGGTGCTCACCATCTCTTCGAGGGTAAGATGCCCTGTTGCCTGCTGCCGTCTTAAAGAATTTTGGAGAAGCGTGCCACGGTCCAATCCTTCCACGAAGTGATACAAAGCGTTATCATCGGGGTAGTGGGCCAGATCGGCTCGTATACGGAGCCACCTGGCCAGGTAATCGCCGGAGTTTTCGCCTTCTCTCTGAACACAGCGCTCCATATCGAAGATGGTAACCATGCTGACGAACTTGGATCTCTCTTGTCTAGATGCACAGGCGAAGCCAACGGATTTGCAGTGATCTTCCACCTTTATATCCTGCACAGGGGCAGTTTGGGTGGGCCTTGGATTTTTCCGATCTTTGCCGGCAAACTCCGAGGAGAGATTCGACATCGATCCTTCCGCGAACATATCCTGCCCGTAGGCGGTCCGTGCGGGCCTTTATGATTCTCTGACTCCTAGGGAACTAGTGCCCGAGTCGGTTTCGCCGATGAAGAGGTGGATGTCTCCGATAGGAACGATTGAACACCGCATAGGGTTCGTCTTCGCCGGGATACAGAACTCGTCAGGAGGACGATCGGAACGTTGCTGGAGAAGAGAACACGGCCGATTGCTACAGTTTCACCGATTCCCATGAAGATCTTGGTCCTCGCCCGCTGAAGAGACTGAAGCGCCTCTTGCCCCACGGTGGGCGCCAACTGTCGTGGTATTGCTTACGAGTACGCCTTGGAGGGGTCATCATAGTGCGTGTTTAGAGACGTGGGGGAAGGCGGACGGTTGACGGGTATGAGGTAACACAGCTTACCCAGGTTCAGATCCCATGACGGTGGCATAATCCTACTCCTGCTATAAATCACAATAAGGGCAGTACGCCGAGTTACAGAGATAGGTTCGCTATGCGAGGTTGTATGAATCGATACTAGGTTGTGCCCTAAAGGCTCCCATAGGCCTAGGTTTAAAGGGAAAAATCCTAGCCGGACAGGTTACAGAGTCCTACACCGTCTATTACTAGTCTTGTGTATCTTGCACTCCAAGGCTCCGGGTACGCTGGTGACTCCACCGTAGCCTTCCTTTATCCGACATGGGCCTCCCTTCTGGATCCATCTAACTAGGCCGCCCAGCAGGCCATAGGCCATGCTACCAACTATGGGCCACCCAGGTTATCCGGATAAGTGACATGCTATGAGGATACCCATATAGCATATCCCCAACAACAATTATTTATATTTATTATACATCTAAAATCATCTATATTTTATACCCCTATAAATTATCTAAATTTGATCTAAATCTAAAATCCCTAAAATCACCTATTTTATATACGACACAAAAATCACCTAAAACCACTAAGATTACACTAAGAGGTAGTCTACCTGCGGTGGAGCGAGGTCGGACGAGGCGTGGATCGGTGGAGGCGCGACAGCGAGGGCCGAGAGAACATGGGAAGAGAGGCGTGGGCGAGGGAAGAGTGGTGTGACATCAGGGGAGGCGCGGGTTGGTGGAGGCGTGATGACGTGGGAGGAGAGGGTGGGGTTAGAGAGGCGCGTCGGCGAGGACGGAGAGGACGAGTTTAGGACAGGACGATGTCGAAGAGGAAGGTAGATCCATTGCCATGTAACCGATGCGGAGCTGGGCCGCCGGCGGCGTGGCTGCAGGGTGTGGCCGATGGCGACCCAGGAATGGAAGGAGGCAGCAGTTTGTGTGGAACAGGCGAGAGGTGTGTGTGTGTGTTGCGTGGAATGAACGAGAGGAACCACTGCGCGGGGCGAGCGGTGCCTTTAGAAAAAAATTGGATGGCATAATGGTGGCGTGTTAAATTTATGGGACGCCATCACTACACCGTAGTTGCAGCGTTCTAAAGTGTCGAACGCCTAGGCTATATTAGTCTTGTCTCGTCTCATGGTCCCCACTTAGTGTCGGCGTTCGCAATTTCTCTAACGCTGGCATTAATTTGTAGTGCCTGACCATATAGAGCGATCAAATTGGCATTGGAAGAATAAATGTTTCATTGTCTCATCCTGATGACAAAACAAACATTTTTATTTCCTTGCCAATTACACTTAATAAGATTATCTTTAGTTAGGATCACCCCCGTCAAAGATACCATCCAAATTTTTTCTTTTTAAAGGTATCTTCATCTTCTAGATTTTCCTATTGTTATCAACTGGAATGGCTGGTTGGACCAATGCATTATACATGGAAAAAACAGAAAATTGTTTTTTCTCGGGTAAGTTCCAAAAAAATTCATTAGTCCCAGGCACTAGTTGAAAAAATGCGACAAGAGCAAAGCGTTCCAAGAAGCAATTCTAGGACCTAATACATCTCTTCTAAACTTCACATTTGGTGGATATGATTCCATTATTTTGGCGATTGTATCACCTTTATGATGAAAATATTGTATAATGCCGGATATTTTTTCCAACCGTGTAGCATTTCCTAGCCATTTATCTTCCTAGAAGTGAATCTCGGATCCATCCTTAATTGAAAATGACCCAAAGCGAAAGAAATGCTTCTTCGTTGCCATGAGTCCGACCTAGAAATACGAGTCTTCGGGTTTCCAGGTAACCTAGGATAATGATTTCGAGCCTACATATTTGTATTTAAGAAGAGTTTGTCATATCCCATCATTAGTTAGCATTTTGAAGAGCCATTTACCAAGGGGGACAAATTCTTGATCTGAAGATCATGTATACCCAGACCCCCCGGTCTTTGGGTTGGCAAACTATAAACCACTTAGACAGTTAATATTTCTTTTTATCGTTATCCCCATTTTAAAAGAATCTTGATCGGAAATAATCCAAACGTTTCAAGACCCCTTTTGGTAGTTGGAAGAATGATATGATATATAGTACCATATTAATGAGTACTGAGTCTATGAGAACCATTATCCCCCAAGGATAACAACATACCTGCCGCGTCTCTCCAACACGGACACCGGGGATGCTGGGCACCCCCTAATTGTTTGGTAGATGGAACGAACGCTTTACGGCATCAGCTGTCATCATAGAAACCTACTGATACATGAACAAAGCATACACAGAGCACACACGATCATTTTTTACCTAGGTTCGGGCCGCCCTTTGGCTAACAACCCTACGTCCTTCTTTGCTGGATTACATGGGGTGGACATATGTACAAGATTATGATCTCGGTGGTGCTAGGGAGCTGCTTTATCTCTAGCTTCTACACTTCCTAGGCTTCCTCTTTCTCACTTCTCTTCTCCTTCCTCTCCGGCGTGGAGGAGTATCTCAACGCTTTACCTTACCAGTATTCTTGGTGGGAATCAGTCTCTCTGCCTATCTCTCTCTCCAGAAGCCTTCTTCTTCTCTACCTAGCTGTCCCAAGAGGCCTCTTGCCAAAACCCCTTCTCCCCTCACCACAGGCTAAGTGCCTCCTTTTATACCACAAGGGGTCACTACAAGAGCTGGCGTGGAGCATCACTCTAGGGCGTTCCCGGGCTCAATCGCGGTGCACCATGTGGTCCTCAAGCAGATGGGCGGTGCTTGTGACCAATGGATGGCCACGAGCGGTGCGCAGGCGCACTTGATGGCCGCGTGACATCTCAGGTCCTAAGCTGTCACACCCGTCTGCAGCGCGATAGCATTGTCGTAGAAACTTGCTGATATGGGCACAAAGCATACACTGAGCATACACGATCATTTTGTACCCAGGTTTGTGACGCCCTTTGGCTAACAACCCTACGTCCTGCTTTGGAGGATTATCTGGGGTGGATATATGTACAAGATGATGATCATGGTGGTGCCAGGGAGCCGCTTTCTCTCTAGATTCTACACTTCCCAGGCTTCCTCTTTCTCACTTATCTTATCCTTCCTCTCTGGCGTGGAGGAGTATCTAGGCTCTTTTCCTTGCCACTATTATTGGTGTGAATCAGTCTGTCTGCCTATCTAGCTCTCCAGAAGCCTTCTTCTTCTTCTCTACCTAGCTGACCCAACAGGCCTCTCTCCAAAAACCCTTCTCCCCTCACCATATGCTAAGTGCCTTCTTTTATACCACAAGGGGTCACTACAAGAGCTGGAATTCTCGTGCTCAATCTACCTAGCTGACCGAAGAGCATTCCTCTAAGGTGTTCTCGTGCTCAATCGCGGTGCACCCCACGATCTTCAGGCAGATGAGCGGTCCCTGTGGCCAATGGACTACCACGGGTAGTGCGCATGCGCAGTTGATGGCCATGTGATAGCTCAAGTCCTGACCCGTCATGCCCGTCTACAGCGCGGAAGCACCATGATGTTGTCCAATGGCATAGGAGGTCGCTTGTTCCCAAAGTTGTGCCCGACATGCCTTGTCATGCTTAGTTGACTTCCGCTCCCAGTCCGTGCCTGGCCCATGAGGGGTGATATTTTAGTCTTTCTAGGGTGCAGTCGAGACCGCTCATTGGCTCCACCGCCCCCATAACGCCCTTATCCTCCTTCTAGGGCAGCCTCCGAAAGGAGGGCTCGGGCTGCCTCGCACGTGTCCTTGTCCTTTTCTCCTAGTCCAAGCCTAGTTGGCGGGTGGCTTGCCTCGTAGTACTTGTCTCATTCAGTAGGAACCTACACCATATCCGACTCTTAGTATCCATAGGCTCATCATGCCAAACCCATACCTGCTTGGAGCACACGGTGCTCGTGTCCTTGTGATGTTCCCGCCGATTTAGCCTTGTGAGTGCTGAGCCGCCGACCGGTTGGTCCATGCCCACGCATTAAGGCATAATGTGAGGAACCCCCCGATCACGCCGATAGAAGCCCCTTGGAGAGGGTCGGAAACTTGCTGATGATGCCTCCGAGTGAAGCTTGCCGTAGTCTGGCAAGGAGGCCATTGCCAGACTTCTCCCTAACAGTGCGTGGGCCCAATCCATGCCGCAGGGCACACAACATGACTAGAATGCACGCCTTCCTGTTCAGTAGAGCTAGCATGCGCGTATTTGCGCACTCAAGTGGCTGCGGGACTGCCAGGCCACTCCTTGGCTTCTCTGACAGCCTGCATTGACTATGTCCACTTCGGTACCTGCAACGTAATTTAAGAGGGGGCGTGATACTTGCGCTCCCACAAACTGACAAGGTGGGCAGCAATCGCTCCCCTTCCTTTTGTTATAAAAGGGAGGGCTATTGCAGGATTGTGTCTCATTCCCCACTTCTCTTTGCAGCCTTTCCGTTGAAACTTCTTGCTTGAAGGTGATTTCATCAGGGAGGTCTAGCAGTAGCCACCGCGACGATGATGCTCCATATCCTAGGGGCGATATGGCCTTGGCTCTATCGGAAGCTCCACAGTGCGGGCGCAGGCGCCGATGTCCGGGCCGCTGTAGCGCCTCCGCAACTGGTGTAGATTTTCTGCAATCGAGCTCTAGAGCGCCGTCCTACCATGTCTGTCGGGGAGGCGATAGCGAAAGGGGAGATTCCCCTGCGCGGCTTTCTCCATCCCCTTCCCCAAGGCGTGGGCTCAACCCCACTAGCTGAGGCCATGGTAGTGGTCGTTTACTTCATAGCCAGGCTCCTTAATTCTCTCCATCCCAGTCTCTGGAGGAGTATATGGCGGACTTGATGGGCTCCGAATTCTTGGTCAACCTAGGCACCGGGTTTAGGAAGCGGTTTTTGCTTCCCCGTTCCCTAGCCAAGGACTTGAACAGTCTCAGCGCGCGTGACGTTGAACTATGTGAGACCAGTGGGGGCTAACCCATCTGGGATCTTTAGATGGATTTCGATGAAGATGGCTCCATGTTCTTGGACAAGGGGTGGCCCTGTTTGCACACTGGTACAAATTACGATCCGTCCATGTGCTGAAGTTTCGCTATCGCGGCGGAGGCCAATTCGTGGTGAAGGTCTTCGATGACATCATGTGTTGCCGCAGATAACACCCCTACCTCCTAGACGATGGGGGTTCACAGGGGCTCTCCTCTTGATGTCGGTGACACCAGGGGGTCAACAGGAGACGCAGTGTGATGGGGAGCGATTCTTGCCCCCTCCTTCCTGCGTGCAGCCTTCCACACGCTCCCCATTTCCGAGTGTCTTCCATGCGCCGGTTGCTGAATTGTACATTTCACAAGTGTAATGCTGATTGGCCATTATAAATGCATTTTACCTTTGCCTTCGTGTCATTTTCCTATTTTTCCTTGATGCGTTCCTGGGTGCCCTTGGTCTGTTCTTCCTTTAGTGTCTTAGCGTCACCATGGGGCCTATGGGGGCGTCGTTCATCTTCTCGACGCCTCTCTCCTGCTCTTCAGGTTCCAGCCATGTAGTTGATCCAAGTCTTCCTTGTGGGGCCATCCGTCCCCAGGATTTACGTGGTGGTTGCTACTCTGATATGCCGGTGTGCTAACTTTGTTGGCCCTACCGGGACCTTGTCTTGGTCCCCTTTCCTTCTTTATCCATCCTTTGCTTATCCTAAAACACGAATGAACACACCTTACGACATCTTACCCATGCCTCATGTTTAAAACAGGGTGTCGTGTGCTTGATCAGGGCGCACGACATTGCCAACTAGGGGGCCTAATGTGGGAGGTGTGTCTTTGTGATTTAGTGCTCGTCGGCAATGCATAGATCACAATGCTCATACCTCATAGCAGGTCATGAGAGTACAACTTTTGTTGTCCTGACATTCTCTTTACCCACGTTAGGACAGGCGTGAGAGGTGTGTCTATGCGATTTAGTGCTTGTTGGCAACGCCTAGAGCACAACTCTCATACCTCAAAGTGGTTCGTTACTCACGCCCGGTCCCGAGAAAAATCCAAAGGAATGCAAAATCCTAAAAAGCAGATGACAATAGGCAGAAAAGCGAGAGCAATGGGATTATGATTCCATGACGGGGGCAACCCCTTGGTTAGAAGAGGTTTACACATAGGAGTGCCAAGCCAGATACGCTAGTATTCATCGCAGTTGCCGAGACCACTACTCACTCCCGGGCTTTTGGTTGCCGTGAGCACTACACTCGCTCCCAGGATTTTGGTTGCCAGGAGCACTACACTCACTCCCTGGATTCTGGGTGCTGGGAGCACTACACTCACTCCCGGGCTTTCAGTTGCCGGGGGAACCTCCTCTCACACCCGGGATTTTGGTTGCCGGGAGCACTACACTCACTCCTGGACTTTTTAGCTGGTAGGGTGGATGCGAGAAGTTTTCAACTTACTCGGAGCACCATCAGTACCA
This sequence comes from Avena sativa, assembly GCA_916181665.1. Taxonomy (NCBI): domain Eukaryota; kingdom Viridiplantae; phylum Streptophyta; class Magnoliopsida; order Poales; family Poaceae; genus Avena; species Avena sativa. Next base: position 99,694,670 of record OV702280.1, read on the forward strand.
GAGTTGTCATCGGAACTAGGTTCCGGAAAGGGTCACAACCTCTTCCCAGGCGAGTCGGGAATCAGCGCAGAAGGTTGGTCTAAATTGGACAGAGAGTCGGTTATAGTTATGGGAAAAGAAGTGACTGCCAGTTTGAATAGTTTTTTAGAGCAGAGCATGGCGTCTCTCACATCACCTTTGATGGTCAAGGTCCCCCACGAGGAGGGAAGCTTGAGAGAGCTATAGGCATGGTGGGAGACCACCATGAATTTTGCCAAGGCAGGGTGCCCTATGATGTCGTTCTACGCTAGGGCAATGTCCGCAACATCAAAGATGATGTTTTTAGTGCGGTGGTTATATTTGGTGCCGAATGTGACTAGAATTTCAATCTTACCCCATGGCCGAGTACCTCCCGGGTTTATACTTAGGAAAACCCCTGATCTTGGGCTAATCGATCCTTCTTGATCTAGATCTTGTCCAACAACTTTTATGATAGGATGTTGAGTCCAACACCTCCATTCACCATTATCTTGGTGACTTTGACGTTCTTTATGATGGGGGAGACCACTAGCTTCAAAAATAATCGACACGTGAGACCACCGAAGTAACTGCTGGGCCTCCGGGCTGGGCTGCATAGTGCATAGTTTACGGGAGAAAATCTTAAACTCCCCGTGGGAAGTTATGGCGTAAGCCCCTCTGTGTGCGCACACACAATACTGGACATGTGGGTACTGTCTGCACCCGTCGTCGTCGCTGTCTTGATCGACGGTTGGATTGTTTCCGCGTGGTTGAGGGACTGCATTTCCACAGACCCATCCACGCCTTGCTGTTTCTCCGGATCCACCGCCTCTATCTCTGCCTCGTGTAGTGCCCATGTTGCCCCCGTGTCCTCCTGTGGGGGCACCTGGGCCAGGTGGGACTGGGCATTCCTTTGCATGATAGCCAGTTTTGTTGCACCAGTAACAGTTCCCGAAGGTACCGTTAGCTCCTTGCTCAGCGATGCGCCTCTTCTGTCCCTCGACATAGCCAAGGATGGAGCGGCAGTTCCGAGCATCCTGCTCGTTGGATTCGTGCATAGGGCACCACTTCCCTGTGGCGGGCTTGGAAGCCGCCACCCCTTCCTCCAGTTTGCTCTTCTTCTCAGCCCCGACGGAAGCTCTAGGCGCCGCAGTCAAAGCCTGTCAAAGTCCTTGCTTGCGCGAGACATTCTTCTTTGCGGTCACGCTTCCCAGGTCTGCCACTCTTGCGGCTTCCCGAGCAGTGGCGTCGAGCGCAAGGTGTCCTTCCTCCACTAAGGAGCAGAGGTCATCAAACGCCCACAACTCATGGATATTTTTTACGGGATGCATGTTGAGTTCTTCGCGCATCTTACTATCGCGCACATTCATGGTGAACATGCCAATAATGGTGGCATCCTCCACCTCCGGGATGGTGTGTGCGATCTACGAGAATAGCAACATGAGTTATTGCAGTCGCTCGCCCTTCCCCTGGACCACTATGTGGAGCTGAATAAGTGTTCCCGGGCGCTTGAAGCTTGCTTAGAACATGCTCACGAAGCGAGTACACAACTCGGTCTTGGATCGAATGGAATCCTTAGGTAGGTTAGTGAGCCAGGACAAGTCCATGCCCTTCAAGGCCATTAGAAACCATTTGGACATGACCTTCTCATCAGCACCCGCTGCCACCATTCCGGTGGAGTAGATGTCCATAAACTCCTTTGGGTTGGTGTTTCCTTCAAACTTGACAGGGATGATGGGACGGAACTTTGGTGGACACGCCACTTGCCGAAGGGTAGGAGAGAATCCGGGGAGCCACTTCTGCATCACAAAGCCATGGTCACACCTGCAGCTTGCTGGCGCAGCTGCAGCGGGTAATCTCTAACTAGCACCTCATTCACCACTGCGGAATCGGCCCGGCACCCTTCTGCGTTCCTGTGCGCAAGGTCCGCATATGATCCCACAGAAATGTGATCTTGCTCCACAGGCCTCGGGGCTCCAGCCCCTAAGTGCCCTGTAGTGTGGTCATTGGTTATCCTTCCACAATCACGGGGTCCAGCAGCCCCTGCCCCAGGGGCAGCATTCCAGGAACACGACCTTAGGGCAGGGTTTTGCGCGGGCCCTGCAGTGATGGCGGGAGCGCACTCTGCCCCACGTCTCGGCCCTAGGTTGGACTAGGAATGAGCGAGGGAAGACCCTGAATTTAGCCTGACGAACTCTAGTTGTGTGTCGAGGTCATCCCTCCATGCTGCATACTCCACCATCCCAGGATCCGGTCGGTGTAGAGCTATTGTGCGGGAAGAAACGATGGCTTCCCCCAAATTTTGGTTCCTAGGGCGGTGAGACTGGGGTTGGCGGATAGTACTTGGCGCGGCGCGGGTTTGGGCTGACACTCAATGCTTCGGCTCAAGGTTGGCTCCTCCGGCCCTAGCCGGTGGGGCCCCTTCTAGCAAATTTCCCCCATCGGCAGCATCTCCTATGCCACCGGGGAGAGAAACTCCACCGGCGGCGCCTCCTGCATCGCAGGGGAGCAGATAATTGAGTGTGACGCCTCCTACGTCACCTGGCGGGGGTATCTCTCACGCAGCTATGCTTCCACCGCCATGCTCGCTTTCTTCAGCCATGAGATGTGGTTGAGGTTGCCGTGGCACAACTGTGCTTGCTCCCGGAGCGGGTCGGCGTCCGTGGCGGTGTTCGTGCGCCGTGCATGGGGCTCAGCTCCCAAGCTTCCAGTCCTGGGAAGGGCGTGGGAGAGAGTCCGTGCAGCGGGCGAGTCCACCGTGGCAGGGCCGGTCCCGGTGCCAGAACCTCTACTTGGCGCCATGGATGACGATGGCGCAGTCTATGTTGATGTTGGAGACGAAGACGAAACGGGCTTAGATGATGACGATGATGACAATGCGAATGTTGACGACGATGACAAAACTCATAAAGCTATTGATGCCGAAGCTGGTTGTCGGAGCCAAAAACGCGAGCGCCCCTACCTAGCGTGCCAGATGTCGTGTCACGCCAACGCGAACACCAGGGATGCTAGGCACCGCCTATTTGTTTGGTAGTGGGAACTTAGGCATTCTGGCCTTAGCATTGTCGTAGAAACTTGCTAATATGGGAACAAATCATACACTAGGCACACACAATCATTTTTATACAGTTTTGTGATGTCGTTTGGCTACAACCCTATATCTTTATTTGCTGGATTATCTGGGGTGGACAGATGTACAAGATTATGATCTCGGTGGTGCTAGGGAGCAGCTTTTATCTCTAGCTTCTACACTTCCCAGGCTTCCTCTTTATCACTTATCTTCTCCTTCCTCTCCGGCGTGGAGGAGGATCTCAACGCTTTCCCTTACCAATATTCTTGGTGTGAATCGGTCTCTCTGCCTATCTATCTCTCCAGAAGCCTTCTTATTCTCTACCTAGCTAGCCCAAGAGGCCTCTTGCCAAAAACTCTTCTCCCCTCACCACAGGCTAAGTTCCTCCTTTTATACCACAAGGGTTCACTACAAGAGTTGGCGTGGAGAATCACTCTAGGGTGTTCCCGGGCTCAATCGCGGTGCACCATGTGGTCTTCAAGCAGATGGGAGGTGCTTGTGTCCAATGGATGGACACGAGCGGTGCGTAGGCGCACTTGATGGCCGCATGCAGCTCAGGTCCTGACCTGTCATGCTTGTCTGCAGCGCGGTAGCGCCATGATGTTGTCCAACGTCACAGGCACGTCGCATGTTCCTAAAGTTGTGCCTGACACGCCTTGTTTGGATCGGTTGACTTTCGCTCCTGGCCCACGCCTGGCCCAGGAGGGGTGATCTTCTGGTCCTTCCTGGGTACAGTTGAGGCTGCTCCTTAGCTCCGTCCTCCCCCATCGCACCCTTATCCTCCTACTAGGGAAGCCCTCGGAAGGAGGGCTCGGGCTACCTCGCGTGTGTCCTTGTCCTTTTCTCCTGGTCCAAGCCTGTTTGGTGGGTCGTGGCTCACCTCGTGGTACTTGTCTCATCTAGTAGGAACCTACACCATAGCTGACACTTAGTATCCATAGGCTCACCATGCAAAAGCCATACCTTATTGGATTACACGATAATGAATCAAAATGCCAAAATACCTAATGGGAACTGTGCTTGACTACAGCTAAAGAGCTATGCATACAAGTTAACCTCCTCTTGATCCACGCCAAAGAAAAACAACTTGCTCTTATCGAAATTAATTTTTAGATCTAAAAGTTGTTCGAAAGATGAAAGAATTAATTTAGTGAAAGTTGTAAGATGACAACTCCATCTCTGATTTTTGCGACTTTAGTAAAAATTTTAAAACTAACATTAAGGAGACGGATCATTCAATATTGTTGTCTCCTTTCTACCGTGTTAACCTTAGGTAATAAAATTATGTCACCAAAATTCAGACAAACCAGTTCTAGTTGTCTAGTATGAAGAATATAGAACTACTCTAGAAGAGAAGTCTTAAGAATGTCCTAGAAATTCTGATAGAATTCAGCAGAGAAACAATTATGACCAGGGGCTTTGTTATGTTCCATTTGAAAGACCACTTTCATGACTTCCTCCTCAGAATAGGGAGCAATGAAAATGTTGTTTTCCCAGTGTAAAACCTAGGCTACGTCATCTGTTAGGGACTCATCCAAAGAGAACTTTCCTTTTTCTAGGGCCCCAAATAGATCCTTATAATAGTTAGTTATGAATGACTTTAGATGTTCATGGCCTTCAATCGTACCCTCTTCTTGTACTAGAGATCGAATACTTTTCTTCATATGTCTGCCATTAGCAACATTGTGGAAGTATCTTGTATTGGCATCTCCTTCCAAGATGAAATGGGCTTTTAACCATTGGTACCATTTAAGCTCGTATCTTGTATCTTGTATTGGCATATCCTTCATGAATAAGTTTAGCTAACTATTCATTAGATTTCCTTTTAAGCTCAATTTGATTGACAATCGGCATCTGAACTTCTGCAATTTCTTTGAGGTTGTCGATGATAAATGAAATTAGTTGCTTTACATTTTTACGCATACCTTTTATGTGCCTAGCCCATCCTCCGAGGTGTTTGCATGTTGCATGTACCTTATTGTTCCATGTTTGCATGGGGTTACAACCAACAACAGGTCTTTCCCAAACATACTTGACCATGTCATGGAAGCCTTCATGATGTATCCATCCAACTTCGAATTTGAACCGGTGAGTACACTGTGTCCTAGGCAATCCAGTGGTCAGCAGAATAGGAGCATGGTCGGAGATGACCTCAATACATTCAAGGGAACATACTGAGAATAAGGGGAACATTTCCTCCCATTCAGAGTCTACTAGTACACGTTCTAGTTTTTTGTATGTAGGTTTTGGAAGACTATTGCCCATGTAAACTGCCTTTCTAGTCATTTCAACCTCTCTTAAATCTAAGCTATCAATGAAAGAATTGAACAAGAAGGGCCAATGATCATCAAACCGATCGTGTCTCTTCTCAACCAGGAAACGAAGCAAGTTAAAATCTCCCCTATGAGAATAGGGTATGGATTATATTTTGCTAAATTTACCGATTCTCGAAGAAAATCAGCTTTATAAATTTCTTGGGAAGCACCATACACAGCAATAAGGATCCCTGTGAATTTATCATCTTTGTTACAGTTATGAAGTTTAATATGATACTCCTCATCTAAACAAGATAAATCCTCCATAGTGGCATTCCTTATACCAAGTAAGATGTCCCTAGATCATCCACGAGGTGGGCGAGAATGCCACACAAAGTTTATGCCATCCAAAACTCGGTTTACAACACTTTGCGAGAAATATCATCTACTTAGATTGCCAAAAAATCCAAATTACGTTCCCGAGAACCCTGAGCAATATGAAAATGTTTATCCTAGTCCCCAAGACCTTTGCTATTCAAAAAAATGCCATTCATTGCGAAACATTTGGCAATTTTGAGAACTTAGCCCATTTCCGAGCCTTTTTATCAGTAGAAGATTTGGATTTTTTGCAACAAGTTGTTAGTTCATGTAAAGAAATTAGCATGTCCTCATCCAAAACCACCTCCGATATCTGACCTACTAAATGAGATAGAAGGTGACCTTCTGATGTGGCAATCGCTTCGTCATAGGTGAAGTACAAAACAGTCGAGGCTTTTGGAGTAACCGTAAGACGGTCAAAGACTAGGCAACTACAAGAATCTGGGCAGTCTATGACGTTTTTTATGACACACCCTAAAAACGTAGGAGATCCATGGCATTTTAGTTAATTTCACTAGGGGGCGGTCAGAGGGCCTTATGCCCAGTTATTCGTGATGTTTTAGAATTTTGTCGTGGCAAATTCATTGCAGATTTCATCCCCAGCCTGTAAGCCTTGTCTCCCATTTCGTCTTGCATATAATCGTCGTGGATTTCATCAGGGCATTCAATTTTTTCAACGAACGCGCTAGCCGTGGACTGACCCCACCTGCCAGCGCGGTTTGTCAGGTTGCAATTCAAAGTGGTTTTGGCCGGTCCCACGTGTCAGTCTATTTGATATAAGGGTTAATAAAAGGGATAAAAGAAATTAAAATTGGCAGTTCCTCGACTGTCCATGTAGTGGGCTAGGGGAATTTCCGCTTCGTCTCCTGCACCGCGTAGTTGGCTAGGGGCAGTTCCTCTTCAACTCCTCTTATCCCTGTTCTTCTCCTCGTCGTCTTTCTTCCTTGATAGGAATGCATGTCCAGCAGCAGGATGAAGGTGAACTGGTCCAATCTCCGGATCGACCCACTTTGCAAGATCGCCGACCACTTGCTGGAGAAAGAGGAGTACATCGACACCTATGCTGCTTGTCGGGAAGTATGCACCGATTGGCGCTGCACTTTAAAAGACCCCGAACTCCATCTTAACAACTAGTTCCTGATAGATCACACACTTCCAGACGTCGGCGACTTCACCTTCCTCAACCTCGCCACTGGTGGTTGCTTCATGACGAATATAATGAACGTCCATCACAGGTTCAGATTCATATGCGATATATATTCATTTATTTGTATTAATTTCCCATTGTCAACATCTTAGGGGATAACTGTCCTCTTCTTCCAAAGATTCTACTTCGTTGGTGTTTCTCGTGGCGTCATTGTGCTCGCTCACAAGGTGGAGCCGTAAAATATTCAACTTCTGAACCCAATCACTCATAAGTCCAGCACTAATTTTAAAGCACACATACCAACTGATATTATGCAATATGTCATTGTGAACAAGTCCCCAACGATGGTGTCCGTTTGCACAGGTTCTCCGGAGATTGTTTCATTGGCCGACGAGAGCACCCCAAAGGGGGAAATCAATGAATCATTTGGAGAAGGAATTTATTCGCCACCACCCGATGTATGTCTGAACTGCATGGAACCATTAAAAGGGGAAGTATATGCAATACTTGAGATTGGAGACATCATGTCGACCAACATACAATTAGAGAAGAATGCAAGCACTATCAGGATGGCCAAAATAATTATAGCCCTGGTCTTTGAATGGATACGTGGAAACTATAATTTTTACCTTGTGGATTCAGATGGAGATCTGCTTATTTTATGTTGAACAGGGTTTTCTCCAAAGGTCAATTGGTGTTGTACTGGGTGGTCACGGAGAACCACTCTCTCTAGGCCGTCGGTGATAGTGGAAGTCATAACCTCTTTGTTGATATCCATTGGTCTATCTCCATTGAACACCAGGTTGCACCCCACAATCACACCCAGTTGCATATACTACAGGGATTATATCAGACTATACAATCGCGATGTTCATGCCTGGGAAGAGATTCCAACAATGGTAATGCATGGCTTAGGTCAACATCAGCTGGAACATACACCAAGGCCTTACCCTCTGTATGATATACTGACAGCACATTGTAGACGGAGAGAGTTCTTTGAACATGTCATGCATCACTGGGAGGCCTCAGACGAAGAAATATATAGGGGATAATGAATCCTATATATTCATTGCTAGCGTGTTTAGGTCTTTTTGAAGTAGAAATTTGTATTTTGTTTATATTTTTTCAGCAGTATGTGTATTACCTTTCAGTTAAAAGTTGTAATGTATTTAGTTTTAGTGTACATTTAGAATTCTCTGTGGTACCTTTTAGAATTTTGTCCAAGTAATATGTGTCAGCCATTACTCATAGAACTCAAGTTTTAATTACTGATCCAAAACCTCTAACGGAAATCAAAGTCTCACGTCTCGCGACCCGGGACACTCTCGCGAGCAGCCCAAATGACTGGAATGCATGTGGAAAGGAAAGCTTTCATAATTCTTAGTAGTAGCTTCCATAATTCTTTGTAGTAGCTTCTAGTTGATATAATCATAACAATACCCGGCAAAATCCTCCAAAAGTACACTAAACAAGAAAATGTATTATATATACACTAGGTTTCAAATGACTAATAATTACCTGTTCTAGACTACATCATACTTGTTAACCTTATAACAGTTTCCAACCATAACTACTCTAGATGGTCTTGAACATAAACTTCACGTCCAACATCTCTTATGTGGTGTTCCTGCCAATGATTAGCACGGCTTGTCCAACCTTTAGATCATCTTCACTCTAGTGAAATTTCTTCCATCCCTAATTGCTGAAGACTATACGACCATCTGGGTCAGTCTTGTATGCAATTGGGGTGATGTCAAAATCTCCTAGCTGTACTCCAGCCATGCCATCATTAGGGATGTCCATGGAGGAAACCACTTTCGTAGGTAATCTCTGCGATGTCGTTCCATGGATTAAAAAATAAGTAATCATGTCATAAGACCACCACAACAAGTTATATATATCCATATAAGGAACAAACAAAGGTAGTTGTCATACCATCTTATGTTGGACAATATTTGTCCTTGTCAAACGGGTCACAAATGGAACCCCAATGAAGGTGTTGATTGGCGATAGGGTATCTAGGACGTGTTCCATCTCATCATCAGTAAGGTGGCATCTTTGGGCTACAAGCATAGATTCATATACGTCTTCCTCGCCACCAAGACCAGAGGTATAGAGAACAGTTATCCTCGGCACAGCTCGTGTCAAAGAAAAACATAAAATTTCTTCCCTGGTAAGATCATTCTGTGGTCATTAATTGCTTCCATCCTTAAACTCCCATGATAGTCATGTTCTTTCTTTTCTCGAGGTCAATATTGTAGGTGCACCCAAGCACCTATAAGGGCACACTCTCACATTCAGATGTTGCTAGATTGAACATGAACCTTGAATAGCATGGCATAGTCTGTGCACCAAAAACAAAATAATCAGACATTAAACAAACGGTTACAGACTTACAGTGTAGTTTGAAAGAAAATTGCTTCTAACCACTGCGTTCTGGAACCCCTCTGACCCTGACAAGTAGATACAAAGGACATGCCCGATGACAACCTGGATTCGCAATTTCTCTTGGATACTTGACACAACGTCACATCCTGTTAGGCAAAAATGATGAATGACTAAGTGATATATGGAACAAACTATCAAAAGGAATATAGTGTAGATACATTAAACATATTATAATTTAAACATCTGAGTTGTGGTCTTAGTTTTATTAGCTTTGTTGGCTCTAAGAACAACATCAGATTCTATGAACCTCGCTTTCTTTGGTCTCTTGACTACAAGTTGCTTCACATCATCATCGTCATCGTCATCATGCGATGTGACTTCGAATAAGAAAGTGTTTGTTTTAGAAACCTAAATAGACATTGCAGTAATTAGAGTGTTTTGTGTTGAAGCTATACAATAGGTTTAACTACTCTCTTAGAGTCAGTAGCAAAATTTTAAAACCTGCAATTCGATGAAATTGCTATGTTGTATAGTAGGCTCCATTGGCATCATCCATTCCATTTCGTAGTATTCACAATTCCTATAGGCACCTCTTTCTAGATCTTCCCTGGACAGTGCAGCCATTTGGAGACTTGCTAACTACAAGAATCAAATTATAAGTAGTGAACTACAATAATCAAATTTAAAAGCATAAGGTTTTGTGAACTACAAGCATCACCCAATGAGATGAATCTGTATCTACCAAGGAGCATGTGGAACCATACACTAGTAGATAAAACCCTACCGTCGGCGAAGAGAAAAGGCTCATCGTTGGCGTCTCCATTGTCGCTGGCGACCTCCTCGTCGGTGGTAAGTCCTCATCGCCGGCGCCTCTGTATTTCGCCGGTGATAATATGCAGCTACCGCCGGCGAGCAGCAGCGAACGATGGGGGTACACCTACATCGCCGACGCTTTCAGATATCGCCGGTGGTAAAATTCCCCAGTGCCAGCGAGCAGGAAGAAACACCGGGGGGTAAGCATGCTTGCCGGCGCCTCCTCTTATTGCCGGTGGTAGTTTAGTATAGGCAAAATCTGTTTCGCCAGGGATAGACCAACAGATTCGCCAGGGATAACATTACCAGGAGTTAAAAAATAAAATCAATATACACACAGAATACACTGTAACCTTGATACAATACACAGGATAATGACAGAATACACATAGCAGATACAGGAAATACACATATGTTCAAACCATGCATCGATAGCATTCAAACAGTTCACACAAGTGTAGAAAGTGACCATGTATGACATAATATTACAAGTCTCCAGAGACAAGTTTGTAAAAAATAGGTATGTAAAAAATAAAAGGCATCGGATATAGCTTAGTAATTCTATGACTAAAATTTGCATGGAAAGATAGGTATGCAAAAATAAAAGCATAAAATAAACCAATCGTCATTCTATGACTAACATTTGCAGGAGACAAGTTTGTGACTCGATCAGGTTTTCTTCAGCTTCTGCGGGAAGGATGGATGCCACCTAGCGTGGTGAATGTCCTCCCATCGGCGACCGCAGCTAAGCGGTCCTCGATCTCTCCAGTAGTCAGCGGGATACCGCTGTACCTGAATGTGGCAACCCTAGTCAAGACATCCCTCTTGAGTATCAGGCCAATCTCCCGCTAGATGGCATGTAACTCATCTCTGGTGTTTGCATCGGTCATTTCTGTCATGTCTCTACACCTTTTCTTGAGACCGGATGGCATCCAGAGTTTCTCCTCATCCTTTGCGTACTCCCACATCTGTAGGATGGCAAACCAGGGCTCCATCCCATTTTCAGTCGACGATTGCCTAAGGCAGGGGAAATTGGTTACATGGGAGTTCACATAGATGCCTTTGGATCTTTTCTCATACTTGAGTTGGCCAACCGCGACTCTGAAACCGTTGAGGGCTTTATCAAGAGTAGACTTGACGTCGGTGTAGTCTTTCTACACGTCTCTCCCGGAGTCGAGATAGATGACATGGGAATAATACGGTTGAAAGGCGATGAGGACGCACGCATTCTCTTTGTGCAAAACAGTTGGAATAAACCATCATCCTTTGATATTAAGGAAATTCATGAAAGAATGTAATAGCGGGAAGTTTAGGGACCGACTATTTACTCGGGAAAGTATGGAAGGAGAAAGCAAGACTTATCCTTATTCTCCACCAAGAAATCTATGATATACTTCGCCACAAACGCTTGTTCCTTGTCGATGGTGCCTACGGTCATGTAGAAGGGGTCCATGATAGCGAGGTGCAGGGTCTTCTCCACGATGATATCGTGCGCCATTTTTAGCGATACCAGGAGGACCACGTTTCGATCGAGCCATAACATGTGGAAGAGCTTGAAGATTTCTTCAAACATGATGAAGAACAACTTGTTGGGGGGTGGTGGTGACGAAGCCACAGTTAGTGGGACCCTGACCGTGAAGAGTGGGTAGGAGGGATTTTTATCATGGAGAAGCTGCTGCTCAAGATACCTAATAGTATCATGCAGGCTACTCAGGTCTGGAGAAAGCGTCTTGCCAATGTGGTCTAGCAGGATCGGTTCACCAAGATAATGCATCGTCCTCCACTTGGCCGGCAGCTTGTCGAGAACCACTTTATTTCTTGCCGCGGCGTCTTTCCCATGCTTCGACTTCCACTTCCTGCCCTTCTTATGGAACGGAGGGGTGCCGGTTTGTCTTATCACCTCCATGGTCGTATCACGGAGTGTCCTCAGGGTAACCTTAGCATGCGGCAGAGCGGTGAAGGCGGTAGCGTCTTCCTGCTCGGGCGTTTCTTGAGAAGAGAAGAGCTTCTTCTTCCTCGTGGTATCACGGGTGGGTGCCTCAGAAGGATCAACATCGAAGGGAGCCTCCAAATAAGTGATGAGAGAATCGATGGGAGCCTTATCTATGTCCACCGTGTTATCGTGCTCATATCCCTCGGGCTCGGGAGGATCATTGGCAGGTGGTGGAGTGACCCTTTGGCTTGCCGCCGCAGGCACAAACGCTGGAGTGACCCTTTCTTTGGCTTGCCGCCATAGGCGTAGATGCTGGAGTGACCCTTTCTTGGCGTGCCGCTGCAGGCATAGATGTTGGAGTGACCATTTCTTCGGAGGTATTCAGCCGAAGTAGGGCTTTCGGCCATATAAGGACATGATTGTTCAGTTGCCCGACCTTCATCTTGTCTTCGGCACCCGGGGGTTAATGAGTAGGAACCAAGTGTGCGCATCCCAGGAATGACCGATACACCTCAACCCGGTGCACGCTATCATCCATAGGCTTGTAGTGGAACGTCCGGTGTGTTGGGTTCATGCTGCATCCCCTCGCAACATCCTTGAGATTGTTGTCCACATACATGAGAATGGTGCAAGGAACACTTTGCTCCTGTGAAGAAACATGCATGTGTTGGTCAGAGAGGGGCGGCGACGAAGTAATTAACTTACGTAGAGGCTCAATTAATTACCGTGAGAGCATCGAGCTCGGATCGCGTTGAGGGTCCAAGGCAGGGTGTGCAAGTGATCGAGGGGCTGCTGGCTGCCCCCATGGCCGGCGAATCCTCCCTAGCACCTGCATTTTCGCCGGCGAGTGGAGTCACCAATATAGGCGCGTCTAGAGCCCATGTAGCACGAGGCCGCATGTTGCCCGAGTTGCTGCTGCCTAGGCTGATCACCGGGAGTGGTCTCGTTTGGCCATTGGAAAAGTAAGTGGAGATCGACTCCACCATTCCAGGAATGATCACATTGAACCGGCTGGCCACCATGCCATCGACCTTGCTGGCCACCTCTGCCTGGACCCTAGTTTCTACCTCGGCTTGGATCGCAGCTTGGACGCGCTGCTCAAAGGTTGCTTGCAAGTTGGCCACCTTCTCCAATAGAGCCACGTGCTCTCGGTCCTTCTTCGCCTGCAGCAAGTCCTTGGTGGTGGGCACATCCAAGCCACAATCGACATGTTGGCGACCTCCACCCGCGCCGGGGACATGGCCTCTAGCCGGCCTCTTCAACGGTGGCTGCCCCTTCATGATGTTCAAGCCCCTGATAAAAGGGTTGTCCCATGGGACTTTGCCCGTCGACGACTGGGACAAGGAGCCAGACTCGTTAGCTTCTTCCGTGAACTGCAATCAAGTATCATGAAGAATTTTAGAGATGGAGTTGTGGTGAGCACTATGAAACTAGTAAGACGGGAAATTGCTTACCACTATGTTCTCAACTTGCACCACCTTCGGGTCGGTGACCAAGACAACACCCTCCACCATTATAGGGCTCGTGACAAGTTTCCCATCCATCTCTTTATGGTACCGGGACCTGACAAATGCCCTGAAGACCAGGTTCGTGTACTTGGCCCAAGGGTGCTCGATGCCCTTCTCTGCGTAGGTCTGGTCCTCCTTCTGCCACTTGTCCGCCTTGCCGTCGTAGCCACGGCAGCCGAGACGGTGGTGATCGATGTTCTTCTCCGCCAGCTCCTTTCCCCAGGCTGACTGATCCTTGGTGTAGGATAGCTCCTCGTTTTCCAGTAAGCGCGTGTAGTCCTCGGGCGTAAGCCACGGGAAGTGGCGCTTGATCTCTTCCCATGGCTTGTCGTCAGCAATCATCCCCCTTAGCATGGTTTTATATCCGCTGAGTTTCCTGGGGAACCTGCCGAGGGCGAACTTGTTCACGATGTTCTCCTTGGGATCCAGGATCGTGAAGCCCTCGGGGAATAGGTACCGCACATGCAGCCGCAAGAGGAGTTGGTCCTGCAGATGCTTCTTCTTCTTCGTTTGGAGTTTCGTCTCGTTGACATTGACGATGTCCCGAAGGATAGCTCCCAGCTTGAGGCCGTACCCCCTCGCGAGATGCTTCGGCTCCATAGGGATACCGGTCTTTGGGTCCACCATTGTGAATGTCTCCTTCGAGGTGCCGACCGTGTTCGGTCGCCGCTTCTTTTGTGCCCTCTTGGCCGATGTCGTTGTCTGAAAGCCACCCGTGATGACGCCACTATCGGTGGTCTCGTCGCCCCTCTCATGACCGCCATCAAGGCGGTCATCGACGCCCATCTCGTCACCGCCATCATCGGTGGTGTCTTCATCTTCTTCGCCCTGGCCCCTACCTCCTCTAGCTCTATCTACTGGGACATGATCCTGTAGTGCTACTCTAAGTCTCGCTGGCCCCGATCGTCTTCGTTGCGGTTTCCACAAGACGACATGGCTATATCGAGTACTACACAAGCAAAAAAAGGATTTTAGATACACAAATTCACGGCGAAAATCCGTAATGACCTTTGCTGAAAAAGGTCATGCCAGAGTGCCAGAAATTTGCTAGAACAGAAATTAATCGACATTCTGGCGAAACATTGTCACTCAATGTACCTGCACAACATTCAGCTACAACCACCAAAACAGACGTTATACAATATCCAAAATAGACTTTATTCAATATCCAAAACAGACTTTATACAATATCCAAAACAGACAATATCAGATGCATTCACATTGACAGTAAAAAATCATTTTGATTGTAAGTTTCAATCTGGCAACCATATCAGATGCATTCAAAATAGAAAATGGCGGGGTTTTGGTGGTTGATAAGTCATGAGGTTTGGCGTGGGCCCGTAAGACAAGGCCACTATGATTCTGTCCGTGACGCTTTTCATTGGCGCGGTATTAGCATCAATCTGGTCTTTGAACCAGCACGCGAAAGAGGAGTTGTGCGCTCTAAATACCTCTTCTTCTGTCATCGGCCTGTTAGCATTGTTCTCGATCATGGTTTTGTGCTTTTCCACCCACGGCGTGACATCGTGCATGTGTTGTAGCGCTACTAAGTGGGCCCTATCAAAGTCATATCTCCTATCACACTGATCCACGTCCATTTCCTTCTTGCCGGTGTGGTGGCCTACTCCCTCAAACCTGCCGAGGTTCTTGTTTGTGGGCAAACCAATCGGACATGGGTTTTCCTTGTTAAGATAAATCTTGAATAAAGAGACGCACTCCTCAGTGAGAAAGCCCTGGACGATTCTTCCATCCGGATGTGCCTTGTTATGGACGTATCTTTTGATGATTCTGTTCATTCTTTCTAACGTCATCATGTTGTGAAGGAACGGAGGCTCGAGATCCTCGATATCGTCCACTATATGCAACAACAGGTGGACCATGATGTCGAAGAATGCGAGCAGGAAGTACATCTCCATCTCGGATATGATGGTGACGATCTCTTCCTGCAGCCGCCCGAGTTTCTTGACGGTTATCGACTTCCGAGTGATGACGTCGAAGAAGTTACAGAGGCTAGTCAGCGTTGCACGGACGTGTAGTTCCATGATCCCTCGGATTGCAACCGGAAGTATCTGCATCATCATGATGTGACAGTCATGAGACTTCATCTCGCTGAACATTCCTTTCGTCGGGTCCAGCCATCTACGTATCAGCCCCATATATCCTAAGGGATACTTGGTTCCGAGGAGGCAACCGATCATTTGTTCAAGCTCGTTAGGATATAGAGTGAAGCAAGAGGGGTGCGGGGTTTCACTCTTCTTCGCCCTTTTTCCCTTAGGATCTTCCATCTCCTCCTCAGCCGGCTGCTTCCTCGCCCTTTTGCGCTTGCGATCGTTTGTCTCCTACTCAACCGTAGAAAAATACAGGGGGTGAAGCTCTTCTCTGATATTTAGGGCCTCTTTTAGGGCACACCACTTTCTTGGCCTCTTGTAGGCTACCTGCCAACGTGTTATCTTTAGGTAAGTGCTTCTTCAAGTATCGGAAGAGTTCGTCTGCGCTTGCATCGTTCTATCCGTATCTTTCCTTCATCTCTAGAAGATCGAGAGTTACTCTAAAGCGGGTCTCCTCCGGCCCGTGACCTGAGTCGTACAATGGAGTTCTCGAATCTACCTCCAGTTGATCGAGCATAGACTTCCGTCTACCAACGAATCTGGGGTTAGTCAATGTGTTGCCGAGAAGAATTTCCTGAACATGAGGGCCGTGCATGGCCGTGGTTAGC
Organism: Avena sativa; assembly: GCA_916181665.1. Lineage (NCBI taxonomy): Eukaryota > Viridiplantae > Streptophyta > Magnoliopsida > Poales > Poaceae > Avena > Avena sativa. The sequence continues at coordinate 99,710,875 of OV702280.1, forward strand.
GGGGTATTCCTACTCCTGTCCTTGTCGTTCGCATGTTCTTCTTCTTCCCGACATTGTTCATCACGGCCATCATCGTCGTGTGCGACATCCCGTTCTTCTATCTCCTCATCATCTTCATTTTCGTGTTGAATGGCATCCTCTTCCTTATGGTCAAAGTCATCGTCATCATATCATCATCCATCCATGGAGTAGTGTAACCATCCATGAAACTACACCTGAGGAGGTGCTCATTCACTGTGTGTGACAAGGGGTCAAACAATGACGATAGTTTGCATTTTCTACACGGACATATTATTTCCAAGCGGTTATGTCGATACATGTCGGCAGTCGCGTGTTCCACATATCTATCCACCATGCTTTCCTTCATCTCGATGACCATCGTAGCCAGCACAATAAGATAATAGATTAGAACGTTACAGTCGCCTCGCTCGGCTGCTTTCACAGAAAAATTTGGCATGACCTTTCCTAAAAATGGTCTCGTCGGAGTGCCAGAAATTCGCTGGAATGGAAGTTAATCGATATTCCGGCAAAACATTGGCAACTCATTGTACATGCACATTCCACCGGCAAAACAACACAAAAAGGTCCACATATGCGTGCAACCACACTTTTCACCATCACAAGGGACATCACCAGTGAATTTTGTAGCCAACACTCGTGCACATTCCACCATATTATACCTATTAGTTGACACGAGGTCCAAGAGCACCGGTAGAGAGAAGTGGCAAGGGTGGTGGGGGAGATGGATCTAGATGTTGTTAGGTAGATCTACTAATGCATGCGAGGGGAGCGACATCTCCACAAATATATTAAACTTTGTTGGTTGAATTAGCTAAAATAGGTGGGGAGAAGTGGGGGAATGATCTAGCAAAGCTTGGGCTTGAGTTTCCAAGAAAGGGGAGGTAGTGGTGAGTGAGGAGGTGTTGGTAGTGGGTTGGTTCAAGACCTTGTAATAAGTGCCAGGTTACCACCGCCGAAATAAGCCGAACACGCCGGTGGTAGTCCTTTACCACCAGCGGAAAGCAACAATTCGCCGGCGGTAAAAACACGGCCCAGTGGCCCACCCGTCCCCCCATGCATCCCCGGCGAGCGCTGCGTATTTCTCCAGCGGTATAAGTACCTATCCCCGACGAGCAAGAGGCCTTCCGCCAACGGTAAGTGGTGGCCCAATCAGGAGGCACGAGGGCCACCCTATCCCTGGCGTGCGCGGAATGTTTTCGCCGGCGCTAAATTTTCTAGCCCCGGTAAGCACGGGCTGTTTCGCCAGCGGTAAGTGACAGCCCATCCAGGGGCACGCAGCCCACCCTATCCCTGGCGTGCGCGAGACCCTTTCACCGGTGGTACTTCTGCTATCGTCGGCGTGTAGATTTCATTTCGCCGGTGGTAATGTTATGCAGGCCTGGAAGCGCTTACCGCCGGCGAGCACGGTTCTTCTTCATCGGTGATAAGGATTGCTGCTATAAGGTTTTCTCTACTAGTGATAGTGGTCGTACAAAAACAATAAGTAGATGCCTATCATCCCATCAACATTCAATGTGCCACATTTTCATCATTGACCAGCTGTAAATAATGAAAATCATAAGATTATACCTTAGCACTAACATAGCTTTGAAAAACAACAATCCCGGCCTCATACTAACAAAGCACACATAAGTCAATGAGATAATCTAACTTATAGCGCAAGAATCATGCATAACCAATGTGGTTGTACATGTGCTATATGCACATTATCACATGGACACAGATAGTGCCACACTCTGATCATTGGCCAAATGCATGTGAAGAAAACAATGAAAACCAATATATATTGTGGGCTTCATAGTTAGATAGAACACACAAGTCAGTGAGATGAATCTAAAATAAAGCATAGTGGTTTTACAAAGAGACTAGGTAGATGCAGATAATCTCATCAACATTCTAAGTGCCACATCTTCATCATTGGCACTAATTTGGGGCATAAGGTTGTTCATTAGCACTAACATAGCTATGAAAAACAAGAATTTGGGGCATTAATTTGGTGACTACTACAAGATCATAAAGAGGCCTAGATAGAAATGTCGATCCTCTGCCCAAGAACAAGGAGGTGACATGGCGACCAACATCCATCGCCGGTGAACTAGATGGAGCACAGACGCGGTGAACCTAGATGACAAGGTGACGTAGAGAAGGGCAGTAGGTCGAGGAGCACTTACATTGGTGGCCTAGATGCATCCACCATCGCGGGGAGATAATGGGATTTGATTGGCGCTAGGGAGGGGAGGGGATTTGGTTGTTGTCAGCAAGTGGAGGGGATTTCGCCATCGCCGGAGAGGGTTTTCCTAGCGATGGGATCTGGAGGTGAGTGGATTTGGTCGAGGTAGGGACTGGGGAAGGGAAAGCGACTAAAGGACCCGTATCACCCAATGAGAAGTGGGTCCCACGCTGGAGATGACTAGTGGCCCCGAACACACCACACCACACGGCACTAGCTAGACCGCACCATACCACGTCGTCTCTGGCGCAACTCCATCACCGTCGCTGCCGCATCTTGGCTGCCATAGTGGAGGAAGAGGGATAACATGAGGTGTGTTGTTTCTTGTACTGGATGGACAACCCATGTAAAACACAGATGCAGAGAATCCTTTCCCATCTACGTAAGAAGGCAGATGATAATATGTTGCTTGAGATGATGCTGGTAGATAGAGACACAGATCTGCAGTTATTTAAATCAAGGTTGAAGAAAATGAGAAAAGAAATGGAATGCAAGCATGTTTGGTTCATGATGATGATTAGTGTGGCAGTGACTTTAGAATGTGTTCTTCTCTTTGTTGTTGGAAATGTGGATATAATGGTTGAGTTATGGATGTACTCTTCTCTTGGATTTGAATTGAGTTTCATGCTAACTATCAGAACTTCTGAGAAGAAATGATCATCAGTAACTGAGAAGAAATGGTTGTGTTCAGTATTCATGAGAAGTATGTATTTTATTTGTTGTACCAAACTTGTTGCAACTAGGACGAATCAAGGTTGCAAGTAATTATTGTGTGTATTTATCTTCGGTTGATTTTAGACATGTTAAAACCAGGAACAACCATGGCTTTTAATTTATATACTGGTGCAAAACTAGGAACAATCTTGTGTGTTTCTCAAAGATTCATAGTAAAATTTGGAAAGAAAAAAAGGAAATATGTGCAACCAGGAACAATCATAACTGAAATTAACTACTTAAAGGTGCTCATGATACATATGTACTAGTTAAATAGGTTCGATCACAACCACCACATGTTACTTACATATAATAGTACTAGTAGTACTTAATTACAAAACCAACAATAATATTATCCCAGGGGCAGCAGAGGCAACACGGGGCGGCGATAGGCAACAGGAGGCGGCGATAGGAAGTATGCAGAGGGAGCTAGTTATGGTGCCTTCTGTTCCTCCTTGGAGCAGGCCGCAGAGCGATTGCATCGAGGTTGGCATACTTTCTTATGTACACCATGAATGCAGCATTCTCCTCCCTAGAAAATGCCCTTGGCATGCTGCACGATGTTGTTCAGGTCTTCCGCAATGATTCTGGTATAGAAGGGGCACTTGTACCCGCCGAGACCTCGGCGGAAGGGAAACCTCCCATTCCTCATATGCTTCAGAATGTGCCGGCTTTTTGCATGCCTTGACGCCATGCCTTCATCGACATCACTATATCGTTCATGCCAATTAGCAAGCACAGATAAGGATTCCATAAATGAAATTTATTACTACACCAGAAAACCATGAGGCCAAGCTAGGAAGGGGCTTTGTTGAGATATTAATCCTAGCATGTGTATGCACAAGTTGAAGCAGCTTTGAACAAACTAGAACATTAACATAGATTTGTTTGCATGCATATATGAGTGCTATGTAAAATCATAATCCCTCTATAGTAAAAAAATTACAATTGTTTTTCAAATTTGAATGAATCTACACGTTTTGGCGTATAGATATATCCAGAAATTAGAACAAATCTCTGAGACATCCTTTTTAAGACACACAGAGTAATTCTTTCCATGCATCTTATCAGTAATATTGGTAGAACAAAAAATAGCTAGGATTAACAGCTGCTCCCTCAAGTACATATTAATGGACTCAACTTTGTCTAGATACGAATGCATCTAGTCTAAACACTAGACTAGATTTGTACGAATGTAGATAAAGACAAGGCCATTAATATATGGATCAGAGGGAGTATTTTATTCAGTCTAAACAATAATAATTTGTTAGTCCTAAATAAATATAGTTGGTTAATTAGGAATTCAAGAATTTTTGGTTCCTAGATACTCACTATAAATGGACAACACATCATGCACATGTATCATTTGAATGCATATGTTCAGATACATACACAACTTATTATAATAGAGATTGGACCATCTATTATTTAACATATAAATTAATATATATGACTCTAGTTGAACAAATTAAAAATGAAAATTAATGTGTTAAATATCTGAACCTTACTTCTGAACTCCATTGGCTTTTAGTTACGAAATGTTAAATTTCAGTTATTATACAATCAGGAGCTCATATGATAACTATATATATGCCTTCTTTGTGCAAATAAAACTACATTGGACAACATGAACTCAACCTAATATGTGAACTCCACATGAAGTTAGAGCACTAGAACATACGTCGATACAAATCAAACTACAAAATAAGGGCCTGGAAGTACTACTAGTGCCAGATGAAAGCAAACTAGAAATTAATGTGCGCATAGAACTACATAGTAGGGGCAGATCAAAAGAAACTACAAAATATGCGCACATATAAAACTAATCGGGCAGATCAAAATAAATCGTTTAATCAAACTATAAAATTAGAAAACCCCCATCGAAATATGAACAGTAAACTCTGCATTAGAGGTAGTTCGGATCTAACCTCCGATTCTCCGTAGCTGACCTCCTTCTCAAATGCAAACAGATCAGTGGGTTCATCTTCGGTGTCGTCGCTGAAATCATAGATGAACTGCTACACCACCGGATCTGCAACTGCTGCTTCTTCCTTGTCTACCTTTGTTAATCCCTACTTGATGAGGACCTTCACTGCCTCCACATTGACCATGTTTGCTTCCTTGCTAACCATCGATCTTGTTTTCTTCATCTTTGCGCTCGCGATCTTGATTTTTCAAGCATTTGTTTGGAGTGGGGAGTGGAACGTGGGAGGTGATGTGGTCGATGGTCCTTTAAATTCTCCCAGGAGACGATGGGGTAGTTTGGGCGGTGGTAGAGCACGAGTTTATCATTTTCTTTTTTTAGGGGCAGGGCAAACGTATACGTGTCAATGAAAAACACAAGAGTGGGAAACCGTGTGTGCATGCCGTACAACTGTTATCCCACTCAATTTCTTTTCCATTAAATCATTTTTAGTCATCTCTCTAACCATCTATCTAGATCAAATTCTTCATATATCTAATCGATAGAGTTTTAGTTATATACATGTATTGTTGTCCAAAACTTCATGAAGCAATATTGTTCACCATCACAAGATACACGCATGTGCGGAATATGGGCGCATTAAAGCAAACTATGCCATGATTGTGTTCATGACCTTGCTCATTTGTCTTGAAAGCCATGAATCCTCGAAGGCGGTAGATGATTTCTTTTAACAGTTTTTTATAATAGTCCTCGTATGACAGCTCAGTTATTTTTTCCTTCAAGTAGGCAATATAAAATGACAATATGCGAAGGTTTCACATTTTTTGATTTTTTTTGAATTTCTGTGGCCAGTTTCGAAATTCTGCAGAGATTCGATGCGCAGTTATGCTAGGGTTCCTGTCTATGTTCCTGTCGAAATATCTTTTTGGGTCTCTGAATAAATGCCATGTTTTGTACCTATAAATTATTTTTTAGAAAATTCCTGACATAGCTACAAGGTAGCTCCATGCTAAATATTAGCCCCCTCCATGCAAGACCGGCGGGAACTTGTTTATATCGCGGGGTTGCACCGAGAGGTTCTAGCTGAAGCTAATTTGTGAATTGGCCATTAGATGCCCTATAGTATTTATAAATAATGGGGTGATGCATTTTCACTTGACACCCTTAGTGGCTGCCTCACAAAATAATCCCTTTTTTGGCATTGAGAAAATGGAAAATGGATTTTTTGTGCATTCTTTTCCAAAACTTCTTGAAGAAACAATGTTCGCCATATAAGTACACGCGTGTGCAGAATATGGGCGCATTAAAGCAAACTATGACATGGTTGTGGTCATGATCTAGCTCATTTGCCTTGAATGCAATGAATCCTCGAAGGCGGTAGGTGATTTCTGTGAACACTTTTTTAGAATACTCCTCGTATGACATGTCTCTTATTTTTGCCTTCAAGCAGGCAACATAAAATGACAATGTGCGAGGGTTTCACATTTTTTTAATTTTGCTTGTATTTCTAAGGCCGGTTTAAAAATTCTGCCAAGATCTGCTGCGTAGTTATGCTAGGGTTCCTGTCTATGTTCCTGTTCTTGCTAATATCTTGTTGGGTATCTGAAGAAATGCCATGTTTTGTACCTGTAAATGATTTTTTGGAAATTTCCAAGATAGCTACGAGGTAGCTCCAGGATAAATTTTAGCCCCCTCCCTGCTAGACCGGCCAAAACTTTTTTATATCATGGGGGTTGCTCCGTGGGGTTCTTGCTGAAGCCAATTTGTGAATTGGCCACGAGATGCCCTCTAGTAAGCCCTTTTCGACATCCTTGATGGCTGCCTCACAAAGTAAGCCCTTTTTGGCACCGGTAAAATGGAAAGTGGATTTTCCATGCATTTGTTTCCAAAACTTAATGAAGCATCATAGTTCGCCATCACAAGACACATGCGTGCGTGGAATATGGGCGCATTAAAGCAAACTATGCCATGGTTGTGGTCATGACCTAGCTCATTTTCCTTAAAAGCCATGAATCTTGGAAGGCGGTAGGTGATTTCTGTGAACACTTTTTTAGAAAATAGCCCTCGTATCCCATGTCTGTTATTTTTGTCGTCAAGTAGGCAACATAAAATGATAATGTACGAAGGTTTCACATTTTTTGAATTTCCGAGGCCGGTTTTGAAATTTCGTCGAGATTTGTTGCGCAGTAATGCTAGGGTTCCGGTCTATGTGCATGGTCCTGCTAATATCTTGTTGGGTCTATGAATAAATGCCATGTTTTGTACCTGGAAATTATTTTTTGGAAAATTCCCGAGATAGCTACGAGGTAGCTCCAGGATAAATTTTAGCTCCCTCACTGCTAGACCGGCTGAAACTTGTTTATATCCTGGGGGTTGCGCCAAGAGGTTCTTGTTGAAGCCAATTTGTGAATTGGCCACTAGCTTCCCTATAGTATTTATAAAAAATTGTGTGATGCATTATCACATCACACGCTCGTTGGCTGGCTCACAAACTAAGCCCTTTTTTGGAACCGAGAAAATGCAAAATGTATTTTTTGTGCATTGTTTTCCAAAACTTCATGAAGCAACATTGTTCGACATGACAAGATACACGTGTTTACGGAATACGGGCGCATTAAAGAAAACTATGCCATGGTTGTGGTCATGACCTAGCTCATTTTCCATGAAAGCCATGAATCCTCGAAGGCGGTAGGTGATTTATGTGAACACATTTTTAGAATAGTCCTCGTATGCCATGTCTGTTATTTGTGCATTCAAGAAGGCAACATAAAATGACAATGTGCGAAGGTTTCACATTTTTTGATTTTTTTTTGAATTTCTGAGGGTGGATTCAAAATTTTGCTGAGATCCGCTGCGCAGTTATGCTAGGGTTCCTGTTTATATGCCTGGTCTTGCTAATATCATGTTGGGTCTCTGAAAAAATGCCATGTTCTGTACCTGGAAATAAGTTTTTGGAAAATTCCCGAGGTAGCTACGAGGTAGCTCCAGGCTAAATTTTAGCCCCCTCCTGCTAGACCAGAGGAAACTTGTTTATATAGCGGGGGTTGCGCCAAGAGGTTCTAGATTAAGACAATTTGTGAATTCTCCACTAGATGCCCTCTAGTATTCATAAAAATGGGGTGATGCAGTTTCACATCACACCCTTGGTGGCTACCTCAAATAGTAAGCACTTTTTTGGCACTAGGAAAATGGAAAATGGATTTTCTGTGCATTGTTTCCCAATACTTCATGAAGCAACATTGTTCGCCTTCACAAGATACACATGTGTGCGTAATATGGGCGCATTAAAGCAAACTATGCCATGGTTGTGGTCATGACCTAGCTCATTTGCCTTGAATTCTGTGAACACTTTTTTAGAATAGTCCTCGTATGCCATGTTTGTTGTTTTTAGAATAGTCCTGAGATAGCTATGAGGTAGCTATCGGCTAAATTTTAGCCCTCTCCCTGCTAGACCGGCGAAAACTTCACTACTAGAAAAACCATCTTCGGTTCGACATGAAGAAGGCCAGCAGTCCCGTCCTGGCACAGCCCGCGAGTAGTGGGAGCACTAGTCCCGGTCTATGAGGCCTCTAACGGATAGAAACGGCCGTAGTCACTAGTCCCGGGCCGGACTACGGACCGGGACTAATGACCTGGAGAAGGCCAATTGGTCTTTTCGTGGACTATTAGTCCTGGGTCGTATAACGGCCCGGGACTAGTTGTCCACCACTATATATTCTACTTCCCGTCCTGCTGCCCTAAAGCATATGTTGGCCATTTTTCTCAAAGAAGAAAGAGAGTTCATGCCATTTTTTTTCTCAAGATTTGTCAAGATTTAGTTTGCAACACCTAAATCCAACGCTTTAAAAGGTTAGAACTTCATTCTTTCATCTCTTATTGCTACTTTAGCTCTATAATGCTCTAGAAGTATAGAGATATGGATCAATGCATGCATGCTCTATAAGTAGCTAGAAGGATTTTGATATATATGTGTAAATTTTTTTGATTAGGCACATAGTTACTAAAAATTGAAATGTGTAATTTTAGAGTTTCAGAGCTTAGAATGGAATGAGGTTTTCACTGATAGAACAATAATAAAAAACTCCACATTTATCATGTTGATTGTTTTCTCCAATTCACAAATTGGTGCATGTAAATTTTTCAAAATTCAAAATTAATGCTCTAGAATCTCTCAATATAACTTGTAGTAATTTTATCATGTTGTGTAATGGTTTTTGATATACTTTTAATATAATGCAGATGGTCCGGGAATTGATGTACGGTACTGACCGACGCTCTGGCGAGTTCATTAATGGCGTGCATGAATTCATCTGTGTTGCTGATGCAAACAAGCGCAATGGTTTTGTAATCTGTCCATATAATGGATGTAGGAATCAGAAGGATTAGTCTGACTCAAAAACCCTTCACAGCCACCTGTTGAAGTCCGGCTTCATGCCCAGTTATAATTTTTCGACCAAGCACGGAGAGAGAGGGGTTATAATGGAAGACAATGAAGAAGAGGAGGAGGATGACAACTATCATGGTTTCCTGAGTATGGAGATACTTCCATGGGGGATGCTGAAGGGGAGGATGAAAAAGAGACACATGATGAACCCGCTGATGATATTGGTCGGACCATTGCCGATGCACGAAGAGATACTGAAACTGAAAAGGATAGGGAGAAGTTCAATCACATGTTAGAGGATCACAAAAAGTTATTGTACCCAAATTGCGAAAATGGTCTGAAAAAGCTGGGCAGCACACTGGAATTGCTGCGATGGAAGGCTGAGTGTGTTATACCTGACTCCGCATTTGGAAAGTTTTTGAAAAATATGAAGAATATGCTTCCAAAAGATAACGTATTGCCCGCCAGTACGTACGAAGCAAAGAAGGTTGTCTGCCCTCTAGGTTTAGAGGTTCAGAAGATACATGCATGCCCTAATGACTACATCCTCTACCGCGGTGAGGAGTATGAGAATTTGGATGCATGCCCGGTATGCACTTTACTTTGTTATAAGATTAGACGAGATGACCCTGGTGACGTTGAGGGCGAGCCCCCCCAGAAGAGGGTTCCTACCAAGGTGATGTGGTATGCTCTTATAATACCATGGTTGAAACGCTTATTCAGAAACAAAGAGCACGCCAAGTTGTTGCGATGGCATAAAGAGGAATGTAAGTCAGACAGGATGTTGAGACACCCCGCTGATGGGTCGCAATGGAGAAAAATCGATAGAAAGTACCCGGACGTTGCAGATGACGCAAGGAGTTTAAGGTTTGGTCTAAGTACAGATGGCATGAATCCCTTTGGGGAGCAGAGCTCCAGTAATAACACCTGGCCTGTGACTCTATGCATCTATAACCTTCCTCCTTGGTTGTGCACGAAGCGGAAGTTCATTATGATGCCAGTGTTGATCCAAGGTCCGAAGCAACCCGGCAACGACATTGATGTGTACCTAAGGCCATTAGTGGAAGAACCTTTACAGTTGTGGCACGAACCCGGGATACGCGTGTGGGATGAGCACAAGTAGGAAGAATTTAACCTCCGAGCATTGCTTTTCGTAACAATCAATGATTGGCCTGCTTTTTGTAACCTTTACAATGCATGCACACACTGTTTAGATGAGACTGAAAGTATATATTTGGAACATTGTAAGAAGAATGTATACAATGAGCATCGTCGATTTCTTTTGGCCAAGCATCCCTTAAGAAAGAAAGGAAAGCATTTGAATGATCTGGCATGTCACCAAACGCGTGAGGACGCTGAAGGACACGCACCCATGTGGAAGATGAAATCTATATTTTGGGAGCTACCATATTGGAAATTCTTATAGGTCCACTCTGCAATAGATGTGATGCATGTGACGAAGAATCTTTGCGTGAACCTGCTAGGCTTCTTGGGCGTGTATGGGAAGACAAAATATACACCAGAAGCACGAAAGGACCATCAACATATGGAAGACCCAGATGGCTTGCATCTAGAATGTTTTCAAGGTCATGCCAGCTACGCTCTTACCAAATAAGAGAAGGAAATATTTTTTTAATGCCTAAGAAGTATTAAGGTCCCGTCTGGCTTCTCGTCGAATATAAAGGGAATAATAAATATGGCAGAAAAAAAGTTCCAAAACCTAAAGTCTCATGACTGCCACGTGATTATGATGCAAATGCTTCTGATTGCATTAAGGGGGCTTCTACTAGATAATGTTCGAGTACCCATTGTGAAGCTATGTGCGTTTATCAATGCAATCTCTCAGAAGATAATCAATCCTGAAGATCTACCACGGTTACATAATGATGTGGTCCAATGTCTTGTCAGTTTTGAGTTGGTGTTCCCACCATCCTTCTTCAATATTATGACGCACCTGCTGGTTCACCTAGTCAAAGAGATTTCCATTCTCGGTCCTGTATTTCTACACAATATGTTTCCCTTTGAGAGGTTCATAGGAATCTTAAAGAAATATGTTCGTAACCATGCTAGGCCAGAAGGAAGCATCTCCAAGGGCTATGGAACAGAGGAGGTCATTGAATTTTGTGTTCACTTGGTTACTGACCTTAGGCCGATTGGTCTTCATCAATTGCGGTATGAGGGGAGACTGAGTGGACAGGGTACTCTAGGAAGTAAATCAATAATATGTAGGGACGGACATTCTTACACCAAAACACATTACACCGTTCTACATAATTCTATCTTGGCAGCCCCATATATCGAGGAACATAAGAAAATCTTATGCTCCAACAACCCTGGAAAGCATGACTCTTGGATTGGAGATGAACACATGAAGAGTTTTGGCGGTTGGTTGCAACATCTCATCAAAAACAACACTCCTGGAGATCAGCTATACTTGTTGTCTAGGTCACCATCTTCGACTATATCGAATTTCCAAGGGTACGAGATAAATGGGTATACATTTTACACGATAGCCCAAGATAAAAAGAGCACCAACTAAAACAGTGGTGTCCACTTTGATGCAACAGACAACAATGGGTCAAAGACCACATATTATGGTTACATAGAGGAGATATGGGAACTTGACTGTGGACCTACTTTTAAGGTCCCCTTGTTTCGGTGCAAATGGGTCAAGCTTACAGGAGGAGGGGTTGAGGTAGACAAGAAATACGGAATGACATCGTTGGATCTCAACAATCTTGGGTACTTAGACGAACCATTCGTTCTAGCCAATGATGTGGCTCAGGTTTTCTATGTGAAGGACATGTCTACCAAACCTAGAAAAAGAAAACATAATAAAAATAGTACATCAGACGATGAGCCAAAGCGCCACATAGTTCTTTCAGGAAAAAGAAACATCGTGGGAGTGGAGGACAAGAGAGACATGTCAGAAGATTGTGATAAGTTTCATGAAATTCCGCCCTTCGCGGTGAAGGATGACCCAAGCATCATGTTAATGAATGAAGATGCTCCATGGATACGGTGGGATCATAAAGGAACACACGCGAAGAAATGATGTGTAATAATTGTAACATTTGATGAGTGAAGATGCTCCATGTGTCCATTTTTATAGTGTTTTTTGCAAACAATCTTGAGTGTGTTAGTCCTGTTTTGTGGCTGGACCGGGACTAAAGGAGGGCCTTTAGTCCCGATTCATACTTACCATTAAGATCTGATCTCCAAACACGTGAGGTCACATATTAGGGAGTGCCTCTATGACCAGTTTCTTGGAGATGCCGGAGGACTGGGCTCCGGCTGCATCTCCCTGAAAATGGCCGTAGTGGTGTCCCTGCTCTCCAAAACCATCTTGCAGCTTGTAACTTCTCTAACTAGATCAATACGCCAGGGAACTAACTAATTTCACATATTAGGGAGTGCCTCTATGACCAGTTTCTTGGAGATGCCGGAGGACTGGGCTCCAGCGGCATCTCCCTGAAACTGGCCGCAGTGGTGTCCCTGCTCTCGAAAACCATCTTGGAGATGCCTCAAACTGGCTGGAGGACTGTGAAGGGAATATGCCCTGAGAGGCAATAATAAAGTGTTTATTATGTGTATTCCAAGTATATGATAGATGTTTATTTTGCATGCTATAATTGTATTAATACGGAAACGTTAATACATGTGTGTTTAATAAACAAACAGAAAGTTCCTAGTTATGCCTCTCTCATAAACTAGCTCGTTGATTAACAAGATGATCAAGGTTTCCTGATCATGGACATTGGATGTTGTTAATAATGGGATCACAACATTAGTGTAATGGTGTGATGAACATTCATCCGAAGTATAGCATTACGATCAAAGTCATTGAGTTTATATTGCTATAACAACTTACGAAGTGATCCTAATCCTTAGACCATGAGATCATGTCAATCACTAACACCGGAAGAGTTTCTTGATAACATCAAACGTCACACCGTAACAGGGTGATTATAAAGATGGATTCAGAACTAATAAAGTGTTATGTTGAGGCTCATGGATCGAGAGTGGAATTTGTTCATCCCGATGACGGATAGATATACTCTGGGCCCTCTCGGTGATATCACATTGATTAGCTTGCAAGAAAGTGATTTGATCACTAGAATGTTATATCACAGGAACGAGAAAAGAGTGCATATTGGTAACGAGATCAAACTAGGTATGGAGATACCGATGATCGAATCTCGGACATGTAATATATCGTGAAACAAAGGGATTAAGATACTAGCGTAAAAGGTTCCGACGATCACAAGAAAGTCTTCGTTGAATGTGTGGGAGTCAGTATGGGTCTCCAGATCCCGCTTCTGATTATTGATCCGAGAGGGGTCTCGATCATGTCCGCATTATTCACAAACCGTAGGGTGACACACTTAAGAGACACCGACATCCAATTGGAGCAAATATTTCATGCCGAAAGAATGAACAAGCGCAGGAATCTATTTCACTAGATACCGAAACAGGTTTTCGGGTGAAATTGCATAAAGTGGTTATGCATGTGAAATAGAATTCTAGCAAGGGGTTATTTGTGAATGTTTGTCATTAAAGTAATTGACAAAATTCTGAATAAAATAAAAGAGTTTTATTTAATGAGAGTTTGCATTAAATTTGGTGGAAATTTAATGGGAATTTGAGTGGACTTTTGAGTGGAGGGAATTTAAAGGAGATTTGTGAGTGGAGTGTCCACCCACATGAAGAGGGGAGGGCAAGGGGGCAGCTCCCATGCGCCGGCCACCCGCTTGGGGTTCCCCCCTCCTCCTATAAAAGGAGCCACCCTCCTCACTTGTCTCTCACACCTCCTCGTGAAGGATCTCTCTCCCCCTCTAGAATTTATCCCCCATGGTCTCGGACTAGCGAGATACATGTTCCCGGTGGCTATTCGGCAAGAAAAAGTTGTGCTTCCGCTGCATGGCTGGAGCGAGGAGGCACAGGTTGCTCGGTGCCTCGAACGTGTGTGCGAGCACGGATGCGCTGCTGATTTGCGGCGCTAGGACTTCCTCTCGATCTTGAGATCGGCAAGAGATCGTCTACATCAACCACGAGTTGAACTCGTTAAGCTTTGTCGGTCTTCAAGGGTATGTTCTCTACGGATATACATCCGCCCGTTGTTTGTATCTAGTAGATAGATCTTGGTATATAGTTCACATCGTAGGAAATTTTTTGTTTTCTATGCTGCGAACCCTACAGTGGTATCAGAGCCGGATCTATGCGTAGATACTTTACACGGGTAGTACACATATGAGTATGTGGGCGATGATGATCATGTTGTTGATCCTTTGTTGTAATTTTGGATATTGGTGGCATAGTGGGATGAAGCGGCCCGGACAAACTTTACATGTCCTCGCACATGAGACCTGTTCCACGCTTGACATGCAACTAGTTTGCATAAGTGGCTAGCGGGTGTCTGTCTCTCCTACTATAGTCAATATCTATTTTGCAAGCGAGTTGTCAACAATTTGATTATCCTCGTTATGGTTCATGTTCGTAGGTAAGAACGGTTCTATCTCGAAAGCACTAAGCCACGTAAAACTTGCAATGGATAAATTAGAGGCGTCTAGTTTAGATTGTTGCTAGGCTAGTGTTATGATATGGTAGTGTTGTAAGTAGAAGTATGAGATGATACTCTTACAACACACATAGCGTGTAAAATCCATAGACCTTGGATTTACACATATAGGTATGATAGTGATCATACCACGATGCACATGATAGAGATCATCTGCGGGAACCATATAATTTCACTAATAAACATATGATGTTTGATAGCATCTTATATTGCTTGTTTAGCGCTTTGTTAGCATAATAAGATGATCCCTCATTTAAATATCAAGATAAGAATGTGTTCTTCCTTTATTATGCACCGATTATGTTTTTGTCGCTTCAAGACATCTGGTGATGATCGGGTGTTCTTGGATCCACGACCATATTTCGGGTGTAAAACAGTTACACACGCGAATACTAAGGTTGTAACTTGGCGAGCCTAGCATGTACAGACATGGCCTCGGAACACGGACCGAAAGGTTAAGCATGAGTCATATAGTTGATATGATGCCCATTTGATGCTCGCCTTTGAAGCTATACCGACTCACGTGATGATCGGACTTGGTGTAGTGGAGTTGGTTCATGTAATCACCAAAAAGGCACGAGGGATGTCGTTTTTGAGTGGGAGTTCATTCGTAATATAGATTAGTTGAACTCAATATATCATACACTTAGTCTAAACTTTACAAATTCTGTTGTAGATGGCACCACCTGCTTTTAATTTCAATGTGTTCATGGAGAAAGAGAAACTAGCAACGAACGGTAGCAACTTTACCGAATGGGCCATGAATTTTGAGGATTCTCCTCTCTGCTACACAAAAGCAATATGTGCTAGAAGCGCCGTTAGGCCCCCCTACCTTTAGATGATGCCCCTGACGAGGAGAAGAATGTCTATCAGACTCGTCAGGAGGACCGCAACTTAGTTCATTGCGGCATATTGTATGGGCTAGAGCCGGAACTTCGAAAGCGTTTCGAAAAAGGCAATGCATTTGATACAATGGGTGAGTTGAAAATGATTTTCGACACACATGCTGTTGTAGAGAGCTACAACGCTTCAGAAAAGTTCTTTAGCTGCATGATGGAAGAGCACAGCTCCGTTAGTGAGCCTGTACTCAAGATGTCGGGTTACGCCGATAAGCTTGTGTCCTTGGGAATATCGATTCCCATTGACTTAGGCATCCATCGTGTTCTGCAGTCTCTGCCACCTAGCTATAAGAGCTTCGTGATGAACTATAATATGCAAGGCATGAAGAAGTCTCTCCCCGAGCTTCTGTCAATGCTTAAAACTACAGAAGTGGAGATCAAAAAGGAACATCAAGTGTTGATGATCAATAGGAACACTGGTTTCAAGAAAGACAAGAAGGGAAAACGGAAGGGAAGTAAGGGCGGCAAGCCTGTTGCCGCGCCTGAAAAGAAACCCCGAGTTGGACCTAAGTCTGATTCCGAGTGCTACTATTGTAAGGGGACTGGCCACTGGAAGCCAACTGCCCCAAGTATCTGGCAGACAAGAAGGCCGGCAAGGCAAACAAAGGTATATATGATATACATGTTATTGATGTGTACTTGACTAGTGCTCGCAGTAGCACCTGGGTATTTGATACCGGTTCAGTTGCTAATATTTGTAACTCGAATCAGGGGCTGCGGAACAAGCGACCGCTAGCAAGGGTGAGGTCAAGATGCGTGTCGGCAATGGATCAAGCGTTGATGTGATCGCCGTCGGAACGCTGCCTCTCCACTTGCCATCGGGATTAGTTATAAACTTGAATAAATGTTATCTGGTGCCTGCACTGAGCATGAACATTGTATCTGGATCGTGTTTGATGCGAAGTGGTTATTCATTTAAATCCGAGAACAATGGTTGTTCCATTTATATGAATGAAATCTTTTATGGTCATGCACCGATGATGAATGGTTTATTTCTATTAGATCTCGATGATAATGTTACACATATTCATAATGTTGATGCTAAAAGGATTAAACTTAATGATGATATATCCGCATATATGTGGCACTGCCGTCTAGGTCATATTGGCGTTAAACGCATGAAGAAGCTCCATTCGGATGGACTTTTGGAATCACTTGATTATGAATCATTTGATACATGTGAGCCATGCCTTATGGGCAAGATGACTAGAACGCCGTTTTCCGGTTCAATGGAACGGGCGACAAATTTATTGGAAATCATACATTCTGATGTATGTGGTCCAATGAGTGTGTCGGCGCGAGGTGGATATCGTTATTTTGTTACTTTCACGGATGATTTGAGTAGATACGGTTATATCTACTTGATGAAACACAAGTCTGAAACCTTTGAAAAGTTCAAGGAATTTCAGAATGAAGTGGAAAATCATCGTAATGGAAAGATCAAATTTCTACGGTCCGACCGTGGAGGTGAGTATCTAAGTTACGAGTTTAGCACTCACATGAAAGAGTGTGGAATTGTTTCACAACTCACACCTGCCGGAACACCACAGCGAAATGGTGTGTCGGAACGTCGTAATCGTACTTTATTAGAGATGGTTCGATCTATGATGTCTCTGACGGACTTGCCGTTGTCATTTTGGGTTATGCACTAGAAACTGCTGTATTTACTTTAAATCGGGCACCATCTAAATCTGTTGAAAAGACACCGTATGAATTGTGGTTTGGAAACAAACCTAAGCTGTCATTTCTCAAAGTTTGGGGATGCGATGTTTATGTGAAGAAACTTCAACCGGATAAACTCGAACCCAAAGCAGAAAAATGCTTCTTCATAGGATACCCTAAAGAAACTAATGGGTATTCCTTCTATCACAGATCCGAGGGCAAGGTTTTTGTTGCCAAGAATGGATCATTTCTAGAGAAAGAGTTTCTCGCGAAAGGTGTGAGTAGTCGGAAGGTAGAACTCGAAGAGGTTGTGGAACCTTCTCTTCAAAGTATGGCGAGTAGCGCAGCGCCGGAAGTTGTTCCGGAGTTGGCTCCACCTGTTGAAGAGGGAACTAATGATAATGATCATGAAACTCCGAAAGAGAGTACTACCAAACCTCGCAGGTCAAACAGGACGCATGCAGCTCCCGAGCTGTACCGAAATCCTGTCATGAATTTCATGGTTGACGAAAATGATGACCCTGCGACGTATGAAGAAGCGATGATGAGCCCGGATTCCAACAAATGGTTAGAAGCCATGAAATCCGAGATGGAATCCATGTATGAAAATCAAGTTTGGAACTTGGTGGAATTACCTCACGACCGAAAGGCCGTGGAGAACAAATGGATTTTCAAAAGAAAAACTGATGCTAATGGTAATGTGACCATCTATAAAGCTCGACTTGTCGCAAAGGGGTTTCGACAAATTCAAGGAGTTGACTATGATGAGACTTTCTCTCCCATAGCGATGCTAAAGTCAGTTAGGATTATGTTAGCAATTGCTGCATATTTCGATTATGAGATATGGCAGATGGATGTAAAAACCGCGTTTCTCAATGGTAATATTGAAGAAGAGTTGTATATGATACAACCAAAGTGTTTTGTCGATCCTAAGGATGCTAACAAGGTGTGCAAGCTTCAGCGATCCATCTATGGATTGAAGCAAGGATCACGAAGTTGGAATCTCCGCTTTGATGAGGTGATCAAAGAGTTTGGATTTGTCCAAACTTATGGAGAAGCTTGTATTTACAAGAAAGTGAGTGGGAGCAATGTGGCATTTCTGATATTATATGTGGATGACATATTATTGATCGGAAATGATATATATCTTTTAAAGAGTGTTAAAAGTTATCTAAACAGCAAATTTTCAATGAAGGACCTAGGTGAAGCGTCATACATATTAGGGATAAAGATCTATAGAGATAGATCTAGGCGCCTAATAGGGCTATCGCAAAGTACATACCTTGATAAGATTTTAAAGAAGTTTAAAATGGACAGAAGTAAGAAGGGGTTCTTACCTATGTTGCAAGGCAAGACATTGAGTAAGACTCAAAGTCCGGTTTCGGTGGAAGAAAGAGAGATAATGGACAAAGTCCCCTATGCTTCAGCCATAGGCTCTATAATGTACGCCATGCTATGTAAAAGACCGGATGTGGCACATGCTATTAGTTTGACTAGTAGGTACCAATCGGATCCAGGTTCGGAACACTGGATAGCGGTCAAGAATATCCTTAAGTACTTACTAAGAACTAAGGATATGTTTCTTGTATACGGAGGTGAAGAAGAGCTCGTCGCTAAGTGTTATGTCGACGCTAGCTTTGAGACCGATCCGGATGACTCTAAGTCTCAACCCGGATACGTATTTCTCATGAATGGCGGAGCGGTTAGTTGGAGGAGCTCCAAACAACCTGTGGTAGCGGGATCAACAACGGAGGCCGAATATGTTGCTGCTTCAGAAGCGGCTCAGGAAGCAGTTTGGATGAAGGAGTTCATATCCGAACTAGGAGTGGTGGCAAACGCGTTGGACCCAATGGTGATCTATTGTGACAACAATGGTGCCATTGCCAATGCCAAAGAGCCAAGGTCTCACAAGCATTCCAAGCATATTAAGCGCCGGTTTCACTCCATCCGCGAGCATGTCAAGGATGGAGATATAAAGATTTGTAAAGTACATACGGATCTCAATGTAGCTGATCCGTTGACTAAAACTCTCCCTAGAGCAAAACATGATCAACACCAGAACTCAATGGGTGTTAGATTTATCACTATGTAACTAGATTATTGTCTCTAGTGCAAGTGGGAGACTGAAGGGAATATGCCCTGAGAGGCAATAATAAAGTGTTTATTATGTGTATTCCAAGTATATGATAGATGTTTATTTTGCATGCTATAATTGTATTAATACGGAAACGTTAATACATGTGTGTTTAATAAACAAACAGAAAGTTCCTAGTTATGCCTCTCTCATAAACTAGCTCGTTGATTAACAAGATGATCAAGTTTTCCTGATCATGGACATTGGATGTTGTTAATAATGGGATCACAACATTAGTGTAATGGTGTGATGAACATTCATCCGAAGTATAGCATTACGATCAAAGTCATTGAGTTTATATTGCTATAACAACTTACGAAGTGATCCTAATCCTTAGACCATGAGATCATGTCAATCACTAACACCGGAAGAGTTTCTTGATAACATCAAACGTCACACCGTAACAGGGTGATTATAAAGATGGATTCAGAACTAATAAAGTGTTATGTTGAGGCTCATGGATCGAGAGTGGAATTTGTTCATCCCGATGACGGATAGATATACTCTGGGCCCTCTCGGTGATATCACATTGATTAGCTTGCAAGCAAGTGATTTGATCACTAGAATGTTATATCACGGGAACGAGAAAAGAGTGCATGTTGGTAACGAGATCAAACTAGGTATGGAGATACCGATGATCGAATCTCAAACATGTAATATATCGTGAAACAAAGGGATTAAGATACTAGCATAAAAGGTTCCGACGATCACAAGAAAGTCATCGTTGAATGTGTGGGAGTCAGTATGGGTCTCCAGATCCCGCTTCTGATTATTGATCCGAGAGGGGTCTCGATCATGTCCGCATTATTCACGAACCGTAGGGTGACACACTTAAGAGACACCGACATCCAATTGGAGCAAATGTTTCATGCCGAAAGAATGAACAAGCGCAGGAATTTATTTCACTAGATACCGAAACAGGTTTTCGGGTGAAATTGCATAAAGTGGTTATGCATGTGAAATAGAATTCTAGCAAGGGGTTATTTGTGAATGTTTGTCATTTAAGTAATTGACAAAATTCTGAATAAAATAAAAGAGTTTTATTTAATGAGAGTTTGCATTAAATTTGGTGGAAATTTAATGGGAATTTGAGTGGACTTTTGAGTGGAGGGAATTTAAAGGAGATTTGTGAGTGGAGTGTCCACCCACATGAAGAGGGGAGGGCAAGGGGGCATCCCCAATGCGCCGGCCACCCCCTTGGGGTTCCCCCTCCTCCTATAAAAGGAGCCCCCCTCCTCACTTGTCTCTCACACCTCCTCGTGAAGGATCTCTCTCCCCCTCTAGAATTTATCCCCCATGGTCTCGGACTAGCGAGATACATGTTCCCGGTGGCTATTCGGCAAGAAAAAGTTGTGCTTCCGCTGCATCGCTGGAGCGAGGAGGCGGAGGTTGCTCGGTGCCTCGAACGTGTGTGCGAGCACGGATGCGTTGCTGATTTGCGGCGCTAGGACTTCCTCTCGATCTTGAGATCGGCAAGAGATCGTCTACATCAACCACGAGTTGAACTCGTTAAGCTTTGTCGGTCTTCAAGGGTATGTTCTCTACGGATATACATCCGCCCGTTGTTTGTATCTAGTAGATAGATCTTGGTATATAGTTCACATCGTAGGAAAATTTTTGTTTTCTATGTTGCGAACCCTACAGACTGGACTCACAAGGATGCCTATTTATAGTACAAGCAGCTCGGCATAATGTCGACACTGACGACATAATGTCAACACTCACCCCTATTATTAGTGTTGACTCATGTTTTGTCCCAGTTGGTGTCTCCAACCGGGACTAAAGGTTCATCTTTAGTCCCGGTTGGTGACACCATCCGAGACAAGGTACAAGCCGCACGACATAATGTCGACACTCACCCCTATCATTAGTGTTGCCTGGCCCAGTCTGCCGCAATCCCTTCAGTCGCGTTTGGTTTCTCCGACCGGGACTAAAGATGAACCCTCTCTTTATAGGCAGTTCCCTCTTTTTATAGGCTGCTCGATCCAGCCTGCTCTATTTATAGGCCTTTTCATCTAAATACAACATCTTCATATTTAGGTAACACTCAAGACATTTATTAATATTAAAAACCGGGCCAAACCGGGTCTAGCTAACACTTAGGACTCAATCCGCCCCCTTAAGTCATAATCATGACTAGTCCTATAGTACGCAGCTTCAGGGTCTTCTTCGTCATCGTCATCATCATCATCATCGTCACCTGCCACTACGGGGATCCTCAACCCAGCCATGGCATATACATGGGCCATTTTGGCCTCGGATTCATGATGGGCGGGGGAGGGGTCTCCTGGAAGATGATGCCGCTACTGCCGGGCGGGGGTGGGGCCTTTTTGTGGCTCTATGGCAGGTGGACTTGTGGGCACCGCAGGCGAGGATGGTATCCCCCGGTGATGTAGCGCATCACTCCGATGAAAGTACGATTCGCCCACCACAGACGACGGCTGGCTTCGTTGTGGTTCACCGGGGGGCGGGCCATCACCCTCGTACCTGGCGAGCTCCCTTTTTCACCTATTAGCAAAGAAGGCATTCCAGGTGTCGTAGTTGTCGGGATCCCACTAGGGATCCATCCGCTGCTCCGGCGTGAGCTCGTGGTAGAAGTGGTTCGTGATAGCCTCCTAGCGTGCGTAACCTTGAGGGACAGGAGGGACAGGAACCCCTCCAGCGCTCAGCATCCAGCCGGCGGGCGGGCGGTAGCCCGGCGGACAAGGGTAGTTGGAGGCGCACAGCGCCTCGGTCTCCTCGAGGGTCAGAATGGCCCGATAGGTGTTGTCCATTGTTCTAAGAGAGGAAGGTGTGGAAGTGTGGATAGCCATGGCACGATCGCCCTAGATATAGAGGCAAAGGGCGGGAAAACTTGGCATGAAGCTTTGGGAAATGGCGGGAAATATCTTTAGTCCCGGTTAGTGACTATAACCGGGACTAAAAGCTCTCATAGAAAGGAGAGGGCGGGAAAACTTGGCGGGAAGCGGTGGGAAATGGCGGGAAATATCTTTAGTCCCGGTTTGTGACTATAACCAGGACTAAATGGATATTATATTAAGATTCTTTATATTTTTCTGATAATAATAGACATATTATTTGTTTTATTTGGATTTTTACAATAAAAGATATGATTTTCCAAAGTTTTATATTCGATTTGAATTAAAAAAGAAATTTACAAATGAAATAATTTATAAATGATGCAAACAGATAAATGGATATTATATTAAGATTATTTATATTTTTCTAATAATAATAGACATATTATTTGTTTTATTTGGATTTTTACAATAAAAGATATGATTTTCCAAAGTTTTATATTTGATTTGAATTAAGAAAAGAAATTTACAAATGAAATAATTTATAAATGATGCAAAAAGATAAATGTATATTATATTAAGATTCTTTATAGTTTTCTGATAATAATAGACATATTATTTGTTTTATTTGGATTTTTAAAATAAAAGATATTATTTTCCAATGTTTTATATTTGATTTGAATTAAAAAAATAAAATTTACAAATGAAATAATCTATAAATGATGCAAACAGATAAATGGATATTATATTAATATTATTTATATTTTTCTTATAATAATAGAAATATTATTTGTTTTATTTGGATTTTTACAATAAAAGATATGATTTTCCAAAGTTTTATATTTGATTTGAATTAAAAAAAGAAAATCTACAAAAAGTAAACTAGTCACGAGTCGTGGCTGGACCCGGGACTAGAGGGTGCGTGCACGCGCGAAAACCAAGCGGCCAAAAAAACACATTAGTCCCGGGTCGTGGCTTAACCCGCGACTAAAGGGGGTCTTTAGTCACGGGTTAAGCCACGGCCCGGGACTAATGACCCTCTAGTCCTGTCTCGTGGCTTATACCGGGACTAAAGGGGTGGGGGTATAAGTAACCTGCGCCCGCCCCTGGCCTCCCCCACCTAGCACTTGGCGAAATCGAAGAGGAGACGACCAGACGACGGCGAGAGCTCGATCGACGCAGGGGAGGTGTTGCCGGATTCCACCGCGCCGCCGTCCTCGTCTCTGGTCGCCCCGCCGTGCCGCCACACGTCGTGCCGCCGCCCCGCACCATGTTGCCGCGCGCCTCGCCGTGCCACCGCGCCGCCGCATTCCGTCTCGCCGCCCCAGAATGCGCGCCGCCCCCTCGCCGTGCCGCCACGCTCCGTCCCGTCGCCCGCAACGCCGCCGCCTCGACGTGCGTTTTTAGGAATTTTTAGTTTCTTTTTTTAGTATCTTAGCATTTAGTTTCTTTTTTTATAATATATATTTTTTATATAATTGTTTTTAGGAATATATAATTGTTTATATAATAGTTTTTAGTTATTTTTAGGAATATATAATTGTTTTTAGTTTATTTTTTAGGAATATATAATTGTTTACATAATTGTTTTTAGTTGTTTTTAGGAATATATAATTGTTTATATAATTTTCTTTAGTTGTTTTTAGGAATATATAATTGTTTTTATTTTCTTTTTTTAGGAATATATAAATGTTTTTAGGAATATATAATTGTTTTTAGTTGTTTTTAGGAATATATAATTGTTTTTAGTTTCTTTTTTTAGGAATGTATAATTGTTTTTAGTTGTTTTTAGGAATATATAATTTTTTAGGAATATATAATTGTTTTTAGTTGTTTTTTTAGGAATATATAATTGTTTATTAGGTTTATTAGGAATATTAATTGTTTTTAGGAATATATAATTGTTTATATAATTATTTTTAGTTGTTTTTAGGATTATTAATTAGTGTTATTAGGGTTATTAATTATATAATTATTAGGGTTATTAATTTGTGTTATTAGGGTTATTGTTTTTTTTGTTTTAATTATTAGGGTTATTGTTTAACTGTTTAACTCTGTTTTGCTCGAGGAAGGGTTATTGTTTTTTTTGTTTTAATTATTAGGGTTATTGTTTCTAACCTGTTTAACTCTCTTTTTGTTATAGTTAATTAAGTATCATTGGTGAAGGTTTTCTTCAGGGCATGATAAGAGGTGAAATTCCTCTTAATATTAATATCGGTGAAGATATTTTGCTCGAGGAAGAGATATCCTCATATCTGAATCCATCCGGTGAAGGACTAGAGGAAAACCTAATGTACCAAGGGGAAGACCGGATGGGCGAAGGGCAAACAAATAACAACAATAATGATGGCCCCTCGACAGGATCCGGCGAGGTACATATATATATAAAGTCTCGTGTTACCTCTATTCATTAACTGATCTAGATATATATTAATCAATCTCTCTTCTTCTTTTAGCCCACCGGATCGAAGCAATCGACAGCTCGAACGAAACGAGGGCCGAACAAAAGGTTGGATGGTAATCAGACGTTCAGCATCGAAGATATATATGATGATGGTGAACCGATTGCTCTAGTGAAGCACCGGAGGATGTTTATAAATCAATGCGGGGTGCTTGTTAGGGACAACCTACCGATCACCATCCAAGAATGGAATCAGTCAAAAAAAAAACCGGTGAAGAATCCAACAGCTATGTCACCGATGATGCCAAAGATGACCTTTGGCAGAAGCTCATAGCGCATTTCATACTACCTCAAGAGTATGAAGAATATGAGGTATATGGTATTACCCCAAGGCCGGGTGGGCTTGAAAATATAGAGAAAGTGAAGGAGTGGGCTCTGAGCAAGATGGCTGAACTGTACCGGAACCACAAGAAAAGTTTATACGCGAAATATGTCATGAAAAAGAAAACTCCAGACTTCAAAGGAGTAAACGAAAAGTTGAGAGAACAGTGGCCCAATTTTGTACAGTACAAGTAATCTGATAAAGCAAAGGCAAAGTCGGAAAAGAACACGTTAAATGCTGCCAAAACGAAATACCATCATAAAATGGGGACAGGTGGCTACAAGAGTGCCGTCCCTAAGTGGGAAACTATGGAGAAGAACATGAGGGCTAGGGGCGTCACTCCTGGTACAGATGGATGGCCCGAGAGGTCAAAGCACTGGTGGTACGGGCACGGGGGATCCTTGGACCTAGAAACAAGGAAGACATTATTTCATGATAAAATTCTAAAACCTTCCCAAGACCTTATTCAAGCAATGAACGATGGTCAATTGGGATTGTTCCGTCCCGAGAGAGAGAACGACGAGCTGACACGCGCCCTAGGGAATCCTGAAAAGGGAGGACGAACACGAGGCAAAGGCGTCGGTGTCTCGTGGAAGAAAGGGTTTCCTCAGTACGATGCCAATTACAGAAGCCGTCAGAGAAAGAAAGACCGGGAGGCAGACCAGATCTCCAGGGTAGAGCAGGACCTAGCTGATCTGAAGAACCTCATGCATGAAATTAGCCAAAGGCCGCCGTCGTCAACTCACCCGCGGGCTGATGATCCTGCATTGGATCTTAGCCAGTGGAGAAGCAGCGTGGCTTCCATGGAGGTCCGGGCTGATGATGAAGCACCGCTGGATGATGCACCAGCTCCTCACTACCCCGTGGATGATGTCAGAGAGATGGCACAATGTGAGCTACATCAGCCAATGAACAACCTGTCCTTCAAGGTGGCGATCGGCACTGCTTTACCTTGTCTACCTGGAGCACTCCACCATTCACTTCCGATTACACCAGGCTATGCTTGTGTCACGGTGGATGACATAGTGGAGGATTTTGCGGACCTAGAGATTGAAATCGCTACGCCTGAAGGCCTTACGAAATTAGGAGATGTCAAGCGCAACATCATTCTATGGAATAATAAGTACATCAAGTTTCCAGGCTCGACGCCAAGGCCACAGACTCCGAGGAATCCAAATACACCCCAACCTCGACGCCAAGGCCAAGGCCACCCCGCATCGAATATCGTCAACCTCCAAGTCCACCCCAACCCGATTATCGCCAACCTCCAAATACACCCCACCCCGCTGACGATCGCCGCAGCAGGAGTACATCAATTCGATCTCCGCCTCCGCCTCCGTGCAATACTACTACCTCGTCTAAGAAACGGAAGTTCGACGGTCCCCCGCGCCCCACATCGAAGAAAGGTCAAACAGCGAAGATAGTCGACATCCCGCCGGCTCTTCCAAAGAGACCTTATGACAAGACCGATGAGGAAACTAACGCGGATGTGGCTGTCCTTTCTTGAGCAACCATCCCAGATATCGATGAATCTGGAATCAGACTATGACCGGGAGATTATTAAGCAAGCATAGAAGAAAAAAATCACAAGTGCAAAAATCGGGAAGCAAGTTGCCTAGCTCGGAGCACAAAAGAATCAATCGGTCGCCCTGCTCAAAGTCATTTCAGACCTCGACAAGGCCTTCAAAGCTGAAATGGATATGGACATGCAAATAATGGACCCCAGAGCCAGTAATAATGCTGCACTTATGGGAATCACTGAATCGCAGGCCAAAGAACTTGCTACCGAATATGTGTCTTGGTCAATATTTAGGCTATGAAGATACGCCAGTGGGTCAGATAGTACAGCAGTATGTGCAAGGGGAGCCTCTAGTCAGTAATGAGGAGCTCGCGCGTCTATCCACACATATGCGAAATCTGCACGAATGGTACATGTCACAAGCAGAAAAAAAGCATCAGAAAGATTGGTTTCCGGTGGACGTTAGAAAGGAGCATCACTTCAAACCATACTCGATACAGGTTCAAATGACCGAACTATTTCAGTTATACAACCATCGCACCCTCGACAAATCTATCATTGGTTGCTACTGTCTGTAAGTGATTTATTTCTATAATTAAGTTTGTAGCTCAGCTCGTTCATTGCATTTAATATACTATCCTAACTATATATCCTTTTGTATGATGATATTATATTCTGCAGAATGAAGATGCTTGAATGCAAAAGAGCTAGAATATACGACGTTGGGTTCATTGACCCATATATCGTTAATGAATATACGTTAAAGAATCACCCAAGGACGTGGAGGAAGACCTGTGCAGGTTCTTAACCGAGAATAATTTTGTTAAGGAAATACTATTTCCTTACAACTTCAAGTGAGTTTTTATATCTTGTACACATTTTATTTTTGCTTACTAGATGAGCTATGCATGTATGCTTCTGTAAACGTCCGCAGATTCCACTGGATCTTTCTAAACATTCAAGTTGACAACTCCCTAGTTGAAGTCCACGACTCATTAAGTTGGGACATGGAGCAGTGGAGTGACATGAAAGCAATGCTCCATAAGTAATTTCAATCATTATCGCATTATATCGTCCTCTTTCATTCATTTCCTGATATCAAGTAACCAATAACTCCTTTGTTCATTTTCTTTGCCGAGCAGGTGTTGGACACGGTTCAGACATAAAATACCAGGTCCATTCAAAGAGGAGTTAACTTATAAAATGGTGAAGAGTTTACAGCAGCCACCGGGAACTCATTTATGTGGATACTACGTCTGCGAGTACATCCGCGAGTTGACCTGTGAGCGGAAAGTTGACTCACATTATATTTATGATTTGCGGGAGAAACTAGAGCCAGACCAGCGCATAAGAGCAATTCAAGAGGAGCTGACGGGATTTATGATGAAGGAAGTCCTTGATGTACATGGAGAGCATTATGCGGATGGCGTGGAACTAGATTTGCCTTAGTCATCTCCATGTACCTGATATGATATATATATTCATCAATGACCATATAATTTCAAAACATTTCTTCCTTTTGATATGATTGATTATATGTATGCTTGCAAGGGATCGATTAACTATATAAATGCATTGACGTGTAGTGTGTATGTAGTAGCGTATAAAATGTATACTGAAATATATGTATGAATTATAGTGAAACACAAATGGCAAAAAAAAGGAAATACACAATCTCTGATGTGCAGAGAAACACACAATTCTCTGTCGCGACAGGAAACCTTATATTCTCGGGTGATATTACGGCCTGGGACTAGAGGGTTTCCGCCCCTTGCGGCGCTGAAACAACCACGTGCCTGTTATCAGTCATGGTCTGTAGCGAGCCAGGACTAGAGGGGGGGGCCTCTAGTCCCGTTTTCGCAGTCCCGGGCCCAAAACCGGGACTAAAGCCAGTTGTGGCCCGGGACAGCAGGCCCTTTTTCCACCAGTGCTTGTTTATATCATGGGGGTTGTGCCGAGAGGTTCTTACTGAAGCCAATTTGTGAATTGGCCACAATATGCTAGTTTTTATATAAAAATGGGGTGATGCATTTTCACATCACACCCACGGTTTCGGCACCGGTAAAATGGAAAATGGATTTTCTGTGCATTTTTTTACAAAATTCATGAAGCAACATTGTTCTCCATCACAAGATAAATGCGTGTGCGGAACATGGGAACATTAAAGGAAACTATTCCATGGTTTCGGTCAGGACCTAGCTCATTTGTCTTGAAGTCCATTAATCGTCGAAGGCGGTAGGTGATTTCTCTGAACACTATTTTAGAATAGTTCTCGTATTCCATGTCTATTATTTTTTCCTTCAAGTAGGCAAAATAAAATGCCATTGTGCAAAGTTTTCACATTTTTTTAATTTTTTTTTAATTTCTGAAGCTAGTTTCGAAATTCTGCGGAGATCTGGTGTGCAGTTATGCTAGGGTTCCTGTCTATGTGCCTGGTCTTGCTAATCTCTTGTTGGATCTCTGAAGAAATTCCATGTTTTGTACATGGAAATGATTTTTTGGAAAATTCCCCAGATAGCTACGAGGTAGCTACATGCGAAATTTTATCCCCCTCCCTGCTACACCGCCGAAAACTTGTTTATATAGAGGGGGTTGCGCCGCGAGGTTCTAGCTTAAGCCAATTTGTGAATTTTCCACTAGATGCCCTCTAGTATTTATAAGAAATGGGTTGATGTAGTTTCATATCACACCCTTGGTGGCTGCCTCAAAAAGTAATCCCTTTTTTGGCTCCAGGAAAATGGATTTTCCGTGCATTGTTTTCCAAAAATTCATGAAGTAACATTGGTCACCATCAGAAGATACACACGTGTGCGGAATATGGGCGCAGTAAAGCAAACTATGCCATGGTTGTGGTCATGACCTATCTCATCTGCCTTGAATTCTGTGAACACTATTTTATAATAGTCCTTGTATGCCTTGTGTGGTATGTTTCCTACAAGCAAGCAACATAAAATGATAATGTCCGTAGGTTTCACATTTTTTTTGAATTTCTAAGTCCGGTTACGAAATTCTACCGAGATACGCTTCGCAACTATGCTAGGGTTTCTATCTATGTCCCTGGTCTTCCTATCTCTGTTGGATCTCTAAAGAAATTCCATGATTTATACCTAGAAATGATTTTTTGTAAAATTCCCAAGATAGCTATGAGGTAGCTCCAGGCTAAATTTAGCCCCCTCCTTCTAGACCTGCGGAAACTAGTTTATATCATGGGGTTGCGCCGAGAGGTTCTTGCTGAAGCCAATTTTTGTATTGGCCATGAGATTCCCTCTAGTATTTATATAAAAATGGGGTGATGCATTTTCACATCACACCCTCGGTGGCTGCCTCACAAAGTAAGCCCATTTTCAGCACCGGTAAAATGGAAAGTGGATTTTCTATGGATCGTTTTCCAAAACTTCATGAATCAACATTGTTCTCCATTACAAGATACACGCGTGTGCGGAATATGAGCACATTAGAGGAAACTATGCCATGGTTTCGGTCATGACCTAGCTCATTTGCCTTAAAGGCCATGAATCCTCGAAGGCCGTAGGTGATTTCTGTAAACACTTTTTTAGAATAGTCCTCATATTCCATGTCTATTATTTTTTCCTTCAAGTAGGCAACATAAAATGCTATTGTTCTAAGGTTTCACATTTTTTGATTTTTTTTGAATTTCTGAGGCTGGTTTCGAAATTCTGCGGAGATGTCTGCGCAATTATGCTAGGGTTCCTGTCTAGGTGTCGTGTCTTGGTAATCTCTTTTTGGGTATATGAAGAGATTCCATGTTTTGTACATGGAAATGATTTTTTGGAAAATTCCCCAGATAGCTAAGAGGTAGCTCCATGATAAATTTTAGCCCCCTCCCTGCTACACCAGCGGAAACTTGTTTCTATAGCGTGGGTTGCGCCGATAGATTCTGGCTTAAGACAATTTGTGAATTGTCCACTACATGCCCTCTAGTATTTATAAAAATGGGGTGATGCAGTTTCACATCACACCCATGGAGGCTGCCTAAAAAAGTAAGCCCTTTTTTGGCACCGGGAAAATGGAAATTAATTTTCCATGCATTGTTTTCCAAAACTTCATGAAGTAACATTGTTCGCCTTCACCAGATACACGCGTGTGCGGAATATGGGCGCATTAAAGCAAACTATGCCATGGTTGTGGTCATGACCTAGCTCATTTGCCTTGAATTCTATGAACACTTTTTTAGAATAGTCCTCGCATGCCATATGTGTTATTTTTTCCTACAAGCAGACAACATAAAATGATAATGTGCGAAGGTTTCACATTTTTAAATTTCTAAGGCCGGTTTCGAAATTGTGCCGAGATACGCTTCACAGTTATGCTAGTGTCCTATCTATGTCCCTGGTCTTGCTAATCTCTTGTGGGCTCTCTAACGAAATTCCATGTTTTATACCTAGAAATGATTTTTTGGAAAATTCCTGGGATAGCTATGAGGTAACTCCATGCTAAATTTTAGCCCCCTCCCTGCTAGACTGGCGTAAACTTGTTTGTATCATGGGGGTTGCGCCGAGAGGTTCTTTCTGAAGCCAATTTTTGAATTCGCCACGAGATGCCCTCTAGTATTTATTTTAGAAATGGGGTGATGCATTTTTACGTCACATCCTCGATGGCTACCTCACAAAGTAAGCCCTTTTCTGCACCAGTAAAATGGAAAATGGATTTTCTGTGCATTGTTTTCCAATACTTCATGAAGCAACATTGTTCTCCATCACAAGATACACGCATGTGCGTAATATGGGAACAATAAAAGAAACTATGCCATGGTTGTGGTCATGACCTAGCTCATTTGCCTTGAAAGCCATGAATCCTTGAAGGAGGTAGGTTATTTCTATGAACACTTTTTTAGAATAGTCCTTGTATGCCATGTATGTTATTTTTGCCTTTAAGTAGGCAACATAAAATGACAATGTGTGAAGGTTTCACATTTTATGATCTTTTTTTGATTTTCTGATGCCGGTTTTGAAATTCTGCTGGGATCTGCTACGAAGTTATGCTAGGGTTCCTGTCTATGTGCCTGGTCTTTCTAATCTCTTGTTGGCTCTCTAAAGAAATTCCGTGTTTTGTACATGTAAATGACTTCTTGGAAAATTCCCCAGATAGCTACGAGGTAGCTCCAGACTAAATTTTAGCCCCCTCCCTGCTAGACCGGCGGAAACTTATTTATATCGTGGGGGTTACGCCGAGAGGTTCTAGTTTAAGACAATTTTTGAATTGGCCACTACATGCCCTATAGTATTTATAAAAAAATTTGGGGGATGAATTTTCAAATCACACCCTCGGTAGCGGCCTCACAAAGTAAGCCCTTTTTCGGCACTAGGAAAATTGAAAATGGATTTTCTGTGCATTGTTTTCCCAAACTTCATGAAGAAACTGATGAGTGCATATTTGCAGCATGTTTTATATTATTATTTTGCATTGTGGTGATTGGATCTTGGTATTTTACGACCTTCGCGCTCATCTTTTATGTCTATTTTCACCAGGATCAGGACAGATGATGGATACAATGGACACAATTCTTGGACCAATTGTATTGGAGCAAAAAGGATAGAAAAACAATGTAAACCGCTAATTTGGGAAATATCAGTAGCACAAGAAAAAAACCCGAGGCGGTCGAAGCATACATATGGTTTAATGACCAACTATACGACCGAAATATTTTCTCCGGCCGTATAGTTAGCGCCGGCACCGCCTCCTCAAATAGTTTCACCCCATGCAGCTTGATCAGGGAGAAAACATACAGAAAAACTAGAAATCGCAGAAACCTCACCTTTTGAAGGGATCTGTAGGGGGGACTCATCCACCAGGGATCCATCTTCACCCTACGCACATCCGGGAGGTTAAGGCATCGATCTTCATCATTAACCGCTGTATCACCACCATCTCCATCCATCCCATCTACATCTTGACTAGATATTGTTGTAATTTCCATACTCGTTGTGGATTTATACAAATACTATTCATCTATGATAGATTCCATTGATTTTGCCATGATGTTGATTGACTCCATGTCTGAGATGATTATTAGTTCTTGGGGAGATGGAGAAACCCTATCATGAGATTCAAATAATATAAAGTTTATTATGATATTCATCGATGTGACGATGTGTTAGATTGTCTTCATCTTCATGTTTGGAGAACTCGACCTCTCAATATTTGCCTCTTGTGGGGACTTGATGGAGAGAACTACTTGTTGGTAGATGGAGGTGTGCTCGCATTTACAGTGACTATAAAGCTATTGGCACTCCTTACGTATCAACTTGGGAATCGAGGAAATTCACGGAACACTACGAATGCCATGGGATATATCCTACGGGAGAAAGTCCCTTAATAGCGCAATAATTCAATTGATGTCGATTGCTTGTCTTATATGGTTATGAGGATGATGTGAGGAGTGGTTGCTGCCTATTCGTCCAAATATGGAGTTCCTCCCACACATACATAGTTGAGAATGTTCATGATAATAATCTTTGCCTTAAACACTTTATAATGCTAGAGGTGTATCCGCTACTCCCTGAGAATGCTTTTTCCCATTGTAGTTTCAAATTTATTTTACATACGCGATACTTACTTTCTATATTCAGTTTGTTTTACTTTACTTATTGTTCTCTTATACAAAAACCCAAAAAACACATTTTTACACAACACTCGCATTTTATATTGTTACTTAGAATGTTATTTAGCATTTCTATTTTAGTATTTAATTCAAGACTTATTAGACATCGGAACTCCCACTCCCTGTGGGATCAATATCTTTATTTCGAAACTAGCTACAAATGATCTGTGCACTTGCAGTTATCAAGCTATTTTCTGGCGCAATTGTCGAGGAGATAAGTGCTATAGGTATTTTAGTTTTTTCTTATTTATTTTAGTCTTGCTAAGTTTTGTTTTGATTAACAGGTTTCCACCAACATGATGGAGTTTGAGCATTTGACTAGCGCTAACCCACTCAGCCACTTTGGGAAGCCCTATGATATTAATAAAAGAGACAACTCCAACGAGAAGACAAAGAGTTTTGAAATAAATCCTCTACTACTTGGTATTCTACAAAGAAGAAATTTACTAGAGATGAAGAAGATCCTGATCCATATGAGCTTATTGAATGTTTTAAGGATATATGTGGAACTTTTCAATTACCGGGGTATACTGATAATGAGTTAAGGCTGAAACTCTTTAGTCAGACTTTGACTAGCACACCTCTCTCATGGTATAGATCTTTACCCCTAGAAGCCACTACTACCTGGGATAATTTAGCTTGTGAGTTTCTATCCAAGTATTATCCTTTATCAAAATCTTTTGGAATCAGGTTTCTTATAATGACTTGGAGGAACCGTCCTAATGAAGGACTAGAAGAGCTTATATAAGATTTAAAGATTTGCTTAATAAATGTCCTCATCCTGATTTGCCTAAATTGTATTTATTGCATATCTTTTATGGCGGTTTAATCGAACCAAATAAATTGGAACTAGACTCTTGCACGATTGGAGCTTTTATGAATCTTCCCATAACTAAAGCTTGGGCTTTACTTAATAGAATTCGCGATCATAGAGTTTCTTGGAATTTTGGTCTAGGAAGTGAAGGAGGCATAGAAATAAATTATGATTGAATTTATGACATAATAAAAAGGGCAATGTTAATGAATTATCTAAAGAGCTTTATTTGGATTCATATCTTGTGTTGCATGTGGTTAAAAAATTTACAGAACACATCAAAGCTCCAAAAGTGGGAACAGTCAAGTATGATCCACCACCCGAACCTGAGAAGAAAAGAGAAATTAAAGCAACACTGGCCTCCCTATAACCAATATATGCGATACCTTTCCTTAAAACTATGCAGAAGCATATTTTGGAATATGAACAGGTCAAATAAGTACAACAGAAGAAAGAAGAGGAAAGTGTGCCAGAAGTTGAAGAACATTTGGATGAAACCAAAGATGAAGAGGTAACCAAGGAAGCAATTATTGCTATGTATGCACATTGCAACATAGTTCAACTTGATAAAGAGACTTCCCTACTGGTTGAATGTAAAATTGAGGTAAAGGATGCGGGTAAGCCTATTCTTCCCTGCATATTTAAAGAAACCTCGCATTATTGTTTATGTGATCTTGGCACCGAAATTAAAGTTATATCTTATGATTTTTATTTATAAATAAAAGAAGAGATAGTACCGACTACAATAGTGAATATTGATATGAAAATCATGACAGCTAATAAATCTCTTAGAGTTCAAATGGGAGTAGTTGAAGATGCAACTGTCACAATTGGCTATGAAAATTTTCCTATCGATTTTGTAGTTGTTGATATGCCAGCTGACAATCTTTGCCCAATTATATTTGGAAGAAACTTTTTGAATGATTTAGGTGCCAAAGTTGATTTCAAAAAGGATATTGTGTCTATTAAGCTTGGGGAAGCGGAAAAAGAATTCCACTTTTCGAAATTTAAGGACAGACCTCTACAAATACAAGAATAATATAGAGGAAATCTATTGAGGATATGGGAGCTCTCTTCTTTAGTAATCAAGTAGAAGAAGCAAATGAAGACTCAAATTATGAAGAAATAATTATGGAGGACATGTCCCTAGAAGAATTAGAAACAAAATTCAATTCCCTTCCCATTTTAGGTCCTCCGAATGATGAGGCTTTTGAAGAGCCAGAAAAGAGAGGGGACAAGGAATTACCAACCCCTAAATTAAAGACTTTACCAGATAATCTTAAATATAGATTTTTGGACAATAAAAATAAATTCCCTTATTAGTCCTAAACATTCAATGGATGAATAATAAGAACTCATGAAAGTACTTAACGAGCATCGCAAGGCCTTTGGGTACTCGACGGATGATTTGAAGGGCATTAGTCCCATGATCACCGTCCATCGAATATTCATGGAGGAAGGGGCTAAACCAGTTGCAGAATGTAATAGACAGCTGAAGCACGAAATGAAGGAAGTGGTAAGAAAATAAATAGTATGCCTACTAGATGCAGGTATAATCTATCCTGTAAAAGAAAGTGAATGGGTAAGTCATGTTCATTGTGTTCCTAATAAGGGCGACTTTACTGTTATTCCTAATGAAAACAATGAATTGATACATACTAGAACTATTGTTGGACATAGGATGTATATAGAATTTAGGAAATTGAATAAAAAAACTAGGAAAGATCAGTATCCTTTACCGTTCATAGACCAAACTTTAGAGAGGTTAGCAAACCACACTCATTTTTGCTACTTGGATAGATATGATACGCCCAATTTGCATCACCTTTCTATATCATAATTTACCTCTACTCATTGATGTTTGTCTTATTATGAGGTATTACTTATGGATTTTTCATCTGTTTATGCATGTTGGATGATTCTTGGAGGATGGACTGCCGTAGTCCGGATTCTGATGGAAAAGAAGGCATTTCTGCACAATTTCGCAAAGATTAGAAAAATACCAGAAAAATATGGAAACATATTATTTTACTAGAAGAATGAGGGAGCCAGAAGGAGGGACGGAGAAGGGCCTCGGGGGGACCACACCCCTAGGAGCGGGCCCACCTGACCCTGCGCCTAGGGCAGGTGTGGCCCACCTGCCCGACTCTCGACTCCGCCCGTCCGCCTATATCTTCCCTACAGAACCCTAAGCCTCAGGGAGAGACCACAGATAGATTTTCGTCGCCTCTGGGGGGCGGAAAACACCGAGAGAGAAAGATCTCTCCAACAGACAGATTTCTGCCAGGGGAATTCCTTCCCGGAGAGGGGAGACCGTCGCCATCAACACCGTCATCAAGCTAGGCTTCATCGGGATCATCATCATCATCATCATCATCATCATCATCCACACCATCATCTCCACCGACACCATCATCACCACCCCGTCCTGCTGTAACAATTGTGTTGGACGTTGCTTTAGTTCATAGGGGAAATTTTCCCGGTGTTGATTACTATTGTAGTTGATGCTTGTGAGTGGAACCATTGGATTATTGTTTATGTTTAGATTTTTATCCATTATCATATCATCCTTGATCTTGATCTTGATCCATATGATGTCTTGTGAGTAGTTCGTCTAGTTCTTGAGGACATGGGAGAAGTCATGTTGTTATTAGTGAATCTGTGATGAGTTATTATTCAATGGTTTAGTATTTAGTTGTGGTGTTATTCTTCTAGTGGTGTCATGTGAACGTCAACTACATGACACTTCACCATTTATGGGCCTAGGGGAATGGATTGTGTATTTGGATACTAATCGTGGGGTTGTAGGAGTGACATAAACCAGAACTCCCGTTAGGACACCTTTGCACAAGGGAGTGTAGGATCTCAGAGTTTAAGGCTATGGTTAGATTTATATTTTAATTACTTTCATGTAGTTACGGATGTTTGTAGGGGGTTTAATCACAAGTATGTAATAGTCCTAGGAAGGGCAGTATATTAGCACAGGTTCACCCACACAACACTTACAAATACCAAAGAAGAGTACTCAGCTATTTGAAGTGAAAACACTTCATAGAATTCCCATGTGTCCTCGAGAACGTTTGGTCCATATAAGTATTTCCACCGACTTGTCCTTTGCTAAGAAAGGATTGGGCCACTTTCTCCGTTTGTTCGTTACCTTTGTTACTTGCTCCTTGTTTTGTTGCCTTGTCAGAAAACCACTAAAAATCCGTTTTCTAAGTATTCACAGATATTTCCTGTAACATCCCAATTTCAGCAACCCTGATTTAATGTCAAAAAGGCAAAAATCAGGGGGAATTTTTTTTTTTGCAATGTGTGCTTACTTGCTTGCTGGTGCTCAAGCAACTGTTTGTGTATTAGTTGTGTGCTCCTCATCTCAAACCTAGTTTACAAAAACTATTTTACAAAAGAGATGTCTTGGCTCATCTTTCATATTCTCAAATGTTCTGTCATTTCAAAAACCTGAGCCAAGATGACTTTGACACAACCAAATACCTTACTAGCTTCAATTTCCAAAACTATGGAGACATAGATATACTCTCCTTATGTTTTCAAGACAGAACCTTCAACTACTCTTATCCCTAGGTTTTCCCAAAAACTTTATTAAATCCTTTTAATCTCCATCTTGGTAGAGATACCAAGATGGTACTTATCTTACTTCAAGAAAAACCCCTTTCAACCTACCCATCCTTACCTCAAGCTTGGCTTGATGGTAACCCTAGTACTAGTTGGATAAGTAATATGATGAATTGCCTTGATCTGCTGTCTAATGAATTTCCTTGTATGTTGTTTGTATTGTTTGCTCAGGAACTAGAGTGATATAATCTAGTATCTCATCCCTTAGGACCCAATCTAGGCTTGTGATCATCAATCTCAAAGCAAGCATCCAAGTCTGGATCTATCCTAAGCCACTCAAGTGATCAGCGCATCTCCTTCTTACCTAAATCCAAGTATAACCCTTCTTGATGGTTTCCAACCTAGTGAATACCCCATCTAAGCATGGATACTATCTACTTATTCATTAACTCAACATCATCTCCTTGAACATGAGTTTGGAACCTAGCATACTCTCAAAATCATCTACACTTGCACTCTAGTCAAAATCTCCGAATTTCTTATCTAGATTCAATCTTTGGAACTCTACCATTTCCACCCTAGGTGCATTCTTGAGAATGTACCTGAACCATATTTTAGAACCTTAGTAGTACTACCAAAGCCCACTCTTGCCCTCGTATAAGCCATTCTATGTCCCACGCATCCATGATGGTTTTGCAGTCAAGATTATAATCTTTTCTGCAAATCTTATCATCTTGCCTACTTCGACAGAATCTCACATCTATATGCCACCTCCCCTTGACCAACTCTTTGCTTGGTTATGATCTACTAATCATGTCCTATCAACTCCCACTTCACTTATTTCCATTGGATCCTTGTGCTTCTTAAACCCACTTGGTTTAAGAGGCTACCTGATGTGTTTGTTATGGCAGCCTTATTTTCAACAAAGTTTGAAACATCTTCTAGATCACCTCAAATGCAGCCAAGCCAAACTCTTGCTTCCATGATCATCTATATGACAAGGTCTATCCATCCATATACCCCTTGTACTTAGGTGAGCTCTGAGCTCCCTAATCCAACCATGTTTAGGTGGCATCAGAATAACTAAACCATAGATCCTTCCCCTATCTAGTTTCCATTCTTCCACCACTTCCCTCCAAAACCAAGGTTGATATTTTTGCCTGAATCAAGCTTACCCCATCTACCTTGTATATAAGCACATCCAAATAATTCTCCCAATTATTTGGATTATTAAATTATTTTATTTCCTTATCTTGCAAATTCCTCAAAATCCTTGTCTTTAAAGGAAAGTTTGTTTTTCTCCAAACCACTTTGCCAAATCAATGTATATTTGAGATCTCCATATCATATCCCATATTTCCAACTCAAAAATAAATATTTTTAGATCCTTTATTATTTCTTTTTGCCCTTTTTCTTAAATGGCAGAAACAAGAAATAATTCCCTAAAAATACTTTTCCACCTCAATATATCCCAATAAAATTCTCCAATATGTTTTATGGTATTTAGGACCATATCACATCAAAAACCAAGCTTGTCCAGTATAAAAATATCATTTTTGCTTCCATAATCTACTTTAGCACCTTTTGAAGAAGTGTAGTTAAATGGGATTATAATAATTAGAAAAATCTCATTTAAATCACAAAGTTATTATTTGACCTATACCACCTACCACTACCATTTCCACACTTTGCTCAATGCAACATTTTCAACTTTCTTCACAATCCATAATTTGATCAATTTTTGCCAAGCCAACCAAACTTGGTCCAAACAAAACCTAAACAAGCTCCAACCTTCTCAAGCACTACACCACAGCCACCCCTACACTATCTGGTCGTGTACTAAAGTACCACCTACTATAGCCACCCCTCCTTTTGTCCCTTGTGCTTGTTTGAGAGGAGAGACAAAGGCCATGTCTTGTCCAAAGCAATATTTAAAACCTTGTAGCACCACCCCCACCCTCTCTCTGTCCCTAGCATGACCAGGGCCCCTCTCTCTCCTCCCCACCGCCCCTGCTGACCAATAGATGGCTACCTCCCTCCCTCCAAGCTTTCCCCATGGACTTAGACCACCATACACCCTCTTCTTTGGTTTATAAGCCAAGAGGCCAGAGCACACCTCCCCTGCCCTCTCATTTCTCCCCCAAGCCACCAGAGAGCCTCCCCAAAGCTCCCCCTCTCCCTCCTTCCCTCTCCTCTGGCCACAAGAGCAAGAAGTGGCCCCGGCCATTTTAGAGCTCCAAGCTCGTGCTCATTTCCACCCACCCCTAACTCCCCCACTCCTGCCAAGACACCCCTATGTCGTAGTATTACTCTCCCCCAAAATCCCCTGGATCCTTTCACCCTCTACAGCTCGGGAGCAAGAGAACTTCATCTTCGGTGCTCAAACTTGCATGCAAGCGAGCAGCTCGCCTCGACCCTCCCCTCCTCTATTATTTGCAGTACATGTGCTTACCTTGTGAAGATCTATCAATCCCCGCTATTTTCTGGCCTAGGAATAACCAAGCGACCCCCCCCGACGAGCTCCTGAAAGGCCGTCACCATCGTATTCGCGCGAGGATCATCCCGGGCCCAAACGGGACGCTGCCGACCATCACCGGACTTCCCGGAGTGAGCCATGTCGCCCTGGCTCGTCTCCGGCACCTAAGAAGAACCCTGGTGAGCTCCCCTGACCTCCCCGTTCGCCCTAGGGTTTCGCCACGGCGGCCCCCGTCCTGTGGTTGAAGACCAGTGCCAGCCGTAGATCCCCCACAAATCCAACGGCCTACGACCACCGGTACCCTTTCGGCCTCTCAGTCGCTGACCAGCGGGCCCTGGCCGAGCAGATCTGAATTTTCACCTCCTGCGCGTGGTGACTCCGGGTGGGCCGAATTGCTCCTGCGCAGCCCATTCTCAGATATATCTAGCCCAGAACCTCCCTCCCTTTTATCTATTTTCTCCAGATCTAGAAAGTATTTGTTAAGTTTAAATCCAAATGAAAATGCAAAACCACTTAAAATATTCAAATCCCATTTTTCTTAGGTACTTGCATGTCTTTACAAACCTTCAGACTTGGTGCTGGACCAAAATAATGTTCAAAATAAAGATGACAAATCTTCAATCAAGATCTGACCATATCACTAATTATTTTCTCTAGAAATTTTTACAAAACCAATTGAAGTAAAGCCAACTTTTTCTGAAAGGTATAATCCATATCTTTCATATACCACTGGCCCCATCCTATTTTGCTTCATAGATTTCAGTTAGCAA
Source organism: Avena sativa (assembly GCA_916181665.1). Lineage (NCBI taxonomy): Eukaryota > Viridiplantae > Streptophyta > Magnoliopsida > Poales > Poaceae > Avena > Avena sativa. Next base: position 99,751,779 of record OV702280.1, read on the forward strand.
AAATAAAAAAAACAAGCCTTTTCTGCCTTTAGGAAATTCCCTAGTTCAAACCAAATGAGGTTTGGAACTAATTCCAACTTTCCGTACAAATACATACCGCTCTCTTTCAAAATCCAGTAGCTCATATTTTTATAAGTCTCTATTGTATTCTGGTGAATTAAACTCTTCGGTGCATGGTTTACACACTGGAAAAATCCCTATAGTACATATCTAACTCAAAAAAGGTTGATTCCAATTTCTAAAGAAAGGTATTTTCATCACCTAACATTTGTCCTTGGAATCAACTAAAAATATTTTATAAAATAAATCTGATGAAAAAGACAAATCTTGTCCAGTATTGCCTTTGGGGATTTCTCAAGGGCATTCTGATAAATGTTTTGAGGTGATTCCAACTCCTCCTGATTCAGTACACCACATAGTACTTAATCACCCAAGGAAATAATTTTTGGAACTCCAGAGAAGCTCTGGTGAATTATTTCCTAAAACTAGAGCTTTAATCACTATAAAATCCATTATAAATCAAGGAAAATTGATAAAATAGTGAAACCACTTTTGTTGCCTTCATTTTATCAATACCTATCCTAGTTAGTTCCTAGACTCTAAATAAAAAGGGAGCCTTTCTCCCTAATATCTCCAAGTCTCCTCCCCATCCCATCCAATCCAACCCCCAACATCCTTGTCGTGGGAATGACCACGGCAGATGCTGCAATCGGCAGCGAGTATTAGAACATGGGGCAAGGGCGGCCAGCCATCTGTGGTAGGATATGAGTGCAGAGACACAAGGATTTAACCAGGTTCGCCCCCTGGAGGGTAAAGACCTACTCCTGCTAGATTGTATTATGGTGAGAGTACAATGGGGCGAGCTCGGCGGCTAGGCAGCGAGTCGCTTGGGTGTATGATGGAACATGTCCTCTATGCGTCCTCTAGGGAGGTTTATATAGACTCACCTCCCTAGGGTTTATAGATCTCAACCGAATCAGTTAAGGTTTCAACGATCCTTTAACCTAATCCGACTGGGCCTATCCATGCTTCTGGGCCTTCAGCTTCCAGTCGCTTGAGTCCACGCCAGATCCAGATCCAGTCGCCGTCCTGCAGGCCCACTCGCTGGCACCCGGGCCAGTCGGAAACGTCCTGTTGGGCATACCCCGGTAGGAATATCCCCATCAGTAGTCCCCGAGGCCGTCGTTGATTGGTCGCCGGTGTTTGCTGGCAGTCGGTGTATCCGAGTCCAATGCGGATGCCCAGTCGAATCGGCGGCGGACTCCTGAATAAAGGAAAAACTAGTTATTCTAGTCGCAATAACAGCGACCGATCGGGTCGCAGCTCGGCGAACGGGTCGGCAAATTCTCAGTCACTGTTGTAGTGATCGGGTCAGGCCGGTGGGGCCTGGCCGGTCAGTCCGGTGTTCTGCGGCGAAATCCAATCTATCCATCAACGAGTCGCCGCCACGCGACCGGCTCTCTGAGAGTCAGGTCCGCACGATCCACCGCCTCGCCTATGAGTACGACTCGGCCCACAACGACGTGGCCGAAACCACCACAGCCGCGGAAGATGCGGCCCTCAACGACGACGCCGACTTGGCGACCCCGGCGTCACTCGCCGGATCCATTGTTGCCGCGTCGCCCGCGGGCTCCATCACCCAGGTCTCCAACATTGAAGACTTCGAGGATCCCTCAATCCTTGGGATCTTTGACTTCGACTCCGGGTCGGAGAACTCCGCCGACCTCCGCGACGGAATCGACCGCCACGCCGCGACCTATATGGCGACTGGCGCCAACCCACCGGAGGATCCATTCTCCACTCCGATCCCTTCCAACGCGACAGCAACGGAGGTCGAGGAACTCCGCCTGAAGCTGGCGGAAGCAGTCCGCAAGGAACAAGCCGAGCGCGAAAAATTTCGCCTCGAGCAGGTAACAGCGCAGGAGCTGTCGCGCTACCACCAGCTCCGAATCAGGTCGCGCCTGAACCCCACCGTCCAGGGGCGCGCCCTGAACTTCGACGACGAGAGCGACCCGGCCCGTGCGGCCGAGCATGCGATCTGCGAGAACGCGCCACCAGGAGGAAGCGCTCGGCCCCCACCAGGGTCAACGGCCAATGGCGCCCCGCCACCACCCAACCGCGCACCACCCAGGGACCAGCCGAGGATCGTGGTCTCCTCACGGGAGCGAGACGCGAACGGCCTACCGCTGTTCTCCACCCCGATGGACAACCTCGTAGCAGGCCGAGCAGCAGTCGACAACATCGCGGCCACCGGTGACGGCGCCCTACAGATCCAGTACACCAAGGCCTTGCTCGCAAAAGTGGTCGAGCAACAAAACGCAGGCGTCGACTCAAAGGGTCAGATGTACTCGTGTTCATCGGGCCATAGAGTGGCCTCAAGCGGCCGCCCCATGGCGGCAAACACCCTTAACCGCCCGCCACCCGAACCACTGCAGCTCCAACACCGACCCGCAAACACGGCACTCTCCACCAACGACCCCCGGCCGGCGACCACTTCGTCGCCGCCAACGGTCAGCCCGTCGACGCCCGCACCCACATCATCAACAACCAGAGATGGCGCGCACGCCAGCCGACGACCTGTGGCATACCCTCACCAACCACCGCGACGGCGAGCCGAGGGGGTCTCTAAGCCGACTCGGGCCCCGGTGCTTCGGACCAATGATCCGAGGCGAAAGATACCCGGCGAACTTCAAAGCGCCGAAGGAAATAGAGAAGTATGACCCCTCGTACGATCCCTCCGTGTGGCTGGATACCTACCTCATGGCGATGGGGATCGCCGACCACACAGATCTACTAGCCGCCCTCTACCTTCCCCTGATGATGGAGGGAGCGTGCAGGCAGTGGATTAACACTCTCCCCGCGGATAGCATCGACTCCTAGGAAGAGATGCGCGATGCCTTCGTCAGGCACTTCGAGGGTTCATACACCCGCGCCACCACCATCGAGGACCAGGAACGATTCCTCCAGGGACCTCGCGAGTCGATCCGCAGCTGGGTCCAACGGTGGCAAGAACTATGGTACAACACGGTCGGCATCCACCCAGACACCACGATCCACTGCTTCAAGACCTCGTGCCGCTACGATCCCCTGGTCACCAAGCTCAAACGAGCGTACCGCACACTCGACAACATACCGGACCTCCTGGAGATCGCCAAAAGGTACGCGGAGGAAGACCCAAACCAAGAAACCGACGACGAGTCAGGAGGACAACGCCGCACGAGCGGCAGCGACAACGGACGACGATCCGATCTACGCTACAGCAACACTCGCCTCACCGGCAAGCGCCTCAGTGATGGCGAGTCGACTTCATCGCCAACGCTGGATACGCGCAGCGCGAGCCCAAGAGATTGCGCCACGACGGGGGGCAACGCCGCGAAGGCGGCAACTACAAGGCGAAGCCGGGGTTCGACCCCGTGAACCTCCTTAACCAACCTTGTGTATTTCACAGCAGGAAAGGAAAGCCCGCCACGCACACGACCGCCGACTGCCACTCTCTCAAGGAGATCGAGAAGGCACGGCGCGCGCGAGAAGACCCCGACAACAACCCGCCAAACGGCGGAAAATTCGGCAGCGTCGCCGGCTCGCCCACACCTTCACAGGCTTCAACACGAAGCGCGAGAAGAAGGTCATCGCCCGCACCGTCGCCGTCAACGCGGTGGCCCAGGTGGACGTCCCCCAGTTCCTCAACAGGTCTGAGAAACCAATCACTTGGAGCCGCCAAGACCACTCGCCACGGATCGAGTACCCAGGCCGAGTCTCCCTGGTGGTCAAGCCCAAGGTGGGGGACTACTGGCTCCCCAAGACATTGATGGACGGCGGCAGCTCCATCAACATCCTATACCTGGACACCTTCAGGCGACTGCGGCACCCGCAGTCGATGATCGAGACGACCTACACCACGTTCCACATCATCGTCCCCGGTCGGAAGGCGTACCCGATCGGCAAGGTCACGCTGCCAGTTACCTTCGGCACACCGGCGAACTTCCGCACCGAGCAGATCGTCCTCGAGCTGGTGCCCTTCGACAGCCCCTACCACTGCGTCCTGGGGCGCCAGGCATTCGCCAAGTTCATGGCAGCACCACAGTACGCGTACAACGCGATGAAGCTCCCCGGGCTGTGCGGTGTCATCACCATCCACGGCGACCCCGACATGGCCGCCGAGTGCGAGGCCAAAGGAGCCGAGCTCGCCGACGCCGTCCTCGCGGCATAGTACAACCACGCCGACGAGCTCGCCAAATACGCGAGCGGGGTCAACAACGACGACCCCACAATACTCAAGAAGCCCAACTCAGAGGGCGGCAACCCCGCAGCCTTTGAGGCAACGACGCATACCCGCATCGTCGAGCTGGTCCTAGGCGACTCCAGCCAGACGGTGACGATTAGGACGGGCATGAGCCCAACATAGGAAGGCGCGCTCATCGAGTTCCTCCGTGAGAACAGGGACATCTTCGCATGGAAGCCCTCTGACATGCCTGGTCTCCCTAGGGAACTCCCTAAGCACAAACTCAACACCGACCCCAAAGTGCGACCTGTCAAGAAGTCGTTGCGGCCCTTCAATGAAGAGCGCCGCCGAGCCATCGCCGAGGAGGTGCAGCGTCTACTCGATGCAGGCTTCATCCGGCCAATCAAGTACTCCAAGTGGCTGGAAACCAAGTCCTGGTCGAGAAGAAAAACGGGACCTGGAGGATGAGTATCGATTACACAAACCTAGAAGGAGCAATTCGTCCTCCCGCGGATCGACCAAATCATCGATTCCACCGCAGGCTCGGAGTCGCTATGTTTCCTCGACGCCTACTCTGGGTACAACCAGATCAAAATGGCCGTTGAGGACGAAGTGAAGACGGCGTTCATCACGCCATTCAGAGCCTTCTGTTACACTGCCATGACCTTCGGCCTCAAGAACGCCGGGGCAACCTACCAGCGATGCATGCAGGAGTGCCTTGCGAGCCAAATTGGCCGCAATTTCCACGTCTACATCGACGACGTGGTGGTAAAGTCCGCTCACCAGAGCGACCTACTTGCTGACCTGGCGGAAACATTCGCCAACCTGCGGAAATACAAGATAAAGCTAAACCCAGGCAAATGCACCTTTGGTGTACCAGCTGGGCAGCTACTGGGATACGTCGTCTCCAAGCGCGGGATGGAGGCGAACCCCACCAAGATCGACACGATCGCTCGACTCGGCAAACCCGAGTGCCTGTGCGACGTCCAGAAGCTGGCCGGGCGAGTCGCGGCTCTCAGTCGCTTCATCCCCCGATTGGGCGAAAAGGCGATGCCCCTCTACCGCCTGATGCGCAAGAACCCCACCTTCCAGTGGGACAAGGAGGCGGATGATGCGCTCCGCAACCTCAAGAAGGTGCTACTCGCAGCACCGCTACTCGCCGCCCCCGTCGACAAGGAACCCATGATGGTCTACGTCGCAGCTTCCGAGCGCGTCGTTAGCGCCGTCATGGTCGTCGAGCGACCAGAGGAAGGAAAGGAGCTCCCGGTGCAGCGACCAGTGTACTACATCAGCGAAGTCCTCACCGAGTCGCGCCAGCGCTACCCGCAATACCAGAAACTGGTATACGTGGTCTTCAGAGCACAGCAGCGACTGCCCCACTACTTCCAGGAGCACCCGATAACGGTCGTCTCCTCAGCACCGTTGCAGGACATCATCCGCAACCATGAGGCGACCGGGCGAGTCGCCAAGTGGGTCGTTGAGACCGGCGCACACAACATCAAGTACAAGCCGCGCAAAGCGATCAAGTCGCAGGCTCTCGCGGACTTCATCGCCGATTGGGAAGAGGCCCAGCAGGCAGAAAAGCTGCCATACCTCCATTACTGGAGCTTACACTTCGATGGCTCCAAGAACGCGGACGGTGCAGGAGCAGGGATCGTGCTAACTTCTCCAAAGGGCGACAAGCTCCGCTACGTCCTCTGCCTCGACTTCACTCCCTGCACCAACAACATGGCCGAGTACGAGGCGCTACTCCACGGCATGCGAGCTGCCAAGGAAATGAACGTCAACCGCTTGCACTGCTACGGAGACTCCAACCTCGTCGCCGGGCAAGTCGCCGGCACCAGCGATGCCATCTCCCCCACCATGGCGGCATACCGCCAAGCAGTGGACAAGCTGGGTGGACACTTCGTAGGCTACTCCGTCGAGTGGATTGACAGGCGAAAGAACGAGGAGGCCGACGCACTCTCCCGCATTGGCTCGGCTCGACTCGCACCACCCGCCGGCGTCTTCCTCGACACCATCACCAAGCCTTCCGTCTCTCCCCAAGGGAGATCGACATTGGAATCCCGCTGCAACCAGAGGCAGCCCTGGTCACGCTCATCGCCGAGCCAGACGACTGGACCGCGCCGTACACTGCCTACTTCGAGGGAGGCACCCTGCCAGCGGATGAAACGGAGGCATGGATGATAGCACGCCGCTGCAAATCCTTCGTCATCATCAACGGCGAGCTCCACAAGCGCAACGTGACCGGCGTGTTCCAACGCTGCGTTCAACCCGCTAAAGGACGCAAAATCCTCCAAGACATCCACTCCGGCGACTGCGTCCACCACGCTGGCGCCCGCTCTCTGGTCGCAAAGGCTATGCGACACGGCTTCTATTGGCCCACCGCACACGCAGACATTGTCGACATTGTCCAGCGGTGCATCGGGTGCCAGAAATACGCCAACCAAACCCACGTGCCGAGCTCGGCGCTCAAGACAATCCCCATCACCTGGCTGTTCTCCCTGTGGCGTATGGACATGGTAGGCCCTTTCAAGAAGGCCCCCTCCGGCTTCACCCACCTCCTGGTCGTAGTCGACAAATTCACACAATGGGTGGAGGCCAAGCCAATCCGGAAATGCGACAGGAAGACAGCCACCAAGTTCCTACGCGAGCTAATCTATCGCTACGGGTTCCCAAACAGTATCATCACGGACAACAGCACCAACTTCGCCAAAGGAGCCATGGCCGAGTTCTGCGAGGAACATCACATCCGACTCGACCTCGCCTCAGTCGCCCACCCGGAGTCCAACGGCTAGGCGGAACGAGCCAACCAGAGCATCCTCCATGGCCTGAAGCCACGGCTCCAAGTACCGCTCGAGCGCACCGCCGAGTGCTGGGTCGAGGAGTTACCCTCTGTAATCTGGGGCATCCGCACCTCCATCAACAGGTCGACAGGGTTCACCCCCTTCTTCATGGTGTACGGCGCCGAGGCAGTCATGCCCACCGACCTAGAGCACGACTCGCCCAGGGTGGTCAACTACACGGAGGCCGCAAATGAACTCGCACGCCAGGATGGAGTCGACCAGCTCCACGAGGCACGTGACCTAGCTCGCTCCCGCACCGCCATCTACTAGCAAGGGCTCCACCGCTACCATAGCCGGCGAGTAAGGACTCGCCATGCGACTGATCCTTCAGGTCAGGAAGGAGTGACGCGCTTAATCTAACGCGCTTAGTCCTCACCTACCTTGGAGCTGCGACTAGAACCACCAAGTACCATGCTCGGGGACTCGGCCACCTGACCTCGTTCGCGCACGGGAAAACGGTCAAGTAAAGAGAACCCACGGGAGTCGCTCTGCGACTGGCTCTCCAAGCTCGGGCGAGTCGACCTCAATAGGGAAACAATCTAAAAACATTCAAAATCGCAAACACAAACAAACGAGGTCAACCCCATAAAAAGGGCGGACGCGCTCGGGGACTCGTCCAATCAACAATCAAAATCACGAACCAATCCACAAAACAACACAAATTCCCATTACAGCAGAACAAAGTCGTTCCAAAATATAAGATAAGTCCAATGGCTATTTGCTACTAACGCCCCAAGGCACAATGCTTCTACTTCGCAGGTCTCGACGCCGACTTGCCGCCACCCCTGCGGTTGCGAATGAAGGGCACGTACGGGTTCAACGGGTACGTCGTCAACTCACCCTCCATCGCCGCACGGAACGGCTGCTCGACCTTGAAGTCCCGATGCTTCGGTTCAGGATCGTTGGGGGCGACAGTCGTCTCCTGGTAGGGGAGTAGGTCGCCCATCGCCCAAAACGCGATCGGCATACACCGCGGCCAGGTCCGTCAGCTTTAGCACCTCAGCAATCTCCACAGAGCCCGTCGACGAGGGGTAGCCACTCGTCACATCATCAAGGTCGAAGTCCTCTAGGAAATGGGAAAGCCCAAGGCTCAGAGTCGTCGCCGCCCCGCGCCGGAAGGCCGACCACGCCATGAATTCGACGACTGCCGGAGCCTTCTCCAGATAACGCCATACCTCGACGAGGTCGCTAGGAATCACTTCCGTGGGCGATATATCCTGAAGATACACTCGAATGCCAGCCGCGGACAGCATGGCCGAGTCGACCAGAGTGGTCACACACTGCCGCGCGTCGTATGACTGCGCCTCCTCCGAGCTGTCAATAATCCGGCCTGTGGACAGAAGCTGGCAGTGAGTACACCAACGATTCCACAATGTATCTGTTGCAGGCAAAGGAAGAAAGGTTTACCAATTAGAGGACGGCAGAGTCCGTGATGAAGCTTTGAAGCGAGGAAAAGTCGTTCTGCAGCCCAACAACGAGTGCGTCAGACACCTTCCGTTCTTCAGCGGCAGCCGTCAAAGCAGCTTTCGCTCGCCCTTCCGCCGAGCTCGCCTCCGCCTTCGCTTCCTTGAGCTCACGCTCTAGATCAGCGATCCGCTTTTTGGCCGTGCTTAAAGCAGTTTGAGCCGCCGTCAGGTCACCCGCCGGGACAAGGCCCCGACAGACCTCTTCCGCCTCGGCTGCAATTGCTTGGAGTCCCTTGTTCGTCTCCTGGACGGCAACAAGTTCCTTCTCCATGCGACACTTTGCTTCAAGCCGATCGGCCGATTCGCGCTGCAGGCCCTGCGCACAAATTAAACCGTTAACAACATCAAAAATCCTAAGTGCCCACCCACTGAAATTCAGCGACTAGGCACTCGGGGACTGGAGATAAAAAATCCTAAGTGCCCACCCGCTGAATTCAGCGACTAGGCACTCGGGGACTGGAGACCAAAAATCCTAAGTGCTCACCCGCTGAAATTCAGCGACTAGGCACTCGGGGACCGGAGATCAAAAATCCTAAGTGCCCACCCGCTGAAATTCAGCGACTAGGCACTCGGGGACTGGACGCTACAAAAACACTAAGAATCCGACCACTGAAATTCAGTGGCCCGATCCTCGGGGACTGGACATACCTGGATGGCTGCGCCCAGCATGTCGTGGAGCTGTAGCGCGTCCACAGACGCAAGCAGGACCAGAGTGTGTCCGCGACGCTGCTCGACCTCCGTCTCGGCGACCCCAGGCATCTGGCTCGTTGGTGCCACGCCACTCGCTGCGGCCGCCTTGGCCATGAAGCGGGGGAAACTCGCAACGGACGCCGCAGCGCCACTAGGAGCCGGCTTGGCCACCCCGGGCGAGGAAACAGCCTCCTTGGTCTTTGAGGCCACTTCCGCCGCAGTCGGGGGATCGATTGGAGCAACTGCCGTGTCATCAGAGACCGTGACGACGTCGTCGCCTTTCGCCCTCTTAGCACTGTTTGCGGGAGCAGCGACTTCGTCAGTTTTCCTCTTCCGCGAGGGGTCCTCCTCGGTGACGACTGGCGGAACCTTGGCCACGGAAGGATGGCCGATCTTTTTAACTCCAGTCCTGTGAAACAACGATATGAGTAAAACTGTCCAATTAAAACGGAAGGCATGCAGATGAACAAGACTTACTTGGCAACTGGTATGAACCGCAGACCCGTGCGGATGCTGGCCGGCTTCTCCATCTCGGGCCCCAACTTCCGACTGAGGCCCATCTCGAACACATCGTGTGCCCAAGACACAGAGGTCCTCTTCGAAGACGAGGCCGCGGCAGGAGCCTCCGTGATGACATCTGCGGGAGCTTTCCTGGGAGGCGAAGCTGCTGCGGCTGGAGCAGCCCCCAACCCAGAGACCGGGGAGAATGGGGGTGGAAGCGATGCCAGAGGTACCTCATCCAGGGGAGCGGCAGCATCCGGTGCTACTGTCGTGCGCGCCGCTTCGCCCTTAACCGAGCTGGTGGCGTCAGAACTAGTCGCAAAACGGGGCGGAGACGTCTGCTTCGCTGGTTTCATCTTCCTCCTCGGCGGATCCTTCACCTCCTTCTTCTTCTTCTTCGATGGCATGGCCTCGCGACGTGAGGTGTGCTCGGGAAGCTCGTCGTCATCGTCATCGTTAGGTTCGAGGCTTCTACTCGCCTCGAGCTCGCGCTGATGTTGCCCGCGAGTCTTGCGAATCGTCGGGGCAGCGTCTTCCACGAGCTCGTCGTCATCATCGTCGTCGTCTTCACCCTCGTCGCTCTCGACGTTGCCTTTGGCGGGAGGCGACTTTCTCCCGTCCTGGACGGACGAGCTCGAGTTCTCGTCGTCTGCGGGTGGGAGCCATCCTTCCACCAGTTGGAACCACAACAATAAGCATGAGACAACGTCAGCACAACCGCGAATGCATCATATCCGACTGTGAATGGTGGTGAAAATGGCGACTTACCATCGGAGCTGGGCTCCTTGCGGTATAGGGGGCGACCCCGGGCTTCGCGTCTAGGTATGCCGCCTGGGTGATCTTCTTCAGGGCCAGGATGTAGTCTTCGAGTTTCCACTCGACGAGGCAGGATTTCGTCGGGTCGTCCTAACCCGTATACTCGTACATATAATGGTCATGGCGGGCCAAAGGAACGAGCCGCCGCCCGAGCCAGCAGTTGTAGAGGTTGATGGTTTGGAGGCCCTTCTTCTTTAGACCGCGGATGGTTTGCAACATTTCGTCGACAACCATCCGCTGATCCAGCGGGAGCTTGCCGAACTGGAGCCAACGCGGTTCGGGCCGGTCGGCGGAGTACCGTGGAAGCGCCACCTCGCCGTCTGGAGTCGACTCGGTGACGTAGAACCAGGATTTCTTCCATTCGTTTGCCGCCTTGGCGGGAAGCATCAGGTCGAAGAACGGCGCCTTTGACTTCAGCTGAAATGTCAGGCCACCCGCAGCTAGCATCGGGCCGCCTGATTCTTCGCGACTGATCCTCCCATGGAACAGATCTTGCCACAAGGGGAAGTAGGGCCTGCATCCCAGATAGCACTCCCAGAACTCCACGAAAATGGCGAGCTGCTCGATGCTATGTGGGCCCAGGTCCGATGGCTGGATCCCGTAGTAGGCGCAGAAATGCCGGAAGAAGAGAGAAGTGGGAAACCCCAGCCCCCGCTCCAGGTGGCTGGTGAAGCAGATGAACTCTCCCTCGCGCAGGTCCGAATTCACTTCTCCGGCCGCGGGGATGCGCCATATGCCGGCGCGCAGGATCCCGGCCTCCTCGAAGGATGCCAGTCGCGCCCTGGTGCACTTGGATCTGCCCCATGGTTCGGTGGAGGGGGCCATTGGTTGGAAGATTCGTGGAGGTCGGGGCTCTCTAGATCGGATGGATCGCGATGCGAGGTGGAAAACAGAGATGGGCGAAATCGGAGGAGAGACGAAGGAGTGTTTCCCCGCTCGCCTATCATTCTCCTTATATAGAGGTTGCTACCCGCCAATTTCGGGAGCCGTTACTACGCGATAATTACGCCAAAAGTTACCGTTGGATTACTCCAACGGCTAGTTTTGACCCCACTTGACGGTCCAACTTCATCCATTCGACTCGTCGCTCTGCGTGACTCGACGACTCGCCGACCAGATGACTACAACAGTGACTGAGTATTCGCCGACCCGATCACTACAACAGTGACTGAGAATTCGCCGACCCGTTCGTCGAACTGCGACCCGATCGGTCGCTGTTATTGCGACTATAATAACTAGTTTTTCCTTTATTCAGGAGTCCGCCACCGATTCGACTGGGCGTCCGCATTGGACCCGTATACACCGACTGCCAGCAAACACCTGCGACCAATCAACGACGGCCTCGGGGACTACTGATGGGGATATGCCTACCGGGGTATGCCTAGCAGGACGTTTCCGACTGGCCTGGGTGCCAGCGAGTGGGCCTACAGGACGGCGACTGGATCTGGATCTGGCGTGGACTCAAGCGACTAGAAGCTGAAGGCCCAGAAGCGTGGATAGGCCTAGTCGGATTAGGTTAAAGGATCGTTGAAACCTTAACTGATTCGGTTGAGATCTGTAAACCCTAGGGAGGTGAGTCTATATAAACCTCCCTAGAGGACGCATAGAGGACACGTTCCATCATACACCCAAGCGACTCGCTGCCTAGCCGTCGAGCTCTCCCCATTGTACTCTCACCATAATACAATCTAGCAGGAGTAGGTCTTTACCCTCCGGGGGGCTGAACCTGGGTAAATCCTTGTGTCTCCGCCCTCATCTCGCACCGCGGATGGCTGGCCGCCTTTGCCCCATGTTCTACTACTTTCTGCCGATTGCAGCATCTTCCGTGGTCATTCCCACGACAATCCTACTAATGTTTATCATATATTAGCTTGCTGTATGGTTTGATGTTTGTATGATTTTATTGATTGGTGTATTGTTTGTTTCCATGTATGTTCTATGACGGCGATAGTTGCGATTGTGTGACGCCGAGAAGAAGGAAGCATCGGGGTTATCCTTATTATTTACATTATTGGTATTCTGGTTATCTAACACTGTCAAGGGACATCTCGCTGGTCACAGGCAAGCCACCACTCCTGAACTCCTGTATTTACCTTCTCCCGTTTATCAGCTGTTTTATACCTTGTTTATAAATTGCATGATTAAAGGCATGTTTTGAATCCAAATAAATAGACGTGAGTAACTTGGCTACTCCAAGTTATGAATCAGTATCCCTTGGACACCTACCCTATTCACACCTACTTTTACCCATTAAAACAAGGCTAAGATGATTAGCATCTTCCCTCTTGGTACCCACGAGTTTTCAACGATAAAACTATTTTGGGTTATACCCTACTACAAAGTTTTCAAAATAAAACCCTTGGAAAGAGGCATCCATTCCAAGCGGAAGTTTTACTAAAATAAGATATGAGGTGGATGAAGAGAAAGTTAAGTAAGAGAAAGGAAGGGATGTTCTAAGCCAATGTCCGGAACAATTTATCCGTGCAACCACATTACCCCAGACGCTGGGGCTTAGCTCGAAGTTTGTGATCTTTAGCCGGGGCTGCTCTTACTCGCTAAGTGGAGAAATCCCCTAAAATCCTTGCTACGTGTAGGGTAAGGCACTGGTGCAACAATTGGGTCTCTCGCGGACGGTATGATTTAGGTATTACGGATGGAAGATTGTCACTATTACTACCGGTCAAACTTAGGTCTGGAGGTAGGGGTCAGTACGGGAGGAAGGACCAGGGTCGTCGTACCCCATACTTGTACCAGAGAGATAAACCCAAAAGGAAAAGCCCTCGTTGCTAGGGATGGACAAATGAAAGGTGTAAGTTTGATTATCCGAGCCCCTGTCTACCGTGTGTATCAGGTCGTGGTTTTATCCCGGTGGATGTATTGATTCTTGTGGGTGAAGTGCACAAACTCTACAGAGTCTAATCTATTCGAATAGCCGTGTCCACGGACAAGGACGGTTGGAATGGCAAGTGCTAGGAGGACCCTTTGGATAAGTTGAGATGAAATAAAGGATGTGATTTGGTCACGAGGAAAGATAAGAACAAGTTTGGTTTTGACTAGTGATGGTCGAAGACGTTTAAAAAGGGTTTTACAACAAAATTGTTTTAAATCTTTTTAACAAGGATGTGGAGATGTCCGGATTTTCAAAAAGGAGGCATATTTTCTAAAAACTATTTTGCAACAAAAATATAGAGATGCCAAGGATTGGTCTTTCAAAAACAACTATAGTGTAGATCTATCTCGCCACAGCCAGATATGCATTATCTTATTACCTTGTCTCGGTGGTTTGCGAGTACATTCAAATTATTCACCGACATTGTCCCTGGCTATTTACTTGGCCAGATTGCAGATGTTAAGAAGTAACAAAGGTGCTGACGTCTATGCGAGCTAGGCCGTCTTCCCAGTCAGTTGCATGTAGGTTAAGGCACAGGCTCTACGCTGAAGACTTCCGCTACTTGTGTTGTAATTTCCATAATGGCCCCTTTGTAAGTTTTGTACTCTTTAATGTAAGGATGACGTAATGATACTAATCGGTTATGCTCACGGCTTAGTGATCATGGGAACGTGAATTGTGTGCATAACGGGTATTCTCGGACCATAAATCCGGGGTGCCACAGACATGGTATCAGAGCCATCCTGACTATAGGAGACCTTAGTTAGCATGGACGTTAGACAGGACCACCCCTATTTCTGAAAACCCCGGTTTTTCGCAAACTATTTCCTCAAAAGCTTTTCAAAAGAATGCTTCTCTCATATTCTATGAATCAGAAAATTTCAAAATGGATTACTCTATATCTCATCCACTTCAAATGTTCCGCTTTCAAAAACAAAGTCCAACTCGGAAACTATGAAGCCAAAGATCCGGAAATGAAGAGACCCCAAGACAGGCAAGACAAAGGAGTTACCAACGAAGATAGACACTACAAGATCGATCCACCAACGGAATCCTCCATCACCTCCGACTAATCAAGTACGACACCGACGACAAAAGACGGTAAGACCGAAGTTATGACCCCTGTAACGTTAGTGCTGAGGAGTATCATCCCTAAAGTAGGATTCCCTTCTATGGCGTGTACTTACCCCCGTAGTACTTGTGGTATGCTCTGTTTTCTTGTCAAGTGCGTGTTTGATGCTTGGTATGTATTGATTGTCTGCCGAGAATCATCCAATACTCTAGTTTGACCACCAAGTTGGTAGATCCCAATACTAACTCTCGCAAACCCCTTAACCAGAAACCTCTCCTCAGCAGGATGGCCACCTATGGAAACCTCGACCACCCTCAAGTAAAGCCCTAAGGTGGAAATACTGCGTCTTTCCACTCAACTCCAACAAACCGTCCACCCTCGACTTCGAGAGTCGTCCGAAGAAAACCAAGCCATGACGCCGTTTAGAAATAACTGTGTACCCAGATAAATCTGCACCTATCTATTTATTCTCACCCCTGAGCTACAAACCCTCCTCTGTGTAGATGGAACCCATTGATGAGACATGGCTAAGCGCATGATTCCCTGTGCTCATATGGGATTCCCTGCAGCTTTGCGGATACACCCAATCTCCCACCTACCACCTCCACAAAGGACTAGAGACCGGACTATATCTGGGTCAAGTGATCATTCAACCAAAGTATAGAGTACCCGGAGAACCCATTCGCGCCACCGGATTCCGTATGCCAACACTAGTGCTGGTCTGCAAATGGCGGCAAGAGAAGCCCTGTTCCGCATTCGGGATGTCCTTCCCGAGATGAGTCAACCTACGACCTTCTTTCTGCCCATCAAAGGAAGCGTGGATTCATCCGGTCAATCCCAAGATCCTCGCTTGACCTACCCTGCCCTCCAGCTGCAAGCCCGTTATAGCTATGCGGGAAATGAGCTTCTCACCGCAGTCATCGATGAATACCGTCGCACCCAGATGGAACTCCACCGTGTGCAAGCTATCCTGGATCGCAAGGAAGCTTTCGAAGTCTAGCACAGGAATCAAGCAATAATCAAGGAACCGGACGAAGCCTCTGGAAGCCGCATCCTCCAAGGAAGAAAGAAGTGTGTCACCGCGCGGCAGTACCTCAAGAGGTTCAAGCCACCCCAAGATATACAAGGATCCTCCACCCACCTCCCTGAAGGCGGCGATGGACCCAAAGAGGATTCTCCTGGATCTTCCGCAAGCGGAAATTAGCCTAGCGTGGTACCGATGGATCGTAGTACCTATGTATCGCCCCAGAACCTGTTTTGTAAAATTCTAAGTGCCTTGTTGCCTTGCGGCACAGACCTATTTTGTAACCCTTAAGTACCTCGGCCACCGACCGTTGTGAACCTGTTAATTGCATGGATGTTATGCAAGTGTGATATCCTTCTTTCCATGTTTTACCCGCAACGTTTCATCGGACCAAAACCCCGTAGTTTTGCTCTAAGGGGGAAAGACTGCGTCTTGCCTGCCCAAAAACCCTCTAGACCCCGGGAGCCGAACACTAGTTAGCGTTAAATGATAACCACCTCTCCAACTTTGAATCATCGACCCTGCAAGAAGAACGACATTCGGCACTCCAGAATCAGAAGGAACTTTAGGAAGATCCTCCCACTCGAAGTCGACCGCCGCAGCCAACACTCCGGTGGATCAAGACCTTGAAGAGAGAAAGGTCGACCGCAAGACGAAAAAAATAAAGAAGACTCAACTCACTGTCCCGCCTCAAGAAGGAAGTACCAAGTCGATGCTAAACCTATCTAGGCTTGTCCTAAGGGGAAAAGATTGCGTCTTTTCCACTTGTTCCAACTAAACCACCCAATCTGAAGACCCTCAGCTCCAACCTGTGACTAACCACGTGGGATCTTTGTAAAGTTTATTAATGCCTAATAAATTCCACTACTGAAATTCTAAGCGGATGTTATCACCCCTACTCTACTCCTCCCTAATCTCGGGACGAGATTATTTTAAGGGGAAAAGGTCAATAACATCCCAATTTTTGCAACCCTGATATAATGTCCAAAAGGCAAAAATCAGGGGGAACAAAAACTTTTTTTTTCAATGTTTGCTTACTTTCTTGCTGGTGCTCAAGAAACTGTTTGTGTATTAGTTGTGTGCTCCCAATCTCAAACCCAGTTTACAAAAGAGATGTCTTGGCTCATCTTTCATATTCTCAAATGTTCTGGCATTTCAAAAACCTGAGCCAAGATGACTTTGACACAACCAAATACCTTACTAGCTTCAATTGCCAAAACTATGGAGACATAGATATACTCTCCTTATGTTTTCAAGACAGAACCTTCAACTACTCTTATCCCTAGGTTTTCCCAAAAACTTTATTAAAACCTTTTCATCTCCATCTTGGTAGAGATACCAAGATGGTACTTATCTTACTTCAAGCAAAACCCCTTTCAACCTACCCATCCTTGCCTCAAGCTAGGCTTGATGGTAACCCTAGTACTAGTTGGATAAGTAATATGATGAATTGCCTTGATCTACTGTCTGATGAATTGCCTTGATCTGTTGTTTGTATTGTTTACTTAGGAACTAGAGTGAGCTAATCTAGTATCTCATCCCTTAGGACCCAATCTAGGATTGTGATCATCAATCTCAAAGCAAGCATCCAAGTCTGGATCTATCCTAAGCCACTCAAGTGATCATCTCATCTCCTGCTTACCTCAATCCAAGGATAACCCTTCTTGATGGTTTCCAACCTAGTGAAGACCCCATATAAGCATGGATACTATCTACTTATCCATTACCTCAACATCATCTCCTTGACCATGAGTTTGGAACCTAGCATCCTCTCAAAATCATCTAGACTTGCATCATCTCCAAGTCTGGATTTCTTATCTAGATTCAATCTTTGGAACTCTACCATTTCCACCCTAGGTGCATTCTTGAGAATGTACCTGAACCATATTTTAGAACCTTAGTAGTACTACCAAAGCCCACTCTTGCCCTCGTATAAGCCATTCTATGTCCCACGCATCCATGATGGTTTTGTAGTCAAGATTATAATCTTTTCTGCAAATCTTATCATCTTGCCTACTTCGGCAGAATCTCACATCTATATGCCACCTCCCCTTGACCAACTCTTTGCTTGGTTATGATCTACTAATCATGTCCTATCAACTCCCACTTCACTTGTTTCCATTGGATCCTTGTGCTTCTTAAACCCACTTGGTTTAAGAGGCTACCTGATGTGTTTGTTATGGCAGCCTTATTTTCAACAAGTTTGAAACATCTTCTAGATCACCTCAAATGCAGCCAAGCCAAACTCTTGCTTCCATGATCATCTATATGACAAGGTCTATCCATCCATATACCCCTTGTACTTAGGTGAGCTCTGAGCTCCCTAATCCAACCATGTTTAGGTGGCATCAGAATAACTAAACCATAGATCCTTCCCCTATCTAGTTTCCATTCTTCCACCACTTCCCTCCAAAACCAAGGTTGATATTGATGCCTCCATCAAGCTTACCCAATATACCTTGTATATAATAACATCCAAAAAATTCTCCCAATTATTTGGATTATTAAATTATTTTATTTCCTATCTTGCAAATTCCTCAAAATCCTTGTCTTTAAAGGCAAGTTTGTTTTTCTCCAAACCACTTTGCCAACTCAATGTATATTTGAGTTCTCCATATCATATCCCATCTTTACAACTCAAAAATAAATATTTTTGAGATCCTTTATCATTTCATTTTGCCCTTTTTCTTAAATGGCAGAAACAAGAAATAAGTCCCTAAAAATACTTTTCCACCTCAATAAATCCCAATAAAATTCTCCAATATGTGTTATGGTATTTAGGACCATATCACATCAAAAACCAAGCTTGTCCAATATAAAAATATCAGTTTTCTTCCATAATCTACTTCAGCACCTTTTGAAGAAGTGTAGTTAAATGGGATTATATCATTAGAAAAATCTCATTAAAATCATGAAGTGATTATTTGACCTATACCACCTACCAGTACCATTTCCACACTTTTCTCAATGCAACATTTTCAAATTTCTTCACAATCCCTCATTTGAATTTTTTTGCCAAACCAACCAAACTTGGTTCAATCAAAACCTAAACAAGCTCCAACCTTGTCATGCACTACACCACAGCCACGCCTACACTATCTGGTTATGTACTAAAGTACCACCTACTACAGCCACCCCTCCTTTTGTCCCTTGTGCTTGTTTGAGAGGAGAGACAAAGGCCATGTCTTGTCCAAAGCAACATTCAAAACCTTTCAGCACCACCCCCACCCTCTCTCTGTCCCTAACCCAACCAGGGCTCCCTCTCTCTCCTCCCCACCGCCCCTGCTGACCAATAGATGGCTACCTCCCTCCCTCCAAGCTCTCCCAATGGAATTAGACCACCATACAACCTCTTCTTTGGTTAATAAGACAAGAGGCCAGAGCACACCTCCCCTTCCCTATCATTTCTCCCCCAACCCACCAGAGAGCCTCCCCAGAGCTCCCCCTCTCCCTCCTTCTCTCTCCTCTGGCTGCAGGAGCAAGAAGTGGCCATTTTTAGAGCTCTCAAGCTCGTGCTCGTTTCCACCCACCCCTAACTCCTCCACTCCTACCAAGACACCCCTATGCAGTAGTATTACTCTCCCCCAAAAGCCCCTGGATCCTTTCACCCTCTATAGCTCGGGACCAAGAGAACATCATCTTCGGTGCTCAAAATTGCATGCAAGCGAGCAGCTCGCCTCGACCCTCCCCTCCTCTGTTATTTGCAGTACATGTTCTTACCTTGTGAAGATCTATCAATCCCCGCTATTTTCTGGCCCAGGACTACCCCAAGCGAACCCCCCCCCCCCCGACGAGATCCGGAAAGGCCATCACCATCATCTTCGCGTGAGGATCATCCCGGGGCCAAAAAGGGCGTTGCCAACCATCACCAGACTTCCTGGAGTGAGCCGCATCGCCCTGGCTCATCTCCGGCACCTGAGAAGCACCCTGGTGAGCTACCCTGACCTCCCCGTTCGCCCTAGGGTTTTGCCGCGGTGGCCCCTGTCCTGAGGTTGAAGACCAGCGCCAGCCATAAATCCCCCATAGATCTTATGGCCTACGACCACGGTACCCCTTCGGCCTCTCACTCGCTGACCAGCGGGCCCCGACCGGGTAGATCCAAATTTTTGCCTCCCGCGTGTGGTGACTCTGGGTGGGCCGAATTGCTCCTACGCAGCCCATTCTCAGATAGATCTAGCCCAGAACCTCCCTCCCTTTTATCTATTTTCTCTAGATATCGAAAGTATCAGTTTAGTTTAAATCCAAATGAAAATGCAAAACCACTTAAAATATTCAGATCCCATTTTTCTTAGGTACCTGTATGTCTTTACAAACCTGCAGACTTGGTACTGGACCAAAATAATGTTCGAAATAAAGATGATAAATCTTTTATCAAGATATGTCCATATCACTAATTATTTTCTCCAGAAAGTTTTACAAAACCAATTGAAGTCAAACCAACTTGTTCTGAAAGGCATAATCCACACATTTCATATCCCACTGACCCCATCCTATTTTTCTTCCTAGATTTCAGTTGGCAAAAATAACAAAAACAAGCCTTTTCTAACTTTAGGAAATTCCCTAGGTCAAACCATATGATGTTTGGACCTAATTCTATCTTACCATGAAAAGACATACCCCTGTCTTTCATAATCTAGCAGCTCATATTTTTATGTGTCTCTGTTGTATTTTGGTGAATTAAACGCTTTGGTGCATGGTTTATTCACTAGCAAAATTCCTACAATAGCTATATAACTCCAAAAATGTTGATTCCAATTTCTGCAGAAAGGTATTTTCATCACCTAAGATGTGTGTTTGGAATCCACTAAAAAGCGTCTGTAAAATAAATCTGATGACAAAGACAAATCTTGTCCAGTATTGCCTTTGGGGATTTCTCAAGGGCATTGTGTTAAATGTTTTGAGGTGATTCCAACTCATCTTGATTCAGTACACCACATACTACTGAATCACCCAAGGAAATAATTTTTAAAACTCCAGAGAAGGTCTGGTGAATTATTTCCTAAAACTAGAGCTTTAATCACTATAAAATCCATTATAAATCAAGGAAAATTGATAAAATAGTGAAACCACTTTTGTTGGCTTCATTTTATCAATACCTATCTGATGGTATCATTTTTATACAATGTTATCATACAGATCAAGCCCTTGGTCAAAAACCTCTCCTAGTTAGTTCCTACTAGAAAAAAAAAGGCTTTCTACCTAGGGATCGTAAAAACAACGATTTTTCCCTAGACTCTAAATCAAAAGGGAGCCTTTCTCCCTAATATCTCCAAGTCTCCTCCCCATCCCATCCAATCCAACCCCCAACATCCTACTGATGTTTATCATGTATTTATCCTTAGCTTGCTGTATGGTTTGATGTTTGTATGCTTGTATTGATTGGTGTATTGTTTGTTTGCATGTATGTTTGATAACAACGATGGTTAGGATTGTGTGACACCGAGAAGAAGGAAGCATCGGGGTTATCCTTATTATTGACATTATTGGTATTCTGGTTATCTAACACCATCAAGGGAAATCTCGCTAGTCATAGGCAGGCCACCACTCCTGAACTCATGTATTTAACTACTCCCATTTATAAAATGTTTTATACCTTGTTTATGAATTGCATGATTAAAGGCATGTTTTGAATCCAAATAAACAGACGTGAGTAACTTGGATCCTCCAAGTTATGAATGAGTGTCCCTTGGACACCTACCCTATTCACACCTACTTTTACCCCTTAGAACGAGGCTAAGATGATTAGCATCTTCCCTCTTGGAACCCACGAGTTTTCAATGATAAAACTATTTTGGGTTATACCCTACTACAAAGTTGTCAAAATAAAACCCTTGGAAAGAGGCATCCTTTCCAAGCAGAAGTTTTCCTAAAAGAAGATATGAGGTGGATGAAGAGAAATTTAAGTAACAGAAAGGAAGCGATGTTCTAAGACAATGTCCAGAATAATTTATCCGTGCAACCACATTACCCCAAACGCCGTGGCTTAGCTCATAGTTTGTGATCTGTAGCCGGGGCTGCTCTTACTCGCTAAGTTGAGAAATCCCCTGAAATCCGGGCTACCTGTAGGGTAAGGCACTGGTGCAACAATTGGGTCTCTTACAGACGGTATGCTTTTAGGTAGTATGGATGGAAGATTGTCACTATTGCTACCGGTCAGACTTCGGTCTGGAGGTAGGGGTCAGTACGGGAGGAAGGACTAGGGTCATCGTACCCCATACTCGTACCAGAGAGATAAACCCAAAAGGAAAAGCCGTTGTTGCTAGTGACGGACAAATGAAAGGTGTAAGTTTGATTATCCGATCCCCTGTCTACCGTGTGTAGCAGGCCGTGGTTTTATCCCGGCGGATGTATTGATTCTTGTGGGTAAAGTGCACAAACTCTGCAGAGTCTAATCTATTCGAATAGCCGTGTCCACGGACAAGGAAGGTTGGAATGGCAAGTGCTAGGAGGACCCTTCGGATAAGTTGAGATGAAATAAAGGATGTGATTTGGTCACGAGGAAAGATAACAACAAGTTTGGTTTTGACCAGTGATGGTCGAAGACGTTTAAAAAGGGTTTTACAACAAAACTATTTTAAATCTTTTTAACAAGGATGTGGAGATGTCCGGATTTTCAAAAAGGAGGCATATTTTCTAAAACTCTTTTGCATCAAAAATATAGAGATGCCAAGGATTAGTCTTTCAAAAACAACTATAGTGTAGAGCTATCTCGCCACAGCCAGATATGCATTATCTTATTACCTTGTCTCGGTGGTTTGCGAGTACATTCAAAGTATTCACCGGCATTGTCCCTAGCTATTTACTTGGCCAGATTGCAGATGTTAAGAAGGAACGAAGGTGCTGACGTCTATGCGAGCTAGGCCGTCTTCCCAGTCAGTTGCCTATAGGTTAAGGCACTGGCTCTGCGCTGAAGACTTCCGCTACTTGTGTTTTAATTGCCATAATGGCCCCTTTGTAAGTTTTGTACTCATTAATGTAAGGATGATGTAATGATACTAGTTGGTTATGATCACGGCTCACTGATCATGGGAACGTCAATTGTATGCATAACGGGTATTCTCGGACCGTAAATCCGCGGTGCCACATTTCCTGCTCCATACCACTGTTACCTTCTGCTCCTCGTTGGAATCGACACTCCTATTTATCGAAAGTACTACGATACACCCCCTATAATTGTGGGTCATCAAGACTATTTGCTGGCGCCGTTGCCGAGGAGTGAAGCGCTATTGAAGAGTAGAACTGGTAAGGGAAACTTTTACTGTGAGTATTGCTTTTGTTACTATTTGTTACTTTGTTTCCAATATGGATAACCCACTTGGTTTTATGTTTGGGGAAACTATTACCACTGCTAGGGTAGTAGATGAACCACCTCCTGTTGAGATAGATCCTTTTAAGATACTTACAAGTATTGTTCATCTTGTTATGGATAATTATTATTTTGGGGATGGAAATGTCCATCCTGGTGATCATTTTTTTTATCCATGAATTATGCAAGTTGTTTAAGTGTGCAGGTATCACAACTAAACAGGTGAAGAAGAAGTTACTCTCCATATCCTTCAAAGGGAGAGCTGAAGAATGGTATAAGCTGCTGAATAATGGACAATCCATGGAATGGGAGGAGATGACATCTCTCTTTTACTCTAAGTTCTATCCTCCCAATGAAATTCATAAGGATAGAAATCTTATATATAACTTTTAGCCGCTTGATGGAGAGAGTACAGCTCAAGCTTGGGGGAGATTGAAGTTACTAATGCTTAAATGTCCTATTCATGAACTCCCTAATAATATTATTCTCAATAACTTTTATGCTAGGCTTCCTCTTCATGATAAAGATTTACTAGATGCTTCTTGTGCTGGATCATTCACACGTATGAAGGAAGAAGCTAGATGGGATCTCTTAGACCGTATTCAAGATAACACTGAAGCTTGGGAGAATGACAAAGGAAGAAAGTCAGGTATGAACTATGATTATGAATGCATTAAATCTTTTATGGGAACTGATGACTTCCGTGATATTAGTAATGAGTTTGGCCTTTATACCCAAGTTCTTGCAAAAAAATTTAATGCCTCTGCCTCTTATATTGAACTTCCCAAGAAAGAGTGGGACAAGTACCACGCTCCTTATAAAGACACTGTCACCCATGTTCCTGCTAGTACAGAGGTTTGTACTGTTGATCCTATTTTGCCTGAACCTTATATTGAGAAAACTCCTTTTCCTTCCAAGGTAAGGGAGAATTCTATTATGGCTAATGTGGTTAGCAAAAGCACAAAGAAAACTGTAGGGTCCGATGAGGTTATTGATATTGAGCATGTGGTAGCTATTGTGAAAGATCTTGTCACTATAAATATAGAGGATGAGCATATTGTCTTCTGTGAAGACGCTACTAATATTGTTTCTCATCCTAAGAAAGTTAGAAAAGCTAGTTTCCCTATGCTTCTGTTAAAATTGGTAGTCATAGCTACTATGGTTTAGTGATATTGGTGCTAGTTCTAGTGCTATTCTTTATGAGCTTTACATGGAAATTAAGCATGAGATTGGTCCTTGTCAGCTTGAGGACATTGATGTGGTTATTCACCTTGCTAATAGAGAGCCAGTTTGCCCCATTGGTATTATAAGAGATGTGGAGGTCCTTTGTGGTAAGATTAAATATCCTGCTGATTTTCTAGTACTTGGTAAAGAAGCTAGTAAAACCTATCCTATCATCTTTGGTAGACCCTTCCTTAATACTTGTGGGGATATCATAGATTGTAGGAAGGAAAAAAGTTTTGACTAAGTTTGCTGGAGAATCTTATGAGTTTAATTTTTCCAAATTTGCCAAATCTCCTTATGAAAATGAACTACCATATGAGGATTTCAGTGTTAAACAACTGTCTGCTATTTCTCTTGCTCCTAATAATGCTTTGCAGCAGTTCATGGAAGACCATGAAAGTGGTGTTTTCATGAAGGAAAGAAATGAGATTGACGAAGTTTTCCTTCGTCAGCCGGAACAGCTTAAGCATAATCTACCTATGGATGATTTGGGTACCACACTACCACCTAAAGGGGATCCTGTTTTCGAATTAAAACCTTTACCTGATGATCTTAAATATGCTTATCTTGATGATAAGAAAATATATCCTGTTATTATTCATTCTAAACTTTCAGGGAAGGAAGAAGAAAGGTTATTGGAAGTATTGAAGAAGCACCGAGGAGCTATGGGTTATACTCTTGATGATTTAAAAGGAATTTCTCCTACTATATGTCAGCATGCTATTAATATTGAGACTGATGCAAAACTAGTTGTTTAGCACCAACGCTGTCTAAATCCTAAGATGAAGGATGTGGTAAGAAATGAGGTATTAAAACTCCTTGATGCTGGTATTATTTATCCTATTGCTGATAGTCAATGGGTTAGCCCTGTTCATTATGCTCCCAAGAAAGGGGGAATAATTGTTGTTCCTAATGAGGATAATGAGCTTATACCCCAAAGAGTAGTGGTTGGGTATAGAATGTGCATTTATTTTATAAATATTAATAAAGTTACTAGGAAAGATCATTATCCTTTGCCCTTTATTCATCCAATGCTTGAGAGGTTGTCCAAAAAGACTCACTTTTGCTTTCTTGATGGTTATTCAGGGTTTTCTCAAATTGTTGTGAAAGCACAGGACCAAGAGAAAACCACTTTCACTTGTCCTTATGTTACTTATGATTATAGGCGTATTCCTTTTGGTGTGTAATGCTCCTGCTACCTTTCAGAGATGTATGTCTGCTATCTTTCATGGTTTTTGGGAAGAAATTGTGGAGGTTTTCATGGACGATTTTTTCGTCTATGGAACTTCTTTCGATAACTGTTTGCACAACCTTGATAAAGTTTTGCAGATATGTGAAGAAACCAACTTTGTTCTTAAATAGGAGAAATTCCATTTCATGGTTAATGAAGGAATTGTTCTTGGACACAAGATCTCTGAAAGAGGCATTGAAGTTGATAGAGCCAAAATTGAAGCAATTGAGAAGATGCCTTGTCCTAGAGATATCAAAGGTATTCGTAGTATTCTTGGTCATGCTGGTTTCTATAGGAGGTTTATTAAAGATTTCTCCAAAATTTCAAAGACCCTTACTAATCTTCTTCAAAAAGATGTACCTTTTGTTTTTGATGATGATTGTAAGGAAGCTTTTGAAACTTTAAAGAAAGCTTTGACAACTGCTCCTATTGTCCAACCACCTGATTGGAGTTTACCTTTTGAAATTATGTGTGATGCTAGTGACTTTGTTGTGGGTGCTATCCTTGGACAACGTGTTGACAAGAAGCTGAATGTTATTCATTATGCTAGCAAAACCCTGGATGCTGCTCAAAAGAATTATGCTACTACTGAAAAAGAGTTCTTAGCTGTAATATTTTCTTGTGATAAGTTTAGACCTTATATTGTTGATTGTAAGGTTACTATTCATACTGATCATGCAGCTATTAAGTACCTTATGACAAAGAAGGACGCTAATCCTAGGCTTATAAGGTGGGTGTTTATTTTGCAAGAGTTTGATCTACATATTGTGGATAGGAAAGGTGTTGATAATCCTGTTGCTGATAATTTATCTTGTTTGGAGAAAATTTCTTTTAACCCTTTGCACGTTAATGATAGTTTTCCAAATGAGCAGTTAGCTGCAATAAGGGTAAGTCCACATGAGAGTCCTTGGTATGCTGATTATGCTAATTTTATTGTTTCCAAGTATTTGCCTCCAACCTTTACAGCTCAGCAAATAAGGAAATTCTTTTACAATCTAAGGCATTATTTTTGGGATGACCCACACTTATATAAACAAGGAGTAGATGGTATTATGCGAAGATGTGTTCTAGAATTTGAACAACAAGAGATATTGGGAAAATGTCATGGCAGTGCTTATGGAGGACATCATGTTGGGGATAGGACCGCACAAAATGTTTTACACTCTGGATTTTATTGGCCTACTCTTCTTAAAGATGCAAGGAAGTTTGTCTTATCATGTCATGAATGCCAACGAGTAGGTAACATCTATAGATGTAATGAAATGCCTATGAATTATTCTCTTGTTATTGAACCTTTTGATTGTTGGGGATTTGACTTTATGGGGCCTTTTCCTCCTTCAAAGGGTGCTGATGGACGTTACCTCTTTGAAAATGCTTAAAGATGTCATTTTTCCTAGGTTTGGTGTACCTAGATATCTAATGACTGATGGAGGCTCTCAATTTTTTCATGGGGTTTTTAGAAAAAATCTCGCTAAGTATGATGTAAACCACATAATTGCTTCATCTTATCACCCCCAAACTAGTGGGCAAGTAGAACTTTCCAATAGGGGAAATTAAAGCTATCTTGTAGAAAACTGTCAATAGATCTAGGAAAAATTGGGCTAAAAAGTTGAATGACGCTTTGTGGGCTTATTGAACTGCTTATAAAAATCCTATGGGGATGTCTCCTTACAAAATGGTCTATGGGAAAGCTTGTAACTTGCCTTTATAATTAGAACACAAAGCTTATTGGGCAGTGAAAGAGTTGAATAGAGATTTTAGATTTGCTGGTGAGAAATGACAGCTTGATTTAAGTAATCTAGATGAGTGGAGAGGGGAAGCTTATAAAAATGCTAGGCTCTTTAAGGAAAAAGTAAAAATCTGGCACGATAGGAGAATTCTCAAAAGGGAGTTCCATGTTGGTGAGAAAGTTCTTTTCTATAGGTCTCGTCTCAGATTTTTTGCAGGGAAACTACTCTCCAAATGGGAAGGACCGTTTGTTATCAAGGAAGTGTGCCATTCAGGTGCCATCAAAATTTCTTCTCTACAGGATGACACAACATAGGTGGTTAATGGTCAAACACTAAAACATTATATTTTTGGAGATTCTTACAATGAAGATGTGGATGTCATTCAAATGGTGACTCCAGAAGAATTTATGAAGAACCAAACACCAGAAACTGCAGAGTTCGTCTTTGAATAGGTAAAAGTGGTGAAAACAAAAGGTTCATGAAACTCTAATCTTTTTATATTTTTGACGTTTTTAATACATAAGGGAAGTTATGAGACAAAACTGAAGAGGAAACGGAGCCCGGGGTGGACAAACCCACCCCAGGCGCAGGCCCAGCCTGGCCACGCTTGAGGGGGGTGTCTCCCCCTCGAACTCCGTATCCACCTCGTTTCCATGTCAAAACCTTCCTTATGCATTGAAACTTCGTAATATATAACCCCCCGGGTTCCCGAGGTTCTTGCACAGTGTTCTCGTCGTGTTTTCGTTTCGATCTTTTTCTGTTAGGAAAATTCTCAGATTTGGAACCTCAGTGTCTTCCTCTCGATCACCCACGGAGGGTTCCTCTGCGGACATGCTCAACCCATACATGTATGAGTTGAGGATTCATCCCAAAGAGTTGATCCTCAAGGAAGGGAAGGTACAGATGAAAGAACTTCAAGGCCCTAAAGGAGAAGGCAGTCTAGAAGACAGGATGGAAGCATTGGAACAGGAAGTTTTCAGGTACAAGAAGATGGTAGAACGCGAAGTGGATGTTATTCAAAAGATAAGTTCAGAACTCATCACCAAGCACGAGGAAGAAGTAGATGAGCTCCGAGAACAAAACTTTTCACTCCGACAGACCACCAACCAATTACAAGCACATCTCTATGACATACAGAACCAAAACTATGAGTATGAGGCTAGATTTGAACTCATAAGATCTGCTGCTAGTTTCAGGATTGCAGAGACAAGGACATCCTTTTTGGATGGGTAACCATTGCCTTGGAAGTTTGATGATGACAAGGCAACATCACCACCACCAAGGCACTAATTCATCATCAGGTTTGGCATCCCCTTGGCTTGTTCCAAGCTTCGGGTAGTGCCGCGGTATCACCACCATTATCTTATATCTTTTACCTTTTTAGTGGATTCATATCTGTGGTAGAGGGGTTATCTTATAGTTTGGTTTGCATCAGGAAGTATCTCTCCTTTAGTTGATTATCTATGTATCCATTGGTGTGAGTGCATTTATTGGAATATTAATGAGAAGTCTCATATTTTACTTTTTGCACTTCTTATTTTAGTTTGCAATCTCTATTATATGGTGGATCTTGTTGATCAATATTGGCACCACTTTGGGATCATCAAGTGGATCTAAATTGGTTTTGGCAAACCGAGTTCTGGTCAGTAGCATTACTATGAAAGAGAAAAAGAAAGAAAAAGCTTACAGGTATTTTGTATTATTTGTTTTCTTTCTTGTTGGATCATAAGCTTAATATTCTTTATTTAAGATTCTTTTGTGTCTTAAAGGAAGATTGCATGTTTGGCTTTATTACTTGTATGTTTGCTTGTTTCTTTCAACTCTCTTTCTTTCTACCCAGCCTTGCTAGCCAAAAACCTGTTTCGAGAAGGCATACTTCTCATGTTTCCAAAACCCTTTGTACCAAAAAACCTTTGCCACTTGTGTCCACCATATCTACCTAGTAGATTTTGCTATTCCTAGCAAATTTACAAGCTTCATCTACCCTTCGAATTAAAAAAGTATTTTTTATGTGAAAACTAGTTAGTAAAGCTCTCACGAACTTGATGGCACACTTTATTTCTTTGCCTCTAATAGACTTCAACAATTGTGAACATCGAAGTTGTATATGATTGCATCTATACGTTGGAATTAGTAGAACCGTGCTATCACAGGGAACGTTTTCAACATTGCACTTGTACTCTATACACAGTTGATATCATGCTCTTTTGTCTATGGATGTCAACGATGTGAAATAAAGAGGGAACTTGTAAGTCCATGGCGTTTGTATCTTGTGTTAGAGAAATGCCTGGGCCGCTAGCCTAAGCCATGCTTAATCATGGTGGAAACTTGAAGCATCACCACAGTGAGCTATCTATGAAGCATCCTCAATAAAAAGCTATGCATATGGTAAATAAAAATATTGCTGAGATGCTTGTTGTCTACTTACCTTATCATTTTGGTTATGGGAAAGCTCTTGTACCATGTGCAAGGGCTACCCCGTTGGTGGTTCTCAATTATATGCAAATACTTACAATGACAAGAACTTACCTGGACCCAAAGTTTAGTTTGCATGAGGAGTGGCCCTCATATTCAAGGGACATGAGATTGCCAACTTATATTTTGTGAAGCATATACTCCATCTTTGTTCACTTTAAACTTAATCATCTCAAGATGCTTATGATAGGGGCAATGAGGGATAAAAGCTAGTAAGTACCATAATCTTTTGGAAGCTCTTTATGACTTGTAATCCATGCTACCCTCTAAGAAGGGACCTTTCTCCTAGTTACCAGTTGAGTCAGTAAACCTACTTCCTCTCTATCTCCAGCAAGCATTTGAGTTGTCGTGTTTCAAGCATTCATATGGTGATTTATTCAATCATGTTCTTTATCTTCCTTGTTTGCACAAGACTCTTATCTATTGAGTATTACTTTGAAAGCCTTCTCTTGTAAAAAACCTTTTGAGCAAAGAGTGCTCCTATTTTGAAACTTCTGCAAAAAGCTTTTGTGAAACTGTTTGCTAGGTGTTCTCTGACCAAGAACAAGTTTGCTAATTCCAATTATGATTTATCTTTATGCATCTATATTATGACTGCTGTACTTGGTTGCAAGCTAAGTTATATAATGGTGAGTTGCTTTCTTCTGTGAGTTGTGCAACGGTAAGTGTGATGCTTCTTGTTCATATTCTTTTATCGACACTTCACTCCATAAACCTGTGGACATGTTTACTGAGCTTAGTATTCGCTTGGGGACAAGCGAAGTCTAAGCTTGGGGGAGTTGATACGCCCAATTTGCATCACCTCTATTCATTGATGCTTACCTTATTATGAGGTATTACTTATGGCTTTTTCATTTGTTTATGCATGTTGGATGATTCTTGGATGATGGACTGCCGGAGTCTAGATTCTGATGGAAAAGAAGGCGTTTTGGTGCAATTTTGCAAAGATCAGAAAAATACCATAAAAATATGGAAACATATTATTTTACCAGAAGAATGAGGGAGCCAGAAGGAGGTACGGAGAAGGGCCTTAGGGGGCCCACACCCCCCTAGGCGCGGGCCCACCTAACCCCGTGCCTAGGGCAGGTGTGGCCCACCTGCCCGGCTCCCGACTCCGCCCCTTCGCCTATATCTTCCATACGGAACCCTAAGCCTCAGGGAGCGACCACAGATAGATTTTCACCGCCTCTGAGGGCGGAAAACACCGAGAGAGAAAGATCTCTCCGATAGACAGATTTCTGGTGGGGGAATTCCTTCCCGTAGAGGGGAGACCGTCGCCATCAACACCGTCATCAAGCTAGGCTTCATCGGATCATCATCATCATCCACACCATCATCTCCACCAGCACCATCATCACCACTCCGTCCCGCTGTAACAATTGAGTTGGATATTGCTTTAGTTCTTAGGGGAAACTTTCCCGTTGTTGATTACTATTGTAGTTGATGCTTGTGAGTGGAACCATTGGATTATTGTTTATGTTTAGATTTTTATCCATGATCATATCATCCTTGATCTTGATCCATATGATGTCTTGTGAGTAGTTCGTCTAGTTCTTGAGGTCATGGGAGAAGTCATGTTGTTATTAGTGAATCTATGATGAGTTATTATTCAATGGTTTAGTATTTAAGTTGTGGTGCTATTATTCTAGTGGTGTCATGTGAACGTCGAATACATGACACTTCACAATTTATGGGCCTAGGGGAATGCATTGTGTATTTGGCTACTAATCGTGGGGTTGCCGGAGTGACAAAAACCTGAACCCCCGTTAGGACACCTTTGCACAAGGGAGTGTAGGATCTCAGAGTTTAAGGATGTGGTTCGATTTATATCTTAATTAATTTACTGTAGTTACGGATATTTGCAGGGGTTTAATCACAAGTATGTATTAGTCCTAGGAAGGGCGGTATGTTAGCACAGGTTCACCCACACAACACTTACAAACACCAAATAAGAGTACTCAGCTATTTGAAGCGAAAGAACTCGACAAAATTCCCATGTGTCCTCGAGAACATTTGGTCCTTATAAGTATTTCCACCGTCTTGTCCTTTGCTAAGAAAGGATTGGGCCACTTGCTCCGTTTGTTCGTTACCTTCATTAATTGCTCCTTGTTTTGTTGCCTTGTCAGAAAACCACTAAAAATCCTTTTGCTAAGTAATCACAGTGATTTCCTGCTCCATACCACTGTTCAGCACCTTCTGCTCCTTGTTGGGATCGACACTCCTATTTATCAAAAGTAATACGATACACCCCCTATACTTGTGGGTCATCAAGATACTTTGGTTTTTCCCAAATAATTGTTCATCCTGATGACCAACATAAAACAACTTTCATTAGTCCTTATGGTTTACATGCTTACCGATGCATGCCTTTTTGTTTATGTAATGCTCCAACTACTTTTCAAAGATGCATGACTGCTATTTTTTAAGATTTTATAGAACTAATAATGGAAGTATTTATGGTTGACTTTTTTGTCTATGGAACTTCGTTTACTAGTTGCTTGGATAATGTTAAAGGGTTTTGTAGCGTTGCGAAGAAACCAACCTCGTTCTAAACTGGGAGAAGTGCCATTTCATGGTCAAACAAGGTATAGTCCTTGGACATATGGTATCAGTTAAGGGTAGTGAAGTAGAAAGGTCTAAGGTCAAAGCAATATAGAGAATGCCACAACCAAGGGATATCAAAGGTATAAGAAGTTTTCTTGGTCATGTGGGTTTTTATAGACGGTTCATTAGGGATTTCTAAACCTTTAACTAACCTTTTGCAAAAGGAAGTAAGATTTAATTTTGATGATAAATGCCTTATTACCTTTGATAAACTTAAATATGCTTTATGCCATGCTCCCATCATTAAACCACCTATATGGAATATGACTTTTGATTTAATATGTGAAGCTAGTGATGCTGCTGTAGGAGTAACTCTAGGACAACACATAGATCGCCGATTTAATACCATACATCATGCTAGTAGAACTCTTAATAGTTCTCAAAAGAATTATCCTAAGAAAGAAAGTGAACTTTTTGCTGTATATTTCTCTTACGATACATTTTGTTCTTATATAGCTAATGCAAAAGTAAGAGTTTATACAGATCATGATGGTTTAAAAGAACTCCTTGAGAGAAAAAATCATAAGCCAAGACTGATCCGTTGGATCCTGTTACTTCAAGATTTTGAGTTGCAGATTATGCAGAGGCAAGAAATAAAGATACTGCATGCATTAACAATATTTTCCCAACAAGGTACCAATCTTATTCAGAGGAACTTTAGTCCTGATGATTTTCGTTTACGAGAATTATTAGATGAACTAAGGTCAATTCCTCCAAAAGAGAAGAAGTCCTTGTTGTTGGAGGAGTTTTTCATCCCCAACTAAACAAAAGGTGAGTGCAAGGTAAGTTTTATTTTTCTAAATAAGTGATTTGTCTTCACAATTTTTACTTCTGAAATTTTTTTGAATTCCTCTTGTTTTTCTAAAGTTTTGGAGGGGTTTTACAAACTATACGGCCGCAACTATACGATGAGAGAAAAATATCCCGTCGTATAGTTGGTTGTTAAACGTACTGATGGGGATATGCCTACCGGGGTATACCCAGCAGGACGTTTCCTACTGGCCCAAGTGTCAGCGAGTGGGCCTGCAGGACGACAACTGGATCAAGACTTGGCGTGGACTCAAGCGACTGGAAGCTGAAGGCCCAGAAGCGTAGCTAGGCCCAGTCGGACTAGGTCATAGAATCTCCAAATCCTTGACTAATTCGATTGTGATCTGTAAACCCTAGCGAGGTGAGTCTATATAAACCTCCCTAGAGGACGCATAGAGGATACGTCCCATCATACACCCAAGAGACTCGCCGCCTAGCCGTCGAGCATGCCCCATTGTACTCTCATCATAATACAATCTAGCAGGAGTAGGTCTTTACCCTCCGGGGGGCCGAACCTGGGTAAACCCTTGTGTCTCAGCCCTCATCTCGCACCACAGATGGCTGGCCGCCCTTGCCCCATGTTCTACTACTCGCTGCTGATTGCAGCATCTGCCGTGGTCATTCCCACGACAGTGGCGCCCACCGTGGGGCCTGGCCGGTCAGGCCGGTGTTCCGCGGTGAGATCCAATCTGCCCATCAACGAGTCAATCGCCACCGGCCGCATGATCGCGATCATCGAGATGCTCCAGATCTTGCCGAGCAGCTACGTCCCGACGGCGCGACCCGTCACGCATAGCGTAATCCTGCCGGTCGGCACGATCAGCCTCTTCGTCGGTCTCACCAACGTCATCGTCTCGGAGGACTCGGCTCGCATCCGCGAGTCGCTGCCACGCGACCGGCTCTCTGACAGTCAGGTCCGCACGATTCACCACCTCGCCTCTGAGTACGACTCGGCCCACAGCAACGTGGCTGAAACCACCGCGGCCGCGGACGACGTGGCCCTCAACGACGACGCCGATTCGACGACCCCAGCGTCACTCGCCGGATCCATCACCGCCGCGTCACCCGCGGGCTCCATCACCCAAGTCTCCAACGTCGGAGACTTCGAGGATCCCTCCATCCTTGGGATCTTTGACTTCGACTCCGGGTCAGAGAATTCCGTCGATCTCCACAATGGAACCGGTCGCCACGCCGTGACCTACATGGCGACCGGCGCCGCCCCGCCGGAAGACCCCTTCTCCACGCCGCGACCTACATGGCGACCGGCGCCGCCCCACAGGAAGACCCCTTCTCCATGGAGGTCGAGGAACTCCGCCTAAAGCTGGCGGAGGCAGTCCGCAAGGAACAAGCCGAGCATGAAAAATTACGCCTCGATCAGGTGACAGCGCAGGAGCTGTCGCGCTACCACCAACTCCGAATCAGATCGCTCCTGAACCCCACCGTCCAGGGGCGCGCCCTGAATTTCGACAACGAAAACGACCCGGCCCGCGCGGCCGAGCGCGCGATCTGTGAGAACACGCCGCTGGGAGGAAGAACTCGGCCCCCACCAGGGGAAACGGCCAATGGCGCTCCACCACCACCCAACCGTGCACCCCCCAGGGACCAGCTAAGGATCGTGGTCTCCTCACGAGAGCGAGACGCGAACGACCTCCCGCTGTTCTCCACCCCAATGGACAACCTCGTCGTTGGCCGAGCAGCAGTCGAAAACATTGCAGCCACCGGGGAAGGTGCCCTGCAGATCCAGTACGCCAGGGCCCTGCTCGCGAAAGCGGTCGAGCAACAAAACACAGGCGCCGACTCACAAGGTCGAATGTACTCGCGTTCATCAGGCAGCAGAGCGGCCTCGAGCGGTTTCCCCATGGAGGCGAACACTCTCAACTGCCTGCCACCCAAACCCCTACAGCTTCAACACCGACCCGCGAACGCGGCACTCTCCACCAACGACCCGCGGCCGGCGAACAACTTCGTCGCTGCCAACGGACAGCCCGTCGACGCCTGCACCCACATCATCAACAACCAGAGCTGGCGCGCACGCCAGCCTGACGACCTGCGGCAAACCCTCACCAACCGTCGCGACGGCGAGACGAGGGGATCGCTAATCCGAATCGGACCCCAGTGCTTAGGACCAATGATCCAAGGCGAAAGATACCCGGCGAACTTCAAAGCACCGAAGGAAATAGAGAAGTACGACCCCTCGTACGATCCCTCCGTGTGGCTGGATACATACCTCATGGCGATGGGGATCGCCGGACACACCGATCTACTAGCCGCACGTTACCTCCCTCTGAGGATGGAGGGGGCGTGCAGCAGTGGATTAACACCCTCCCCGCGAATAGCATAGACTCCTGGGAGGAGATGCGCGATGCCTTCATCAGGCACTTCGAGGGTTCATACACCCGCGCCACCACCATCGAGGACCTGGATTGGTGCGTCCAGGGACCCCGCGAATCGACCCGCAGCTGGGTCCAACGGTGGCAAGATCTGTGGTACAACGCGGTTGGAATCCACCCAGACACCGCGATCCCCTGGTCGCCAAGCTCAAACGAGCGTACCGCACACTCGAGAACATACCGGACCTCCTGGAGATCGCAAAAAGGTACGCGGAAGAGGACCCAAACCAGGAAACCGATGACGAATCGGGAGGACATCGCCGCATGAGCGGCCACGACAACGGAAGGCGGCCCGAGCTACGATACGGCAGCACTCGCCTCACCGGCAAACGCCCCGGTGATGCGCGAGTCGACTTCGTCGCCAACACTGGGTACGTGCAGCGCGAGCCCAAGAGCTTCCGCCGCGACGGAGGACAGCGTCGCGACGGCGACAACTACAAGACAAAGCCGAGGTTCGATCCCACGGCCCTTCTCAACCAACCTTTTGTGTTTCGTAGCAGGGAAGGAAAGCCAGCCACGCACACGACCGCCGAATGCCACTCTCTCAAGGAGATCGAGAAGGCACGGAGCGCGCGGGAGGACCCCGACAACAACCCGCCAAATGGCGGAAAGTTCGGCAGCGTCGCCGGCTCGCTCCGCACCTTCACCGGCTTCAACACGAAGCGTGAGAAGAAGGTCATCGCCCGCGCCGTCACCGTCAACGCGGTGTCCCAGATAGACATCCCTCAGTTCCTCAACTGGTCCGAGCAACCAATCACTTGGAGCCGCAAGGACCACTCGCCGCGGATCGAGTATCCGGGCCGAGTTGCCCTGGTGGTCAAGCCAAAGGTGGGGGACTACTGGCTCCCCAAAATACTGATGGATGGTGGCAGCTCCATCAACATCCTGTACCTGGACACCTTCAGGCGAATGCGGCTCCCGCAGTCGATGATCGAGACGACCTACACCACGTTCCACGGCATCGTCCCCGGTCGGAAGGCGTACTCGATCGGCAAGGTGACGCTGCTAGTCACCTTCGGCACACCGGCAAACTTCCGCACCGAGCGGATCGTCTTTGAGCTGGTGCCCTTCGACAGCCCCTACCACTGCGTCCTGGGGTGCCAGGCGTTCGCCAAGTTCATGGCAGCACCCCATTATGCATACAACGCGATGAAGATACCCGGGCCGTGCGGCGTCATCACGATCCATGGCGACCCCAACATGGCCGCAGAGTGCGAGGCCAAAGGGGCCGAACTCGTTGACGCTGTCATCGCGGCAGAGGCAACCACGACGAGGAGCTCGCCAAGTACGTGAGCGGGGTCAACAACGATGACCCCACCATACTCAAGAAGCCCAACTCGGAGGGCGGCAACTCCACTGCCTTCGAGGCAACGATGCATACCCGCACCATCGAGCTGGTCCTAGGCGACTCCAGCCAGACGGTGACGATCGGGACGGGCATGAGCCCAGCATAGGAAGGCGCACTCATCGAGTTCCTCCGTGAGAACAGGGACATCTTCACATGGAAACCATCCGACATGCCTGGTGTCCCGAGGGAACTCGCTGAGCACAAACTCAATGCCGACCCCAAAGTGCGACCTGTTAAGCAGTCGCTGCGGCCCTTCAATGAAGAGCGCCGCCGAGCCATCGCCGAGGAGGTGCAGCGTCTACTCGCTGCAGGCTTCATCCGGCCAATCAAGTACTCCAAGTGCCTGGCAAACCCAGTCCTGGTCGAGAAGAAAAATGGGACCTGGAGGATGTGTATCGATTACACAAACTTAAACAGCGCCTGCCCGTAGGAGCAATTCGTCCTCCCGCGGATCGACCAAATCATCGATTCCACCGCGGGCTCGGAGGCGCTATGCTTCCTCGATGCCTACTCTGGGTACAACCAGATCAAAATGTTCGTCAAGGATGAAGAGAAGACGACGTTCATCACGCCATTCGGAGCCTTCTGCTACAGCGCCATGACCTTCGGTCTCAAGAACGCCGGGGCGACCTACCAGCGGTGCATGCAGGAGTTCCTTGCGAGCCAGATTGGCCGCAATATCCACGTATACATCGACGACGTGGTGGTAAAATCCGCTCGCCAGAGCGACCTACTCGCCGACCTGGGGGAAACATTCGCCAACCTGTGGAAGTACAAGATAAAGCTAAACCCAGGGAAGTGCACCTTCGGAGTGCTAACTGGACAGCTACTAGGATACGTTGTCTCCAAGCGCGGGATCGAAGCGAACCCCGCCAAGATCAACACGATCGCTCGACTCGGTAGACCCGAGTGCCTGCGCGATGTCCAGAAGCTGGTCGGGCGAGTCGCGGCTCTCAGTCGCTTCATCCCCCGGTTGGGCGAAAAGGCGATGCCACTCTACCACCAAATGCACAAAAACCCCCACCTTCCAGTGGGACAAGGAGGCAGATGACGCGCTCCACGACCTCAAGGAGGTGCTAATCGCAGCACCACTACTCGCTGCCCCGTCGACAAGGAACCCATGTTGGTCTACGTCACGACTTCCGAACGCGTCATCAGCGTCGTCATGGTCATCGAACGGCCAGAGGAAGGAAAGGAGAGCCCGATGCAGCGACCAGTGTACTACATCAGCGAGGTCCTAACCGAGTCGCGCCAGCGCTACCCGCAATACCAGAAATTGGTATACGCGGTCTTCAGAGCACAGCGGCGATTTCCGCACTACTTCCAGGAGCACCCGACAACGGTCGTCTCCTCAGCACCGTTGAAGGAAATCATACGCAACCGGCGACTGGGCGAGTGGCCAAGTGGGCCGTCGAGATCGGCGTCCACAACATCAAGTACAAGCTGCGCAAGGCGATCAAGTCACAGGCTCTCGCAGATTTCATCGCCGACTGGGAGGAGGCCCAGCAGCCAGAGAAGCTGCCATACCTCCATTACTGGAGCTTACACTTTGACGGCTCCAAGAACGCGGACGGTGCAGGAGCAGGGATCGTGCTAACTTCTCCGAAGGGCGACAAGCTCCGCTATGTCCTCTACCTCGACTTCACCCCCTGCACCAACAACATGGCCGAGTACGAAGCGCTACTCCACGACATGCGAGCTGCCAAAAAGATGAATGTCAATCGCCTGCGCTGCTACGGAGACTCCGACCTTGTCGCCGGGCAAGTCGCCGGCACCTGCGACATCGTCTCCCCAACCATGGCAGCATACCGCCAAGCAGTGGACCGGTTGGGTGGACACTTCGCAGGCTACTCTGTCGAGTGGATCGACAGGCGGAAGAACGAGGAGGCCGACGCACTCTCTCGCATCGGCTCGGCCCGACTCACACCACCCGCCGTCATCTTCCTCGACACCATCACCATTACTTCTGTTTCTCCCCCAAGGGAGATCGACATAGGAATCCCGCTGCAACCAGAGGCAGCCCTGGTCGCATTAATCGCCAAGCCAAATGACTGGACTGCGCCATACGTCGCCTACTTGGAGGGGGGAACCCTGCCCGCGGACGAAACGGACTCCCGGATGATAGCACGCCACTGCAAATCTTTCGTCATCATCAACGGCGAGCTCCACAAGTGCAGCGTGACCGGCGCGTTCCAACGCTGTGTCCAACCCACTGAAGGACGCAAGATCCTCCAAGACATTCACTCCGGCGACTGCGGCCACCACGCCGGCGCCCGCTCTCTGGTCGCAAAGGCTATGCGACATGGCTTCTAGTGGCTCACTGCACATGCAGACGCTGTCGACATCGTCCAGCGGTGCGTCGGGTGCCAGAAATACGCCAACCAGACCCACGTGCCGAGCTCGGCGCTCAAGACAATCCCCATCACCTGACCGTTCGCCTTATGGGGCATGGACATGGTAGTCCCCTTCAAGAAGGCCCCTTCATGCTTCACCCACCTCCTAGTCTCAGTCGACAAATTCACAAAATGGGTGGAGGCCAAGCCAGTCTGCAAATGCGACAGGAATACCGCCACCAAGTTCTTACGCGAGCTCATCTACCGCTACGGCTTCCCAAACAGCATCATCACGGACAACGGCACCAACTTCGCCAAAGGAGCCATGGCCGAGTTCTGCGTGGAACACCACATTCGACTCGACCTCGCCTCAGTCGCCCACCCGGAGTCCAACGGCCAGGTGGAACGCGCCAATCAGAGCATCCTCCATGGCCTGAAGCCACGGCTCCAAGTTGCACTCGAGCGCACCACCGGGTGCTGGGTCGAGGAGCTACCCTCCGTTGTCTGGGGCATCCGCACATCCGTAAACAGGTCGACAGGATTCACCCCCTTCTTCATGGTGTACGGCGCCGAGGCAGTCATGCCCATCGACCTCGAGGACGATTCACCAAGGGTGGTCAACTATACGGAGGCTGCAAACGAACTCGCACGCCAAGACGGGGTCGACCATCTCGACGAGGCACGCGATCTAGCTCGCTCCCGCACCGCCATCTACCAGCAAGGGATCCGCCGCTACCATAGCCGGCGAGTAAGGACTCGCACTTTCCAGGAAGGCGACCTGGTACTGCGCCTCATCCAAGACAATAAGGGCACGCACAAGCTCTCCCCCCCTTGGGAGGGATGATTTGCCATCGGGCGAGTCCTAGGCAACGACGCCTACTACCTCACCGACGTCCGAGGAGACGGAAAACTCGACAACAAGCGGCCATGGAATGTAAACCTCGTACGGAAGTTCTACTCTTAGAACTCCATACATGTACTTTCCACCCGCTATGAAATAAAACAGATCGGTTACCGAAAATTGTGCCTACTCTCCATGTCTTGTGCCACTCGCACTCGTAATAACAGCATAATGCTATTCGAAGAAGTCAACCTTTGGTAAAGCGACCGGCACGGCTAAGTAGTGCGGCACGAGGGTACTGGAAAACCCTAGGCCTCGTAACGTCCATGAAAAAGCCAACCCGGAGCCCCATTGGAGTCGCCTAGCCCGACTGGCTCACCTAGCCAAGACAACTGCATTCGCTCCTCACAGCGACCAAGTCCTCCGCACCCTTGGCGAAGCGACTCGAACGGCCAAGTACCACGCTCGGGGGCCGACGCCCAGCCAAATACGAGCGACTAGGAAAAAACGCCAAGTATGAGAGCGTGCTCAGGACTCGTCACGCGACTGATCCTCCGGGTCAGGCTGGAGAGACGCGCTAACAACTATGCGCTTAGTCCTCACCTACCTTGGAGTTGCGACTAGAACCACCAAGTACCACGCTCGGGGACTCGGCAACCCGACCTCGTTCGCGCCCGGGAAAACAGTCAAGTAAAGAGCACCCCTAGGAGTCGCCTTGCGACTGGCTTTCCGAGCCATGGCGAGTCAACCTCAACTCACTAAAAGTTAACAAACATATAACAACGAGGTAAACCCCATAAAAAGGGCAGACGCGCTCGGGGACTCGTTCAATCAAAACCCAAAATTGCAAAGCGAATAACAAAATAATACGAGTTTCCTTTATAATAGCACAAAGGTGTTCCAAAATACAAGGAATGTTCAATAGTTATCTTGCACTAACGCCCAAGGGCAAAACACTTCTATTCAGCAGGTTCTGACGCAGGCGCGCCACCGTCCCTGTGACTACGGATAAAGGGCACGTACGGGTTCGACGGGTACGTCGTTAACTCGCCCGCCATCTCCGCACGGAATGGCTGCTCGACCTTGAAGTCCTGATGCTTCGGTTCGAGATCGTTGGGGGCGACAATCGTCTCCTGATAGGGGAGGAGGTCGCCCATCGCCCAAACGCGATCAGAATACACCGCGGCCCGGTCCGTCAGCTTCAGCACCTCGGCAATCTCCACAGAGCCCGTTGACAAGGGGTATCCGCTCGTAACATCGTCGAGGTCTAAGTCCTCCGGGAAATGAGCAAGCCCAAGGCTAAGCGCCGTCGCCGCCCCGCGCCGGAAGGCCAACCGCGTCATGAATTCGACGACAGACGGAGCCTTCTCCAGGTAGCGCCATACCTCGACGAGGTCGCTGGGGATCACCTCCGTGCGCGATATCTCCTGAAGATACGCTCGAATGCAAGTCACAGACAACACGGCCGAGTCGACCAGGGTGGTCACACATTGTCGCGCATCGTATGACTGCGCCTCCTCTGCGTTATTAGTAATCTGGCCTGTGGAACAGAAGTGGGCAGTGAGCACAACAACGACTTCACAATGCAGTTGTTGTAGGAAGAGGGAAGAGGAAGGAAGGTTTACCAATTAGCGGACGGCAGAGGCCCGTGATGAAGCTTTGAAGAGAAGAGAAGTCGTTCTGTAGCCCAGCTACGAGTGCGTCAGACAGTTTCCGCTCTTCAGCGGCACACGTAACAGCAGCTTTCGCTCGCCCTTCCGCCGAGCTCGCTTCTGCCTTCGCCTCCTTGATCTCACGCTCCAGGTCGGCGATTCGTTTTTCGGCCGTGCTCAAAGCAGACTGAGCCGCCGTCAGGTCACCCACCGGGACAAGACCTCGGCGGGCATCCTTCGCCTCGGCTGCAATTGCTTGAAGCCCCTTGTTCGTCTACTAGACGGCAACGAGCTCCTTCTCCAAGCGACACTTCGCAGCAAGCCAATCGGCCGACTCGCGCTGCAGGCCCTGCGCACACACTGCAACGTCAACAACAATGAAATTCCTAAGTGCCCTCCCGCTGAAATTCAGCGACTAGGCACTCGGGGACTGGACAATGAAATTCTTAAGTGCCCACCCGCTGAAATTCAGCGACTAGGCACTCGGGGACTGGATAATGAAATTCCTAAGTGCCCACCCGCTGAAATTCAGCGACTAGGCACTCGGGGACTGGATGGCATAAAAACATTAAGAATTCGACGACTAAAATTCAGTGGCCCGATCCTTGGGGACTGGACATACCTGGATGGCAGCGCCTAGCATGTCATGAAGCTCCAGCGCATCCACAGACGCAAGCACGACCGGAGTATGGCCGCGACGCTGCTCAACCTCCACCTCGGCAACCCCAGGCATCCGGCTCGACGGTGCCGAGCCACTCGCTGCGGCCACCTTCACCATGAAGCGAGGGAAGGTCGCCGGAGATGCCACTGTGCCACTCGGAGCCGCTCGGCCACATCGGGTGAGCCAACACCCTCCTTGTTCTTCGAGGCCACGTCCGCTGTAGTCGGAGGATCGCTCGGAGCAACCGCTGGGTCATCAAAGACCGTGACGACGTCGTCGCCCTTCGTCCTCTTGACGCCTTCGGCGGGAGCAGCGACTTCGTCG
Source organism: Avena sativa (assembly GCA_916181665.1). Lineage (NCBI taxonomy): Eukaryota > Viridiplantae > Streptophyta > Magnoliopsida > Poales > Poaceae > Avena > Avena sativa. Next base: position 99,794,235 of record OV702280.1, read on the forward strand.
GCTTTCCTCTTCCGCGAGGAGTCTGCCTCGGTGGTGACTGGTGGAACCTTGGCCACAGAAGGATGGCCGATATTTTTAACACCAGTCATGTGAAACAACTTTATGAATAAGACTGTCTGACTACAACGAAAAACAAGCAGATGAATAGCACTCACTTGGCGACTGGTATGAACCGCAGACCGGTGCGGATGCTAGCCGGATTTTCCAACTCGGGCCCCAACTTCCGAGTGAGGCCAGTCTCGAACACATCGTGTGCCCAAGACACTGACGGCTTCTTCGAAGATGAAGCCGCGGCAGGAGCCTCCGCGATAATTACCGCGGGAGTCTCCCTTGGAGGCGAGGCCCCTGCGGCTGGAGCAGCCCCCAAACCAACGATCGGGGCGAATGGAGGTGGCAAAGATGCCAGCAGCACCTCGTCCCTGGGGGCGGCAGCGTATGGTTCCACGGTCGCGTGAGCCGATGCATCCCTAGCCGAGCTAGTGGCATCGGAGCTGCTCGCAGATCGGGGCGGAGATATCTGCCTCACCGGCTTCGCCTTCTTCTTCGGCGGAGCTTTCTTCTTCTTCGACGGCGTTTCCTCGCGATGTGAGGTGTGCTCGGGAAGCTCGTCGTCATCGTCATCGTGGTGATTGAGGCTCTTGCTCGCCTAAAGCTCGCGCTGGTGTTGACCGCGGGTCTTGCGAACCGTGGGGGCAGCAACATCGACGGGTTCGTCTTCTTCATTGTCGTCGTCGTCGCCTCCGTCACTGTCGGTGCCATCTTTGGTGCGAGATGACTCGCTCCCGTCCTGGATGGACGAGCTCGAGTTCTCATCATCAGCGGGTAGAAGCCACCCTTACACCACTTGAAACAACTGCAACAGGAACAAACGAACCTAGCATGACCGCGAGTGCACAAACTGCGACTGCGAGTGTTAATAGGATAACAACGTACTGTTGGGGCTGGGCGCCTTGCAGTATATGGGGCGACCACGGCCTTCGCGTCAAGGTACACCGCCTAAGTGATCTTCTTCAGGGCCATGGTGTAGTCGTTGAGTCTCCACTCAACGAGGCAGGACTGCGTCGGGTTGTTTTTACTCGTATACTCGTACATATAGTGCTCGCGGCTGGCCAAGGGCACGAGCCGCCGCCCGAGCCAGCAGTTATAGAGGTTGATGGTCTGGAGGCCCTTCTTCTTTAGGCCGCTGATGGTTTGCAACATTTAGTCGACAACCATCCGCTGGTCTAGCAGGAGCTTGGCAAACTGAAGCCGACACGGCTCGGGCCGGTCGGCGGAGTATCTCGGAAGCGCCACTTCATCGCCTGGAGACAACTCGGTGATGTAGAACCAAAACTTTTTCCACTCGATCGTCGCCTTGGAGGGCAACATCAGATCGAAGAACGACACCTTCGCCTTCAGCTGGAATGTCAGGCCGCCCGCGGCTAGCATCGGGCCGCCTGACTCCTCGCGGCTGATTCTCCCGTGGAACAAGTCTCGCCACAGGGGAAAGTAGGGCCAGCAGCCCAGGTAGCACTCACAGAACACCATGAAGATGGTGAGCTTCTCGATACTGTGCGGACCCATATCCGATGGCTGAATTCCGTAGTAGGCGCAGAAACGCCGGAAGAAGAGGGAAGTTGGGAAGCCCAACCCCCGCTCCAGGTGGCTGGTGAAGCAGATGAATTCTCCCTCGCGCGGATCCGGAGTCACTTCTCCGTCCACGGGGATGCGCCATCTGCCGGCGCGGAGGATCCCGGCCTCCTCGAAGTATGCCAGTAGCGCCTTAGTGCATTTGGATCTGCCCCATGGCTCGGTGGAGAGGGCCATCGGTTGGAGATTCGTGGGGATCGGGGCTCTTTGGATTGTTCAGATCGCTGTGCGAAAGGGGGAAATGAAGACGAGCGATATCGGAGGAAGAAAGAAGAAGTGTTTCCCTGTTCGCCTATCATTCTCCTTATATATAGGTTGCTACCCGCCTGTTTCGGGAGCCGTTACTACGCGGTAATTACGCCGAAGTTACCGTTGGATTACCCAATGGCTAGTTTGACCCCAATTGACCGTCCAACTTCATCCATTCGACTCGTCGCTCCCAGCGACTCGACGACTCGCCGACCCGATCACTATAACAGTGACTAAGTATTCGTCGATCCGGTCGCCGAGCTGCGACACGATTGGTCGCCGCTATTGCGACTAAAATGACTAGTTCTTCCCTTTGTTCAGGAGTCCGCCGCCGATTCGACTGGACGTCCGCATTGGCCCCGCATACTCCGACTGCCAGCAAACACCTACGACAAATCAACGACGGCCTCGGGGACTACTGATGGGGATATGCCTACCTTAGAGGGTGCAGCTGTCCTAAGGCGCCTCTCCGGCTTCCCTTCGGTCTCTGTGTTCTTCTTGGTGAAATATTGACTTTGGCTTTTGTCCCTTCCAATTCCGAGAATATTTCCTTACTAGCTTTTCTGAAACCAAAAACAGCAGAAAATAGGCAACTGGCACTTAAGCATCTTGTTAATAAGTTAGTCCTAGTAAATGTATAATAATACCTCAAAGTGTAGAAAAAGCATAGCAAAGTTGATACTAAACAAGCATGGAACATCAAAAATTATAGATACGTTTATGACGTATCAACTTGTACATGTGAAATTTGTAGCTTAAGAAGAGGTTAAGAAGACAACTGCCAAGTTAAAGATGGTTCTTGTGGTGGTGGATCAACTCGCAAGCATGTCGCGGCAGCAATATCTCCAGACCCAAAAATGAGTGAAACGCGAGATCCAAGTGGATTTCGCTAAAAGGAGGACTTCCACCTCCAAGTTCCACACGATTAACAACAAAAGTTCCAAAGCCCGTGACCCATTCGCAAGAAGCTCCGAGTGTAACACATAAAGCTCTCAAAGCCACACTTCCTGATTCCTGGCAAACGACCAAAGCTGGACTTCCTGGTGCCATGGATGCAGCTAGAGATGCACTTAATTTATTTGTGTCGGTTGGGAAGGATGCAGTTCCTGATGCGAACCAACTAGTCAAACCTTTAGTTCCCAATGTCAGGGAAGTGGATAAAGCTTCAGTTCCTGATGCCCACCAAGTGGACAGAGATGTAGTTCCTGAGGCCAGCCCAGTGGCTAAAGCTGTAGTTCCTGATCCCCACCAAGGAGATAAGCAAGCAGCCAACAATCTACCACCTACCTAGGCCGAGAAGGCAGCTGCCCAAGACACGCAACAAGCCGCCCAAGGAGAGCTGACATCTGCCCAACATGAGCAGCACTATGCCTAAGGCGAGATGCCTACTTTCTCCGATCTTCCCCAAAGCCGGTAGCCACCCACCAAAGCAACCAGCCACACCCCTAAAGCCAGCAGCCGCGTACCCACAAATAGTTGTTGCCTCGCCAAATCCAGCCTCCACATACCCAAGGCCTAGAACCACAACACCCATCCCGCCTTCTGCTGGCACCTCCCAATACCAACCTTCCACATCTCCAAAAAAAGCATCCACCTTCCCAAGGAAAGCTGGCAGCTGCCCAACATGATAAGCACTCTCCCCAAGGCAAGATGTCCACTCCATCCAACCTACTGGTATGCCAGCCGCTACCTCCCCAAATCCAGGGGCCACCTCCCCAAAGCTAGTAGCCACATACCCATGGACAACGGTTGCCTCAACAAAGCTAGCCGCCACATACCAAAGGCCTAGAACCACAACCCCCACCCTTATGTCCGCTGTCACCTCCCAAATCCAAACCGCCACCTCTACAAATGACACAGCCACCTTCCCAAGGTAAGCTGGCAGCTGGTCTACATGAGCAACACTCTTACCAAGACGAGCTATTCACTCCCTCCGACCTGCTGGTATGCCGGCCACCACCTCCCCAAAGCCAGCCAAAGGCTCCGCAAAGCCAGCAGTAAGCTACTGAAAGCCTGATGCCACGTACCCAAATCTAGCTACCACACACCCATAGACAGCAGGTTTCTCCCCAAAGCCAGCCGCCACATACCGAATGCCTGGAACCACCACCCAAATCCCGCCGTCCGCTGGCACTTCCCAATGCCAACCTACCGCCGATGCAGATGAAGCATCCACCTTCCCAATGCATAAAGTCTCCATCCCGCTGTCCACAACCATCTCCCAAAGGTGACTTGCAACCTCTCCAAATCCAGCAACCAACTCCCAGCCATCTGCGGGCACCTACCCAAGGCAAACTTGCAATGTCCGAAACTGGTTGGTTAGCTACCCAAGGCGATGTGTCAGCTACCCAACATTTGTTTTCTGGTGCTGAAGGCGAGGAGTCGGGTACCCAATGTGAGGGTCATGGTTTAGCTACCCAATATTATAGGTAAGCTACCAAAGATTAGGACTCTGATCCTACCGGTTAAGATCCGCATCAAGACTGGACCGATTGTTCTCAACCCACCGATAATGTGTTTAACAAATTGCTAGCTCTACAGCAATCCATTTAATTGCTTCATATTACTATGGAACACTCAATCAAAACATTATATTGCTTTAGATTATTATGGGTACAATCAATCTCAACACACTGATCCACCTTGTTCTGAATACATGGAAACCCAACATTCTGAAGATAGAGTTTTGCATGATGATCGTGAAGTGGTGTTAGGGGGAAAACATGGGAAACAGGCTTGACAAGATGTCCAAAGGAGGGAGGATTTCACTTAGCATTTCTCTAGGAAGAACTAGACCGGCAGAGCCGGACGTTGCTGGAAAGTTTGCCACTGATTATGCAGTAACAGTCAGGACTCGCATGCCTATCTTCGCCCACTCGAAAGAGAACAAGCAGAGGGAGGATGTGAAAGTAGACTTGAGAGGCGCAGTTTCTGTATGTTCTTTAACTCATCTCTCCTTTTACTTTCCATTTCTATGTGCATGCTAATGTTGATGCTCCATGTTTTTCTTCAGCAAAACTTTGCGGTGGACACAAATCTTCCTGACGTGAAGAAGGCTTGTGGCATTCAGTTGATGAAGCATGCAAGAAATCAATGCCACCATCTGAAGAAGAAGTATTTTGATAATTTCCCTCTGAACCAGGTTACAAGGAAATGTCCTAATGAAGTGAAACACATGACCGATGAGGAGTGGTGCAAGTTTGTGGATACTTAGTCTGACCCGGGAAACAGGTCACTTTGTGCTCTCCAAGAACAACAAGAGAAAGGCAATGTTCCTGAAGAACATTGACCTCTATCAAAGTACTTCAAGAAGAAGTAAGTCTGGCCTTGAAGTGGAACTGAATGCTGAGAGAGCAGGCGGAGGACAAACTGCGCTCTATCATAGTGGAGTTATAGAAAGCCTAAGAAGTTGTTGAAGCAGACATACTGCATTGTCTTCAAGACTAGCAAGACATGAAGAAAACGCAAGAAGAGTTGTAGACTAAAAAAGACCATTCAACTCACTTGCTTCAGCAAGTGTTGTCTAAGATGGCTCAGCAGAAGCAGCAACAACAACAACTGCTTCAGCTTTAGCTGTTGCAAGGTAAGTGAACGGGTGGTTGAAACTTGAGTTTTTGGGAAAGGTAATCTGTGTTGAGCAAGAAATGTTAAGTGGTGTGTAAAAACTTGTGAGGCTTTTTGAGTAGGGAAACTTGTGAAGTGGTGGTTGAAACTTGTCATATTGTGATCATGTAAAGTTAACTGGTGTTGAAAATTGTGAGGCTTCTGGCTTTCGCGGCTGCTGATGAAATTTATATGCAAACTTGTCCTGAAAATTCTTGCCAAATTATGTCATTTGATGCATCTGGAGTGAAATGGGACAAAAACGATTAGGGTTAGTAGAATTTTACATGCAACCATTACGCACACAAATGGCCGCTAACGCCAGCTTGCATCCACGACAAAAACAAATTTGTCTCATAAGTACATGACAGAATATATCCGTCACAGATAAACGCCCATGTGGCCCGCTTTCATTTCTCAGCGACCTAGATGAAAACAGAAACGTCAAGGTCAACGATGACATCATCACACAGAATTCGTCATGGTTAGAAGATACGTGTCATGTTCTGATTAGCCCATGCAGCGTCGTCCAATTAATCCACGTGTCATAAGGCCGGAGACATGTAGCAACGAAAATAAATTCGTCACAGTCTTGATGACATTCGGAACGGCCTTGATGACGTCAGGAATGGGATGTATGATGTCATGGATACTCCGAGAATGGAAACAAGCCGCGATGAAACAAAACACCAGGATGATGATGACGTCACTGACGGCCGACGCGACGTCAGCTGACGTCTCTAATGGACGTGGCGCCGACTGTGATGCAAAAAAAATATCACGACCGGTTGGGCCTGTGCTGGACCGGCCCCATTGATCGCGGCGAAAATTAAGGACGTCACGGATGGCCGTGATGTTTTTAGACAGAAAAAATGTGGCAGATTAGATTATGTCGTGAGGTTCTTGACCTTTTTTTCGTCACAAAATTTGTTAGGGATGTTGATCTACGACGTTTTTTCACTGATCTACGATGATATCAGATCGTCATGGACCGTTCAGATTCTTGTAATAGGCCCCTCAAGACTTTAGTGGACATAGAAATATCATTTACATTATTACCAAGTCTAACACCCACATGTCGTAACTTAGATGAAATATATGGGGACGAGAAAGACAAATAAGATTTAGAAGACGTAGATATACTTGACCAGTCGAAATTATGAGCCGCTTTACGACGCATAGACTTCAACATTGTGTCCTCGTCCGTCATTTGTCCCACCTGACCATTAGTCATATGACATCCACTACGACGCGACGGGGTAGCACCCTAGTAGTCGAAGCAGAGGAGTGTGTCAGTGAGGCAATGGTCGTAGTAGAGACAAGTACAGGGGCTGACAAGGTTGGCGTTGAGGCCACCTATCCCCGGCAATAGGAATGCAATGCTTGAGCACCGGTTCTTGATGATGCACTAGGGGAGGCAATGTCAGTGAAGTGTCCTCCCTGTCTAACATCCCCTAGTAGACCCCTCTGGTCTAGCGGTAGGGACCAACAGTGAAGGAGCCCCAGACCCAGCCAGGACGTCACCCGCACCTGTAATCAACATAGTTCCAGCAGGGGTGTTGGGCTGGACCATTGCTGCCGCCGCTAATGCTCGATGCAGGGGAGGAGAATTTGGTGGTGAATCCTCCCCTAAGCCCAGCACAACACGCGGTGGAAGCACAACCACCTGGAGACGAGGCCCATCGATGGGTGCCATCACCGGCTCCTAGAGCAGCGGCCAAGTACAAACAGACGCAGCATATACCGTGGTGGTGCAATGAGGACCATAAGAACTAGCAGCCATCTCACGCCCAGGTATAGGAAAAAAGCTGAAACAACAGGAGTCAAAAAAAGGAGTAGTGTTGTGTAGCAACTAGAGAAAAATAGCAAGCCTCGTCCACATTCTCTTTTCCTCTCGGCGTCATAGGATTTGGATGAAAAGGAGTTACTGCCATAGCAAAGGAGGTACAATTTGATGTAACAATAGAAGAAGAGCCATTTGATTTTTCCACCTCCATATTAGCAACCTGGGATCCATTAACTATGTGCTGAACCAAGACATCCTTCTCCTTTGATTTGGTATTATCCTCATCATCACAGTCTTTTCCTCTACGCCTCCAAAAGAAAGAAGAGAACTTTGGATCAGGGACAAAATCATCCGCCTCGCAACGGAAAAAAATTCATACCCCTTAGCCCAAGAGTTGAACTCACACGAACATAAGGTCCCTTATCATCAACCATCTTATTGAATATATTAGGATTCATCATAGCAATAAGAATACGAACAACATTGCAACTGTGTAGAGTAACAAGATCAACATCCACTTTTGTCCCTAAGTGAGAGCCAAGTGCCAAAAGACCATGGAAGTTTCTAACTGTATCTAGAACCCCATCGACATGAACCAAAATGTGAGGAAACTCAAACATGTGCTGAATGTCTTGGACCTCCCAAACACTAATAATGAACTTAGCCTTAAAATAGGGAACATTCACCTGCATACCATCTATCCTATCAAGATCTTTGAATGAAGGAAGATTAACCAAGAATGAGTCACTGCCATGAGGAAGAGCCTCCCACTTCCACTGAGTGTGTAGCGGGCAAATTCTACCCATCAGATACTCAATGGCGGAAGCAGGAACAACGTCACCAACAATCTTCACCAAAACAATAAGAGAACGCTTTTTGTGCTAGGTGCGCTTTAAACACATTATCCGGTAATTGTAAAAAATTGATTCCTATGTTCCATATCCAGTAACAAAAGAAGATGTTGTACCATGCAATCCTTTGTAGCATGAGAATCCACAGATCATTTCCAACAGTTAACTTTCCTGCCCTTGCACTGGTCCACAACAGATTGATCATGCATCAACCAAAACCGGCATAATAACCAGGGGAAACAAAGTTTTACCAATATAAGGCGCAAACATGTTCGGAAAGCATCGGAAACTGAGGTTGCACAGGCACAAACTACTGCTGCGGCGGCTGATGCTCCAACTATGGAAGTTGTTGCTACGGCGGCACGCGGCTGTTGTACACCCTAAGACTTACTTTTATTTTTTTTCCTTTCGACAAGGCGCACCCTAGGCACCCGTCGATAGTTGGGTATAACCTTGTTGCGGATGTTGGTACTGAAACTGAGGATAGCTAGGTGCAAATTGTTGTTGAAATTGGAAGTGCGGGAGGGCCTGGTGCTGACCTTGTGCGGGCTGATACGTACCCTGTTGCTAGGGATGCAGGCGGACATCCGCCCAGGCATCCCGACCTGTTCTCCTAATTAATATTGTCTTCTAATCAACTAATCACTTACGTACTAAATACTCAACCAATTTGGTTCATGCACTAGTCTAATGGACATTCCGCATTGTTCGGTGGACCGTCCACTTGCATCCATACCTGGTGCTGTGGTTGTAAAGGAATATCAGCTGGAGGTCCTGGACGCATAGGTGGAGGTTGCAGATGTTGAAGAAAATGCCCAGGTTTAGTCGAGAACTGTCCCGTCGCGGGCGCAGACGCCCCCTGCACACCCATGCCCTAAACTCATGACACGGGTTTCTGCGCAAATTGCCCCATCGCCTGGGCGGGCGCAGAGACATGGGCAGACTGCCTTGCACGTGGCCGGATGTGTGCCACCGAGACCAGCAGCCGTCGGCAGGCGAGGAGGAGGCCTGGACCTGGCGATCGGAGGCGGAGTTGCCACAACCTCGGCAAAGGAGCGACGTAAGGAAGCAGCGATTGGGGAAGATGCAAGAGCCATTGTTGACAACGGGGGGAATGCGACAGAGTCCAAGGTGGCATAAGGAGGAATCAGCATGGATGTCGAAGTGTACGTGATCAGCGCGACAGTTCGCTATTGCCAGTCCCACAAATTCCTTCAACGATGGCGTATGTGTCCCCAGCTGATCGAGCGTTTGAAATCGGTAACATGCAGATCGGGAGCAGTCTCCCACGCAATCCGCACATTCCGAAATAGTCTCCTTCGCTGATACCACTTCTTACAAAACGGCTACCGCTGTAGAATTCAAAAAAAGGGTATCGTCGGAACAACACCATCCATTCCTTGAAGGCGGCGTGAGTACAAAGCATCGCGATGCATTGGAAGGATCTTCTGCCGCCATAGAGCTCGCTCGTGATCTTCGTCACGGTACCACGCTGGATCTCTTAGGGTTTCCCCTGCAAAGCACGGCGATACCTAAATTAGACGAACTGAATAAACACAAAATGTTTTAATGGGAAATGAGGTCAACACTTAATTGTCGACTGTGATCGTTCGTAGCCCGGTGGTGATATGAGCAGGCTTCTCCAGTTCTGACCCAATTGGCCACGACATCCGCTCCTCCAGCATTCTCGCATGGCGCTGCTGCTTTGGCGGAGCCTTCGGTTTGCCTGCAGGGTAGGACGATGTTGGATCCCTCTTGGAAATCGCCTCCATAGCGACCTTCGGTTCACTGTCTCCTTCATAGAGGCTAAGACTAGCCTCGGTATCATGGCGCTTCTGGCTATGCGTCTTGCGAGCCGCCGTGGGAGGCTCGCGCTCCTCCTCGATGGTTTCTCCCTCTTTCTCCTCCCCAGCAGAGGAGTCACCCACTTCATCCTGAAGAAGCTCTTGTAGGACATCCTCGTCTAGAGGAGGTAGTCAGTGCTCTAGTATCCTAAAAGTCTCCGAGCGAGTGCGTCAATGAGAATAAGCTATGAAACACGATTGAAGAAAGAAAGCAAAAAACCACTCACCGTGGGGGCCGGAGCATTGCACCGATTGTACGGGGCAAGTCCATCGGAAATGTATCCCTCCAACTTCCATTGTGCAGAATTCACCCTCGAGGGGTTGGTGAGCCCAGTGTATTCGCACATCAGCGTCGGACGGTTCATCAACAGAATAAGCCAGCGGCTGAGCCAGCAGGTGAAGAGGTTGATCGTCTTCAACCCTTCGTCCTCCAACTTGGTCATTTTGGCGATCATTTCCGTAACCACCATTCTTTGCGACTGTGGCAGCTCCTTCACCGATAGCAGCCACGGAACACTCTGCTCCATGATGTACGCCGGGATCGCAACCTCCCGGGATAGATTCGACTCTGTCACATAAAACCAGGACTTCTTCCAGTCACTGGCCACCTTCTTCGGCAACATCAGTTTAAAGAAACTGGCGCCGGACTTCACTTGGAAAGTGATGATGCTGGCCGGTAGTAGGGGCCCGTTCTTCCTCTCGCGACTGATCCGACCATGGAACATCTCAAGTCAATGTGGGAAGTACAGGTAACAACCTAGGTATGACTCATAGAATGCGAGAAAAACCGCGATCTACTTGATGTTGTCGGGGCCAGATTAGAGGGCATAATTCGATAGAAATGAAGGAAGCGCCTAAATAAGAGGGAAGTGGGAAAGCCAAGGCCGCGTTCTAAATGACTTACGAGCATGATGAACTTGCCGGGACGCGTCTTAGGTTAGCTTGTTGGAGATATTCCCAAGAGGAAATAATAAAATGGTTATTATCATATTTTTATATTTATGATAAATTTTTACATACCATGCTATAATTGTATTAACCGGAAACATTAATACTTGTGTGATTTGTAAACATGTAAGAGTCTCTAGTAAAGCCTCTTGTTAAACTAGCTCGTTGATTAATAGATGATCATGGTTTCCTGATCATGAACATTGGATGTTATTGATAACAAGGTCATATCATTAGGAGAATGATGTGATGGACATACTCCTATAGTTAAGCGTAGCATAAGATCAAGTCATTTCAATAGTTCGTTTCCTATAACCTTTTAGATACATAGTAACCTAAATCCTTCAACCATGAGATCATGTTAATCACCATCACCGGATGGATGCTTTGATGACATCAAACACCACTTCATAACTGGGTGGTTATAAAGGTGTCATTGAGTATTCTGAAAGTATGTGTTTAGGCACATGGATCAAGAGTGGGATTTTTTCCATCCATATGATGGATAAATATACTCTAGGCCCTCTCGGTGGAATGTCATCAAATTGGCTTGCAAGCATGTGACTAGCTCACAAGGGATCACATATCACTGGAACGAGTAAAGAGTACTTATTGGTAACGAGGTCAAACTAGGTATGCAGAGATACCGACGATCAAACCTCGGATAAGTAAAGTATCGTGAGACAAAGTGAAAGGATATGGATGTCGCCTAGAGGGGGGGTGAATAGGCGATTAAAACTTTTCCTAGAGTGGCTCAACAAAGGCAGAATAAAACTAGTGTTTACTTTGTTAAGCACAACCTAGAACAACTAAGGTTCACCTATGTGCACCAACAACTTATGGTAAGCAATACAAACAACAAAGTGATAGCAAGATATATATATTACTTCAAGCACGAAGGCTATCACAATGTAAAGTGCATAAGTAAAGAGCTCGGGTATAGAGATAACCGAGGCACGCGGGGACACCGATATTTTACCGAGTTCCTCCCAACATGGAGTACATCTCGTTTGGAGAGGGGGTGGTATCAAACCACCAACGGCACAAAAGGCCTCCCTTATTCTCCGGTAAATCTCACCCCAATGGGATCGATCCACGCTTCCACTATCGATGCACTTGTCGGTGGCAACCGGAACCTCTCACAAGTTTGGGGCACAACTCCACAACTTAATTGGAGGCTCCCAACAAATGCCAGAAAAGGCCACAATGCCACCAACACCACAAAACCGTCTAGGGTTCCAAGAACCCAAGAGGGACAAGCTCCAATGAGCAATTCAAACCAAATCCTCCAAAGAGAACTCAAACCGATGCACCAAATGCAAATGGCAAGAACACCACAAAGATGCTAAAATCCCTCACTCTAAAGTTCCAACAAAGCTACTAAAGCTAATGGAGGAACAAGAGAGGAGGAATCAAAGAGAGACACAAAATCCCCCAAAATCTAGATCCCCAAAGATACACTCACAAAGAGATGTTTTGGTTTGGTCAAAACGTAGATCTAGATCTCCTCCAACAACCCCTCAAATATTTGCAAGAATCAATGGAGAGATGTGTAGAAATCAAGCTTAAAGAGTAGAGCAAATGGGGGCAAAGATTGGGCAAGAAAAGGAGGAAGAAGTAACCCTAAATGAAAATGGACAAAAGACTTATATAGGGCTAGCCAAAATATGGCCGTTGGGGCAATTTTCATGGACGTTCCGGTAGTACCGGATTTGTCCGGTACTACCGAACCCAAACAACAAATCGCCAGAAAAGAAAAGAGGCCAGGCGAGCGAGCGAGCAGAGAAGAGAGAGAGAGAGCAGCGGCAGCACAACAGCGAGCGGCGCAGCAGCCGTGCAGCGGCGGGGCCCGCAGCAAGCAGCAGCAGACAGAGCGCGCGCAGCAGCTGCAGCGCAGCGCAGCAGGCGGGCAGGTGGGCAAGCAGCAGCGCGGGGCCACGCGGCAGCAGCACAGCAGCGGGCCAGCGCCAGCGAGGCAGAGCGGCAGCAGCAGATGCACGCGCGCGCATGCAGCAAGCAGCGAGCGAGGTAGCGTGGCGGGCCCGCCGCTCAGTGAGGCTGCAGGCGCGCGGGTGAGTGAGAGAGAGCAGCAGCGCGCGCAGGCCCCAGCGCAGCAGCGGCAGGGCGAGCCAATCGCAGCAGCGCACAGCGCGAGACGGACGTGAGCGAGCAGATCTGTATCTAAAAGTATCTGACCGTTTTTCCTGAGCGGACCGGTAGTACCGGCCCACGCGGGCGGTACTACCGGGCCGGCCGGTACTACCGCAAAAAGGTACCTAACGAGACAGAAAGAAATCGGGCCGTTTTTAGGCCCGGGCGGTAGTACCGGCCCGTCCGGGTACTACCGCTCGGCCCAGAAAACAGACAAATAGACAAATATTCAAACGGCAATAACTTTTGACTGGAAGCTCCGATTGACCCGATTCAAATTGCGTTGGAAATATTGATTATCACCAAGTGAGAAAGTATCAAGTAGAATAATGTGATATACCTCACTTGGTGAGAAACCGAAAAGCCTCATAAATCAAAATCGCAACATGATACAAATGGAAGATCCGATTTTGATGAACAAGAGCTTGTTATGGAGATTACCACAAGCTCTATATCCTCACATGGATAAGACCAAATAACAACCAAATACGATGATGCAAGTATGCAAAGGTTTGAGCTCTCTCCGAACGATGTGACCGAATTACTCATACGAGAGCTCCTCTTGATAGTACGGTTATCTATCCTAAACCCAGTCTCACACACACAACGTGAGACCGGCAAAAGGGAAAACCTATCAAGATTATACCTTTGCCTTGAGCATTCCACTTGAGCTCGATGTAGACGATCTTGCCCTTCTCAAGATGGAACACCTTTCTTGATTCCTCATCATCGACCTCGCATATTGAGCTTGCCCAACATATCTTCTTTGCATTTCATCAACCTTGAAGCCAACACATGCTCCAAGCGATGCCAATGGACAAATCCTACAAATATAACTTAATCCACACATTAGTCCATAAATATTGTCATTAATTACCAAACCCACACATGGGGGCCCAACATGTTCTTTCACAAAGGGAAATTGGTATCGTATGTAAATGGTTCATTCGATCATGAAGTAATTGTAGAAATATGTGGGAGCCATATGAATTTCCAGATTCCTGTATTGGTTATTGATCGGAGAAGATTCTCGATCATGTCTGCTTAATTCACGAACTGTAGGGAGACACACTTAAGGATTCAATGTTGTTTAGTAGATATGGAAAGTGAGTAAAGAGACCAAATGTTGTTTAGGGCCTCGGATTGGATCCGGGACATCACGAGGAGATCCAGAATGGTCCAGAGAATAAGATTCGTATAAGAAAAGTCCAATTCCTCAGTTCGGGAATGGTTTCGGTGTTTTCACCGGAATGTTCTAGAAGTGTCTAGAAGGTCCATCACTCCGGAGTGGGAAGGGTACATGGATGTGTCATACCAAATTGGAATGGTTGCATATCCTAGGTCACTTGGCTGGGCAATGGGAAGAGAGAAATCAAACTCTAGTTTGAAAGTCAAATGCCAATTTGAAAAAGTCAAATCCAAACATGGTTGCCTAGTGGAGGGAGGAAAGGAATCCCACCTAGGGAAGGATTCCTCCCTCCCTTTGCCATCGGCCACAAGGAGGAGTTGGGGGAGGCCTCCCCTCCCCCCAAACCTCCCCTCCCTCTCATAAATAGATGGGAGTGGGAGCCCCTTGCCCTCCACGAGAAACCCTAGATTGGCCGCAGCCCTCTCAAGTTGTGGTCGATTTAGAGCCCTCTAAAGTAGTCGCCACCTATCCCCCTACTAGCCGCCGACCACCACCTCTAAACCTCGTCCCTCTAAACCCTAGATCATCGAGGCTATCTTCTACTCCACCATACCTGCTCCGTCTTAGGAGAAGCCCTGTGGGATTTCCCCTATACTTCCACCACCACGCCGTCGTGCTGCTGGAATCGTGAGGAGAGATCTACTACCTTTGCTGCCTGCTCGAACAAGGGAGAGGAAGGTCTTCATCGAGTACCGAACATGTGACCGACTGTGGGAGCGCTGCCGGAATGCGGCGCCGGAAGTATTGTCTACACGATCTTGAGATGGGCAAGTGAACGACTACATCACCCACAATAATCGGATATCATTAACCGCTTTGGATCTTCGAGGGTTAGTACTCTACAACTCGTTGCAATGATCTAGTAGATTAGATCCACGCTTGTGTGTGTTCATGCGATAGATTTTTTTGTTTTCCATGATATGAACCCCTTCAGTGGTATCATAGCCGTGTCTATGCGTAGATATGTTGCACGAGTAGAACACAATGGTTATTATGGGCGTTGATGTTTTTGTTGTCAATTGCTTTTTGTGTACTTTGCATACAACTTGTATTGCATAAGTGGCTTTGCGGGTGTCTTTCTCTCCCACTATAGTGAAGATTCAATTTAAAACAGGACATGACAATAGTTGTATCAACATTGTGGTTCATATTTGTAAGTTAGAACGGTTCTTATGCGAAAGCCCCGGCCACATAAAACATGCAAAGAAAGATTAGAGGTGTTTAACTTGTTTTTGCAGGGCCTCTGTTGTGATGTGATATGGCCATGATTGTGATTATATATGATGTATGCAATGATCCTTATTGTAAGTTGGCAACCAGCAGGAGCCTTATGGTTGTCTTTAAATTTCATTTAGACCTGCATGTATATTATTCAAAGAAGTTGTAATAGTTGATGCTGGTGGACGACAACCATGGAGCGACGCCATTGATCCTGACGTCACGCCGGTGATGATGGAGATCATGTTCATGCTTGGAGATGGATATTGAAGGCACAAGAAGAAAGGCCATATCATATCACATATTATGAATTGCATGTGATGTCAATCTTTTTATGCATCTTGTATTGCTTAGATCGCTACAGTAGCATTATAAGATGATCCCTCTCACCAAATATCAATTAATAAAGTGTCTGTCCTTAGTAAACACCGTTGCTAAGACTCATCGTTTCGAAGCATCATGTGATGATCGGGTGTGATAGATTCTACGTGTGCATACAACGGGTGCAAGCCAGATTTGCACACGCGGCTACTAAGGTTAACCTTGAAGAGCCTAGCATGTACACACATGGTCTTGGAACATGGAATACCGAAAGGTAAAGCATGAGTCATATAGATGATATGATGAACATGTTGATGTTTTTCCTTTGAAGCTACATCATCTCTCATGATGATAGGACTTGGTGTAGTGGATTTGGTTTGTGTGATCACTAAAACAATGTGAGGGATATTGTTTTGAGTGGGAGTTCAACAGTAATATGATTAAAAGTTGAACACTTTTCATCATAAATTAATTCAAAGTGAATTTGCATAGTTCTTGTAGTCATTGACATTCGTTTACCACCTTATGCTTAGTTATAATTGATATAATATAACTATAGAATTCTGGATAGTTACTTTATGAACTAGTATTGTATTGTTTCGAAGTGTTAATCTAAAGTTTAAAAGTCCTATTACAAACTTTTATCAAGTTCAGTTTACTCCATGAAGTTTGATTATTAGTATTAAATCAAGAGTAACAACTCTAGTGTTTGTATCTAAGTATCATGTTTGTCTCCATGATTCTTGATATTCAAAAGATTGTTTAAATATCAAGGTTATCTAGGAGATGAAAGAATTGTTTCAGTAACCATCATGTGTGGAAGATATTGCGATATCTGAAACAAAGTTTTAGTTGCAACATATGGCAAAAATTTATGTTCTCATATTTGATGATAATTTGCAAAAGGTTGGAGATGATAGACGTCCTAATCCTCCTAAAGGTTTTGGAGATCGACTTTATACTCGCGATTCACTGTTATAAGCTAAAGTAGCTTGATCATGAAAATTGTCATGATAAGGATGAATATAAGATGTAGGTAAAATGTTTACTATGCTAAAAGATTACTAAAGAATGGAATTTGAAAGAACACCAAACATTTGATGATGGTGATCTACTTCAAAGTGCAAGTCCAAATATATTAGTATTTGACTATACATGCTTTGGACTATGTGTCATATGTATGGTGCCACTATTGATGTTGATAGATTCTTTTAAAAGGAAAAGGAAATGCTGAAAGAGAATTCTTAGAAATATTTGGCAGAAAAGAAAAGACTAGAATTGTTTAGCATAGGTATATAGATGTATTCCTTGCTTGTTAGAAAATATTGTTATTAATTATTGGATATTGAATTTGTTGGTGTGAATTATCATACAACACAATTCATGAACTGCAATGGACTAAGTAACTAGCAAGAGAATAGGTGATGATGTTCATCGAAAACAAACAAGGTGTTGTTGTGTTGCTCGTTAACATCAAATATTACCTTCAATTTTTTTTCAATAATTGTTATTTCGATCAGGTATTATGAGAAAAAGGGTTGTTCAAATAATTGCCGTAATCCATAAAAATGGATGATTTACAAATCTCTTTGGAGAAATCACATCCATAAATCTAGTTCTAAAAATGTCGGAAGATAAGTTATTGAAAGATCACTTAAGAAGTGACATCGCCATTTAAATTATATTGAAAACAAAACATGAAGAAACTCCATGATTGATGGAATTTTGGAGTCTTTTGATTTTTTATCAAATAACATTTGTGAAACTTTCCTAGAGATAATTGTAGAGGTCTCAACCTAATAAGGTAGATTCCTCCTGTGTTTTACAATGCTAGTCCCTGGATCAATAGCTAGCATCCACAGTCAAGATGTAATATCAAGAAACAAAGGTCATAATATAACTTTATAACCAGGAATAACATAATTTTTATTACATCATCACATAGCTCATTTGTCTATTACATTACATTGAAGCGGAATAACTATAAGTATGGGTCCTTCATCTTCAAAGTGCCACAGGCAGATGTTGGTTGTAGACTTTGTAATCCTAATCAATCAATCTTCACTAAAAACAATCAAACCTGCAATAGTACAAGTTACAGCCACAAGGGTCAATACATTTGAATTGTATTGGCAAGTTTCACTACTATGTATAATATAAGTGGATCCTATCATTATATGCAAATTTGGCTAAGTAGAGTTTTAGGCTCATTTGCATAAAGCAATATTTTATCCTATCTTTTCAAAAATGGTTTTGGTCCTTTGTCAAATCTCTTTTCCAAGAATCCCTTGAACTCCTTGGTAGACACTCAAGTGCTCAAGTCCTTGTCAAAAATCTCTTGAGCTCCTTGGTAACCCCAAGTGCATCAAGTTTTATAATATCTCATGAGTTCCTTGGTAACCCCAAGTGTTCATGTTTTCATCAAAATCTCTTGAGCACCTTGGTAACCCCCAAGTGCAACAAGTTTTATAAATCTCTTTGAATTCCTTGGTAGACACACAAGGGCATCAAGTTTTTATTTTAGAAGTTGGAATGTCGAGATCTCCCATAGTTCAAACTTTAGTTGCTCAGTATTGTCCATAACCGGGGACACGGCTAAGTACTTAGATTTTTATTATCTTCTGCAGAAGGAGTACACTTTACCCACATGTCACAATCCCATCTTTTTGCCACCAGTGGCCTACTGGATTAGTGCTCACCAAGATGGAGTACTGGCAGATTGAGAATGTGATGAAGTCTTTCCAAAAGGTCCTCCCATACATCATTGCTAGCTTTGTCTTCAGCCCCCATGAAGCATTCCAGATCCCCATGTCCAGTAACTAAAGACAATGTATGGGTCTTCCTAATGTAATTGACTAAGCCAGAGCCATAATAGCATGTGGTTGCACACGAAAGCCACAATTGGAGAAACATGTTTGATCTCTAAGTTTCCTAGGTGGTTTTCTTTTGGAGCCCAACACAAAGTGATTACCATAGACATGGTTCCTTTTGTTGCCACCTTCTCCAGAACTTAAAGTAATCCTCCACCTAGGTGGTTCATTGAGTCCTTGTTTTATTATATAAAACACAAGTCCTTTTCTCAACTTTGTAATATCTCAACATGCATCTCTTTTCAAAACATAGCATGGCTAAGCATTTATAACTTCAATGTTTTCCCTAAGTAATGTAAGGGCATCCTATTAGGATTTAGCATAGCATAAGTATAAATTATTTTCATGCATGTTTTCAAAATCCACTAAGTATAATGAAAATAGTAGGACTTTAGATGACAGTGTAACTTGCCTTTTTGGTAGGGAATGGTGGTTCACTCCTTGATCTTGCTAATCTCACACTTTGCTAAATTCACTACAAGTCAATCAAGCAAACACAAAATCAACTAACATTCCAAACCAAAGTCAAACAAACAATTTCATACCCACAAAGCAATGGAATCTAAGTCATGCATAAGTATGCAAGGGATGGTTCTATTGCAAGGATGTTCTCCACTAGGTTTTCTAAACTTTGTAAAGTCCAAATTGGTCATTTACCAAAATGGCAAAATCATTAGTTAGAGGGTTTTGCCCAAAAACTATTTAAAAATCCATTCAACATTTTATGTGGTGGAAAATGGTTTTATTAAATCAAAAATCTTTAAGTTTCTCACAAAAAGTTTCTAACTCTCAAGACTTGGTGTTTTGGGTCAGTAGCTTTGAATCAAATTATTTTCCCAAAGTTTTTATTCCAAAATCCTTTTTCATAATAAAACCATTATCTTTACTTAGCTAAAAATAGACTAATTCAATTAATCCATTCTAAATTTTCCCAATTTCATTTTCAAAACCATGGGTTGGTTCCTAGGGTCAGTGAGTTGACAACAAACCATTTTGCAAAGGTTTTAACCCTAAATTCAATTTTAAACAATTTTCCTACTCTAAACAAGCTCACAAAAGAATCTGCAAAATCAAGTAAGTTAACAGATACTATTTTCTAAACTAAGGCCATGGTTGGCTAGGTCTTGTTCTCCTGAATCTAACGACATAAAATTTGTAATTTTTGGACGTGTGGATCCAAAGTTATAAGGGTTTGAAGTTTGTAAATAATTCTGTTTTCAAATCTGTTTTTAAACAGATTAGGTGACACGCGGCGTGTTTTAACTGGACGGTACCGATTCGGCCGGATCGGCGATGCGGTGCGTTGGATCTAATTTGATCGCACGGCATAGGGCGCGTACCTCTTCGCGGCTTAAGTGACCTATCGTAGGCGTTGGATTAAGATCCTACGGATGCTATTGTTCGGTCACAGATGGGCGGCGCCGCGCGGTGGTGGACGGCGGCGACGGCCAGACAAAGTGCTCGCGGTGGTTCTAGGAAGCGAGAGAGGAAGATAGTAGGCTTACCGAGGTCGCGAGGACGGGGTGATGCTTCGTCGTGTGCTTGTCGTGGCAGGGTGTACTCAGGTACAGCTGCGATTGCTCGCCGGAGTAGAGAGAAACGCTGGACGGCTCTGCCTGTGGTCGAAGGAGACATTGCAGATCACGCGGAGGCAAACAAAAAGCACGGTTAGATGCGTATGGTCGAGGGGATGACACGTGTGTGATTGAGGGGGAGAGGGGCGGTCTGGTCTTACCGGAGGAACTCGACGGAGAGGTTGCAGACGGCGGCGTCGTCCAGAGCTTGTCGTAGCCGACGCTCTGAGGCGCCCGCGGTTGAGAGGAGGGTGCTGGGAGATGCGTCTGGGAGTGGGGAAGCTGCTAGGGTGCTCGGGAAGGTAGGAGGTGGCGTGCACTGCCTGAATTTGCCGGAGACGGTGGTCGGAACAGAGGAGCTCGAGGAGGAATTGGGGCGGCCTGGTGGCGTGATTGAGGGAGGAGTCGGAGGGGAAATGAAGAAGGGACGCTGGCGTTTTATCGAGCTTGGTCAAGGCAAGGTAAAGGCGCGGCATTAAGACGAATTGAATCCGCGGAATCTCAGCAGGTAACGGCGTCGAGGGAGGAAGAAGGGGTCGCGCGGGTGTGAACGATGAGCAGTAGAGGTGGGGTCCACCGGTCAGTGGGAAAAGAAATGAGAGTGAGGCCCACTGGTCATACTCAGTGCGGGTCAGCAACGAGGTGTGAATCGTTTTCTGTTCGGGGAGTGAAAGGCTGGGCTGGTACTGGGCTTAATGGGCTTGGCTAGTTGGGTCAAGTCCGGCTCTATTTTTTTCTTCCTGTAGTCTTTTTCTATTTCTATTTTTGATTTCTGCTTCGAAATTTCTATCAAACAACCATGGTTCAAATCAATTCAAACAACACCCAAACTTTGTAATATTGAAATTAGTTCTGTTCAGTAACATGAACCAAAATCCAAATTCAAATTACTAATTTTAATAATAGGGTCCTTTATTAATTAAATAAATAGATATACCAATTATTAAAATCCATAGGTTTTGATTTATTTCAAAGCTCTATTTAAAGCCAAATATTTTCCAGACTAAATCAGTAGGTTTTACTTGAATTTAGAATATATTTGGTAATCTTGTTTAAAATAAAATAACATTTTTTTCTAGGTTCCATTAACAATTAAATAGAATGGACTATTGTTATTAAATTAAATAGAATTTGTTTAATTAAATCTTTATTTTGAAATCTAAAATAAAACCAAAACATTTCAGTAGGCTTTATTTGAGGATATAAATTACTTGGAAAGCTTATTTAAACAAATAAACAAGTTTTAATGGTTTAGAATAAATAAGCTTTTATTAATAAAACTTGGATATTAAATCCTTTATTGTTTTATTTTAAATAACCTTTATTATTTTTAATTCAAGCAAAAACCTTTTGTTTCTCAAACTTGGTCAAGTGTTTATTTGGCTTTATAAAATAATCTTTATTTGAAAACCTTCCTTTTCAATTTGAGAACTAAAACCTTTTCTTAAAAGATTTCAAAGTAGTAATTCCTAATATTTTATTTTCCTTTTATAAATGTTTATCCTTTTAAATCCCTTTAGGATTTTATTTAATCAAAATAGGTTTGAAGTCCCATTTAAACTCAAAAAGTTTCTTCTGGCCCTGAAAAATCAAACAAAGTTTTATTTTTACTCATTTATTTTCACATTACAAGATTTGGAAAATCTTGGGATGTGACAATAATTAAAACTCTATTCATAGGCCAAAAGGGAACGAATGACTAGCTTATTGGAACTTGTACATATAGATGTATGAAGCCCATTATGTGTAGTCGAGAGCGATGGATTTCAACTTCATATGCTTTCTCCGAAAATTTGAGTGACTATATGCATATTTGCTTAATGAGGATGAAGTGTGAAATATTTGAAAATGCTCAAAGACTTTCAAGATGAAGTGGAAAATCAATGTAACAAGAAAATAAAGAATTTATGATAAGATCATAAAGGAAGATTGTTTAGTTACAAGTTTAGCAAAACACCTAAGATTTGACGAATCGTTCCATGGATTTGCATTTCTCAACACACCATATGAGTATGGAGTGTTCGATATATGCAATAAAACCTTGTTTGACATGGTGAGATCAAAGGTGTTAGTAATAAAACTTCCATAGTATTTTAAAGAATAAAGCTTTAGTGATTACTGCTTTTACACTGAAAAGAGCTCCAT
Organism: Avena sativa; assembly: GCA_916181665.1. Classification (NCBI taxonomy): domain Eukaryota; kingdom Viridiplantae; phylum Streptophyta; class Magnoliopsida; order Poales; family Poaceae; genus Avena; species Avena sativa. The sequence continues at coordinate 99,816,613 of OV702280.1, forward strand.
CATGATCCATTGAAATGACACCATATAAAGTTATCGTTTGGGGGTAAAACCCAAGTTGTCCTTTCTTAAACATTGGTATGTTATGCATAAGTAAGATGTTTACAACCAAAGTCCGATGAGCATGTCTTTGTAAGTTATTTCGAATAACCGTTGAATATTCCTCCATAATACCGAAGAAAAAAGTGTTTGTCGCTTAGAACGTTAAGTTTCTTAACAAGGAATTCTTCGTGAAAAGTTAAGTGGGAGGACAATAGAACTTTTATAAGGTTAAAAGAACCTTAGCTATATGTGCTTAGTTGCGCAACACCGGAAAGTGTTCCGGCGGCACCAACAATTCTCATGGATAACGTGCCTCAAAGGTTGTTGTGGCGGAGGTCTAAGTTCCTATTGAACCAGGTAGTTCAGGTAAATAATCAAATACTTAGATTTGAGAGTCAATCATTGTTGTTTAACAATGATAAACCGACTATATGCAAAGAAGCGATGATGGTCCCTGACTCCGTCGGATGGCTTGAAGCCATAGAATCCGTGATAGTTCCATACACGAGAAATAAATCTTTGAACGTGGAAGACCCTATGGAAAGGTGTAAGACCTTACACTCATATTTGGATCTATAAAGAAATAGTCATAGCTATTTCACATCTATGAAATTGTCGACATGCCGGGAAAAGAGTTTACGAAAATGTTCAAAGGTTGACTATGACAAGATTTGATCGTTCATACCGATATTTGGTCTAGACGGATTAATATAACAACCACTACATATAATTTTGTTATATGGTAGTTGAACAAACAAAGCAAAGTTTTTCTAATAGAATGGTTACCTAAGATGTGTACATGACACGATCCAAAGGGTTTTGTTGATTCAAAGGATACTAAAAGATCATGCACACTTCAATGGTTGAAGTAAGCATCGCAGAGTTGAAATCTTCACTGTGATGAAACTGTTAAAAGTTTTAAATTTCCTCGGAGACGATGAAGATGCTTGCATTCGCAAGAAATTAAGTGGGAGCGCTAAGACATATTTCTAATGCATTATGTGAAAGAAATATTGTTGATTGGAAATGATGTATCTTGTATTGAAACAAAGTTAAGAATTTCATATCGATGAAAAACTTAGGCAAAACCCGAATATGTGGCATCAATATCTATATGGATACATTGAGACTCTAATATGGGTGTTCCAAATGTACATAGATGAGATATTGAATGAGTTCAATATGGAAATGACAAGAAAGGTTCTTGCCACACAGAAAGGATTAAATTGAAATTCAAGTATATCGAGACTTGCTAAGTGAAACAAAGATTCAAGTATTTTTGATACTTGATGAATGAAATCACAAAGAGTATTTTTTATTCATACGGTGACATGTACAAATCCAGATATGTCCTATACTCTAAATGTTATGAGCATATACTAGAGTGATTCATAAAGATGATCATTGGACAATAGTAAGGATATTCTTACGACCTTTTGGAAGAACTAAGAATATTTTATTCTTATAGAGGTGACAAATAGATAGATAGTTCATTGTAAAGTATTACATTGATACTAGTTTTGTCATGAAGTACAAATTAAGTTTATCTCAATTCAAACTATGGGTGGCACAATGTGATGGAAAGGAAGTTCCATAATGGGTTTGGATGAGTTCCAAAATTAAGACATTGTGAAAGATACTACAACAAAAGGCTAAGTATATGACTTCCATTATAGTAGCAAAATAGGGAATTTGTGTCAAGTAGTTTGTTATCAAACTAGGTGTGGTTCACAGCGGGCTGGTACTATGAAGATATATTGTACGATAATTGTATCAACATGTTTTAAACCTAAGGAACTAAAGGTCTCACCAAAGTACCAAATTTATACAATGCCATCTCATTGGACAATGAGTGATGCATAGAGACGCAAAGACATGCAGTTACAAACGGACCTGAAAGTGTCGGATCCGAAGATTAGTTAACCACTAGCAATCGTGTATATACAACACCGGAAATCCATAGGTGTTGAATGCACAAAGGTTTAAAGTAGATTATTGACTCTAGTGCAAGTGGGAGACTATTGGAGATATGCCCAAGAGGCAATAATAAAGTGGTTACTATCATATCTTTATGTTTATGATAAATGTTTACATCCCATTCTATAATTGTATTAACCAGAAACATTAATACTTCTATGATTTGTAAACATATAAGAGTCCCTAGTAAAGCCTCTTGTTAAACTAGCTTGATTAATATATGTTCATGGTTTCCTGATCATGAAAATTAGATGTTATTGACAACAAGGTCATATCATTAGGAGAATGATGTGATGGACATACTCCTATAGTTAAGCGTAGCATAAGATCAAGTCATTTCAATAGTTTGTTTTCTATAACCTTTCAGATACATAGTAAACTAAATCCTTCGACCATGAGATCATGTTAATCACCATCACCGGTTGGATGCTTCGATGACATCAAACACCACTTCGTAACTGGGTGGTTCTAAAGGTGGCATTTGTATTCTGAAAGTATGTGTTGAGGCACATGGATCAAGATTGGGATTTTTCCATCCATATGACGGATAGATATACTCTAGGCCCTCTCAGTGGAATGTCATCCAATTGAATTGGAAGCATGTGACTATCTCACAAGGGATCACATATCACTGGAACGAGTAACGAGTACTTATTGGTAACGAGGTCAAACTAGGTATGCAGAGATACCGTCAATCAAACCTTGGGTAAGTAAAGTATCGCGATACAAAGGGAAACTGGTATCTTATGTAAATGGTTCATTCGACCACGAAGTAATTGTAGAAATATGTGGGAGTCATATGAATTTCCAGATGCCTCTATTGGTTATTGATCGGAGAAGAGTCTCGATCATGTCTGCATAATTCACGAACCGTAGGGAGACAAACTTAAGGATTCAATGTTGTTTAGTAGATATGGAAAGTGAGTAAAGATACCAAATGTTGTTCGAGGTCTCGGATTGGATCCAGGACATGACGAGGAGATCCGGAATGGTCTAGAAAATAAGATTCAAATAAGGGAATTCCAATTCCTTAGTTCGGGAATGGTTTCGGTGTTTTCATCGGAATGTTCTAGAAGGGTCTAGAAGGTCCATCACTCCAGAGTAGGAAAGGTACATGGATGTGTCATACCAAATTTGAATGGTTTCATCATGTCCTAGGTCACTTGGCTGGGCAATGGGAAGAGAGAAATCAAACTCTAGTTTGAAGGTCAAATTCCAATTTGAAAAAGTCAAATCCCAACATGGTTGCCTAGCGGAGGGAGGAAAGGAATCCCACCTAGGGAAGGATTCCTCCCTCCCCTTGGCACCGACCACAAGAAGGATTTGTGGGAGGCCTCCCCTGGCCCGAAACCGCATCTCCCTCTCATAAATAGAGGGGAGGGAGCGCCCCTTGCCCCCCACAAGAAACCCAAGATTGGCCGCAGCCCTCTGAAGTTGTCGTCGATTTAGAGCCCTCTAAAGTAGCCGCCACCTAGACCTCTACTAGTCGCCAGCCACCACCTTTAAACCTTGGTCTCTAAACCCTAGATTTCCAAGGCTCTCTGATACTCCACCATACCTGCTCTGGCTTAGGAGAAGCCCTATCGGATTTCCCCTATACTTCCACGACCACACCCTCGTGCTGCTGGAATCGCGAGGAGAGATCTACATCCTTCGTTGCCTGTTGGAACAAGGGAGAGAGGTCTTCATCGAGTACGGACCGTGTGACCGACTGCGGGAGCGCTGCCGGAACACGGCGCTGGAAGGATCATCTACGCGATCTTGAGATGGGCAAGTGAACGACTACATCACCCACAAGAATCCGATCTCGTTAACCGCTTTGGATCTTCGAGGGTTAGTACTCTACAACTCGTTGCAACGATCTAGTAGATTAGATCTTGGCTTCTGTGTGTTCATGCGATAGAAATTTTTTGTTTTCCATGCTACGAACCCCTTCATATCTCTCACTAGGCGGTTGAGTTTGCCAGATGCCTTTCATGACGATCCCTGCATCCTAGAAGGACTGTAGGACGGTTGTGGTGCATCTGGTCTTGGACCACGAAGGCTCCATGGAGGTGGGTTCGTTGAGATCTGAGATTCGGATGGGGGCGAATGCGAATGAGGAAGAGAGCAAGCACGGAAAGAATGTAGTGAGATCTTCATTCCCTCCACTGTTCGCCATTTAGAGCAACCAAGTGTTATTAGAGTTAGGATGTCCCGCCGCTCCCTGAAGGCGGTGTCGAGGAAGATCCCCTGCACCAGTGGCGGCGTGACTCTCTTCTTCGGCAGAGGGCCCTTCCAGCTCCCCATGCACGACGACCGGCAAAAACAAAGAACCAAAGGCGATGATGATGAACAATGTTCGCCACCGGCAATGGGGACACAACCTCCGGTGCCACAGAACGTGGCCTGTCGAGTTCCTCACCTTGAGCCGCCTCCGCCCCTGACCTACAAAACAAAGAAGACATACCTGCTCCAGCCGACGAGCCTGATGATGGTAAACGAGAACCTCGCTCCCAAAATATTAACGCCAACATTGGGAATGCAACATCATTCCAGAACTCCCAGACAAGCTCCGCCTCCCTATCCACTGCATCATGGACCTGCTGAGCGATATGCAGCAGAAGCGTCTTGGCATCGGCATCGATTTCAGCAGGCTCTCCATGGAGACGGGAGAACCTTGAGCCACATGGAGAAAGCGGTGGTGAAGTCGCCCTAGGTGCCAAAGTAAGTCGGCGCTAGCGAACCACCGCTTGCATGCCATGCTCCATTTTCTTATATTGGAAAAGGAAAATTTAAAAATTGGGGGAATTTTACTTCCCGCCTCTTCACCAACCAGAGATGCGCAAAACTACTAAATATGAATACCAGGATTTTTAAACTTGGTTAAACACCAAGCCTGATCCTCGGGACAAATTGCATGCACTACCAGAAAAATCTTTGTTGTCGTGATGCCCAACTTTGTCGTGCACCGAAACATGGCAAAGATTCCTTTGTTGTGCACCAGCAAGGAGACACACGACAATGATATATACCATGGCATAGCACACACACAACACATAGCAAAGAATCCGCTCATGGGAAAGAACCATCAAAACGCATGACAAAGAGAATGATACGGCAAAGAACAGAAACGACGCACGGCAACGAATGCAGTGACGACAACAAACTTTCACATGGGCCCACCGACTACAGTTAACAGAGCGGGCGACGGCGCGCCTATAGGACGCGCGTTTCCGTGCGACCAGTTAAGAGAACGCACGACAAAGATCCTACCTTTGTCGTGCATGCAGGCTTTGTTGTGCGCTTTTCTGTTTTTTATTTTCTTCTCCATTTTATCTTTTCATGTGTATTCCTTAATTTTGTTAAGTTACTTAATCTTTAAATTACTTTGATTTAATTAGGATGGCTTAGATTAGATAAATGTCTCTCTTTATCGCCAACCATCGTTGTCTAATCTATATATATACCCTTCATCCTGATGCCTCGGAGCGCGGTTTCCTGTGGAACCCTGATCTGTGGACCTCAGATCGTCTACCCCCTAGACGTTCTTATGAGAGGGGAATCCTGGTGTAAATCTCTCTTGTTTTGTGTTTTTAGGTCATAGGATGATGTACAACCATGTTGGGTCTCAAGGTGCGGCAGTATCCTACCCGGTTTCACCAGAACGGGCAGTTTCCCCCTTATACAAGTCCAGAACCTTTGCTCTTAGGTTACAGCGCATGCCTGCGAAGGGGGACACATGGACCCAGGGGCTAGGTTTTTTATGTTTAAACATTTCACCACACTTTCATGCATGCTCTAGGGCCACATTCAAGTTCTTGAGGTATTCTGATGCCCCGAAGGGGGGTTTTCTATAGAACCCATGTCTATGGGCCTCAGATCATCTACCCCCCTAGACGTTCTTCTGATAGGGGTATACCGGTGTAGCCCTCTATTGTTTTCTGTTTTTTAGGTCATATGATGATCTAAAACCATGTTGGGTCACAAGGAATGGCAGTATCCTACCCGGTTTCACCGGAACAGGGAGTTTCCCCCTTATACAACTCTAGAACCTTCGCTTTTAGGTTACAGTGCATGCCTGCGAAGGGGGACACATGCAACGGGGGACTAGGTTTTGGATATTTCAACATAACAGAACACTTTCATTCATGTGCTAGGGCCACATGGAAATTCTTGAGGTATTCCGATGCCCCGGATAGCGGTTTGCCATGGAACCCTGATCTATGGGCCTCAGATCGTGTACCCCCTAGACGTTCTTCTAACAGGGGTAGCCGGGTCTAGCCCTCTCTTGTTTTGTGTTCTTTAGGTCATAAGATGATGTAAAACCATGTTGGGTCACAAGGTGCCACAATATCCTACCCAGTTTCACTGGAACAGGGTGTTTCCCCCTTATACAAGTCCAGAACTTTCGGTTTTAGGTTATAGCACATGCCTGTGAAGGGGTACACATGCACCTGGGGGCTAGGTTTTGTATGTTTCAAGATAACACCACACTTGCATTCATGTGCTAGGGCCACATACAAGTTCTTGAGGTATTCCGATGCCCCGAAGCGCGATTTGCTGTGGAACCCTGATCTGTGGGCCTCTAATCGTCTACCCCCCTAAATGTTCTTCTGATAGGGTAGCCCGGTATAACACTCTCTTTTTTTGTGTTTGTTTAGGTCATATGATGATGTAAAACCATGTTGGGTCACATGGTGCGATAGTATCCTATCCGGTTTCATCGGAACGGGGAGTTCCCCCTTGGGTTAGAGCGCATGCCTACAAAGGGGGACACATGCACCCGGGGACTAGGTTTTGTATGTTTCAACATAACACCACACTGTCATGCATATGTGTTAGGGCCACATGCAAGTTATTGAGGTATTGTGTTGGTGATGTCTTTTCCTGAACAGACCACCTAGTACTCACAAGCATTCTCTTCAGGCATTTAAAGTATACATCCATGATGATCACAAAGTCAAAATTGACTTGTGCATTATCAGCATAATTGACTTGTGAAGGGGACATATTCCTAGTCAAGGACATCACTAATAAAACTGGATCTTGACAAAGAATCTGTTCAGGCCTCATTCTCGGATATACTGTCTTCCATTCTTTGTGTGAAGGGTCCAAGAGATGCGCTCCAATTCTTGAACGCGTTGCAGCCCCTACTAATGGATTTTTTACTTCTAGATGGTTTTAGTGTAATTCTTCAAGATTTTAGTGTGTCCAAGCTTCTATTGGAAGAAGGACAGGAAAGCATTCAAAAGCAGTCCGCGGTACTAGAACAGTCAAGGTGCTCGAAAAGCCAGTTTGAGGAAATGCAGGTTGAGAACAATATAAAGAATGTCAAACAACAAATTTCAGACTATGTCGTGAAATCCTCTCATCTTGGTATTTTTATTGACTAAATATTGACCATTTTGTTTCAAAATTAGTCCAACATCTTGCTTTTGTTGGTCAGCAGCTCTCTACCGTGAGGGGAAATTCTACTCTAGCCGATTGGTTATGGATTGTTTCTCAAATTTTGTGAATAGGCACCCACGTAATGGAAATAAAGTTCAGCATCCTCCAGAAGCTTATGGTCTTGTGCAAAGTTCATATTTCCATGGTCTCAATCCTTATGAAGAGTTGGTACATGCTATATCTACAAGAGAAACTATCGTCCGCTCCTCAATATTTTACTAAGTGTTAACGCATGTGTGCGAAGGGGGTCACACTTGGGACCTACATATGCCACCTACCAACCTTGCACCACACATACATATATGTTAGGGACACATGCAAGTTTTCATGTGATTTCGACGCTCAGGTGGTCTTTCTCTAACGATATCCTAGACCCGGGGCCCCGTAGGTCTACCCCTATAGATTTCTTCATAGGAGGGTAGCTCGGTGGACATTTCTATTTGTTTAGGTTTGTTTAGGGCATATGTACATGGAAAGCAAAGGTTGTACAAACTTTGCCATAAAATAGGCTCCGGTTGCCCCGCCGCGGCAGTTTCCACATACATATCCAGGATTTTACTAAGTGTCAACGCATGTCTCTGAAGGGGGTCACGCTTGGGACCTACAAATGCCACCTACCAACCTTGCACCAAACTTACACACATATTTTATGGACACCTGCAAGTTTTCATGCAAGTTAGGCACACACATATGTATCTTTCAACATAACACCACTTTCATGCATGTGCTAGGGCCACATGCAAATTCTTGAGGTATTCCGATGCCCCGAATAGTGGTTTGCTACGAAACCCTAATCTGTGGGCCTCTGATCATCTACCCCCTAGACATTCTTCTTATAGGGGTAGTGTGTTGTAGCCCTCTCATGTTTTGTGTTTGTTTAGGTCATAGGATGATGTAAATCCATTTTGGGTCACAAGGTGCGGCATTATCCTACCCGGTTTCATCGGAACAGGAGTTTCCTCCTTATACAAGTCCAGAACCTTTGCTTTTAGGTTACAGCGCATGCTTGCGAAGTGGGACACATGCACCCCAAGGACTAGGGTTTTTATGTTTCAACATAATACCACACTTTCATGCATGTGCTAGGGACACATGAAAGTTTTTGAGGTATTCTGATGCCCCAGAGTGCGGCTTGCTGCGGAACCCTGATCTGTGGGCCTCAGATCGTCTACCCCCTAGAGGTTCTTATAATAGGGGTTGCCCTCTATATCCCTCTCTTGTTTTGTGTTTGTTTAGGTGTAAATCCATGTTGAGTCACAAGGTGCGGCATTATCCTACCCGGTTTCACCAGATAGGGTGTTTGCCCCTTATACAAGTCCAGAACCTTTGATTTTAGGTTACAGCACATGGCCTGCAAAGTGGGACACATGCACCCCAAGGACTAGGTTTTTTATGTTTCAAAATAACACCACACTTTCATGCATGTGCAAGGGCCACATGGAAGTTCTTGAGGTATTACGATGCCCCGGAGTGGGGCTTGTTGCAGAACCCTGATCTGTGGGCCTCGGATTGTCTACCCTCTAGATGTTCTTCCGATAGGGGTAGCCCGGTGTAGCCCTCTCTTGTTTTGTGTTTCTTTAATTCATAGGATGATGTAAAACCATGTTGGGTTACAAGGTGCGGTAGTATCCTACCCGGTTTCATCGGAATGGGGAGTTTCCCCTTATACAAGTCTAGAACCTTCTCTTTCAGGTTATAGCGCGTGCCTGCGAAGGGGGAAACATGCACCCAGGGAATAGGTTTTGTATGTTTGAATATAAAACCACATGTTCATGCATGTGCTAGGTCCACATGTAAGTTGTTGAGATATTCAGATGCCCCGGAGAGCGGTTTGCTGCGGAACCCTGATCTGTAGGCCTCGGATTATATACCCCCTATACGTTCTTCTGATAGGGGTAGACTGGTGCATCCCTCTGTTGTTTTGTGTTTGTTTAGGTCATATGATGATATAAAACCATGTTGGGTCACAAGGTGCGGCAGTATACTACCCATTTTCACCGGAACAGGCAGTTTCCCACTTATACATGTCCAGAACCTTCGCTTTTAGGTTATAGTGCATGCCTACAAATGGGTACACATGCACCCGGGGACTAGGTTTTGTAGGTTTCAACATAAAACCACACTTTCATGCATGTTCTTGGGCCACATGCAAGTTCTTGAGGTATTCTGATGCCCTGGAGTGCGGTTTGCTGCGGAACCCTAATCTGTGGGCCTCAGATTGTCTACCCCCCTAGACGTTCTTCTGATAGGGGTAGCCCTGTGTAGAACTCTCTTGTTTTGTGTTTGTTTAGGTCATAGGATGATGTAAAACCATGTTGGGTCACAAGGTGCGGAAGTATCCTACCCAGTTTCACTAGAATATGTAGTTTCTCCCTTATACAAGTCCAGAACCTTTGCTTTTAGGTAACAGTCCATGCCTGTGAAGGGGGACACATGCACCTGGGGACTAGGTTTTGTATGTTTCAATATAACACCACTCTATCATGTATGTTCTAGTTCCACATGCAAGTTATTAGGTATCCTGATTCCCAGAGCGCAGTTTAATGCGAAACCCTCATCTGTAGGCCTCAGATCGTCTACCCCCCTAGACGGTCTTTAGATAGGGGTAGCCCGCTGGATACCTCTCTTGTTTTGTGTTTTTTTAGGTCATAGGATAATTTAAAACCATGTTGGGTCACAAGGTGCGGCAGTATCCTACCCGGTTTCGCTAGAAAGGGGAGTTTCCCCCTTATACAAGTGCACAACCTTCGCTTTTTGGTTATAACGCATGCCTGCGAAGGGGGACACATGCGCCCAGGGACTAGGTTTTGTATGTTTCAACATAACACTGCACTTTCATGCATGTTCTAGGGCCACATGCAAGTTATTGAGCTATTCCAATGTGCCGGAGCACGGTTTGCTGTGCGCGGAACCCTGATCCATGGGCCTTGGATTGTCTACCCCCTAGATGCTCTTTTGATAGGGGTAGCCCAGTCTCGTTCTCTCTTTTTTTATGTTTGTTTAGGTCATAGTAAGATGTCAAACCATGTTGGGTCACAAGGTGTGGAAGTATCCTACCTGGTTTCACCGGAACAGGGAGTTTCCCCCTTCAAGTCTAGAACCTTCGCTTTTAGGTTACAGCGCATGCCTGTGAAGGGGGACATATGCACCCGGGGACTAGGTTTTGTATGTTTCAACATAACACCACACTTTAGTGCATGTGCTACGACCACATGCAAGTTATTTAGGTATTCTGATGCCCCGGATCGTGGTTTGCTACGGACCCTGATCTGTGGGCCACAGATCGTCTACCCCCTTAGACGTTCTTCTGATAGGGGTAGCCCGGTGTACCCCTATCTTGTGTTGTGTTTCTTTATGTCAGAGGATGATGTAAAACATTGTTAGGTCAAAAGGTGAAGTAGTATCCTACTCGGTTTCACCGGAAAGGTGAGTTTCACCCTTATACAAGTCGATAACCTTCACTTTTAGGTTATAGCGCATGCCTGTGAAGGGGGACACATGCACCCGGGGGCTAAGTTTTGTATGTTTCCACATAACACTACACTTTAATGCATGTGATAGGGACAAATGCAAGTTATTGAGGTTTTCCGATCCCTGGAGCGTGGTTTTCTACTGAACCCTCATCTATGGGCCTCGAATCATCTACCCCCTAGACGTTCTTCTGATTGGGGTATCCTGTTGTATCCCTATCTTGATTTGTGTTTGTTTAGGTCATAGGATGATGTAAATCCATGTTGGGTCACAAGGTGCGGCATTATCCTATCCAGTTTCACCGGAACAGGGAGTTTCCCCCTTATACAAGTCCAGAACCTTCGATGTTAGGATATAGTGCATTCCTGCGAAGGGGGAAACATGCACCTGGGGACTAGGTTTTGTATGTTTCAACATAACACCACACTCTCATTTATGTTCTAGGTCCACATGCAAGTTATTAGGTATCTCGATGCCCCGGAGCACGGTTTGCTATGGAACCCTGATCTGTGGGCCCCGGATCGTTTACCCCCTAGACGTTCTTGAGATAGGGGTAGACCGATGTATCCCTCTCTTGTTTCATGTTTGTTTAGGTCATAGGATAATGTTAAACCATGTTGGGTCACAAGGTGCGGCAGTATCCTACCTGGTTTTACCGGAATGGGGAGTTTCCCCCTTATGCATGTGTTAGGGCCACATACAAGTTCTTGAGGTATTCCCATGCCTCGGAGCGCGGTTTGCTATGGAACCCTAATCTGTGGGCCTCAGATCGTCTAACCCCCTAGACGTTCTTCTGATAGGGGTAGCTTGGTGTAGCCCTCTCTTGTTTTGTGTTTATTTAGGTCATAGGATGATGTAAAACCATGTTGGGTCACATGGTGCGGCAATATCCTACCCGGTTTCGCCGAAAGGTGAGTTCCCCCCTTATACAAGTCCATAACCTTCACTTTTAGGTTATAGTGCATGCCTACGAAGGGGGACACATGCAACCGAGGACTTGGCTTTGTATGTTTCAACATAACACTACACTTTCATTCATATGTGCTAGGTCCACATGCAAGTTCTTGAGGTATTCCGATGGTGATGTCGTTTTCCTGAAGATGCCACCTAGTACTCACTAGCATTTTCTTCAGGCATTTAAAGTATACATCCATGATGATCACACAGTCAAAATTGAATTGTGCGTTGACACTAAAATTGACTTGCGAAGGGGACATATTCCTAGTCAAGGATAGCACTATAATAAAACTGTATCTTGCCAAAGAATCTGTTTAGGCCTCATTATCGGATATACTCTCTTCCATTCTTTGTGTGAAGGGTCCAAGAGATGCGCTCCAATTCTTGAACACTCTGTAGCCCCTACTAATTTTACTTCTAAATGATTTAAGTGTAAGTCTTCAAGATTTTTGTGTGCCCAAGCTTTTGTTGGAAGAAGCACAGGAAAGTATTCAAAGCAGTCCGCGGTACTGGAACAGTCAAGGTGCTCAAAAAGTCAGTTTGTAGAAATGCAGGTAGAGAACAATCTAAAGGATGTCAAACAAGAAATTTTAGACTTTGTCATGAAATCCTCTCATCTTGGTATTTTTATTGACCGAAAATTGACCCTTCTATTTCAAAAGTAGTACAACATCTTGGTTTTGTTGGTCAGCAGCTTTCTAGCGTGAGGGGAAATTCTACTCTAGCCAATTGGTTAAGGATTGTTTATTTTGTGAATAGGCACCCACGTAATTGAAATGAAATTCAGCATCCGCAAGAAGCTTATGGTCTTGTGCAAAGTACATATTTCCATGGTTTAAATCCTTATGAAGAGCTGGTACATGCTATATCTACAAGAGAAACTATCGTCCGCTCCTCCATATTTTACTAAGTGTTAACGCATGTGTGCGAAGGGGGTCAAACTTGGGACCTACATATGCAACCTAACAATCTTGCACCACATGTACACATATGTTAGGGACACATGCAAGTTTTCATTTGATTTCTACACTCCGGCGGTCTTCCTCTAGCGAAACCCTAGACCGGGGGCCCCGCAGGTCTACCCCTATAGCTTTCTCCATAGGAGGGTAGCCCGGTGGACTTATCTATTTTTTTGATTTGTTTAGTACATATGTACATGGAAAGCAATGGTTGGACCAACTTTTCCAAAAAATATACTCAGGTTGCCCCGCGGCGGGAGTTTCCACGTACATATCCAGGATTTTACAAGTGTTAACACATGTCTGCGAAGGGGGTCACGCTTGGGACCTACAAATGCCACCTACCAACCTTGCACCACACTTACACACATATGTTATGGACAGGTGAAAGTTTTCATGCAAGTTAGGGACACACATATGCATCTTTCAACATAGCACCACACTTTCATGCATGTGCTAGGGCCACATGCAAGTTCTACAGGTATTTCGATGCCCCGGAGTGTGGTTTGCTATGGAACCCTGATCTGTGGGCCTCGGATCGTCTACCCCCCTAGACTTAATTATGATCGGGGTACCCTGGTGTAGCCCTCTCTTGTTTTTTGTTTGTTTGGGTCATAGGATTATGTAAATCCATGTTGGGTCACAAGGTGCGGCATTATCCAACTCGGTTTCACCAGAAAACGGAGTTTCGACATAACCTTCGCTTTTAGGTTACACCGCAAGCCTGCGAAGTGGGACACATGCACCCTAGGGAATAGGTTTTGCATGTTTCGACATAACACAACACTTTCATGCATGTGCTAGGGCCACATGCAAGTTCTTAAGGTATTCCGATGCCCCGGAGCGCGGTTTGCTACGGAACCCTGATCTCTAGGCCTCGGAGTGTCTACCACCCTAGACATTCTTCTAATATGGGTAGCCCGGTGTATATCTCTCATGTTTGTGTTTGTTCAAGTCATAGTATGATGTAAAACCATGTTGGGTCACAAGGTGCGGCAGTATCCTACCTGGTTTCACTAGAACGGGGAGTTTCCCCATATACAAGTCTAGAACCTTCGCTTTTAGGTTATAGCACATGCCTTCGAAGGGGGACACATGCACCCGGGGACTAGGTTTTGTATGTTTCAACATAACACCACACATTCATGCATGTGATACGGCCACATGCAAGTTCCTGAGGTATTCTGATGCCCTAGAGCGTGGTTTGCTACGGATCCCTGATCTTTGGGCTTGGGATCGTCTACCCCCCTAGACGTTCTTCTGATAGGGGTAGCCCAGTGTAGCCCTCTCTTGTTTTGTGTTAGTTTAGGTCATATGATGATGTAAAACTATGTTGGTCACAAGCACTACTAGGAAAATAGATATAGATAGACAGACCTTATGTGGCCCATGGGGCTAACCATACGCCACAAAAGAAGTCCAGTGGCGCATATGTGGGAATGCGCCATAGAACCTTCAAACTTCTGTGGCGCATGCACTTTGGCAATGCGCCATACAAGTAAGGTGGGACCCACGACAAGCGTTGGTCTATGAAACTTCTGTGGCGCATTTGGGCATATGCACCACAGAAGCATTGGGTGGGACCCACATCAGGCAGGATTTGACCGGGCTCTAACCAACCTTCTGTGGGGCATATGGTGATATGCGCCGCAAAAGTTAATGTCTTCTGTGGTGTATATCACCATATGCGCCACAGAACATGGATGTGCGTCCCACAGTCTAGCCACCTATGGCCAAGCTTTTGTGGCGCATATGGTGATATGCACCACAGAAGATCACACTTTTGTGGCTCATATCTGCCATATGCGCCGCAGAACCCTGCGTCTAGATCTGCACAAAATGGTGGCATCTTTGCAACCCTCTATCTACCACTACCCATTTCACATCATCCTTCCCCCCTCCTCCCAGCTCGTCTTCCTCCTCTCACCCACCCCATTGTTCCCATAATTTTCTCCATTTTGTTGTATTTAAACCTACTATAGTTGATAGATTGGTTAGGGAAAGCGTTTCTCCAACTTGTAGATCTAAAACACACTTACTTTTCTCCTCCACATCTCTATTTGTCTACCACTATCTCACCATAGATCTATTGGTCCACACTCTCTCACATCGCGGTCTCGACTCGGTATTCGATCTACTAGTTGAGTAATTGGCCATGAATATGCATGTTTTGTAGGTGTGAAGCTTGTCCCGCGGGTGGTGTGTACATGCGATGGCGCCAAGATGATGTTTGTGCATGAAGCTTGTCTGGTGCATGAATGTTTGCATGGGAAGAAGTTTCTTGTTGTTGCTTGTCTGCCCCGGTGTAGTGCATGGATGTTTGCCGAAATGTTGATTCATTTATATTTCGGAAAAATTTTGCACCACCCATATGTCCTACTTTTAGGAAATGTCATACCTAATTTTTCTGGTGAACATGCATGTGTGTTTGTGTGTGCATAAGGTGTGGTTTCTAATTAACCTACTCTCTCTTTTGATCTATACGTGCATACCGCATAGGAAACCATGGTCGTCAGGATGAGCGAAGGTCGAGTTACTAGGTATATGAAAGACGCGAAGGCGGACATGATTCGGAACAACAAGACCCAGATAAGATGTCCATGTCGAACATGCAAACTCCAGCGCTAGATCGACCCTGATTCTGGACAATTGGAGGATCACCTACTCAGGCGCGGTTTCATGCGCGTCTTCGATGAGGAGCCAGTAGCAAATGGTGGTGGTCATCATGAAGACGTGGGGGGCGAGAGGACAAAGAGTCTCCCGGCAGGCATGGTCATCATAACGAAGAATATACCAGCGGGCATGATCATCATGACGAAGAAGGAGATGTCGACGGGCATGACCATCATGAAGAAGGAGAAGACGCGAACACCCAAACACTGCTAACTTCGGCGTTGCGGGACCCTCATGTTCAAGAACTACTTCTCAAGGAGATGAGCAATGCCAAAGCTGCAGCCAGAGAGAAAGCCAAGATGGCGCAAATGGAGATAGACGGGATGACTCCATTGTATCCTGAGTGTCGGCCCGAGGATACACACCTGAGTGTAATGCTCAAGGCTCTAGAGATGAAGGCGGAACACAAATGGACCGACGTGAGCTTCAATGCTAACATGGAATTCTGGCGCTATCGTCTTCCTAAGGGGAACACATTGCCAACAAGTATAGAGGAGGCCAAGAAAATTGTGTGCCCTCTCGACCTACCTCACATTAAATACCACACATGAATCAATGATTGCACACTTTATCATAACGAGTACGTGGAGAGAACCACATGTCCGCTATGCGTCCATGGACGGTACAAGAGAGGGAACAAGAAAGTTCCTTGAAAAGTGGTATGGTACTTTCCTATCACTCCCCGTCTATAGCGATATTTCGTAGATCCTAAGGAAGCAAAGCTGATGCAATGGAACGCGGAAAGGGAGAAACCCGAAGATGATCCAGAGATAGGGAAGATCCTGGCACACCCTTCAGATGCTAGCTAGTGGAATGCATTGGACATCGAGTTCGAAGAGTTCGGGGGCGATGGAAGGAACGTTAGGCTGGGTATGAGCACCGATGGACTCAATACTTTTGGCAACCAGCTACCAAAGGATCCTGAGTCTTCGAAAACCGTGTTCCAAGCGACTCGAAAGTGCCTTCCCATGGATCATCCATGGAGAAAACGTTGTGAACTATTCAATGGTAAAGACGAGCTCGAAAGATCCCCGCGTACGAGGAGCGACGAATAAATCGAGGAGCTTCTGAATAATTGTTAAGAGTGTCCTACGCCAGGAAAGAAGCGACCGAGGACAAAGCCGCTTCTGGGTGTATGGAAAGCGAGGTCTGTTTTCTGGGACCTGCCATACTGGAAGGTCCTCCACACACCCCATAGCCTCGATGTAATGCACATCACAAATAACATTACCAAGAGTCTGCTTGGCATTCTGCTCAACATGCAAGAGAGGACCAAGGATGGGCTAAAAGTAAGAAACGACCTGAAATTGCTTAGCATCAAGAAGGAGCTTCATTACTCTGATAGTGATGATGATGATCAGACGGAAGGGACTCAAGGTCGCCTCAAAAGGGTTAAGAAGAATGAGGTGGTTGTTCTTCGCGCTTCCTACTTCACTCTGTGTCAGGAGGAGATCGAGCAGTTTTTCAGGTGCCTCCTAGGATTCAAAGTTCCTCATGGTTACTCTAGAAAGATAAGCAGATATCTCGACATAGTGAAGAAGAGGTTCAGCGGTATGAAGTCCCACGACTGTCACGTGCTTATGACACATATACTTCCAGTTGCAATACGAGGGATAATGGATGAGCACGTCCGTGAGACGCTGTTTGGCCTATGCAACTTTTTGACGTCATCTCTAGGAAGTCGATCGTTATGAAGCAGATCAATAGGCTACATGAAGAGATCGTGGTGATACTATGCGAACTCCCGATTTACTTCCCGCCCGCATTCTTCGACATCATGGTGCATCTGGTTGTCCATGTCGTGGATGACATCATCCAGCTCAAGCCAACATTCCTGCACATCATGATGTCGTTTGAAAGGCTGAACGCTATCATCAAAGGGTTCGTTTGCAATAGGTCATGTCCATATGAAAGCATAGCCAAGGGCTTTCTGATCTATGATTGCATCTCTTTCTGCTAGAACTATCTAACCACCAAGAACGAGGATGTTGGAATACCCACCAAGAAGCACCTTGGTAGGCTCGCTGGGTATGGCACCGTGAGGGCCACCTCTCACTGCATGTCGGCATTGCTAATCGACGCGCCGACTTTGGCAGGGCACATCGAGTCGTGCTACAACACATTTAATGTCACATCCCAAGATTTTAGAAATTGGGACTAGAAAAAAATTGCATTTGCATGACATTCATCAGCATTGCATTGCATATTTGCATCAAGAAAATTTTCTAAATAGAAATAAAGGACGAAAACCCAAATAGTATGTGCCACTTTGTTCCTAAAGGGAATTAAATTGGCTTTATAAAAACCCATTATTGATAAATTATAGCCTAAAAAGATCCAATAAATATTACAAAATTTTAGAAACAAAATTAAGCTCATTTGGAGCTATTATGAAAAAGTTATGAAATAAATACAAACAAATAAAGATATAAATAAAACAAAATATAGAAGGATTTATAAATCCACTACTTTCAAACTAGTAAAAAGATTACAAATATGATCCTACAATGATCTATTCGATTTTAGAAAATTTTAGAAACAAGTTTGAACTCATTTGGAGTTTGTATGTGAAAGTTATGAGGGAAACACATAAATAGAAAATAGAAAATAGAAAAAGGAAAAAATATAACTAGGCTAGCCCGGCCAACCGAAACAGCCAGGAGCAGGCACGGGAGGAAGTATCGATCACATAGGATGCTTTAATTTCCGTGCAAATCGGTTTTTCTCAAACCTGTCTCTATTCAAACTTTTATATCTTTTTATCTACAACTCTAAATCGACTTTCGTTTATTTCTACTTGTTTCCTACTCCAAGACCTATATCTCCACTATCCTAAACCTCCATATAAACTAGTGGAGCCATACTTCTCGAAATCCCGAATCTACACATGCCCGAATCTTATTTCGTTTATTCACCCATCTAGACTTCGTCGTTTGCCTTTGGCCAAAACACGAAAGTTCTAGATCTCGTCGAAATATTTCAATCCCGATAAATCTCACCTCTTTTCATCCACCATAGCCGGAGAATTTCACACCGCAATATTTCCGATATGACGGTGTAAATCCAAGATCTACTCGCGCTCTCGTTTCTTCAAATCAAAATTCCTTTGGTGAAAAGGTAGGACTAATGACTCCTCACAACTTTCATGTTGTAAGTTTTTCAATTTGACCTAAGGATTTGTCTCTCTAACACAGATCTATTTCTTGTCTATTCTGAGCCAAAATCGGGTCAATCTCCTCTCCTAGCCACTGGATCTCATCCCGACGGTCAAGATTATAACTTATCAACGAAGGGGTACGAGCCAACCAGATCTCGCCACGTGTAAAGCCAGGTCAGCCCCACGTCCCAGTCAGCATAGAATATTCCTAGGGAATATTCCCTATAGATTTTGAATTGAATTTAATTTGGAAAAAAATTTGTAAACTTGCAAAAATCATATAAAAAGATTCGTAGGTCCAAAAATATCAAATTATAGGATGGTATTAGAGCTAGGTTGTTGACTATAGGATCGTGACCTAGAAATGGATTAGGAAAACCATATGAAAATTATAAAGACTATATGATTCTATCTATTCTCTTCTTACACTTCTTTCTAGTATCTTCTTATCACTTAAATTCTCATACTCTTCTCTTTTATGATATAGAAGGAAGGCTCTCTCTAGCAATGACCTCATAATTTTGTACTTACTAGATTCTTGTAATCCTTCATCTATCTTTTCTAATCTCATCTTGTTCAAACTTGTAGATGACCACTTGTGCAAGAAAGTGCAAGATTAAAGAATAGTTAGATGATCACCACCATATAGTTTGATATGATCTCGTTTAGATATAGCAATCGATTGTTGTAAGAACTTATTTGGTAGTTGTTTATTATGTTTATGTTGTGCTATTTGATACCTTAAAGTTTCATAATATTTTTCTGAGATTTCATAGTGTATTAATGAATGTTTTGATTAGAAATTCGTGATATTTTCGCTGTAGTTTTCTACTGAACCTGCTATACTGTATGATTTTTCATGTTTTTTTGGTAACTGGGAAAAATATGAAAAAATAGGGTTTGGTGCGAAACTTCATGTACTATATGTGTAAAATTGGCCAAAATTCCTGATGAGTCTAAGGTGCCCAGGAAAATTCGTGAACACTGTTGTAGTTTCAGGACAGATTATGTCTATTGCTGTTATGATTGTAGGTTCACCCCCAAATGAATATTAGTCAATGAAAAACTATATTGTGGATGGTATGCCACTAAAACAAAACTTCTGGAACATAAACAAAACTATTTTCGATTGAGTGTTGTTGTGTTGATTGTGTGCTTATGTGCTATTTGTGTTTTTCATATAGTTATGGGTAGTATTACTTCTCTAGTATTTCTATCTGTAACTCATCTATGCTACCCAAAAGAAATTCCACCATTGGACCATACAGATTGGAGCACATAAAAATTTCCCACTAGATAGATTATATTGGATTCACATGACATAGTAGTAATAGTAGACATAGACTGGATGGTTAAATAAGAAGCTCGAATTGTTGGTGCACAACTTGATACTACACTCACAATCCTAGAGGGAGGAAGAACAAGATATAGTTTATCAACTAACCTTGGAGATGCCATGTTTAATTTTCTTAAGGGGGTTAGCCTCGATAGCAACACCCACACCTTGCTAGCCATTCCAAATCTCGGGATGAGATTCATCTTAAGGGGGTTAGTCAGTCACATCCCAAGATTTTAGAAATTGGGGCTAGAAAAAATTGCATTTGCATGACATTCATTAGCATTGCATTGCATATTTGCATCAAGAAAAATTTCTAAATCGAAATAAAGGACGAAAACCCAAATAGTATGTGCCACTTTGTTCCTAAAGGGAATTCAACTGGCTTTATAAAAAACCACTATTGCTAAGGCAGTGATTATTGCTAAATTATAGCCTAAAAAGATCCAATAAATATTACAAAATTTTAGAAACAAAATTAAGCTCATTTGGAGCTATTATGAAAAAGTTATGAAATAAATACAAACAAATAAAGATATAAATAAAATAAAATATACAAGGATTTTTAAATCCACTACTTGCAAACTAGTAAAAAGATTACAAACATGATCCTACAATGATCTATTCGATTTTAGAAAATTTTAGAAACAAGTTTAAACTCATTTGGAGTTTGTATGTGAAAGTTATGAGGGAAGCATATAAATAGAAAATAGAAAAAGAAAAAATATATATAACTAGGCCGGCCCAGCCAACCGAAATAGCCGGGAGCAGGACCGGGAGGAAGTATCGATAGCATGGGATGCTTTAATTTCCGTGCAAATCGGTTTTTCTCAAACCTATCTCTATTCAAACTCTTATATCTTTTTATCTACAACTCCAAATCGACTTCCGTTTGTTTCTACTTGTTTCCTGCTCCAAGACCTATCTCTCAACTATCCTAAACCTCCATATAAACTCGTGGAGCCATAGCTGTATGAGCTTTACTTCTCGAAATCCTGAATCTACACATGCCCGAATCTTATTTTCATTTATTCACCCATCTAGACTTCGTCGTTTTCCTTCGGCCAAAACACGAAAGTTGTAGATCTCGTCAAAATCTTTCAATCCCGACAAACCTCACCTCTTTTGATCCACCATAGCCAGAGAATTTCGCACCGCAATATTTCCGATATGACGGTGTAAATCCAAGATCTACTCGCGCTCGTTTCTTCAAATCCAAATTCCTTTGGTGAAAAGGTAGGACTAATGATTACTCACAACTTTCATGTTTTTAGTTTTTCAATTTGACCTATGGATTTGTCTCTCTAACACATATCTATTTCTTGTCTATTCTGATCCAAAATAGGGTCAATCTCCTCTCCTAGCCACTGGATCTCATCACGACGATCAAGATTAGAGCTTATCAATGAAGGGGTACGAGCCAACCAGATCTCGCCACGTGTCAAGCCAGGTCAGCCCCGCATCCCAGTCAGCATAAAATATTCCCACGGAATATTCCCTGTAGATTTGAAATTGAATTTAACTTGCCAAAAAATGTGCAAACTTGCAAAAATCTTATAAAAAGATTCGTAGGTCCAAAAATATCAATCAGTAAGTCCAGAAAATTGAATAGAATAATAATATCTATTCGGATCTAACTTTTACAATACGTATTTATTGTAATAATTTAATTAGTTTTAATAGTCTTTTAGATTAATAAATTCATAGGAAATTATCTGTAACTCCGAAAAATATGAACAATAGGTTGAAATAAAGTTAATCTAAAGTACAATAATAATAGCAGATTAGATTGAATCTTTGCAGTACATATTTACTGTAATGATTTAATTAGTGTTAAATGGCTTTTTAGATCATTAAATCTATAGTAAATTATTTGTCTATCACAAAAATATAAATAATATACCGATGGAAAGCTAGTTCCAGGTAGATATGCAATACGCATTTGGTTCAGGCAAATATTTTAAGGTTATTCTTTCGATATTTAAACAAGTTAATACCCATTTTTGTGCAATAAATTCATAAGAAAATAAATACTATTCAGAAAATTGCAAATAATATGTCCCTGGAATCCCAATCCTGTGGAGATTACAGATATAATTTTAGTTTAATTTTTAGGCAACAGAAACTATATAAATGATTTAAAACCCATTAAACACTATTTAAATCATAATAAAATATTTATAACTCCGATTAGGGAGAATCCAATGCCTACTGGTTTGTATTGACGTCCTCTATCCAGTACACTTCAGATCAAAATTTAATTCGATAGTTGGAATAGGCATTATAACCAAACTATTAAAACCCCTATATTGGCAAGTAATTATTAATAACAAATACTCCATTGCATTAATTGATCTCTTGCATGCATCATATACTTCAGTAATATTTAGAGAACAAAAACAACAACCATTGTGACTTATTAAATTTTCATGCATGCATTTGTTGCATTTGTTTGATCTCTATGTGATATTGTTTATGTTGTATGCAATTATTTTCTCGATCGATTGCGAGGAGTGCAACGAGTGCTTGAACGACTTCAGCTGCAACCAAGGCAAGTAGATGCTAATTGTATATGATTATTGTACTACTATTTTCAATGCATTTTCGTGTATTTTATAGATGCATGTGTAGGAAAGTACTATCGATATGCTATGTCCTATTATGTGGTATTGATCTCTTGTAGATGAGCCACCATTGGTAGATGTGCTTAGTCATGCTATGATGAACGAGGGTTGGGTTACATCACTTGAAAGTTGTTTATAAAGTATTGTTTGTGAAAACAAAAAAACAACTTAATCAATGAACCTCCTAGGTGCGATGGGATTGATATTTTTTGGTGGTATTATTGCGGAAAGGCACCCAGGTATCAAGAGAAAATTATTGGCTTCTTTATTTGGTAGCTTATGTGTATAACCATGTGCCAATAATGGAATGGACGGTTGGTTGGACTCAGTAGGTTGTGGTAACTCGAATCCACGTATTCAGAGATGTATAATTTTGGTAGGTTGGTACGGTGTGTGTCGGGTTTGGAGAGCTACTTCCCGAACGGTCCCTTCTTAGATTTCTCCCTATCATCACCCAGTATGAGAGTGGAGGTACGAGCTGGGCTGGCCAAGTCACATGGGTACAGTGTACTAACCCCTGCAGGGTGTATAATCTAATCGATTAGCCGTGTCCCCGGTTATGGACATCTTAGTTGTTTGATATTGAGTTCATGACATGTTTCTCGCTCATTATAATTTCCTAATTGCTTTAATGTTGATGGGTTAACTTAATTGGGATTTTTTCAAAGAAAAGCAAAAATTGTTTATGAAAGTAGGACAAAGGTATTTGCAAATGCAAGCTAGCCACAACTCCACTTGCCAAATATGCATGTAGATGTTAGTTCTATTGTCTCCTTTAATAGTTCTACTTGCCATACATTCCAAGTATTGACCCTTCGGGGGCTGCTACGTTTTATGTTGCATGTTTTTATTCTGATTATGAGTGATCGACTAGGTTGCGATACTCCACTCAACATTTGTTCGCTTGTGGGCAATTGAAGATGGAGTCTACTTTATATTATTGCTTCCGTATGCTACTTGATATTGAGCTAGCCTTGAGCTAAGCATTATTGTAATAATTGCAAATTCTGGATCAATTCGTTATTTATGATGTACTGTTAAATTCTTTGGTACTCATATGTACTGTATGTGCCAGTGAACCGATCCAGGGATTGGCACTATACACATGAACTCAGCCTTATCAGGCGAGGGTGTTACATTGAATTGGTCCGCCCTTGGGTGGAAGAGAAAAAAAGATTGATCGAGCAGTAGTACGTGGACCGGGCCCGCCCGAGGAAGAAAGGAGACGTACCAAGAGAGCACAACTCCAGCTTCACAGGTGGTTCAAGAAAAGGCTGCTGGACAATTCCCTGCAGATGCCTTCTATGGAAGATCAACAACTCATATTCTCCTTGTCACAGGGCCCAGCGCATAACGTAAAGACCTATCAGTCGTATGACATCAACTGTTATAGATTCTACACCGAGGAAAAGGACATGGATAGCGAATATCAAAACTCGCGAGTAACTATGATGTCCTTCGCCGATGACGAGACTACTGTCATGGAAAGATTCTACGGAAGGATCGAGGATATATGGGAGCTTGACTACTGTGGAGAGACTATACCGATGTTCTGTGTTAGATGAGCCAAGAAGGGTAAGAAGGGAGCTTGACTACTGTGGAGAGACTTCTCGGGCTAAAGTATTCAACCGCAAATAAAAAGGGTAAGAAGATTGTGAATAGAGGCTAGCTCGACTAAAATTATATTGATGTATATGATTTGGGTTATAAATAATATTCGGATTTTTTATATATAATTATGTATATGATATTCAAGGTTTTTTTATATATAATTATGTATATGTTATCTAGAGAATAATATAATTATTTATATGATATTCGGGGTTTTTTTATGTATATGATTCTTGGTTTTAAATATATTTGTAACCTTTAATTAAAAATATTTTTTAAATAAGGAACAAAATATTGAGATAACCAGGGATTCGAACCTGGCTGCCCCAGATTAGTGCTGTCAAGCAAGACCAATAGGCTAGTGGGTGATTCATGTCAAACTAGAAAATTGCGTCCTTTTGGACTAAGTGCCAAAGTTCTATGGTGCATATCACCAAAATGCGCAACAGAAATTGAAACTTCTGTTGCGCATTTTGGTGATATGCACCACAGAACTGTGGCAATTAGTCAAATGGACGGTTTGACCTTTTCTTTCCCCCACCTTCGTTTCACTTTCCCCAAATCAAACACGGTCGACGAACCCCTAGCGACCGCCCTAGCACCGCCAGCCCTAGCGCACACCTGCCCAAGCACCGCCCGCACGCCCCTCGCACCGAAGCCTGTGGAGGAGGATTCGCCAGAGCCCGTGGAGGAGGAGCCACTGGAGCCCGTGGAGGAGGATTCGCCAGATCCCGTGGAGGAGGAGCCACTGGAGCCCGTGGAGGAGGATTCGCCACCGTGCACCCGTGGAGGAGGAGCCGCCGGAGCCCTAGGAGGTGAAGGCCAGTCCCGTGCGTCCTAGGAGGAGCAGGCCAGTCACGCAGCAGGACAACACCACTATGCCACCTCGTCGATGACCACCTCCCCGTCTATAGGTACTTTATTTCTCCTTGTCTCTCTGCAGGAAATTAATCCACTACGCGTTAAGATTCTTGCTGCATCCTAAGAGCAGGGCATTTGATCCCGTGTGTCTTGTTTCTGGCAATCATGTGTCTTATTCTGATTAGAAAATAGTGCAAGTTCTTATTCTTGTTTTAGCATGCACAATGTGACATTTCCACATGTATGAGCTATGGCTTCATCGATATGTATAGGATTATAAAAGAACCTAGGAATAGGGAAAAGAAGGAACCAGATTCTACACTATTCTGAAAAATCTCTAAACTTTATGTGTAAAAGTTCAGTTAACATGTGTGTGTTTATGTGAAAAATTCAGTTATCTTTATGTGAAAAATTCAGTTATCTTGATTGATTTTGTAGCAAGTGAGGTACGTTGTAGCGAGTGAAAAATGACAGAAAGTTGGCACTACATATTGTAGGTTCACTAAATATAAGAAAATTCATTGTATTTCCAGTGTCCCAACCTGTGTTGGTTCTTGATGACTGCCACTAGTTACTACATGTACATTTCTGTTAGTTCCTGAAAACTGTAAAAATTGAATAAAACTTCAATTTGAATCAATGTTAATGATGGATCTCTGTATTTTCTGTTTACTATATGTGAATGATGGATCTCTTTATACTATATGTATCTCTGTGTGTGAATAATGGATCTCTATATCTGTTGTACACTGTTGTATACAAAAATAAATGTATACTTCTATATATAAATTTTATGTCCATGTTCTATGGTAGGATATGATTTTCAGTACACGATGGTGAATGTAGAATTCCCATCATTACCACAAAAGGAATTTACAACATGTCGATAATTACAAAATAAATTCTTGTGCATCTTAAGTATCTACATATAAAACTACATACCTAACAAAACTGATGTGTTGGATACTAAGCAGGTGGATAAGATGTGAAGTGCACACATCTGCAGAATGTGAAGTACATACATGTGCAGAATATTTAAATTCAACATAAATGGAAGAAACTCCTTAAGTAAATAAGATTTATATTTGTATAAACTGTGGTCATTATCTATCCATGCTTATCAAATGGGTATAATTGGCCATCTTGAATATCTTTTGCACTATGATTGAATTGCAAAATTTTATAACTTGTTTGAAATTGAGGTACATGGTTGAGAGGCTCTTATAATGTGTGCAGGCTTCTGATAATATTTCTATTTATATTCATGTCAATGATTGCGATATAACCAACTCAGGAGAGAGAGGGATCTTCGGACTCGCACGAATTCCGAGGCATGTGGTGGCTCTGAGGTGAGTTTCCTTCGGCTCTTGCCGGCGCCACTCCGGCGTTGGTGCCCACCCCCATGGATTTTCCGGTTGATAGTTGGAAGGTCACCTACACGGGTGCAATCTCTGGTGGTAAGTTTGTTGAAGGCTCTCTGATTCTTTCTTCGGATGATTGGTTGGTGCTTCTCAATGCCAAAGGTCCTTTGGATGGAAAGGTTATCGAAAATGGGGAGAAGATCTTGGTTGGATCTGTGGTGAGGTTCCCCTCTCACCTTGCCAAAGATAATGATGTCTTGATCTCTCTAGATGTTTTTTTGGTAGATCTCCTTCTCCTGATGGATCAGATGAAGATTTCTATCTGAAGTGGTGTGCTCTCTATTTCTCTCAAGATAAGAAATTTCCAGAGTTTCTGATATTAAATTATCGTGCCAAAAGATTGGTTCTTCTCAATCAAAATGAAGTGGTCATCGATGCTAGATATTTGCTTAAGGATGATAAAATTGTGGAAGGGGCAGAGATGGAATTGCCAGTTTTAAAAATCCGGTTTGGTGCTCAAATTGTATCCAATTTTTCTAAGAGCAAACCAAAATGCTCCACGATAGACAAGGGTTTTTGACATGGGGAAGATCTCTCCAATGTTGACAAGTCTGTTGTTAAGATGGAAGTTACGGCTGGTTCTTTTGATCCTGTCAAGAAAGAGTTTCCTAAACCCTGTGTTACCAAAAAAGTTCAAGTGGATTCTACTTTATCTGGTGCAATTTCCTTGGATTTCAATGTTGGAAAGAAGTTTGATAATGACATTCTTTCTAAATTTGGTCACTCAGTCAATTTTCGTCCTGGTTTTCGTAGAAGAACCTTTTTCATGGTTTGCTCTTTTGGTAGAGCTAATTTCAAACTTGAAGTTCATACTATGGTTATTGTTCTGCAATCTTGCTTTGGAGGATTTGCTGCTCTCTTTCAAGTTAGACTCTTTCAAGACAGGACATTCAGGTTTGCAGTTCCTTCCAGGGCGGTTGGATTTGAAATTTACAATTCTTCAAAAATTTCAAATGAACATTTTGTTATGTTCATCAACCTTTGGGGTGATGGAGGGCCTAATTGGCAGGCGGAAGAAAGACAATTTTACCGTGAAGAAGATCTTGCTTGGAAAACGATCACGTCCAAAAAAAAACTCGGCACGAAAATCTGGTCAAACCTCAGGTGCTAGGCGTTTGGGCATTAAGTCTGTCTTTGACCGTTTAAAATTTCCATTACCACCATCAGAATCACCGGTCAACCGTCAAGTTTATTTGGCGGTTTCTACTGATCTTAAGACAAATCACTCTTAGTCTTTCTCTGTTGCGGTCATTAATGGTGATTCAGGACAAAAATGCTTGATTGTCGATTCTCCCGCACGCGTGAAATTGGGCTCATTTACTCTTCCTGGACTCC
This sequence comes from Avena sativa, assembly GCA_916181665.1. NCBI lineage: Eukaryota > Viridiplantae > Streptophyta > Magnoliopsida > Poales > Poaceae > Avena > Avena sativa. The sequence continues at coordinate 99,844,464 of OV702280.1, forward strand.
TTCCATTTATGCGCTTCCCCTCCTTCCAAAAAGGGAATGGCCCAATGATTCTTTCCTTACTTGGTTTAAGGCCTAGCCCAATGCAAATTTTCAGCCCCAGGTCTTCTCCTGTCTAAAAGACTTCTTCATTTCTGGCCACTCTTTCACTGCTGCAACAGTTGTAGAGAACCCCGTCTCCTCAACTCCCCTGCCTCTAGAAACCCCAACTTCTCCTCCCCCTGGCAAGACCTCGTCGCTGGTGGACATCGAAGCAATGGCGAATATTCCTATCGACCCTGCACCTTTTCTACCTCGGGGATTTTAGATTATGCAGGCTGAAGGCCGGGTGGGGCTTCGAAGAGTGGTGGTTCCTCGCCAACAGCGCCTGCATGAATAGTATGTCATTGCCTCAATTCATCCTCTGCCTCCTGGCCCTGTCCCTTTCCCAAATATTTGTGATGTGCTTCTGGATTTCCTTCATAATGAGGCCAGGGTTGGTTTTGGTGAAGTTCAAGACTGCCCTTTTGGTGCGGCTTATGTGCAGTTTACCCATGTTAGTGACAGAGACAGACTGATTAGGGAGAGTCCCATTGCTTTTCAAGATGTGCATGTTTCCTTTGTCAATCATAATGAGGGGACTAATTGGCGTAGAGTTCAATTTAATAATGAATGTTGGGTTATGCTTGTCGTCCCCCCTCTAGACCATATGAACACAGAGGACCTCAATGCTATCTTTAATGGCATTGGTAAAATGTTGTTGTGGGAAAGGGATCCTGAAAACAAAGACAAAATCCTTGCTATGGTGAGAGTGACTGATCTGGCTGACATTCCCAAGAGTATCAGAATGACACTTGGATATAGTGAAGAATCTGAATCTTGGACTTTCTTAGTTGAGATCCTGTTTAGTAACCTTCTTGGAGGGGGGCCACCTGATGAAGACCCTGCTCCTAATGATGGGGTATACCCACACCCTATCCCTGTAGTAGCTGCTCCTTTTGTCCCCCCACCACCTCCCCCTCCTCCTCCACAAGAGGACAATGCTTGTGAGTGGGACCAATGGGTGGTGCAAAATGTTGCCGAAAATGTGCATGCTGGACCTGTTCAGGAGGATGGAGAAGAACTACAACCAGAAAATCTCCATTCCCCTCCCAATGTTATTCACAGTGGGATAACTAACTCTTCCCCTGAGCAGGCAGTGGACCCTGCCTTTATCCAGCCTGCTAATTCCAGTGACCAGGAGGTGAATCAAGCCCCCACTTCTAGCCAGGAACATGCTGTATTTCAGCTTCAATATGTTGGTATTGGGGATGGCCTGCTCAGTATACTTAATGCATATGTTGAATCTGAAGAACATGATTTCATCCTAGTTGCATCAGACAATGTGGATGGGGATGGTGACTATATGATCGAAGACACCAACCTGCTTGAACCAAATGAGGCTCACCTACAGATAGGAATGGCCTATACTCACTTTATGGCAACTCCTGACCTCATGACAGCAAAGTTCAGGTTCTCTAAACAGGGTCTGGAAATTTGGGACAGATTCTTTGCTCCTCACATTCAAAGTCAATCTTCTTCACAGAATATGGCAAAGTTTGAGATTCCTGTAAGTTGGTTTAATTTCATTACTCTTATGCTTATCACCCCTGAAAAATTTAATTGGGAAAATAATTTTCATTCTTCACCTCTTTGGGAAATTATTAAAGAGCCTATTGCAAGTGAATCTACAATTTCATTCTTGGTTCCTGAGGAATTTGTTACTGAGTCTGCATGCATTCAGGATTCTCTGGATCCTGGCTCTCTAAAGAAAACTCCCTCTGATCCATCAAAGAAAAGGAGAGGAGCGGGTCCAATTATTGAGACTGAGGTGAGAAGAACTCCCAGAATTGTTGAACTTAATGGTGGTTTAAAAAGCCATATCAATTGCTCTAATATTAACTGCTTATCCTGTAATGTTGAACCACCAACTCTTGGCACTAAGGTGGTTAAAAACCTAGGTGTTAATTTTTGTAAGGTGTCTGAGGAGACCTTGACACAAAGATGCAGAAGAAGAGCAAGATTGCTGACAAGACAATAAGGCCACCTGGTGCAACCAAAAGGACTACTGGAGTTGCTACTAATTCCAGTCAGGGAGATAAGAAGAAGAAAGAGGCTGCTGGGCCCTGTGGGCAACAGGCCAAAAAGAAGATGAATAAATATGTTTCCAATGTTAGAAAACTATGCTTTTGGGTTGTCATCCTTGGATCTGTGATCCAAAGGATTATCCTTGTTGATTATCAAAACATGTGGTTCTGGAATATTGAATGGTGGAAGTACCTTTCTTTTGATGGATCATATTATCCTTTAAATGTTTCTGCCTCTGTGTTATTCCCTGGCCTGGATGTTATATCATGTTTTGATATACATCAAACCCTTTGTCTCAAATATAGTTTCCATGGATAGTAAAAGAATTTGGAAAATTTTAAACTGGAACTTGAGAGGCATCAATTGTGAGAAAAAATTGGTGGCTCTTTCACAATTTATTTTGGAATTTGAGTGTGAGATCATTTGCCTTCAGGAAAAAAAGGGAAAATTTTGATGAAGAATATATCAGGAAATTTTGTCCAAAGAGATTGAATAAGTTTTCTTTTCTACCTTTAGTTGGGGCCTCTGGGGGTGCAGTTATTATCTGGAATGGGAATCTTTTTGATGGAGAGATGGATTTCCAAAATGAGTTATCCATTTCTGTCAAGTTTACCTCTAGGCTTTCCAATGATTCTTGGATTCTTACCAATGTCTATGGTCCCTGTCAACCTGAAAAAAAGCCTTATTCATTGATTGGTTGTCCAATATTGATATGCCTGATGACATTGACCGGTTTCTCATTGGAGATTTCAATTTTATCAGGAAACCAACTGATAGAAATAAAGTGGGTGGTGATGTAAATAACGTTCTACTCTTTAATGAATCCATCAGTAACCTTGGTCTTGTTGAACTCCCTTTAAAAGTAAGAAAATTCTCCTGGAGTAATATGTAGAAAGATCCACTATTGGAGAGATTAGATTGGTTTTTCTCATCTCCCTCATGGACAATCTCTTACCCATCCTTTTTTGTCTATTCCCTTTCAAACCCACCTTTGACCAAAAACCTTTTGTGATCTCAATTGGCACTAGAATCCCTAAGGCTCAGGTGTTTAGATTTGATAATTATTGGCTTCAACATAGTGAATTTAAGCAGACTATGAAAAATGCCTAGGATATCCCTGTGGGGTATGTAGACAGTGCAAAAAAGATAAATGCCAAGCTTAAGAATGTTAGAAGAGTACTCAAGCTGTGGGAAAAATCTCTTCTTTGCCTTAAACACATAATTGCAAAAGTTAATGAGTCCATTGATTTATTGGAATTCTTGGAAGAATTATGGACCCTAAGCATCTTTGAGTGGAATCTAAGAGACATACTCAAGACTCACCTGATAAAATTATTTCAGAATCAAAGGACATATTGGAAAAAAATAGGAAAGATAAAATTGGTAAAACTTGGTGATGAGAACACAAAAAAATTTCATGCCAAAGTAACAACTAGCTCCAGAAATAACTATATCTCCATGCTGAAAAGTGAGAATTCCTTTAATATCTATTATCATGATGGAAAGGCCAGCATTCTTTGGAATGATTATAAAGAAGATGAATAAATATGTTTCCAATGTTAGAAAACTATGCTTTTGTGGGCTGCTGGGCCCTGTGGGCAGCAGGCCAAAAAGAAGATGAATAAATATGTTTCCAATGTTAGAAAACTATGCTTTTGGGTTGTCATCCTTGGATCTGTGATCCAAAGGATTGCCCTTGTTGATTATCAAAACATGTGGTTCTAGAATATTGAATGGTGGAAGTACCTTTCTTTTGATGGATCATATTATCCTTAAATGTTTCTGCCTCTGTGTTATTCCCTGGCCTGGATGTTATATCATGTTTTGATATACATCAAACCCTTTGTCTCAAATATAGTTTCCATGGATAGTAAAAGAATTTGGAAAATTTTAAACTGGAACTTGAGAGGCATCAATTGTCAGAAAAAATGGGTGGCTCTTTCATAATATTTTTTGGAATTTGAGTGTGAGATCATTTGCCTTCAGGAAAAAAAAGGGAAATTTTTGATGAAGAATATATCAGGAAATTTTGTCCAAAGAGATTGAATAAGTTTTCTTTTATACCTTTAGTTGGGGCCTCTGGGGTGTAGTTATTATCTGGAATGGGAATCTTTTTGATGGAGAGATGGATTTCCAAAATGAGTTATCCATTTCTGTCAAGTTTACCTCTAGGCTTTCCAATGATTCTTGGATTCTTACCAATGTCTATGGTCCCTGTCAACCTGAAAAAAAGCCTTATTCATTGATTGGTTGTCCAATATTGATATGCCTGATGACATTGACTGGTTGCTCATTGGAGATTTCAATTTTATCAGGAAACCAACTGATAGAAATAAAGTGGGTGGTGATGTAAATAATGTGCTACTCTTTAATGAATCCATCAGTAACCTTGGTCTTGTTGAACTCCCTTTAAAAGTAAGGAAATTCTCCTGGAGTAATATGCAGAAAGATCCACTCTTGGAGAGATTAGATTGGTTTTTCTCATCTCCCTCATGGACAATCTCTTACCCATCCTATTTTGTTTATTCCCTTTCAAACCCACCTTTGACCAAAAACCTTTTGTGATCTCAATTGGCACTAGAATCCCTAAGGCTCAGGTGTTTAGATTTGATAATTATTGGCTTCAACATAGTGAATTTAAGCAGACTATGAAAAATGCCTAGGATATCCCTGTGGGGTATGTAGACAGTGCAACAAAGATAAATGCCAAGATTAAGAATGTTAGAAGAGTACTCAAGCTGTGGGAAAAATCTCTTCTTTGCCTTAAACACATAATTGCAAAAGTTAATGAGTCCATTGATTTATTGGAATTCTTGGAAGAATTATGGACCCTAAGCATCTTTGAGTGGAATCTAAGAGACATACTCAAGACTCACCTGATAAAATTATTTCAGAATCAAAGGACATATTGGAAAAAAATAGGAAAGATAAAATTGGTAAAACTTGGTGATGAGAACACAAAAAAATTTCATGCCAAAGTAACAACTAGCTCCAGAAATAACTATATCTCCATGCTGAAAAGTGAGAATTCCTCTAATATCTATTATCATGATGGAAAGGCCAGCATTCTTTAGAATGATTTAAAAGGTAGAAGGGGCTCCTCTAACAAGCCAACAATGCACTTTAGCTTACCAGAGATGTATAATGGTCACATGGATTATGATACCTCTGCTACCCTGGAAGCCCCTTTCTCAGAAAAGGAAATTGAAGAAGTCATTCAAGATCTACCTAATGAGAAATATCTAGGGCCTGATGGCTTCAACAATGAAATTATCAAGTCCTGTTGGAACATTATTCGAGCATATGTTACTCAATTGATTCATGATTTTTATCATGAAAATATTTCTCTGGAAACCATTAACTCTGCTTTCATCACTCTCATTCCAAATACTGAGTCCCCTTTCAATAATAATGATTTCAGTCCAATTTATTTATGGAATAGTGTGTTCAAAATCATTACAAAACTTCTTGCCAACAGGCTCCAAACTATCAACCTCAAGCTTGTGCATAAAAACCAATATGGTTTTCTCAAGAATAGATCCATTCAAGATTGTCTAGGCTGGGCATTTGAGTACCTCTTTCAATGTCATCAATCAAAGGAAGAAATTGTAATCCTAAAGCTGGACTTTGAAAAAGCTTTTGACAGAATTGAACACTCCACCATTATAAGCATCCTGGAAGCAAGAGAATTTGGAATAAATGATTTTCAATACTGGGAACTCATTTGTACTCCTAAATGGAGTACCTGGAAAAAAATTACTGTAGAAGAGGAGTCAAACAAGGTGATCCCTTATCACCTCTTCTATTTGTGCTGGCAGCTGATTTTCTGCAAACCCTTCTAAACTCTACCATGAATAAGAATCTTTTTAGCCTTCCCATCCCTTGCCCTGCTTCTCCTGATTTCCCTGTGATCCAATATGCTGATGATACCTTGGTTTTCATGAAGGCTGACTCAAAACAATTACTTTGCCTTAAATCAATGCTGAATTGTTTTGCCACTTCTACTAGGCTCAAGGTTAATTATGCCAAATCATGTATGATGCCTATCAACCTAGACCCTGAAAGATTGCTTCATTTCTCTTCTACCTTTGGCTGTAAGATGGGTAGCCTCCCCTTCACATATCTTGGACTCCCTCTCAGCCTTAACAGGCCCTCTCTGGAGTTCTACCTTCCTATGGTGCAGAGGGTTCAATTCAGACTTGAAGGAATTGCAGATTTTTTGAATTATGGGGGAAAACTTCAAATGGTCAAGTCAGTTTTATCATATTTACCACTCTTCTTCATGAGCTCTCTTGATGTTCCCATTACAATCAAGGACCAAGTAGTTAAATACATGAGACACTGTCTATGGAGAAAAAATCTGTTGATGTTCAGGCTAAAGGCACTGCAATGGTTGCTTGGACAAAGGTTTGTAGGCTAAAGAATCAAGGTGGTCTAGGAGTTCTTAATCTTAACATCCAAAATACTGCTTTACTGCTCAAGAATCTTGATAATTTTTTTAACAACCATGATATCCTTTGGGTTCATCTTGTTTGGGAATCTTATTATAACCAAGGTAAACTCCCTGGTTATCAATTGGAAGGATCCTTCTGGTGGAAGGCACACCTGAAACTCATTGATGCCTACAAGGCAATGGCTAAATGTCAACCTAGAGATGAAAAACTGCCTATTTCTGGTCTGACCTGTGGGATAAAGAATGTATGCAATTTTAGATGCCTCATCTGCTCTCCAGAATTACTGTCAAAGAGGTTGTTCAGAATGAATATCTTGAGGATCTCTTTAATCTTCCTCTGTCTCAAAAAGCTTTTTCTGAGTTTGAACAACTTGAACTGAGATGCCAACAATTTAGTCAGTTGGCAACACCTGGGGCAGTGACAATTTTTCTGTTAAAAAAGCCTATGAAGTTATGGCTGGCTATCAACCTGCTCCCCCTCACTTCACCTAGATTTTGGATTCTTCTTGCCAGGCTAAACATAAATTTTTCTTCTGGCTAGTTCTTCTAGATAGGCTAAATACAACGAACCTTCTCAAAAGGAAAATTTGCTCTCTACCCAACTACAATTGTGCAATTAGAAACTGTCACTCAAAAAAACTTTGATTCACCTTTTTTGGAACTGCCCTTTTGCTGCTGAATGCTGGGATTACATTTTCCCCCATAGAGATCATAGACTCTCTGTGTTTGAGGCTTTCCAAGACATAAAAACCAGACTCAAGCTTCCCTTTGTCATGGAGATAATAAAATTAGCTGCTTGGGGAATTTGGATCTGTAGAAATAAAAAAATATTTGAGAATGTCACACCGCAATTCTCTACCTGGAAAGCAGTATTTCTACAAGAAATAAGATGGCTCAAACTCAGAATAAAAAAGAAGCATGGCCCCCAATTTGATAGCTGGTTCCAGACACAAGTACATTAGTGGGTTACTTCTGGTAAACACAATATAACATCTGTAATGATCTACTCCATTGTAACCATGTACTTACTGCTTTGTACTATGTTGTGTAGGGGTTCGTAGCATGGAAAACAAAAATTTTCTATCGCATACAAACAAACAAGCCAAGATCTATCTACTAGATTGTAGCAACGAGTCGATGGAATAACTTACCCTCGAAGATTCCAAAGAGGTTAACGAGAGCAGATTCTCGTGGGTGATGTAGTCGTACTCTTTCCGATCTCAAGATCGCGTAGACGATCCTTCCGGCGCCACGTTCCGGCAGCGCTCCCGCAGTCGGTCACACGTTCGGTACTCGACGAAGACCTTCCTCTCCCTTGTTCTAGCAGGCAGCGGAGGTTGTAGCACTCTCCTCGCGATTCCGGCAGCACAACGGCGTGGTACCGGAAGTAGAGGGGAGATCCCGCAGGGCTTCGCCTTAAGCCGGAGTGAGTATGGTGGAGTATGAGAGAGCTTTAGTGGTCTAGGGTTTAGACACACCAATTAGAAGGCTCTAATCCGAAGGCTAGTGCAATTAGAAGCTCTAAACCAAAGCGGCTCTAAACCGGAGTCTAGGGCTAGGATTTAGATTAGAGGATAGGAACTTGTGTGTCTAGAGGAGGAGGCCCTGCCCCTCCTCTTATAGGTGGGAGGTGCGGCCAAGGGGAGGGGAGTCCCTCCCCAAGTCGGCCTTGGTTGGCGCGCCGGCTTGGAGAGGAGGGACTCCTCTCCATGTCGGTTTCAACCTCCTCTTGCTTGTTTCCCACAGTTTCCTGTTTTAGCCGTTTGACTTTCAAACTGGCCATTTGACTTTTCAGTTTTAGGATTCAATTTAATCCTTTATTTGGAACAGCGAGAACACTTAGTACATGATGCAATCATTCCAATATGTAATGACACATTCATGTACCCCTTCCCCCCCGGAGTGCCGGATATTCCGGAACCTTCTAGAACATTCCCGATGAAAACACCGGAATCATTTCCGAACTCCGAAACGGGACTTTCCTTATATGAATCTTATTCTCCGGACCATTCCGGATCACCTCGTGATATCCCGGATCCCATCCGAGACTCCGAACAACATTCGGTCTCTTTCTCATAATACCATAACTACTCAAACAACGTCGAATCCTTAAGTGTGTCTCCCTACGGTTCGTGAATTATGCGGACATGATCGAGACACTTCTCCGAACAATAACCAATAGAGGAATCTGGAAATTCATATGGCTCCCACATATTTCTACCATTACTTTGCGATCGAATGAACCACTTACATACGATACCAATTTCCCTTTGTCTCACGATATGTTACTTATCCGAGGTTATGATCGTCGGTATCTCTGCATACCTAGTTCAACCTCGTTACCGATAAGTACTCTTTTCTCGTTCCCGTGATATGTGATCCCTTGTGAGCCAGTCACATGCTTGCAAGCCAATTGGATGACATTCCACCGAGAGGGCCCAGAGTATATCTATCCGTCATATGGATGGACAAATCCCAATCTTGATCCATGTGTCTCAACCAATACTTTCCGAACACTCAATGCCACCTTTATAACCACCCAATTACGGTGTGGTGTTTGATGTCATCAAAGCATCCATCCGGTAAAGTTGATATGCATGATCTCATGGTCGAAGGAATTAGGTTACTATGTATCAGAAAGCATATAGCAATTGAACTATTGAAATGACTTGATCTTTATGCTACGCTTATCTATAGGAGCATGTCCATCACATCATTCTCCTAATGATATGATCCTGTTGTTAATAACATCTCTATGTTCATGATCAGGAAACCATGATCATATATTAACCAACAAGCTAGTTTAACAAGAGGCTTTACTAGGGACTCTTATTTTAGTTTACAAATCACACAAGTATTAATGTTTCCGGTTAATACAATTATAGCATGGTATGTAAACATTTATCATAAGTGTGAAGATATGATAATAACCACTTTATTATTGCCTCTTGGGCATATATCCAACAGTCTCCCACTTGCACTAGAGTCAATAATCTAGTTTCAAACCTTTGTGTATTCAACACCTATGGCTTTCCGGTGTTGTATGTACACGATTGCTAGTGGTCAACTGATCTCCGGATCTGACACTTCCAGGTCCGTGTGTAATTGCATGTCTTTGCGTCTCTACGCATCACTCATTCTCTAATGAGATGGCTTCGTACAAATTTGGTCCTTTGGTGTGACCTTTAGTTCTTTTGGGGTTAAAAACATGTTGATAATATTGTCGTACAATATATCTTCATAGTATTATCCCACTGTGAACTACACCTAGTTTGATAACAAACTACTTGACACAAATGCCCTCTTTTGCTGCTAAAATAGCAGTCATATACTTAGCCTTTTGTTGTAGTATCTGTCACAATGTCTTAACTTTGGAACTCATCCAAATCCATTATGGAACTCACTTTCCATTATATTGTGCCACCCTTAGTTTAGATTGAGATAAACTTAGTTTGTACTTTGTGACAAAACTAGTATCAATGTAGTACTTTTACAATGAACTAACCATCTATTTGTCACTTCTACAAATAATATACTCTTAGTTCTTCCAAAAGATCATAAGAATATCCTTACTATTGTCCAATGATCATCTTATGAATCATTCTGGTATATGCTCACAACATTTAGAGCATAGGACATATCTGGATTTGTACATATCACAGTATGATTGATATAAATACTCTTTGTGATTTCATACATCAAGTATCAATCTATACTTGAATCTTTGTTTCACTTACCAAGTGTCAATACACTTGAATATATCATCAATATTGAACACATTCAATCGTTTCTGTGCGACAAGAACCTCTCTTGTAGTTTCTATATTGAACTCATTCAATATCTTGTCTATGTACTTCTGGCACAACCATATTAGCGTCTATTGATGCCAAATATTTGGGTTTTGCCTAAGTCTTTCATCGGGATGAAATTCTTAATATGTGTTAATAAAAGATACATTATTTCCAATCAACAATATGTCTTCCACATAATGTATTAGAAACATGTCTTAGCGCTCCCACTTAATTTCTTGCAAATGCAAGCATCTTCATCGTCTCTAATGAACTTTTAAACTCCTTTAACAGTTTCATCACAGTGAAGATTCCAACTCCGCGATGCTCACTTTAACCATTGAAGTTTGCATATACTTTTAGCATCCTTTGAATTAACAAAACCCTATGGACCGTGTTATGCACATGTCCTAGGTAACGATTCTATTAGAAGAACTTGTTTTGTTTATTCAACTACCATATAATAAATTATATGTAGTGGTTGCTACATTAATCCGTCTAGACTAAATATCACTATGAAAGATCAAATCTTGTCATAGTCAACCTTTGAACATTGTTGTGAACTCTTTCCCAACATGTCGACTATTTCATAGATGTAAAACATCCATGTCTATTTCTTTATAGATCCAGACACAACTGTAAGGTCTTACACCTTTCTCGAGGGTCCTTCAAGTTCAAAACTTGATTTCTCGTGTATGGAACTATCACGGATTTTATGGCTTCAAGCCATTTGACGGAGTCAGGGCTCATCATCGCTTCTTTGCACATAGTCGGATCATTATTGTCAAATAATGATTTAACTCTCAAATCTTGGTATTTGATTGTTCATCCGACCTACTTGTTTCAATAGGAACTTAGATCTCCGTGACCACAACCTTTGAAGTACGCGAGCCATGAGCATTGTTTGCTAACTCCGGAACACTTTTCGGCGCTGCGCAACTTTGCACATATAGATAAGGTTCTTTTAACCTTATCAAAGTTCTATTGTCCTCCCACGTAACTTTTCACGAAAAATTCCTTCTCAAAGAAACTTGACGTTCTAAGCGACAAACACTTTTGTCTCTGGTGTTTATGGAGGAATACTTTAACAGTAATACAAAGACAGGTTCATCTGACTTTGGTTGCAAACATCTTTCTTATGTATAGCATACCAATGTTTAAGAAAGGACTACTTGGGTTTTATCCCAAACCATAACTTTATATGGTGTCATTTCAGCGAATTATGATGGAGCTCTTTTCAGTGGAAAAACGGTAATCTCTAAAGCTTTTAATCTTTAAAATACAATGGCAGTTTTATGAACTACACCTTCGATCTTACCATGTCAAACAAGGTTTAATTACATATCTCGAACGCTCCATACTCTTATGGTGTTTCGGGAAATGCAAATCCACGGAACGATTCCTTAAATCTTAGGTACTATGCTAAACTCGTAACTCAAATATCTTCTTTTATGATCTTATCATAAACTATTTATATTCTTGTTACAAATGATTTTGTACTTCATCTTGAAAGTCTTTGAACTCTTCAAATGTTTCATACTTCATCCTTATTAAGCAAATATTCATATATTCACTCAAATTTTCGGAGAAAGCATATGAAGTTGAAATCCATCGCTCTTGACTACACATAATGGATTTCGTACAACAATATGTACAAGTTCCAATAAGCTAGTCATTCGTTCCCTTTTGGTCTATGAACGAAGTTTTAATTATCTCTAGGAAAGTTTCACAAGCGTCATTTGATCAAAATCAAAAGACTCCAAAATTCCATCCACATGGAGTTTCTTCATGTTTTCTTTCCAATATAATTTAAACGGCGATGTCACTTCCTAATTGATCTTTCAATCAATTTGTCCTTCGACATTTTTAGCACTAGTTTTATGGATGTGATTTCTCCAACGAGATTTGTGAATCATCCATCTTTTATGGATTACGGCAATTATTTGAACAACCCTTTTGTTCTCATAATACCTGATAAAACAAATCTTGAAGGCAAACTTTGATGTTTAACGAGCAACACAATAACCCTTTATTTGTTCTCGATGAACATCATCACATATTCTTTTGCTAGTTACTTAGGCCATTGTAGTTCATGAATTTTGTTGTTTCGTATGACGATTCATACCAACAAATTCAGTATCAAATACTTGAGAACCACATTGTTTAATAAGCAAAGAATATATCCATAACATGTATATCATCTATATACTTAAGCAGAACAATTCTAGTCTTTTCCTTTCTGCCATATACTTATGAGATTTTCTTTCAATATTTCCTTTTCTGTTTGAAAGAATCTATCAACATCAATAGTGGAGTCATACATATGACATATAGTCCAAAGCGTGTATAGTTAAATACCAATGTCTTTGGACTTGCACTTTGAAGTAGATCACCATTATCAAATGTTTGGTGTTCTTTCAAATTCCTTTCTTTAGTAATCTCTTGGTGTAGTAAATATTTTACCTACATCAAATATTCACCCTTATCATGGAATCGTCCATGATCAAGATACTTTTAGCTTATAACGATGAATTATGAGTATAATGTTGCTATCCAAAACCTTTTGGAGGATTAGGACAACAAGTGTCTCCAACCTTTTGCAAATTCTCATCAAAATATGAGAACATGAACTTTGCCATATTATACTCTATCATGTTGTAACCAAAACTTCGTTTCAGATATCACAATATCTTCCACACATCATGGTTTCTGAAACAACTCTTTCAGATCCTAGATAACCTTGATATTAAGAGAATCCTTTGAATATCAAGAATCATGGAGACAAACATGATACTTATATACTAACACTTGGAATTGTTACTCTTGATTTAATACTAATTATTAAACTTCATGGAGTAACCGGAACTTACTGAAAGTTTTCAATAGGACTTTTAAACTTTAGATTAACACTTCAAAACAATACGATACCAGTTCGTAAAGTAACTAACCAGAATTCTATAGTTTTATCATCTCAATTATAACTAAGCGCAAGGTGGTAAACGGATGCCAATGACTACAACAACTATGCAAATTCACTTTGATTTAGTTTATGATAAATTGAGTTCTAATTAATAATTAAATTAATCTAGGTGAACTCCCACTCAAAAAAATATCCCATTGTTTTAGTGATCACACGAACCAAATCTACCACATCAAAACCGATCATCACGAGAGTTGATATAGCTTCAATGGCGAACAATCAACATGTTCATCATATCTACTATATGACTCATGCTCTACCTTTCGGTAATCCGTGTTCCTGAGGCCATGTCTGTACATGCTAGGCTCGTCAAGATCAAACCTTAGCTTCCGCATAAGCAAATCTGGCTTGCTTACGTTGTATACACTTGCGGAATCTAACACACCCGATCATCACGTGGTGCTTCGAAACAACAAGCTTTAGCAACGGTGCTAACTAAGGGTGAACACTTTATGACTTGAAATTCATGTGCATGAGGGATCATCTTATAATGCTTCCGTCGTCTACTAAGCAATACAAGATGCATAAAGGATTAACATCACATGCAATTCATAATATGTGATATGATATGGCCTTTCTTCTTTGTGCTTCCGATCTCCATCTTCTAGCACGAACATGATCTCCATCATCACCCACATTGCATCAAGGTCAATGATGCTTCTCCATGGTTGTCGTCCACCGGCTTCAACTATTACAACTACTTTGAATAGACACGCGGGTCTTAACAGAAATTAAAGACAACCATATGGCTCCTGCCGGTTGCCGACTTACAATAAGGAACATTGCATACATCATATATAATCACAATCATGGCCATATCACATCACTGCACACCCCTGCAAAACAAAGTTAGACGCCTCTACTTTCTTTGCATGTTTTACGTGGTTTGGGGCTGTTAATAAGTGTCGTTCTAACTTACGAACATGAACCACAACATTGATACTAGTATTGTTAATCACCCGTTGTAAATTGGATCTTAACTATGCTAGGAGAAACAGGCACCCGCAAAGCCACTTATGCAATACAAGTTGCATGTCGAGCGTGGAGCAAGTCTCATGAACGATGTCATGTAAGGTTAGCCCGGGCTGCTTCATCCCAACATACCGCAAGATGCAAAGTACACAAGAAGCAATCGACAATAAAAGCATCAACGCCCATAATGACCATTGTGTTCTACTCGTGCAACAGATCTACATATAGACACGGCTCTGATACCACTGTAGGGGTTCGTAGCATGGAAAACAAAAATTTTCTATCGCATACAAACAAACAAGCCAAGATCTATCTACTAGATTGTAGCAACGAGTCGATGGAATAACTTACCCTCGAAGATTCCAAAGCGGTTAACGAGAGCAGATTCTCGTGGGTGATGTAGTCGTACTCTTTCCGATCTCAAGATCGCGTAGACGATCCTTCCGGCGCCACGTTCCGGCAGCGCTCCCGCAGTCGGTCACACGTTCGGTACTCGACGAAGACCTTCCTCTCCCTTGTTCCAGCAGGCAGCGGAGGTTGTAGCACTCTCCTCGCGATTCCGGCAGCACAACGGCGTGGTACCGGAAGTAGAGGGGAGATCCCGCAGGGCTTCGCCTTAAGCCGGAGCGAGTATGGTGGAGTATGAGAGAGCTTTAGTGGTCTAGGGTTTAGACACACCAATTAGAAGGCTCTAATCCGAAGGCTAGTGCAATTAGAAGCTCTAAACCAAAGCGGCTCTAAACCGGAGTCTAGGGCTAGGATTTAGATTAGAGGATAGGAACTTGTGTGTCTAGAGGAGGAGGCCCTGCCCCTCCTCTTATAGGTGGGAGGTGCGGCCAAGGGGAGGGGAGTCCCTCCCCAAGTCGGCCTTGGTTGGCGCGCCGGCTTGGAGAGGAGGGACTCCTCTCCAAGTCGGTTTCAACCTCCTCTTGCTTGTTTCCCACAGTTTCCTGTTTTAGCCGTTTGACTTTCAAACTGGCCATTTGACTTTTCAATTTTAGGATTCAATTTAATCCTTTATTTGGAACAGCGAGAACACTTAGTACATGATGCAATCATTCCAATATGTAATGACACATTCATGTACCCCTTCCCCCCGGAGTGCCGGACATTCCAGAACCTTCTAGAACATTCCCGATGAAAACACCGGAATCATTTCCGAACTCCGAAACGAGACTTTCCTTATATGAATCTTATTCTCCGGACCATTCCGGATCACCTCGGGATATCCCGGATCCCATCCGAGACTCCGAACAACATTCGGTCTCTTTCTCATAATACCATAACTACTCAAACAACGTCGAATCCTTAAGTGTGTCTCCCTACGGTTCGTGAATTATGCGGACATGATCGAGACACTTCTCCGAACAATAACTAATAGAGGAATCTGGAAATTCATATGGCTCCCACATGTTTCTACGATTACTTTGCGATCGAATGAACCACTTACATACGATACCAATTTCCCTTTGTCTCACGATATGTTACTTATTCGAGGTTATGATCGTCGGTATCTCTGCATACCTAGTTCAACCTCGTTACCGATAAGTACTCTTTTCTCGTTCCCGTGATATGTGATCCCTTGTGAGCCAGTCACATGCTTGCAAGCCAATTGGATGACATTCCACCGAGAGGGCCTAGAGTATATCTATCCGTCATATGGATGGACAAATCCCAATATTGATCCATGTGTCTCAACCAATACTTTCCGAACACTCAATGCCACCTTTATAACCACCCAGTTACGGTGTGGTGTTTGATGTCATCAAAGCATCCATCCGGTAAAGGTGATATGCATGATCTCATGGTCGACGGAATTAGGTTACTATGTATCAGAAAGCATATAGCAATTGAACTATTGAAATGTCTTGATCTTTATGCTACGCTTATCTATAGGAGCATGTCCATCACATCATTCTCCTAATGATATGATCCTGTTGTTAATAACATCTCTATGTTCATGATCAGGAAACCATGATCATATATTAACCAACAAGCTAGTTTAACAAGAGGCTTTACTAGGGACTCTTATTTTAGTTTACAAATCACACAAGTATTAATGTTTCCGGTTAATACAATTATAGCATGGTATGTAAACATTTATCATAAGTGTGAAGATATGATAATAACCACTTTATTATTGCCTCTTGGGCATATCTCCAACATGTTGCTATGACTATATAATAAAGAAAAAAGCTATAGTGGGGGTTTCCTACCCTACTGTTTTACCCCCAAAAAAATGCCAATGATTGCATTTCAATTCATGTTGGCCTTTGCCTAATGCATAATAACACTTGTTTTATATTTTTTAATTTCCTAGTTGATAATACCACTTGTTTTAAACTAGATTATACTGGGCTAATTACTGATTATACAACTACACTGTCTATTTTTCAGTTACTGTTAAATGTCAGCCCGATCCTGATAGTTAAATGTCAGCCCAATCCTGATAGTTAAAATAATTATGGTCCATTAAAGAAAGCATGAGTGCTTTAATTTCAGTACATATGGTTACTGCTGCTATTATAGCTCTGTTTGATTCAATATATGCTGGTAGGAGGTCATCTGTTTTGATTTTACACGGAGAATAGGAGGTCATATATTTTTATTTTACGAGGAGAACAGGAGGATACATGGATCTGTTAGACATGTATCTATTTATATGTTGGTACTATGTATGTTGTGACTTGAGCTGTGTGCTGGTACTATGTATGTTGTGCTCGTACTATATATGGTGTTGTTGGATGGGGGATGGGGATGTGGATGGAGGCTGGGGCTATTTTCTTGTTTATGAATGTTTGCAGGGATTTCAATTGAGTTTCCCGTTTCTCTCGAAGTGTTGATTCACTTCCGTTTCGGTTGAGACATGGGCACTCGTAGGTCCCAAAATTAGAAAGGTCATGCCGAATTTTTCTGTCGATATTTGTGCTAACTTTTTCCCTCTTTTATTTACTAATAAAGTGGAAACATGTCGACCAATGACGAGGCTGGCCCTTCTAAGCACATGAGTGTCGAGGATCAAGCCCGAGAGGCCAACATGTCGTTTTGGGGGGCGTCCCAAGAGCATGAGGAGGCGGAGGAGGATATGAGAATGACACCACCACCGGCGACCGTCGTCAGAGGTGCTAGGGGCAATGAGGGAGATCCAGGTTACGAGGGGGACGATGACGACTACGAGAGAACTAGTGAAGGCGGGGAGGATGGTGACACCACCACCAATGGCGGCGAGCGCACGGATGGCGGTAGCGGCAACCTGGCCGCTATACATAATAAGAAGAAGGAGATTAAGGATCGGAAGCCGCAAGTGCTCGCCAACGTCTTTGATGAGTTCACTGAGGTCACAGAAAGTGGCCAACTCATTGCACCTGCGTCGATAGCCAAAGGGTACGGCATGCAACTTGGGTGCATTGTCCGGGAAAGCATGTCGATCAACATGAAGTACACGGATGTACTGCCAATGGGGCTTTGGTTGAGAACCTCCTTAAGAAGCTTCACAAACGATACACATTCCTAGAGCAGTTCAGAAACCTAGAGAGAAAGAACCTGGTGAACAAACTAGCACTTACAAAGATGAGCAACGCCTTGAGCAGCTAGAAAACCCAGGTAAAGAACAGCATTGACAAAGGTGAAAGTTGGGAGATTATAAGTAGGAAAAATCCGATGCTCGATGAAGAAGAGTTCAAGCTATTCAAGGTGGAGTTAGCTACTGCTGAATCTAAAGGAAGGACTACGTGGGGAAAGAATATGTGAGAGCAGAACATAGGTAACCACCATCTTGGAAGCGGCGGATACAGAGGGAAACAACCCATTTGGGACAAGGAGGACGCCGAGATTGAACGCCTCAGTAAAGACAACCCATGGCATAAAATCACGGACCTGCAGCTCTGAAACTTTGTCCGGGCCCACTACTAAATGGACCCGAATACAGGGGACTTCGTCACCGAGGATCCGGAGGTGAAGGCCTTTGAGGATGAGCTGGTGAGGAATTTACCACGGATCTCTCAAGAGTTTCGATTAAAATAATGAAGCCAAGAATCTAAATGCATTGGTTCACCTCCCCTTGTCTCTCTGTAGGAGAAGGAATCGAACGCTACTGGTGACTCGTCGTCCCAGGATTTAACGGTGGAGCCATGGGACACGGTTTTCAACAGGGCGACAAATGCTTATAAGAAGAGGGACAAGAATTTGCCGCTTTCCTCAGCTGGCCATGTGTCCGGCTTTGGTACGAGCATGATGTTTGTCGAGTACTACAAGAAGGACGCAAAGAAGAGAAGGGAGAGGAAGAACTAGTTGGCGGCTCAAGATAAAGCTGAGGTTGAAGAGCCGAAGTTGAAGGTGAAGACATTATAGGAAAAGGTGGATGAGAAAACAGTGGACAGGTTAGTGGAAGAGAAGCTCCACGTGATCATCCCCTGGGTTTTTTGTGGGCTAGATGCTTGAAATGCGCAGGTCGAGAGGGGCCGATACAGCTGCCCAGCTTCAGCGGCAGCAACTCGAGCATCAATGTTAACGCGTCGCCAGACTTGGTAACCCCGTCGGCCACCATCTCCGCGGCGCAGACGCAAGAGCTGGTCGCACAGCTGTCCCCTGTAGGTCCCGACAAAAATACCAAGCTGCAGTCGGCGGCGGTGGTGCTTCATAATGCACCACCACGGGAGAATGCTGATGATAGGCCTGCCGCCGGCACCAGCCGTGTCTCGACATTAGCCGACATCTATCCCCTCACCAAGGTAACTAATTAGTTACTCCGCTTCATCTCCTTTATGCGCCTTGGTGACTGCCACCTCGATCATGATGCCCAACATATATGTTTTGACACAAGACGCTACATGCGTACTACTCCACAAAATTGTTGGAGGCGAGATGAAGGATGTTGCCAAGGGCGCTATCATAAAACCGGCGAACTGCACAATGCACAATAATCCAATGGACGATGCCGTGATGAGGGTCCGGGTTGCTCGGGTGTTGCCAGGGTTCGATGACATGGAACCTCCTTTCAACCTCAGGGAGCCAACGAACACAAGACCCTTGCAGAATGCCACGACTAGCCCTTGACATGGCCGAAGACCCATATTCGTCTTGTGGGGCGCACTGGCGCCACCTCGATTGTAATGCCCCCGAATCGGGTCTATGCAGATCTCAGCATTTCCCGCCAAAACCCGCATAGAAGCGATTCAAATACGCCCACCAGACACTTTCGTGTGGGTGGGATTTGATTACAAGTAGTTACATCACAGTAGTTTACAATAGAGTCCACAAAAACTTATATATACAACAACGACTCAATGAGTCAAGAATACAAAAGGTACAATACGAAGATACAACTCAAGAAGAAAGCAAGATAGTATCCGAGTACGGACAAGATCCAAATGGGACTAAGAGTCCTGAAGAATAACCAAGCGGTGTCCAACCCTGCCCAGGCCAAGCCGGAAGGGTAACCTTGCTAACGTCGTCAATCACATACCTGTCAAACCAAAGGGTGCCGACAAAGGGCAAAGGAAAACAGAAAGAGAGCGGTCAGTACTGAGGCGAGTACACGGCGAGACTAGAATTCGGCGGTCCTCGCCTACATAGGTATGGTGGGGCTCAGCGGTAGCAAAGCTTGCACTATCTAACTTATAGAGACACACTACAACTTCGGCTATTAGAGCGAGATAAGAGAGCACTACACGATAACGATAATATAACACCAAACATAACCCATCCGAAGATTTCCCCCTCGAAGACCAGTCGAGGAAGTCCTCTTGCGGAACACACGCAATGGCAATTTTAGTTAAGCATGTGTTTAGTTGATAAGGCTAATTACTATTCATATTATTAAAGAGGCAAAATATTAGTGGCGTTGTCTATGATCATGACACTGTACTTCTGAGGTGTCCATGACCGTGGACACACGGCTTCTCGAAAAGATTTACCCTGCAGGGGTGCACTACTGTATCCAAACGCATGCTCAACCCTTCAGACAACATATAACGCGTGCCTTCCGAATCTCACAACAAGAACTGTCCCATAACTACGCGCATATCCAGAGGCATCACCTACTGTGTTGATCCAACCAAGAGGTACGACGATTCTCGAGGGAGGCACAGCGTTTGAGTCTACGGCCGGGCGATGATCGGAAGATAACTTGTAGAGCTCCATCCCACCTCCGACACGATATCCCGATTTTATGCAATGCAAGCCATGGCAGTCCACCAAAATATCAAGTCCGAAGACATATTAACTCACCCATGTCCAAGGACATATTATGCGTATGCACCAAATGGAAAACCAATTTTGTAACCCTCTGGATATACGAATAGCGCCGGTAGTTGAGGGGGAATCCCAGAGGCCCCCACGTTTGGTTAGCGCGATCAACTCAGAACCGGTATCGTAGAACGAACGGGTCCTAGGTCCGCTCAAGCAGTTCCCAAAGGTGGTCCCTGCCGGGGCCTTATCATTAGGTGAAACCATAACCAACAACATCAGATTAATTTATCTTATCACCAACCATATCCGAGTATCATGTTCCACATGTATGAGAGCGGTACTAAGCATGCCTACGACTCGCAAGGACAAAGCTAGATAATCAAACAAGGCAATAGGATAACCAAGGCAATATAGTGGAGTAGGTAAATAAAAGGGACAATACTAAAGCATCGACAATAAGGATAGCAATAGATCAATTGGAGGAAGTAAAGACTATAAATGCAAAATAGGTTGAAGGGGAAGAATGCTCGCCTATGAGACAAAGTCGGGAAATCGAAGGCTTGTCGCAACTCGCATCCACTCATCGTCCTATCCGGTGAAGAAGCAAACACTAGAAAGAACAACCGGTGCAATATTTAACACTAGGCGGAAGATCCGGCATGTTTATGATATGATGCGTGGCATGGCAATATTCGGTCCCACTTAGCAATATTAAGCGGAATCGGGGATCCCGACAATTGTTATTGGGTTCAAGTTATTTAACTACCCGCATATTAGATGTCGAGTTAACAAAGCAAAACATGGCATCAGTGAGCTACACAAATTTAAATGGAGTAGAGATAAGGCATAAATAGCCCGCATATGGCCTCCATATTTAATTTAGATGAATTGCTATTTAGCCCAAACCACATGATATATATATAAGCATACACGATTTAATATGCACAAGATATATGACATTTATATAAAATAAAGCTATGATTGAGATCTTACGATTCGGATTGGAGAGTCAAAGAGACAATCTTCGAGTTGAAGTTGAAGCACCAAAACGAAGGAAAATAGGTCATACTGGAAGGGATGTGATGTCAAACAACGGTTGTTGGTGCGGTCTAATGATACGGAGGCAAACTTGATGAAATAGAATTAGTCGGCAACGGAATTAATTAGGCATGCTAAGCCAAATTGGATCTTTTGAGAACAATTGGTCGAACATGTTGCAGACAAATTGGGCTGACAAAGGCTGCTGTGTACGATGGAAAAGAAGCAAATTAGTTGATTCCCTGACACGGAATACTGAATCCAAAACCTGCAAACAGAATGGCGGTAGATCGGAATAAATTAGAGGAATTGCGTGAGCTACTCGGACGCATACACGTAGGGGAATGGGGGATGACACCGACGGACGGCAGGTTCACCTGAAGGAAAAAAAAAAAGGGCCGGCAAGAGCCTGCTTGCGCTGCGCTCGCATGAGCTGGAGGCCGCAGAGGCGCTCGCGCGCAGCCCAAGGCGGTGTGGAGCGAGCAGGTCAGCTGCTGGACGGCTGCATATGTCGCTACAGGGTGGGGATCTGGTGGCGTTAGGACCTGGAGTGTGTGGTGTATGCAGATCGATGGCAAGCTGCTGCTATTGTTTGCATGTGGCAAGAAAATAAAAAGGATAACAACCCCACATATCCAGGAATCAAAAGAAGCAAGGTCGTCGCTGGGGAGTTTTTGGACAGGAAGTGGAGACATGAAGAAATGCCTCCAATGCGCGGCTAGGAAAAGAAAACGAATCAGAGATGCTTAGTGCAGACTCCAAGCAGCTTAGCAGAGGATTTTGCATGCGAAGGACCAGAAAATCAAGGATGCAGTGATCTGTTAGATTGATTGATCGGGATCAACTAGCTAGCTCTTGGAGAAATACTGTACGAGACTGTTGTATCTACTGCTGCTGTCCGACAAGAGAAAAAAAAAGCGCTGGCGGCGACGGAGGAAAAAGAAAGAGGCGGAGAATTTGGCTCAGATTTGGAGGCTAGATTATTTATCTATCCAAAGTAGACTAGATGGGTCTAATTTTGGACTAAAACTTTAGACGGGCTTTGGGCCTAGTTTTATTTATTAAAGAAGAGAAACCTTTTGCACTCTTATAACATACCAAAAATACTATTTATTTTAATTTAAGAATAAGAAGAGAACGACGGGATTTAATAGAACCACGGGGATACTTTAGAAAAACAAAAATAGTTTAGCAAAATAATTTGAGGTTGAAATATACAAATAAAATATGTATGATGATGTCATGATGATGCACAAAATGAAAATAACAAACAATTTCTAATTTTTAATATTTCCGGGCATTATATCGATCTTCCGTCCACCACATCGGAAGCCAGTTGTCATCGTCTCCACCGACAATTGTTGGTAGTGTGTGGGCCGCCCCAAGGAGAAGTCGTTGCACCGCAACCGCCGTTGCCCCGCCACCACCATCACCACATGGTGGCAACAATGACGATGAAGAATTTGTCAATGTCGATGACTTCATCAACACCGGCTCCGACGAAGGATTGTACATGCCTTCTATGGATGAAGAACCCTTCGTCGCTCACGACAATCAAGGTCAACATCCCATTACATGCACGCAATGCCTGGTCTTCCATGGTTTTTCTCAAAAGACTCCTCCGGCCGCCGATCAATAGGAGAAAACTGCTGAATTCGTCTTTAGCGCTGGCACACTCCAAAAGGAGGCCGTTGAGCACTTAGCATCCCTAGTGGAGGAGCCTTCTCAGAAGACGAAGAAGCATAGGAATAGAGGTAAGAAATCCGAGAGCCAACGTGCTCTGAAGAGGATCCGGGCTAAGGATGATGTCATAGCAGACCGCGAGGATGTCTTGCCCCGAATGCATGTAGCCGGTGAAGCGATATTGACTCTGGAGTTTCTTTTCCTTGCTCGTGGACATATGATCTCTTTGAGTGATGGTATCAAGACACTAGAGGGCATGCTTCTTAAAGACAACGATCCAAATTACCCGGTTTTCACTGTCAAGGTGCCATCGGACGTGGACTTCGTCCATGAAGGCCCTGCAGACGTGTTCTTCATAGCTCACGAGGACGTCTTCAAGTTGTTTCTCTCAAAACGGCTGGACTATAACATGGTCCGCGTATTTGTGCTCAATCTGGCGATGAAGATCGAGATAGAGCAAAATCCCTACATCACGATAGTGGATCCCTACTACATGCATGATAGCTAGTTGAGGGAAGGATCAGAGACGCGTGCCATGGTGACGACGTACCTCGAGAAGTTCATGGTGGACCACAAGAGGACGAACACGCTTCTTTTGCCTTTCTTTTCCGAGTAAGTACACACACCCGCTAGCCGTGGTAACTTAGGCTTTCTTCTAGCTTTCTTCCTTTGCCCTTTTCCAACATCCTGTTTCAACCGTGTTGTGCAGAGACAAATACTGCACACTCATCGTCATTTCCACAAAGTAATTGCTAGCAACGTATTTTGATTCGGGGAGAAATAAGAATAAGAAAGACTACACCAGAATAAGGGTTGTTCTGAATGAGGCTCTTGAGGGCTACACTAGAAATGGATGCCCCTTCGTCAATAAGGGGCAATGTTTCAATGACGGCAAACACGTGTTCAAGCACATGCTCGAGTTCCCCTCGTCAAGGAGCCGACTACTGGCAGCGCAAAGGAGGCCTTCTACGTCATGTATCTCCTTAAAGGGTTTGTCCGGGATTGCCACAACCTAACTCTGCCATCTAGTCTCTGAGCATGGGCCAAAAATTTGGTGCAATCCGACGATGATGATCTTAGAGAAGAATTCCATCGCATCCAGGTTAAGTTGCAGAAATCATCGTGGAAGATGTCAACACAAGGGGAGGGGTCCTAAAACACAACAGAGGGTTGACTAAGAGGGATATTGAAAATATTATTCGTAACGAGGGTGACAACAGGACGTGGATGACGAAGGATGGCTATCTACCGTTTGCAAAGCCAAGCATTAGCAGTTCTCAATGATCTATGTGTGCACCTAGAATTGTCATGGATGTCTGCGTGTAGTGTTATGTCACAAACTTTATTACTGTGGTCGTATGTCGTCAACTTTACTATTGTGGTTGTTGTCGTCGAACTTCTATGATTGTGATCGATGTTCTCTCTTTTATGTTTACTGATCTATTGCTTTAGTTTATGTGAACATATATGCATGTGAAACAATTTAGATCTTTCTGTTGCATGATTTACTAATATGCCTTATCTATAGAGATGACGAAGTGGTACGTGGTGTACAAGGGTGGGGTTCCAGGAGTCTACGATGAGTGGGAGGACTGTTAGAAACAGGTGAACAAGTTCAGTGGCAACAGCTAGAATGGATACGCGACTCGAAACGAGGCGGTAGCCAAGTGGAGGAACCACCTGTGGAAGGAGAACTGGATGAAGATATTGCTAGTGCTCTTGCTCACCTTCATCACAACTATATTCTATTTGATTCTAGTGTAGGCGGTGACTGATACGTCGTAAATGTATCTATAATTTTTGATATTCCATCCTTGTTTAGTATCCACTTTGCTATGATTTGTGTATACTTTGAGGTATTTTTATACATTTCCTGAGACTAACCTATTAACAATATGCCATAGTGCTAGTTGCCTGTTTTCTGCTGTTTTTTGGTTTTAGAAAAGCAAGTATGGAAATATTCTCGGAATTGGACGGGACAAAATCCAAAGTCAATATTTCACCGAGAAGAACACAGAGCCCGAAGGGCGACCGGAGGGGAGTCATAGGGTGTCCACACCTTCCCACGCATGGGCCCACCGTAGGACGCGCCTGGGCAGGGTGTGGGCCCCCTGGACGCCCTCCTACCTCGCCTCTTCGCCTATAAAATCCCCCCAATGCCAAAACCCTAACTACCCGATCAGATCTCCATGAAAACAGTCCATAGCCGCCGCCACCATCGTCCCTAGATCAGGGGATGGGGTCTGAAGCTCTTCCCGACACCCTGCCGGAGGGGAGAGATCACCCCGGAGGCCTTCTTCATCACCATGCCATCCTACAGTATGGTGTGTGAGTAGTTAACTCTTGGACGATGGGTCCATACAGTAGCTAGATGGTTGTTTCTCCTCCTTTGTGCTATCATGTTTAGATCTTGTGAGCTCCGTTCATGATCAAGATCATTTATTTGTAATCATACATGTTGTGTTTGTGGGGATCCGATGGATATTTAGATTACTATGTCAGATTCATTATTGATTCTATCATGTCTTATTGATTATTGATTCTATCACGTCTGTGTTGTTTGAGATCTTGCATGCTCTCCGTTTCTAGTAGCTATCTTGGCCAAGTAGATGCTAGTGACTCTAGGAGGGAGTAGTTATGCTCGATAGTGGGTTCATGCCTCTATTGACTCTAGGGAAGTGACATAAATCTCTAAGGTTGTAGATGTGTTGTTGCCACTAGGGAGAAAACAACAATATTTTGTTCATGGAACAATTGTATTGTTTACTTTACACACATTTCTTAATGCAGTTATGCGTTGCTTGCAACTTAATACTGAAGGGGGTTCGGATGATAACCTGAAGGTGGATTACTAGTCATATATGCAGTTGGATTGCGGTTTATGTATATAGTTGTAATGCCCAATCAAATATCATAGGATCATGAATGTCTAGTATTGCATTGTTATGCCTTGATCAGTCCTGTCAATTGCACTGCTGTAATTTGTTTACTCAGCATGTTATGTTATTTATCTTAAGGAGAACACCTCTAGTGAACTGTGGACCCTGGTCCAATCTTTACCATTGATACATCATCTACTATTACTGTTTACTCTCTACAAGAAACCATTACCTTCCACACTATACGTTTAATCCTTTGTTTTCAGCAAACCAGTGAGATTGACAACCTCACTGTAAGTTGGGGAAAGTCTTGAGTTTGTGTTGTGCAGGATTCCAAGTTGCTGGCAACACCTTGGAAGTTGTTTCCTTCCTCCTACTGGTTCGATAACTGAGGGAAAACTTACTGCTGTGCTCATCACACCTTCCTCTTGGGGTTTCCCAACGAAGCTCTATAGTGATCTGAGCTCATCAAGACTTTTTCTGGCGCCGTTGCTAGGGAGTAAGGACAGCTTCACAAGGGGAGTCCTTCACAACCTTTCTCTTTACTTTGTTTTTGTTTTGCTTAGTTCCTCTTGCTTTGTCTTGCTTGCTTCTTTTTATCAAAAATTCGAAAAAAATTTGGTTTCGTTTGGTTTGCTTTTTCTTATAAAAAACACACAAAATTAGTTCCTACTCTAGTTGCTGCTGCTGTTGGCTTGCTTCACCTTTGCAAAAATGAATTCTGCTGAGAACACCAAGTTGTGTGACTTCACTAGCACAAACACAAATGATTTCCTAAGTACACCTATTGCTCCACCTGCTCCTGATGCTACCTTTTATGAAATTAAGCATTTTTTATTGAATCTTGTTATGAAAGAGCAATTTTCTGATGCTAGTTCTGATGATGTTGCTGCCCACCTCAATAACGTTGTTGAACTTTGTGAGATGCAAAAGTATAAGGATGTAGATGGAGATATTATTTAAGCTCAAATTGTTTCCTTTCTCCTTGAGAGGAAAAGCTAAAGAATGGTTACTATCCTTGCCTAGAAATAGTATTGATTCTTGGATTAAATCCAAAGATGCTTTTATTGGAAAATACTATCCTCCTGCTAAGATTACATATATGAGAAGTGAAATAATGAAATTTAAACAACTTGATAATGAACATGTTGATCAAGCTTGGAAAAGAATGGAATCTTTGGTAAAGAATTGTCCCAGTCATGGACTGACTCTTTGGATGATTATCCAGACTGTTTATGCAGGATTAAACTTATCTTCAAGAAATCTGTTGGATTCTGCTGCTGGAGGTACCTTTATGACCATTACTTTGGATGCTGCAACAAAGCTCCTTGATAATATGATGGTTAATTATTCTGAATGGCACACTGAGAGAGCTCCACAAGGTAAGAAGGTAAATTCTATTGAAGAAACCTCCTCCTTGAGTGATAAAATTGATGTTATCATGGCTATGATTGTTAATGGAAAATCTCATATTGATCCAAATAATGTTCCTTTAGCCTCTGTGGTTGCTCAAGAGGAGCAAGTTCATGTGAACTTCATTAGAAATAACAATTTCAACAACAATTCCTATAGGAATAATTTTCATAATAATTATTATAGCCCTTATCCTCCCAATAATGGTAATACTTATGGAAATTCCTACAACAATAGAAGTGCTCCCTCTGAACTTGATGTTATGCTTAAAGACTTTATTAGTAAACAAACCACTTTCAACAAGACTGTGGAGGAAAAGCTTTTGAAGGTTGAGAAAAATATTTCATTTTTATCTGAAGCACAATCCTCTTTGATTAATAAAATGGCTGCTAAACCTGAAACCTTGGAAAGTAACTTTGCTGCTACTCATGCCATACAAGTTACTATTGATGAAAATGTTAGACTGTTAGATAAATTATATGCTAAATGGGAAAGAGAAGCTAAAATTTCTAGAAACAATAGTATTTGTACTATTACTACCACCAATGTTGATGATAGTAAACCACAAGAAGTCCCCATTCCTCCTACAACAATGCCTAAAACCAATGAGTCTACTACCTGTGATGCTAAGTTTGTTTTTGATCTTGATGGTTGCAATATTTTTGAAGTGATTATGTTCCTACAAAAGCTTGCCAGAAGTCCTAATGCTAGTGCTATGAATATGGCTTTTACAAAACACATTATAGATGCTCTCATTAAAATTAAGGAAGAAAAATTGAAACATAAAGCCTATTCCTAGGAATGTAGAAGATAGTTGGGAATCCATCATTAATATGCAAGTGAATGACTGTGATCTCAAAGCTTCAGGTGACCTTGGTTCTAGTGTGTCTATTATGTCTAGAAAGATTTATGAAATGCTTTATTTGCCACCTTTGGAAGATTGCTATTTAGATGTCCCACTTGATGATAATGCTAAGAAGAAACTTATGGGGAGTGTTAATGATATTATTATTATGGTTAAAAATGCCTATATCCTTGTTGATTTCTATGCTTTGGATGTTGAATGCAATCCTTCTTGTCCTATTACTTTGGGAAGACCTTTTCTTAGAACTGTTGATGCCATAATTGATATGAAAGAAGACACCATTAAATATCAATTCCCATTCAAGAAAGGTATTGAACAATTACCTATTAGGAGAGAGAAGTTACATTTTTCTCCTCCTTTTAAAGCAAAATTTAGTGTTAATGCTTCGTCATTTGAAAATACTTGATTCTTACTTCTTGTGCCTCACTTAAAGGCGTTAAATAAAAATACTTCTTGGGAGATAACCCAATAGTTTTATTGAGTCTTGGAAGTTATTTACTTCTGTAATAACCTCTCTCTATCCCGTTTATTTGATTTTTGTACCAAGAATAACCTCTAATGAGAGGGAAGTAAGATTTGGGGAAGTGTTGTCCCGAAACAGATTTTTGTGCTTAACTGTAAAAAATCGTGAAAAATCTCTGTATGTCGGATTGATACGTAATTTTCTGAATAAATCCCCCAGGTTGTTAGCTAACTTTATTTAGTTCAACACTTTTTGATTTGAGCAATATAAGGTCTTCTAAAAAATCTGTTTTTACCTGCTGGTCTATTTTGACAGATTTCTGCCATTATTTGCATTTGCCTCTTTATCGATTTTTTTTGGGTTATCTTTGGTAAATTGAGATTTTTGAAGGAATTGCTACAGCGGCTTGTGTTTTTAATGAAAGTTTTTCTGTTTGGAAACTAAACCCAAAGGTTTATTACTTTTGAATGCACTAATGTTGCTAATGAAGATTGTGTGAAGTTTTGTATAAAGGAAAAATTTTAGATGTAAGGGACGAATGATGTAATAAGATGAAGAATGGACAAAAGCTCAAGCTTAGGGATGCCACCCCATGTCACCCCAAGAAATATTCAAGAGGTACAAGCGTCAAAGATTGGGGATGCCCACAGTTCCTAAACACTTCATCAATAAAAATCTCAGGTCTTTCTAAACACTTCATTTTTATTGTTTCATACACAGTTGTGTTGTTCTTGGAGCGTCTTAGTTTTTGTTTTTGGTTTTCGTTTTCTTGAATAAAGTAGTTGGACCCCCACTTTCGCTGTGATGTTTCAAAAAAGTTGATTGGTGTTGGAAAAGAGTAGAAAGCTTCATGCTTATAGTTATACAAAAGGGAGCTTGTTTTGACTGTGGCTTAGACTTTATCATGTCATGCTAGATGTTGTTTTGACCTTATGCTTAGTGATTATTGTTGTAGCATGACTTGTTCCAAACAATTTAGATTGCTTAATGCGCCTTGCAAGAATCATGCATTGTTTTAGCATACAAAATCATAGTATTGTGGTATTCTCCTTTCATGCTTTGTTTGGGTTGACTTGGCACATGCTCACACGATGTTATTACTATGAACCAGTCACCTTATCCTCTATGATCATTTAGTTTTTGACTTGTGGTACAACTTTATTCTTTAGTTGATAATGTTTTTGAAGGGTTCCGCAGCATAGTAAATCAAAATTTTCTACGGATGCGAACGGGAAAGGAAAGATCTAATCTAGGAGATGCAATCGACGAGAGGGATAGATGAGATCTTCATACCCTTGAAGAAATCGCACAGCGGAAACGTTCAATAGAACGTGGTTGGTGTAGTCGTACTCGCCTTATCCTCCTCGCGATCTGATCCGATCCAACGCCGCAAGTGGCGGCGCCTCCGAGAGATGCACACGTATGGTGCCGTGACGTACCCTCCTTTCTTGGTCCAGCAAGTGGGGTGGAGAGATAGATTGGATCTACAACACGACGGCGTGGTGCTATGGTGGAGAGTTTCTGCAGCAGGGCTTCGCCTACACGCAGTCGGGAGAGAGAGAGAGAGGTAGGGCATCAGCTGGCGGCTAGGGTTTTGGGGTGAGGGGAGGGTGCGCCCCCTCCCCACCTTATATAGGGGGCTTGCCGGCCCCCTTGCCCCCTCCTCCAAGCCCTAGGGCGGCGGCCCCAAGGGTGGAGTGGGGGGCAAGTCTTCCCCCCTTCTAGAAGGTTTCCTAGGGTTTCGGACGGCTGGGCCTATGGGGACTTGTGCCCCTGGCCCAATGCGTCCATGGCACTCCCTCGTAGGCCCACGCACCCCTCCGACAAGTGGGGCCACGTTGGTCCCACTTCGGAAGCTTCTAGAATCTTCCGGTACAATACCGAACATTCCGAAACGATTCCGAAATCCAAAAACTGCTTTACTTTATATGAATCTTATTCTCCGGACCATTCCGGAACCTCTCGTGATGTCCTCGATCTCAACTGAGACTCCGAAAAAAAACTCATAAACCATTTATCCATTCTATCCTAGCGTCGAGACACGTTAAGTGTGTGACCCTACGGGTTCGAGAATACGCAGACATGATCTTCTATCAATAATCAACAGCGGGATCTGGAAACCCATATTGACTCCCACATATTCATCGATGATCATAGTACTTGCCCGAGATTCTATCGTTGGTATCGACATACCTAGTTCAATCTCGTTCACAGCAAGTACTTTACTCGTTCCGTAATCCGATATCACTTTGTGATTAACTCCTTAACCACGTGCTAGCAAGAGGTGTTGATATCGATTACCGAGTGGGCCCTAAGTATATCTCTCCAACTTGGGAGGGACAAATCCCATCTCGATACATACAACCCAACAAGTACTTTCCGATCACTTGACAGACACCTTTATGATCACCCTCACATAGGATGACGTTTGATGACCTCAAAGCTTTCTTCCGATACCAGGGAGTTGCATTATCTCATGGTCTAAGGAATACAATATTTGACATAGGAAAAAGCTTCGCAAAAGATGAACATGATGACACGATCTAATTGCTCTGCTTGATTTGGGTCTGTCCATCATATCATTCTCCTAATGACATGATCTCATTATTAATCGACAACTCATGTCTATGGTTAGGAAACCTTAACCATCATTAATCAATGAGCTAGTCCATAGAGGCGTACTAGGGACACGGTGTTGTTCATAAACCACACAAGTATCAAAGTTTCCGCTTAATACAATTCTAGCATGGAATATAAAATTTATCATGAACAAGAATTATAACAATAACATCTTTATTATTTCCTCCAGTGCATAATTCCAACAGTCTCCCACTTGCACTAGAGTCAATAATCTAGTTTACATCTGGCAACAATCTAACACCCATGGCATTAAGGTGCTGATCACGTTTTGCACGTGGAAGAGGTTTAGTCAACGGATCTGCGACATTTAGATCCGTATGTACTTTGCTAATCTTCAGATCTCCATCTGTTATATAATCTCGAATTATATGAAATCGGCGGTTGATGTGCTTGGTCTTTGGATGATATCTTGGTTCCTTAGCCAATGCTATGGCGCCAGTGTTGTCGCACAATATCTCTAGTGGGTCCAAGGCACTTGGAACCACACCAAGCTCAGTGATGAAGTTCTTGATCCAAACTCCTTCACTTGACGCTTCTGCAGCAGCCATGTATTCCGATTCTACTGTAGATCCTGCGATCACGCTTTGCTTGCAGCTTCTCCAGCTCACAGCTCCTCCATTCAAAATATAAACGTATCCTGTCTGAAATTTAGAATCATCCGGGTCGGTGTCGAAACTAGCGTCGACGTAACCTTTTACGACGAGCTGCTCATCACCTCCGTAGACCAAGAACATTTATTTAGTCCTATTTAAATACTTTAGGATGTTCTTTACGGCTGTCCAGTGTTCCACCCCTGGATCACTTTGGTATCTGCTCGTCAAACTAAGAGCATTGGACACATCCGGTCTAGTACACAGCATGGCATACATGATAGAACCTATAGCCAAGGCATATGGAACTTTGCTCATAGTTTCTCTATCGCTTACCGTAGCCGGACACTGAGCCTTGCTCAATATCTTACCTAACAACATGGGCACTGAACCTTTCTTTGCCTTATCCATTCTGAACCTTTTCAGAACTTTGTCTAGGTATGTACTTTGGCTTAAAGCTATTAGGCGTCTTTGTCTATCTCTATAGATTTTGATGCCTAATATATAAGCAGCTTCTCCTAGGTCTTTCATTAAAAAACATTTATTCAAATAACTCTTCACATCGTTAAGCATACCAATGTCATTGCCAATAATCATTATGTCATCCACATATAGTACTAGAAATGTCAATGAGCTCCCACTCACTTTCTTGTAGATACAAGCTTCGTAGAAATTTGGAACAAATCCAAAGCTCTTGATCAAAGCGAAGGTTCCAACTCCGAGATGCTTGCTTCAGTCCATAAATGGAACGCTGAAGTTTGCATACTTTCTCAGCATCCTTAGGATCGACAAAACCTTCGGGCTGCATCAGATACAACTCTTCATCAAAGTTGCCATTGAGGAACGCAGTCTTGACATCCATCTGCCATATTTCATAATCATGAAACGCAGCAATTGCTAATAAAATCCTAATGGACTTAAACATTGCTACGGGAGAGAAAGTCTCATCATAGTCAACACCTTGAACTTGTCGAAAACCTTTTGCGACAAGCCGAGCTTTATAGACAGTAACATTACCATCCGCGTCCGTTTTCCTCTTGAAAATCCATTTGCACTCAACGACCTTACGGTCGCTAGGAGGTTCCACCAAAGTCCATACTTGGTTTTCGCTCATGGATCCCAATTCGGATTTCATGGCCTCTAGCCATTTCTCAGATTCTGGGCTCATTATTTGTCACATCCCAAAATTCTCCTAATTTTGGAATGTGAAATAAATAAATAAGTTTGATTGATTGTTTGACTATGTTAAAAATTCTCAAAGAGAAGAAACTTTTTGAATAGAAAATCCTTTCAACCTTGAATTCAAAATCTTATATTCTTTTATTATGACCTAAGTAGCCATATAGGCAAAAGGGCATGGATTTATTATGGATTGTAGAATTGGTGTGCAAGATTTCAAAATGAAAATCATGAAGCATTCATAAGCATTTCATTACATGCATGCAAAGTTCTCACAAACTAAATCCAAATCCTGATATCTAAATCCTATAGTTGATTCGCCCAAATGTTCCTAAGGGTAATTAAATTGACTTATTAAAACCCACTGTTTCTAAGGCATAAATTATTGATAATTATAGCCTAAAGAGATCCAATTAATACTACAAAATTTTAGAAAAAAAATTGAGCTCATTTGGAGCTAGTATGAAAAAGTTATGAAATAAATACAAACACATAAAGATATAAATAAAATGAAATATACAAGGATTTATAAATCCACTACTTCCAAACTAGTAAAAAGATTACAAATTTGATCCTATAATGATCTATTCGATTTTATAAAAATTTAGAAACAAGAATCATGTCATTTGGAGTTCGTATGCAAAAGATATGAGGGAAACAAGTAAATAGAAAAAGAAAAAGAAAAAAAAGAATTTTTTTTTCTAACGGGACCGAGCCAGCCAGGTACGAGGATCGACCAGGTTGCTTGAAAATGCGTGCGAATCAGTTTTTAACGAACCTATCTCTACTCAAACTGCTATAACTTTTTATCCACAACTCCAAATCGACTTCTGTTTGTTTCTACTTGTTCCCTACTCCAATACCTATCTCTACACCGTCCCAAACCTCCATATAATCTCGTGGAGCCACAGTTGTACGAGTTTCCCTTCTCGAAATCCTGAATGTACACATGCCCGAATCTTATTTCGCTTTTTAACCCATCTAGACTTTGTCGATTGCCTTCGGTCAAAAAACGAAAGTTGTAGGAATCATCGAAATCTTTCAATCCCGACAAACCTCACCTCTTGTCATCCACCACAGCCGGAGAATTTCGTATCGCAATATTTCATATCTTACGGTGTAAATCCAAGATGTACTCGCGCTCGTTTCTTCAAATCCAAATTCCTTTGGTGAGAAGGTAGGAATAATGATTCCCCACAACTTTCGTGTTCTAAATTTTTCAATTTGACCTACAGATTTGTCTCTCTAACACAGATCTGTTTCTTGTCTATTCTGAGCCAAAATCGGGTCAATCTCTTCTTCTAGCCGCCGGATCCTATCCAGACAGTCGAGATCCAATCAAACCGGTGCGTGCCATGTCATCATCCCGGTCATCTTCCTCATCAACGCCACGTCAACATAAGGTCAACATCTAGTCCCAGTCAGCATGCAAAGTCAACCTGTCCAGTCAGCGGAATATTCCCTAGAATATTCCGTTTGAATTTAAAATTGCATATTATAGATCTAACTTGTAAAATTTATTAGAAATTCATACCACGTCCAAAAATTGCGTATAATATATCAAATTGAAGATAATTTTACGTAGAATCATCTTATCAGAATATATCCAACTTTTACTGTACGTGGTTACTGCAGTAATTTAATTAGTTTTAATGGTTTTTTAGGTTAATAAATTCATAGGAAATTATCTGTAACTCCGAAAAATATGAACAATATATCAAATTGAAGCTACTGTAATATAGGTTAATAATATCTGGATTGATCTTGCCTTTGCGGATTATTTAACCTGTAGCAATTTAATTAGTTTTAATGGCTTCATAAATCATTAAATTCATAGTAAATTAATTGCTTGTCACAAAAATATAAATGATATATCGATAGAAAGCTGGTTCCATGTAGATCATCAATATGCAATTAGTTCAGCCTTTGACTGTAAGGTTTTGCCGTGAAGATTTAAATGGTTTAATGGCCTATTTAGAGTAATAAATTCATAAGAAAATAAATACTATTCAGAGAATTACAAATAATATGTCCCTGAAATCACAATTCCGTGGAAATTACATATATAATTTTAGTTTGATTTTTAGACAACAGAAACTATATGAATCAGTTAAAACCATTAAACACTATTTAAATCATACAAAAAGATCTATAACTCCGATTAGGGTGAATCCAAGTGCTAAGGTTTTGTATTGACAATATCTATACAGAGAAATTGCATAACAAATTATTTGGTACTGTTAAAACAAAAATTCATACAGAAATATTTAAACCCATTGAAATAGTGTTTTAATCATAAGAAAATATCTATAACTCCTTTTTAGGTGATTCAAATTGCCACTGTCTCTAAATTGCATTACCTCTATCCAGTAGCATCTAGTTCACAATTTAATACGACATAAACATATTTAGTTCAATTAAAGTGGTATACACCATATTAAATCGATACAACTTTAGTAATAAAAGCTTTAGTGCAATAAATGACTTTCCACATGCATCATGTAATCTAATTATGTTCAGAACACTAAATGCAACCATTGTGACTCATTAAATTGTCATGCATGCATCTGTTCATCATTGTTTTCTTGTAATTTTGCACTGTTGTATGTTTGCAATGTTTTGAATGGTGTTTGTTGTGTTTGCTTCAAACGTTAGATTGCGAGGAGTGCAACTACTATGATTGAAAGTATTGTGGTTATGACGAGTGCAACCACTATATATATGAGGATTGTGAGAATTATCTAATCGACTACATCTACAACAAAGGCAAGTGGTGCTATCTTGGTCATAAATGTCCTATTGTTTTCCTATGCATTATAGATGTTTTTGTAGAATTGCATATGTAGGAATTGATGTGTATATGCTATGCTATGTCCCATATTATTCCCTAGCATTCCTTGTTTATGAGCCACCGTTGGTAGATGTGCTTAGCCATGCTATGATGAACGAGGGCTGGGTTACATCACTGAAGTTGTTTCTAAATGTGTTGGTTTGCGAAAACTAAAACAACTTAATCAATGAATCTCCTGGGTGTGATAAGATTGATAATTTTTGGTGGTATCATTGCGGAAAGGCACCCAGGACACTGAGAAATGATTGGTTTCTTTGTTTGGAAGCTTTCGTGTGCAACCATGTGCCAATAATGAAATGGGCGGTTGGCTGAACTCAGTAGGTTGTGGTAACTCGAACCCGCGTATCCAGAGATGTAGATTGTGTAGGTTGGACCGGTGCGCGTCGGGATTGGGGATCTACTTCCCGAATGGTTCCTTCTTGGACTTCTCCCTATCATCACCCAATATGAGAGTGGTGGTACGAGCTGGGCTGGCCAAGTCACATGGGTAAAGTGTACTAACCCCTGCAGGGTGTATAAACTAAGTGCTTAGCCGTGTCTCCGGTTATGGACAATTTGAGCGACCTGATACTGATGCTATGATATTTCTCACTCATCCTTATTTCTTAATTACTTAAAACTTGTTGGGTGAACATAATTGGGTAGGAGCACCTGGGAGTGAACCAGAGTGTCCTATTTATCGTATTGGAAAACTACTTTGTTACAAATGTTAGGATAAAACTATTGCTTTATGCAAATGAGCCTGAACTCCACTTGGCCAAATAAGCATGTAGTTGATAGATCTGTTGTTAACCACTTTAGCCTACTTTCCATACATTCGATGTATTGACCATTCGTGGCTGCAACGTTCCATGTTGCAGGTTATATCGTATCTGAGTGATCGTTCATAGGTCGCGAGACTCCACTCAACAGTTGTTCGCCTGTGGCACATTTGAAGGATGGAGATCTACCATGTATTCGTTTTTCGCTGTGTACTTGTATAAATAATGTAAATTCTGGATCATATTCGTTGTATTTATGCTGCACAGTTATATTCGGTATCATTTTGTACTGTGTGTGACAGTGAACCGATCCAGGGATTGGCACTATACACATGAACTCAGCCTTATTAGGCGAGGGTGTTACAAGATGGTATCAGAGCTGTGTGTTGACTGTAGGATCGTGACCTTAGAAATGGATTAGCAATAGGAGACCTCTATTAGGAGAACTATCATATTTTCTACTTATTAGATGTTCTTATATTCCTTGTCTATCTTTTCTATAACCTCTTCTTGTTCAAAATTTATAGTTGTCCATTATTATGATACCTATATGAGGGTTAGCATATAAGTAAAACAATAAACAATATGACATAAATAAACATCTCACCAAGTTTGGTTAGTTCTGGACCACCATATTTTATCTCTTTAGGAGATCATCGCTATCGTGTTAGCATATTGTTCTTACTAACTTATGTGGTATGACAATATAGGTTGCTTGCTTGTTTGTACTGAACCATATCGTGTGATGCCTTGTTTAGGATCTGTTGTTTTGAAACTCTAAAGTTGCTGGAGTTTTCGTGTGGTTTTAAAATTATTTTAATGGTGTGAATTGATTGAAATTCGTGGAATAACTGCTGCAGTTTTCTGCCTGACCTGTTGTACCGCGTGATTTTTCATATTTTATTGGTAACTCAGAAAAATCTAAAAAAATAGGATCTGGAGCTTAATTACCTGTAGTACATGCACAAAAATTGGCTAAAATTTCTAACGAGAGCTTAGGTTGGTCAGAAA
Source organism: Avena sativa (assembly GCA_916181665.1). Classification (NCBI taxonomy): domain Eukaryota; kingdom Viridiplantae; phylum Streptophyta; class Magnoliopsida; order Poales; family Poaceae; genus Avena; species Avena sativa. Next base: position 99,882,322 of record OV702280.1, read on the forward strand.
AATTCGTGAAGTCTGCTGTACCGTTTTGACAGATTTTGTTTATTGCTTATATGTTGCTATGTTTTACTCTAGTATTGTTCCCAATGCTTTCAAACTATTTTGTGGTTATATACTACTAAGTTTATACCCCTGTAATGTTATTATACAAGTGTTTGATTGTATGTTGATCGCCTATGATTGTTTCCTTGTTTGTGCATTGATTGCTTCATATAGTTATGGGTAGGATTATTTCCTTAGTCGTTTCTTTCCTATAGAATCTATTCTTCCCTATCTTGAACCGTTGGAGATATAATGATGTGGTAGGTGGAAGGTTTGACAACACAATGCATTTAGGAAGGAGAAAGCTTTATCTAATAGAAAAAAAGAGATGTGGGAGTATGAAGTGTTGAAATGATGTTATGTTGTAGATTACGCAACCTGAAAGTTGAAGTATCGATAGTTTAGTTTTAGTAGTAGCTTTGTTGATTGAATACATGGGAGTATACATAGAGCATTAGTTCGTGCCCATAGAAACATTCTTCAAGGCAAGTGAGAGTGCCCGAGTGATAGAAAAACGTGATTCACCTATCCTCATACAGGGTAATGATTTGGGTGCAGGATGGATTGATCACCATTCCTACTACTCTTATTATTCACTCTTGTACTGTTGGCTTTGCGAATCTTGAGTGCCCTTTTCAACCTTAGCAGAGAGTCGACGTTGAGCCTAGACCTTAGAATGGTATATTTTCCCCTTTATAAAAGAACCCAGTGCTTAGCGTAGGAATATACGGTAAGAATGAGTCTCAACCATGGTTAATGGGCATTGTGAAGTAAACATTCCCTAATTGACCACCATGAGAGTTCTGCTAGTTCAAGTAGTGTTTTCTTGGAATCCGTCAATCATGAAGTTTAGAATGTGCAAGATACGTTGTGTCAATAAAAGTCTAAAGGAGAACCAATCTGAGCTAAGTGAATCCTCGAGAAATGACCTAGTCAATTTTATTTTAAGGGCGGTAGCATCCTAATGGATCCCGAACCTTTCTTTCTTTCTAGCCTTTCCAAATCTCAGGACGAGATTTCTTTTAAGGGTGGTAGTCTGTCACATCCCAAAATTCTCCTAATTTTGGAATGTGAAATAAATAAATAAGTTTGATTGATTGTTTGACTATGTTAAAAATTCTCAAAGAGAAGAAACTTTTTGAATAGAAAATCCTCTCAACCTTGAATTCAAAATCTTATATTCTTTTATTATGACCTAAGTAGCCATATAGGAAAAAGGGCATGGATTGATTATGGATTGTAGAATTGGTGTGCAAGATTTCAAAATGAAAATCATGAAGCATTCATAAGCATTTCATTACATGCATGCAAAGTTCTCACAAACTAAATCCAAATCCTGATATCTAAATCCTATAGTTGATTCGCCCAAATGTTCCTAAGGGTAATTAAATTGACTTATTAAAACCCATTGTTGCTAAGGCATAAATTATTGATAATTATAGCCTAAAGAGATCCAATTAATACTACAAAATTTTAGAAAAAAAATTGAGCTCATTTGGAGCTAGTATGAAGAAGTTATGAAATAAATACAAACACATAAAGATATAAATAAAATGAAATATACAAGGATTTATAAATCCACTACTTCCAAACTAGTAAAAATATTACAAATTTGATCCTATAATGATCTATTCGATTTTAGAAAAATTTAGAAACAAGAATCATGTCATTTGGAGTTCATATGCAAAAGATATGAGGGAAACAAGTAAATAGAAAAAGAAAAAAAAAAGAATTTTTTTTCTAACGGGCCGGCCCACCCGGACCGAGGCAGCCAGGTACCAGGATCGATCAAGTTGCTTTAAAATACGTGCGAATCAGTTTTTAACAAACCTATCTCTACTCAAACTGCTATAACTTTTTATCTACAACTCCGAATCGACTTCTGTTTGTTTCTACTTGTTACCTACTCCAATACCTATCTCTACACCGTCGCAACCCTTCATATAATCTCGTGGAGCCACAGATATACGAGTTTCCCTTCTCGAAATCCCAAATGTACACATGCCCGAATCTTATTTCGCTTTTTAACCCATCTAGACTTCGTCGATTGCCTTCGGTCAAAAAACGAAAGTTGTAGGAATCGTCGAAATCTTTCAATCCCGACAAACCTCACCTATTTTCATCCACCACAGCCGGAGAATTTCGTATCGCAATATTTTAGATCTTACGGTGTAAATGCAAGATGTACTCGCGCTCGTTTCTTCAAATCCAAATTCCTTTGGTGAGAAGGTAGGAATAATGATTCCCCACAACTTTCGTGTTCTAAGTTTTTCAATTTGACCTACGGATTTGTCTCTCTAACACAGATCTGTTTCTTGTCTATTCTGAGCCAAAATCGGGTCAATCTCTTCTTCTAGCCGCCGGATCCTATCCAGACGGTCGAGATACAATCAAACCGGTGCGTGCCATGTCATCATCTCGGTCATCTTCCTCATCAACGTCACGTCAACGTAAGGTCAACATCTAGTCCCAGTCAGCATGGAAAGTCAACCTGTCACGTCAGTGGAATATTCCCTGAAATATTCCGTTCGAATTTGAAATTGCACATTATAGATCTAACTTGTAAAATTTATTAGAAATTCATACCACATCCAAAAATTGCGTATAATATATCAAATTGAAGATAACTTTACGTAGATTCATCTTATCAAAATAGATCCAACTTTTACTGTACGTGGTTACTGCAGTAATTTAATTAGTTTTAATGGTCTTTCAGGTTAATAAATTCATAAGAAATTATCTGTAACTCCGAAAAATATGAACAATATATCAAATTGAAGCTACTGTAATATAGATTAATAATATCTGGATTTATCTAGCCTTTGCGGATTATTTAACCTGTAGCAATTTAATTAGTTTTAATGGCTTTATAAATCATTAAATTCATAGTAAATTAATTGCTTGTCACAAAAATATAAATGATATACCGATGGAAAGCTGGTTCCATGTAGATCATCAATATGCAATTAGTTCAGCCTTTGACTGTAAGGTTTTGCCGTGAAGATTTAAATGGTTTAATGGCCTATTTATAGTAATAAATTCATAAGAAAATAAATACTATTCAGAAAATTACAAATAATATGTCCCTGAAATCACAATTCCGTGGAAATTACAGATATAATTTTAGTTTGATTTTTAGACAACAGAAACTATATGAATCAGTTAAAACCATTAAACACTATTTAAATCATACAAAAAGATATATAACTCCGATTAGGGTGAATCCAAGTGCTAAGGTTTTGTATTGACAATATCTATACATAGAAATTGCATTACAAATTATTTGGTACTGTTAAAACAGAAATTCATACAGAAATATTTAAACCCATTGAAATAGTGTTTTAATCATAAGAAAATATCTATAACTCCTTTTTATGTGATTCAAATTGCCACTGTCTCTAAATTGCATTACCTCTATCCAGTAGCATCTAGTTCACAATTTAATACGACATAAACATATTTAGTTCAATTAAAATGGTATACACCATATTAAATCGATACAACTTTAGTAATAAAAGCTTTAGTGCAATAAATGACTTTTCACATGCATCATGTAATCTAACTATGTTCAGAACACTAAATGCAACCATTGTGACTCATTAAATCGTCATGCATGCATCTGTTCATCATTGTTTTCTTGTAAGGTTGCACTGTTATATGTTTGCAATGTTTTGAATGGTGTTTGTTGTGTTTGCTTCAAACGTTAGATTGCGAGGAGTGCAACTACTATGAATGCAAGTATTGTGGTTATGACGAGTGCAACCACTATATATATGAGGATTGTGAGAATTATCTAATCGACTACATCTACAACAAAGGCAAGTGGTGCTATCTTGGTCATAAATGTCCTATTGTTTTCCTATGCATTATAGATGTTTTTGTAGAATTGCATATGTAGGAATTTATGTGTATATGTTATGCTATGTCCCATATTATTCCCTAGCATTCCTTGTTTATGAGCCACCGTTGGTAGATGTGCTTAGCCATGCTATGATGAACGAGGGATGGGTTACATCACTGAAGTTGTTTCTAAATGTGTTGGTTTGCGAAAACTAAAACAACTTAATCAATGAATCTCCTAGGTGTGATGGGATTGATAATTTTTGGTGGTATCATTGCGGAAAGGCACCCAGGACACTGAGAAATGATTGGTTTCTTTGTTTGGATGCTTTCGTGTGCAACCATGTGCCAATAATGAAATGGGCGGTTGGCTGAACTCAGTAGGTTGTGGTAACTCGAACCCGCGTATCCAGAGATGTAGATAGTGTAGGTTGGACCGGTGCACGTCGGGATTGGGGAGCTACTTCCCGAACGGTTCCTTCTTGGACTTCTCCGTATCATCACCCAATATGAGAGTGGTGGTACGAGCTGGGCTGGCCAAGTCACATGTGTAAAGTGTACTAACCCCTGCAGGGTGTATAAACTAAGTGCTTAGCCGTGTCCCCGGTTATGGACAATTTGAGCGACCTGATACTGATGCTATGATATTTCTCACTCATCCTTATTTCTTAATTACTTAAAACTTGTTGGGTGAACATAATTGGGTAGGAGCACCTGGGAGTGAACCAGAGTGTCCTATTTATCGTATTGGAAAACTACTTTGTTACAAATGTTAGGATAAAACTGTTGCGTTATGCAAATGAGCCTGGACTCCACTTGGCCAAATAAGCATGTAGTTGATAGATCTGTTGTTAACCACTTTAGCCTACTTGCCATACATTCAATGTATTGACCATTCATGGCTGCAACGTTTCATGTTGCAGGTTATATCGTATCTGAGTGATCGTTCATAGTTCGCGAGACTCCACTCAACAATTGTTCGTCTGTGGCACATTTGAAGGATGGAGATCTACCTTGTATTCGTTTTCCACTGTGTAATTGTATAAATAATGTAAATTCTGGATCATATTCGTTGTATTTATGATGCACAGTTATATTCGGTATCATTTTGTACTATGTGTGCCAGTGAACCGATCGAGGGATTGGCACTATACACATGAACTCAGCCTTATCAGGCGAGGGTGTTACATCATTGCTTCCTCATAGTTTGCATGTTCATTGTTGTCTACCAACAAGACAGTTAAGATAGGGTTGCCGTACCATTCAGGAGTGGCACGCGACCTTGTCAACCTGCGACGTTCAGCAGTAGCATCGTTCGAAGTTTCATGATCCTCGTCATTAGCTTCCTCTCTTTTTGGTGCAGACGGCACTGGAACAATTTCAGGTGCTGCGCTACTCTCCAACCCGAGAGAATGTTCAATATCCTCGTCTAGCTCTACCTTCCTCCCACTCAATTCTTTCGAGAGAAACTCCTTCTCAAGAAAGGATCCGTGCTTTGAGACAAACACTTTGCCTTCGGATCTGTGGTAGAAGGTATACCCAATCGTTTCCTTAGGGTATCCTATGAAGACGCATTTCTCCGCTTTGGGTTCGAGCTTGTCCGGCATCAACTTCTTGATGTAAGCTTCGCATCCCCAAACTTTAAGAAACGACAACTTAGGTTTAGCACCAAACCATAGTTCATACGGTGTCATCTCACCGGATTTAGATGGTGCCCTATATAAAGAGAATGAAGTGGTTTCTAATGCATAACCCCCAAAAGATAACGACAAATATGTAAGAGACATCATCGATCGCACCATATCTAATAGAGTTCGATTCCGGCGTTCAGACACACCATTGCGCTGTGGTGTTCCGGGTGGCGTGAGTTGCGAAACGATTCCGCTTGCTTTAAGATGCGTGACAAAATCATAAGTCAAATATTCACCTCCATGATCGGATCATAGAAATTTAATTTTCCTGTTACAATGGTTTTCCACTTCGTTCTGAAATTCTTTGAACTTTTCAAATGTTTCAGATTTATGTTTCATTAAATAGATATACCCATATCTACTTAAGTCATCAGTAAAAGTTAGAAAATAGCGATATCCACCGCGCGTCGAAACACTCATTGGTCCGCATACATCGGTATGTATGATTTCCAACAAGTCCGTTGCTCGCTCCATTATTCCGGAGAACGGGGTTTTGATCATCTTGCCCATGAGGCACGGCTCGCACGTGTCAAATGATTCAAAATCAAGAGACTCCAAAAGTCCATCAGAATGGAGTTTCTTCATGCGTTTTACACCAATATGACCTAGATGGCAGTGCCACAAATAAGTCGAATTATCACTATCTACTTTGCATCTCTTAGCCTCAATATTATGGATGTGTGTTTCATTGCTTTAGAGATTCAAAAGAAATAAACCATTCATAGCAGGTGCATGACCATAAAAGATGTTACTCATGTAAATAGAACAACCATTATTCTCTGATTTAAATGAATAACCGTCTTGCAATAAACACGATCCAGATATAATGTTCATGCTCAATGCAGGCACATAATAATACTTATTAAGGTTTAAAACTAATCCCGAAGGTAAAACTAAGGAGAGCGTGCCGACGGCCATCACATCAACTCTTGATCGTTGCCAACGCACATCGTCACCTCATCCCTTGCTAGCCGCCGTCTATTCCGTAGCTCCTGTTTCGAGTTAAAAATATTAGCAACTGAACCAGTATCAAATACCCAGGCACTACAACGAGCGCTAGTAAGGTAAACATCAATAACGTGTATATCAAATATACCTTTAATGGTTCCATCCTTCTTGTCCGCTAAGTACTTCAGACACTTGCGCTTCCAGTAATAGAAGCACTCAGTGTCCGACTTAGGTCCAGACTTGAGCTTCTTCTCAGCAGGGACAACGCGCTTGCCGCTGCCTTTCTTGAAGGAATTCTTTGCACCCTTACCTTTCTTGAAGCTAGGGGTCTTGTTGACCATCAACACATGATTATCTTTCTTGATATCCACTTCCACAACTTTCAGCTTAGCGAAGAGCTCAGTGATCGTATCAGTGGAACCAATCTGATTGTGAGTAACTACAAAACCTTTGTTGCTAGGAGGGAGTGATTGCAGAACTCTGTCAATCTTGAGCTCTTCTGGAATCTTGCAGTCCAGTTGCTCAAGACGTTGAGTGTAGCCCGACATCTTAATGGCGTGCTCACTAACGGAACTCCCTTCCTCCATCTTGCAGTTAAAGAACTTCACAGAGATCTCATATCTCTTAGAACGGGCCTGAGTCTGAAACATGGTTTTCAGTTCCTCAAGTATCTCAAAGGGCCCGGCGAACTCCTCAAAACGATTTTGAAGGTCCGATTCCATAGCAAACAACATGGTACTCTTAATCACTCCATAATCATCTTTGCGCGACTGATAAACAACTTTTTCATCAGACGGCGCATCTATAGCAGGGGCGTCACCTAGCGCTTTCTCAAGGACATAGTCCTTTTGTCCGTCAGCGAGAATGATTCTCAGATTGCGGAACCAGTTGGTGAAGTTAGACCCATTGTTCTTAAGCTTTTCTTTCTCAGTAAAAACGTTGAAGTTGAAGTTGGACTTAGCCATTTGATCTACAAAATTTTCAAGTACAATTTAGACTATCTTCATGATAACTAGTTCAACTTAATCAAATTTCTAGATGAACTCCCACTAAATTCAACATCCCTCAAGTTGTTTAGTGAACACGATCCAAATTCACCACACCTAATCCGATCTTCACGAGAAGAGATGTGGTTTCAATGGTGGACAACAAAGTGTCGATCATATCATTCATATGACTCATGCTTAACCTTTAGGTTCGTGTGTTCCGAGGCCATGTCTGTACATGCTAGGCTCGTCAAGTCAAACCCAAGTATTTCGCGTGTGCAAAACTGGCTTACACCTGTTGTACGTGAACGTAGAGTTTATAGCACCCGATCATCACGAGGTGCTTGAACACGACAAACTTTCGCAACGGTGCATACATGGGGAGAACACAGTTTTTATCTTGATCTTTAAGTGAGGAATCATATTATAATGCTACCGTCGCGATCTAAGCATAATAAGATACATAAAAGGATAAACATCACATGCATATAATCTTATGTGAAATGGTATAGCCAATCTCCGCGCAACGATCTCCATCTTGTGTGTGCCAACATGATCGCCATCATTCCACCATGATTGCCTCCACCATGAACAACAACTACAACTATTGCTAACTACTTACCGATAAAGTAAAGCTATTACATGGCGTATAAGAAGTTGACACACAGGTCATACACAATTATAAATACAACCATATGGCTCCTGCCGGTTGTGTACTCATCGACATGCAAGTCGTGAAATATTACAAAACATGATCATTTCATACAACATACACATCATATCTTGGGCCATACCATATCACAAAACACTGCCAGCAAAAACAAGTTAGACGCCTCTACTTTGTGGTTGCATGTTTTACGTGGCTTATGGGAGTAACAAGCTAAGAACGATTCTTACCTACAGAAAGCAACAACGGTGATATTATGGTTGCTAACATCCGGTGTAAATCCCATGACTACTATAGTAAGAGAAACTGGCATCCACCAGCCGCATATGTGGAACAAGCCACATGTCAAGTGCAGAGCCGGTCTCGCGAACGAGGTCACGTAAAGTTGGCCTGGACCGCTTCGATCTCACTATCCCGCGTCATAAGAAGTACACAACAAGAGGCTTGCAACAGAAAACATCAACGCCCGCAACAAGCATGTTGCGTTCTACTCGTGAAACACATCTACGCATAGATCTAGCTCTGATACCACTGAAGGGTTTCGCAGCATAGTAAATCAAAATTTTCTACGGATGCGAACGGGTAAGGCAATATCTAATCTAGGAGATGCAATCAACAATAGGGATCTTCATACCCTTGAAGAAATCGCACAGCGGAAACGTTCAACAGAACGTGGTTGGTTTAGTCGTACTCGCCTTCTCCTCCTCGTGATCCGATCCTATCCAACGCCGCAAGTGGCAGCGCCTCCGAGAGATGCACACGTATGGTGCCGCAACGTCTCCTCCTTACTTGGTCCAGCAAGTGGGGTGGCGAGATAGATTGGATCTACAACACGACGGCGTGGTGCTATGGTGGAGAGTTTCTACAACACGCAGTCGGGAGAGAGACAGAGGTAGGACAGCAGCTGGCGGCTAGGGTTTTGGCGTGAGGGGAGGGTGCGCCCCCTGCCCACCTTATATAGGGGACTGGCCGGCCCCCTTTCCCCCTCCTCCAAGCCCTAGGGCGGTGGCCCCAAGGGTGGAGTGGGGGTCAAGTCTTCCCCCCCTTCTAGAAGGTTTCCTAGGGTTTCCCCTAGGGTTTCAGCCGGCTGGGCCTATGGGGCCTTGTGACCCTGGCCCACTGCGGCCAGGGCACTCCCTCGTAGGCCCACGCACCCCTCCGACAAGTGGGGCCACGTTGGTCCCACTCCGGAAGCTTCTAGAACCTTCCGGTACAATACCGAACATTCCGAAACGATTCCGAAATCCAAAAACTGCTTTCCTTTATATGAAACTTATTCTCCGGACCATTCCGGAACCTCTCGTGATGTCCTGGATCTCATCCGAGACTCCGAACAAAAACTCATAAACCATTTATCCATTCTATCCTAGCGTCGAGACACGTTAAGTGTGTGACCCTACAGGTTCGAGAATACGCAGACATGATCTTCTATCAATAATCAACAGCGGGATCTGGAAACCCATATTGACTCCCACATATTCATCGATGATCATATCGGATGAACCACGATGCCAGGATTCAATTAATGCCATATATATATTCCCTTAGTCACGCGATATTTTACTTGCCCGAGATTCGATCGTTGGTATCGGCATACCTAGTTCAATCTCGTTCACAGCAAGTAATTTACTCGTTCCGTAATCCGATATCACTTTGTGATTAACTCCTTAACCACGTGCTTGCAAGCAATGTTGATATCGATTACCGAGTGGGCCCGGAGTATATCTCTCTAACTTGGGAGGGACAAATCCCATCTCGATACATACAACCAAACAAGTACTTTCCGATCACCTGAGAGACACCTTTATGATCACCCTCACATAGGATGACGTTTGATGACCTCAAAGCTTTCTTCCGATACCAGGGAGTTGCATTATCTCATGGTCTAAGGAATATAATATTTGACATAGGAAAAAGCTTCGCAAAGATGAGCACGATGACACGATCTAATTGCTCTACTTGATTTGGGTCTGTCCATCATATCATTCTCCTAATTACATGATCTCATTATTAATCGACAACTCATGTCTATGGTTAGGAAACCTTAACCATCATTAATCAATGAGCTAGTCCATTGAGGCGTACTAGGGACACGGTATTGTTCATAAACCACACAAGTATCAAAGTTTCCGCTTAATACAGTTCTAGCATGGAATATAAAATTTATCATGAACAAGAATTATAACAATAACATCTTTATTATTGCCTCTAGGGCATAATTCCAACAGTTTTGTCGCTCTGCATGATTATGGCCATTATTGCTCTCCAACAGTTTTGTCGCTTTTGCTAGCCTCCACTTGTATTGAGTAAGATCTACTCATGCATCCAACTCCCAATAAACTATGTTTTCCCAAAGAGTCCACTATAAATTCCTATGCATGGTGTATTACAACATTCCAAGTATATTATTGTTTTATCTATCTTGCAAATTAAACTAGTTATGTGAAACTTAGTGATTAAAGCTCTCACAAACTTGATGGCACACTTTATTTTTCTTGCCCCTAAAAAATTTGAACCATTGTGTCATCTATGTTGTATATACTTGTACTTATAAGTTGGGAATTAGCAGAACCGTGCTGTCATGGGGAACGCTTTCAACACCTATAAATATTTACCCAGTTGATATCATGCTCTTTTGTTTATGGATGTCGGCGGTGTGAAATAAAAGGGGAGACTATAAGTCCATGGAGTTATGTATGTGTGTTAGAGAAGTCCCTGGGCCTCTAGCCTAACCCATTCCTAATCATGGTGGAAACTTGCAGCATTACCATAGTGAGCAATTTGTGAAGCATCCTCAATAAAAACCTATGCAAATAGCAAATAAAAAGATCGTTGAGATGCTCATTTTCTGTTGCCTTGTCATTTTCATATGGGATAGCTCCTGTATCATGGGGCAAGGGGTACACTGTTGGTGGTTCTTTATGATACACATATACTTACTATGACAAGAACTTACCAGTGACTAAAGTTGAGTAGCATGAGGAACGACCGTCGTACTCATGGTACATGAGATTTCCAACTTATACTTTGTCAAGCATATACTCCATACTTTGTTCACTTTAACCTTAATCATTTCAAGATGCTTATGATAGGGACAATGAGAGATGAAAGATAACAAGTACCATAATTTTTGGAAGCTCTTTATGAAACTTGAAATCCCTGCTTCCCTTTGGAGGGACTTTCTTCCACTTTTATATTGAGTCTCCACCTTTTACCTTTATGCACCAATTAAGAGAGCATAGTTGTCATTCTTAGTTCTATGTGCATTGTCCCAAAACTTATTGATTGATTCATAATGTTGATATTGCTTATTCTTGAACTATTTGTATCTAGTCACCCTTATGAACTTTGAAGGTGTCCTATGCAATTATGTTTTTCTACTCCATGAGGGACAAGCTGAATACCACTATGCTATGTTTTCTATATGTGAAACAAACAAACGTTTTTCAATGCATTGTTATTCATGATCTTTGTTTGTATCATTTCATGTTGCAGCACAGTTACTATGTCTTATTGTTAGAACTTCATCTTTCATGCTCATGTTTAGAGTACTTTGATCCCATCTTTCAATGCTTGCAAATGGTTTGATCAAGATTGTGATGGTGCATGTCACCTCAAAAATTATTCTTTTTATCACTTACCTAATCGAGGAATAGCAATAGTTAAGCTTGGGGATGCTTGATACGTCCTAAACGTATCTATAATTTTTATGTTCCATGCTTGTTTAGTATCCACTTTGCTATGATTTGTCTACATTTTAGGTATTTTTATATATTTTCTAGGACTAACCTATTAACAAGATGCCACAGTGTCAGTTGCCTATTTTATGCTTGATGACCCACAAGTGTAGGGGATCGCAATAGTCTTCACGGGTAGTATTACCCAATTTATTGATTCGACACAAGGGGAGCCAAAGAATACTTGCAAGCCTTAACAACTAAGTTGTCAATTCAGCTGCACCTGGAAATAGTTCTTTCCCACAGAAGTTTATCAGTAGCAACAGTTTGTAGTAGCAACAACAACAGTGAAACATGAGCAATAGTAATGGTAAACTGTGGGATTCGAGTGTGGTAGGCATAGGGATGGATGGACGGGCGTTGCATGAGCGATTCTAAACATGTAACTTCAATATCTAGGGCATTGCAGATAAATAATAATAAGTATCCAAGTACTAAACAATCCTAGGCATGTGCTCCAAATATAGTCATACGTGCTCGCAATGAGAACTTGCACAACATCTTCTGTCCAGCCAGCCCGTGGCAGTGGGGCCTCTAGGGAACTACTAGCAATTAAGGTGCTCCTTTTAATAGAGCACTTGAGCAAAGCATTAACACTCCATGAACACATGCGATCCTCACACCACATCCATCCCCTCCGGTTGTCCCAATTATTGTCACTTTGGGGCCTTTGGATCCGGACAATGATATGTGTACACAACTTGCAGATAAGATCACAAACAATACTCTCATAATGATTCAATAATAAGTACAAATTTGAGATCATGGCACTCGGGCCCTAGTGACAAGCATTAAGCACAACAAGTTTCCACAAACTCAAATAGAACTAATAGAGATACTAGGCACTATGCCCTAACAGATCTTATTCGATTACATGATAGAACTCATCCAATCCCTACCATCCCCAAGAATACAACGGGGGATTACTCACTCATGGATGAGGGAAACATAGATGGTTGATGGAGATGCGTTGGTGATGACGATGTCGATAATCCTCTCCAAATTCCCCGTCCCGGCAGGGTGCCAGAACGGAGTTTCTGGATCCGAATCTTTGTTTCTGGTGGCGGCGGCGGAGTGGAACTATTTCTGGAAAACTATCGAACCCCCCTTTGTTTTTAGGTCAAGAGGCAACTTATAGGCGCAGATGGAGGCCGAAGGGGTGCCTGGGGTGGCTGCACCCCTTAGGCGTGGCCAGAGGTGGGCACGCGCCTGGCATGGGTGTGGCCCCCCCAGGCTCCTTCTCCGTCTCGTCTTCTGGCTCCATGGGTCTTCTGGTGAAATATAATTTTTGGCATATTTTCCAGGATTTTTCCTAATAGTTGATTTTCTACACAAAAACAAGACACCAAGGTAGTTCTGCTGAAAACAGCGTCAGTCCGTGTTAGTTCTATCCAAATCACACAAGTTTAGAGGAGAAACAATAGCAAAAGTGTTCGAGAAAGTAGATACATTTTGGAGATATCAACTCCCCCAAGCTTAGCTTATTTCTTGTCCTCAAGCAATTCGGTTGAAAACTGAGTGCGATAAAAGAACTTCCACGAACACATTTTCTTCATATGATGTATATATTCTTAGCACAGGAGTAGATGCTTAAACTATTCATAATAAGAAATATGCTACCAAGTCTACTCAATAATGATTGCAAGTTATGAAGAGAAACCAACTCAATAATAAGAAGTAGCATGGAACATAAACATAAGCAACATTGCAATGCTCATAGTAAGGTATGATAGAGTGGTATCTCGTTTGCCTCTATTTGTAGAGCACAATATAAATGCCGAGGAACCTCTGAAGTTCAAGTGAAGACTAGAGGTAAAAATATCAGAGATACAAGCATCAAAGTCATGACATAATTAACCAAGTTTTGGAAAAAACACAAGAATGACAACTATGCTCTCAAGAAGGTGCTCATAGAATAAGTGGTGACTCGACAAGTTTGTTAAAACGGTTTTGAAAAGTTTGAAAGGCTTCCTGATGCTGAAAGGAAGGTACTCATTACCTTTGAGCTATCATTGCCCCTATCAAAGGCATCTTCATGTGGTTAAGGTGAAAGTGAGGTCCAATCTGAGTTATATGCTTGACAGACCACAAACTGGAAATCCAATGTCCCTTGAGTATGAGGGCCGCTCCGCATGCTACTCAACTTTGTTCACCTGCAAGTTCTTGTCATTGTACATACATGCATATCATAGAGAACCGCCAATAGGGTACCCCTTGCACATGATACAGGAGCTATCCCGTGATCAAAATGACAAGTTAAGCAGACAATAAGCATCTCAGCGATCTTTTTATTTACTATGTGCATAGCTTTTTATTGAGGATGCTTCACAGAATGCTCATTATGGTGATGCTGCAAGTTTCCACCATGATTATGCATGGCTTAGGCTAGCGGCCCAGGCATTTCTCTAACACAATATATATACTCCGTGAACTCACAAGCTCCCCTTTTATTTCACATCGTCGACATCCACAAACAAAAGAGCAAAGTATCAACTGGATAAGATATCAAAAAGTGTTGAAAGCGTTCCCCGTTACAGCACGGTTCTGCTGACTCCCAGCATATAATTTGCAAGCATATAACTTTCATGGACAGGTCACAATGGTTCAAGATTATTAAGTGCAAGGAATAAAGTGTGCTATCATGTTCGTGAGAGCTTTACTAACTAACTTTCTCAAAACAGACAAACATTTTATTTGGAAGAAAAGAAGGCATATAGAATATGCACTGAAATAGCAATGATGCTAATAGGTAGGTATGGTGGACACATTTGGCAATATTGGTTTTGGGGAGTTGGAATCACAGGTAGAGCTCATACTCAGTGCAAGTGAAGGCTAGCAATAGAGAGGGAGCGACAAACAAGAGAGCAATAATTGTCATAATCATGCATGCAACAAAACATGACTATTTATGCCATGAAAGTGATACAAGTAATCTGAGGCAAAATAAATCATCGAGGCTTACTGACTATCGATTAGTCATATGCATGCGTGAGCATGTGCCAAGTCATTTCTCATGAAACTTCCAGATGAGGATACCACAATATCATACCAAAATCTGAATAAAACAATGCAAGCAAACATTCATATGACATGCTACAAACTATTAGCAAGATGGAGCTAATCATAGACAAGCAAGAACTACTAAGCATCCATCAGTAACATACCCTTACAATGAACAGACTAAACATGCTCACAATGATGAGTATATGTACAAAAATGAAACAAATAGAGTTCGCTACCAGCCTGTTACCACTCCTCATGTTGTCTTAATCTTAATTATTTCCCTTCACTTGTGTGACTTGAATAATAACATGAAAACCAAAATCCACTGAGGACGGCTGAACCCTGCAAAGAACTCACAAAACCAAAGAAGAACAACAAATATTTTTGGTGTTTTCAATTTTTTAAAGAAGCCAACAAAGCAAAAACAAGCAAAGAAAAATCTTTTTGGATTTTTCTTTGAAGGCAAACCAAAGCAGAAAGCAAAGAAACAAACCAAGAGAAACAACAAAAATATTTTTGGTATTTTTTATGTTTTTGAGAAAGAAGCAACAAGAACCAAAAGGAAAGAGAAACAATGGATATACAAAGAACCGACCGAACATGATATATATATGAGTAAGATGTCGATATACCTCCCCCCACGCTTAGGATTTTGTCCTAAGTGGGGCTCAATAGCGCGGGTTGTAACCCCAAGCTGGTGGGTCATCATAGGAATGATCATAGTCAGGCGCTTGCGATGAACAAGAAGACACACCCCAATCAAATGAGGGCTGCTGATATGAAGACTCTCCCAAGTTGGAGGGCTAAATTGAATCATCTTCGGCATCCTCTCCGACATTCTCCTCTTGCTGGGAGAGTTCTTCCATGTAAGTGTCAACCTCCTCCTCCGGGAGCGACCATCCTTGCTGTTATCAAAGTTAAACAAAGCAGGTGCAGGAAAATAAACTATTTTCTTAGTCCTACCCTTTCTCCAACCTTGCTGGGCAAAAGATAATTCAAACGGTAAACTTCTCACATTAGCTCCCAAGGAAAAAAACCATGGCGAATCATGGATTCAAGATCAAGCCTCTCTATGGGGAACCGATAATCTGAATGGTGAGGCTCTAAACCATGGAAAGATAGCAACCTAGAAGCAAGAAGACCTCCACAAATTCCACCCGTATCACGATTGGTGGTGAGACGGTGAGCTATCAAAGCACCCAAGCTGTAAGATCTATTCCTATTCAGAGCAGCTACGATAAAAGCTAGATCAGAAGAAGACAACTTTCTACCAATCTTTCTAGCAAGAACACACTTGGTAATGAAACAGGTAAAGTATCTAATGGCTGGGAGCTGAATGTTCCGAATTTTACCACTTTCCTTTGAGAAGTCGAAACCTTGGCAAACTCAGCATATAAATCCATCAGTGACTTGGGTCTCTCCTTGATCTTCTCACAAGATCCCCACTGAGGTACTCTAATTGCTGCACAGAAATTAGCAAAAGGCAGGTCGACAGGTATATTGTATATTTTGTAATGGACCATGGGATAAGAAGTAGATCAAGTAAACCGAAAGTCCTGCACAAAATGCATGGTTAGCTTAACAAATTGAAATGGTTAACCTTAAACAAAGTGTTCCAATCCTGCATTGGCAATCAAAGTTTGGAAATCCTGAGAGATTCCCGCGGTTCTCATGAATTCCTGGCATGGATATATGGAAGGAAAAACTGATTCCTCACGATGAACCTTCATTGGCTCAGACACCATCAAGTCATATTGATTCAGTGGATAGGTACTCATCTTCCTTGTAGAAATTTTTAGACAAACATCAAACCAAGTGATTTCCAAGTTGATAAATGATGAGAAACTACTATAGGAACTTGCTAGAGGGCTACACATGCATCAAAATGAAATATATAAGAATATAACAAGAATGCAAGATCACCCAACCTGTCACCTATAGCAGTAAAATACTCAAGATACAATCTACCAATCACAAATCTAATTGAACAAGTGGAGGGGGCACATACCAAGGAGCAATCCCTCCATAAATCAGAACAAAAACCGTGAGAAAGAACAGCAAGAACTCGAGTTTGAGCAAGTTTTCCGGTGTTTTTTGGGAGAGAGAAAGAAGATGATGTGAGGGGGCACCTTTGTGGCGCCCCGCAAAAACCACTACTAGAAAATCGCGTTGTTTTTGTGCATTGCATCGTCATGACCTCATGCTCATATCATCATACCACATTGCATTTGGGAATCATATTAAACCTTGCCTGCATTTTGTATTGTTTGTTGATGCTTGCTATCGCATCACTCTCTACCTATTTTGTATATCTCTATTTTGTTTTCTACAAGAGAGCACCCACTTGCTAGGGTTCCATATTTTTTTCCCAAATGGTTTTATTCATTTGTTAAAACCCTAAATCCCATATCTTGTAAAATGCCCAAGACTAATATTGTTGTGGGCATCTCCTCCCCTTTGTGATATTCCCTCTCTGTTTCTATTTGCATACCACAATCCCCTATTCAAATGCTCCTACAAAGTTCAAAAGGTTTTGAATTAGTAACTTGTTTGGTTTTGAAACAAACAAACAACAACAAATAAAGGAAAATGTAAGAGCATAAAAAAATAGTGAGAGAGGAGAGGCAGCAGCCACCAAGCCCAGGCGGCATCCAGCAGAAGCAAGGCCCACTCGGGGTCCTTCTCTCCCTCTTCTTGGCCCAGTACCCCTTCACCCCGACGCCGTCCCTGTTCACCGTCTCCTTCCCCTTTCTTCGTCTCTGCAGGTAATAGGGTGCCGTCCGGTGCCGTTTTCCTCGTCAGCACCCAGGAGCAAGGCGTGACCGCCTCCTTCTTATCCCTCCCCGAGCGGCCTCCGAACCCTAGCACTCTCCCTCCCCAAGCACCGCCGCCGGCCACCTCGCCACCCCCTCCCCCGTCGAGCTCTCCCTGCCCCAATCGCTCGCATGCGCGCCTCCCTTGCTCGGCTCCCTCCTCCTCGAGCCGGCGTTGCTTGGTCGCGCCGCCTCTGTCCCTCATCCCTGTTCCGGCCGTCGCGTCCCTGGCGTCGCGCGAGCGCCCTGCTGCGGCCTCCTCTGCTCCTCGCCGGTCTTCGGCCGCCTCTTCACGCTCGTCCCCGGCCAGCAACCGCCGGTCGCTACCGTTCGCGCCCACCTCGTGGTCCCCTGATGGTCGCCCCTGCGATCCCCCACTGCGGCTTCTCCTCCGAGCTCCTGTAGGTGCCGCTTGCACTGAGCCCCTCCCGTCGACCACACCCGCGAGGTTCCTGTCGTCGTGCCCTGCGTTCCCGCTCGACCTCCGGCCGGCCGACCCCATCCGCCTCCTGTTGTTTTTCCAAGTTGAGGAAGTTGTTCCGGGTAATTTTTCTAGTACCCATGCGTGTGTGTTGCTCCTGTCTAGCAGATTGTATCTGAAGTCCGAAACCTGTTCCTTGGACCTGTTGAAGCTAGGTGGTACTGCTGCAGGCCTTTCAAACACAAGACCGATCACTCGACCAAGTTCCCCCGATCCCTAGCCCCGGAACTCGAAGATCTTATACTTGGATCCGAAGCCCTGACCCCGAGGATGCGAAGTCCGATCCCGCCAAGACCGAACCCCGGCGAGCCCTGGAGCCCAAGATCGTCGAGCCCCTCTAATGTGTGACCCCCATCCGAGACCCCTCATATTTTTATAATATATGATATCGATCTTGTTGCATATTAAATGAACATGTTGCATACATATTGCGGGTGTTTGGGGGTATCTAGATGATTCACCTAAATTAAATATGGAGTCCATATGCGGGCGAATATAGCCTTATTTTGGCCCCATTTAAATTTGTGTAGCGAACCGGTGATATATTTTGCCATGTTAAGACAACATTTAAATTGCGGGTATCTAAATAACTTGAACCATCTAAATAAATGTCGTGACCCCGGTTCCGCTTAATATTGCCTAAATGCATCGCATCTTTGCCATGTCATACATTATACATGCATCATGCCGATCTTCTGTTGTAGTATTAAATAGTGCATCCGGTGTTTCTTCTAGTGCTTTGCTTCTTCATGGATTAGGCCGATGATTTGATGCGAGTGTCGACCCGATCTTCGGATAAAACTTCAGCAAGGTTTTCAGGCGAGCATCTCCCCCTTTCTACCTATCTTACTTTTATAGTATTTGTTCCCTCCTGTTGATCTATTGCTATCTGTGTTGCGATGCTCTAGTTTTCGTACCCGGAACATCCCTTGCAGCCTTAGATTGCCTTGGACACATCCTATTACATGTTGTTTGGTAGATAGTTGGACTTGCGCGTCGTAGTCGCTTGCTCAAGTGCTGTTGCGTGTCGTCAAGTACCACAGTTGTTGGAGTATTGCCGCATGTTTAATGTTGGAGATGATCAAGACTTTAATTACTGTTTAAAAACTAAAATTCAAGTAGGTAAATGCAGAGGCACCGGTGGGTAATAGACAATATTTGGATTTTAACCTCTCACTGGTGTCCCGTAGGACCCCGAGTTCTTGACACCTGTTCCGAGATCGAGCGCGCTAACCACAGGTGGGGTGTATGGGCACCCCCATCGATTAGTACCTGAATTCAAAGTATTGTACCGGGGGCCACAAGTAGTTTGGGGCTTTATTACTATCCTGTACTTATGCCATGCTTTACTGATTTATTTACGATTGTGCGAGGAGCACCTGTACTGTTTAGGTCCGTGACACGTTTTCGCTGTATCGACAAGCCCAGTCACATTTTCGAGTTCCCAGTCATTTATAGCCGTCTACACAAACCCTGAGTCCGTCTCGGAGACCGGCCGAATTCGTTGCGGGTAGCTTAGTGGGGTGGCCCCCATGTACTTGCTTTGGGTCTGGGAAACGTCATGACTTAGGCCCCGCCGACATACCGATGGGTGTATGTTAACTGATCTGGCAAAAAGGGTCGAAGTGCGTGTGGATACTTTGGTGCACCCCTGCAGGGTTAAATCTTTTCGAAAAGCCGTGTCCGCGGTTATGGACAACTTGGAGCACAGTTCTTAATCATAGACAACTATAACTAAAGTTTACTGCTATAATTTGACTGGTATCCGATATGACTAGTAATCAGCTCCACTACCACGGAATGGCTAAATAAAAGTACCAACAACTGATGGGTTTGGGGATGTCTCATGCTAATCGTATCTGACTAGTAAGTGTTGCAACTACAACGGAATGTTTAACTAAAACTGCCCACTGCTTATTATATCAGGATGACTATCTATACCTGACTAGTAATTGCTGCAACGATAACTGAATAAATAAAACTGCCAACGGTGTGAGTTCCTCGGTTGACTTCCTCGTCTGGTGTCGAGGGGGAAATACCAGGATGGGTATGTTTGGTGGTAGTATCAGGTTGGTTCCGAATAGGTCTTTCTTATCCCTCTCTGATAGCCGACAGTTATCTCGAGTCTCTATAGGTTGTTTAGTGCATGCCGCGCTGCCGCTCAGTCCACCATACCTATGTAGGCGAGGACCGCCGAATTCTAGTCTCGCCGTGTACTGGCCTCAGTACTGACCGCTCTCTTTTTCCTTTGCCCTTTGTCGGCACCCCTTTTGTTTAAGCAGGTTTGAGATCGACGTCGTTAGCAGGGTTACCCTTCCGGCTTGGCCTGGGCAGGGTTATGGACGCCATTGGTTATTCTTCAGGGCTCTTAGCTCAATTTGCATCTTGTCCGTACTCGGACGCTGTATCGTTTTCAAGGTGCTTTGGATCTTTGTATGTTATATCTGTATTCTTGACTCTTGAGTCGCTGTTGTATATATATGTTTTGTGGGTTCCATCGAGGACTATTGTGTAATGATATTACTTCGTTTTCCACCCGCACGCAAGTGCCTGGTGGGCACCTTTGAATCGTTTCTATGCGGGTTTGGCGGGAAGCGCTGAAACTTGCATAGGGCCGATTCTGAGGGTGTTACAGAGTGGTATCAGAGCTCAGCAGATGCGATACCCCACAAGTCCAGCCTGTAGGATAACCTAGCTAACGGCCGAAGTAGAGTGTCAAAACTATTTTGGAAAATCGATTGGATAGATCTGATTAGGTCTGCTTTTACTCCTTACCCTTCTGCTGTTCTCCTCTTACCTCTGCGTGTTTTGGATCTGTTCTCTATCCTTCTTCTAGTCCAGGATTTCTCGTGGTTGGGTTTTCCGTCGTACCTTCAGGGTTTCGCTTCCTCCTTTGGTAACGATGCTTCTACATCCGGTCTTCATGCTATCAGAGGAATCCTTCATCTGTTGGATTTCTCTCTGTTCCTTGTTGACATCCTCTACGCCAGGTCCGATGCAGAGCCTGCATCACTCCTTTGTTCCGAACCTCGATTGTCAAGATCTTCAGTCTGACTCCGAGAATGGCTGCACGCTTTTCTACTGATTGTGCGGAGTAATAGTTTGGGTGCGTGATGGATTGGCCCCCATGCCGACTACCCTTTCTATTCGCTCTTGTACATTGAAGTGGGATAGGCCGCATCTTTTCTCTCCTTCTATCGAAGTTAGAGGTGGATTGATTGGTTGATACCTCTACCTTCGCCTTTGTTTCCCGGAGTGTTCTCTCGACGATCACGGACAACGACCTCTTGTTATTGGTGTCGCGAGGATCTACACGATGCGAGAAGATTCAGATCGCCGCCCTTCTTCCCGGTACCATGAAGCGGATCTCGAGGGCGAGATCCATTGTTAGTTGTGTCGAATTGTGGCGCCCCGCAAAAACCACTACTAGAAAATCGCGTTGTTTTTGTGCATTGCATCGTCATGACCTCATGCTCATATCATCATACCACATTGCATTTGGGAATCATATTAAACCTTGCCTGCATTTTGTATTGTTTGTTGATGCTTGCTATCGCATCACTCTCTACCTATTTTGTATATCTCTATTTTGTTTTCTACAAGAGAGCACCCACTTGCTAGGGTTCCATATTTTTTCCCAAATGGTTTTATTCATTTGTTAAAACCCTAAATCCCATATCTTGTAAAATGCCCAAGACTAATATTGTTGTGGGCATCTCCTCCCCTTTGTGATATTCCCTCTCTGTTTCTATTTGCATACCACAATCCCCTATTCAAATGCTCCTACAAAGTTCAAAAGGTTTTGAATTAGTAACTTGTTTGGTTTTGAAACAAACAAACAACAACAAATAAAGGAAAATGTAAGAGCATAAAAAAATAGTGAGAGAGGAGCAGCAGCAGCCACCAAGCCCAGGCGGCATCCAGCAGAAGCAAGGCCCACTCGGGGTCCTTCTCTCCCTCTTATTAGCCCAGTACCCCTTCACCCCGACGCCGTCCCTGTTCACCGTCTCCTTCCCCTTTCTTCGTCTCTGCAGGAAACAGGGTGCCGTCCGGTGCCGTTTTCCTCGTCAGCACCCAGGAGCAAGGCGTGACCGCCTCCTTCTTATCCCCCCCCGAGCGGCCTCCGAACCCTAGCACTCTCCCTCCCCAAGCACCGCCGCCGGCCACCTCGCCACCCCCTCCCCCGTCGAGCTCTCCCTGCCCCAATCGCTCGCATGCGCGCCTCCCTTGCTCGGATCCCTCCTCCTCGAGCCGACGTTGCTTGGTCGCGCCGCCTCTGTCCCTCATCCTTGTTCCGGCCATCGCGTCCCTGGCGTCGCGCGAGCGCCCTGCTACGGCCTCCTCTTCTCCTCGCCGGTCTTCGGCCGCCTCTTCACGCTCGTCCCTGGCCAGCAACCGCCGGTCGCTACCGTTCGCGCCCACCTCGTGGTCCCCTGATGGTCGCCCCTGCGAGCCCCCACTGCATCTTCTCCTCCGAGCTCCTGTAGGTGCCGCTTGCGCTGAGCCCCTCCCGTCGACCACACCCGCGAGGTTCCTATCATCGTGCCCTGCGTTCCCTCTCGACCTCCGGCCGGCCGACCCCATCCGCCTCCTGTTGTTTTTCCAAGTTGAGGAAGTTGTTCCGGGTAATTTTTCTAGTACCCATGCGTGTGTGTTGCTCCTGTCTAGCAGATTGTATCTGAAGTCCGAAACCTGTTCCTTGGACCTGTTGAAGCTAGGTGGTACTGCTGCAGGCCTTTCAAACACAAGACCGATCACTCGACCAAGTTCCCCCGATCCCCAGCCCCGGAACTCGAAGATCTTATACTCGGATCCGAAGCCCTGACCCCGAGGATGCGAAGTCCGATCCCGCCAAGACCGAACCCCGGCGAGCCCTGGAGCCCAAGATCGTCGAGCCCCTCTAATGTGTGACCCCCATCCGAGACCCCTCATATTTTTATAATATATGATATCGATCTTGTTGCATATTAAATGAACATGTTGCATACATATTGCGGGTGTTTGGGGGTATCTAGATGATTCACCTAAATTAAATATGGAGTCCATATGCGGGCGAATATAGCCTTATTTTGGCCCCATTTAAATTTGTGTAGCGAACCGGTGATATATTTTGCCATGTTAAGACAGCATTTAAATTGCGGGTATCTAAATAACTTGAACCATCTAAATAAATGTCGGGACCCCGGTTCCGCTTAATATTGCCTAAATGCATCGCATCTTTGCCATGTCATACATTATACATGCATCATGCCGATCTTCTGTTGTAGTATTAAATAGTGCATCCGGTGTTTCTTCTAGTGCTTTGCTTCTTCATGGATTAGGCCGATGAGTTGATGCGAGTGTCGACCCGATCTTCGGATAAAACTTCAGCAATGTTTTCAGGCGAGCATCTCCCCCTTTCTACCTATCTTACTTTTATAGTATTTGTTCCCTCCTGTTGATCTATTGCTATCTGTGTTGCGATGCTCTAGTTTTCGTACCCAGAACATCCCTTGCAGCCTTATATTGCCTTGGACACATCCTATTACCTGTTGTTTGGTAGATAGTTGGACTTGCGCGTCGTAGTCGCTTGCTCAAGTGCTGTTGCGTGTCGTCAAGTACCACAGTTGTTGGAGTATTGCCGCATGTTTAATGTTGGAGATGATCAAGACTTTAATTACTGTTTAATAACTAAAATTCAAGTAGGTAAATGTAGAGGCACCGGTGGGTAATAGACAATATTTGGATTTTAACCGCTCACTGGTGTCCCGTAGGACCCCGAGTTCTTGACACCTGTTCCGAGATCGAGCGCGCTAACCACAGGTGGGGTGTATGGGCACCCCCATCGATTAGTACCTGAATTTAAAGTATTATACCGGGGGCCACAAGTAGTTTGGGGATTTATTACTATCCTGTACTTATGCCATGCTTTACTGCTTTATTTACGATTGTGCGAGGAGCACCTGTACTGTTTAGGTCCGTGACACGTTTTCGCTGTATCGACAAGCCCAGTCACATTTTCGGGTTCCCAGTCGTTTACAGCCGTCTACACAAACCCTGAGTCCGTCTCGGAGACCGGCCGACTTCGTTGCGGGTAGCTTAGTGGGGTGGCCCCCATGTACTTGCTTTGGGTCTGGGAAACGTCATGACTTAGGCCCCGCCGACATACCGATGGGTGTATGTTAACTGATCTGGCAAAAAGGGTCGAAGTGCGTGTGGATACTTTGGTGCACCCCTGCAGGGTTAAATCTTTTCGAAAAGCCGTGTCCGCGGTTATGGACGACTTGGAGCACAGTTCTCAATCATAGACAACTATAACTAAAGTTTACTGCTATAATTTGACTGGTATCCGATATGACTAGTAATCAGCTCCACTACCACGGAATGGCTAAATAAAAGTACCAACAACTGCTGGGTTTGGGGATGTCTCATGCTAATCGTATCTGACTAGTAAGTGTTGCAACTACAACGGAATGTTTAACTAAAACTGCCCACTGCTTATTATATCAGGATGACTATCTATACCTGACTAGTAATTGCTGCAACGATAACTGAATAAATAAAACTGCCAACGGTGTGAGTTCCTCGGTTGACTTCCTCGTCTGGTGTCGAGGGGGAAATACCAGGATGGGTATGTTTGGTGGTAGTATCAGGTTGGTTCCGAATAGGTCTTTCTTATCCCTCTCTGATAGCCGACAGTTATCTCGAGTCTCTATAGGTTGTTTAGTGCATGCCGCGCTGCCGCTCAGTCCACCATACCTATGTAGGCGAGGACCGCCGAATTCTTGTCTCGCCGTGTACTGGCCTCAGTACTGACCGCTCTCTTTTTCCTTTGCCCTTTGTCGGCACCCCTTTTGTTTAAGCAGGTTTGAGATCGACGTCGTTAGCAGGGTTACCCTTACAGCTTGGCCTGGGCAGGGTTATGGACGCCATTGGTTATTCTTCAGGGCTCTTAGCTCAATTTGCATCTTGTCCGTACTCGGACGCTGTATCGTTTTCAAGGTGCTTTGGATCTTTGTATGTTATATCTGTATTCTTGACTCTTGAGTCGCTGTTGTATATATATGTTTTGTGGGTTCCATCGAGGACTATTGTGTAATGATATTACTTCGTTTTCCACCCGCACGCAAGTGCCTGGTGGGCACCTTTGAATCGTTTCTATGCGGGTTTGGCGGGAAGCGCTGAAACTTGCATAGGGCCGATTCTGAGGGTGTTACAGAGTGGTATCAGAGCTCAGCAGTTGCGATACCCCACAAGTCCAGCCTGTAGGATAAACTAGCTAACGGCCGAAGTAGAGTGTCAAAACTATTTTGGAAAATCGATTGGATAGATCTGATTAGGTCTGCTTTTACTCCTTACCCTTCTGCTGTTCTCCTCTTACCTCTGCGTGTTTTGGATCTGTTCTCTTTCCTTCTTCTAGTCCAGAATTTCTTGTGGTTGGGTTTTCCGTCGTACCTTCAGGGTTTCGCTTCCTCCTTTGGTAACGATGCTTCTACATCCGGTCTTCATGCTATCAGAGGAATCCTTCATCTGTTGGATTTCTCTCTGTTCCTTGTTGTACCTTCCGGTGTTTTCCGACACGACGACATCCTCTACGCCAGGTCCGATGCAGAGCCTGCATCACTCCTTTGTTCCGAACCTCGATTGTCAAGATCTTCAGTCTGACTCCGAGAATGGCTGCACGCTTTTCTACTGATTGTGCGGAGTAATAGTTTGGGTGCGTGATGGATTGGCCCCCATGCCGACTACCCTTTCTATTCGCTCTTGTACATTGAAGTGGGATAGGCCGCATCTTTTCTCTCCTTCTATCGAAGTTAGAGGTGGATTGATTGGTTGATACCTCTACCTTCGCCTTTGTTTCCCGGAGTGTTCTCTCGACAATCACGGACAACGACCTCTTGTTAGTGGTGTCGCGAGGATCTACACGACGCGAGAAGATTCAGATCGCCGCCCTTCTTCCCGGTACCATGAGGCGGATCTCGAGGGCGAGATCCATTGTTAGTTGTGTCGAATTGTGGCGCCCCGCAAAAACCACTACTAGAAAATCACGTTGTTTTTGTGCATTGCATCGTCATGACCTCATGCTCATATCATCATACCACATTGCATTTGGGAATCATATTAAACCTTGCCTGCATTATGTATTGTTTGTTGATGCTTGCTATCGCATCACTCTCTACCTATTTTGTATATCTCTATTTTGTTTTCTACAAGAGAGCACCCACTTGCTAGGGTTCCATATTTTTTCCCAAATGGTTTTATTCATTTGTTAAAACCCTAAATCCCATATCTTATAAAATGCCCAAGACTAATATTGTTGTGGGCATCTCCTCCCCTTTGTGATATTCCCTCTCTGTTTCTATTTGCATACCACAATCCCCTATTCAAATGCTCCTACAAAGTTCAAAAGGTTTTGAATTAGTAACTTGTTTGGTTTTGAAACAAACAAACAACAACAAATAAAGGAAAATGTAAGAGCATAAAAAAATAGTGAGAGAGGAGCAGCAGCAGCCACCAAGCCCAGGCGGCATCCAGCAGAAGCAAGGCCCACTCGGGGTCCTTCTCTCCCTCTTATTAGCCCAGTACCCCTTCACCCCGACGCCGTCCCTGTTCACCGTCTCCTTCCCCTTTCTTCGTCTCTGCAGGAAACAGGGTGCCGTCCGGTGCCGTTTTCCTCGTCAGCACCCAGGAGCAAGGCGTGACCGCCTCCTTCTTATCCCCCCCCCCGAGCGGCCTCCGAACCCTAGCACTCTCCCTCCCCAAGCACCGCCGCCGGCCACCTCGCCACCCCCTCCCCCGTCGAGCTCTCCCTGCCCCAATCGCTCGCATGCGCGCCTCCCTTGCTCGGATCCCTCCTCCTCGAGCCGACGTTGCTTGGTCGCGCCGCCTCTGTCCCTCATCCCTGTTCCGGCCGTCGCGTCCCTGGCGTCGCGCGAGCGCCCTGCTGCGGCCTCCTCTGCTCCTCGCCGGTCTTCGGCCGCCTCTTCACGCTCGTCCCCGGCCAGCAACCGCCGGTCGCTACAGTTCGCGCCCACCTCGTGGTCCCCTGATGGTCGCCCCTGCGAGCCCCCACTGCGGCTTCTCCTCCGAGCTCCTGTAGGTGCCGCTTGCGCTGAGCCCCTCCCGTCGACGACACCCGCGAGGTTCCTATCATCGTGCCCTGCTTTCCCACTCGACCTCCGGCCGGCCGACCCCATCCGCCTCCAGTTGTTTTTCCAAGTTGAGGAAGTTGTTCCGGGTAATTTTTCTAGTACCCATGCGTGTGTGTTGCTCCTGTCTAGCAGATTGTATCTGAAGTCCGAAACCTGTTCCTTGGACCTGTTGAAGCTAGGTGGTACAGCTGCAGGCCTTTCAAACACAAGACCGATCACTCGACCAAGTTCCCCCGATCCCCAGCCCCGGAACTCGAAGATCTTATACTCGAATCCGAAGCCCTGACCCCGAGGATGCGAAGTCCGATCCCGCCAAGACCGAAACCCGGCGAGCCCTGGAGCCCAAGATCGTCGAGCCCCTCTAATGTGTGACCCCCATCCGAGACCCCTCATATTTTTATAATATATGATACCGATCTTGTTGCATATTAAATGAACATGTTGCATACATATTGCGGGTGTTTGGGGGTATCTAGATGATTCACCTAAATTAAATATGGAGTCCATATGCGGGCGAATATAGCCTTATTTTGGCCCCATTTAAATTTGTGTAGCGAACCAGTGATATATTTTGCCATGTTAAGACAACATTTAAATTGCGGGTATCTAAATAACTTGAACCATCTAAATAAATGTCGGGACCCCGGTTCCGCTTAATATTGCCTAAATGCATCGCATCTTTGCCATGTCATACATTATACATGCATCATGCCGATCTTTTGTTGTAGTATTAAATAGTGCATCCGGTGTTTCTTCTAGTGCTTTGCTTCTTCATGGATTAGGCCGATGAGTTGATGCGAGTGTCGACCCGATCTTCGGATAAAACTTCAGCAATGTTTTTAGGCGAGCATCTCCCCCTTTCTACCTATCTTACTTTTATAGTATTTGTTCCCTCCTGTTGATCTATTGCTATCTGTGTTGCGATGCTCTAGTTTTTGTACCCAGAACATCCCTTGCAGCCTTATATTGCCTTGGACACATCCTATTACCTGTTGTTTGGTAGATAGTTGGACTTGCGCGTCGTAGTCGCTTGCTCAAGTGCTGTTGCGTGTCGTCAAGTACCATAGTTGTTGGAGTATTGCCGCATGTTTAATGTTGGAGATGATCAAGACTTTAATTACTGTTTAATAACTAAAATTGAAGTAGGTAAATGCAGAGGCACCGGTGGGTAATAGACAATATTTGGATTTTAACCGCTCACTGGTGTCCCGTAGGACCCCGAGTTCTTGACACCTGTTCCGAGATCGAGCGCGCTAACCACAGGTGGGGTGTATGGGCACCCCCATCGATTAGTACCTGAATTCAAAGTATTGTACCGGGGGCCACAAGTAGTTTGGGGCTTTATTACTATCCTGTACTTATGCCATGCTTTACTGCTTTATTTACGATTGTGCGAGGAGCACCTGTACTGTTTAGGTCCGTGACACGTTTTCGCTGTATCGACAAGCCCAGTCACATTTCCGGGTTCCCAGTCGTTTACAGCCGTCTACACAAACCCTGAGTCCGTCTCGGAGACCGGCCGACTTCGTTGCGGGTAGCTTAGTGGGGTGGCCCCCATGTACTTGCTTTGGGTCTGGGAAACGTCATGACTTAGGCCCCGCCGACATACCGATGGGTGTATGTTAACTGATCTGGCAAAAAGGGTCGAAGTGCGTGTGGATACTTTGGTGCACCCCTGCAGGGTTAAATCTTTTCGAAAAGCCGTGTCCGCGGTTATGGACGACTTGGAGCACAGTTCTCAATCATAGACAACTATAACTAAAGTTTACTGCTATAATTTGACTGGTATCCGATATGACTAGTAATCAGCCCCACTACCACGGAATGGCTAAATAAAAGTACCAACAACTGCTGGGTTTGGGATATCTCATGCTAATCGTATCTGACTAGTAAGTGTTGCAACTACAATGGAATGTTTAACTAAAACTGCCCACTGCTTATTATATCAGGATGACTATCTATACCTGACTAGTAATTGCTGCAACGATAACTGAATAAATAAAACTGCCAACGGTGTGAGTTCCTCGGTTGACTTCCTCGTCTGGTGTCGAGGGGGAAATACCAGGATGGGTATGTTTGGTGGTAGTATCAGGTTGGTTCCGAATAGGTCTTTCTTATCCCTCTCTGATAGCCGACAGTTATCTCGAGTCTCTATAGGTTGTTTAGTGCATGCCGCGCTGCCGCTCAGTCCACCATACCTATGTAGGCGAGGACCGCCGAATTCTAGTCTCGCCGTGTACTGGCCTCAGTACTGACCGCTCTCTTTTTCCTTTGCCCTTTGTCGGCACCCCTTTTGTTTAAGCAGGTTTGAGATCGACGTCGTTAGCAGGGTTACCCTTCCGGCTTGGCCTGGGCAGGGTTATGGACGCCATTGGTTATTCTTCAGGGCTCTTAGATCAATTTGCATCTTGTCCGTACTCGGACGCTGTATCGTTTTCAAGGTGCTTTGGATCTTTGTATGTTATATCTGTATTCTTGACTCTTGAGTCGCTGTTGTATATATATGTTTTGTGGGTTCCATCGAGGACTATTGTGTAATGATATTACTTCGTTTTCCACCCGCACGCAAGTGCCTGGTGGGCACCTTTGAATCGTTTCTATGCGGGTTTGGCGGGAAGCGCTGAAACTTGCATAGGGCCGATTCTGAGGGTGTTACAACCTTGAAGGGGACCAGGTGGGCCAGACCCCCTAGGCGCCACCCACAGGTAGGTCGTGCCTACCATGGGTGTGGTGGCCTGGGGTGGCTCCCTGGGTCACTTCAGGTGTCCCTCTGCCCCTTTTTTCGAGGAAAAATTTATTTTGAATTTTCTGGGATTTTTCGGGAAACTTTATTTTTGGCCAATTTTCAGGGTATGAAAATTGATTTTCTCGCAGAAACATTTTTTTCAGAAGAATTAAAAGCAAACCAAAAGAAAAACTAATGAAGCTCTAAGAAAAACTAACAAGCAAACAGGTAACAAAACCAAAGCTAGCAAAATAAAAGCAAAGACTAGGAAGGAGAAAATTAAAAGAAAGCGACTATAACCACACTGAAAACATTATTTTGTTCATAAAAATCCTTTTGTTAACAAGGTTGATCAAGTCTTGTTACCAAAACAATCTTATATGAAACAAAACTTTGCATTCCACAAGGTGATTATGTTACCTCATACTTGATAGCAATGGTTCCAATCATAATAGTTTCAAATTTTTCCTGTGGAATAGGACAATATATTTCTCCAACCTTTATGCTCTCCACATTTTCAATGGAATTCAGGCAATAGCTCCTAACAACCTTCTTGGGGAAATAAATAGTATGCTCTTTGTCATCAATATTGAATGTTACATTTCCTTGATTGCAATTGATGACAGCACCTGCAGTATTAAGAAAAGGTCTCCCAAGAATAATAGACATATTATCATCTTCAGGCATCTCAAGCACAACAAAATCAGTCAAAACCAAGAAATTATGAGCCACTTGAACAGGAACATCCTCACATATACCAACATGAATAGTGGTTGACTTATCAGCCATTTGTAAAGATATATCAGTTGGTATCAACTTTTCTAGCTTGAGTCTCTTGTAGAGAGAAAAAGGCATAACACTAACTCCAGCTTCCAAATCACATAAAGCAGTTCTGACATAATTATTCTTAATAGAGCAAGGCATGTATACCTGGATCAGCAAGTTCCTTTGGAACCTTACCATTGAAGGAATAATTATCAAGAAAAGTAGAAATCTCCTCATTAGGAATCTTTATTTTATTACAGACAATATCCTTCATATACTTTGAATAAGGAGTCAATTTAATAGCATCAGTCAAAGGAATTTGCAAAAATAAAGGTTTCATCCACTCACAAAACTTGTTGTAGTGTTCTTCCTTCTTTGACTTGTGTTTCTTACCTGGAAAAGGCATAGGTTTATGCACCCAAGGTTCTCTCTCACTACCATGTTTCTTAGTAATAAAATCTTCGTTAGTGTACCTAGTGTTCCTAGTGTGCTTCTCAGGTTCTTCCTCAACCTCCTCCTTATCAGGAGCATCATTATTATTACCACTCTCAGTTTCAGGATCAGAGACAGATATACTATTACGATCTACTGCAGGTTCAAGTGGTTCCTCAAATTTCTTATGTTTCTTTTTCTTTCTTTTACGAGGACTACCACTACTTTCACCTTGTTGAGAATCCTTCTCAATTCTTTTAGGGTGTCCTTTAGGATATAAAGGATCTTGAGTAGCTATACCACTCCTAGTTCTAATTCCATAAGCATGTTTATTTCTCGAGGCATTAACTAGCATATCCGTTTGTACCTTAGCAAGTTGATCAAGTTGGGTTTGAACCATTTGAAATTGTTTACAAAGAATTTTAATAACATTAGAAGTTCTTTCCACAATATCTTTCAACTCATTGATAGCTCTAGAGTTTTCCAATAAATGATTCTGAACCTGTTTATTAAAATTACCTTGTTTAACAATAAAAATGTCAAGTTCCTCTAAGCATTGATCAGGAGGCTTACCATAAAGAATATCACCTTCATCAAAGTGTTGGAGAGGGTGTACCTCAATAGTAGATGAGTGGGGAATTGGCTTACATAATTCTTCGATAGGAGGTAGATTCTACACATGTTCAGCTCTAATACCTTTCTCCTCTGGACATTTCTTAGCTTCTTTCGTCACTTCATCATTTAATGCAATAACTCCCCTATTCTTTGGTGTTGGTGTTGGAACTGGTTCAGGCAAAACTGGTTCAGGAGTAATAGGCTCAGGTGTATTTAGCTCAGCTGAAGTCCAATCATCATAATTCTTGCTTATCTTAGCCATTAATTCTTCAGCACCTGTAGGAGTTCTTTTCCTGAAAACACAATCTGCAAAGCTATCTAGGTAGGTCCTAGAATCATCAGTTAGTCCATTATAATAAATATCAAGAAGCTCATTCTTAAGAAATGGACATCCAGGATGTGCATGAATCAAGGCACATAACCTTGTCCATGAATCAGGCAATTTCTCTTCTTCTCCCTGTTTAAAATCAAAAAGTCTCTGCAAAGCAGCATGTCTAGCACTGGGAGGAAAATATTGCTGGAAGAAAGAAGCAATCAAGCAATCAGGGCAGTCAATGGAACTAGGAGGTAATATATTAAACCAAGCCCTAGCAAGAACAAAGCACTCATAGTAGAAAGCTCATTCATATGAGCCGCAACACTCTCATTTTCAGTACCACAAAAAGGATCTTTCTCAACAATGTCCAAATAGGATAAATCAAGAGAGAAACCGTAATATTTATCTTTAATATCTATGGGAGAGGTGGCAAACTTAGGATAAGAGGACAGTTTAGGCATAATAGTACGTCTAGTAAGGAGACTCTTAATAGCACTAGTACCATGTGTGTTTCGGCATTCTAAAACAAATTCATCAATGAACTCAATGTAACCATCACTAATATCATAACTTTCTCCAAACTCAGGTGAGCTAACAGGTGTAACAATGTCTTCACTAGGAGTTTTGGTATTTCCTAGACTAGCCATAGTAGCATCTAGAAAAGGACCTAGTGAACCACTCGCATCAAGCACAGTAGAAGTAACATCATGAGCATCAAAAGCAGTTTCAGATTCAGCAGTAGTAGCAGTGTATGTAGCATGAGTATGTGGTGGTGTGACAAGCTTACTTATAACAGACGATGAATCAAGAGCAACAGAGGTGTTTAGGACTGTACCTCTTCTTGTACTGGATGCTAAAATAGGGAACTTTCCATCACGAGACTTCCCCATGATGAAGTGAGTAGCAGTGAACAAAAATAGATCCAAGTGAACTTACAAATAAAGCTATGTTCCCCGGCAACGGCGCCAGAAAATAGTCTTGATGACCCACAAGCGTAGGGGATCGCAAGAGTCTTCGCGGGCAGTATTACCCAATTTATTGATTCGACACAAGGGGAGCCAAAGAATACTTGAAAGCCTTAACAACTGAGTTGTCAATTAAGCTGCACCTGGAAATAGTTCTTTCTCACAGAAGTTTATCAGTAGCAACAACAAAGCAACAACAATAGTGAAACAGGAGCAATAGTAATAGTAACAGTAAACAATGGGATTCGAGTGCGGTAGGCATGGGGATGGATGGACGGGCGTTGCATGAACGAGTCTAAAAATGTAACTTCAAGATCTAGGGCATTGCAGATAAATAAGAATAAGCATCCAAGTACTAAAAAATCCTAGGCATGTGCTCCAAATATAGTCATACGTGCTCACAATGAGAACTTGCACAACATCTCTGTCCAGCCAGCCCGTGGCAGCGGGACCTCTAGGGAACTATTGGCAATTAAGGTGCTCCTTTTAATAGAGCACCGGAGGAAAGCATTAACACTCTATGAACACATGCGATCCTCACACCATAGCCATCCCCTCCGGTTGTCCCAATTGTTGTCACTTTGGCGTCTTCGGATTTGGACAATGATATGTGTATGCAACTTGCAGATAAGATCACAAACAATACTGTCATAATGATTCAATAATAACTTCAGATCTGAGATCATGGCACTCGGGCCCTTGTGACAAGCATTAAGCACAACAAGTTGAAACAAAGTCAAATGGCACTAATAGAGATACTAGGCACTATGCCCTAACAGATCTTATTCGATTACATGATATAACTCATCCAATCCCTACCATCCCCAAGCCTACAGCGGGGGATTACTCACTCGTGGATGAGGGAAACATCGGTGGTTGATGGAGATGCGTTGGTGATGATGATGGCGATGATCTTGTCCAAATTCCCCGTCCCGGCAGGGTGCCAGAATGGAGTTTCTGGATCCGAATCTTGGTTTCTGGTGGCAGTGGCAGAGCGGAATTCTTTCTAGAAAACTATCGACCCCCCTTTGGTTTTAGGTCGAGAGGCAACTTATAGTCATAGAGGGAGGCCGAAGGGGTTCCTAGGGTGGCTGCACCCCCCTAGGCACGACCAGAGGTGGGCCCGCGCCTGGCAGGGGTGTGGCCCCCCAGGACCATTCTCCGTCTCGTCTTCTGGCTCTGTGGGTCTTCTGGTGAAATACAATTTTGGCATATTTTCCGGGATTTTTCCTGATAGTTGATTTTCTGCACAAAAACAAGACACCAAGGTAGTTCTGCTGAAAACAGCGTCAGTCTGTGTTAGTTGTATCCAAATCACACAAGTTTAGAGGAGAAACAATAGCAAAAGTGTTCGAGAAAGTAGATTCGTTTTGGACGTATCAATGATGTTTTTGGTTTCAGAAAATCTAGTAAGTAAATATTCTCGGAAATTGACGGATAAAAGCAAAAGTCAATATTTGACCGAGGAGAACACAGAGACCGAAGGGTGACTAGAGGGGAGCCATAGGGTGGCCACCCCCCACTCGCAGGCCCACCCTAAGCCGCGCCTGGGCAGGGTATGGGCCCCCTGGCCGCCCTCCTGCCTCGCCTCTTCGCCAATAAAAGCCCCCCGATGCCAAAACCCTAAGTACCCGATCAGATCTCCACGAAAAAGTCCATAGCCGCCTCCACCATCATCCCTAGATCGGGGGGGGGGATATTTAGCTCTTCCCGGCACCCTGCCGGAGGGGAGAGATCATCCCGGAGGCCTTCTTCATCACCATGTCAGCCTCCGATATGATGCGTCAGTAGTTCACTCTTAGACCGAGGGTCCATATAATATATAGATGGTTGTTTCTCCTCCTTTGTGCTATCATGTTTAGATCTTGTGAGCTCCGTTCATGATCAAGATGATCTATTTGTAATGATACATGTTGTGTTTGCGGGGATCCGATGGATATTGAGATTGTTGGGAATATGCACTAGAGGCAATCATGTATTATGATATTTCCCATTGTATTCATAAAGATATTAAGTTGTCCTTGTATAAACATCTGATGTGTATCATTGAATATGTGATTCAGTTGTGGAACTATACATTCATGTTGTTTGTACTAAATATCCTTGGTCATAGAGGTTGTGCTGGACACATAACTTAGACCAATGTGAAAGTCGGCTTGATGACTCGGTTCCACTTGTCATGGGCATGGAGATGCCATTCCGACTTACATAGATTCGACTAAAGAGTTTAGCGAGTCGGATTGACCCATATTGAGGTACAACGAACAAGTTGTCATTTGTATATCTCAATCAATGTAATCCTTAGACCTGAGGTTGTTGCAAAATCCGAGTTGAGGATCACCGACTTAGGTTCTATCAAACGCTGATCCGTAACAGGGCAATTATAAAAGCAGAGTTCGGGTCGACTGAGAATCAAAGCCGCGTGATGTGAATAACCAAGATTGGATTTTGCCCCTCCACTTGGAGAGATAATCTCTGTACCCACTCGAATGATATGATTCAGAAAGCATGGCCATGCACGACTTGGTTAAGTGTTAACCGAGGCGATCGACTAAGAGTTATTCGGATGAATCACTTATCTCGGATCGAGAAGAGAGTCGGACTATTTAAGGGATGACAATTATTCGCCTATAGTCTGACAAGGTATATCATGAGGCAAAAGGGACTCGGACGCAAGTCGCATTGGAAAGGAAAGTCATCATGACTCTTTGGTACTTGGGAGTCGGCACGTTCTGCTAGGAGCTGCTACCGACTGATTGATTGAGAGTCGGACTCCAATCGTGTCCAAGTAGCCATGAGCCTGCGGGGTCAAACACTTAAGAGAAGGAGCTAGTTCGGATTGGATTTGAACCGGAAATTTGGTTGGGTTGGACCTAAGCCGGATTTGGACTGAGTCAGTGAGTCGGACTCACAATGACTAATATTATATGGCTTTAGTGAATGGGCCACAAGTGAGTGGAGCCCACGTTCACTCCCTATATATAGTGGGGAATAGAAACCCTGGAGAGTTGATCGGTTAGGTCATTCCACGAGTTGGAAACCCTAGCTACACATCAGTCCATCCGTCGTATCGAATCTAGCAGTTCATCGCCGGTGCTCCTCCTTGTACGTGTTGATACCATCAGAGGTGATGTACGATCAGCACTAGGACGATCGTGATCGGATTGGATCTCGAGGACTACACTGCATCAACAGACGTGCTTCATCAGTACTCCACAACTACGCATCTAGTCATAATCCTCGTGGCCTTCTACCTCAGCTAGATCTTGGGATCACCACATTAGAGGAAAAAGTTTTGTTTTATCTCGACGTGGCCCAACAGTGGTATTAGAGCGATAGCTTCTGGTTTTAGGCTCGAGATCTCGCATATGTGATATGCGGTTGGCTGTAGATTGGATCTATGTGTTGTTTCGGTGGTCGATCTATGAGATAGATCTATTTTGTACGATGTTGATTGGATCAACTATACTCGGGAATGGTATATTTGATTTTCGTGATCATACTACTGAGGTCGTGGAACGACATACCCCTACCGATCGGTTTCAGCCATCGGGGTATACTGTCACACATAAATCCAGAAGCGGTGATCGAAGATCAAAGAGTTTGATTGAGTCAGAACGATGGTCGGAATCCATGTTCGGAATGTAGATGATATCCATGTTCGGGGACCGCCGGCTTCACCCTATCGTAGCGCCTTAGATGTCGTTGCGAGTTTCACAACGCCGGTAGATAGCGTCTCTATGCATAACTTGTTTTCATAGGAAGTTGTGTATGGTATGGTTCATGTGAATGTGATGTATGTGTGTATCCATACGTGATCTGCGAATCACGGTTTTGTCAGCCGGCTGGAGCCTAGGTGTTGTCATTTTATTGTATAACGGCCTGCGTGTCGGATTATCCATGTAATTTTCTTTCCTAAGCTAGTGTAGCTGTGTGGAGAACCCGGATGGCATGCAAGGCGATGTACATGTTGGCGACATGGTGTAAGACGGAAAGTGACAAGAGTTGGCACGACTCGGATTACAGGCTTTATGGAGATGGAGATGGCCATGAAGAGAGCCATACCATTTCACGTTATAATTGCTTTATTTTGTGTTATTGTTATGTCTCTGTTTTACCTCTATTAGATAGTCGGTAAAATTTAATCCCTCAAAGAAGGTCTAGTCGATTTTCCCACCAGTTTTTGCACCGTCACAAGTCTGACATTTTTGGTAGTGGGCTCATAAAATTGAGGTGCTGGCAATTCTTTCTGACTAGGTGAGTTTGAGTCGGACTCTTACAGTGGAAACCCTCGGTAAGCTAGACGGGTCTATCATAACGGTTGTGGGACTCGGGGAAAAGTCGGATGGGATCCCGGGCATGTGATGCCACTCGACCAACAGGAGTCGTATGAGATGCGATTGACAAGGAGTTGTGTACCTAGATCACTTGGCGGCTAGCGGTGATTCTAAAGCTCACTAGATGACTTTCTTATTTAGGATCCTGAATCACTAAGCAACCATCGGAGGGGTGTTGGTTCTAGTGGGAGCATAAATATTGAAGTGTTTAATATGCTTAATCTTTTATGAATACATGTCTTAAGTGTTTTGCATTTTTCTGTTGTAGATCATGGAACCAAGTAACAGTCACTTTCAGATATCCGGTTTTGCTTTGAGAACCATTCTTGAGAAAGATAAACTGAAAGAAACTAATTTTACCAACTGGTATCAAAATCTGAGAATTGTTCTCAAACAAGAAAAGAAGGACCATGTCCTAGACAACCCACTTCCAGATGAGCCGAATGAGAATGCGACTGTCGCTGCCACCAATGCCTACCGTCGGGCTAAGGATGAGTTCATGGATATTAGTTGTCTTATGCTTGCTCACATGGAACCGGGCTTGCAAAAGCAGTTCGAGAATGTTGAGGCCTACGATATGATCGAAAGCCTCAAAAGTATGTTCCAGGCTCATGCGAAGACTGAGAGGTATCAAGTCTCTCAGGATTTGCTGAGTTGCAAGGTTAAGGATGGCGATCCACTAAGTACGCATGTGATCAAAATGGTTGGTTACGTGCAGTCTATGGAGAGGCTTGGCTACCCCATTAGCAAAGTGTTCGCTACAGATATAACTATAAAATCTATTCCTAGTGCGTATGGCCAGTCCATTTCGAACTACCACATGCATGGTATGGATAAGAAGATCACTGAATTGCATGGGATGCTCAAGCAGGCAGAGGCGGATCTCAAGAAGGGCGCCAGCCAAGTGTTGATGGTTCAGAATAAGGCTAAGTTCAAGAAGAGTTCTTGGACTAAGAAGAAGGCTAAGTCGGGAGGAAAGCAGGCTCAGGACCCGGTCCCAAGCGCTTCGTCAGGGACTAGGCACTCTCCTTCAGCTGGATCCAGTTGCTTCTACTACAAGGCGGATGGCCAGTGGAAGAGGAACTGCAGCAAGTATTTGGCTGATAAAGCCAAGAGTTGAGGTATGACTTCTTACACAGGTACACTTGTTTGCAATGTTATAGACATATATCTTGATGATGCACCTAATAGTTCTTGTTTATATGATACCGGATCAGTTATTCACATCTGCAACTCATTGCAAGGACTGGTAAGAACTAGGAGCGTAACAAGAGGCGAGGTTGATATTCGAGTTAGCAACAAAGCAAGAGTTGATGCGTTGGAAGTCGGCACGATGCAACTTCATTTACCTTCTGGATTCATTATGGAACTAAATAATTGTTATGCTCAGTCGAAACATTATTTCTGCTTCATGTTTGCTGAGGCAAGGCTATGAGTCGAATATCAAGAATAATGGTTGTTCTTTGTATTTGAATGATATGTTTCACGACTTTGCACCCATCCAGGACGGGTTATTTATTTTGAATCTTGATGGTGAGTCGGTTTATAACATAAATGTTAAAAGGTTGAAACCAAATGATCTGAATATGACTTACTTTTGGCATTGTCAGCTAGGTCATATAAGTTGGAAACGCATGAAGAATCTCCATGATGATGGACTCCTAAATTCGTTCGACTTGGAGTCGTTCGAGACATGCGAATCTTTCCTACTCGGCAAAATGACCAAGACACCTTTTGCAAAGAGTTGCGAAAGGGCGTCCGACTTGTTGGGACCAGTACATAGTGATGTATATGGACCAATGAGCACGACAGCCAGGGGTGGTTATGAGTACTTCATTACCTTCACTGATGATTTGAGTCAGTATGGATATATATACTTGATGAAGCATAAGTCGGAAGCCTTTGAAAAGTTCAAAGAATTCCAGAATGAAGTACAAAATCAACTTGGCAAGAAAATAAAGTTTCTTCGGTCGGACCGAGGAGGCGAGTACATGAGCCATGATTTTGATGACTGTGACACTCCAGTAATTAGTTAATCTATTTTAGGGTTTGTTTTTTGCATCATGAGCATCATGTCTTAAAATTTGCATTGAAGAAAATAATCAAACCCTAAAACCCTAGCTTTTCCCTCTCTTTCTATTTGTAAATATATTCAAAAAGGGCTTTGAATATTTTGAAAAGTACCAAAAATGTGGAGCCCAAATTGTTTTAGGGCCCCTTAGTGTTTTAGCTATTTTATAAAACCTTCTAGTATTTTTGAAATATACAAAACATATTTCAAATTGAAATATAAAGAGAGAAAACAAAATCAGGAAAAGGAAAACAATTCTAAAAAACTAGAGCTAGCAGCAGCAACCAGGCCCAGCCTAGTTCTCTCCCCTTCTCTCCCTGTTGCCCCGCGAAGTGCTCCGCGGCCCAGCTAAGGCCCAAGTGTAGCCCAGCGCAGCCCATACCCCTTCGTTCCCCTTTTCCTTTTCTTCTACCTCGCGACAGAAGGACGCCGTCGAGGAGCTGCTGCGTGTCGATGCCGGCGCCATTCCTGCCTTGCCGAGATGCCCGCCGCGCCAAGATGATCGCTACCGACGCCACTGACGCCTATAAGACCCCTATTTCCGCCAACACGAACCCTATCTTCTTCCTTCTCCCCAATTTCTCCTCTGGCCGAACCCTAGCCCTCGGGCTCTGCCGTGTCCCACCGTCTCCGGCCTCCTCTCGCCGTTCTGAGGCCACCGCTGAGCTCGCCCAGCTGCAATGATTCGCCCAAGCTAGGTCACGAAGCCCCGCGCGCTCCCAGTCAAGCGAATCGAGGTCTCCGACCCGACTCTAGTCACCGCCGTCCCCGTCGATTCCGGCCACCCCAAGCTTCGCCGTCGACCCCTGCTTGCTCCTGGTGAGCTAACGGTCCCAGTAGGCCTCTCTGTTGCCTCTCCCTCTTCCTCTGTCAATCTCGCACCGTGCGTCTGCCGCTGCTGCCGCTGTCCGCCGTCGCCGGCCATGTTCTGGTGGTCATCCCGCAGCGTTGCCCCGCCAGTTTTTGGTCCACCCCGATGAGCCGCGTCGAACGAGACAAACCTCGAGCCCAGACGCACAGCCAATCCCTCGATCCATGCTTAACCTGGGAGCAATCCCCGTGGTGATGTCATGCTGACGTCATCGCGATATCAGCCAATGCGGGTCAGCCCATTCAAACCTGGGTGGGTTCCACGTGGAGGCTGAGGTGGCCAGTGCCCCTCCTGTTTGTCTCTAGGGCTAGCCCAGCCCTCGCTATAAAAAGGTTTTCCAGTTTTATTTAAATTAAGAAAAGGTTTAATAATTTCGGAAATTGTTTTGAATATTGTAAATTCAATAACTAATTCATAAAAATACAAATAATATATCAAAATGTTCAGAAAAATGAGAACTACCTCTTTAAGCAATCATCATGCATTGTTGAAAAACTTTTAAGAGAAGTTTAATTAGAGAACATAGTAACCCCTCTCATATATATCCAGAGTTTCCCGAGTTAGGGTTTATACCCCTCGGAATCCCGATTAAACTGTCGAGCATGTTTTAGGGTTACTTTTCAATACAATTTAACTTGTCATATCATCATCATTGTTTGAGCATTGCATCAATGACATGTTTTGATTGTTTCCCTTTCTTTCCGGTGTTTGGTTCTTCCTCGGTAGAATAAGATATCGAGATCAAATCCCGAGGACAGCACCGTCGAAGATCGAAGATCGACGAACAATACTTGACCAACTCTAATCAAGTCAAGTACATGGATTCCGAAGATCTACTTATCTGTTATCAACTGGCATGATATAATCCTATGATTTCGAAAACATTTCAATTCTTGCCATGTTGCATACGTTTCTACTGTGGTCTTTTATCGATATATAGAGTATCCTATCTATTGCATACTCCCTTTGAGCTTATATTACCTGATCCACTACTCCTAGCATAACTAGGTTTGGCTTGTGTGCAATGCTAGAGCATTTATCTGTGTCTTGCTTAGCCATGCTTAGATGTTGAGTCTGGTTCATCCAGATGATGTATCAGATGCAGAGAATATAGTATGACAGGAGAAAGTGATAGGATGAGATCAGTGAGATGAGATTAAACATGCTAAGGCTTGTATGGGAGGCCACGGTGGGATGTGGTTTTTCTAGTCCCATGCTCGCCACCCTTAGGACCCTAGGTTCTTACCTCTTGAACCAAGACGAGTGTACAACCACACGGGGTAACTAGGGACCCCATGATGGACTAACTTGCCTAGTAGATTTCATGATTCACATAGTTCGGGCGTTCCATTTGACATACACATCGAAAATGTTTTCAAAAGAAGGAGGCGCATTCATACAGGTAGGGAAGCGTGGACCGGGTTGCTTGGGGTTGATGGCGCCCCTAGTAAACCAACCTCGCCACACATTTTTAAGTACCGACTTATTGAGTGAACCATACTTATTGCGTGACTCATGGTCTCGGCAAAAGAAAGGTAAAGGTCGTGTCCAACCACACCCTCTGCCAGCACACCAAGGAAGTGTGTCAAGTAGGCATTAAGAGTCGGTTGGTACGTGTGGGTAAAGTTGTACACCCCTGCAGGGTAATAATCTTTCGGAAAGCCGTGTCCATGGTTATGGACGACTTGGGAATGGACAGGAGATCATAGAGAACATGAACCTAATCGTAAAACTTGGCAACTAATGTTTGTTAAGGATGCTTCCTCATGGGTACGAGGGGGTGATCCTAGTTCAGATGATGATGATCCGGTGGATATCAAAAGATGATGATCTATATTTTCGGAGATGTCGCTCTCTTATCCCCTTTTAAAATACTCTAAATAGACGAGCTTCTTCTCTCTCTTGTTTTATAAACAAAGATGGCTTTATGCAAAACAACTCCACCAACCATATGTCTTGCGGAGTACACACTATACTCACCCTTGCTTTGTTGATACTTTTGGTAGAGTAAGTGTTCCCAGAAGATCAGTTTGGTACTACATCAACATCGATGAGTATCTTGGGGTTCCCGGCCGGCAGCCTGAAATCTATGGGCTGGGACGTCATCGTTATGCTTCAGGCCTCTTAGGCCACTTGTTAAGTTTTCTATACTTAATAGCATAATTTGCCTTCCGTTGTTTGATGTTTGTGGTCAGTGACCTCTGCTTTTAATAATTTGGTTCTCTGCTCAGCTATGAGCTTACTGTAATAAATTTTGTGTCGTAGGGTCACTGTTGTGTTACCGATTCTTCACAGGATATTATCGATCTCAAGGTTAAGATTATGTCAGATGGAGGTCTAGGATTTGTTTAGCCCTGATCCCGGGGGTGTCACAATGACCATCTGAAAAGTTGTGGAATAGTTCCTCAACTTACTCCGTGGGGAACACCATAGAGGAACGGTGTCTCAAAAAGGTAGAATCCGACCTTGTTGGACATGGTACGATCAATGATGAGTCATACAGATCTGCCTTTATCATTTTGGGGTTATTGTCTATAAAATTCAGCGTTCACACAAGACAGAGTACCATCAAATTCGGTAGAGAAGACACCGCTTGAGATGTGGACAGGCAAAAATCCGAGTTTGCCTTTTCTTAAGATTTGGGTTTGTGAATTGTTTTACAAGCGACTTTAGTCGGACAAGCTTACAGCCAAGTTGGATAATTGTATTTTCGTGGGGTATCCGAGGGAAACCTTGGGTTACTACTTCTACAACCGAGAAGAGGTAAAAGTGTTTGTCGCTCGAAACGGTGTCTTCCTAGAGAAAGAGTTTCTTGGTCAGAAGTCAGTGGGAGCACAGTGTAGCTTGAAGAAA
This sequence comes from Avena sativa, assembly GCA_916181665.1. NCBI lineage: Eukaryota > Viridiplantae > Streptophyta > Magnoliopsida > Poales > Poaceae > Avena > Avena sativa. The sequence goes on from OV702280.1 coordinate 99,925,608, forward strand.
TTCGAGAGGAACTGGATAGTAGCGAGTCGTCAAAGACCTTGGAGGTTGAGCCGGTCGTGGTAGCTAAGCCGGAAGCAGCACCTGTACTACGAAGATCGGCGAGATTTCGAAGTGTTCGTAATGTATTACTGTTAGACAGTGATGAGCCGACAAATTATTTGGAAGCAATGTTGGGATCTGATTCCGAGTCATGGCTTGGTGCCATGAGATCCGAGTTAAAATCCATGGATGAAAATCAAGTTTAGAACTTGGTTGATCTGCTAGACGGTGTAAGACCCATCGAGTGCAAATGGGTCTTTAAGAAGAAAACTGACATGGATGGAAATGTTTCTGTCTATAAAGCACATCTTGTCGCAAAGGGGTTGCGACAAGTTCAAGGAGTTGACTACGATGAGACTTTCTCTCCTGTAGCAATGCTTCAATCATTTCGGATCATGTTAGCTATGGCAGCCTATTTTGACTATGAGATATGGCAGATGGATGTCAAAACAGCTTTCCTTAATGGAAATTTAACCGAGGACGTGTATATGATACAGCCCGAGGGTTTTGTCGATCCAGCTAATTCTGACAAGGTGTGCAAACTTCAGAAATACATTTATGGGTTGAAGCAAGCATCTCATAGTTGGAATATTCGCTTTGATGAGGTAGTCAATTGTTTGGCTTCATCAAGAGTGATCATGATTCTTGTTTATACAAGAAGTTTAGTGGGAGCAAAGTAGACTTTCTAATCTTATATGTGGATGACATATTATTGATTGGAAATGATGTCCAGATTTTGCAAGAAACCAAGGAATCGTTGGAAAGGAGTTTCTCAATGAAAGACTTGGGTGAAGCAACATATATTCTCAAAATTCGGATCTATAGAGATAGATCAAGAAGGATCATTGGATTGAGTCAGAGTACTTATTTGGACAAAGTGTTGAAGAATTTTAACATGGAATCTTCTAAGAAGGGGTTCTCACCGATGTCCCATGGTGTAAAACTAATCAAGACTTAGTGTCCTTCGACGACTAATGAGCAAAGTTGGATGAGTGCTATTTCGTATTCTTCTTTAGTCTGATCCATCATGTATGCCATGATTTTTACTAGGCCGTATGTTTCATATGCTCTAAGTGCTGTGAGCAAATACCAGGCTGATCCTGGAGAGATCCACTAGACAGCAGCTAAAAATATCCTAAAGTACTTGAGAAGGTTTATGGTGGTGAAGATGAACTCGGTGTGCAGGTTTACACGGATGCGAGTTATCTTACCGACTCTAATGATTCTCATTTGCAATTCGGGTATGTGTTTGTAATAAATGGAGGTGTTGTAAGCTAGAAGAGTTCCAAGCAAGAGACCGTGTCTGCATATACAACAGAGGCTGAGTATATTGCCGCCTTGGAGGCAGCAAAGGAAGCTGTTTGGATGAGGAATTTCCTCATGGATCTTGGTGTGGTTCAGGACTCGTCCAATTCGTTAGACGTGTATTGTGACAACAATGGTGCTATTGCACAAGACAAGGAACCTAGACAACACTAGAAGAACAAGCACATACTCATGCGGTACCACCTGATTCGCCAGTTCGTGGATCAGGGTGATATCATGTTATGCAAGGTACACACAGATGCAAATATTGCAGATCCGTTGACAAAACCATTGCCGCAGCCGAAGCATGAGGAACACCTAAGATATATGGGTATTAGATACCTAGACATGTGATGTCGGAAGATTGACTCTAGTGCAAGTGGGAGACTGTTGGGAATATGCCCTAGAGGCAATCATGTATGATGATATTTCCCATTGTATTCATAAAGATATTAAGTTGTCCTTGTATAAACATCTGATGTGTATCATTGAATATGTGATTCAGTTGTGAAATATACATTCATGTTGTTTGTACTAAATATCCTTGGTCATAGAGGTTGTGTTGGACACATAACTTAGACCAATGTTAAAGTCATCTTGATGACTCGGTTCCACTTGTCATGGGCATGGAGATGAAATTCCGACTTACACATATTCGGCTAAAGAGTTTAGCGAGTCGGATTGACCCATATTAAGGTACAGCGAACAAGTTGTCATTTGTATATCTCAATCAATGTAATCCTTAGACCTGAGGTTGTTGCACAATCCGAGTTGAGGATCACTGACTTAGGTTCTATCAAACGCTAATCCGTAACAGGGTAGTTATAAAGGAAGAGTTCGGGTCGACTGAGAATCAAGCTGAAAGTGATGTGAATAACCAAGATGGGGTTTTGCCCCTCCACTTGGAGAGATATTCTCTAGGACCTCTCGGATGATATGATTCGGAAAGCATGGCCATGAACGACTCGGTTAAGTGTTAACTGTCGGGGGAATAACCCCTGGTAGGGTCATAAGGGGTAAAACATTGCCCAGCTTGGCTTATGGCGAGTAAAGAATAAACTAGGCCGGGAACCAACGGCCGGGTAAGAAGATCAGGTAGGGCCGACATAGAATTATGTCGGCCCGTATAAGACAAGTTTGTTTGCCTTGCAGGAAGCAACGAGGCGAGTCTCATGAGGAAAGGCCGAGTCAGAAAGGACGCGTGGCAGCTTTCCGAGTGAGGATCAGGAGGGACCATGGTAAAGCACGATCAAAAGAGAAGGGCGACGTCGGGTGACACGAAAGGATCCGGGTGACGCCTAAAGCAAGGGATGGCGTACAAATTACTGTGTGACGCCAAAAGAACTGGAGGCTGCGTACGAGAAGACCGTTAGCTGTCTAGCTTTGTGGACTGGGCCAAGGGCCTTAGGGATAGCCCATGACCCGGCCCGTACAGTAAGGACCAAGATCCAAATAGAACCTTAGGACCCAAAGGGGTGTAACCTAGCTGGCCTTCGCCTATATAATGAGGGGGATAGCTAGGTTTTGAGGAGGTTGGACCAAGTACGAAACTAGTGCCCTAAGGCTTAGTTCATACAGCTCAAGGAGCACTTGTAAACTTCTAGGATCAATAAAATTCCTAAGCATGGAGAGTTCATATCGTTCTTCGTGCGCAGCTAGATCGTGCACTCCCTCCCCGGTTACCACAAGCATCCATTCGGCCCCCAACTTAAGCCTACCTATGGCATCTGCCGCGACACCACCACGACTGTTGGTGCCCACCGTGGAGCAGAAACAGGTGCTTGATGGAGTTGTCATCTAGACGGGAAACATCATCGCCAAGACCGGCGAGCGCGTCTACTCCCGCCTCATCTAGAGGTTTGGAGCGCTCAACTTCGTTAGTGACAGTGCGGGATGCTTCGGGACCAAGCAGTTCCATAGGGGCGGTCTCTTCATCAAGTTTGGCGAGCACCAGGTCTATGTCGCAGTGCGCGTGGAGCGTGCGTACCCGGAGCACGTCATCCTAGCGCCATATCCACCTGTGGTTCCTGCCGTAGGAATACTTCACCAGCTCGTCTGCGTTGAGGTAATGGTGATAGCTCCTAACCCTGTAGCACCTCCAGTAGTCCCTGTGGTGAATGAGGATGCTGAGGGAGGAAATCAAGAGGAAACGCCAAGGGCGGCAAGAACCGCAAAGGCACCTCTAGAAAAGCTAGAGAACATAGCTAGGAGTAAGAGAGCCAAAGAATTGCAAGAGGCAATAGACAAATTGGTAGAGCCAGTAGAGCAAGCAGCAGATCCGGCATGCGTGCGGGCCGAGTTGGAGGAGGCCAGGATAAAAGTCCTGGAGAAGGCAAAGGAATTAGCGCAGTTATAGCAAGATGTGGATATCACGATCCAAGAGCTCAACTCGGCAAATCGAGTCAAGGGCGCTAAGACCCGTCTTGATGCAACAAGGTTGAGAGGGAGAAACCTCAATGAAGAACTGGCGGACGCAACGTCATATATAACACTAGAAAACAACAACAAAGCAGCCATGCGGCCGACATACAATACTGCAGCAGCGAATCTGAGGGTGGCAGAGGCTGCAATGGATGAGCTTCCTCATCTGACGGGTGAAGCAAAGAGAAAGCAACAAGAGCGAGTCAATGAATTGGTCAGAGAAGCAGGGATGCTGAATGAAGCATACTACAGGGCGAATCCGGGTATAGCTGGGAGGTCACAGCTGGTTCACTCAGCAACTCCGATCCTGGCAAGATCAGTAGGTCATACAGCTTTCTCACCAAGTGTGGCACCGAGGCAGAGAAAAGAAAAGAGTGTGGATTCGAGAAGGAACAAGAAAATTGTTACCTATGACCCGGCAATGGCTCAAGGAAACCTAGAACGTGCACAGGGAACAAGAAGGAATATTGTTCAGGGAAATGAGAACCAGGAAAATGCAGGCCGAGAAAGGCAAGCAGGACAAAGAAATGACAATGGAGGGCAAAATTTTGCGCCTCAACCTAGGCGTGGAACTCACTCGGCAGGAGAAGGAAATGCAGCTCCGAATACTGCACCAGCTCAACCCAAAAAGAGACAGCAAAGCACGGGAAAAGCAGTGCAGCAACCTGCAGACCCGAACGCAAACAGATACAATGATGGTTACTCGGCGATGGTGAATAACGGGTATGAATTGCCGGATCATGTGTACCAAGCAATTGGAGCCAGACTCGGAGGCAGAAATCTGCAGTCGGATGATGCAAGGCTAAAGCTCGATCAAATAAATTGATCGAGTCGCAAGATCCACAGGGTCCACCATGCTTTGGTCCAAGGATCATGAAGGAGCCGCCAGTGCCGAACTTTCAGCTGGCCAGAGGAACAAAGACCTACGATGGAAGCACAAAGCCAGAAGACTGGCTCATAGATTATGGAACTGTTATAAAAATCGCATAGGGAAATTTGATATGGGCAGTACGATATGTGCCGCAGATGCTAGAAGGACCATCGAGGGTGTGGCTAAACAACTTGCCACCCGGAAGCATCAACAGTTGGATTTATTTTTAGGATGCTTTTGTGAGAAATTTCACAAGCACATACAAAAGGCCGAATTGCCTGCAACAGCTTGCTATGTGCAATAAAAGGCCAAATGAGACAGACAGGGAATTCCTTACAAGGTGGTGCACAATGCACAACTCTTGCGAAGGGGTAATTGAGTCTCAGGCCATCGCATGGTTTGCACAAGGATGCAGACATGGAAGCGTACTGTGGCAAAGGTTACAGAGAGACATGCCGACAAGGTTGGCAGAAACAATAAGAATCGCCGACTCGTATGCATTAGGAGATCCGACTCAGCCTCTACTCATGTCGGCATACGGGATGACTGAGACTCAGATCTATGACGCTGCCTGGTAGCAAAGGCGCGAGGAAAGGGCCGAGTATGGAAGCAAAAGAAGAGACGAGAGGCCAGACTACAGGTACGGTTCGACTCAAGTTGCGGCTGTGAGTCAAGATCATCCGGATGCTGGAAGTAGCCAACATCAAAGGACAAATGGGAAACAATAGTGGATACCAAAGAATGATGAAAAAATCCATATGAACAAAGAAAGCCATATCAGGACAGGCAGAAATATACTTATGAAATGATGTTGGACCAACCGTGCAAGTTCCACACGCCAAGTCCGAGTAAGCTAGCAAATTACACAACAAGACAGTGCACGTGGTTTTAGAAGCGAGACAGAGTGGATTCACCGACTAAGCAATTACTACCACCTCCCCCTCCACCGCTCACAAGAGGAAATGCTCAAGTTGTTGGAACTGAACATAGATATGAGAACAGGCAACCGAGATATCATAACAAAGAAAGAAGGGAGGTTGTGCATCAGCTTCATAACCCAAGAGGTGATGACGCTCATGTTGGACATGGAACTATAAATGAGTACAGAGAGCATCACCAGAGCTATGTCGTATTTGCCATAGAGCTGAATGACAAAAAGATTCAGCAGAGACGTATGATGGAAGTGAATTCCACAATGCCGGCAATTCCAAAGTACATGCATTGGTCTGAACAGGAGATAACTTGGATCATAAAGGATCACCCCAAGATCATGCCAACCCCAGGAGGTTATGATTTTGTCTTGGATCCAACTTTCATGGGCCCTGATACCCCAGGAGGTACTGATTGATGGTGGCAGTAGCATCAACATCATGTACAAGGATACCATGCTCAAGTTAGGCATCACCATGAACATGTTGGAGCCGACTAAGACAACCTTCCATGGGATTGTGTCGGGATTGTCATGTGAGCCAATTGGCAAAATCTGGGTTGACGTCTTATTCAGCAATAGAGAAGACTATCACACTGAAGACATAGAGTTTGAGGTGGTTGAACTGGTCAGCTCATACCATGCCTTACTCGGCAGGCCGGCTATGGCAAACTTTATGGCTACTCGTCACATCGCTTACTTGAAGATGAAACTGTCAGGTCCATGTGGAGTCATCACAGTGGAAGGAGATTACAAGAGATCAATTTCTTGTGCCTTAGCCGGATCTTCGCTGGACGAGTCACTGGTCATAGCACAGGAAAAGCATCAAATGATGGAAGTAGCAGCATTGGCCAAGGCAACACAAATGTCCATGCCGGCACTCACTAACCCGCATGGAAGTGTATCTTTCCAAGCTACCATGGAAATAAAAAAGGTACATGTGGACGAGACCTTCGCAGAGCGCACAGTTACCATCGGTGCTAGGATGACTGACAAATAGGAAAGCGAGCTCACCAACTTCCTCTGTGAGAATCGGGATATCTTCGCATGGTCCACATAGGATTTGCAAGGAGTTCAAAGGGAGGTGGTTGATCACTCTCTTCATGTAAGGCTAGATGCCAAGCTGGTGAAGCAACCCCTCCGCCGCTTCGCCGAAGATAGGAGGAAGGTGATAGCCACCGAGATAGCCAGGCTATTGGCTGCTGGGTTCATAATGGAAGTGCTGCACCCGGATTGGTTGTCAAATCTAGTCTTGGTCGAGAAGAAAAAAGATGACCCGAACGTGGAAGTGGTGTGGCGCATGTGTATTGATTACACGAACCTCGATAAGGAGTGTCCAAAAGATCCATTTCCCCTACCATGGATCAATCAAGTCATAGACTCTACTGCCGGGTGTGAGTTGTTGACATTTGTGGACGCGTATTCTGGTTTCCACCAGATACCACTGAATCCGAATGATCAAATAAAGACAACTTTTATCACCCCGTATGGGGCTTATTGCTATCATACTATGCCGTTTGGATTGAGAATCGCAGGTGCAACATACCAAAGGTGTATGCAAAATGCTTGCAAGATCAATTGGACAAAAATGTTCAAGTATACGTCGATGACGTGGTGATAAAAACCGAGCAAAGTCATACTCTAATTGAGGACTTGCGTCAAACATTCGCAAACTTAAGAAGATTCCGGATGTAACTTAACCCGGAAAAATGCATGTTTGGTGTCTCGGCTGGAAAGTTACTCGGATTCCTTGTATCCAGCCAAGAAATTAAGGCTAACCCGACAAAGATCAGGGCCATCGAAAGAATGGAATTGCCAAAAACCCTCAACAATGTCCAGAAGTTCACAGGATGCCTAGCCTCATTGAGTAGATTTATCAGTCGACTAGGCGAAAAAGCCTTACCACTATATCAACTGATGAAAAAATCAGACAAATTCCCATGGACACATCAAGCTGATAGCGCTTTCCATGAACTCAAAAAGATGTTGGCAACAACACCAATATTAGCATCACCACTATCCAAGGAGCCAATGCTGCTCTATGTCGCCGCAACCAACAGAGTTGTAAGTGCAGTAATAGTGGTAGAACGCGAGGAAGAGGGCAAATTAGTCCAAAGGCCAGTTTACTATTTGAGCGAAGTGCTCTCTATATCAAAGCAAAATTACCCCCATTACCAAAAAATGACGTATGGGGTGTATATGGCAGAAAAGAAGCTAAAGCATTATTTCCAAGAACATCCAATCCGGGTAAGATGTGAGGCACCCATCTCAGATATATTGGGCAGCAAATATGCCAGTGGCCGAGTGGCAAAATGGGCCATAGAGCTGGCACCATATACTCCACGATATGATAGGCGAGATGCCATTAAATCTCAAGCCGTAGCGGATTTCTTCGTGGATTGGATGGAAATGCAGTACGAGCCACCACTGCCAGAACCGAATTACTGGAAGATGCATTTTGACGGATCCAAGTCACAAATGGGTCTGGGTGCCGGGATAGTGCTCACATCACCAAAGAGGGATCAACTCAAATATGTGTTGTAGATCCACTTCGCTGCATCCAATAATGTGGCTGAGTATGAAGCACTTGTCCACGGTATAAAAGTAGCCAAAGAGATTGGCATCAAAAGGATCATGTGTTTTGGTGACTCGGATTTGGTTATCCAACAAGTATCTGGGTATTGGGACACATTGGATGCAAACATGGCACTATATCGTTTTCATGTGCAACAGATTTTGGGATATTTTGACGCGTGTGAATTTCATCACATACCCAGAGCAGAGAATTAGGCAGCGGATGTACTATCCAAGTTAGGCTCATCTCGGCAAGAAATACCACCAGGAGTAGCATTGGAACATCTCACGAAACCATTGATCAAGCCGTCACCAGAATCCGATTCAATTAGGCTCATCCCGGCAAATCAGGAGTCAGACCTGTGCCAATGGATGTTGACTCAGGGCAGGTTCGAATCACTCTGGGACTGTTCCGCTCAGCTCAGGGGTTGCCGAATCACACTCGGTGACTCCTTAGGTTATGTCGGCAGAACATATGTGGGCTGAGCCAATGGAAATTGATGAAGCACCAATTCCGGCACCGCTGATACCAGCGTGGGCGCAACAAATATTCAACTACTTAAAAGATGGAACTCTGCCAAATGATGAGATACTGGCAAGGAAAACAGAAAGAAGGGCAAAAGCATACACAATAATCAAAAAGGAGTTCTATAAAAGAAGTGTGACAAGTGTACTGCAGCGTTGCATAAGTCCAGAGAAAGGTCAAGAGATACTGTTAGCATTGGTAGCCAAGGCATTCCGACATGGATTCTATTGGCCAAGTGCACTGTCAGAGGCACAAGAACTTGTGAGAAAACGCAACGGTTCCCAGCGTTATGCGTCAAAGTCACACTTGCCAGCACCCGAATTGAAAACTATACTGATCACTTGGACATTTGCAGTATGGTGTCTGGATATGGTAGGACCATTCAAACCAGCGAGGGGTGGCATGACCCACATACTGGTAATGGTTGACAAGTTTACCAAATGGATAGAAGTGAATCCCATCAAAAAATTGGATGGAAAAATATCCGTCACATTCCTAAAAGATATAATCTTGAGATACGGTTACCCGCATAGTGTGATCACAGATAATGGCACAAACTTTGCCGAAGGAGCTTTTGCTCGCTTCTGCTGGAAAAACCGAATAAGACTTGACGTAGTGTAAGTCGCTCATCCAGAATCAAATGGACAAGTTCAACGAGCTAACGACTTTGTCCTATCTGGGATAAAATCCTGCCTAATGGAACCACTCTAGAGATCACCTGGTTGTTGGATAGAGGAATTACCCTCAGTGTTGTGGAGTTTAAGGACAACTCCGAATCGATCTATAGGCTATACGCCGTTCTTCCTTGTGTATGGGGAAGAAGCAGTTTTTCCTGACGACATAGAGTATGACTCACCAAGTGTAAGACAATACCTGTAACCGAAGTAAAAGAGGCCCGAGAAGATGTAGTTGACTTACTCAAAGAAGCAAGAGAACTAGCATTGTCCAGATCCGCCATATACCAACAAAGTCTCCGATGCTATCATAGACGGAAAGTTCAACCTCGTGTTTTTCGAGAAGGGGACATGGTGCTCAGACTAGTGCAACGCATAGCTGGAATGCATAAACTATCACCCCCATGGGAAGGACCATTCATTGTAAGCAAAGCATTGCACAATGATTCATATTACCTAATAGATGCTCGCGAAGCACAAAATAACAAGGCGGACAGATCAGGCGATGAAACCAAAAGGCCATGGAATGTGGCACTGCTACGTCCTTTCTACACTTAGGAGAAGCAGTGAATGTATCTCTCAAACTCTCATATGTCGGATTCTTATGCCGGCTATGTGCTGATAATAAAATGGTATGACTCGAAAAACTGACTCAGGGACTGCCCCTTATGTTTATCCTTCGATTATTCTATGTCGGCTGGTGTTGACACTTAAGACTTATCTCGGAACAAGAAATGTTTACTCGAATAGAATCAACTCTTCAACTATGCTGTTGTCCAAAAACACGGCTTCATGGAAAGCAAGAGGAAAAGATCAATGCCGAGTAAACATGAACACTAGATAAGTAAAGGGAAAAACGCGAGTTGACCCTATGTATGTTTTTAACTAACCCACTGCAGGTTATGTTGCTTTGTATGTTGAATGATCCTAGGTCAAGTGATCTAGTTTCATATCCGCTAACTCAATCCTTAGAACTTTGAGACTCTAATGTCAAATGCCAAAAAAGGTAGACAAGAGCCAAATTCAAGGAAAAGGGTATCGGCAAAACGAAACTCGGGGACTTTCCCCTAGATGATTCACATTCAGAGCAGGATAAAAGTTTAAGCCTTATCAAAAGGCACACACCAAAAATAATTGCATTATATATTAGATCTGCACCTGGCATACCGGGGATCTCATGAAATTCAAGTGTTTTTGTAATCAGCCTAAGAAGCAGCTGGGCTCGGAGGCGTGTCCTTGGGGCTGGAGCTAGGAGAATCATCTGGAGCGTCTGCCGAGTCAGGTGCGTCAGCAGCCGAGTCTGTAGGTCCATCTGAATCGGTGGCTTCGCTGTACACACCTTCGTCATCGACAGTCTCGGCAAGAGGCTCGCCAAGGTCGGGGAAGCTGGGCCCATCGCACCAAGCATGCACCAACGCATATTCGACCATGGCATAAGCTCGCTCCTGGCATTTCTTGATAAGCTCAGGATCATGGAGCCACCTGCCTTCAGCCCTCATGCTCTCAAGAGCATAAGGGTTGACGTCCTCGTACCATGAAAGCACAAAGGCAAGAGCCTTGTCCGCTGTAGCTCGGCCGACCGACTCACTCCATTGATCCAACCTGTCTTCAGTCTGAAGTAGCCTGGCAGCCAAAGGCTCGATGAGTGTGGGCACGTCTTCATCCGGCCAGAGCATCCTGAACGCGTTGATCACCGATTTAAGCAAGTCAACACCGCATGATTTGAGGGTTGTTGCGCGTTCTGATAGTGCTTCAAGGTGCGTGTCGATGGTGACCTAGCCATTAGCAGGAGTTCCAGACTCGGCGCGAATCCTCTTCATGGCCCATATTGTGAACATCACGGCCTCGGGGAAATTTTCTGCAAGCATGAAAGAACATTAACAAAACAAAGAAAAAGGAGACAAAGAAATGAGTACAGTGAAAAGGGTAAGAACTCACTACCGAGGAACGAGTTGATGGCACCAATCTTGCTTTGCCAAATTTTATCCTTGGCCTGAAGAGCGTCCAGGTTCTGATGAGCCGACTCAACTGCCGATTCGACATCTTTTTGGAACTGGGAGCATGTTGGCTATTTTTCTTGGCAAGCTCCTCCCGCAGCCCCTTCACCTTCGATTGGTGCTTCTGCTCCATATCCACTATTTGCTTTTTCAGCCGAGTCACCTCGTCTTGCTCCTTTTGGAGCTCGATCCAGTGCTTCTCTGCTTATTCGGAGCATATGACTCGCCAGCAACAACAAAGCGATCTCGGATCCGTCAATACAAAAATGGAAAAGGGATAACCATAAATACATAGCGGAGACAAAATCTCCAAGAGCTTACTTTCAGCGCCGCCGATCTTTAGGTGCAGAGCATCAATGGTGGATTGGGAAGAAGCTGCGGAAGGGCAATGGACAAAATCAGCAAGATGAAGCAAAGAAGTTGTGCCGAATAAAAGCAAGACGAGTCAAAAAAGTACCTTGGCCCATAGCCGCAGCTTGCAGATTTTGCTGAGCGAGCTCCAGCTTGCGATACTCCAAGAGGAGAGGCTGATGCACCTTGGTGCACTCATTATGCGTAAGCTATACAAGAAAGAGATAATCAGCAGATGTGCGATCAAGCTTACAACGGAATAAGAGTTGATTTCTAACTTAGAGCTTACAGCCGAGTAAGTTCCTTACTCGGCTGTAACCTCGGGGACTAGGGATCATGTATAACAAAAAGGTACTCAATACACAAAAGAGTAAGAAGATTACATACCTGTTTCACTTCATCTGATCTTGCCATCAAGGCGATGGCCTGCTGGGTCATATCAGAAATGGCCTTGGGGCCTAGCTTCATCTTTTTGCTAGGACTGGAGCTGACCTCTTGCTTGCCAGCTGTGTTCCAAGCCACAACATAACGCTCTACAGAACCGAGGTCGTTCCCACTAAGCGTCCGAGTGAGGACTTTCCCTTTTTTCAGGGTAGTTCCTACCTTGGCACGGGTAGTAGTGGCACTGGTATGTAAGCCGCCAGCTCTGGAAGCGCTACCCGATCCAGCAGCTGCAGATTCACCCAACTTACCCGCCGGATCGGGTGCCGTTGTTGTTGTTGTGGGCCAAATATGTGGTGCAGTGCCTGGGGCGTGGATCAAGGTCAGTTGCTTGGTTAATGAGGTTTTTCTAGTTGTGTGGCGAGTATGACCTTGGGTAGGAGGCCGGGTCTAATCTTTTGACAGAAGAGGAGAGTGAGTAGGTCTGGGACTGGAAAAGATAGGAGCTGAATGAACAGGCTCAGCAATGTTCTGGGCAGCGACAACAGGGTTTAGTACACTGGGAGCAGGAGAGCTAGTGTCTAGGGTTCTCTCGGCACCGATGTTGCTAGCGCCGGGGTCAGGAATCTGTTCTATAAAAGCAAGAGGGGAGCTGGGCCGAGTCTCCTCCGACGGATGCACCGCCAGGTCGGCCTTACTCTGAGACGCTTGAGTCTCAGTAGTGGGGGAAGTGACCCGGATGGGGCTTGGCACGGCAGTGTCGGCACGAGGAGGAGATACAGGCCTCAAAGGCGAAGAGGCCATGCTAGGGCAGCCTGGATGGCAAGTAGAGGCGCCGCGCTGAAAATAACAAAAATTGCTTATAAGAAAGCAATCACAAAACAGGAAAATAAAAATGGAAATTAACAAGCAACAAAACTTACCTAGATACGGTCGGATCGCGCAGTATGCGACGAGTGACCCGGCGCCCAGCAGCTTTGCGAGTCTCGGTTAGCATGGCAGCAGGATTAACTTTGCGCTTCTTGGTGGGCTGAGTGTTGGAGGAGGCCCTGCGCCGCTTACCCGACTTGGCAGCAGGGATCTTGCCGACTCTGCCCACATCGAGAGGGGTAACATCATGTACCTACTTAGCTGCATAAGTAAATGACGAGCTCACTCGTATAAGTTAGAAAGTTAAGGTTAAAAGACAAGTACCTCCAGAATCTCACAGTCATCATCATCGTCGTCAGACCAATCTCGTAAGGGGTTTCGAGTGTGGGTCTTACCCGGAGTTGAAGTGGCAGCTGCATGCGGGATGGACATGAAGCACTCTAGGTCAAACTTGACTTCGTCAAAGTCGGAGCAATCCTCGTAATAGCCACCAGGAGGGACAACACTGTCATCAACCTGGTGAACGAGATTCTGCGAAAGACAAACAGAATAATAAAAACAAAAAACGAACGGAACAACAAATGAGCATAAGAAAAGCTATGTCGGCTAGAAAGTGACTCGGAAACTTACCCAGGGGACAGGCCTATCCCGGCTAAAAGGGGGGTAGCTCCAGGCCCAGTCCTCCACCAAAGTCAGCTTAAAGATCGAGCTGACTCGGCGGGCCACAAAGTCATGGGTAAGCTCCAACGTGGAGTGCAGAGTAGGGTCCTGCGTGCCGCTCATGAAGCACATCTTGTGGCTCCTGACTTGGATAGGCTGACCCAGCGTCCAATAGAAGGACACATGAGATCCTCCTCAGTTAAGTGGAAGTTCTCATCCAGCGACAGCAGCCTCTCCAGAATCCCATTGGCCTCGTTCACCGCAGCATTCTTGTCGCGCGGGTCAAGCTTCCAGAACTCCTTGCTAGGAACTTTGTCCGAGAAAGGGGGAGCCGAATATAGTCATTGGACCTGCTGTTTTTGACATAGAAGAAACTCCTATGCCATTTATTGCAAGAGTCTAAGAGGGTGACCCAAGGAAAGATGGACTCTTTCCTGGGTGTGATGCTAGAGGCACCGCACCTAGTAGGCCTTTTCTCGGCACGTGGAACGCTGGGATCTGGCACTACTTGGATCCTGAAGCTAAAGTACTTGGCCCAGAGAAGAAGAATGGCCCAAATGCCGAGATATCCCTCGCAGGAGGAAATAAAACAAGACAAGGAGCCAATCGCATTGGCAGGAAGATGGTGAGTTTGAAGATGGAAGGTGGAGAGAAAAGAAACAAAGAAGTTGCTCACTGGCAAGGCAAAACCGCTCTCGAAATGCGAGAGGAAAACTACCCTCTCGTTAGCATAAGGCTTGGGGGAAATCTCACCTGACGGGAGGCGGCAATCAACCTCGAGCGGGATGCGCCTGGTGGAGCGCAGCCACTCAACTTATTCCACGGAAAACCTCTGAGCCCTCCCAGCCGCCGCTCTTGCCGGTGGCGACCTCCTTCTCCTCTGCTCCCTCAGTGGCGTCGCGAGCATCCATGAACTCTCTGGCTTCTGGCTCTTCCACCGCTGGAAGAGGCTTGGAGGAGTGAGGACCCGTAATGGAATAGAAAGGGGAAGAGAGCAATCGTAGGGAAGAAGCTATGGAAAAGAGGAACCGCAAGGGAGAAGTTAGGATTTGGGAGCGCAAGGAGGAAGAAGATGGCAAAGGGAAACTGAACGGGCGAGGGAGGCTAAGTTCCCCTCACCCCTACTTAAGGGGAGTAAAAACCCCAAACGAGGGATCCTCCTGCGCCGTGTGGCCAGCGTGTGGCCATGTATTCGGCCGAGTGATCCAGTCAGCGAACGCCACATGTAGGAGATACATGGAAAATCCACTGCCACGTCACGCTGCGGAGGACACGCGGTGCTGGTCGATGGGACTGCCACAGTGACGAGGAGTTACTATGCCGCCATCATTGTGCGGTCGGGATTTGGGAGCGAATTTGAGGAAAGTCATCATGATTAGAAGCTGTCAGTGACTAAGGAAAGCCAAAATTGACTCAGTAGCGGCCAAAATGACTCGGCACGAGGCAAAGGTGAGCGAAAAAGTCAAAGATGAGTCTCAGAAAGGGAAAAACAGACTCAACAAAGAACGAGATCACGCCAAACAGTGCGCCCTAAGCAGTAAATGCTGACAGAAAGATTAGTTCCAAGGACATTAAAGGAACCCGGAGACGCCAAACATCAAGAACCGCTAGGCCTCACCAGCTTCAGGGACTAATGTCGGGGGAATAACCCCCGGTAGGGTCATAAGGGGTAAAACATTACCCATCTTGGCTTATGCCGAGTAAATAATAAACCAGGTCGAGAACCAATGGTCAGGTAAGAAGATCAGGTACGGCCGACATAGAATTATGTCGGCCCGTATAAGACAAGTTTGTTTGCCTTGCAGGAAGCAATGAGCCGAGTCTCACGAGGAAAGGCCAAGTCAGAAAGGACGTGTGGAATCTTTCCGAGTGAGGATCAGGAGGGACCATGGTAAAGCACGGTCAAAAGAGAAGGGCGACGCCGGGTGACAAAAAAGGAGTCGGGTGACGCCTATAGAAAGGGCTGACGTACAAAGTTACTACGTGATGCCAAAAGAACTGGAGGCTACGTACGAGAAGACCGTTAGCTGTCTAGCTTTGTGGACTAGGCCAAGGGTCTTAGGGCTAGCCCATGACCCGGCCCATTATAGTAAGGACCAAGATCCAAACAGTAACCCTAGGACCAAAAGGGGTGTAACCGAGCTGGCCTTCGCCTATATAAGGAGGGGGATAGCTAGGGTTTGAGGATTTTGGACCAAGTAGGCTTAGTTCATACAGCTCAAGGAGCACTTCTAAACTTCTAGGATCAATAAAATTCCTAAGCATGGAGAGTTCATCTTATTCTTCGTGCGCGGCTAGAACGTGCACTCCCTCCCCGGCTACCACAAGCATCCATTCGGCCCCCAACTTAACCCTACCTATGGCATCTGCCGTGACACCACCACGACATTAACCGACGCGATCGACTAAGAGTTAGTCGGATGAATCACTTATCTCGGACCGAGAAGAGAGTCGGACTATTTAAGGGATGACAATTATTCGCCTATAGTCTGACAAGGTATATCGTGAGGGAAAAGGGACTCAGACGCAAGTCGCATTGGAAAGGCAAGTCGTCATGACGCTTTGGTACTTGGGAGTCGTCATGTTCTGCTAGGAGCCGCTACCGACTAATCGATTGAGAGTCGGACTCCAATCATGTACAAGTAGCCATGAGCCTCGGGGTCACACACTTAAGAGCAGGAGAAAATTCGGATTGGATCTGAACCGGAAATCTAGTTGGGTTGGACCTGAGCCGGATTTCGAATGAGTCAGTGAGTCGGACTCACGGTGACTAATATTATATGGGCTTTAGTGAATGGGCCACGAGTGAGTGGAGCCCACGTTCACTCCCTATATATAGTGGGGCAGAAACCCAGGAGGGTTGATTGATTAGGTCATTCCATGAGTTGGAAACCCTAGCTCCACAGCAGTCCAGCCGTCGTATCAAACCTAGCAGTTCGCCGCTGGTGCTCCTGCTTGTACGTGTGGATACCAGCAGAGGTGTTGTATGATCATACTAGGACGATCATGATCGGATTGGATCTCGAGGACTGCACTGCATCAACAGACGGGCTTCATCAGTAATCCGCAACTGCGCATCTAGTGGTAATCCTTGTGGCCTTCTACCTCAGCTAGATCTTGGTATCACCATGTTATAGGAAAAGGTTTTGTTTTATCTCTATGTGGCCCAATAGAGATTACTATGTCAGATTGATTATTGATTCTACCATGTCTGTGTTGTTTGAGATATTGCATGCTCTCCGTTTCTAGTAGCTATCTTGGCTAAGTGATGCTAGTGATTCCAAGAGGGAGTAGTTATGCTCGATAGTGGGTTCATGCCTCTATTGAATCTGGGGAAGTGACAGATGTTCTCCTGATAGGGGTATCCCGGTGTATCCCTCTCTTGTTTTGTGTTTCTTTAGGTCATAGTATGATGTAAAACCATGTTGGGTCACAAGGTGCGGTAGTATCCTACCCGGTTTCACTGAAACAGGGAGTTTCCCCCTTATTCAAGTATAGAACCTTCGCTTTTAGCTTATAGTGCATGCCTACGAAGGGGGACACATGCACCCGTGCACTAGGTTTTGTATGTTTCAATATAAAACCACACTTTCATGCATGTTCTAGGGCCACGTGCAAGTTATTGAGGTATTCTGATGCCCCAGAGCGCGGTTTGCTGCAGAACCCTGATCTGTGGGCCTCAGATCGTCTACCCCCCTAGAAGTTCTTCTAATAGTGGTAGCCTAGTGTAGCCCTATCTTGTTTTGTATTTTCTTAGGTCATAGGATGAGGTAAAACCATTTTGGCTCATAAGGTGTGGCAGTATCCTACCCGGTTTCACCGGAAAGGGTAGTTCCCCCTTATACAAGTCCATAACCATCGCTTTTAGGTTATAGCGCATGCCTTCGAAGGGGGACATATGCAACCGAGCACTATGTTTTGTATGTTTCAACATACTATCACACTTTCATGCATCTGCTAGAGCCACATGCAAGTTCTTGAGGTATTCCGATGCACCGAAGTGCGGTTTGCTGTGGAACCCTGATCTATGGGCCACTGATCGTCTACACCTAGATGTTCTTTTGATAGAGGTATCCCGGTGTATCCTTCTCTTGTTTTGTATTTTTTTAGGTCATAGGATGATGTAGAACCATGTCGGGTCACAAGGTGCGGAAGTATCCTACCTGGGTTCACCGGAACAGGGAGTTTATCCCATATACAAGTCTAGAACCTTCGCTTTTAGGTTACAACACATGCCTGCAAAGGGAGTAGTATGCACCCGGGGACTAGGTTTTGTATTTTTCAACATGAAACCGCACTTTCATGCATGTTCTAGCGCCACATGAAATTTCTTGAGGTATTCCGATGCCCCGGAGTGCGGTTTGCTGCAGAATCCTCATCTGTGGGCCTCAGATCGTCTACCCTCTAGATGTTATTCTGATAGGGGTATCCCGGTGTAGCCCTCTCTTGTTTTGTGTTTGTTTAGATCATAGGATGATGTAATACCATGTTGGGTCACAAGGTGCGGCAGTATCCTACTTGGGTTCACCGGAATATTGAGTTTCCCCCTTATACAAGTCCAGAACCTTTGCTTTTAGGTTACAACGCATGCGTGCGAAGGGGGACACCACCCTTTCATGCATGTTCTAGAGCCACATGCAAGTCCTTGAGGTATTCCGATGCCCCGGAGGGCGGTTTGTTGCGGAACCATCATCTGTGGGCCTCGGATCGTCTACCCCCTAGACGTTCTTCTGATAGGGGTATCCCGGTGTATCCCTCTCTTGTTTTGTGTTTTTTTATGTCATGGGATGATGTAATACCATTTTGGGTCACAAGGTGCACCAGTATCCAACCCGGGTTCAACGGAATATTGAGTTTCCCCTTATACAAGTCCAGAACCTTCGCCTTTAGGTTACAACGCATGTGTGCAAAGGGGGCCACATACACCCGGTGACTCAGTTTTGTATGTATCAACATAACACCATACTTTCATGCATGCACTAGGGCGACATGCAAGTTCTTGAGGTATTTCGATGCCCCGGAGCGCGGTTTCCTGCGGAACCCTGATCTGTGTGGCTCAGATCGTCTACCACCCTAGACGTTCTTCTGATAGGGGTAGCCTGGTGTAGCTTTATCTTGTTTAGTATTTTCTTAGGTCACATAATGATGTAAAACCATTTTGGGTCACAAGGTGTGGCAGTATCCTACCCGGTTTCACCGGAAAGGGTAGTTCCTCCTTATACAAGTCCATAACCTTTGCTTTTAGGTTATAGCGCATGCCTTCGAAGGGGGACATATGCAACCGGGTACTAGATTTTGTATGTTTCAACCTAGTATCACACTTTCATGCATGTTCTAGAGCCACACTTTCATGCACCCGGGGACTAGGTTTTTTATTTTTGAACATGACACCACACTTTCATGCATGTTATAGCGCCACATGAAAGTTCTTGAGGTATTCCGATGCCCCGGAGTGCGGTTTGTTGCGAAACCCTCATCTGTGGGCCTCAGATCGTCTAACCCCTAGATGTTCTTCTGATAGGGGTATCCCGGTGTAGCCCTCTCTTGTTTTTTGTTTGTTTAGGTCATAGGATGATGTAATACCATGTTGGGTCACAAGGTGCGGCAGTAT
Organism: Avena sativa; assembly: GCA_916181665.1. Lineage (NCBI taxonomy): Eukaryota > Viridiplantae > Streptophyta > Magnoliopsida > Poales > Poaceae > Avena > Avena sativa. The sequence continues at coordinate 99,944,816 of OV702280.1, forward strand.
CCCACTCGGGTTCACCGGAATATTGAGTTACCCCCTTATACAAGTCTAGAACCTTCGCTTTTAGATTACAACGCATGCGTGCAAAGGAGGCCACATGCACCCGGGGACTCAGTTTTGTATTTATCAACATAAAACCACACTTTAATGCATGCACTAGGGATACATCCAAGTTCCTGAGGTATTCCGATGCCCCGGAGCGCGGTTTGCTGCGGAACCCTCATCTGTGTGCCTCAGATCGTCTACCCCCTAGAAGTTATTCTGATAGGGGTACCCAGGTGTATCCCTATCTTGTTTTGTGTTTTTTAGGTCATAGTATGATGTAAAACCACTTTGGGTCAGAAGGTGCGGTAGTGTCCTACCCGGTTTCACCGAAACAAGGAGTTTCCCCCTTATACAAGTATAGAACCTACGCTATTAGTTTATAGCGCATGCCTGCGGAGGGGGACACATGAACCCGTGGACTAGGTTTTGTATGTTTCAATATAAAACCACACTTTCATGCATGTTCTAGGGCCACAAGCAAGTTATTGAGGTATTCCGATGCCCTAGAGCGCGGTTTGCTGCAAAACCCTGATCTATGGGCCTCAGATCGTCTACCCCCTTGAAGTTCTTATGATAGGGGTATCCTAGTGTAGCCCTATATTGTTTAGTATTTTCTTAGGTCACAGGATGAGGTAAAATCATTTTGGGTCACAAGGTGTGGCAGCATCCTACCCGGTTTCACCGGAAAGGGTAGTTCCCCCTTATACAAGTCCATAACCTTCACTTTTAGGTTCTAGCGCATGCCTTCGAAGGGGGACATATGCAACCGAGCACTAGGTTTTGTATGTTTAAAAATAATATCACACTTTCATGCATGTGCTAGAGCCACATGCAAGTTCTTGAGGTATTCCAATGCCTCGGAGTGCAGTTTACTGCGGAACCCTGATTTGTGGGCCACAGATCGTCTACCCCTAGATGTTCTTTTGATAGAGGTATCTCAGTGTATCCCTCTCTTGTTTTGTGTTTGTTTAGGTCATATGATGGTGTAGAACCATGTTGGGTCACAAGGTGCGGCAGTATCCTACCTGAGTTCACCGGAACAGGGAGTTTCTCCCTTATACAAGTGTAGAACCTTCGCTTTTAGGTTACAACGCATGCCTGCGAAGGGGGACACATGCTCTCGGGGACTAGGTTTTGTATTTTTCAACATAACACCTCAATTTCATCCATGTGCTAGAGCTACATGCAAGTCCTTGAGGTATTCTGATGCCCCGGAGTGCGGTTTGTTGCGGAACCATCATCTGTGGGCCTCGGATCGTCTACCCCCAAGACGTTCTTCTGATAGGGGTTATCCCGGTGTATCCCTCTTTTGTTTTGTGTTTTTTTAGGTCATAGGATGATGTAATACCATTTTGGGTCACAAGGTGCGGCAGTATCCAACCCGGGTTCACCGGAATATTGAGTTTCCCGCTGATACATGTCCAGAATCTTTGCTTGTTACAGCGCATGCGTGCAAAGGGGGCCACATTCATCCGTGGAATAGGTTTTGTATGTTTCAATATAACACCACAATTTCATGCATGTGCTAGGGCCACATGCAATTTATTGAGTTATTCCAATGCCCAGAGCGCGGTTTGCTGCAGAACCCTAATCTATGGGCCTCAAATCGTCTACCCCCTAGAAGTTCTTCAGAAAGGTGTAGCCTGGTGTAGTCGTATCTTTGTTTGTGTTTTTCTAGGTCGTAGGATGAGGTAAAACCATTTTGGGTCACTAGGTGTGGCAGTATCCGACCAGGTTTCACCGGAAAGGGGAGTTCCCCCTTATACAAGTCTAGAACCTTCGCTTTTGGGTTATAGCGCATGCCTGCGAAGGGGGACACATGCACATATGGACTACGTTTTTTATGTTTCAATATAACACCACACTTTCATGCATGTGCTAGGGCCACATGCAAGTTATTGAGTAATTCCGATGCCCCAGAGCACGGTTTGCTCCAAAACCCTGATCTATGGGCCTCAGATCGTCTACCCCCCTAGAAGTTCTTCTAAGAGGGGTATCCTGGTGTAGCCATATCTTTTTTGTGTTTGTCTAGGTCATAGGATGAGGTTTAAACCCTTTTGGGTCACAAGGTGTGGCAGTATCCTACCCGGTTTCACCGGAAAGGGGAGTTCCCCCTTATCCAAGTCCATAACCTTCGCTTTTAGGTTATAGCACATGCCTTCAAAGGTGGGCATATTTAACCGGGGACTAGGTTTTGTTTGTTTCAACATAATACCACACTTTCATGCATGTGCTAGAGCCACATGCAAGTTCTTGAGGTATTATGATGCCCCGGAGTGCGGTTTGTTGCGAAACCCTGATCTATGGGCCACGAATCGTCTACCCCTAGACGTTGTTTCGATAGGGGTATCCCGGTGTAGACCTCTCTTGTTTTGTGTTTTTTAGGTCATAGGATGATGTAAAACCATTTTGGGTCACAAGGTGCGGCAGTATCCTACCCGGTTTCACCGGAAAGGGGAGTTCGCCCCTTATACAAGTCCCTAATCTTCGCTTTTAGGTTATAGCACATTCCTTCAAAGGTGGGCATATTTAACCGGGGACTAGGTTTTGTTTGTTTCAACATAATACCACACTTTCATGCATGTGCTAGAGCCAGATGCAAGTTCTTGAGGTATTATGATGCCCCGGAGTGCGGTTTGTTGCGAAACCCTGATCTATGGGCCACGAATCGTCTACCCCTAGACGTTGTTTCGATAGGGGTATCCCGGTGTAGACCTCTCTTGTTTTGTGTTTTTTAGGTCATAGGATGATGTAAAACCATTTTAGGTCACAAGGTGCGGCAGTATCCTACCCGGTTTCACCGGAAAGGGGAGTTCGCCCCTTATACAAGTCCCTAATCTTCGCTTTTAGGTTATAGCACATGCATGCGAAGGTGGACACATGCACCCACAGACTAGGTTTTGTATGTTTCAACATAACACCACACATTCATGCATGTTCTATGTGGCGCCCCGCAAAAACCACTACTAGAAAATCACGTTGTTTTTGTGCATTGCATCATCATGACCGCATGCTCATGTCATCATGCCACCTTGCATTTGAGCATCGTCATCATCATGCATTTGTTTGTCTGAAACTATTTCCGAAAAACATATTTGGTTTTCTAAATACCCCGCCTTTATTTCAAATCCAAAACCCGGGTCTCCGGATTATTTTGTTTCGTCTATCAACAGATTTCAAATGCCCCGTTTTAAATAATAAAACTTTTATTTTATTTTTAGGAGGCAGCCTGCCAGGCCCGAAAGCCCGGCCAGCCACCTCCAAGCCCTAAACTAAAACCTAGTCTAATCCCTAACCTACCCCACCCTAGCCTACCCAGCCCCTTCCACATCACCCCGACCAACCACAGCTTGCCACCTCACCGTTTCCTCCACCTCATCACTCGACATAGCCACCCTCACCACTCCCTCTCCCCATCCCAGCCGCCACCTCATCCCACCTGCACGCCTCCCACCAAACACACATGATCCACCCACCGCCGCCCTCTCACACACGCGCGCGCCCAGCCTGGCCACCAACCCCCTCTCTCTCTCCCCCGTCTGGCCCCACCCCGCTCCTCAGGCCGCCCGCGACCCCTACTCTCGCTACCACCTCAATCCCCAGCGCCGCCGCCGCCCGTAGATCCCCGTCCGCCCCTCCTCCTCGAGCGGAGCCCATGCAGGGCGCCTCCCCTGCTCACCTCCTTCCCACCAGCATCGGCCGGCCACGCCCTCCTCGACCCCACCATCCCGCGACCTCGCCGCCATCTTCATCTTCTCTTGCAGAGCTTCCGCCGCCGGCCCCTTCCCGTGCGTGCGCCGCTCGTCTCCGCACCCTCCTCGCAGCACCTCGCCGTGGCCCTGCCCTCTCCTCCCGCCAGCTCTCCATCATCTCCTCCTGCGAGCTCCGTCACCACCATCCGACCCCGGCGCCTCCTGGAGCCGCCTCTTCGCCCTCGCCGTCCGCCGCTGTCCCCGAGCAGAGCCTGGTCGTCGCCCCTCCGCTCCAGCTCTCCCGGCCGGCCTTCCTCTGCTCATCCCGTCCGACAGGCCGACGACCGCCTCGCCGGCCACCTCTGCAAGCGCCTCACCCCTCTGCTTGCCGTCGCCCTGGTGCTGGTCCCGGCCTCGGCCCGGTTCATCTCTACCATCGCCGGTCGCGGCCCTCCTGCTCGGCCTTCCCTTTGGTTCCCCGTCGCCGGCGCCCTGTCTCTGCCGCCATCTACAGCACCACCGGCTGTCGACGTCCGCCTCGAGCGCCTCCCTCTCCATTCGCGAGCCGCCGCCAGGATGCGACCCCCGCATCGCCTCCCTGGTCGCTTCTCCTCCTCCCCTGAGAAGAGCCACCTGCCCCCGTGGCCTCGCCTTTTCCCGGCTTCCTCCAGTGCACGTTGGTGTCTTCCAGTTCAAGCGCCTGGTCGTGTCGAGGCCTGTTTGTCCTAGGGCCCAAGGACATGTGGTTGTTTTCCTGTAGGTGCTAGTAGCAGCATTCGAGCTCGTTTCCATCAGGAACACATCTATCGATGCCATGTAGGAGCCTTCTACTAGGTCATGCTTTGATCTGTGAAGCCACGCGAAGGCCACACCGACGCAAGCTCACCGTGTAAACCAGATCCGACGACCGAGATCCCTTCCACGGAACCCGAAGACGCCAAGTTCTCCTTCATGGATCTGAATCCGATCCTGGTCCCGAAGACCGATCCCCGAACCCTCGGAGCCACCAAGATCGTCGAGCCCCCCCTAATGTGTGACCCCTTTCTCGAGCCCTATTTTATAAATGTAATATCAAATTGTTGCATATTAAATTGTTCATCTCGCATGCATATCATGTGGGTTGGGGAATTATGCCCATTCACCTTATAATTAAATGTGGGATCCATATGGGGGCAAATCTAGTCTTATATTGGTCCCATATAAATTTGTGTAGCGAACCGGTGATATATTTTGCCATGTTAAGACAACATTTAAATTGCAGGGTATCTAAATAACTTGAACTGTTTAATTAAATGTCGGGACCCCGGTTCCGCTTAATATGATCTAATTGCATTGCACCTTTGCCATGTCATACATCATACATGCATCATGCCCGATCTTCTGTCATAGTATTAAATAGTGCATCCGGTGTTTGTGCTAGTGTTTTGCTTCTTCACGGACTAGGCCGATGAGTTGATGCGAGTGTCGACCCGACCTTCGGAAGAACCTTCGACAATGTTTTCAGGCGAGCACCTCCCCCTTTCTACCTATCTTACTTTTATAGTATTTATTCCCCCCTGTTGATCTATTGCTATCTGTGTTGCGATGCTCTAGTTTTCGTACCCGTGATATCCCTTGCAGCCTTATATTGCCTTGGACACATCCTATTACCTGTTGTTTGGTAGATAGTTGGACTTGCGCGTCGTAGTCGCTTGCTCAAGTGCTGATGCGTGTCGTCAAGTACCACAGTTGTTGGAGTGTTGTCGCATGTTTAATGTTGGAGATGATCATGGCTTTAATTATCGTTTAATAACTAAAATTGAAGTAGGTAAATGCAGAGGCACCGGTGGGTAATAGAAAATATTTGGATTTTAACCGCTCACTGGTGTCCCGTAGGACCCCGAGTTATTGACACCTGTTCCGAGATCGAGCGCGCTAACCACAGGTGGGGTGTATGGGCACCCCCATCGATTAGTACCTGATTTCAAAGTATTGTACCGGGGGCCACAAGTAGTTTGGGGCTTTATTACTATCCTATACTTATGCCATGCTTTACTGCTTTATTTACGATTGTGCGAGGAGCACCTGTACTATTTAGGACCGTGACACGTTTTCGCTGTATCGACAAGCCCAGTCACACTTTCGGGTTCCCAGTCGTTTAGAGCCATCTACACAAACCCTGAGTCCGTCTCGGAGACCGGCCGACTTCGTTGCGGGTAGCTTAGTGGGGTGGCCCCCATGTACTTGCTTTGGGTCTGGGAAACGTCATGACTTAGGCCCCGCCGACATACCGATGGGTGTATGTTAACTGATCTGGCAAAAAGGGTCGAAGTGCGTGTGGATACTTTGGTGCACCCCTGCAGGGTTAAATCTTTTCGAAAAGCCGTGTCCGCAGTTATGGACGACTTGGAGCACAGGTCTCGATCATAGACAACTATAACTAAAGTTTACTGTTATAATTTGACTTGTATCCGATATGACTAGTAATCAGCTCCACTACCACGGAATGGCTAAATAAAAGTACCAACAACTGCTGGGTTTGGGATATCTCATGCTTATTGTATCTGACTAGTAAGTGTTGCAACTACAACTGAATGGTTAACTAAAACTGCCCACTGCTTATTATATTAGGATGACTATCTATCCCTGACTAGTAATTGCTGCAACGATAACCGAATAATTAAAACTGCCAACTGTGTGAGTTCCTCGGTTGACTTCCTCGTTTGGTCTCGAGGGGGTTATACCAGGATGGGTATGTTTGGTGGTAGTATCAGGTTGGTTTCGGATAGGTCTTTCTTATTTCACTCTGATAGCCGACAGTTATCGAGTCTCTATAGGTTGTTTAGTGCATGCTGCCGCTGCCGCTTCAGTCCACCATACCTATGTAGGCGAGGACCGCCGAATTCTAGTCTCGCCGTGTACTGGTCTCAGTACTGACCGCTCTCTTTTTCCTTTGCCCTTTGTCGGCACCCCTTTTTGTTTAAGCAGGTTTTGAGATCGACGTCGTTAGCAGGGTTACCCTTCTGGCTTGGCCTGGGCAGGGTTATGGACGCCATTGGTTATTCTTCAGGGCTCTTAGCTCAATTTGCATCTTGTTCGTACTCGGACGCTATATCGTTATAAAGGTGATTTGGATCTTTGTATTGTATATCTGTATTCTTGACTCTTTGAGTCGCTGTTGTATATATATGTTTTGTGGGTTCCATCGAGGACTATTGTGTAATGATATTACTTCGTTTTCCACCCGCACGCAAGTGCCTGGTGGGCACCTTTGAATCGTTTCTATGCGGGTTTGGCGGGAAGCGCTGAAACTTGCATAGGGCCGATTCTGAGGGTGTTACAGAGTGGTATCAGAGCTCAGCAGTTGCGATACCCCACAAGTCCAGCCTGTAGGATAACCTAGATAACAGCCGAAGTAGAGTGTCAAAACTATTTTTGCAAAATCGGTTGGATAGTTCTGATTAGGTCTGATTTTACTCCTTACCCCTCTGCTGCTCTCCTCTCACCCCTGCGTGTTTTGAATCCGCTCTCTTCTCTCTCTTCGAATCCAGGATTTCTCGTGGTTGGGTTCCATCGTACCTTCACGGTTTCGCTTCCTCCTTTGGTAACGGTGTTGCTACATCTGGTCTTCATGCTATCCGAGGAATCCTTCGTCTGGTGGACTTATCTATGTTCCTTCTCGTTCCTTCCGGTGTTTTCCGACGCGACGACATCATCTACGCCAGATCCGATGCAGAGTCTGCATCACTCCTTTGTTCATGAACCTCGATTGTCGAGATCTTCAGTCTGATTCCGAGAATGGTTGCACACTTTTCTACTGATTGTGCAGACTAATAGTTTGGGTGCGTGATGGATTGGCCCCCATGCCGACTACTCACTCTATTCACTTGTGTACATTGAAGTGGATGAGAATGCATCGATTCTCTCTTTCTATCGAAGTTAGAGGTGGATTGATTGGTTGATACCTCTACCTTCGCCTTTGTTTCCCGGAGTGTTCTCTCGACGATCACGGACAACGACCTCTTGTTAGTGGTGTCGCGAAGATCTACACGAAGCGAGAAGATGCAGATCACCGACCTTCTTTCCGGTACCATGAGGCGGATCTCGAGGGCGAGATCCATTGTTAGTGGTGTCGAATTGTGGCGCCCCGCAAAAACCACTACTAGAAAATCGCGTTGTTTTTGTGCATTGCATCATCATGACCGCATGCTCATGTCATCATGCCACCTTGCATTTGAGCATCGTCATCATCATGCATTTGTTTGTCTGAAACTATTTCCGAAAAACATATTTGGTTTTCTAAATACCCCGCCTTTATTTCAAATCCAAAACCCGGGTCTCCGGATTATTTTGTTTCGTCTATCAACGGATTTCAAATGCCCCGTTTTAAATAATAAAACTTTTATTTTATTTTTAGGAGGCAGCCTGCCAGGCCCGAAAGCCCGGCCGTCCACCTCCAAGCCCTAAACTAAAACCTAGTCTAATCCCTAACCTACCCCACCCTAGCCTACCCAGCCCCTTCCACATCACCCCGACCAACCACATCTTGCCACCTCACCGTTTCCTCCACCTCATCACTCGACATAGCCACCCTCACCACTCCCTCTCCCCATCCCAGCCGCCACCTCATCCCACCTGCACGCCTCCCACCAAACACACCTGATCCACCCACCGCCGCCCTCTCACACACGCGCGCGCCTAGCCTGGCCACCAACCCCCTCTCTCTCTCCCCCGTCTGGCCCCACCCCGCTCCCCAGGCCGCCCGCGACCCCTACTCTCGCTACCACCTCAATCCCCAGCGCCGCCGCCGCCCGTAGATCCCCGTCCGCCCCTCCTCCTCGAGCGGAGCCCATGTAGGGCGCCTCCCCTGCTCACCTACTTCCCACCAGCATCGGCCGGCCACGCCCTCCTCGACCCCACCATCCCGCGACCTCGCCGCCATCTTCATCTTCTCTTGCAGAGCTTCCGCCGCCGGCCCCTTCCCGTGCGTGCGCCGCTCGTCTCCGCGCCCTCCTCGCAGCACCTCGCCGTGGCCCTGCCCTCTCCTCCCGCCAGCTCTCCATCATCTCCTCCTGCGAGCTCCGTCACCACCATTCGACCCCGGCGCCTCCTGGAGCCGCCTCTTCGCCCTCGCCGTCCGCCGCTGTCCCCGAGCAGAGCCTGGTCGTCGCCCCTCCGCTCCAGCTCTCCCGGCCGGCCTTCCTCTGCTCATCCCGTCCGACAGGCCGACGACCGCCTCGCCGGCCACCTCTGCAAGCGCCTCACCCCTCTGCTTGCCGTCGCCCTGGTGCTGGTCCCGGCCTCGGCCCGGTTCATCTCTACCATCGCCGGTCGCGGCCCTCCTGCTCGGCCTTCCCTTTGGTTCCCCGTCGCCGGCGTCCTGTCTCTGCCGCCATCTACAGCACCACCGGCTGTCGACGTCCGCCTCGAGCGCCTCCCTCTCCCTTCGCGAGCCGCCGCCAGGATGCGACCCCCGCATCGCCTCCCTGGTCGCTTCTCCTCCTCCCCTGAGAAGAGCCACCTGCCCCCGTGGCCTCGCCTTTTCCCGGCTTCCTCCAGTGCACGTTGGTGTCTTCCAGTTCAAGCGCCTGGTCGTGTCGAGGCCTGTTTGTCCTAGGGCCCAAGGACATGTGGTTGTTTTCCTGTAGGTGCTAGTAGCAGCATTCGAGCTCGTTTCCATCAGGAACACATCTATCGATGCCATGTAGGAGCCTTCTACTAGGTCATGCTTTGATCTGTGAAGCCACGCGAAGGCCACACCGACGCAAGCTCACCGTGTAAACCAGATCCGACGACCGAGATCCCTTCCACGGAACCCGAAGACGCCAAGTTCTCCTTCATGGATCTGAATCCGATCCTGGTCCCGAAGACCGATCCCCGAACCCTCGGAGCCACCAAGATCGTCGAGCCCCCCCTAATGTGTGACCCCTTTCTCGAGCCCTATTTTATAAATGTAATATCAAATTGTTGCATATTAAATTGTTCATGTCGCATGCATATCATGTGGGTTGGGGAATTATGCCCATTCACCTTATAATTAAATGTGGGATCCATATGCGGGCAAATCTAGTCTTATATTGGTCCCATATAAATTTGTGTAGCGAACCGGTGATATATTTTGCCATGTTAAGACAACATTTAAATTGCAGGGTATCTAAATAACTTGAACCGTTTAATTAAATGTCGGGACCCCGGTTCCGCTTAATATGATCTAATTGCATTGCACCTTTGCCATGTCATACATCATACATGCATCATGCCCGATCTTCTGTCATAGTATTAAATAGTGCATCCGGTGTTTGTGCTAGTGTTTTGCTTCTTCATGGACTAGGCCGATGAGTTGATGCGAGTGTCGACCCGACCTTCGGATGAACCTTCGGCAATGTTTTCAGGCGAGCACCTCCCCCTTTCTACCTATCTTACTTTTATAGTATTTATTCCCCCCTGTTGATCTATTGCTATCTGTGTTGCTATGCTCTAGTTTTCGTACCCGTGATATCCCTTGCAGCCTTATATTGGCTTGGACACATCCTATTACCTGTTGTTTGGTAGATAGTTGGACTTGCGCGTCGTAGTCGCTTGCTCAAGTGCTGTTGCGTGTCGTCAAGTACCACAGTTGTTGGAGTGTTGTCGCATGTTTAATGTTGGAGATGATTATGGCTTTAATTATCGTTTAATAACTAAAATTGAAGTAGGTAAATGCAGAGGCACCGGTGGGTAATAGACAATATTTGGATTTTAACCGCTCACTGGTGTCCCGTAGGACCCCGAGTTCTTGACACCTGTTCCGAGATCGAGCGCGCTAACCACAGGTGGGGTGTATGGGCACCCCCATCGATTAGTACCTGATTTCAAAGTATTGTACCGGGGGCCACAAGTAGTTTGGGGCTTTATTACTATCCTGTACTTATGCCATGCTTTACTGCTTTATTTACGATTGTGCGAGGAGCACCTGTACTGTTTAGGACCATGACACGTTTTCGCTGTATCGACAAGCCCAGTCACACTTTCGGGTTCCTAGTCGTTTACAGCCGTCTACACAAACCCTGAGTCCGTCTCGGAGACCGGCCGACTTTGTTGCGGGTAGCTTAGTGGGGTGGCCCCCATGTACTTGCTTTGGGTCTGGGAAACGTCATGACTTAGGCCCCGCCGACATACCGATGGGTGTATGTTAACTGATCTGGCAAAAAGGGTCGGAGTGCGTGTGGATACTTTGGTGCACCCCTGCAGGGTTAAATCTTTTCGAAAAGCCGTGTCCGCGGTTATGGACGACTTGGAGCACAGGTCTCGATCATAGACAACTATAAATAAAGTTTTACTGTTATAATTTGACTTGTATCCGATATGACTAGTAATCAGCTCCACTACCACGGAATGGCTAAATAAAAGTACCAACAACTGCTGGGTTTGGGATATCTCATGCTTATTGTATCTGACTAGTAAGTGTTGCAACTACAACTGAATGGTTAACTAAAACTGCCCACTGCTTATTATATCAGGATGACTACCTATCCCTGACTAGTAATTGCTGCAACGATAACCGAATAAGTAAAACTGCCAACTGTGTGAGTTCCTCGGTTGACTTCCTTGTTTGGTCTCGAGGGGGTTATACCAGGATGGGTATGTTTGGTGGTAGTATCAGGTTGGTTTCGGATAGGTCTTTCTTATTTCTCTCTGATAGCCGACAGTTGTATCGAGTCTCTATAGGTTGTTTAGTGCATGCTGCCGCTGCCGCTTCAGTCCACCATACCTATGTAGGCGAGGACCGCCGAATTCTAGTCTCGCCGTGTACTGGCCTCAGTACTGACCGCTGTCTTTTTCCTTTGCCCTTTGTCGGCACCCCTTTTTGTTTAAGCAGGTTTTGAGATCGACGTCGTTAGCAGGGTTACCCTTCCGGCTTGGCCTGGGCAGGGTTATGGACGCCATTGGTTATTCTTCAGGGCTCTTAGCTCAATTTGCATCTTGTCCGTACTCGGACGCTATATCGTTATAAAGGTGATTTGGATCTTTGTATTGTATATCTGTATTCTTGACTCTTTGAGTCGCTATTGTATATATATGTTTTGTGGGTTCCATCGAGGACTAGTGTGTAATGATATTACTTCGTTTTCCACCCACACGCAAGTGCCTGGTGGGAACCTTTGAATCGTTTCTATGCGGGTTTGGCGGGAAGCGCTGAAACTTGCATAGGGCCGATTCTGAGGGTGTTACATTCTAGGGACACATGAAAGTTCTTGAGGTATTCTGATGCCCCAGTATTCTGATGCCCCAGAGCGCGGTTTGCTGCTGAACCCTAATCTATGGGCCTCAGATCATTTACCCCAAGACGTTCTTCTGATAGGGGTAGCCGGGTGTATCCCTTTCTTGTTTTGTGTTTGTTTAGGTCATAGGATGATGTCAAACCATGTTGGATCACAAGGTGCGGCAGTATCCTACCCGGTTTCAATGGAAAAGGGAGTTTCCCCCTTATACAAGTCTAGAACCTTCGCTTTTAGGTTACAATGCGTGCCCACAAAGGGGGACACATGCACCTGGGGACTAGAACTTTGTCCCAGATTGGCGCATGTAGCCATATGCACCACAGAATCCTTTTTTTCTGAATTTCGAAATATTTCGAATCTGGTACAAATACAGGTATATTACAAGAAATACACAAAATTTGACAGCAATACACAGAAAAGCTACACACAGCAGTACAAATGTTCCAGTTCACATATAATACATCAACAAGCACAAATGTTAACAAGTGTTCATAAATCACATATTAGAACCGAATATGTGTACAAGTACATTTCACAAGTGTTCATCTCACTCACATATCTTACAACCGTGTGATGTTGTCACCTCCTATACTACCTTAGGACAAAATGTAGTACACCGTAACCGCGATGCCGGTGAGGAGGAGCGAAACCAAGATCTTCGTCCGGTTCATCTACCATACTTGTCTCCTCCACTTGGCCACCACCTCCTATCTAGTCGTGTATCCCTTGTAGCTATTGCCGCTGAACTTATCGACTTGTTGGTGGCAGTCCACCCACTCCTCGTAGACACCTGGAACCCGACCCTTGTACACAACGTACGTCGACATCTCTATTGACGAGGCATATTAGTACATCATGCAAATATATATATGTTGACAAATATTAGAGCAAGGCATTCATAAACTTAAAATAATGCATCGATGACAATGAAATAAACACGACACATGTCCGACACAATAACAACGACGGTTTCATGCTAGGCAAGTTAAGTTTTTCGACACAAACACTACATGTGTCCACCGATACACACGCTGTCTCGGTCAAGTAGCCTTCTCCTCAGAGGGCGTCGGGAACGGCTTTTACATGTCTTTCGTCATCCACGTCTTGAAGTCACCCTGCGCCTTGAGGCGGGCTTCGATCTCCCTCTTGCTGAATGGCCTAGGGTGGTGTAAGAGCCCACCACTTGTGTTGACTTGTTCCACGATGATATGTGATAGCTTCACCTGCATATCATGCAAGTCTTTCCTGAGATCAGGGTCATTGATACCAAGCAACTTTTGGACCCATCCTCGGAGAGAAGATGGCAGCGTTAGCATCTCGCAATCCTGGACAAACCGTTTGAGGTGATGGCAAACACAGAAGGCCTCCTTCACGCTGCTAGGCGGCTGCATGATGCAGGGGAACTCGAACACGTGCTTGAACTTGTGTGAGACATTGTCCATGTAAGCCTCCCCCTTATAGTTGAAGGGGCCTCCATGTTTGGCATAGCCCTCGATAGCATCATCCAGAACTCTCATTACTATGGTGTAGTTCTTCCTCCTCACACTCCTCGAGTCGAAGTAGGTGGCAAGCGAATACCTCATGGAGAGGACGCTGAGAGTGCAATACTTGTCTCTGCACGCAACACACAATGTGGAACGGGATGTTGGAAAAGAGCAATGGAAAGAAATACTTATGTGTTACGACGGCGGTAGGAGGATGTGTACAATTACTTGGGAAAGAAAGGCACAAGGATGTTGTCCTTCCTCTTGCTGTCCATCAATAGCTTATGAAGGTAGGACTTTGCCTGGGCCCGGGTCGTTGTTCCTTCTTCCAGCTGGTTGTACCGCATGTAGTACGGATTCTCTATCTCGACAAACGGGTTCGCTCTCTCTTGACCTTCATCGCCAGATTGAGCGCAAATAGGCGGACCAAGTTATAGTCCAGCCGTCTCGAGTGGAATAGCTTGAAGATGTCCTCGTAGGCTATGAAGAACACATCCGCAGGGGAATCGGTGACGAAGCCCACGTCCTCCGGCACCTTGACGGTGAACACCGGGTAACTCTGGTGCTTGTCCTTGAGAAGGAGGCTCTCCAGTGTCAGAATACCTTCGTGCAAACTCATCATAGCTCGCAAAGCCAGGCGGCGCAGTTCCGGAGGCAGTATGGGCTGACCAGCTTCGTGCACTCTGGTCAAGCCATCCTGGCGGGGTGGTTCAACATCGTCCCGGTAACGGATCGGAGCGGGCTAGCTCGCAGCCTTGTCCTTGTTCTTGTTCGGCCCCTTCCTCACCCTCTTCCTCTTCTCATCAGCAATGTCCTCCATTGACGATGTTATCCCCTCACCGACCATCCTGTGGACTGTGTCAGGGCTAAAAACGATTCCGTCCGGTGGAGGTTGTGTCTCGGCGGCCGGAGGCGTCTCCTGAGAAAACCCACGGAAGACAAGGCGCTTCTTGGGATGGCTAGCTTGATCGCGGAATGATGGTTCTTCAACGAGAGGAGGCATGAACGGTCCTTTGCCGACGCTGGTGTTGACGAAGGCATTGATGTTGATCGGTGCATCATCATCATACACCTCGATGTTGGCATCAAAGTACGCCATGTCCACGTTGTCCTGGGGTGGTGCCGATGGAGGTTACGGTGCCACGGCCTTGCCTTTAGGCGGGGCGATGGCGGTCGACGAGCAACCACGCCCTTGGCTGCTTGTGGCGCCGGTGCAAACACTCCCAATAAGAGTCTCTGGTGAAGTCTCTGCTTGTGGCTTCCAGGTTCAGGTGCTCTTCGGCTCCCGGAGGTTGCATGTGAGAGTCCATGTCTTCGCACGCCCCAACACCCAACCCAACTCGACGTTCATAATGGCATCGTCCATGGGCTTGCAGTGCATCATGCAGTTCGCCGGTTGTATTAGCTTTCGTGTGGCAACATCCTTCAACTCACCGCCGGGCACCTTGTGTAGGAGCACGCACGGAGTGTCCTGAGGCATATAGATATGCATCATGAGATGGCAGCTAATCAAAGGCATTAAGTAGAGCATGCTAACTAAATACTTATTTTACCTTGGTGAGGGCGCCGAGCTTGGCTAATGTTGAGACACGGGCGGCCGGCGGCTGATCCTTCTTCTTCTCCGGCTCGGTTGCATTAGGAAGCACCGCCGCCGCCGGCTGCTGCGCCTTGGTAGTCTTGGCAGGTGGGAGCAGCTCCGGCGCATCCAACTCCATCAGCTGCGCCACGGGGATGGAGGGAGGCGAGGTAACCATGTCCGATGACACTTGGTGGCTCGAGGTGCTGTCACCGTGCTGGGCACTTGTATTGGCCTCACCTGACCGTCCGCATTCCATTTTGCTATCCCCTCCATCAGCTGAGGGGTAGCATCTCGAGGATCTTTTGCTGCAGTATTGCGTTCACCTCGTCCTGGTCCACCTTACTGGCCTCCAGATGCATGATCTTCCTCTTCAGCTCTTCCTTATCGGCTTGATCCTCAGCCACCGACAGGATCCGCCTCTCCTTTCTCTTCTTGGCTTCCTTGTTGTAGTACTCGCGAAACTTTGTGCTCGTACCAAATCCAGAGATACGGCCACCTGACGTGGGCGGCTCAGACTTCGATCTCCCCTTGTAGGCGTTGGTCGCCCTGTTGAAAATCGTGTCACATGGCTCCGTCGAGCCCTAGGACGATGAGTCCTGCTCCTCGCGCAAAACCTTGATTTCAGCGTCCTGCAGACAAGGAAAGGTGAACCCATTTAGGAACTTGCCTTCATTATTCAAAATGAAAGCAAATGGACCGCGAGTAAATTCCTTACCAGCTTCTCCTCAAACTTCCTCACATCGTCATCGTCGGTGACGAATTCCATGGTATCCTTGTCCAGATAGTAGCGGGCCCGGACAAAGTTCTGGGTATGCTCATCCGTGATTTTTAAAAACGGATTTTCTTTCCCGAGATGCTCAACCTCAGCGTCCTCCCATGACCATATGTCCTGCTTTCCCCTGTAACCGCCGCTTTCACATTGGTGGTTACCTATGTTTAGTTCCCGCATTTCCTGACCCCACTCCGTCCATGCCTTCGAATCGTCAGTCTCCATCTCCGCCTTGAATATCCTGAACTCGTCTTCGTCGATCATGGGCTCACCCTTCTTGATCTTCTCCCAGCTTTGCTTTTTCATGATCTTGTTCTTCACCCGGGTTTTCCAGCTACTCAAGGCATTATCCATCTTCATGATGGCTAACCTTTTCACCTTATTGTACTTTTCCTTTTTTCGGTGTACGGGGCCGAGAAATTGTACTGTTGGTGAATCTTCTTAAGGTAGTTCGCCACCGACCGCTCATTCTCATCACTTCTTAGGTGCTTCGTGTTGATCGACATGCTTTCCTGGACAATGCACCCGACTTGCATGCCGAACCCGGCGGCAACATCCGGAGGCTCGAACGGAAGGCCACTTTCCAAGACCAAAGTGATATCGTCGATGGTGTCGGCGAGATTTTTCGGCTTCCGATCCTTCCTCGGTTTATTCTTCTTAACGAACAGGCTACTGCTACCACCATCCGTGCGATCCCCGCCATCGGTCGTGTGGTCCCCGCCATTGGTCGTGTGGTCCCCGCCATCGGAGGTGGTCGCATCCTCCTCCTCGGCTTCATCTATCTGGTAGTCCTCGCCCCCTCTTGCTCATCATCCCCATCGTGGCCCGCAGAAGCAGCCACGTGCTCATGGTGAGACTCCGCCGCCTCGTGCTGCGATGCCACCTCCCAGAAAGTGATGTTCGCCGCTCTAGCTTGTTCTTCGATGCTCATGGCGACCTTAGAAGTTCCGGCCCCATCGGAGACCGACATGTTTGCACACTTCTAAACAAATTAAACTAAGTTAGATTAATTAGTGTCGACAATATTTAGAATGAGCCGCCCATTTCTCCCGAAGTGTCGATTCACTTCCACTTCGGTCGAGAAATGGGGATCATATGTCAAAAAACTAGCAAAGTCATATGATCCCCATTTCTCGACCGAAATGGCTCGAAATCAACATTTCAGGAGAAATGGGCAGCTCAGGTGATTTCCCTGCAAATATTCCACATACAAAAAAGCACAAATTGTGCTCCACAACCACATATGGTGCTCCAGCAGCATACAAACATCACTAAAAGTGCTCCAACAGCACACAAAAGGCACAAATAGTGCTCCAGCATTACCAGATTTAAAAATGGACCAAAAATAGTAGCTTTGCATAGTTTATGTGTGGGTAAGTAAAACAGGACCAAAAACATTAGCATTATAAACAGGATGAGCAGGTCAATAACAATGTTGTCAACACTAATATTAGATGGATTGCATCAAGGCATGCCAAGTGGCCCATTTTTTGCACTCCCAGATAGTTTGCAGTAGCTGCACTCACAGATAGTTTATAGCATGGATTACTTCGATTATCTATCGTAGAACTGGGACTATGATACTGACTGGTGTCTTGATCATAACATAATTCAAAAGAACAAGAACACACAACCCTTTAGAGAATATATGCACATTTTTTAGTACATAACTTGGTGATCTAGTCCTAGAGGTCAACATCACAACATGTCATCTTGGCATAATACTACTACTACTGTTTGTTCAAAAGAACATGTCATCTTGGCATAATAATACTACTATTGTGTCATCTTGGCATAATACTACTGAGACTCCACCCAACAAAGAGAAACAAACCAATAATACTACTACTGTGTGTTCAAAAGCAAGTCAACTAACAAATGGAAGACAATTAATTACTACTACTGTGTGTTCAAGACAGAATAACCACTAAAACTGACAAAAGAAGAGGCCATGTCCACTTTTCAAAATGACCTGCTCATCTGATATTAGTGCTCCAGCTTTTATCTGGATATAAACCCTAGTATTATAAACCATATGGATTTAAACCCCTAGCTTTATTTAGATATAAACCATAATTTAAACCCTCTAGCTTTATCTGAATCTAGATATAAACCATTTGGAAAAAAGATTGTGTACTATCATGTACTAGCCCCTGCGAAATTGCTCTCTAATTCTATCATGAAATTAGCAGAACCCTGTTCTGAATCTGTTAAGGAAGGTCGCATAGTGAAGGAAGTTAGGGGGTAGGGAAAAAGGAGGGGAGGGGGACACCTGCGGGGTGTGGTGTTGGCGGTTGTCATGGATGCCGGAGCCTCCTCCACCTGGTGCTCTACAAGGCCACAACAAGGTCAGCATGGACAATGAAGGAAAGTAGGGGCAAGGAAGAAGGAGGGGAGGGGGTCACCTGCAGGGTGGTGGTGGCGGTGGTCCTGGATGTCGGTGGAGCCTCCTCCTCCTTGTGCTCTGCGAGCACAGCGTGGGCTAGAGCTGTAAGGGGGGACAGTGAAGGAATCTAGGGGCAGGGAAGGAGGGAAGGGGGTCACCTACGGGGTGGTGGTGGCGGTGGTGGTGGTCCTGGACGCCAGTGGAGCCTCCTCCTCCTGGTGCTCTGCGAGGCCACGACGAGGTCAACATGGAGAGTGAAGGAAGGGGGCATGGAAGAAGGAGGGGAGGGCCAGGGGTCACCTGCGGGGTGGTGGTGGCGATGGTGGACGGCGGGCGCGGCACAACGACACAGCGGGGTGAGCGCGGCGGCACGGCGCGGCAAGCTCGGCACGACGACGAGATTGAGCGGACGCGTGCTAGTACCTAGGGTTCATCAATTTGGTTAGTCTTGCGAAGAAAGAGGGAGAAGCGCGGCGCGGCATCAAAATGGCAAAGTCCCAGAATTCTGTGGTGCATCTGTTCAGATATGCGCCACAACATTTTTGGTGATGGTACAAAATGTGGGTTGCACACTTGTCTAACACCAAACACAGCTTACCGCATTTGTTCAGCTCTTGCTCCTCTGCTCTGATGCCCCAGGTGTGATTCTTGGCTGCCACATTTTTTTTTTATTATTTTAAATATTTTAAGGATGGTAATAATATATTAAAGGCAAGAACTAATATATTTGCCTATTAAAAACAATAATTAATATATTATATGCTTGTCACACCCACATCAATATATCTGTATGCATTAGTTTGTCAAAGTAATACATATATGCAGGCGCTCGAGCACACATGTGCATTAATTAATACAAAAAAGGCGTCAAAACCGTTAAGTCGGCTCCGAGGTAGAGCTAGTGTCTCTTCACAAACACTTTCTTGCCCTTCTTCTTCGCGGTAGAATACTTTAGGCCGACCACCTTGATATTTCTCCTCGTGTATGGGCAACCTTTAGCCGGTAGGGTGGGCTTCCTTCTTACATTAGCATAAGTAGTAGGCTTGTCAAAGTACTTGTTGAAGTACTTGTCGAATTCCTCTTCGATCTTGGGATCACCGTTCTTGTCGATGTCTTGCTTGTTGGCGGGTCCTTCGATTCCGATGATGCTCCTCTTGCCCCTCCTCACGAGAACACAGATTGGCTTTGTGGGGTCGGTAATGAAGAAGCATTGACCAGCTTGGTTAGCGAGCACCCATGGCTCATTTTTCGTGGAGGCGTTCTTCGATTTGTCATCGGGTATAACCATGGTGGTGAAAAACCGGCCATCTTTTTCGACGCACTTGGCCCATCTGACACGAAACATCGGCACCGTCACTCCGCAGTATTCGAGTTCCCATATCTCCTCGATCCTTCCGTAGAATCTTTCCTTGACATCAGTCTCATCATCGACATATGATAGCATAGTTACTCCTGAGTTTTGGTATTCGCTATTCTTGTCCTTATCCTCGGTGTAGAATTTGTAGCCGTTGATGTCGTATGTCTGATAGGTCCTAACATTGTGCCCGGGGCCCTGTGAGAGTGAGAATATGAGTTTTTGATCTTCATTATAAGGCGTCGGCATGGGACTTTCTAGTAGCCTTTTCTTGAACCACCCCGTGAAGCTGGCGTTGTGCTCTCTAGTTACGTCTCCCTTCTTCCTTCGATTGCCCAGGTTATTAGCGAGCTTCTGCTCGATTAAGGTTTTGTGCTCATTCACCCAGGGGCCGACCAACTCTATGTGTTGTAGCGCGACTCGGTTTGCCCTGTCAAAGTCAACGCGTTCGAGTTTGATGCCGACGTGGAGTCCGCGGTAGCCCTCGCAGTGACCAAATCCATTGAGCCTCCCTAGGTGCTTTCTGGTGGGAAGACCTACATCCTGGTTCTCGTGCTTAGGTAGTTCTAGCAGAAGGAGATGCACTCGTAGGTCAGAAAGCCCTTGACTATGCTTCCATCTGGACGGGACCTATTGCGAATGAATCCTTTGATGACACCGTTGAGCCTTTCGAACGGCATAATGTTGTGCAGGAACGCCGACCCGAGATGGATGATGTCATCCACGACATGGACAAGCAGATGCACCATGATGTCAAAGAACGCGGGAGGGAAGTAAATCTCGAGCTCGCATAGTATCTCTACGATCTCTTCATGTAGCTTGCCGAGCTGCTTCACGCTGATAGACTTCCTAGAGATGACGTCGAAGAAGTTGCAAAGGCCAAACAGCATCTCACGGACATGCTCGTTCATTATCCCTCAGATCACAATGGGGAGTATATGCGTAATCATCACGTGACAGAAGTGAGACTTCATCCCGCTGCACCTCTTCTTCGCTACGTCCAGATATCTACTTATCTTACTAGAGTAGCCGTGGGGAACCTTGACTCCTATGAGGCAACTGAAAAACCTCTCGAGCTCCTCCTCTCTCGGAGTAAAGCATGCAGCCTCCTCTCTCGGTTTAAGCACCACCCCATTCTTCTTATCCATTTTGCGGCGACCATGGGTCCCTTCCGTTTGTTCATCGTCCTTGCCGGCATCAGCACTATCGGCGTACTAAAGTTCCTTCTTAATTCCAAGCAATTTCAGGTCGCTTCTTGCTTTCGGCCCATCCTTGGTCCTATCCGGCATGTTCATCAGAGTGTCGAGCAGGCTGTCGGTAACATTCTTCATGATGTGCATCATATCAAGGCTATGGGGCATGTGGAGGACCTTCCAGTAAGGCAGGTCCTAGAAAATAGACCTCGCCTTCCATACTCCATGCAACGGTGGAGGTTATTCCCTCGTCCGCGTCTTTACTGGCACAGGTGTTGTGCGTGCTACTCTGGTTGCGAAAGGGATTGAGTCCGTCGGTGCTCATTCCTATCCTGACATTCCTTGGGTCGAGCCCAAACTCATCTTGGAATTCGATGTCTAGCGTATTCGACTCGATAGTGTCTGCGGGGTGTGTTAGGATCTTGCCCTTCTCTGGATCATCTTCCATCTTCTCCCTCTTCGCGTGCCATTGCATGAGCTCTACTTCCTTAGGGTCTAATAAATACCGCTGTAGACGAGAAGTGATAGGAAAGTACCACACCACTTTTCGGGGAACTTTCTTGTTCCCTCTCTTGTACCGTCCCTGACCGCACACCGGGCATGTGGTTCTATCCTTGTACTTGTTTCGATAAAGTGCGCAGTCGCTGATTCATGCGTGGTACTTCACGTATGGCATGTCTAGTGGTCAAACTACTCTCCTCGCCTCCTCAATATTTTGGCAGTGTGTTGTCCTTGGGAAGACGAGCGTGCTAGAATTTCATGTGAGTGTTGAAGCTAGTGTCGGTCCATTTGTGCTCCGCCTTCATCTCCAAAGCCTTCAGCGTTACACTCAAGCGTGTATCGTCGGGCCGGCACCCAGGATACAATGGAGTCCTCATGTCTACCTCCATCTGTGCCAGCTTGGCTTTCTCTCTGGCTACAGCTCTCGCGTTGGCCGTCTGCTTGAGGAGAATTTCTTGAAGATGAGGGTCCCGCAAGGGCGGAGTTAGCGGCGTGTCCGTGCTCCCGTCTTTTCCGCCACCACCACCATCTTCTCTGGCATCATCTCCTTCATGATGATCGTGTCCGCCGGCATCTCCTTCTTCATGATGATCATGTTCGTCTGCATCTCCTTCATCAAGAGGACCATGTTCGGGAGACCCTTCGTCTTCTCCCCCGCCCCCGGCCTCTTCTTCATCATGGCCACCGCCATCTCCCAGCGGCTCCTCATTCACTAAGAAGCCGGGCATGAAACCACGCTTGAGAAGGTGAGACTCCAGTTGTCCGAAATTAGAGTTGATCCACTTCCGGTGTTTGCACGTTTGGCACGGACATCTTATCTTCGTCATGCTGTTCTGAACCATGTCGGTCACCGCGCCAGCCTTGTATCTAATCACCCAGCATTTGCTCATATGAATGACCATGGTCGCCTGCGCGTGAACATATACCAAATTAAAGAACCATGCACACACACGACGCGCACACATATATGCATGATCGCCGGAAAATTTTGGCATGACCTATCCTAAAAATAGGACATATGGCTAGTGCAGAAATTTTCCAAAATGGACGTGTATCAACATTTCGGCAAACCTCCATGCACCTGGCGCGAGCAACATGCATTCAAGAACAACGCAAATCTCCTCCACAAGCAAACATGCATTCAAACACAACACAAAGCGAAGGAACATCGTCTCGCCATCGCACACCACCCGCGGGACCATCTTCACCTACAAAACATCCATATACACACCGCACCGAGGCCCACCGGCCACACAAAACATGCATCACACACTAGTACCCATGCACACCTCACAAATCTACAAACAAAATCTACACCACAACCCATAGGCATAGTGTAGAAAGAGGGTGTGGGATGTGGTACGGTGGAGGAGGAAAGTATGGGTAGGTGTAGTACCTTTACAAGTAGGAGTAGCTTCCCCTCACAAGTACATGAACCAAAGTATGTCTAGATGTCAACAATGGAGGTGAGTATGAGCAAAATGGAGTGGGATGGAGGAGGGGGACGAGCTAGTTAGAGGTGGGAAGGGAAAGGGTGGTGCTAGGTAGGAGGGGATGCCACCTTTTTTTAGATCTATTTCGCACATTCTCTGGTGCATATGGCAAATGCCCCACAGAATGTCAATATTCTGTGGCGCATATGGCTATATGCGCCACAGAATTTTGATATTCTGTGGCGCATATAGCCATATGCGCCATAGAATTCTGGCATGCCCATGTGCTAGGTCAGGCCCACATGGGGACCACAGGAATTCTATGGCGCATATGGCTATATGCGCCACAAAATTGCAAGAAGTCTGTGGAGCATTTGCTATATGCGCCACATAATTAATTTTCTGGAGCATTTTTCCTATAAGAGCCACAAAATTAAAATCTACCTATAATTGTTTTCCTAGTAGTGACAGATGCACCCGAGGACTAGGTTTTGTATTTTTTAGCATGACACCACACTTTCATGCATGTGCTAGACCCACATGCAAGTTCTTGAGGTATTTCGATGCCCCGGAGTGCGGTTTGCTGCGGAACCCTGATATGTGGGCCTCGGATCGTCTACCCCCTAGACATTCTTCTGATAGGTGTATTACGATATAGCCCTCTCTTGTTTTGGATTTTTTTAGATCATATGATGATGTAATACCGTGTTGAGTCACAAGGTGTGGCAGTATCCTACTCGGGTTCACCGGAATAGGGAGATTCCCCTTATACAAGTCCAGAACCTTCGCTTTTATGTTACAATGCATGCCTGTGAAGGGGGACACATGCAGCAGGGGACTCGGTTTTGTATGTACCAACTTAAGACCACACTTTCATGCATGTCCTAGGGCCACATGCATGTTCTTGAGGTATTCTGATGCCCTGGAGCACGGTTTGCTACGAAACCCTGATATGTGGGCCTCAGATCATCTACCCCCTAGATGTTCTTATGATAGGGGTATCCTGGTGTATCCCTCTCTTGTTTTTTATTTGTTTAGGTCATAGGATGATGTAAAACCATGTTGGGTCACAAGGTGCGGCAGTATCCTACCCGGTTTTATCGAAACGGGGTGTTTCCCCCATATACAAGTCTAGAACCATCGCTTTTAGGTCACAACGCATGCCTGCGAAGGGGGACACATGCACCTGGGGACTAGCTTTTGTATATTTCAACATGACACCACACTTTCATGCATGTGCTAGGTCCACACGCAAGTTCTTGAGGTATTCCGATGCCTTGGAGCACGGTTTGCTATGGAACCCTGATCCGTGGGCCTCAGATCGTCTACCCTCCTAGACGTTCTTCTGATAGGGGTATCCTGGTGTAGCACTCTCTTTTTTTATGTTTTTTATGTCATAGGATGATGTAAAACCATGTTGGGTCACAAGGTGCGGCAGTCTCCTACCCGGTTTAACCAAAACGGGGAGTTTCTATCGTATACATTTCCTGAACCTTTGCTTTTAGGTTACATTACATGCCTGCGAAGGGGGACACATGCACCCGTGGACTAGGTTTTGTATGTTTCAATATAATACCACACTTCCATGCATGCCCTAGGGACACATTCAAGTTAATGAGGTATTCCGATACCCTGGAGAGCGGTTTGCTGCGGAACCATGATTTGTGGGACTTAGATCATACCCCCCTAGACGTTCTTCTAATAGGGGTAGCCTGATGTATCCCTTTGTTGTTTTGTGTTTTCTAGGTCATAGGATGATGTAAAACCATGTTGGGTAAAGGTGCAGCAGTATCCTACCCGGTTCACAGGAACAGGGAGTTTCCCCCTTATACAAGTATAAAACCTTTGCTTTTAAGTTACAGTGTATTGCCTGCGAAGGGGAACACATGCACCACGGGACTAGGTTTTGTATGTTTCAACATATCACAACACTTTCAAGCCTATGCTAGGGCCACATGAAAGATCAAATTATTCTGATGCCCTAGAGCGCGGTTTGCTGCAGAACCCTGATTTGTGGGCCTCAGATCGTCCACCCTAGACGTTCTGATGATAGGGGTAGCCCGGTGTAGAGCTATCATGTTTGTGTTTGTTTAGGTCATAGGATGATATAAAACCATGTTGGGTCACAAGGTGCGGCAGTATCCTACCCGGTTTCACCGGAACAGGGAGTTTTCCCTTATACAAGTCCAGAACCTTCGCTCTGAAACCCTATTATGTGGGGGCATGAAGATGTAGAGGACATGTATTTATTGACAAAAGTATGTGTATACACATTGTCACAACCAATACTAACAAATATTCAACAAAAGGTACACTTAGAACTTAAAATAATTTAAATAATAAATACAATTGAAAGGAAAGAAACAAATAATTTGAAAAAGGTACCCATAGGCGCACCGCAAAGGATGAAGTACACGACAAAGAGGTCCATTGCCATGCGCTTTGAATTGTGCACCGCAAAGCGGTGCGTTGCCATTCGTCTCTCGTATTTCACAGCAAAGAGTTCCGTTATCATGCGTAATGTATGGCAAAGATCCTAGCACACGGCAAAGCTGTTTGCCGTGTGTATGTATAAAACAATTATCCATGCCCTACCTTATCCAACGGCCCACCCGAAGAAAATATCATCTATTCGTCTCGCGCGCCCCGCCCACCCCGTCTGCCATCGCCGATCGAAGGTTGTTAGATATGCGCCGCCTCTGCTGCCCGTTGTAGCCGGCTGCCGCCATAGCATCTCCACCCCTACTGCAGGCCACCATGCGCCCTACTCCCTCGCCTCCGCTGAAGCCCCCTCCTCCCTTCCCTCATCCTCATTGTCTCCATGGCTGCCGCTTCCCTCCTCCACCGAGATCGGTAGGGTTGCGGTCAAGACAGGAGGAGCCTGGCCGGCTACTCCCCTCCTGCACCGAGTGGCTCTGCCGCTCCCCTCCTCCACCTAGCAGCGGCTGGCTGCCCCCTTCTCCTCCATCCGAGCTAGCAGCAAGAGGAAGCAAGTTATAGCTCGATTTTTTTCCAGTTGGACTTAGTTCTAGTTCTAGATAGTGTTGTATATATGTTAGTTTTAGTACATTAGGGTAGTAAATTAATGTAGGTGGATTTAGCAAAATGGATAGGTAGATTTAGCAAAATAGATACACTACATGTGGCATATTTGTATGTATGTGATGCAATGTTAAATGGAACTAGTTAGTGGACCCTAAAATATATTTGGCATATGTTAGTACATTTCGGTACGGGCTCCCCGACCTAGAACAATATATGTGGCATATTTTGGTGCGATGTAAAAATAGAACTAGGGGACACTAAAATGGATACGTGGAAATTTGTGGAAATTTAAATTGATAAACTATTATCCTTCGTGCAGGATATGGGTTGAGTTTGAGGGGGGCTATCGGTCGGAGGGGATATTGCCGAAGGATCATTGGTCTTCTTCGCGGGCCATCGATCACGCTTCGAGGGTGAGATTTCGTTCGCCTCTCTTATACCTAGGTTTTTTCCGTGTCTAGATCACAAAGTATGTCGTGTTACCTAGGCGTCTCTTTCGTCCTGTAAGAGTTACGCACATAAATATGCATTAGAGGTCTTGCATATTTTGAACCGTAACTTTTATGACATTGATTGGGATAGCCAGCAGATGCGTAGTTGGGTACGTTTTCCTTGTTCTACTTTGGTCCGAGTCAGGATTTCGGCAATTCCTCTTCGTTGTTCTTCAGATACACATTCCTCTCGGCTTTTTTTACGGGAAGTCTACCGGGAGAGCAGCGGGGAGGTGCTACCAAAATTCTGTCTCGGATCGGGATAGAGCAGGGAAAACATACTCAATCTATGGATCCGGTGGTTGCTAGGACCCTATTTACCTATTAGAGAGATAAGTTTGTGTATGCCATAAAATTTGTATTTGTTAAAATCAATCGAACCAATACCGGATATATTTAATGCCATGTTAAATTGGGAGCAATGTGTTTGTCTGTTTTGGTGCTTATTAGAGAATGGATAATCATGAGTGGATGTATGATGGCAGAATCAGTCAGTGGAACTATACTCAGGAGTGGGGAGAAAAGACCGAGCAGTTCGTGAACAGGGCGTTTGACATCCCTAGCAGACCCAGAATAGTGTTTCGGCCTTGTTGAAGGTGCGCTAACGAAAAATCACAAGACAAGGATACTATGACTACTCACATGCTCAAGTTAGGATTCACACCGTCCTACCAGACTTGGTCTTTTCATGGAGAAAAGTTATCGAAACGTGTTAGGATGGAGGTGCGGCAGATTCAGCCTAGGGGAGAATATGATACTGGGTTTGATAAGTTCTTAGAAAACTTGGCTAATGATAATGTGCCTGAAAGCCCACATGTAGAGGCGGAGACACCTTAGGATGTGGAGACAAGTGAGGATTCGGAGAAAAACACAAAGAAGTACTACGAGGTTTTGTTTGCTTCATAGAAACCCCTACATGTAAATACATATGTAACCCAACTATATGCCATCGCTATCCTTATGGACTTCAAGTGCCACATGAACTTGTGCAGAGATGGGTTTGATGAACTTCTGGTCATTGTTGGCAGCATTCTCTTGCCGCTGAACTTCTACCATTCAACCCAATTGCTCAGTGACCTTAAGATGTCATCTCAGCAGATACACGCTTGTCCAAAGGGATGTGTGCTATTCACAAAGGAGCATGTTGACAAAAATTATTGCATCCATTGCAAATCCGATAGGTACTTCGTGGCTGACACCAATGGTGATGGATAGAAGAGGTAGACCAATGGTGTTTCTAGAGCCCTCCTCAGTATGTCGGTAACGACAAACGGTGCTTTTTGGCGATGGTAATGTGGTGGACGTGCCCGAAGTACCTCCAGAAGCACGAGGAGGGAAAGAAGAAGCGAGACGAGAAGGGAGGTGGATCACTGTCAACACCCGGATTTTTAATCCCAGATGCTTGTTATGCCATACATCGCAATCCCAGGATTACCATTTTTGCGAGACATCACAGTACATCATCCATTACAAACCATAAATCAGGTCTTACACAAATAAGGATCACATGATCCAGTTCTGAATACGTTCAAGCAGCGGAATAACGTAATGATAACGATAACATAGGCGAGGCTCCATCTTCATGGTCACAGGCAATGCTGACGATGTGAGATGATCCTAGTTGTCGTAACCTTCCTGCTGTCCGTCTTCCTGGTACTCCTATTCATAGTCTGGCCATGGGAATAGCCAGGGATAATGCCATGAGTACTCTTTAAGTACTAGCAAACTAATACTAACAAGTGAAGTGGTTTTTGAGTAGGAAATACTAAGCTCTAGGCTGTTTTGCAAAAACCAGATTTATCTCTACTGAGTTTAGAAGCAAAGAAATCTAGTTGAATGTTTATAACACCTAAGTGTGAACTTGAATTTCATATCACAACTCTGTTGTGGTCAAGTCAAAGTCATGAATCATTTCACAAGTCATTTTGAAAACATCTGACGATGGAACAGTATGGCCACTCCAACTGTCCATAACCGCGGATGCGGCTATTCGAATAGTTTGACACTCTGCAAAGGTGGTACACTTTCACCACAACATTCGATACATCCGTCAGGAAAAAATCCTGAATTCACCATACTCAGTATGCGGATAATCAATCCTAACCTTTCAATTACACGCCCTAGTATAGGCACCTCTCCTGTGAGTTTGGCCTCCCAACCATGACCAAATGTCATCTTGGGAACTGCACAGGTGGACAATCTTCACAAGGTAGCCTCGGCTCAAACCTTGGCCGCAAGGGAACCCACACTAAGGTATATAAATTTCCAGTCAAGCCCTACCCAAACTTCGGGTATTGTGGTTGTACGGTAAAGTTGGAATAGTATCACATCCAGACAACCATCAGTTTTATAAAGGCCTAAGGCTCATGCCTTAACATTTTCATCATCAAAATCATCTAGTGTTTCAAGAACACATGTCAAAACATTTTAGCAAAATTACTCATCATTCTAAGGTTTTCATAACCATTTTCACCAAGTATTCCCATCCAAAGTTGATCAAGTTTTATGCTTAGCACTAGCATCTACAAGTGGGGGTGAACACTAATGAGCGGTGGTAAACAAGTGTATTGATCTAAGTTCAATCTCATGCCTCAGGATGACATCAAGATTATCTAACTTAGGTCAAGTTTTATGCTCTTTATGCTACCTTCAATGATCCTTCTAATATCTACAAATCACTAAGTAAACTCTAAGAGAAAGCTTTGATAAAGAAATAAAATACTAAGCTTGCAAGTAAAACTAGAATGGGGTATCAAGTGAGGTATGCTTGCAAGTATAACTTGCATAGTTTAGCTTAGCTTGCTAAGATATTAGTATAGGCTTGCATAGTCAACTTGTAGTGTTAGGCTTTCGTTGTGCAGAGCAGTGGTTGAAGTTTTCCTCGGCTTCTTCCTCGAAGTATTTTCTTTCCTCCTCGTATCCTTGGTCGGTACTAGCATCTATAAATAAATATGAGGTACACAATCACAACACAATACTTAACTAGTTCTATTAATTACACCAAGGTTTTCACTAGATTATCTAGAATCCTCACAAACATTACAATCATTAAAGTAATTAGTTTTATTTCCTTTATTGGAGAAGAGTAATTTCTACTCATTCAAAAACTACTTAAGATTTAATATTCTCCAACTAAAACATGGGATCATGTTGACACATGTCATCACCACATATTTCAGTACTTGGGAATGTGATTTAAAGTGGTGTCAAAATTTAATAAGGTTTAACCTTTTTATTTTACTTAATAAAAGTGACTAGAATGGGATATGAGGCCTTCTTTAATTGCTTGTTCATTATTTCTACAAATAATCCTATATATTATTATATCTAGTTGAATGTGATTTTTGAGAGTTGGAATCAACTCAAAAGCTTTTGTGGTTGAATTTTGAAAAATGTTCGAATGCAGAAAATCTTCCGCCTTGTTATTTTTACCATGGGTGATCTACATATATAAATGGTTTGAATCCAACGGTCTTGGATTAAGCATTCAAGTACCTTTCTAACAAAATTGGTTTCATGCATTTCGGTTCAGTGAATCGAGCTGGGTTGATTTTTGAATTTGGGTACAGAACTAAGTTTGAAATGAAAAGAATAAACCTAAATTTGAATTACTGGGTCACGCGGGAGGTTAACTGGGCAGGCCCACTGTTCACAGCGTGCGTGCGGGCTAGTTTAAGTGGCTGTCCCCACTTGTCAGTGAGACAGAGAGTGGCGAAGCGATATGGGGAGATGTGGACCGCACGATGAACTCTAATCCTACGACTGTGGTTCATCGTCCATGTCGGGCAACACCGGCGAGGCAGAACCCTAGCGCGACCAGTGGGGGGTCGTGGGACGCTCAAGGGGCTCAGGCGATGGTCGGCGACAGGGGCGAATGACGAAGTCGACAACGGCGATCCTCCTGGTACCGGCAGCTCCTCCTGGGGCGGCTTCAATCGACGGTGCACTTCTCCTCCAGCAGCGGTAGACTCCGGCCAAATTCCAGCGATGCGCTGCTCGCCTTGCTCCAGGAGTGAGGTGGGGTGCTTCTGAGAGAGAGGGGAGTGAGATGGTGTGATCAAATCGAACGGGGGTGGCCTCCTTTTATAGTGCCAAAAGGGGACCGATGGGCGCGGGCTGAGCTCGTAGTGGTCGTCGGCACAGCAAGCTAAAGGCATGGGCGACGATAGGGGGCGGTGTTGTACTCCCTGGCTAAGTTCAACGGCATGGCTACGCGGCGTGGGGCGGTGCGAATTGGTCGGAACGTTGCGGCGCTCTAGGAGGGTCCGACGGTGGTTTTAATGGTGCACAACATATACGGTCCGCGCAGCGGCGAACGGGCATGTCTGGGGTGTTGCTGGGGTGCTGGCGATCCTGCTTGCACGCGGTCTGTGGGCGTGTGTCGCGGTTGGCGCACTAGCGCGCTCTCAGCTCGCTCGCAGAGAGGCTTGGCATGCTCGGGCCGTGTGGTCCAGGGGCTGGCAGTGCTCGAGGCTTAGACAGGGGGTGGCGGTGGACAGTGGAGAGTGTCACAGACATGCTTGCTAGTCTTGGTGCTTCTCCTAGCTTGCTGTCGACATGGGGGTGGCAAGTTAGGCTCGGCCTGGTCACCATTAATGGCTAGGGAAAGGTCACAGTGGTGCTAAAGATTGTTAAAGGGGCTAGATGAGCTACTAAAAGCTTGCTGCAAACTAGAGAGGGAACAAGGTTGGCCAAAATCACTGCTCCTAATAGTGTTTGTTGTTTGTTTGTTTGGTGATTACAAGGTGTTTGATGAAATGGCCGAAAGAGATTCAAATTTGAATTTTTGATTCAAACTTGGTGGATGTGTTGGTTACATACTAGGGAGTCTCTGGTTAGTGCGATTGGTCAAGGGGAATTGATTTGGTTGGTTTTTGAAAAAGGGGTGATCTTCACATATGAATCAGATCCAATTTTGAAATGTGATTTGAATTAGGGTGCCAAATGTTTCTGCAAGTTTGAAAGGTGGGATATGATTCACTTTTACTTGGTCTTGCATGGTGTGAAAATAAATGGAAAAGTTTCTGTTTGAAATCTTGGACTAGAAACACTCAAAGTGGCCTAGTAAGCAAGATTGGCAAAAAATGACCATTTGCTTTATTTGGTTTGTTTTTTATTTTCTCTTGATTTGTTTTTGTTTGGAAATGTTTTATATGATTTTATTTTCATCTTTAAACCATTCCTTGATATTTAGGTTAATCACACAAGTTCATTCATGCATTCATATAATCATCACATACACACATGCATTCATTTGATTTTTATTTAACCAAAGTTTTTGTTAACCCTAATTTTGGTGATTAGAAAATGATAATCATGATCAATATTTTTGGGATGTTACAATCACATATCCAGTGTAGCATCCCCCTCACCCTTGACATCCAAAGGGAGGTGAGAAAATGCTTCCTTCATTCGTTGCTTACACATTATTGTTTACTTCGCAAGGGTGTCCCCCTTCACTTAATTACAAGTTATCTTTCGTAGTAAATTGTGACAGGCATGAAGCCATGCTTATTAGCCACTATCAAAAGATGAAGGCCAGTAAGATACCGTATCCTAAGACAGGGTCCATGTGGGTCAATGATGGATCCGAGATCCAGTGTGGGAAGTACATCACGAAGTATAAGGAGAAGCACGACGCGAACTCCAATACACTCACCAAGGAGTTGACCCCAAGTTTGTGGTGCTTGTGGAACAAGGCCTGAAGAATGGGCGCCTATGGATTGGTGACGGGCCGTCGAACCAATGACCATTCGAGCTCTACTCTAGGCCCATCGTGGTTGTAGGAGCGGCGGGCCTCAGGTAGAGACCCGCCCACAGGCTTTGGATCTAGCTGTCGACCACTTACATGTATGTTCTTCCTCGGTCCTCTACGCTTAATTACATTTTTTCCATTGCAAAGTTAATGATATCGTGGCGCATAATGTAGGCGGAGATGGAAGCAAGGTAACAGAGAATCCGAGAGGAGTACGAGCAGTGGCAGCAGCACATGGAGCAGCAGTAGGCGCAGATGCAACAAAAGATGATGAGCTGGTTTGTGAACCAGTAGCTTCTGAGTGCTCCACTGGGGACTATTCCTACTCGTCCTTTCGCCTTCTCGTGGGTAATTTCTTAACATAATATCTTCATCTTATTTTCTCCTCTCTTATTATTTAATGCTCAAAATATATTTCCCAGATTGTATATGCCGGGGTACAACCCAGCAGGTGGGTCAACAAGTGGATCGAACGTTCCGCCATCTAGCCACTGCCCAGCCAGAGCCCGATGACTCCTCATACCACTAGTGGAAACGAGGCCTCTAACACCGGTTCGTAGAGGCCTCTAACACCGGTTACAGAACCGTTGTTGGGGGTTCGGTGTTAGAGGCCCCCCCTTTAACAGCGGTTCTTATACGAACCGCTGTTAAAGGGTGGCGCATGTGGGGCTGCCGCAGCGCTAAGGTCCCCCCTTAACACCGGTTCATAACATGAACCGGTGTTAAAGGATCTCTGCCATGGCAAGAAAACGGCATAAATCTCTGCCGCGGCAGAGTTCTGCCGCCGCCCCATTCTGGGTGGATTTCTGCGGCGCGGCGGGGAGGGGGAGGGGGAATCGATCGGGAGAGGTATACACATACATCGTTGGTACATACAAGTACATGAATAATTAAGCAACTATTATTATACACAAACATCGTCATTGTGGTATTCTCCGTACACGTTGAAGCATCAAGTACAAGACAAACACGTTCAAGCATATATACAATATAACATCTCCGTACACGTTCATTTTGGTAGATATCTAAAGAGTTCTCCGCCAGGCGTGACGACCTCATCAATTATGAACCCCGCCAATTCCTCTTGAATGGCTCGTATGCGGTCAAATGGTAGGAGTTGGTCCCGCATCAGTTTGATCTAAATATATATGAAGAATGGGGTCAATATATATAAGAATAAAACTCAACACGACTGATGGTAATAAAATAATGTTGTATACTTTTTTTACTTACTCTAAGTTGTTCTAGTGCGTCTTGGCCCGTCACACATATCGTGTTGCGAATGAACTCGCAAACATAGTATCCACATAAGTTATTGCCGGGTCCCTGATGCTCACACTTTACGAGAATAGAGAGTTCAATCAAAATAATAATCAATAAAGCATGATATAATGTAATTGATAGCAGAATCAAAGAGATACGCAGACCTAGTTGGCCAGTACTACTTACATTTTGGTCTACAAATTTTAGTTCTTCTGACCATTCATCCACGGCCCTGCCCGTGGACCTTTTCCAAACCCTGTCCGGCAAAGAAAATGTATAAAGGAGTAATTAATTACTTGTTGTCACGAAAGTTGCCGATCTAGTGCGATAATATGATTGAAATTACCTCTAGAGCATATCTTTAAAGTCTGCCCATAGCTCTTGGTCTTTTCGTAACGAGTCCATGAAAAGGATTTTCCTGAGTCAACTTGAATAACTAGCAGAATAAAGTGGAACCTACGCACGCATAACTCATCATCAGTTACACTTAACATCGAGTAAGCCGAAACATAATGTGTACAAGAGAGGGTAACACTCACGAGAAGTTGTAAGGCAATAGTATTTCCCTTTTGGTTTGTTGTCTCGGTAAAGACGTTAGCAAGAAATCTTCTATTTGCCCGGGTTTGTTTTTTTACCACTTGTTCATGAACACTATTTGGGTCAAAGAACCCAATGTCAAAAGGGCGCCCTTTCATGCATTTCATAACCTTTTTCTTGCATAATAGTATATACATATATGGTGAGCATATATATACATGAATTGAATGAGCTAAGATAGAAATTACAGAAATAGTACTTACACACAATAAAGGCTGATGACAGCTTTGTCGAGTTCCTTCTGATTGAATAAAAATGCAAGTTTTGAATGTTGAAGGTGATCGCGTCGTCTCCGCACAAGAAAATCTGATCTCTTATATGTGCCATGATCCATTCTTCCTTTCTCGTCTTTCAGAAATCAAGGTACCACTTATGCAATCTTCGCATTTTTGTTGGTAGATTCTTGAGCTCCTCTTTCTTGACGAGATTCTTCCCGTACTTCCATGGCTGTATGGGGTTGACATCGCCTTTAGGCAAGTGGTCTCCCATGATGTTCAAGTATGCAATGTAGGTCATCCCCATCTCATTGGCCTTTCTTTGTAGCTCTTCCTCGTAATCATTTACATGAGGAGCTATCCGTGTGTCGAACACTTGGAGCTGGGCGCACGATTTGTTTTCCTGCTCTCCGAGCATGGGAACTGTTTTCCGGGGTGCCGCATGACTGCTACTTTCAGACTCCCTCCGCCTTGCATCCCCCTTCATAATCTGGCGCTCGTAGTCCAGAACAAGTGGGGTTTCAGGTTTCACAAGATTATTGTAAAACTTCTCCACCACCGCTAGATCTAGTTTCTCCTTTGGCTAGGCCGGTCTAGGTGCAAAGAATTTCTTGACCTCTTCTTCCGAGATCCTCTTGTTCTCCTCGTTGCTGCGATTCCACGGTAATACCGGAAATGGCTTGGCGGAAGGCTGTGGGACGTAGTTTCTTGAACTCTTTGGCGTACGGTTTCCTGCGGATTTCTTCGTGGCAGTGCTAGTGATGCTCTTCGTGGCAGTGCTCTTCCGCTTACGCTGACGCGCAGGAGATGGCTGAAGTGCCGGAGATAGATGACACACCAAAGATGGCTGGCGCGCCGAAGATGGCTGATGCGCAGGAGATGGATAGCGTGCCGGAGATGGCTGCCACAAAGGAGATGGCTGAAGCGCCCAAGACGGCTAATGCGGCGGAGACGATAAGGGAGTATTCTGATGACTTGGAGACGGCTGAGGCGGCTCATACTGCTGACGCCGTGGAGACGGCGGGGGTGCTAGTGGCCTCCAATTTGGAAGCACGATGTGTTCCTTCTTCCAAAGAATGGTTGTTTCTACAAATTTGAGTTGAGTTTCCCCTTCACCTATAGCATGGTCAAGCTATGCTTCCTCATATTCCTTCACAACCTCATCCACCCCGAAAATAGCATAGCCATCTGGAATCAGTCGGCAATGGTAAGTTCCACCAGCTACAGTAGGTAAGGCATAGCTGTCCGCCACCTTAATGGATAAGCCCATTAATCTCACATGCAACTCAGTGTGTTCGCTCTCCGTGATCTCATCCACGGGGTATCGAGGACCCGCCATTTCAAGCGTGGGCCACACGTTGTCCGTGGAAGCCACGCTGCTTTTCCGCGCAGAGTCTGGACCACCGGCAGCTTCCAATGCAGGCTTCGTGCTGCTGAGATGGGCCGGTAGCTTGCTGGCTCTTTTGTGTATTCACTTGTGCCTGCAGCGTCACAAGTGCATGTTCTATCTATGTCATCCGGTTTGTACGCTCTTTTTTTCTATCGTGCCATCTGTAAGAGTCGCCCCACTCGGCAAACCCATCCTTCCACGTCATACCGCCAGTGCCTCGTGCAAGTCCAGGGTGTTCTTTTTAACCAATGGCGGGTGTCACCTGGTCATTATCTGGAGTATAAATTTGTCTGGCAGGATGTAAGGTCCTGGCGGCTGTTTCCTCGTATTCCATGATGAGTTGACTGACGGGTTTGGCAAGAATTGTTGGGAAGATACACAATCCCGTTTCTGGGTCCAACCTTGCCCCAATTTCTTAGAACCAAGTCTTTGCACATAGGTCCCACCCCTGTGTTTGGGGTGTGATCCATCTAGCACGCAGGGCCTTCTCAGCTTCCTCCCACTTAGGCCTCTGAGATATGTAACCACCTGACCCCGTCCTCTGGTGATATTCCTTCTTCTAGGAATTTAGCGTATTGGTTTCTGACCTCTTTTTAGCTATAGCACCTTCCTTGTACGCCACAAATTCGGGCCAGTAAGGTCTTATCTTCGCATAATATGCGTCTTCAAAATCTAGAGTCTCGTGAGCTTTGACAAATTTGTTCAATTTTGTCTTCCAGTTGCAGAAAGCGTCAGCCATCTTCTTTTGAGTCCACTCTTTGACCTTTTCCTTTATAACCGGTTTATTTCCATCCTCCTCTAGCGGTAGGGTGAAATTTACCAACTGCGATGTCCAAAGCGTTTCTTTGGTTCTTTCATCGACAAAGGTACCGTCGCCCTTCTTGGATCTTTCATCTTCTTGGTCCCTAATAAGAACTCTAGACTGACGTATAAATTTGTCTATGGACTTCTTGGGCTCCATCCGCCTGCCATCAACATGGACTTCTTCGATCATGAACTTTTGCCCGATCTTTCAACCGATGGCTCGCGCCTCGCTTGCTCATTTTCATAGAAGAAGATTATTGCTGGCTGGTTGATCCAGAGGGCTAAAAGAAGAAAGAAGCATTAATTAATACCTGTACATATATATACAAATCAATCGGTGCAAGTCAGCAGAGGCTTAATCCGTGCATATACCTTGACAGAGTTTGTAATCACTAAAGTGCGTTCACTGGAGTCGTCATCTTCTCCATGACTACTTCAGTTGTCATCATGTCCCTCCAAGTTTAGATATTGTGAGGTGTCCTCGTGGATCATGTTGTCCATTATTTATTCCTCTTCAAGGTTTCTACTCAGTGGATCCATAGTTTCTAAAACAAAAATATTATCTAGAGTAAGAGAGTAAACATTCAAGTGGACTTGGATTCATACACAAATATACATATTATTTATACAAAATACACAAATAAATACACAAATGAAATTAAAAGCGTAAGCATGCTTGATCATTTTAAACGAGGTCCGAGGGGTCCAAACCCTAATTCGGAGAAATCCGGGATGCATATGAGAGGGTTCATTATGTTCTTATAATTAAACTTGTCATGTAAGATGATTAACAATGCATGATTATAACTTAAATATATAGTTCTCATTTTTCTGAATATTTTGATATATTATTTGTATTTTTTTGACTTATAAATAATTAGTTATTGAATTAACAAGATTTAAACATTTTCTGGAATTATTAAACCACTTATTACCTCAGCCTGACGTCAGCACACACTGACCCTAACCCTTTTCTCACCAAAATAGGGGCTAGCCATAGTGGCTAACGCGTGGGACCGAGGCCACGTCACAGCCACACAGGCGCCACGCGGGCTCGCCGGAGGGGCTGCAGACGGCGGCGGCTGGCGGCGCTGGAGAGCGACCTAGGGCACGCGAGCAAGCGCGTTCAACTCAGCGAGATGCGGCCTACCTAAAACGGGCGGCGCCGCTACCTAGGGGTCACCGGAGCGACGACAACGACGACGGCCACCGGCGGCGCATGCCGAGCAGCGAGGCGACGACGGCTCCGAGCGAGAGGGAGCGAGCAGTGGGGCAGGTGAGCACCGTGGGCTCACCGTGGGTCTACCAGAGGGGTCCGCGAGTCCGGGCGGGGTCGGAAA
Source organism: Avena sativa (assembly GCA_916181665.1). NCBI lineage: Eukaryota > Viridiplantae > Streptophyta > Magnoliopsida > Poales > Poaceae > Avena > Avena sativa. Next base: position 99,982,389 of record OV702280.1, read on the forward strand.
CAGCGACGATGGTGACGGTGCTGGTCATCGGGCTCGAAGAAGAAGCGATGCTGGTGGGTCGATTGCGGATGCCCCGCGTCGATTCCTTGGACGCAGAAGAAGAGCACGACTAGGCGGCGACAACGGCGTGGGTGGGCGCGGCGGCAACGGCTCCTCTCTCTGTGCTCCTCTGCTCCTTGATCTTCCTGGGGGAAGAGGAAGATGAGGTGCGCGTGTTATAACCCCCCTTTAACACCGGTTCCATCCATGAATCGGTGTTAAAGGGGGGAATTCGTTTCGCGCGCACCCCCCCCCCTTAACAATGGTTCCATCCACGAACCGGTGTTAAAGGGGGGAATTCGTTTCGTGCACCCCTCCCTTAACACCGATTCCATCCACGAACCGGTGTTAAAGGGGGGTGGGGGGCATTTATTTCATACATTAAAGGGGGGCATTTTTAATTCAAAAACAGGATAAAATTTAGAAAATTCATATCTTTTTCATTTCAACTCATAAAAATATGAATAATATATCATAATTTTCAGAAAAATAAGATCTATCCATTCATATAAAAACATTTTATAGTTACTGTAGATGAAATTTTTCAAAATGATTAAAACACTTACATATGAATTTTGATTACTCAATTAAGACAAACATAAAATAGTCAAACCCCAAAATTTGAACTTAAGAAATATTAAGCGTCTGAAAAGGAATCTAACCCTATTTTATTAGAGAAAATCATATTTTATTTTGTATTAACATTTTTGAATTCTTTGGATATTTAAATTTAGCATCTTTTGTATACTTTGGAATCTGACAAAACTTTTAACATGAAAATTGTTTGCATTTGAATAATTAATCCTGTTTTTTTTTAAATAAAATTCTAACTATTCAAACTAGTAACAAAAGGGAAAGGGCGGGCAGAATGCATGGAAGGAAAAGGGCGGGAAGAAAATTTTATTACGATATAACTGGAATTAAAGTACATAACGCAACTAACAAAGCACGACTGAAAATTAAGATACATGGCCAAATTAAGTCATATTCGGCCGAACTTGTTTTGGAATGTTGGAGTGATTTAGTCATACTCCTGCCTACACCTGTAATACTCGCCACTATAGTCGTCGTACTCGTCGCGGACGTCGTTGCTGTCGTCGTCGGGGTCGCCGTAGTTGAACCTTGAAGGCTGAGTGCCAAAAATCATCTGGTGTTCGGAAACACATGTCAAAACATCTCAATAGAATGATCCATCATTCCAAGGTTTTCATAACCATTTTTCCACCAAGTATTCCCATCTAAAGTTGATCAAGTTTTATGCTTAGCACTAGCATCTACAAGTGGGGGTAAGTACTAATGAGGGGTGGTACACTAGTGGAGTTTAACTAAGTTCAATCTCATGCCTTAGGATGACATAAAGATTTTCTAGCTTAGGCCAAATTTTATGCTCTTTATGCAACCTTCAATTATCTTCCTAGACTCTACATGTCACTTAAGTAAACTCTAAGTAATAGCTTTGATAAAGAAATAAAGTAGAAGCTTGCAAATAAAACTAGGATTGGGTATCATCAAATGTGTCTAACCAAGCATGCTTAGTGCATTGCATAGGTTATTTAACTCTCATAATTGCAAGTGTTAGATTGCAAGTATTGGCTTTCTCAATTAACTAGTAGTATTAGGCTTGCTAAAATAGAGTATCTTGCAAGTGTTAGCTGGCCTTGTGTGGAGCAGTGGTTGAAGTTCTCCTCGGCTTCCTCTTCGTAGTATCCTCCTTCTTCCTCGTATCCTTGGTCGGTACTAGCGTCTATGACTAAATACGAGGTACACAATCACCAAAAAATACTTAACTATTTTCAATCATCACACAAAAGGGTCCTATAGATGATCTAGCATCATCACTAACATTACAAGATTAACGCTTGGTTTAATTTATTTTATTTTTAGAAAAGTAATTTCTACTCATTGAAAAACTACTTAAGATTTACTATTCTCTAGACCAAACATGGGATCAAGTTGACACATCTCATCACCACATATTTCAGTACATGGGAATGTGATTTAAAGTGGTGTCACAATTTAATAAGATTTAACCTTTTATTTCAAATAAAAATAAATGACTAGAATTGCCTATGTGGCATTCTTTTATTACTTGAACATTATTTCTGTAAGTAAACCCATATGTTTTTATATATTCTGAAAGGTATGATGAAATGTGATTTTTTAGAGTGGTAATCAACTCAAAAGCTATTATAGTTTAAATTTTAAAAATGTTTGAATGCAGAAAAGGTTCTGCCTTGTTATTTTTACCAAGGTTGATATATAGATTCAAATGTTTTGAATCCAATGGGCTTGGATTAGCATTTCAAAACCTTTATAACAAAATTGGTTTCAATCAATTTGGTTTAGTGAATCGAGCTGGGTTGATTTTTGAAACTGGGTACAGAACTATGTTTGAATTAAAATGGAAAAAGTTAAATTCAAACGACTAGGCTGCGCGGGAACTGCTAATGGGCCGGTCCAGTGTCACTCCGCGGCGCGGGGCGCGACAGACAGGGCGGGTCTACTGGTCAGTGACTCTTTAAACGCGAAGCGGTACGGGGCAATCTCATATGCACGATCTAAGTCTAATCGAACGGCTGTTACTCATCGTCCACGTCGGGTGGCGCTGGCAAGACAGAAACCTAACGCGGCAGGTGGGAGTCGTCGGGGGCTCACCGGGGCTCAGGCGAAGGTCGGCAATGCAGGCGAACGACAAAGTCGACGACGGCGAACCTCCTTGGTACCGGTAGCTCCTCCTAGGGTGGACGAAATTGACGGCGCCCTTCTTCTCTAGAGGCGGTCTTCTCCGGCGCAATTCCGGCGATGCGCTGCTCGCCTTGCTCCGGGAATGGGGTGGAATGATCAATGAGGTGAGGGGAGTGAGATGGTGTGAAGAAATCGAGCGGGGGTCGTCTCTTTTATAGGCTCGACGGTGAGACCGAACGGGATGGGCAGGCGACGGTGGCGACACGGCTACGGGCGGCAAGAGGCATGGCCGAGGGTGGCAATCGATCGGTGGTCTCCTGGCGATGCTCTATGGTTTTAATGCGCGTGTAGGGGCGGTGGCAAATGGTTGGGAACGCTCGATGCTCTTTGAGGCAGAGGCGGCGTCTTCAATGGAGATCGGTGGCTACGGGGCACGGGCGGTGAAATGGGCATGTCTGGCGGTCTCCTGGGACGGTGGGGAGCATGCTGGCGGGCGGCGAGGGCTCGAGGTGGTCGGGTTGCGTGGTAATGGTGCGTGCTCTACGGTGCACGTCGGCATGGTCGACAGCAGCACGGGCGCGGCGTTCCTGGCGGTTCTGGTTGCTGTCTGCGAGGCAGGTCTGGTTGAGAGGGGGCGGTGAGGCATGGGCTACCTCCCAGACAAGGTTGGCACGGCTAGTTCTTCCTCTAGCCTGCTGTCCACACTGGGGTGACATGGGTGCTCTCGTCCTATTCACCATTGATGATATTGGCAAGCTTATAGTGGGGCTAGTGATTAGTTAAGGTTGTTAGATGATCTACTAAGGCTAGTGGTGTCGATAGAGAGGACAAGTTAGGCCAGAATCACTACACACTATAGTGTTTTGATTTTGTTTGATTTGTATCTGCAAGGTGTTTGATGAAATGGCCGCATGAATTCAAGTTTTGAATTTTGAAAATATTTTTGGTGGGTGTGCTAGGCATGTGATGGTGAGTCTGTAGATGCTTGGGTTTTGAAAGTTGAGCTTGTTTGAGTGGTTTTTGAAAATATGGGATCTTCCCATATGAAATAGATTCAATTTTAAACTGTCATTTAAACTAAGCATTTGAATGTTTCTGGATGATCACAAGGTGGGCCTTGATACTTTGTTATGAGTACTATCAAGGGGTGCAAAGATCTAAATAAGTTTATGTTAAGTTCTGAAAGTTACAGATAGCCAAAGTTGGCATGGGAGTTAAATTGGCCAAAATGACCATTCACTTAATTTGTTTGTTTTGATTTATTTGTCTTTGGGAAAAGTTTGGGAATTGTTTAGATGATGTTTATTTCACCTAAGAATCATTTTCCAAGCAAAGAAACACATAATCATGGCAATTCAAAAGAATCCACATTTTAATACATACACATATGAATGCTTTCATATTTTAATTGGAAAAGTTTTTGTTAACCCTAAATTTGGTGATTAGAGTTTGATGGTTCTAGTTTAATATTTTTGGGATGTTACAAATCTTCCCCCCTTAAACAAAATCTCGTCCCGAGATTTGAAAAAGGACGAAAATATTACCTAGAATTTGAAGAGATCGGGAAACTCCGTCCTGATGTGATCTTCGCGCTCCCAGGTAGCTTCCTCTTCTGTGTGGCTGCTCCACTGAATCTTGAGAAACTTGATGCTTCGGGTTCTGGTAGTTCTGAAAGCTTCTTCCAAAATACGGATGGGTACTTTGGGATAGGTCAGGTCATCGTTGATTTCTATGGTCCGGTGATCAATATTCTTGAACACTTAGGTCTTCTCCGGGACTTCGAGACACTTGCGAAGTAATGAGATATGGAACACATTGTGCACGGCTGACATCTCTTCGGGTAGTTCTAGTTGATATGACACTTCTCCTCGACGGTTCAAAATTTTGAAGGGTCTAATATATCTGGGGGCTAACTTTCCTTTGAGCTGGAAACGCTGCATTCCCTTCAATGGCGACACTTTCAGATACACCAAATCTCCTATGTTGAAGGCGAGGTCTCGACTTCTCTTGTCGGCATAACTCTTCTGTCTGGACTGGGCGGTCTTGAGGTTCTCACGAATCTTGTGAACCTTGTCTTCTGCTTCTCGTAGGATATCGTGTCCGAAAATCTGACTCTCTCCTACTTCCGACCAGTTCAAAGGGGTGAGACACTTTCTTCCGTACATAAATTCAAATTGGGCCATTTGCAAACAAGCTTGATAACTGTTTTTGTATGAAAATTCTGCGAACGGTAGACAGTCTTCCCACTTAGATCCATATTCTAGCACACATGCTCTCAGCATATCTTCGAGTATTTGATTTACTCGCTCCGTTTGTCCATCGGTCTGAGGGTGATAAGCGGTGCTGAAATCTAGGCGGGTTCCTAAACCTTCTTGGACTTTCTTCCAAAATCTCAAGGTAAACTGAGTTCCTCGATCCGATCCGATGTTCTTGGGGACTCCATGCAAACTGACGATTCTAGCGATGTATAACTCCGCTAGCTTCGAACTCTGATATGTGGTCTTCACGGGTAAGAAATGGGCGACTTTGGACAACCTGTCCACTATGACCCAAATAGAGTCATTTCCCCTACTAGAGGTAGGCAATCCAGTGATAAAGTCCATTCCAACGGAAACCCATTTCCATTCCGGAATCTGCAATGGTTGCAACAATCCAGCGGGTCTTTGATGTCCTGCCTTGACTCGCTGACATATATCACACTTGGCGATATAGCTTCCGATTTCTCTCTTCATCTTATGCCACCAAAAATTCTCCTTCAAATCTTGATACATCTTCGTTCCTCCGGGATGGATAGAATAAAGAGTATCATGAGCTTCCTTCAAAATAACTTCCTTCAACTCAGAATCTGCGGGTACACAAAGGTGTCCTTTGTACCACAGAACTCCTTCTTCGTCTTCGGTGAATCCGGGTACTTTGCCTGTACCGATACGACGCTTGATTCCGTCGATACTAGCATTTCCTTTCTGCGCCTCTTTGATCTGGCTGATCAAAGTGGGTTGAAGTTCTATGCTAGCCAAAAATCCTTCAATTACTAATTCCATTCAAAAATCTTCCATCTCTTTGTGCAAGCTTGGTTGCTCCTTCAAAATCATGGAGTTCAAGCGGCACGACAATCTGCTAAGGGCATCTGCTATCACGTTGGCTTTACCGGGGTGATAGTGAATGTCCTAGTCGTAATCCTTGATTAGCTCAATCCATCTTCTCTGTCTCATATTCAGCTCCTTCTGAGTGAATATATACTTCAGGATCTTGTGATCCGAATAAATCTCACAATGGTTTCCCATCAGGTAGTGCCTCCATGTCTTTAGGGCTAACACTACGGCTGCGAGTTCGAGGTCATGGGTTGGGTAATTTTGCTCATGTTGTTTCAGTTGTCGAGATAGATAAGATATAACTTTGCCTTCTTGCATTAGCACACATCCGAGACCGATCTTGTATGCGTCACAATACACGTAGAAGGGCTTCGTGATATCCGGCATGATTAAGATTGGGGCTGAAATCAATCTCCTCTTGAGTTCTTGAAAACTCGCTTCATATTTGTCGGTCCATTCAAACTTCTTGTCCTTCTTCAGCAATTGGGTCATGGGTCTAGCGATACTCGAGAATACTTCTACGAACTTGCGGTAATATCCCGCCAATCCAAGAAATGCACGAACTTGGGTTTGATTGGTTAGGGCTTGCCAATCTTCGACATCTTTCACCTTTGTAGGGTAAACGGCAATTCATCCGGCTGAGACAATGTGGCCGAGGAATCCTACCTCCTGTAACCAGAATTCACATTTGCTAAACTTGGAATACAACTGATGCTCTCTAAGGGTTCCAAGAATGGTCCTGAGGTGTAGCTCATGTTCTTCTTCTGATTTGGAATAAATCAGAATGTCATCGATGAAAACAACGACAAACTTATCTAGGAAGTCCATAAAAATCTTATTCATGAGATTCATGAAATAAGCGGGGGCATTGGTTAATCCAAAAGACATAACAGTATACTCGTACAATCCATATCTGGTGGTAAAGGCAGTCTTTGGAATATCCTCTGCGCGAATCTTGAGTTGATGATAGCCTGTTCTAAGATCAATCTTAGAAAACACTTTGGCACCAGTCAACTAATCAAACAAATCTTCTATCTTTGGCAATGGATACTTGTTCTTGATAGTGACATCATTCAACTTCCGATAATCCGTACACAAACAGTTACCTCCATCCTTTTGTCCACAAACAAGACAGGTGATCTCCATGGTGACGCACTTGGTTGAATTAATCCAATTTCTAGCATGGAATCCAGTTGCTTCTTCAGTTCTGCTAGTTCCTACGGGTTCATACTATAGGGTCTCTGGGCTATGGGTCCTGTTCCGGGGATTAGTTCAATGATAAACTCGATATCCCGATCTGGGGCATACCGGGCAAAACATCTGGAAATACATCGGGGTATTCACAGACTATCCGGACTTGGTCAAAGGTAGGTTGGGATATACTCTTGTTGCACTTGAATTGACGAGGTAAGGTTTCAGATATATGCTCTACTGATATTCTGGCGGTACTGGTCATGGTTATGGCTTTCTTGGCATAGTCAATCAATCATTTATGTTTGGACATCCAATCCATTCCTAGTACTACTTCCAAACCTTTAGTTCCAAGTACTATCAAATTAGCATAAAAATCTATGACATGGATTTGGATGGGGACGACTTTGCAAATTTGCCTAGCTTTGGTGGTTGAACTGGGGATTTGAACAATCATAACATGCTTTAGTTTGGTTGGTTGAATCTTACTAGTGCAGGCGAATTCTTCGGTGACAAATGAATGCGATGCACCCGAATCAAACAACACTCTTGCAAGTACTGAATTAACAGAAAACATACCCAGCACGACGTCTGGCGCTTCCTGAGCTTCTTCAGCATGCATGAGAAAAAGACGGCCGTTGCGGTTAAGTGAATTCCCTGGGGCAAATCTCCTTCAGGGCTGAACACGACGCTGCTGCTAAGCTGGGGCATTGGTATTGGGGGCTGCGGTATTCTTCTTGTTGGGGCACTTGTTGGAGTAGTCACCCTTATTTCCACAGTCATAACAAGTCACTTGCGACTTGTCCTTTGCTGCAACAGGCACAACATTGCTTCCAGTCCTCGGGGCAGTGTTGGTGTTGGCGGTAGCATTGTTGTTGTTGAACTTGGGTGGGGCACGGTTGAAATTGTTAGAGTTGCCGGGGTTGTTGTGATTTCCTCCGGACCTTGGGTTTCCACGGTTGGGATAGGTCGAACGGTTCATCGGGGGTCTGTTGGTTCTTGGGGCAAATCCTGGAGATGGGTTAGGGCGATACTTTGGGGTCTGATGGGTTCCTGGTTGATGCATCATGCGACGCTTGCAGTTCTCATTTGCTTGGTTGATCTTTCCTTCCATCTGGATGGAAGAGTCGAAAAGGGCTTCAATATCGGCAAAGGGGATATTAACTAGCACCGTCTGCATCTCATCGTGCAGACGATTCAAGAATCTCTCATTCTTCTTGGCTTTGGTGTCGATCTCATCCGGGGCATACCTAGCTAATGACAAGAATTTGTCACGGTATTCCACTATGGTCATCCGTCCTTGCTTCAGTTCTCTGACCTCGTCTCTCATCCTATTGATCAAACCCGGGGGCACATGGGTTCTACTGAACTTGACCTTGAATTCATCCCAGGTCATCATCTGTCCTCCGGTCATTTCACAAACACTGTTCCACCATGCTCTGGCATCTCCTGCTAGATAGTGGGTGGCGAACAAAACTTTCTCGTTAGCTTCCACTACGACGACTTCTAGGTTGTTTTCCATGGTTTGCAGCCAATCGTCTGCATCTAGGGGCTCTTCTGACTTAGTGAAAACAGGTGGGTTGGTGTTCTGGAAATTCTTGAGCTTAGATCCATGGTTGTCCTGGTTTCCGTGGCCTTGATTGTTGTGGGCTAAATGATCTATCTGTTGAAGGGTGCATAGGTTGGCTTGACGTTCGGCTCTTTCAGCTTCGCGGTCAGAAACCAACATTTGCAGGATCTGCAACATCGGGTCCAGGGATGAACCACTTCCTCCGAGTGGCATCTTAAGATTGAGATAGATCATGAGAAAAGAGGGAAATTTCTAAGGTTTCGTGGACTTTGAAAAGTTTTTAAAGTTTCACTCTGATTTTTTTAGCAACTTGCTTTTCATTCATTCATTCATAGCACACGATATAAACACAAAGCACAAAACAAGAAAAACAGATGGTTTTAAGAACCATTCTGGAAACTACGATACAGTGGGACCGAATACAACTCACTATGCTAGTGCTCAAGTGCTACTACTCATCGGAGTCGGTGTAGTCGTCATCCTCATCATCCTCATCGTCATCGATGAAGGCGAAGTCATCCTCATCGATGAAGAAGTCCATAGCCTGATCCTCCAGAAAATCATCATCATCGCTGAGATAGGAGTAGGGGTCTCCATGAAGATCTTTTCCGGCATTCTCCCTTTCCTCCAACTGCATGTCTCTCTCGTGGATTGTCTCCTCCAAATCCGAGATACGGTGGCGAAGATGAGCATGATGCGCTCCTTCTTGTCCAGCTGACGGCGATGAGACTTGCGATCCTTCGCTAGCATGGCGATGGTCTGATCCTTGGTCTTGATGATGGCGGACTTGTGGTTGCAATAGTCACGGCAATTATCCAATTCCTGCTAACGATCATACATCATGAAGCTAAGGTGGTCCAATTGGGTCTTCAGCTCGCGGTGGTATGGGGCTTCTAGTGGCTGTCCATTAGCATCACACCTTGGACAAAACTCAAAGCGGGTACCCTTGATCTGGTTGATACTCTGCCCACACAGACGGTCAAGAGCTTCCTGCATGGCCCTGGCAAGTCCATCGAGCCAGTTGTTCTCTCTTAAGGTGAACTGAATTCCCTCGGCAGTGGGAGGTTCAATCTTTCCTCGGAGACTTGCAACAATTATCCACTGCAGATCTTCTCCTCCTGGATCATTGAGCTGAGCTCCGAAGAACTCGGGGTGCGGACGCTCCAAAAGTTCCGAAAGCTGGTCCAAATCCCGCTCAAACATAAGGTCTCCTCCATTTCCCAACTGGTAAAACTTGATGTACTTCACGTCCATCTATTAAGACTATAGGATGAGTAAGTTAGTAGAGTGATCAAGTGTGTCAAATTTTATGTATTTTGCAATAGTTTTTGAGGAACATGAATTTTTATGAAAGAAACAAGGTGATAAGAATGGGAATAAGTTTTTGTAAATATCTGTTTCCTTGGTTTTGAAACTAAGTTTTTGATTCAAACGTCCAGTCTAACTAGGGTCTCCTATGGTCAGGATGGCTCTGATACCAACTTGTCAACACCCGGATTTTTAATCCCAGATGCATGTTATGCCATACATCGCAATCCCAGGATTACCATTTTTGCGAGACATAACAGATTTGGATACCACAGTACATCATCCATGCCAAACCATACATAAGGTCTTACACAAATAAGGATCTCACGATCCAGTTCCTAATACAACTCAAGCAGCGGAATAACATAATAATAACGATAGCGTAGGCGAAGCTCCATCTCCGGGGTCACAGGCAATGCTGACAATAGGAGATGATCCTAGTTGTCGTAACCTTCCTAGGTTCCATCCTCCTGGTACTCCTCTTCATAGTCTGGCCATGGGAATAGCCAAGGGACAAAGCCATGAGTACTCTTCAAGTACTCGCAAACTAATACTAACAAGTGAAGGGTTGTAGTAGGACACAAAGCTCTAGGGTTGTTTTGCAAAAACAAAGATTTACCTCTACTAAGTTTAGAAACGAAGAAAGCTAGTTGAAGTTTTATAACACCTAAGTGGGAACTTGTATTTCATATCAGAACTCTGTTATGGTCAAGTCAAAGTCTCAATTCATTTTACAAGTCATTTTGAAAACATCTGACGGGGGAACAGTATGGCCACTCCAACTGTCCATAACCGCGGACGCGGCTATTCGAATAGTTTGACACTCTGCAGAGATTGTACACTTTCACCACAACATTCGATACATCCGTCAGGAACAAATCCTGAATTCACCATACTCAGTATGCGGATAATCAATCCTAACCTTTCAATTACACGCCCTAGTATAAGAACCTCTCCTGTGAGTTTGGCCTCCCAACCATGACCAACTGTCATCTTGGGTACACAGGTAGACAATCTTCACAAGGTAGCCTCATCTGAAACCTTGACCGTGAGGGAACCCATACTAAGGTATATAAGTTTCCAGTCAAGCCCTACCCAATTCTCGGGTATTATGGTTGTACGGTAAAATTGGAATGGTATCGCATCCAGACAACCATCAGTTTTATAAAGGGCTAAGGCTCATGCCTCAACGTTTTCATCACCAAAAATCATCTGGTGTTCGGAAACACATGTCAAAACATCTCAATAGAACTATCCATCATTCCAAGGTTTTCATAACCATTTTTCCACCAAGTATTCCCATCTAAGGTTGATCAAGTTTTATGCTTAGCGCTAGCATCTACAAGTGGGGGTAAGTACTAATGAGGGGTGGTAAACTAGTGGAGTTTAACTAAGTTCAATCTCATGCCTTAGGATGACATATAGATTTTCTAGCTTAGGCCAAATTTTATGCTCTTTATGCAACCTTCAATTATCTTCCTAGACTCTACAAGTCACTTAAGTAAACTCTAAGTAATAGCTTTGATAAAGAAATAAAGTAGAAGCTTGCAAATAAAACTAGGATTGGGTATCATTAAATGTGTCTAACCAAGCATGCTTAGTGCATTGCATAGGTTATTTAACTCTCATAATTGCAAGTGTTAGCTTACAAGTATTGGCTTGCTCAATCAACTAGTAGTATTAGGCTTGCTAAAATAGAGTATCTTGCAAGTGTTAGCTTGCCTTGTGTAGAGGAGTGGTTGAAGTTCTCCTCGGCTTCCTCTTTGTAGTATCCTTCTTCTTCCTTGTATCCTTGGTCGGTACTAGCGCCTATGAATAAATACGAGGTACACAATCACCAAAAAATACTTAACTATTTTCAATCATCACACAAGAGGGTCCTATAGATGATCTAGCATCATCACTAACATTACAAGATTAAAGCTTGGTTTAATTTATTTTATTTTTAGAAAAGTAATTTCTACTCATTGAAAACCTACTTAAGATTTACTATTCTCCAAACCAAACATGGGATCATGTTGACACATGTCATCACCACATATTTCAGTACATGGGAATGTGATTTAAAGTGGTGTCACGATTTAATAAGATTTAACCTTTTATTTCAAATAAAAATAAATGACTAGAATTGCCTATGTGGAATTATTTTATTACTTGAACATTATTTCTGTAAGTAAACCCATATGTTTTTATATATTCTGAAAGGTATGATCAAATGTGATTTTTGAGAGTTGGAATCAACTCAAAATCTATTATAGTTTAAATTTGAAAAATGTTTGAATACAGAAAAGGTTCTGCCTTGTTATTTTTACCAAGGTTGATCAATAGATTCAAATGATTTGAATCCAACGGGCTTGCATTAAGCATTTCAAAACCTTTCTAACAAAATTGGTTTCATTCAATTTGGTTCGCTGAATCGAGCTGGGTTGATTTTTGAAATTGGGTACAGAACTATGTTTGAATTAAAATAGAAAAAGATAAATTCAAACGACTGGGCTGCGCGGGAACTGCTAATGGGCCGGCCCAGTGTCACTCTGTGGCGCGGGGCGCGACAGACAAGGCGGGTCTACTGGTCAGTGACTCTTTAAACGCGAAGCGGTACAGGGCAATCTCATCTGCACGATCTAAGTCTAATCGAACTGCTGCTACTCATCGTCCACGTCGGGCGGCGCCGGCGAGACAGAAACCTAACGCGGCAGGTGGGGGTCGTCGGGGGCTCACCGAGGCTCAGGCGAAGGTCGACGATGCGGGCGAACGACGAATTAGACGATGGAGAACCTCCTGGTACCGGCAGCTCCTCCTGGGGTGGACGAAATCGACGACGCCCTTCTTCTCCAGAGGCGGCCTGCTCCGGCGCAATTCCGGCGATGCACTGCTCTCCTTGCTCCGGGAATAGTGTGGAACGATCAGTGAGGTGAGGGGAGTGAGATGGTGTGAAGAAATCGAACGGGGGTCGTCTCCTTTTATAGGCTCGACGGTGAGACCGAACGGGATGGGCAGGCGACGGTGGCGACACGGCTATGGATGGCTATAGGCATGGCCGAGGGTGGCGATCGATCGGTGGTCTCCTGGCGATGCTCTATGGTTTTAATGCGAGTGTAGGGGCGGTGGCAAATGGTCGGGAACGCTCGATGATCTGCGAGGCAGAACCAGCATCTTCAATGGCGAGCGGTGGCTACGGGGCACGGGCAGTGAAATGGGCATGTCTGGCGGTCTCCTGGGACGGTGGGGAGCATGCTGGCGGGAGGCGAGGGCTCGAGGTGGTCGGGTTGCGTGGGAACGGTGCGTGCTCTACGGTGCACGTTGGCATGGTCGACAGCGGCACGGGCACGGCGTTCCTGGCAGTTCTGGTTGCTGTCTGCGAGGCAGGGCTAGTCGAGAGGGGGCGGTGAGGCATGGCCTACCTCCCAGACAAGGTTGGCATGGCTAGTTCTTCCTCTAGCCTGCTGTCCACACGGGGGTGACATGGGTGCTCTCGGCCTGTTCACCATTAATGATATTGGCAAGCTTACAGTGGGGCTAGTGATTAGTTAAGGTTGTTAGATGATCTACTAAGGCTAGTGGTGTCCAGAGAGGGGACAAGTTAGGCCAGAATCACTGCACACTATAGTGTTTTGATTTTGTTTAATTTGTATCTGCAAGGTGTTTGATAAAATGGCCGCATGAATTTAAGTTTTGAATTTTGAAAAGATTTTTGGTGGGTGTTCTAGGCATGTGCTGGTGAGTCTGTAGATGCTTGGGTTTTGAAAGTTGAGCTTGTTTGAGTGGTTTTTTGAAAAAGTGGAATCTTCCATATGAAATAGATTCAATTTTAAACTGTCATTTAAACTAAGCATTTGAATGTTTCTGGATGATCACAAGGTGGACCTTGATACTTTGTTATGAGTACTATCAAGGGGTGCAAATATCTAAATAAGTTTCTGTTAAGTTCTGAAAGTTAGAGATATCCAAAGTAGGCATGGGAGTTAAATTGGCCAAAATGACCATTCACTTAATTTGTTTGTTTTGATTTATTTGTCTTTGGAAAAAGTTTGGGAATTGTTTAGATGATGTTTATTGCACCTAAGAATCATTTTCCAAGCAAAGAAACACATAATCATGGCAATTCAAAAGAATCCATATTTTAATACATACACATATGAATGCTTTCATATTTTAATTGGAAAAGTTTTTGTTAACCCTAAATTTGGTGATTAGAGTTTGATGATTCTAGTTTAATATTTTTGGGATGTTACAGGTTCGTAGAAGAACCGGTGTTAAAGTCCATTTCCGACCTCAACCAAAGGCCTCGTTTCCACTAGTGTACCCTCACCAATCCGAACATCATCCGGAGCATGACGCAGTTTCCAGGTGAGTTCTCCTACAACTGTGCCTAACGCGCTTCTAGTTTGTAGAATGCAATGTCAATGTGACAATATATCAATGCCATGTCACTTGTATAATTTGAACTTGAAAATTCTAAATTTACTCTAATGTGATAGACTTGTATAATTCCATGTCTTTATGAAAATTTTAGCGATGCCACTTGTAGAAAATGTAGCAATCTCATGATTTTTCTTTTAACCTTGTAGGAGAATGACACGGAGGAGACATAGAAGGACATGGTTATATACCATCAAGGTTAGTTCTCCTAAATTTGTCACTTGTTCAAAATGTATCCACCTGCGACGAGACTTGTACGATCTTGTCAAATTCATGTACCCGCCGAAATTTAACCATAGCAATGCCATGTCTCCTAAATTCATGTACTTGTCAAAATTTATTTGTCAAATTCATGTACTTGTTTAATTCCATGCCATTGTGTAATTTAACTTGTCAAATTCATGTGCTTGTCAAAATTTACTTTTCATTTTCATTTAGTTTTGCTTTCGAACTTGTAGGATCTCATGGAGGATTCATTCATGGATTTGTAGCACTTGAGCTTGAGGAGAACTTGATGGTGATGATCTTGTCATGGTCATGTTGTGTATACATATCGTGGTTATGTACTTTGTGGTGATGATGTTATGATGATCTTGTGATGGTGATGATGTGCATTTGAACACTTGTGAAATTGTTTCGATCATGTTTATATGTGTGATAATCTTGTGATCATGTTTTGGTATGATACAAGTGATCATATTTATACAAGTGTTTTGGTATATATTGTATATATACTTTGTATTTGAATGCAGAAAATAAGAAAAAACAGAAACAATGGAATTTGATGGGGCCATTTCCGTGTGTATGCACATGGCAAAGGACGGCAAAGTAAAGAGCGCACGACATCGCATAGGGCCTAGGGAGGCGCGGGAATCTCTTTGCCATGGGTGGTGAAGATGGAAGGCGCACGGCAAAGTAAAGAGCGCATGGCAAAGCCGTCCTCATGGCAATGATACAGGATCACGACAAAGAAGAAGGTGCACGACAAAGCCGAAGCACACAACAACGCTGCAGGTCATGGCTAAGCAAGAGGTGCACGGCAAAGACGGAGACACGACAAAGACGCGGTGCACGGAAAAGAGGTTTTCATGCCGCCTTGTCACGGCCGGCTTGTTATCTACTTTAGTTTGTCGCACGACAAAAGCCTTAGCCGTGTAGATTGAGAAAAGCGCACAGCAAAACGGCTTTGCCGTCTCATTTGTTGCCGTGCACGCATTGCCATGCCACGCTGCATGACAATGTTTTTGCAATGCCCTTTTGGTTCTTTGACGTTTTTATGGGTACACGACAACGCTGCAGATTCCGGTAGTGATGAGTAGCAGAATAGCCTGATTATTATAAGTATAAATAAGAACTAAATTCGTATCCACTAGAATTTAAAGATAGGTGTTAAATTTGTACATTCATTCCCTAACCGGTTGAACTAAACTCACTTTATTTAATATGGGAAGAGAATTTTATTTCCCGAACTACGGCACCAACTAAAAATACACAGCCATTAAATATAAGTATTTTGCTCCTACTTTATTATTTGCGTGCGATATGTCCACCGCGGTAGATAATATGAGTTTGCGCACATGATACGATGTGCAATTGTTTCATGACACATTACAAATACATGTGTCAACAGTGCTGCTTATCGCATACAGATTTGAAGCTATATGGGAGATGTACATTTAGAATATAGTCTCTCCGTTTCAAAATATAAGATGTTTTAGGTTTGTGAAAAAAATATATCTAGACTTATTTTAGTGTCTAGATTCACTTCAAACATGAGTTAGCCTATATACTAAAAAAAGTCTAAATACATTTGCTTCACAAAGCTAAAACATACATTTTGAAACGGAGGGAGTACATGCTTAGATTATAGTACTATTTCATCTAGTTCTAATTTCCTAGTAAGTTGCACTAGAGGAAAAAGGGCCATCCGTTCGCCACCCCTGGTAGCATTAGTCCCGGTTGCGCCACCAACCGGGACTAATGCTGGCACGCGTCCCGGTTGGAGCGGGCACGGGGCCAGGGGGCATGGGTCCCGGTTGGTAAGGGGGAATGCGTCCCGGTTGGAGCCACCAACCGGGACTAAAGGTTTGGCCACAGCCACGTGGCGTGGCACGCACCTTTAGTCCCGGTTGCTGGCTCCAACCGGGACTAAAGACCCCTTGCCCTCTATAAATGCAACGCCCTAGCCCCCTCTGCCTCCACTCTGTTTTTTCGAATGGTGTAAGGTGTGAGGGTGTGTGCTAGTTTTTTCTCATGCATGCATTGAAGGTGTTTGTTGAAATGTTTGAGTGAAAAATCCAGTTGAATTTCTCATAGAACAAAAATATAGAAGGTGTCCGAGACGCACTTGAGCTTTCTCCTCTTTATTTCCCTCGATCGAGGTTAGCAATCCTATCTTTTCTAGGTCATTGATACAATTCATGTGTCGGTGTGAATTGGTTATTTCACTATTTATGATGTCCTGTTTTTTGATAAACTTACTTATATGATGCAGATGAACGGTCGGGAATGGATGTACGGTGACCGGCGGGTAGCCGGGTATATCAAAGGCGTGGATAAATTTATCGATGTGGCTACGGCAAACAAAGAGAATGGATTTATACGTTGTCCATGTGTTCAATGTCGGAACAACAAGGAGTACTCTTCCTCGAAAATCATTCGCGGCCACCTGATTATGAAAGGTTTCATGCCCAACTATAATTGCTGGACCAAGCACGGGGAAAGAGGGGTTATGATGGAAGATGGTGAAGAAGAAGATGATGATAACAACTATCATCATATGTTTCCTGAATACGGTGATACTGCAATGGAAGACAATGGAGAGGAAAAAGGTGAAGAACGGGCATCAGATGAGCCGGCTGATGAACTTGGTAGGGTCATTTCTGATGCAAAGCGAGACTGTGAAACAGAAAATGAGAAGTTGAAGTTAGAGGGCATGTTAGAAGATCACAAGAAATTGTTGTACCCAAATTGTGAAGGGCAGCACAAAGCTCGGTACCACACTGGAATTGTTGCGATGGAAGGCAGAGTGTGGTCTAACTGACTCCTCATTTGAAAAGATGCTGAAAATAATGAAGCCGAAGTTTCCAAAACATAACGAACTTCCCGAGAGTACCTACGAAGCAAAGAAGACTCTCTGTCCTCTGGGATTAGATGTGCAAAAGATACATGCATGCATTAGTGACTGCATCCTCTACCGCGGTAAGGAGTATGAGAATTTAGATAAATGCCCGGTATGCAACGCGTTGCGGTATAAGATCAGACGAGATGACCCTGGTGATGTTGAGGGAGAGCCCCTCCGGAAGAGGGTTCCTGCTAAGGTTATGTGGTATGCTCCTATAATACCAAGGTTGAAACGCATGTTCAGAAACAAAGAGCATGCCAGGTTGTTGCGATGGCACAAAGAAGACCATAAGAAAGACGGGGAGTTGAGACACCCTGCTGATGGGTCACAGTGGAGAAAAATCGAGAGAGACTTCCCAGACTTTGCAGGTGACGCAAGGAACTTATGGTTTGGTCTAAGTACGGATGGCATGAATCCTTTTGGGGAGCAGAGCTGCAGTCACAGCACCTGGCCCGTGACTCTATGTATCTACAACCTGCCTCCTTGGTTGTGCATGAAGCGTAAGTTCATTATGATGCCAGTGCTCATCCAAGGCCCGAAGCAACCGGGCAACGATATTGATGTGTACCTTAGGCCATTAGTTGAAGAACTCTTACAGTTATGGGGCAAACCAGGTGTACGTGCGTGGGATGAGAACAAACAGGAGCCATTTAATCTACGAGGGTTGTTATTCGTAACCATCAATGATTGGCCTGCTCTTAGTAACCTTTCAGGACAGACAAACAAAGGATATAAGGCATGCACCCACTGTTTAGATAAGACCGAAGGTACATATTTGCATAAATGCAAGAAGGTTGTGTACCTAGCCAATCGACGATTTCTTCCGACCAATCATCCCGTAAGAAAGAAAGGCAAGCATTTTAAAGGTGAGGCAGATCACCGGAAGAAGCCTGAACTCCCTGCTGGTGATGATGTATTTGGTATGGTCAAGGACATAGAAGTAATCTTTGGAAAGGGTCCCGGCGGTCAATCAGTTCCGAACGACGTCGCTACAGGACACGCACCCATGTGGAAGAAGAAATCTATATTTTGGGAGCTGCCATATTGGAATGTCCTGCGTGTCCGCTCTTCAATCGACGTGATGCACGTGACGAAGAATCTCTGCGTGAACCTGCTAGGATTCCTAGGCGTGTATGGTAAGACAAAAGATACACCTGAAGCACGGGAGGACCAACAAATTATGAAAGACCCAAAGACCATGCATACAGATAACAAGACGGATAAAGGGCGTCACTTAAGCCGTGCCAGCTATGCTCTTACCAAAGCAGAGAAGGAAATCTTTTTTGAAGTCCTTTACAGTATCAAGGTGCCGTCGGGCTTCTCATCTAATATAAAGGGGATAATAAATATGGCAGAGAAAAAGTTCCAAAACCTGAAGTCTCATGACTGTCACGTGATTATGACGCAGTTGCTTCCGATTGCATTGAGGGGGCTTCTACCGGAAAATGTTCGAGTACCCATTGTGAAGCTGTGTGCATTCCTCAATGCAATATCTCAGAAGGTAATCAATCCAGATATTCTGCCAAGGTTACAGAAGGATGTGGTACAATGTCTTGTTAGTTTTGAATTGGTGTTCCCACCATCCTTCTTCAATATTATGACGCATCTCCTGGTTCATCTAGTGGAAGAGATTGCCATTCTCGGTCCGGTATTTCTGCACAATATGTTCCCCTTTGAGAGGTTCATGGGAGTCTTAAAGAAATATGTTCATAACCGTGCTAGACCAGAAGGAAGCATCTCCAAGGGATATGGAACAGAGGAGGTCATTGAGTTTTGTGTTGACTTTATTCCTGACCTTAAGCCCATTGGTGTTTCTGACTCGCGGCATGAGGGAAGACTAAGTGGAAAAGGCACGCTGGGAAAGAAAGCAATGATATGTAGGGACGGGGATTCTTTCACTAAAGCACACTACACAGTTCTACATAATTCCACCTTGGCAGCTCCGTATATCGAGGAACACAAGAATATTGTACGCTCCAAAAACCCGGGGAAGCCTGAATCATGGATTACAGATGAACACATGAAGTCTTTCGGTGGTTGGATGCGGACACATCTCTTGAATGACACCACTATTGGAGATCAGCTATACTTGTTGGCCGCGTCACCATCTTCTACTGTATTGAATTTCCAAGGGTACGAAATAAATGGGAATACATTCTACACGATCGCCCAAGATAAAAAGAGCACCAACCAAAATAGTGGTGTCCGCTTTGATGCAATAGACGAGAATGGACAAAAGGACACATATTATGGTTACATAGAGGAGATATGGGAACTAGACTATGGAGTCTCTTTTAAGGTCCCTGTGTTTCGCTGCAAATGGGTCAACCTGAATGGGGAAGGGGTAAAGATAGACCAGTTGTACGGAATGACAACAGTGGATCTCAACAATGTTGGTTATAGAGATGAACCATTCGTCCTAGCCAATGATGTGTCTCAGGTTTTCTATGTGAAGGACATGTCCTCCAGACCGAAAAAAAGAAAAAATATGCAAACGAATACATCATATGATGAGCCAAAGCGTCACATAGTTCTTTCAGGGAAAAGAAACATCGTGGGAATCGAGGACAAGACAGACATGTCAGAAGATTATAATAAGTTTGATGAAATTCCGCCCTTCACAGTGAAAACTGACCCAAGCATTCCGTTAAGTAAAGAAGATGCTCCATGGTTACGTCTGAAGCGGTCATAAGGAATGACATATGCCAAGAAGTTCATGCTCATATTATGTAACTCTAGTTCATGTCTTTCACGGTTTGTGGCTTGACCGAAGGATATCTTTCGCGGTTTGTGGCCTTTAGTCCCGGTTTTGTAGTCTCAGTTTTTAATATTAATAAATGTCTTGAGTGTTAGTCCCATTTTGTGGCTGGAGCGGGAGTGCCTCTATGACCAGTTTCTTGGAGATGCCGGAGGACTGGGCTCCGTCGGCATCTCCCTGAAACTGGTCGTAGTGGTGGCCCTGCTTTCGAAAACCATCTTGCAGCGTGTAACTTCACTAACTAGATCAATACGCCTCGGAGCTAACTAATTTCACATATTAGGGAGTGCCTCTATGACCAGTTTCTCGGAGATGCCGGAGGACTGGGCTCCGTCGGCATCTCCCTGAAACTGGCCGCAGTGGTGTCCCTGCTCTCGAAAACCATCTTGCAGCTTGTAACTTCACTAACTAGATCAATACGCCTCGGAGCTAACTAATTTCACATATTAGGGAGTGCCTCTATGACCAGTTTCTCGGAGATGCCGGAGGACTGGGCTCCGTCGGCATCTCCCTGAAACTGGCCGCAGTGGTGTCCCTGCTCTCGAAAACCATCTTGCAGCTTGTAACTTCACTAACTAGATCAATACGCCTCGGAGCTAACTAATTTCACATATTAGGGAGTGCCTCTATGACCAGTTTCTCGGAGATGCCGGAGGACTGGGCTCCGTCGGCATCTCCCTGAAACTGGCTGTAGTGGTGTCCCTGCTCTCTAAAACCATCTTGGAGATGCCTCAAACCATCTTGGAGATGCCTCAAACCATGTTGTGCCCATATTATGCATGTGTGTGGACATTGGTATGTAGAACAATGTTGCAGGAGGAAGTTTTCCTTTTTGTCGCACGGAAAATCCCTTTTCCATTTTCCGAGCGCAAAAAACGGGTCGTTTTGTGAAGTAACCACCAAAATGCCGTTTCAGAATGCTACCGTCCTATTTTCCTAAAATACTAGACCACCTTACATGGACTATATCCCAACCGGTACATCTCAAACCTTTTCGTCCATCCCGGGTAAAAAGGACAAATGTCTGCCGAATCGGCAGGAAGAGGGTCCGGTTTGTACTACAGGTACATGATCTATCGCCCGTGATTTTTTGAAAAAATCATTTTTAGACTCGCAATATGTGGTTTCTTCAGAGATCCAATGCAAGTTCTAACGATGCCCGTCCCCTATCTTCATGCACACCGGTTCGACCATAGTTAGAAATTCAGATAATTCAAAACGGGCATAATAAATTCAAAAAAAATCCGAACAATGAAAATCCTTCGCGTGGTGTCATATTATGTTACATAGTTGAAAGGAAAAATACCAGACTTGGTATATTGATCATGTTTCGAAAAAACTTTCACAAAATGACCTATCATGTTCGAGGTTTCATGGCTTTCGGTCCAAATGACCGATGTTATGTGCCTAATCACGGCATAGTTTGTGATGTTGTGCCCATATTATGCATGTGTATGGACATTGGTATGTAGAACAATGTTGCAGGAGGAAGTTTTCCTTTTTGTCGCACGGAAAATCCCTTTTCCATTTTCCGCGCGCAAAAAACGGGTCGTTTTGTGAAGTAACCACCAAAATGCCGTTTCAGAATGCTACCGTCCTATTTTCCTAAAATACTAGACCACCTTACATGGACTATATCCCAACCGGTACATCTCAAACCTTTTCGTCCATCCCGGGTAAAAAGGACAAATGTCTGCCGAATCGGCAGGAAGTGGGTCCGGTTTGTACTACAGGTACATGATCTATCGCCCGTGATTTTTTGAAAAAATCATTTTTAGACTCGCAATATTTGGTTTCTTCAGAGATCCAATGCAAGTTCTAACGATGCCCGTCCCCTATCTTCATGCACACCGGTTCGACCATAGTTAGAAATTCAGATAATTCAAAACGGGCATAATAAATTCAAAAAAACCCGAACAATGAAAATCCTTCGCGTGGTGTCATATTATGTTACATAGTTGAAAGGAAAAATACCAGACTTGGTATATTGATCATGTTTCGAAAAAACCTTCACAAAATGACCTATCATGTTCGAGGTTTCATGGCTTTCGGTCCAAATGACCGATGTTATGTGCTGAATCACGGCATAGTTTGTGATGTTGTGCCCATATTATGCATGTGTGTGGACATTGGTATGTAGAACAATGTTGCAGGAGGAAGTTTTCCTTTTTGTCGCACGGAAAATCCCTTTTCCATTTTCCGAGCGCAAAAAACGGGTCGTTTTGTGAAGTAACCACCAAAATGCCGTTTCAGAATGCTACCGTCCTATTTTCCTAAAATACTAGACCACCTTACATGGACTATATCCCAACCGGTACATCTCAAACCTTTTCGTCCATCCCGGGTAAAAAGGACAAATGTCTGCCGAATCGGTAGGAAGTGGGTCCGGTTTGTACTACAGGTACATGATCTATCGCCCGTGATTTTTTGAAAAAATCATTTTTAGACTCGCAATATGTGGTTTCTTCAGAGATCCAATGCAAGTTCTAACGATGCCCGTCCCCTATCTTCATGCACACCGGTTCGACCATAGTTAGAAATTCAGATAATTCAAAACGGGCATAATAAATTCAAAAAAAATCCGAACAATAAAAATCCTTCGCATGGTGTAATATTATGTTACATAGTTGAAAGGAAAAATACCAGACTTGGTATATTGATCATGTTTCGAAAAAACCTTCACAAAATGACCTATCATGTTCGAGGTTTCATGGCTTTCGGTCCAAATGACCGATGTTATGTGCTGAATCACGGCATAGTTTGTGATGTTGTGCCCATATTATGCATGTGTGTGGACATTGGTATGTAGAACAATGTTGCAAGAGGAAGTTTTCCTTTTTGTCGCACGGAAAATCCCTTTTCCATTTTCCGAGCGCAAAAAACGGGTCGTTTTGTGAAGTAACCACCAAAATGCCGTTTCAGAATGCTACCGTCCTATTTTCCTAAAATACTAGACCACCTTACATGGACTATATCCCAACCGGTACATCTCAAACCTTTTCGTCCATCCCGGGTAAAAAGGACAAATGTCTGCCGAATCGGCAGGAAGTGGGTCCGGTTTGTACTACAGGTACATGATCTATCGCCCGTGATTTTTTGAAAAAATCATTTTTAGACTCGCAATATGTGGTTTCTTCAGAGATCCAATGCAAGTTCTAACGATGCCCGTCCCCTATCTTCATGCACACCGGTTCGACCATAGTTAGAAATTCAGATAATTCAAAACGGGCATAATAAATTCAAAAAAAAACGGGCATATAAGTTAAAAATCCAAACACTTCTTATGTTTAAAGTTTTTCTAAATTCCAAATTGATATTAAAAAAATATAAGTTAATTCATTTTTAATTGTAAATGGTTCATATTTTAAATGGTTACATTAATTATTTTTAAAACAGAAAATGTTTTTGAATTATTTATTTAAATCCAAACACTTTTTATGTTTAAAATTTTTCTAAATTCTAAATTAATATTCAAAAATATAAGTTAATACATTTTAAAAGGTTACATTAATTATTTTTTAAAAATAGAATATGTTTTTGAATTATTTATTCAAATCCATACACTTCTTATGTTTAAAGTTTTTCTAAATTCCAAATTGATATTAAAAAAATATAAGTTAATTCATTTTTAATTGTAAATGGTTCATATTTTAAATGGTTACATTAATTATTTTTTAAAACAGAAAATGGTTTTGAATTATTTATTCAAATCCAAACACTTTTTATGTTTAAAGTTTTTCTAAATTCCAAATTAATTATCATTTAAAAAACAATACAAATTTAAACCCCAAAATAAAAAATAAGGCGGGAACAGAGAGAAAATACCTGAAATTTTTTGAAAACAGGGGAATACGTCCCGGTTGGAGCCACCAACCGGGACTAAAGACCCACTGCGCGCCAACCCTTGGTCTGCTGAAAATTTGGAGTATAGGTCCCGGTTGGTGGCTCCAACCGGGATGTATGCACCTTTAGTCCCGGTTGGAGCCACGAACCGGGACTAAAGGCCCTTTAGTTATAACAGCGCGTGTCTCCTCTTCTTCTTCCCTTCCCCACTCTGCCTCTGCCCGCGCCCTCGCCGACGACGACGCCGCCAGGCTGCCCCCGCCACCGTCGCGCGCTCCTCGTAGCGGCTCCGTCGTCAACGCCTCCGCCTCCGGCCGCCACCCGCGTCTCTTCCCGCGCGCCGACGACCGTGCCGCCCGCGCGTCTCCTTCCCCCGACGACCGCCGGCCGGCCGCTTCTCTGCTTCCCGTCGACGACCGCGCCCTTCCCCCACCGCCGCGCGTCAGGTACGGCGCCGCCCCTCCCTGCCCCTCTCTGTCCTCCCCCTCCCTCTGCTGCTGGTGGTGGTGCATCGTCGCCGCGCCGTTTCCTCCACCGCCGTGCCGTTTCCCCCACCGCCGCGCGTCAGGTACGGGCCCGCTGACGTGGCCCACGGTGGCTTGCTGATGTGGCCTAGGGCCCAGCACTCAGTGACAGTGGCTAGGTTCTGTCTTGGTAAAAAAAAACCCAACCCTTTGCTGATGTCATATTGACACAGTAATTCAATTTTAAATGATTTAATAATTCCAGAAATTGATATAAACTTGTAAATTCAATATCTTTTTATTGATAAGTCAGAAAAATACAAATAATATATCAAATTGTTCAGAAAAATGAAACCTATCTATTTAACCTATAATCATGCATTGTTCAACAATTTAAATGACAAGTATAATTAGAAGAACAAATGCACCCCTCTCATATGTTCCGGAGTTTCCCCGAGTTAGGGTTTTCACCCGTCGGAACCCCGATTAAATCGTCGAGCATGTCTTAGGGTTACATTCCAATGCAAATTAACTTGTCATATCATCATACTTGCTTGAGAATTGCATCGATGCCATGTGTTGATTGTTTCCCTTTCTTTTCGGTGTTTTGATTATTAGGTTTATTATTAGTTAGGTATTATTAGGTTTATTAATTAGTTTGGTATTATTGGTATTCGACCCCACTGGTCAGTCAATGTGGGTAGCCCCAGACCCGATTCACATTGTCAGTCACTGTGGTTAGATAAGGAATCATTAATACCCCTTAGGTGCATGTGGGTTCGACGATGTGCCTTCGCCAGGGCATTCTGAACCCTCTTAAATCGATTCCAATATGGTATTTTGTTAGTATCTAGTGTTACCTATCTGCTGGATAGTTTCCCTTTTGTAGCCTTATACTCATGTTCCCCTCTCATATGCATCGGAGGTTTCTCCGAACTAGGTTACACCCCTCGGAACTCCGGAATATTGATTTTAGTTGATTTTAGCTAGAGTTACCTATCTACTACATTGTTTCCTTTTTGTATCTAGGTTTAGGGTTTCTCTTCATTTTTATTATTGTGTATGTATATATTAGGGTTTCTCCTTAACTTTCTCCTTTAGCCGCTTTGACTTATTCGTTTTTCCACCTATGCAGAAAATATGGACCCACACGTCAGAGACGAAGAAAAGGAAGAGTTGATCCAAGGTGTGATCCGTGGGGAAGATAATTTAGACGTATCAACGTTTCTGAACAACTCCGGTGAGGGTTATCCTCTTTTTACCGGAGTAGACAACTTGTTTGAGGTTGAAGGTGTTGCCTTCCGCGAGGGAGAAGGCGATGCCTTGTGTAATCGAGAAGACGACCGCTCCGGTGAGGTGCATGTAATATAAATCAATTCATTAATTAATCATCTGCTATCTATATAGAAATAGTAACGACGATCTTTCTTCTTTTAGCCCTCCGGATCGAAGGAATCTACTAAAAAGAGCAGACGAGGCCCAACCAAAAAGTTGCAAGACCATGAGAGGTTTAGGATCGAAGATGTCGCTGAAGACGGCAGACCGACAGCTCCCGAAGTTGTCGCAACCAAATTTGTGGCACAATGCGGAGTAATCGTTAGGGACTTAATCCCGATCACCATTAGAAATTGGAATAGGCCTGCTAAAGCGGATGAAGAGGGAACATGTTTATTTGTCCCTAACCACGCCAAAGATTTACTGTGGAAGAGGCTCATGGTTAATTTCAAACTACCGAAGATAGAGCTGGATCCAAATGCGGATGATCCAGTTGAGGACGCCTTACAACATGGGAGAGCCATGGAGGCTAAGGTCAGGGAGTGGGCTTTGAAGAAGATGGCCCAGTGTTTCACCAACTGGAAGAAAAGATTGCACCTTGACTATGTCGTGAAAGAGAAGACTCCGGATTTCAAGAAGACTCAGTTTCAGAAGATAAAACCATTCTGGGCTGAGTTTGTGGAATACAAGACATCGGAAAAAGCTAAGGAAATGTCTGCAAAGAATAAGCTGAATGCTGCTAACAAGAAGTATCACCATACTATGGGGCAAGGTGGCTACAGGGCTGGCATTCCTAAGTGGGAGAAACTTGAGGAAGAACTGCGTGCTAAAAAGATCACTCCAGAGACAGACGATTGGGTAGAACGTGCAAGGAATTGGTTTTACGGGCATGGGGGCACGTTGGACTCGGAAGGGAGGTGTATATATAACATACGACATAAAGAAGACCCCTTGCTAATCGAGAGGATGAGAAAAGCAGTAAAGGCTGTTAAGGATGGGGACTTCATTCCCGATAGAGAGAATGATGAGCTCACACTCGCCCTTGGAAATAAGGAACATGATGGACGAACACGAGGCACAATAGGCTCCCAATCATGGAGGACTGGGTTTCCCGAAGAGAGGAAGAAATATCCTGATAGAAGCCGTCAGAGGAGTAAGGACAGGGCGGCAGTTGAAGCAGAAAGTCAGAAAGAGCGAATGCGTTTAATTGAAGAACGATTAAAGCAACAACAAGATGAAATTAACTCACTTAAAGAGCAAAGTACTACCGGCCCATCTCAGCAGCACACTGCATTCGATGCTACCGGCCTATCGAATAATCGAAAAAGCAGTGTGGCTTCCACCGAGGTCCCGGGTGATGACAATGGCGATGCCGATGATGCACCGACGATGGCTCCTGTTGGCTACCCAGTGGATGATATCACAGAGATGACACACTGCGAGCTACATGTCAAAGTTGTGAACATATCAATGAAGGTGGCGGTTGGCTATGCCTTACCAATTGGACCCACACCAACTTACCACAGTCGTCCGGTTCCAGAGGGCTACGCTGTTGTCGGCGTGGATGAAATCATGCCCACCTTTGAGGTTTTGGATCTTCACTACCCTGCTGGTGAAGGGGATGTGACTGTGCTGGGTGACGCAAAAAACGTCACCATTCTATGGCCGAAGGATTGTATCGTGCTTCGAAATCACACGCCAAGGCCATCTTCGCCGCCGCCTCACCCGTCTCCAGCGAGGTCGTCGCCGCTGTGGCAGCCGTCTTCGTCGCCTCACCCGGCTCCGTCGCCTCACCCGTCTCCGGTGCAGCCATCGCCGCGGGAGCCATCGCCAGCGCCTCAGGATAAAAAGCGTAAGCGTACCGCTACTGTGCGTCGTAAGCGATCGCCGAAACGTAAACAAGAGCCTCTTCCAAAAGTACCAACGGTTCCTCCCAAGAGAGCTTATGACTGTACTGAAGAGGAGACTGCGGCGATCGTTGATGCGGAAACGACAGCGTTTTTCGCTAAGCTGAGGCGGCCGAAAGATCCAGAGTTCCCCAGCACCAAAGAAGAAAAAGCCAAAGTGTTGAAAATGCTAAAGACTCTTCATCAACCCGAGCCAAAGCTGTCATCAGACTATGAGCGTTCTATTCTCAAGTCACATGCAGCACAAAAAGCCTCGAAGAGCAGTACTGATGCAAGCGGGAAATCTGTTGCCCAGCTCGGAGAACAAGCAAAACAGACTTGCGCCCCTCTCAAGGTGATTTCTCAAACCAATGTGGGGTCGAGCAAATATGGGGCCGAAGAGCAGTATGATCCAGAGGTAGTTGCACAATACGGAGAAGCTGCCGCTGCTCAAGGTATGAGTATTGCCCAGTACTTATCCCAGTTAGAGTTCTTCCCCGTGAGTGAAGTAGCATACCAATACCAGTACGGAAAACCTCTCGTCAAACCTGAGGAGGTAAACAATCTTCCAACAAAAATGCGAAGATTGCATAACTGGTACTTGCATGCCACAAAGGCCGAGGCTAACTGGATAGTGCTGAGGGTTACAAAAAAGCATCATGGGAAAGAAAGGGATGACATGATATCCATTGAATTTGATGAACTATTTCAATTATTCAATCAAGACGCCTTGGACAAATCGATCATGAGTGCCTATTGTCTGTAAGTACTAATTCTGTAATTAATTTAGTCTCCATCTATATTATTTTGTTTATTGCATGTATATAATCATACTTTAATATGCAGAATGAAGATTCTCGAATGCAGCAGAGGACAAATCTATGACATTGGCTTCATTGACCCATATTGGGTTCATGAAGCTAATCTCAAAATAAGCCCCCAGGATACGGAGGATAATATAGTACACGCGTTAAGGTTTCAAGAAACCAAAAGGGAAATACTATTTCCTTACAACTTCCAGTGAGTGTTATTGTCTTGTATACACTTTCTATTTCGCTTACTCAATGTTAAGTATATAATTGATTAGTTCTGCATTCGCAGGTACCACTATATTCTGTTAATCATTCAACTTGACAAAGGGCGTGTACTAGTCATGGACTCGAAACATAAACCCCTTGAGACGTGGAAGGACATGCAGATACTTCTCCAGCGGTAATTCTAATCATTACGACACTATATCGGCAACGTTCGTGAATTTTATGATATCAAGTACTTAATAACTTATTTTATTCGTTTTCTACGCCGGGCAGCGCTTGGAAACGGTTCACCAAGAAGGCTAGGGGTGTTTGGAAAGAGGAGCTTACATTTCAACCACTAGATGTAAGCACCACTAGCTATATCCGCGCATCTCTTTGATTCTAGTTTTGATACAGTTATTATCATGCTTGATTATTATTTTGATTGAACTCTGTTGTCGTAAAGTGCCTGACGCAGGGACCAGG
This sequence comes from Avena sativa, assembly GCA_916181665.1. Lineage (NCBI taxonomy): Eukaryota > Viridiplantae > Streptophyta > Magnoliopsida > Poales > Poaceae > Avena > Avena sativa. Next base: position 100,011,548 of record OV702280.1, read on the forward strand.
TAACAATCTATGTGGATACTATGTATGCGAGTTCATCCGGCAGACGTGCGATGAGAAGGGCAGAAATTTAGAGCAACTCCACGTACGTAAACAATTTCTATAGTTTTTAATTACAATCAAATTGTGTTTAGTTTCATATTCATATAGGCTGACTCCTTTTTTAAATCAGATCGAACGTCTACGGGACGGTCTTCTGCCAAAGGATCGCATACGAGCAATACAGGAGGAATTGGCGGGATTCTTGGATGCAGAAGTCCTAGACCCAAAAGGGGAATACTATTCGGCTGTGTATAGACAATAGGGATTGTAAAAATAGCAACTTTCAAGGATTTGGCCGGTAGCATCGAATAGCAACTTTTGTATGTAGTGCATGAACTCGATCCGTGTATTGAATGTAAAATGTTGTCATGATGATCTTGTGTAATATAAGGTTCCTTCATTGATAAGTGCAAAACACTAAATAAACAATAAAACAACCTAAATGAATTCTCTGCCGCGGCACAAAAAGTGGCGAAAATGCTGCCGCGGCAACAAAATGTGCCAAAATAAATTCTCTGCCGCGGCAGAGAAATGGGCCAAATCTCTGCCGCGGCAGCAGGTTATTAGTCCCGGTTCGTGTTACGAACCGGGACTAAAGCCCACCCCCCCTCGCACGGAGCAGATGCCACGTGTGTGGCCTTTTGTCCCGGTTGGTGGGGCAACCGGGACTAAAGGTTCGGGCTTTAGTCCCGATTGCCCGTCCCGGTTGGGCAACCGGGACTAATGCCCCTTACCAACCGGGATGCATGGAGCTGTTTGCACTAGTGTTGTCTGAGAAGTTGTTACTACTAAATCGATCACTTTATGCACCACTTCTAGAACGTGTAACTGCTCAGTTTTCGCCGCATAAAAAATAGGATTTTATCAAATGTACAAAATAAGTTACTTTGAATAAATATTCCCTAATTTTAAATTTGACAAATATCCTTAGCCGTACAAGAGGAATTAACGACCTGATCAATCATGTTATGCTAGATCCCCGATGAAACGAAAACATATGCATGAATTTACCTGAGAAGTACTCCCTCCCCAGTTTATATACGTACTTTGAGGAGTAACATGTCAGTTGTGTACTCGCTCCCGTCAGGTTTATTAGGCCCGCATATAGTTTAAAAATAACTTTGACCAATAATTTTGGTCAACAAATTTTATATAATATGTCGCAAAAATTATACCATTGGATTCATTTTTATAGTTTTCAATGTTATATTTTTTAAGACATACTGTATATTTTATTGGTCAAAATTAATGGTCAAAATATTTATTAAACTACGTGCGTATCTAATAAACTGGACCGAAGAGAGTACAAAGTTTATGTCCAATTTATGTATTCCCAGAAATAGCATTTACTCATAAAAGTAATTACATAAAAGAATGAGCAAACCAATTGGTTACCTAGTCTAATTATTTGCTCCGATAAGCAGAGCGGCTAATCTTGTGTTGCACTGAAATACTAGGAACTATCTAGTATTTCAGTGGGGTATTTTACTACCGCAAGACGTGCTACAAAGCAGAGCAGATGGTGAAGGACACCGTGAAGAAGCCTGTGAAGGCCAACCCCGGCATCTGCGCCGGGATCATCCGCCTCTTCTTCCATGACTGCTTCGTCAGGATCTTGATAGGCATGCAAAATTCGATCACTACGTACAGTAGTATATATGTCTATTCCTGGGGTGGGAGCCGACGAAATGTATGCGGGGTTGTGATGCCGTGGTCCTCCTTGACCCGACATCAGCCAACGCTCAGCCAGATAAGCTCGGACTCCCCAACTTCCCCAGCCTTCGCGGCTTCCAGGTCATAGACGCGACCAAGGCAGCGCTAGAGAAGGCTTGTCCCGGCGTGGTCTCATGTGTGGACATCGTCGCCTTCGCTGGGTGCGACGCCACCTTCTTCCTCAGCAACAAGAAGGTGAACTTTCAGATGCCGGCCGGCCGCTGCGACGGACGTGTATCCCTCGCCAATGATACCCTCGCAAACCTTCCTCTGCCTTTCACCGACATCCAGCTAATCAAGGATATGTTCGCAGCCAAGGGGCTTACCACAAACGATATGGTCACCCTCTCTGGGGCTCATACCTTCGGGATCTCCCATTGCTCCTCCTTCGCAGACCGCCTCCCTGCCAATGCGTCGGACCCCACATCCATGGACGCTAGGTTCGCCAAATCGGTGGCGAAGCAATGCAGAAGGAGCGGTGACCCCGTCGTGGTGCAAGACGTCATGTCCCCTAGACTTCTCTACAGCAGTACTACCAAAACGTACTCAAGCGTAAAGTGTTGTTCAAATCGGATGCCGCACTCACGTCGCCGGAGACATTAAAAGGGGTAAAGCTCAATGCCAGGTTCTCTGGGAGATGGGAGAAGAAGTTCAAGGCAGTGATGGTGAAGATTGATAGCATCGAGGTCAAGACCCGTGCCAATGGGGAGATCAGAAAGCAGCGCCGCTTTTTCAACTAGAGGTTGACCAAACCACCACAGCGAGGCCGGGCAAGGCCGGGCACTCGTACGAATAAGCTCTTTGTGTTTGCCGCTTTTCAATTCACTGAGATTTCTGTTCATGCTTGCATTACATTTGTGCGCTTCTTATGTGTGTACTTTGATTGATTTATTAATAAATATTTCCACGCTACATTTTGTTCTAAAACACTCGCTTCAGTTTTTTACATTTCTATCTCGGATTCTTTGTTTGCTTTGTGTTTTGTTTTGGCGGTTCAGGTTTGTATGATCTTTGTATGAACTATTTTGAAAAAAAATCTTGGATTCTTTGTGTACTTTGAAAACAATTTTTTTTATTTTTTGAAAAGGGATCTAGACGACTTCTGCATCCACTAGTAGAAAACAGGCTATCCGTTCGTGCCTCCTAACAGCATTAGTCCCGATTTCGTCACGAACCGGGACTAATGCTGGCACGCGTCCCGGTTCGAGCGGGCACGGTGGCGGGGGGCATGCGTCCCGGTTGGTAAGGGGTCATGCGTCCCGGTTTGTAACCGGGACTAAAGGTTGGATGCCAGCCACGTGGCATGGCACACACCTTTAGTCCCGGTTTGTGACGTATGATCCCGCCCTCTATAAATGCGACGCTCCAGCCCTCTGCCTCCACTCTGTTTTTTCTTGGTGGAGGGTGTGAGAGGTGTGCTAGTTTTTTTTCCTATGCATGCATTCAAGGTGTTTGATGAAATATTTGAGTGAATGATCCCGTTCAATTTCTCATAGAACAAAAATATAGAAGGTGTCCGAGACATACTAGAGCTTTCTCTCCTCTTTATTTCCCTCGATCGAGGTTAGCAATCTTATCTTTTCTCTGTCATTGATACAATGCATGTGTCGATGTGAATTGGTCATTTCACTATTTATGATGTCCTGTTTTTGATAAACTTACTTATATGATGCAGATGAACGGTCGGGAATGGATATTAGGTGACCGGCGTGTACCCGGTTACATTAAAGGCATGGATAAATTTATCGATGTGGCTACGACAAACAAAGAGAATGGTTTTATACGTTGTCCATGTGTTCAATGTCGGAACAACAAGGAGTACTCTTCCTCGAAAATCATTCGCGGCCACCTGATTATGAAAGGTTTCATGCCCAACTATAATTGCTGGACCAAGCACGGGGAAAGAGGGGTTATGATGGAAGACGGTGAAGAAGAAGATGATGATAACAACTATCATCATATGTTTCCTAAATACAGTGATACTGCAATGGAAGACAATGAAGAGGAAGAAGGTGAAGAACGGGCATCAGATGAGCCGGCTGATGAACTTGGTAGGGTCATTTCTGATGCAAAGGGAGACTGCGAAACAGAAAATGAGAAATTGAAGTTAGAGGGCATGTTAGAAGATCACAAGAAATTGTTGTACCCAAATTGTAAAGATGGCAGCAAAAAGCTCGGTACCACACTGGAATTGCTGCGATGAAAGGAAGAGTGTGGTCTAACTGACTCCTCATTTGAAAAGATGCTGAAAATAATGAAGCCGAAGTTTCCAAAACATAACGAACTTCCCGAGAGTACCTACGAAGCAAAGAAGACTCTCTGTCCTCTAGTATTAGATGTGCAAAAGATACATGCATGCATTAATGACCGCATCCTCTACCTTTCCTACCCCATAGCCCCCATGGTTATTTGCTTCCTATTTTGCTGGTAGCAAAAATAACAAAAACATAGACTTTCTGCGTTTAGGAAATTCTCTAGGTCAAACCAAGTGAGATTCTGACCTAATTCCAACTTCCCTTGAACACACATGACCATATCTTCCATAATCCAGCATCTCATAATTTTATGAGTCTCTGTTGAATTTTAGTGAATTAAACTCTTCTGTGCATGGTTTAATCACTAAAAAATCACTACATTATCTCTGTAACTACAAAAAGGTTGATTCAAATTTCTACAGAAATGTTTTCATCACCTAACATGTGTCCTTGGAATCAACTAAAAATATTCTATAAAATAAATCTGATGAAAAAGACAAATCCCATCCAGTACTGCCTTCGGGGATTTCTCAAGGGCCTTCTAGTAATTGTTTTTAGATGATTCCAACTCCTCTTGAATCACTCCACCAAATTCTACTTAATCACCCAAAGAAATAATTTTTGGAATTCCAGAGAAGTTCTGGTGAATTATTTCCTAAAACTAGGGTTTTATCCAATATAAAATAGTGAAACCACTTTTGTTGGCTTCATTTTATCAATACCTATCTGATGGTATCATTTTTATACAATGGTATCATGCAGATCAATCTCTTGATCAAAAACCCCGCTCATAGGTAGTTCCTAGCCTCTGAACCCAAAATGACCCTTTTTCCCTAATGCCTCCAAATCTTCTCCCAATCCAATCAAATCAAATCTCCAATCATCCTACTGATGTTTATCTTGTATTTATACTTGTTTGTTGTATGGTTTGATGCTTGTATGCCTTGTATTGATTGGTGTATTGTTTGTTTGCATGTATGATCGATAACGGCGATAGTTGCGATTGTGTGACGCCAAGAAGAAGGAAGCATCAGGGTTATCTTTATTATTGTTTTATTGGTATTCTGGTATTCTAAATAAGTCAAGGGACATCTCGCTGGTCACAGGCAAGCCACCATTCCTGAACTCCTATATTAACCTACTCCTTTTTATTAATTGTTTTATATCTCGTTTATGAATTGCATGATTAAAGGCATGTTTTATTTCGAATAAAAGTGCGCGAGTAACTTGGATCCTCCAGTTTATGGATGAGTGTCCATTAGGACACCTACACTATTGACACCTACTATACCCCTTTTTATCGAGGCTGAGATGATTAGCATCTTCCCTCTTGGAACCCACGTATTTTAATGATAAAACTATTTTGGGTTTTTACCCTGCTACAAAGTTTTCCAAATAAAACCCTTGGAAAGAGGCATCGTTTCCGAGTGGAAGTTTTACCAAAGAAAAGATGAGGTGGATGAAGAGAAGGTCAAGCAAGAGAAAGGAAGGGATGTTCTAAGACAATGTCCGGAACAATTTATCCGTGCAACCACATTACCCCAGTCGCTGGGGCTTAGCTCGTAGTTTATGGTCTTTAGCCGGGGCTGCTTGTACTCGCTAAAGGGGAGAAATCCCCTGAAATCTGGGCTGCCTGGGGCAAGGTACCGGTGCAACAATTGGGTCTCTCGCGGACGGTATGCTTTTAGGTAACACGGATGGAAGATTGTCACTATTTCTATCTGCCAGACTTCGGTCTGGAGATAGGGGTCAGTACGGGAGGAAGGACCAGGGTCGTCGTACCCCATACTCGTACCGGAGAGAACAACCCAAAAGGAAAAGCCGCCGTTGCTAGGGATGGACAAATGAAAAGTCTAAGTTTGATTATCCGAATCCCTGTCTACCGTGTGTAGCAGGCCGTGGTTTTATCCCGGCGGATGTATTCATTCTTGTGGGTAAAGTGCACAAACTCTGCCGAGTCTAATCTATTCGAATAGCCGTGTCCACGGTCAAGGACGGTTGTTATGGCAAGTGCTAGGAGGACCCTTCGGATAAGTTATGATGAACTAAAGGATGTGACTTGGTCACGAGGAAAGTTAAGAAAGAGTTTGGTTTTGACCAGAGATGGTCGAAGATGTTTAAAAAGGGTTTTACAACAAAACTGATTTAAATATTTCTAACAAGGATGTGGATATGTACATATTTTTTTAAAGGAGACATATTTTTCTAAAAACTCTTTTTCAACAAAGATATGGAGATGCCATTGTTAGGTCTTTCAAAAGCAACTATAGTGTAGAGCTATCTCGCCACAGCCAAAATTACATTATCTTTGTTACCTTGTCTCCGTGGTTTGCGAGTACATTCAAAGTACTCACCGGCATTGTCCCTGACTATTTACTTGGCCAGATTTGCAGATATTAAGAAGGAACGAAGGTGTTGACGTCTATGCGAGCTAGGCCGTCTTCCCAGTCAGTTGCTTGTAGGTTAAGTAACGGGCTCTGCCCTGAAGACTTCTGCTACTTGTGTTGTAATCGCCATAATGGCCCCTTTTTAAGTTTTTGTACTCATTACTTTATGGATGATGTAATGATACTAGTCGATTATGCTCACAGCTCACTGATGATGGGAACGTGAATTGTATGCATAACCGGTATTCTCGGATCTTAAATCCGGGATGCCATAAACTCCCTCTCCTAGTTGGCTTGTGGTGGAGGGAAAGAAGGATTCTTTCCTTCCTCCACCAGGATACATTGTCCCAGTTTGACTTTTCAAACAAATGCCCAACCAAGTGACCTAGGACATGACGCAATCATTCCTCTTTAGTCATGACACATTCATGTACGCTTCCCCTTCTGGTCCGGTGAACCTTCTAGTGAAGGGATACGAGTAGGCTACACTAGCGCAAATCAAAATTTTCTACCGCGTAAACCAGGATTACTGTTGTCATAGATCACGGGATTACCACTAGACGCGTAGTTGCAGAACTTGATGAAGCGCGTCGAAGCAGTGCAGACGATCTACGTCTCCTCTTCGTTCTCGTCCCACGAGCAGCTCCCCTTGTGTGGCTCGTCCAAGCGCTACAGATGCAGCGCCTCCGAGGTATCCACACGTACAGGGTGGAAGCGTCAGACGCCGGACTGCTAGGTCCGCACGTGCAATACAGGCGTGAGGAGTGGCGGCTGGGTGGAACGGTCTAACCCTGGTCTGCACGCCCCATCCTCTCTTATATAGGCGTCCCTAGTGGGCTTCTACATTAGTACCCCATTAGTAGCCTAAGCCTGGTCTAATTCGGATCCAATCCTCATTAGGCTTCCATCCCCTTAAGTGTGTGACTCTATAGCTTCATATACGTATAGACATGACACGAATACACTTATTCTGTCAATAGTTGTTAGCGGCCTCTAGCAAGACGTGCCAACTCCTAAACACATACAAAGATCATATCGGACGAACCATCACAAGGTTTAGTACATGTCTTTCCCTTTGCCTCACGATATTTGGTCTAGCTCCAAGCTGACCTCCCTTTCTCGATACTATGATACCGAATCCCTTTACTAGGTTAACTCTTAACCATATGTAGCACGGCCATGCATTTCTGTATCCGATCACTCGAGGGGCCCAAAGATATCTCTCTTAAGTAGAGAGGGGCAAATCCCATCTTGATTGACCATGCCTTGCAGCATGCTTCAGGACAAACCCGAAAGCTACCTTTATAACTACCCAGTTACGGAGTAGCGTCTGATAGCCCCAAAGTAGGTCGATCCACATCTCAAGTACATGCGACAATCTCAAGTCTAAGGACAAAACGTACACGATGTGTAGATAGAGAGCTCCAACTAATTGCCAGTCTCAAGTTGGGTTAGTCCAACCCCATGTTCATAATATGTGTCCACATCATTGGTTTGACATCACCATGTCTATGACTTGCGAAACATAGTCATCAACCAATCGATGTGCTAGTCTAATATTCACGTGTGTCCTCACATGAACTCCGACTAGGAACAACTATTAAATAACCATACAAGTAAATTGTTTCACAAACAATTCACATAATTGTCCATCAATACAAGTTGCCTGATATGTATATTTAATGAACATTATAATAACTCATGGATACATAAGAAATATAATCATCTCTATGATTGCCTCTAGGGCATATTTCCTTCAGTCTACTACTTGCACTAGAGTCAATCTAGATTGTATCTAATACCTATTGCTCTTGCGTGCACCTCATGCGCAGGCTGCGGGAGTGGCTTTGTAAAAGGATCAGTAACATTTGAGTCCATATGTATTTTGCATATCATGACACTACCATCCTCAATGAACTCACGAATCTGATGGTATGTTTGTTCTTCTGGTGCTGTCTAGGTTCCTTGGCTTGTGCAATAGCACCATTGTTGTCACAATAAACGTCCATGGGATTGGGCGCGCCCTGAACCACACCAAGAGCGATCAGGAAATTCCTAATCCAAACAGCTTCCTTTGCAGCCTCCGAGGCAGCAATATATTCAACTTCTGTTGAAGAGGAGGCCACCATATCTTGCTTGGAACTTTTCCAACTCACAGCACCACCATTCATGACAAACACATAACCAGATTGCGATCTGGAATCATCTGAGTCGTTAAGGTAAATCGCATCTGTGTAACCTTCACCTGGATCAGCCTGATATCTTCTCGTAACACTTACAGCATAGGAAACATCTGGGCGAGTACATATCATTGCATACATGATGGATCCAATAGCCGAAGCATATGGAACCCTACTCATGCGCTAATGCTCATCAGTAGTCACAGGACATTGAGTCTTGCTGAGTTTAATGCCGTGAGACATGGGCAAGAACCCCTCCTTAGCCTCTTCCATGATGAACCGTTTCAACACTTTGTCAATGTATGTACTCTAGCTTAATCCAATTAGCCTCCTTGATCTATCTCTATATATCTTGATGCCCATAATATATGCTTCTTCTCCTAAGTCCTTCATCGAAAAACTATTTTTCAATGAGGTCTTAATAGACTCGAGCATAGGAATGTCATTTCCAATCAGCAATATGTCATCTACATATAAGATTATAAATACTAGCGCTCTCCCACTTTCCTTCTTGTAAACACAAGGTTCTTGTTCGTTTTTGATGAAGCCAAACTCCTTTACAACTTGATCAAATCGAATTTTCCAACTCCGAGATGCTTGCTTTAGCCCATAAATAGACTTTAGAAGTTTGCATACCTTTCCAGCATTGTTTGGATCGACAAAACCTTCGGGCTGCATCATATACACGTCCTCGGTTAGGATTCCATTTAGGAAATCCTTCTTGACATCCATATGCCATATTTCATAGTCTAAATGTGGAACAATGGCTAGAATGATCTGTATAGATTTAAGCATCGCTATGGCGAGAAAGTCTCGTCATAGTCAACTCCTTGAACTTGTTGAAAACCTTTTGCAATAAGTCGAGCTTTATGGATGTGAACATTTCCATCCATATCAATCTTCTTCTTATAGATCCATTTGCACTCGATGGATTTAAAACCATTAGGCAGGTCAACCATGTTCCAAACTTGATTGTCTCCCATGGACTATCAACACCCAGATTTTTAATCCCAGATGATTGTTATGCCATACATCGCAATCCCAGGATTACCATTTTTGCGAGACATAAAAGATTTGGATATCACAGTACATCATTCATTAAAAACCATACATAAGGTCTTACACAAATAAGGATCTCATGATCCAGTTCTTAATACAACTCAAGAAGCGGAATAACGTAATAGTAACGATAGCGTAGGCGAATCTCCATCTTCAGGGTCACAGGCAATGTTGACGATGGGAGATGATCCTAGTTGTCATAACTTTCCTGCGGTCCGTCATCCTGATACTCCTCTTCATAGTCTGGTGACGGGAATAGCCAGGGACAAAGCCATGAGTACTCTTTAAGTACTCGCAAACTAATACTAACAAGTTAAGGGGGGGTTTTGTAGTAGGATACTAGGCTCTAAGGTTGTTTTGCAAAAATCCAGATTTACCTCTACTAAGTTCAGAAGCAAAGAAAACTAGTTGAAAGTTTATAACACCTAAGTGGGAATTTTAATTTCATATCACAACTCTGTTGTGGTCAAGTCAAAGTCATAATTCATTTCACAAGTCATATTGAAAACATCTGACGGGGGAACAGTATGGCCACTCCAACTGTCCATAACCGCGGACGCGGCTATTCGAATAGTTTGACACTCTGTAGAGATTGTACACTTTCACCACAACATTTGATACATCCGTCAGGAACAATCCTGAATTCACCATACTCAGTATGCGGATAATCAATCCTAACCTTTCAATTACACGCCCTAGTACAGGCACCTCTCCTGTGAGTTTGACCTCCCAACCATGACGAACTGTCATCTTGGGTACTGCACAGGTGGACAATCTTCACAAGGTAGCCTCAGCTTAGACCTTGGCTGCGAGGGAACCCATACTAAGGTATATAAATTTCCAGTCAAGCCCTACCCAAATTTCGGGTATTGTGGTTGTACAGTAATATTGGAATGGTATCGCATCCAGACAACCATCATTTTTATAAGGGGGCTAAGGCTCATGCCTCAACATTTTCATCATCAAAATCATCTGGTGTTCGGAAACACATGTTAAAACATTTCAGTAGAACGACTCATCATTCTATGGTTTTCATAACCATTTTCACCAAGTATTCCCATCTAAAGATGATCAAGTTTTATACTTAGCACTAGCATCTACAAGTGGTGGTAAATTCTAATGAGGGGTGGTAAACAAGTGGGGATTTGCTAAGTTCAATCTCATGCCCTAGGATGACATCAAGATTATCTAACTTAGGCCAAATTTTATGCTCTTTCTGCTACCTTTAGTTATCCTTCTAGAATCTATAAGTCACCATGTAAACTCTAAGAGAAAGCTTTGATAAAGAAAATAAAGTACTTAAGCTTGCAAGTAAAACTAGGATTGGGCATTATCAAATGTATCTAACCGAGCATTCTTAATGCAATGCATAGGTTCTCTAACTTTCATAGGTGCAAGGGTTAGCTTGCATGGTTTCAAGTATTGGCTTTCCTTGAGCAGAGAAGTGGTTAAAGTTCTCCTTGGCTTCTTCCTCGTAGTATCCTCCTTCCTCCTTGTATCCTTGGTCGGTACTAGCGTCTATAAATAAATACGAGGTACACAATCACCAAACAATACTTAAATATTTTTAAACATCACACAAAAATTCACACTAGATGATCTAGCATCATCACTATTATCACAAGGATTAAAGAACTTGTCTTATTTATTTTATTTGAGAAAAGTAATTTCTACTCATTGAAAAATTATTTAAGATTTAATATCCTCCAACTCAAACATGGGATCATGTTGACACATGTCATCACCACATATTTCAGTACATCGGAATGTGATTTTAAAGTGGCGTCACAATTTAATAAGGTTTAATCTTTTTATTTTAATTAAATAAAGTGACTAAAATGCCTATGTAGCATTCTTTTATTACTTGAACACTATTTATGCAAGTAAACCCATATGTTTTTATATATTCTGAAAGGTATGATCAAATGTGATTTTTGAGAGTTGGAATCAACTCAAAAGCTCTTATGGTGTAATTTTGAAAAATGTTTGAATGTAGAAAAGCTTCTGCCTTGTTATTTTTACCATGGTTGTTATACAAATTCAAATGGTTTGAATCCAACGGGCTTGGATTAAGCATTTCAGTACCTTTCTAACAAAATTGGTTTCATACATTTTGGTTTAGTGAATCGAGCTGGGTTGATTTTTGAATCTAGGTACAGAACTATGTTTGAAATTAAATGAGTAAAGCTTAATTTGAATTGTTGGGTCGCGCGGGATGTTTTCCTGGGCCGACCCACTACACACAGCGCGTACGCGGGCTGGTTAAGTGGCTGTCCCCATGCGTCAGTGAGACGGGGAGGGGCGAAGCGGTACAGGGCAATGTGAACCGCACGATCTAACTCTAATCGAACGACTACGGCTCATCGTCCACGTCGGGCAGCGCTGGCGAGACCGAACCCTAACGTGGAAGGTGGGGGTCATGGGAGGATCACTAGGGCTCAGGCGATGGTCGGTGACGGGGGCGAACGACGAAGTCAACGATGGAGGTTCTCCTGGTACCGGCAGCTTCTCCTGGGTGGCTCCAATTGATGGCTCCCTTCTTCCCCAGCAGCGGCGGGATCCGGCCAAATTCCGGCGATGCGCTGCTCGCCTTGCTCCGGGAGTGAGGTGGGGTGGTTCTGGGTGAGAGGGGAGTGAACTGGTGTGAAGAAAGAGAGAGGTGGATCCCTCTATTTATAGTGGCTGAAGGGGACCGACGGGCACAGGCTGAGCTCGTCATGGTCGACGACACAGAGGGCTACTGGCATGGGCGACGGTAGGGGGCGGTGTGGTGCTCCCTGGCGAAGCTCAACGGCGTGGTCTTGCGGCGTGGAGCGGTGATGATCGGTCGGAACGTCGCCGTGCTCTGAGCGGGTCCTACGAAGATTTTAATGTCGCACAGCGCGCGTGGTCCGCCCGGTGGCGAACGGGCATGTCTGGCGGGGTGCTAGGGTGCTGGTGATCATCCCTGCAAGCGGCGAGGGCGGCGCGCGGTCTGTGGGTGCTGGTCGATCATGGTACACTGGCGCGCTCTCGGCTCGCACGCAGAGAGATTTGGCATGGGCGTGTCATGTGGTCCAGGGTTTGGCATTGCTCGGGGCTGGGACAAAGAGTGGCGGTGGACGGTGGGGTGCTTGCTAGACATGTTGTCTAGGCTTAGTGTTGCTCGTAGCTTGCTGTTGACAATGGGGTGGCAAGGTGAGGCTCGGCCTGCTTGCCATTGATGGCATGGTCTGGTTTACAGTTAGCTAGAGGAGTTAAACAAGTTAGATGATCTACTGAGGGTGTAGTGTGAGCTAGATAGGGAACAAGTTAGGCCAAATTTACTACACACTATAGTGTTTGATGTTTTTTTGATTTGTATCTGCAAGGTGTTTGATAAAATGGCTGCAAGAACTTTAAATTTGAATTTTGGATTCAAACTTGGTGGGTTTCCTAGGAACATACTAGGGAGTGTCTGGTTAGTTGGATTAGTCAAGGGGAACTGGTTTGGTTGGGTTTTGAAAATGGGTGATCTTCACATATGATAAAGATTCAATTTTGAATTATGATTTGAATGTGGTTGCCAAATGTTTGTGCAAGTTTGAAAGGTGGGATTTTATTTACTTTTACTTGTTCTAGCAAGGGGTGAAAAGAGTTGGAAGAACGAGAAACACTCAAAGTGGCCTAGTGAGCAAGATTGGCAAAAAAGACCATTTTCTTTATTTTATTTGTCTTTTATTTTCTCTTGTTTTGTTTCTGCATGGAAATGTTTTATATGATGTTATTTTCATCTTTAAACCATTTCTTGCTATTTAGGTTAATCACACAAGTTCATTCATGCATTTATCAAATCATCTCATTCACACATGCATTCATATGATTGTGGTGCTTCTATTGCCACGGGTTCCTCAATTTGTTCTGCTACAATAGTATCACTCGTAGAAGCATCCCCGACAGGCTCATCTTGAACTTCTTCAAGTCACACCGACCTTCCACTCGTTCTCTTTGTGAGAAACTCTTTCTCTAGGAAAACACCGCTACGAGCGACAAACACTTTGCCCTCTTCTCGGTTGTAGAAGTAATATCCCAAGGTTTCCCTTGGATATCCCACAAAAATGCATTTATCTGATTTGGGTGTTAGCTTGTCCGACTGAAGTCGCTTGACAAATGCATCACAACCCCAAATCTTTAGAAAAGACAAACTCGAATTCTTTCCAGTCCACAGCTCATAGGGTGTCTTAACTACGGATTTAGATGCTACCCTGTTAAGTGTGAAAGATGCCGTTTCTAGAGCGTATCCCCAAAATGATAATGGTAAATCCGACTGGCTCATCATTGATCGAACCATGTCCAACAAAGTTTGATTGCACCGTTCGGAGACCCTATTTCTTTGAGGCGTTCCGGGCGGCGTGAGCTGTGGAGCAATTCCGCAACTCTTAAGATGATTGCTAAACTCGTGACTTAAATATTCTCCTCCATGATCAGATCACAAGGCCTTTATTTTCTTGCCACGTTGATTCTCTACCTCACTCTAAAACTCCTTGAACCTTTCAAAAGTTTCAGACTTATGCTTCATCAAGTAGAGATAACCATATCTACTAAAATCATAAGTGAAAGTAATGAAGTAGTGATATCCTCCTCTTGCTATCGTGCTCATTGGTCCACATACATCAGTATGTATGAGTTCTAACAAGTCTGTCGCTCTCTCGGGTAAACCCGAAAAAGGCGACTTGGTCATCTTTCCAAGTAAACAAGCCTGACATGTCTCGTATGATTCAAACTCAAACGAAGTTGGAAGACCATCACCATAGAGCTTCTTCATGCGTTTTTCACTTATATGGACCAAACGACAATGCCATAAATAGGTAGGACTCAAATCATTAGGCCGAAGCCTTTTAGCACTAACATTGTAAACAAATGCATCATCAAGATTTAAAATAAATAACCCATTCACAATGGGAGCATCAGCCATAAACATATCATTCTTAGAGATTACACAACCATTGTTTGCACTCGCGAATGAATATCCATCCCTCATCAATCATGAAGGTGATAAAATGTTTCGACCCATACTTGGAATGTAATAACAATTATTCAACTCCATAATAAATCCTGACAGAAGGTGAAGTTGCATGACGCCGACGAACAAAGCAGCAACCCTTGCTTTATTTTCGACACGAAAATCCACTTCGCCTTTCTGCACTTCTCTAGTCCTTATTATCCCCTGCATCGAATTGCAAATATGAGCAACCGATCCGGTATCAAATACCCAAGAGTTAACATAGGAATCAGCGAGAAGAATGTCCACAACATTTACAACAAGCGTACCTGAGTGGGAAGTACTCTTACTTCCACTCTTCTTCAAAGAAGCCTGGTACTTGCTGCAGTTTCTCTTCCAGTGGCCATGTTCATGACAAAAGAAGCACTCAGTGTCTTCTACATGTCCAGCCTTTTGCTTGGCTGCATGCTTAGGGATCTTATCCTTAGCCTTGCCCTTCTTCTTCCAAGAAGTACCCTTTTTCTTGAAGCTAGGCTTATTTTTCATAGCCATCACATGGCTATGCCCTGCACACTTCTTCATGTCACTTTCTGATGTTTTTAGCATCCCGCATAACTCATTAAGGCCCTTCTCCACCCCATGCATATGGTAGTTCGAAATGAACTTCCCATAGCTGGATGGAAGAGACGCCAAAATGAAGTCAGTGGACAACTCTTGTGAGGGATCGTTCTACTTCTATCATCTAAGCATGCATAGAGTAAAACACGTAAGAATAGCATTCACATAGTTGTGACACAGTATGGCCCATTTTCTCATGGTGATCTCTATCTCCATAGAACCTGTCCACCATGATGATCTCCATCTTCATGTTCCATGCGATCCATCCTCCAAGTGATGAGTCCTCCAAGAACTAATACAAGATAATACCCCTAACAGCTAGTAATCAAAATTACATAGAATTGGGATCATCACAAGTTGGCACGCAGGCCATTACAATAATTGACAAAACACATGGCTCCAGCCGTGTTGCCCTACTCACGACACGTAGGTCATGATAAATTTCATACATGCCTCACATACATATATGGGCCATACTAATCATATACATCCTGCAAAAACAAGTTATGCATAGAATCGCATTCTACCGGATCATGTGACCTCGCAGCACCTAATTACCTTAACGAGATACAAAAATGTGCTATGACTAGGGGATCTAGGGGGTCTCCCCCTGCGGGGTTTGAAGGGGAAGCGCCCCTCGCGGTAAGGATTTTGATTGGCAAATGAGAGATCGAATCTACACAATTTTCTTTAAGGATTTTGATTGGCAAATCAAATTTACCATAAACCGTCTATTGTTCTGATCTGATCAAAATCCTTTGATGACGGTACATCTATTTTAGATCTAGGTTCCGATTTGATCAATCATATTGATCTTCGTGTGATTCAACAAGATTTATGTGTCACTGTCTACCCTGATGGCGAAAACCGACCGGTAGGGGTAAGTCGTTCGACTACCTAAGAATCACGATCATGGAAAGCAAGATCATAGATCAATCCAGAACCACCGCAATATAAACGATCACATCATTCATATCAATCTACATATCACCATATGCAAACATCCCAAATCTATAACTGAACAACATCGGCTTTGATACCACTGAAGGGATACGGGTAGGCTACACTAGCGCAAATGAAAAATTTCTACCGCGTTAACCAGGATTACTGTTGTCATAGATCACGGGATTACCACTAGACGCGCAGTTACAAAACTTGATGAAGCGCGTCTAAGCAGTGCAGACGATCTACGTCTCATCCTTGTTCTCGTCCCACGATCAGCTCCCCTTGCGTGGCTCGTCCAAGCGCTACTGATGCAGCGCCTCCGAGGTATCCACACGTACATGGTGGAAGCGTCAGACGCCGGACTGCTAGGTCCACGTGTGCAACATAGGCGTGAGGAGTGGCGGCTGGGTGGAATGGTCTAACCCTGGTCAGCACGCCGCACCCTCTCTTATATAGGCGTCCCTAGTGGGCTTGTACATTAGCAGCCCATTAGTACCCTAAGCCTGGTCTAATTCGGATCCAATCCTCATTAGGCTTCCAGCCCCTTAAGTGTGTGACCCTATAGGTTCATATATGTATAGACATGACACGAATACCCTTATTCTGTCAATAGTTGGTAGCATCCTCTAGCAAGACGTGCTAACTCTTAAACGCATACAAAGATCATATCGGACGAACCATCACAAGGTTTAGTACATGTCTTTCCCTTTGCCTCACGATATTTGGTCTACCTCCAAGCTGACCTCCCTTTCTCGATACTGTGATACGGAATCCCTTTACTAGGTTAACTCTTAACCATATGTAGCACGGCCATGCATTTCTGGATCCGATCACTCAAGGGGCCCAAAGATATCTCTCTCAAGTAGAGAGGGGAAAATCCCATCTTGATTGACCATGCCTTGCAACATGCTTCAGGACAAACCAGAAAGCTGCCTTTATAACTACCCAGTTACGGAGTAGCGTCTGATAGACCCAAAGTAGGTCGATCCACATCTCAAGTACATGCGACAATCTCGAGTCTAAGGACAAAACGTACACGATGTGTAGATAGAGAGTTGCAACTAATTGCCAGTCTCAAGTTGGGTCAGTCCAACCCCATGTTCATAACATGTGTCCACATCATTGGTTTGACATCACCGTGTCTATGACTTGCGAAACATAGTCATCAACCAATCGATGTTGAAAGGATCGTATGGGCACCTAGAGGGGGGGTGAATAGGTGCTACTTCAAATTTTCTTCCTTTTCAAATTAAGGTTTGACAATAAGGTAAATTCTCTAGATAATGCAACTAAGGTGAATTTACCTATATGACACTTATGCAAGAGCTACCACAATACAAGGTAAGAATAAGTAGGTAAAGTGTGGTAAAGGATAGAAGTAACCAAAGTGGTGGACAAGGAGACACAAGGATTTGTTTCCCGTAGTTCCTTCCTTTTAAGGGGAAGTACGTCTACGTTTGGAGAGGGGCTGGTTTGAAACCACCAACGCCACGAAAGGCCTCCCTTGTTCTCCGATGAATCTCACCCCAACGGGATCGATTCACCTTCCACTATATCGACAACCTTCAAGGTGGAAGCCGGCACCTTTAAAAGTTTGGGGCACACATCCACAACTTAATCGGAGGCTCCCAAATACAAGCAAGTTGTCAAAGCAACCAAAGACAAGCTTGTAAGAACCAAAACAAGAACTAGGGTTTCCAAGAAAACACTAGAGCAAAGGGGCCCTCAAAGAAATGAGGGGGAAATGAAGATCTCTTTTGGTGAAGTAGTAGATCAGGGCCTCCTCCTTCGATTCCCCAAAGATCAAAGACTTTGGGTGGTGGAATGAGGAGATCTTGAGATTTGGTGGCTCCAATGGTGGTCTTGACTTTAATGTGATTGAGCAAGTTGTCCCAAGGTAGGTGGAGGGGTATTTATACCCCTCCAGGAAATCTGGCCGTTGGAGCCTTTAATGCACCGGTAGTACCGGTACTCAAGTGGTAGTACCGCTGGCAAGCGGTACTACCGGTCCAGTACCGGACCAGGTACCGGAGGGGTCTTGAATGGTCGAGCCAGCACCAGTAATGCCTGGTATTCCCTTGTGGTACTACCCCCAAGCGGTAGTACCGGTCATATGAAGCAGTACTACCGGTCTGGGCGGTAGTACCGGTCCCAAGTACCGCTTGGAACAGAGCAAAACTGAGAGGTGTGGGTTTTCTTCAGAATGCCCCGGTACTGCCGAGCGGTACGACCGTGTCCAAGTGGTAGTACCGCTTGTCTCAAGCGGTACTACCGGTTGGACCGGTAGTGCCGCTCCGTTGTATCGGGTGGTACTGAGTAAACCCCATCCTTATCAGCCTTGCACTGCACCAACCGGTCCTAGAACCGGTAGTACTAGTGCCAAGCGGTAGTACCGGTTGTATTTCCGGTACTACCGGTTGACACAGTGTTTTTTCGCAAAGGGAATTGTTAGGACAATATTTGTGCCACACCCTTATCAAACCTGTGATACACTTAGCACACGATTAAACTGATAAGTGTGTTGTTATCAAATATCAAAATCAGAGGGATAGTAAAATGCTCTTTCAATCTCCCCCTTTTTTGTGTTTGATGACAATACACTTTTGCAAGATAATTTTAATAGGAAACACATGAGATTTGTAAAATAGAGACGGGGCTCCCCCTAGATGTGTAGAAACAAACCTCCCCCTCTATTTTACAAACCCAACATGGGTGCACAAATATTGATACTAGCATTTGAAATCATACCTTTGCATAATAACATGTGATGAGCAATATATAGACAATAGATAACGCATATCATCACAAGATGGATCCAATGAAATAAACCACATAGTCTCATAAGATGGATCCATGACATAACCACGACATAACCACATAGTCTCACACATAAATAGAGGGAAATTGAAGTTCACAAGCAATAAAAGGATCAAAATAAGAACGAGCTTGTGACTTCCCATGCAACACCCGTGCCTAAAGTGCAACTTCTCCCCCTTTGGCATCAAGACGCCAAAAAGGGACAAGTGCGAGACTACCGTCCCGACAGTCAATCCTCCTCCTCCTCCTCATCCTCAAGGTCTTCCTCGTAGGGGGGTGGGGCGCGGTGCGAGGAAGAGACATCATCGTCCCAACGGCTGTGCTGAGAGATCCACTGATATTCTAGAGTGATGTTGGTCTCGAACCCCTCGGAGACGGTCAAACCCTGGGCCGCCATCATATCCTTCTGCCGAGCACTGGCTTTCTTGGCATACACATGCGCCTCATACATGCGCTTCTGGTTGTCAACCTGGAAGCATAAGATCTTCTTGAGCTTGGCCTCCATCCTTTTGGCCCAAGAGGGCTTAGCATTCTTGCCACGGGAGATGACATAGTCAGTGTCACGACCACTGTCAGCATCCTCAGAGTCATCCTCTTCCTCCTCACCCGCCACAACGCGGGGTTTAGCATGTGTCTTGATCTTGAGTGCCTTGGGCCTGTGCACAATGAGAGAGTGAGTGGATAGTGTCCTAGCAATGGTAGAGCACTTTGACACAATGAGGGCCATAATATAAGGAGCAAATGGTGGAACCCTCCAAGTGTGTGCAGCAGCAACCATCTCATTCCTGAAGTCTGACACATCAAGAGGAGTGCCTGAGTCGCGGTTGAGGAAGGTGTTGAACAGCAAGTCTACAGAGAACCCATGTATCTCATCCCTGTTGCCCGCACGAGGAGCAACAGTCTCACGGAAAATGCGATGGAGAATGTCATACGTGGGGAGAAGATCCTTGATCTTGCCAGCAATCCCGCGGCCCTGGATATATAGAGGTGTAAGGACATCCTTCTTGGAGGGGTGATCCCGCATGTGACAGCGAAAACCACAAGGAGTGTCACAGCCGCGTTCTTCATACCCCAATATTGCAACAAACTCCGCAAGTGTAGCTTCCTTGACTGCACCTTGAGTCATCCAAGTGATCTTCCGAGTACGGCCAGTGTGGAAATGTGAAGTGGCATAAAACTGTGCAATAAGGAGTGGATCATAGACATACTGGAACTCCATAATGGGGAACAAGCCTAGGTGAGAGCAGATTTCCTTAGCTTCAGCAAAGTAGTCAAGATTCTTGTTAATGTGCTCCATGTCAATACACTGCTGAGGCACCACCATCTGGATATTGGTCAAAAGAACCTCATGATAAACACGCTCTTGGAAATCATTGAAGAAAAGACTGTCTTCTCTGGCCTCGCCCCGGTTGCGGGAGTATGGATTGTCAATCCGGAGAGCCCGAAACTCCGACTTAGAGATGTCTGACAGTTTCCTTGGCCCTGATGGCCCTGAGCTGAGACTCTTGGTACGCCCTGAGGAAGGGGGCGAGAGGGGGGGCGCTGCCACGCCCAGCAGAGAGCTTGGTGACCCCCTCACGACCCCCACGACCACCTCGAGTGGCAGGCAACTTGGAACGATGTCTTGGCTATGGCATAACCTCTTCCTTAGACTCTGTCTCTTCCTCAACAATCTCATGGCTAGCTATAGAATGCTTACGCGCACCCCTAGAACCACCTGCATCTGTGAAAGCACGAGGGAGGATAGCAAGGGGTAAGGGCACAAGAATCACAAGGATCAAGGAGAGAATCCAATATTAAACAGAAAAAGTGCGGTCAGTTGGGGCCGGTACTACCGGACCTGACGACCGGTAGTACCGCTTGCAAGCGGTAGTACCGGAAAAAGTTCTGGTACTACCGGTTGAGTGGCACGGGTTCGTCAGATCTGGTAGAAACGGACCAAAGTGACGGCACTAAGCTGTAAATAAACGATTCTACTTGGTAACAAGGGAAGCATATGGCAGTACAACCTTACAACATGTCAATTTCTTCACAAATCTATGCCAAAACCTAGATCCGATGAGGAAATCAAATGGAGAGAGAGAAAGGGTAGTTGTACCGGGATCCATGGCGGTGGAAAGGAGTGGGAGCCCGCCAAGAGGCCGAATCCAAGGGGGATCCGGGGAGAGGAGGGCGCGGCAGGGCTCCGGCGGCGTCAGGGGTTCCGGCGGCGGCGCGGGTATGATTGGAGCACGTGGGGAAGAATGATGCACTGATGGGTGCCTCCCCACGCGCGTCCAATATATACCAGAAAAACGCCGACCGGTAGTACCGGTTCCAGGAGCGGTAGTACCTCTTGCAAGCGGTAGTACCGGTTTAGCAACCGGTAGTACCGGTGACCGGTAGTACCACTCCTGGAGCAGGTTCCAGGATGTGCCCTGGGAAATTCCCAGGGGCGGTAGTACCGCTCATACAACCGGTAGTACTGGTCCCATCTGATTCCAAAGCCAGGAAACGAAGGTGATTCTTGTGCGGATAGAGAGAGGGTTTTTGTGAGGGAGTAAGGAGGCTTGGGTTGAGACAAGTGTGATGTGAAGCACATGCACTCTAAAACTCGAGAAAAAGATTTCAAAAACCAAACTAGAGTGCATGAGACTAAGAATGGTGAAGACAACTCAAAAGATGACAACCATGAGTAAAAATCAATTAAAAAATGACAAACACGAGTACGCACATCAACCTCTCCATTGAGAGGGGGCGGTGGCCTAGGCCACCATGTTAGAGTTTACTCGGCTTGGCACCACGAAGATATATCTTGGGTCCATTACCGAAACTCATCATTAAGCTCACATATCACAAAATGATATTAAGAGGAATGATTTTGTTTTACTTTGTTCATAATGGGGGGAGGGATGGTCCAATCAATTAGGACCGCACTCCCCCTATGTCCATGCCTACACCTAAACCAAATATGGGTCGAGTATTAGGTGAGAGTGCAAGATAATCAAGTCAAGCTCCTAGAATCTATGATATTTAGTTCATTCCTCAAGTAGAAAAACCTTGCTTCATCAAGTGGCTTCGTGAAGATATCGGCAAGTTGATCTTTGGTTGATACATAGGATAGATCAATATCACCTCGAGCAACATGATCTCTAATGAAGTGATGATGAATCTCAATATGCTTTGTCCTTGTGTGATCCACCGGGTTGTATGCAATCTTGATGGCACTTTCATTGTCACATAAAAGAGGCACTTTGTCACAATGGAAACCGTATTCCTTTAGAGTTTGCCTCATCCATAGCAATTGGGTGCAAGCACTAGCAGCTGCCACATACTCGGCTTCGGCGGTGGAGAGAGATATACAATTTTGCTTCTTGGAAGACCAACATACCAAGGACCTACCAAGGAATTGGAAAGCTCCGGATGTTGATTTTCTATCATCCTTGTCCCTCGCCCAATCTGAATCCGTGTATCCACAAAGAGCAAAAGTTGAGCCTCAAGGATACCAAAGACCATAAAATGGGGTATGAACTAAATATTGAAAGATTCTCTTGACCGCCATTAAATGGCTTTCCTTAGGAGCCGCTTGATATCTTGCACACACACCTACACTCAACACAATATTGGGTCTAGATGCACAAAGGTAAAGCAAAGAACCAATCATGGATCGGTATACCTTTTGATCCACATCTTTACCATTTGGATTTTGTTCTAGATGAGTCTTTGTAGCCATGGTAGTAGGAGCTCCATTTAAATCTTGCATTTTGAATCTATTGAGCATATCTTGAGTATACTTGGCTTGATTGAAGAATGTCCCTCCTCTAACTTTCTTGATCTCAATGCCAATAAATACTCTCAACTCTCCCATCATAGACATCCAGAACCTACTAGTCATAAGCTTTGAGAATACATCATTAAAAGCTTTGTTAGATGAGCCAAAGATAATATCATCAACATATATTTGGCATACAAAAAGCTCCCCATTGACCTTATTAGTAAAAAGAGTGGGATCGATTTTCCCAACCTCAAAGCCACGGTCAAACAATAACTCTCTAAGGTGCTCATACCACGTGTGTGGGGCTTGCTTGAGCCCATAGAGCGCCTCATCAAGTTTGTAGACATGGTTTGGGAAGTTGGGGTCCTCAAATCCCGGGGGTTGCTTAACATATACCAATTCATTTAATGTACCATAAAGAAATGCACTTTCTACATCCATTTGTTGCAACTTAAAGTTATGATGTGCCGCATAAGCAAGAAGGATACGGATGGACTAAAGGCATGCCACGGGCGCATAAATCTCTCCATAATCAATGCCTTCAATTTTAGAATACCCTTGTGCAACCAATCTAGCCTTGTTCCTTACTATAATTCCATGTTCATCTTGCTTGTTCTTGAATATCCACTTTGTTCCAATAACATTGCAGCACTCCTTTGGCTTCTCAACTAACTTCCATACTTTCTTTTTCTCAAAGTTGTTGAGCTCTTTGTGCATAGCTTCTAACCAATCCGAATATTCAAGAGCTTCCCACACTTTCTTTGGTTCAATCATGGAGATGTGAGCTTGGTGTTCACTGAACCTCTTCAATTGTGCTCTTGTGAAAATACCTTTCCTTAGATCACCAACTACATTTTGTAGAGTGTGATCTCTTATTTCCAACATTCTTTCCTTTCTAGCTTCGCGACGAGCGTGGATCTCCGTGTTGTTTCTTGGAGGACCATCTTCATCATTTTGATCCTCACCTTGACCATCATCTTGACCTTGATCATCATTGGAGTCATCCTCTACATTGGGAGGCAAAGATTGACCTTGGTCTTAATCAAGTGCTCTTCTAGCGTCAATTTGAGCTTGTCTCAAAGCAGCTTGTATGGATCTTCCTTGACAAATTGCTTGGCACCACTTGACAATCCGTCGAATGGACCAAGCTCCCCTTGACTAGAGTTGACACTTTGATCACCATGTTGAGGGACCACATCTTTTCTTTGGATTGAGTCAATGTCCTATTCGGTGGATGGAGCATATTGAGGTTGTGAAGATGAGGGCTCCACTTGAGTGGAGCATAGTTCTTCTCGATCCGCCATAAAGGGTTCCTCGACGGGGCGGATATATCCCACACCCATTCTTCCTATGGCATCCTGAGGCATTTCATCATCTGCATCACAAGCGCCAACATGCCCCCCTTGGGGACCATCATATTCTTCGAAGGTCACACTACAAGATTCTATGATGGCTCCGGAGAGCTTATCATAGATTCTATAAGTGTGAGATTCGGGACCATAGCCAACAAAAATACCCTCTAATGCTCTAGACTCGAATTTAGACAAACGATCACCTTTTATGAGATAGAAACACTTACAACCGAACACCCGGAAGAAGATATGTTGGGCTTGTTACTGGTAAGAATTTCATATGGAGTCTTGTTGATTTCTTTGCGGAGGTAGAGCCGGTTTGAGGCATGGCAAGTAGTGGAAATGGCTTCGGCCCAAAAGTTGTATGGAGAATTAAACTCCGCCAACATGGTCCTAGCCATCTCAATAAGAGTCCGGTTCTTCCTTTTGGCCATGCCATTTTGTTGAGGGGTGTATGCAGCGGAATATTGATGTTTAATCCCCTCATCACTAAGGAAATCATTCAAGGTGTAGTTCTTGAACTCGGTGCCGTTGTCACTTCTAATGATCAACATGGGAACATTGTATTGCCTTTGGACCAAATTTATGAAGTCGATGAAGGTCTTTTGAGTTTCACTCTTCAATTTGAAGAAATAAACCCAAGAGTATCTTGAAAAGTCATCAACAATCACCAAGCAATATTCTTCCCACCAATACTTGCATGAGATGGAGGACCAAAGAGGTCCACGTGGAGGAGCTCCAAGATCTTGGTGGACTTGATGCGATTCTTAGGCTTATGAGGAGCATCATGCATCTTCCATAGAACACATGCCCAGCAAACACGATCTTTGGCAAAGGAAACATTTTATTTTAGTCCAACAATATGGCCCTCCTTGTGGAGACTTTGCAAAGTCCTCATATTGACATGGGCCAGTCGGCGATGCCATAACCAACCCACATCGGCCTTTCCGAATAAGCACATCGCACTTGTAGTGGCTTGCCCCGAAAAGTCCACCACATACAAGTCATGTTCGACATACCCAACGAAAGCGACCTTGAGAGACTTGCTCCACATGAGGACCACAAGATCATTATGTATAAAGACGGAAAAACCCATCTTTCCAAGAGCACATACTGAAAGTAAATTGTACCCAAGGGTCTCAACAAGCATGACGTTCACGAGTGTAATGTCATGAGCAACCACAACTTTGCCAAAACCCAATACCTTAGATTTTGACTTGTCGGCATATGTCATGGTGATTTGATCATCATTTGGCTTTAACTCCTTGACAATAGACGAGCTTCCGGTCATATGACTTGTGCAACCACTATCAAGCACCCACTTTGACCCTCCGGAAGCATAAGTCTACAAAAGATCAAGCTAATTTTTAGGTACCCATTTGGGTCCTCTTTTGTTAGCAACAAGGGTCTTGGGAACCCAAATAGACCAAGCAATATAACCATCGATGGGCCAACATATTGTTCATACACATCACCATAATAATCACGCATTAGAACATAGTGAGGGTTAGCACTACCCGCAAAGTCATCATGAGACATAGTTTTACCACTTGTGGTCTTACTACCCACAATGGCCTTGTTAGTTTCTTGTGTGGGCTTGGCCTTCTTCTTCTTGTTGTTCTTCTTCTTCTTCTTAGAATTGGAGACAAATCCAATGCCCCGTTTATCACCACTAGGCCTTTGCTTACTCAAAAGATCATCAATAGACTTGTTGCCTTGTGGAAATGTGGCCTTAGCAAGCTCCCCCTTCAACCTAGAATTCTCTTCAAGAATAGTTGTACTACTAGATGGAATGAAGTTACTAGGTGAAGGAATATTGGCCAATTGAGTTTGAAGCATTTAATGGGACTTTGTGAGTGACAAGAGTTCACTCTCCAAAGCCTTGTTAAGCAACCTAAAGTCCTCGACAAGTTTTTCATGAACCACACCAAACTCAATCTTGTCCTTTTTAGAACTTTTGTATTTAGCAATAGCATGATCACGCTCTTTGGTGAGTTTGTTCATAATAATGTCAGTGGCCTCATCAAGCCCTTCAAGTTTTAATTCAAGTGACAACCTAGTTTCTTGTTATTCTTCTAGATCATTGTTTAAAGCCTCTATCTCACTCATGTGTTCATGCCCAAGTTTACATCTTACATCTAGAAGCTCTTGAGTATGTGAAAGTTGATCTAGGATGTTTTCAAAGTGTAACTTAGCATCTCCTTCTAGGTTAGTCATAAACTCATCAAAGGCAATTAATTCCTTTTTAACATCAAGAGACATCTCATCATCAAGTTCATCATTATCTAAGGGAGTAGAGTGGGATGATGAGGATACCTCCGTTCCTCTTGCCATAAGGCAAGTGACGTTCTTGGTGGGAGAGTTCTCATTTGGAGAATCGAAGAATGAGAATTTCGGAGTAGAGATGGTGGCTAGAGAAGCCACACCATGAGAAGTTTCCTCTTCCTCATCTTCATCATCTTCATTGTCGGAGGAGTATTCTTCATGAGTGATCAAGACAATTTCTCCCGACTTCTTGTTGATGGGATTCGTCTTGATGGAAGGTTTCTTGTAAGGTGCCTTGAGAGTCTTTTTCAACACAAGCTTACCACCATGATCTTCTCTCTTCTCATAGGGACAACTCGCTACAAAGTGATAGAGGTCACCACAATTGAAGCAAGTTTTCAATCTCGTTGTATTTTATCTTTTCCCATTTGGGTTACTTTTTCTTTGCATTTCCATCTTGGCCTTGGCAGGGTTCTTCCAAAAGTTCTTAGCCTAGAAGGCCATATATTGACTATGAGCAATCTTGACTTCATCGGGGTGGTCCATGGAGAGCCCTTCATCACTATCATCTTCATCCCCATGATCCACAACTTTGTCCTTCAAAGCAACATTGACAACATTGCTCATACCAAGGGCACGAGCACGGGCATCTTTGGCATTCTTGGCGGCACCCTTGAAAGCGGCCATCTCTTGCATAACTTGATTTGAGGTCATGAGATGGTAGTTGTGTCTTCCTTGTAGGCTCTTCAAGTCGGTGGGCTCAAAAGGCATGAGTGCACTCACATATT
This sequence comes from Avena sativa, assembly GCA_916181665.1. Taxonomy (NCBI): domain Eukaryota; kingdom Viridiplantae; phylum Streptophyta; class Magnoliopsida; order Poales; family Poaceae; genus Avena; species Avena sativa. The sequence continues at coordinate 100,038,680 of OV702280.1, forward strand.
TCCTTTTTATCCATGCATCATCCACATGTGAGGCACCCACATTTCTAAAATCGGTGGCGGTGGTCTTGAGCCTTCGGTACATGTCTTCGTGATCTTCACCTTCTTTCATGTAGAATCCTTCGGCTTCATTGCTTAGAGCAGTGAGAGCATCCCAAGCTTCCTTGGCAATGCTAAAGTGCTCAATGTGTGGATAATCCTTTGTCCCCAATCCTTGTTGAATCATGTGCAAAGCAGTGGCATTGAGTTGACTATTGACAATCTCTCTTCTTGTCAAGTTGTTTTGATCCCCATTAAAGAGTCCATGCTCTATGATGTTCCATAGTTGAATGCAAGAGCTGCGCACATGAGTTCTCATTAGTGATTGCCATTGAGCAAAAGTAGCAGACTCTTCAAGCTTAGGTGGGTCACCCCTATTGTACACATGAGGGTGAGGGATGGGAGGATCGGGAGAGTACCAAGAATCATGGTGCTCACCCTTCCCCCCATCAAGTTGTGTGGAGGAATTAGTGTTGTCTAGTTTACCCCCCACTACCATACCCTCGGGGGATACCGAAGTATTCCCTTTAGGTACAACGAATGGTAGATCCTCTTGAGGAGATGGGGGTGATGAGCCATCTTTGTCTTTAAGAAGTTGCTCAAGCATCTTCTTGACTTCGTTGACCAAGGAAGAGCTCAATCTTGTTTCCAAGTTTCTGAGATCTTCCATGGTCACTGGGGTCGGCTCACTACCACCATCCCCTTCTTGGCTACCCATATTCTCTTAGGCGGTAAAGCCCAAATAAAGAGCCGAGGCTCTGATACCAATTGAAAGGATCGTATGGGCACCTAGAGGGGGGTGAATAGGTGCTACTTCAAATTTTCTTCTTTTTCAAATTAAGGTTTGACAATAAGGTAAATTCTCTGGATAATGAAACTAAGGTGAATTTACCTATATGACACTTATGCAAGAGCTACCACAACACAAGGTAAGAATAAGTAGGTAAAGTGCGGTAAAGGATAGAAGTAACCAAAGTGGTGGACGACGGAGACACAAGGATTTGTTTCCTGCAGTTCCTTTTGAGGGGAAGTACTTCTACGTTTGGAGAGGGGTGGTTTCAAACCACCAACGCCACGAAAGGCCTCCCTTCTTCTCCGATGAATCTCACCCCAACGGGATCTATTCACCTTCCACTATATCGGCAACCTTCAAGGTGGAAGCCGGCACCTTTACAAGTTTGGGGCACAAATCCACAACTTAATAGGAGGCTCCCAAATACAAGAAAGCTGTCAAACCAACCAAATACAAGCTTGTAAGAACCAAAACAAGAACTAGGGTTTCCAAGAAAACACTAGAGCAAAGGGGCCCTCAAAGAAATGAGGGGGAAATGAAGATCTCTTTTGGTGAAGTAGTAGATCGGGGCCTCCTCCTTCGATTCCCCAAAGATCAAAGACTTTGGGTGGTGGAATGAGGAGATCTTGAGATTTGGTGGCTCCAATGGTGGTCTTGACTTTAATGTGATTGAGCAACTTGTCCCAAGGTAGGTGGAGGGGTATTTATACCCCTCCAGGAAATCTGGCCGTTGGAGCCTTTAATGCACCGGTAGTACCGGTAATCAAGCGGTAGTACCGCTGGCAAGCGGTACTACCGGTCCAGTACCGGACCAGGTACCAGAGGGGTCTTGAATCGTCGAGCCAGCACTAGTAATGCACGGTATTCCCTTGTGGTACTACCCCCAAGTGGTAGTACCGGTCGTATGAAGCGGTACTACCGGTCTGGGCGGTAGTACCGGTCCCAAGTACCGCTTGGAATAGAGCAAAACTGAGAGGGGTGGGTTTTCTTCAGAACGCCCCGGTACTGCCGAGCGGTATGACCGTGTCCAAGCGGTAGTACCGCTTGTCTCAAGCGGTACTACCGGTTGGACAGGTAGTGCCGCTCCGTGGTACCGGGTGGTACTGACTAAAACACATCCTTATCAGCCTTGCACTGCACCAACCGGTACTAGAACCGGTAGTACCCGTGCCAAGCGGTAGTACCGGTCGTATTTCCGGTACTACCGGTTGACACAGTGGTTTTTCGCAAAGGGAATTGTTAGGCCAATATTTGTGCCACACCCTTATCAAACCTGTGATACACTTAGCACACGATTAAACTAATAAGTGTGTTGTTATCAAACATCAAAATCAGAGGGATAGAAAAATGCTCTTTCAGATGTGCTAGTCTAATATTCTCGTGTGTCCTCACATGAACTCCGACTAGGGACAACTATTAAATAACCATACAAGTAAAGAGTTTCACAAATAATTCACATAATTGTCAATCAATACAAGTTTCCTGATATGGATATTTAAAGAACATTACAATAACTCATGGATACATAAGAAATAATCATCTCTATGATTGCCTCTAGGGCATATTTCCTTCATCTAGACCCTTCTAGATCATTCCGGTGAAAACATCGGAATCATTCATGAACTCAAGAATTGGACTTTCCTTATATTAATCTTATTCTCCGAACCATTCTGGATCTCATCGTGATATCCTGGATCCCATCCGAGACTTCGAACAACATTAGGTATCCCTACTTACATTCCATATCTACTAACCAATAGAGGAATCTGGAAATTCATATGGCTCCCACATATTTCTACGATTACTTTGTGATTGAATGAACCACTCACATACAATACCAATTTCCCTTTGTCTCACGATATTTTACTTATCCGAGGTCTGATCATCGGTATCTCTCCCTACCTAGTTCAACCTCATTATCGATAAGTACTCTTTTCTCATTCCCGTGATATGTGATCCCTTGTGATCCAGTCACATGCTTGCAAGCTAATTGGATGACATTCCACTGAGAGGGCCCAGAGTATATATATCCATCATATGGATGGACAAATCCCACTCTGGATCCATGTGCTTCAACACGTACTTTGCAAACACTCAATGCCACCTTTATAACCACCCATTTATGAAGTGGTGTTTGATATCATCAAAGCATCCATCGGGTGATGGTGATTAGCATGATCTCATGGTTGAAGGAATTAGGTTACTTTGTATTAGAAAGCTTATAGCATGTGAACTATATTTAAATGACTTGATCTTTATGCTATGCTTAACTATAGGAGTGTATCCATCACATCATTCTCCTAATGATATGACCCTGTTGTTAATAACATCTCAATGTTCATGATCAGGAAACCATGATCATATATTAACGAACAAGCTAGTTTAACAAGAGGCTTTACTAGGGACTCTTTTATGTTTACAAATCACAAAGTATTAATGTTTCCTATTAGTACAATTATAGCATGGTATTTAAACATTTAACATAAGCATGAAGATATGATAATAACCACTTTATTATTGCCTCTTGGGCATATTTCCAACATTCTCCCACTTGCACTAGAGTCAACAATCTAGTGTCATACCTTTGTGCATTCAACACCTATGGCTTTCCGGTGTTGTCTTTACACGATTGCTAGTGGTCAACTAATCTCCGGATCCGACACTTTCAGGTCCATGTGTAATTGCATGTCTTTTCGTCTCTACGCATCACTTATTTTCTAATGAGGCGACTTTGCATAAATTTGGTCCATTGGTGATACATTTAGTTCCTTGGGGTTAAAACATGTTTATAATATTGTCGTACAATATATCTTCATAGTACTATATAGCTGTGAACTACACCTAGTTCTATAACAAACTACTTGACACAAATACCCTCTTTCGCTGCTATAATAGCAGTCATATACTTAGCCTTTTGTTGTAGTATCTGTCATAATGCCTTAACTTTGGAACTCATCCAAATCCATTATGAAACTTACTTTGCATTATATTGTGCCACCCTTAGTTTATATTGAGATAAACTTAATTTGTACTTTGTGACAAAACTAGTATTAATGTAATACTTTTACAATGAACTAACCATCTATTTGTCACTTCTACAAAATAATATATTCTTATTTGTTCTGAAAGATCATAAGAATTTCTTTACTATCGTCCTATAAACATCTTATGAATCATTCAGATATATGCTCATCACATTTAGAGAATAGGACACATATGGATGTGTACAAATCACAGTATTATTAAAAAATACTCTTTGTGATTTCATTCATCAAGTATCAATCAATACTTGAATCTTTGTTTCACTTACCAAGTGTCGATACACTTGAATTTCAATTTAATCCTTTCTGTGTGGCAAGAACCTTTCTTGACATTTCCATATTGAACTTATTCAATATCTAATCTATGTACATTTGGCACAGCCATATTAGCGTCTCAATCTATCCATATAGATATTGATACCAAATATTTGGGTTTTGCCTAAGTCTTTCATCAAAATTGAAATTCTTAACTTGTGTTAATAAAATACATCATTTCCAATCAACAATATGTCTTACACATAATGTATTAGTAATATGGCTTAGCGCTCCCACTTAATTTCTTGCAAATGCAAGCATCTTCATCGTCTCCGATGAAATTAAACACTTTTAATAGTTTCATCAAGGTGAAGATTCCAACTCCTCTATGCTTACTTCAACCATTGAAGTTTGCATATGTTTTTAGCATCCTCTGAATTAACAAAACCCTTTGGGACCGTGTCATGCTCACGTCCTAGGTAACCATTCTATTAGTAGAACTTATTTCGTTTATTCAACTACCACATAACAAAATTATATGTAGTGGTTGCTACATTAATCCGTCTATATTAAATATCGCTTAATGAAAGATCAGATCTTGTCATAGTCAACTCTTTGAACATTGTCGTGAACTCTTTCTCGACATGTCGACAATTTCATAGATGTGAAACATCCATGTCTATTTCTTTATAGATCCAAATACGACTGTAAGGTCTTGCACCTTTTCAGAGAGTCTTTCAAGTTCAAAGCTTGATCTCTCGTGTATTGAACTATCATGGATTTTATGGCTTCAAACCATTTGATGGAGTTAGGGTCCATCATTGCTTCTTTGCATGTAGCCGGATCATCATTTCCAAATAATGATTTAACTCTCAAATCTTGGTATTCGATTGTTTACCCTACCTAATTGGTTCAATAGGAACTTAGACCTATGTGACCACAAACTTTGAGGCACGTGAGCCATGAGCATTGTTGCTGCCTCTGGAATGCTTTCCGGTGTTGCACAACTTTGCACGTATAGCTAAGGTTCTCTTAACCTTATCAAAGTTCTATTGTCCTCCCACTTCACCTTTTCACGAAAAATTTCTTCTTAAAGAAACTTGTCGTTCTAAGCAACAAACACTTTTGTCTCTGGTGTTATGGAGGAATACTCAACGATTATCCGAAATAACCTACAAAGACACGCTCACCCGACTTTGGCTGTAAACATCTTACTTATGCATAGCATACAAATGTTTAAGAAATGACAACTTGGGTTTTATCCCAAACCATAACTTTATATGGTGTCATTTCAACGGATCATGATGGAGCTCTTTTCAGTGAAGAGCGGTAGTCACTAAAGCCTATAATCGTTTAAAATACAATGGCGGTTTATAAATGACACCTTTGATCTTACCATGTAAAACAAGGTTTTATTACATATCTCGATTATTCCAAACTCATATGGTGTTTCGGGAAACGCAAATCCATGAAACGATTCCTCAAATCTTAGGTGTTATGCTAAACTTGTAACTCAAATATCTTCCTTTATGATCCTGTCATAAATTCTTTATTTTCTTGTTACATTGATTTTGCACTTCATCTTGAAAGTCTTCGAACTTTTCAAATGTTCCACACTTCATCCTTATTAAGTAAATATTCATATATTCACTCAAATTTTTGGAGAAATCATATGAAGTTGAAATCCATCGCTCTCGACCACAATAATGAGCTTCATACATCTATATGTACAGGTTCCAATATTCTAGTCATTCGTTCACTTTTGGCCTATGAACGAATTTTTAATTATCTCTAGGAAAGTTTCACAAGTGTCAATTGATCGAAATCAAAAGACTCCAAAATTCCATCCACATGGAGTTTCTTCATGTTTTCTTTCCAATATAATTTAAACAGCAATGTCACTTCCTAAGTGATCTTTCAATCAATTGTCTTTCGACATTTTAGCACTTGTTTTATGGATGTGATTTATCCAACGTGATTTGTAAATCATCCATCTTTGATGGATTACGACAATTATTTGAACAACCCTTTTGTTCTCAAAATACCTGATAAAAAAAATCTTGAAGGCAAGCTTTGATGTCAACAAGAAACACATCAACACTTTATTTGTTCTCGATGAACATCATCACATATTCTCTTGCAAGTTACTTAGGCCATTGCAGTTCATGAATTATGTTGTTTCGTCTGACGATTCACACCAACAAATTCAGTATCCAATACTTAAGAACCACATTGTTTAATAAGCATGGAATATAGCCATAACATGTGTCCTAAGATGAGCTCAACGAGAACAGAAATCTCGTGTGGAACAAAAGGGTAAAAGCTCGTTTGATTCTGATTTCCAGTACAAATACGAACCGTGAAAGCGTGGCCTATCGATCCTTTAGATCTTCGGAGTTTGAAGCTAGAGGTGTCAGAAAAGTTACCACAGGGATAACTGGCTTGTGGCAGCCAAGCGTTCTTAGCGACGTTGCTTTTTTATCCTTCGATGTCGGTTCTTCCTATCATTGTGAAGCAGAATTCACCAAGTGTTGGATTGTTCACCCACCAATAGGGAACGTGAGATGGGTTTGGACTGTCATGAGACAGGTTAGTTTTACCCTACTGATGACAGTTTCGCGATGGTAATTCAAACTCGTACGAGAGGAACCGTTGATTCACACAATTGATCCTCGCGCTTGGTTGAAAAGCCAGTGGCACGAAGCTACCGTGTGCTGGATTATGACTGAACGCCTCTAAGTCAGAATCCAAGCTAGCAAGCGATGCCTACGCCCGCTGCTCGCCCCGACCCATGCTAAACCGGTCCGACCGATGTGCTGTGGTCGGCCGCCTCGAAGCTCCCTTCCAAACGGGCGGTGGGCTGAATCCTTTGCAGACGACTTAAATACGCGACTGGGCATTGTAAGTGGTAGAGTGGCCTTGCTGCCATGATCCTCTGAGATCCATCCCCACGTCACACGGATTCGTCCCTCCCCCAACTCCTCTCTTCCGCAGAAAGGTTCGACCCTGCGAGAAGGATGCCTCCTAGCATTGTCAAGTGCTTCCCGAAAAGCACCAAGTATGAGAGAAAGGATATACAATGCCACCTAAAGTACTTAGATGCCACCGTAAAGCACTTGGCATTATATGACACGAAATCCGTGTGAATCCTCCCAGATTAAGCCAAGTGCTTACCCAAACGTAACAAGTCTGGAAGAAAGCATATATACAAGGCCACATACAAGCACTTAAGTGCCAAGTATGGAAGGATATGCAAAGAAGATGAGAAGCACTTAGCTGCCACCAGAAAGAACTTGGCATAGTGTGAAGCCTCACACCATTCCAAGTGCTTCCCCAATCGTACCAAGTCTAATAAAGCATATGCAAGGCCACATACAAGAACTTTGCGGCCACGGAAATTTACTTGGAAGTTTATTACATGGAATCAGGGTTTGGCCATACGAAAGTACCATGTCCCTGTACTGAAAGCATAAATAAAAGACCTCGAGAGAACATGCCATGACCATATATGGATGCCACTACTGTCTTTAGTACTTAAAACTCATAATTTTTCCAGTAAGGATTCCAGGTAGAAAACATAGACTGGCTTAGGGAACGAGGCACTAAGATGAAAACATGGCGATACGGAAATACCAAAGGAATCCTGGTAGAAACCATAGACAAAACTATGGATGTGTTTGGCATCACAATATACACCCATCCACGGAATATCGGCTCATTAAGGCAAACTATGCGATGGATGTGGTCATGTCCTAGCTCATTTTCCCTGAAAAGCCATGAATCCCCAAAGGCGGTAGGGTATTTCCAAGAACAGTTTTTTAGAATAACCCCCATATTCCATGTTTGCTATTTTTTGCATGCAACTAGGCAACATGAAATGGTAATGTGCCAAGGTTTCACATTTTTTGACTATTTTGATTTTTTTATGCCGGTTTTGAAATCGTGCCGAGACCGCGACAGTCAGGGTTCCTGGCTATGTGTTGGGTCTTGCTAATATCTCGTTGGATCTCTAAAGAAATTCCATGTGTTTGTACCTAGAAATGGTTTTTTGCAAAATTGCCGAGATAGTTATGAGGTAGCTCCATGCTAAATTTGGGCCCCCTCTAGCAAGACCAGCAGAAACTTGTTTATATCACGGGGGTTGTGCGGAGAGGTTCTAGCTAGAGACAATTGGTGATTTGGACACTAAATGCTCTGTAGTATTTATTAAAAATGGGGTGATGCATTTTCACATCACTTCCTTGAAGGCTTCTTCACAAACTGGGCCCTTTTCGGCACCAGGAAAATGGAAAATGGTTTTTCTGCGTGGAGAATGTGAAAAATTCATAAATAAATATTGTTTGGCATCACAATATGCACCCATGCACAGAATATGGGTGCATTAAGGAAAATGTTGCCATGGTTATGGTCATGACCTAGCTCATTTTCCCTGAAAGCCATGAATCCCAAAGGCGGTAGGTCATTTATGTTAACACTTTTTTAGAATAACCCCATATTCCATGTTTGCTATATTTGCATCCAACTAGGCAACATGAAATGTCAATGTGTGAAGGTTTCACATTTTTTGAATTTTTTTGACGGTTTTGAAATCCGACCGAGACCGCGGCAGTTAGGGTTCCTGGCTACGTGCCGGTTCTTGGTAATCTCTTGGTGGATCTCTGAAGAAATGCCATATTTTGTACCTAGAAATGATTGTTTGGAAAATTACGGAGATATCTACGAGGTAGCTCCAGGCTAAATTTGGGCCCTCTCCAACAAGACCGGCATAAACTTGTTTATATCGCGGGGTTGCACCGAGAGGTTCTATCTGGAGACAATTGGTTATTTGGCCACTAAATTCTCTATAGTATTTATTAAAAATGGGTTATGCATTTTCACATCACTTCCTTGGTGGCTGCCTCACGAAATAAGCCCTTTTTGGCACCAAAAAAATGGAAAATAGATTTTCCATGCAGATAATGTGAAAACTTCATGAATCAACATTGTTTGGCATCACAATATACACCCATCCACGGAATATCGGCTCATTAAGGCAAACTATGCCATGGCTGTGGTCATGTCCTAGGTCATTTTCCCTGAAAGCCATGAATCCCCAAAGGTGGTAGGGTATTTCCAGGAACATTTTTTTAGAATAACCCCCATATTCCATGTTTGCTATTATGAAATGGTAATGTCTGAAGGTTTCACATTTTTTGACTATTTTGAATTTTTATGTCAGTTTTGAAATCCTGCCGAGATCGCGGCTGTAAGGGTTCCTAGCTATGTGTTGGGTCTTTCTAATCTCTCGTTGGATCTCTCAAGAAATGCCATGTGTTTGTACCTATAAATGATTTTTTGCAAAATTTCCGAGATAGCTACGAGGTAGCTCCAGTCTAAATTTGGGCCCCCTCTAGCAAGACCGACAGAAACTTGTTTATATCGCGGGGGTTACGTGGAGAGGTTCTAGCTAGATACAATTGGTGATTTGGCAACTAAATGCTCTATAGTATTTATTAAAAATGGGGTGATGCATTTTCACATCACTTCCTTAGTGGCTTCTTCACAAACTGAGCCCTTTTCGGCACCAGGAAAACTGAAAATGGTTTTTCCGCGCAGAGAATGTCAAAAATTCATCAAGAAACTTTGTTTGGCATCACAATATGCACCCATGCATAGAATATGGGCGCATTATGGAAAACTTTGCCATGGTTGTGGTCATGACCTAGCTCATTTTCCCTGAAAGCCATGACAGCCCAAAGGTGGTTGGTCATTTCCGTTAACACTTTTTTAGAATAACCCCATATTCCATGTTTGCTATTTTTGTATGCAACTAGGCAACATGAAATTGTAATGTGTGAAGGTTTCACATTTTTTAAATTTTTTTGACGTTATTGAATTCTGGCCGAGACCGCGGCAGTTAGGGTTCCAGGATACGTGCCGGTTCTTGGTAATCTCTTGTTGGAGCTCTGAAGAAGTGCAGTATTTTGTACCTGGAAATGATTTTTTGGAAAATTAAAGAGATAGCTACGAGGTAGGTCCAGGCTAAATTTGGGCCCCCTCCAACAAGACCGGCATAAACTTGTTTATATCACGGGGTTGCACCGAGAGGTTCTATCTGGAGCCAATTCGTTATTTGTCCACTAAATTATCTATAATATTTATTAAAAATGGGGTGATGCATTTTCATATCACTTTCTCGGTGGTTGCTTCACAAAAAGAGCCCTTTTTAGCAACGGAAAAATGGAAAATGGATTTTTCGTGCTGAGAATGTGAAAACTTCATGAATCAACTTTGTTTAGCATCACAATATACACCCATCCACGGAATATCGGCTCATTAATGCAAATTATGCCATAGCTGTGGTCATGTCCTAGCTCATTTGCCCTAAAAGCCATGAATCCCCAAAGGCGGTAAGGTATTTACATGAACAACTTTTTTAGAATAACCCCCATATTCCATGTTTGCTATTTTTTGCATGCAACTAGGAAACATGAAATGGTAATGTGTGAAGGTTTCACATTTTTTGACTATTTTGAATTTTTTATGCCGGTTATGAAATCCTGCCGAGACCGCGCAGTCAGGGTTCCTGGCTATGTGCTGGGTCTTGCTAATCTCTCGTTGGATCTATGAAGAAATGCCATGTGTTTGTACCTAGAAATGATTTTTTGCAAAATTGCCGACATAGCTATGAGGTAGCTCCAAGCTAAATGTGGGCCCCCTATAGCAAGACCAGCAGAAACTTGTTTATATCGCGGGGGTTGCGCGGAGAGGTTCTAGCTAGAGACAATTGGTGATTTGGACACTAAATGCTCTATAGTATTTATTAAAAATGGTGTGATGCATTTTCATATCACTTCCTTGGTGGATTCTTCACATACTGAGCCCTTTTCGGCACCAGGAAAATGGAAAATAGTTTTTCCGCGCGGAGAATTTGAAAAATTCATTAAGAAAAAATGTTTGGCATCACAATATACACCCATGCACAGAATATGGGGCATTAAGGAAAACTTTTCCATGGCTGTGGTCATGACCTAGCTCATTTTCCATGAAAGCCATGAATCCCCAAAGGCGGTAGGTCATTTCTGTTAACACCTTTTTAGAATAACCCCATATTCCATGTTTGCTATTTTTGCGTCCAACTAGGCAACATGAAATGTCAATCTGTGAGGGTTTCACATTTTTTGAATTTTCTGACGGTTTTTAAATCCGGCCGAGACCGCGGCAGTTAGGGTTCCAGGCTATGTGCCGGTTCTTGGTAATCTCTTGTTGGACCTCTGAACAAATGCCATATTTTGTACCTGGAAATGATTTTTTGGAAAAATACCGAGATAGCTAGGAGGTACCTTTAGGCTAAATTTGGTCCCCCTCCAACAAGACCGGCATAAACTTGTTTATATCGCGGGGGTTGCGCCGAGAGGTTCTATCTGGAGACATCTGGTTATTTGGCCACTAAATTCTCTATAGTATTTATTAAAAATGGGGTGATGCATTTTCACAACACTTCTTTGGTGGCTGCTTCACAAGATGAGACCTTTTCGGCACCAGAAAAATATAAAATGGATTTTCCGTGTAGAGAATGTGAAAACTTCATGAATCAACATTGTTTGGCATCACAATATACACCCATCCACGGAATATTGGCTCATTAAGGAAAACTATGCGATGGCTATGGTCATGTCCTATCTCATTTGGCCTGTAAGCCATGAATCCCCAAAGGTGGTAGGGTATTTCCATGAACAGTTTTTTTAGAATAACCCCTATATTCCATGTTTGTTATTTTTTGCATGCAACTAGGAATCATGAAATGGTAATGTGCGAAGGTTTCACATTTTTTGACTATTTTGAATTTTTTATGCCGGTTTTGAAATCGTACGGAGACCGCGTAAGTCAGGGTTCCTGGCTATGTGCTGAGTCTTGCTAATCTCTCGTTAGATCTATGAAGAAATGCCATGTGTTTGTACCTAGAAATGATTTTTTGCAAAATTGCCGAGATAGCTACGAGGTAGGTCCATGCTAAATTTGGGCCCCCTCTAGCAAGACCAGCAGAAACTTGTTTATATTGCGGGGGTTGTGCGGAGAGGTTCTAGCTAGAGACAATTGGTGATTTGGAAACTAAATGCTCTATAGTATTTATTAAAAATGGGGTGATGCATTTTCACATCACATCCTTAGTGGATTCTTCACAAACTGAACCCTTTTCAGCACGAGGAAAATGGAAAATAGTTTTTCCGCGCGGAGAATTTGAAAAATTCATCAAGAAACATTGTTTGGCATCACAATATGCACCCATGCACAGAATATGGGGCATTAAGGAAAACTTTGCCATGGTTGTGGTCATGACCTAGCTCATTTTCCCTGAAAGCCATTAATCCCCAAAGGCGGCAGGTCATTTCCGTTAACACGTTTTTAGAATAACCCCATATTCCATGTTTGCTATTTTTGCGTCCAACTAGGCAACATGAAATGTCAATGTGTGAAGGTTTCACATTTTTTGAATTTTTTGACGGTTTTGAAATCCGGCCGAGACCGCGACAATTAGGGTTCCAGGCTACCTGCCGGTTCTTGGTAATCTCTTGTTGGACCTCTGAATAAATGCCATATTTTGTACCTGGAAATGATTTTTTGGAAAATTACCAAGATAGCTAGGAGGTACCTATAGGCTAAATTTGGGCCCCCTCCAACAAGCCCGGCATAAACTTGTTTATATCGCGGGGGTTGCACCGAGAGGTTCTATCTGGAGAAAATTGGTTATTTGTCCACTAAATTCTCTATAGTATTTATTAAAAATGGGGTTATGCATTTTCACATCACTTCTTTCGTGTCTGCTTCACAAGATGAGACCTTTTCGGCACCGGAAAAATATAAAATGGATTTTCCATGCAGAGAATGTGAAAACTTCATGAATCAACATTGTTTGGCATCACAATATACACCCATCCACGGAATATCGGCTCATTAAGGCAAACTATGCCATGGTTATGGTCATGTCCTATCTCATTTGCCCTGAAAGCCATGAATCCCCAAGGGTGGTATGGTATTTCCATGAACAGTTTTTTTAGAATAACCCCCGTATTCCATGTTTGCTATTTTTTGCATGCAACTAGGAAAGATGAAATGGTAATATGTGAAGGTTTCAATTTTTTTAACTATTTTGAATTTTTTATGCCGGTTTTGAAATCCTTCGGAGACCACGGAAGTCAGGGTGCCTGGCTATGTGCTGGGTCTTGCTAATCTCTCGTTGGATCTATGAAGAAATGCCATGTGTTTGTACCTAGAAATGATTTTTTGCAAAATTGCCGAGATAGCTACGAGGTAGGTCCATGCTAAATTTGGGCCCCCTCTAGCAAGACCAACAGAAACTTGTTTATATTGCGGGGGTTGCGCGGAGAGGTTCTAGCTAGAGACAATTGGTAATTTGGACACTAAATGCTCTATAGTATTTATTAAAAATGGGGTGATGCATTTTCACATCACATCCTTGGTGGATTCTTCACAAACTGAACCCTTTTCGGCACCAGGAAAATGGAAAATAGTTTTTCCGCGCGGATAATTTGAAAAATTCATCAAGAAACATTGTTTGGCATCACAATACGCACCCATGCACAGAATATGGGGGCATTAAGGAAAACTTTGCCATGGCTGTGGTCATGACCTAGCTCATTTTCCCTGAAAGCCATTAATCCCCAAAGGCGGTAGGTCATTTCCGTTAACACCTTTTTAGAATAACCCCATATTCCATGTTTGCTATTTTTGCGTCCAACTAGGCAACATGAAATGTCAATGTGTGAAGGTTTCATATTTTTTGAATTTTTTGACGGTTTTGAAATCCGGCCGAGACCGCGGCCGTTAGGGTTCCAGGCTACGTGCCGGTTCTTGGTAATCTCTTGTTGGACCTCTGAATAAATGCCATATTTTGTACCTAGAAATGGTTTTTTGGAAAATTACCGAGATAGCTAGGAGGTACCTATAGGCTAAATTTGGGCCCCCTCCAACAAGACCGGCATAAACTTGTTTATATCGCGGGGGTTGCACCGAGAGGTTCTATCTGGAGACAATTGGTTATTTGGCCACTAAATTCTCTATAGTATTTATTAAAAATGGGGTTATGCATTTTCACATCACTTCTTTGGTGGCTGCTTCACAAGATGAGACCTTTTCGGCACCAGAAAAATATAAAATGAATTTTCCGTGTAGAGAATGTGAAAACTTCATGAATCAACATTGTTTGGCATCACAATATACACCCATCCACGGAATATCGGCTCATTAAGGCAAACTATGCCATGGCTGTGGTCATGTCCTATCTCATTTGGCCTGAAAGCCATGAATTCCCAAAGGTGGTAGGGTATTTCCATGAACAGTTTTTTTAGAATAACCCCTATATTCCATGTTTGCTATTTTTTGCATGCAACTAGGAATCATGAAATGGTAATGTGCGAAGGTTTCACATTTTTTTGACTATTTTGAATTTTTTATGCCGGTTTTGAAATCCTACGGAGACCGTGGAAGTCAGGGTGCCTGGCTATGTGCTGGGTCTTGCTAATCTCTCGTTAGATCTATGAAGAAATGCCATGTGTTTGTACCTAGAAATGATTTTTTTCAAAATTGCCGAGATAGCTACGAGGTAGGTCCATGCTAAATTTGGGCCCCCTCTAGCAAGACCAGCAGAAACTTGTTTATATTGCGGGGGTTGCGCGGAGAGGTTCTAGCTAGAGACAATTGGTGATTTGGACACTAAAAGCTCTATAGTATTTATTAAAAATGGGGTGATGCATTTTCACATCACATCCTTGGTGGATTCTTCACAAACTGAACCCTTTTCGGCACCAGGAAAATGGAAAATAGTTTTTCCGCGCGGAGAATTTGAAAAATTCATCAAGAAACATTGTTTGGCATCACAATATGCACCCATGCACAGAATATGGGGCATTAAGGAAAACTTTGCCATGGCTGTGGTCATGACCTAGCTCATTTTCCGTAAAAGCCATTAATCCCCAAAGGCGGTAGGTCATTTCCGTTAAAACCTTTTTAGAATAACCCCATATTCCATGTTTGCTATTTTTGCGTCCAACTAGGCAACATGAAATGTCAATGTGTGAAGGTTTCACATTTTTTGAATTTTTTGACGGTTTTGAAATCCGGCCGAGACCGCGACAGTTAGGGTTCCAGGCTACGTGCCGGTTCTTGGTAATCTCTTGTTGGACCTCTGAATAAATGACCTATTTTGTACCTGGAAATGATTTTTTTGGAAAATTACCGAGATAGGTAGGAAGTACCTTTAGGCTAAATTTGGGCCCTCTCCAACAAGCCCGGCATAAACTTGTTTATATCGCGGGTGTTGGACCGAGAGGTTCTATCTGGAGAAAATTGGTTATTTGGCCACTAAATTCTCTATAGTATTTATTAAAAATGGGGTTATGCATTTTCACATCACTTCTTTCGTGGTTGCTTCACAAGATGAGACCTTTTCGGCACCGGAAAAATATAAAATGGATTTTCCGTGTAGAGAATGTGACAACTTAATGAATCAACATTGTTTGGCATCACAATATACACCCATCCACAGAATATCGGCTCATTAAGGCAAACTATGCCATGGTTGTGGTCATGTCCTATCTCATTTTCCCTGAAAGCCATGAATCCCCAAAGGTGGTATGGTATTTCCATGAACAGTTTTTTTTAGAATAACCCCCATATTCCATGTTTGCTATTTTTTGCATGCAACTAGGAAAGATGAAATGGTAATGTGCGAAGGTTTCAATTTTTTTAACTATTTTGAATTTTTTATGCCGGTTTGGAAATCCTTCGGAGACCGCGGAAGTCAGGGTGCCTGGCTATGTGCTGGGTCTTGCTAATATCTCATTGGATCTATGAAGAAATGCCATGTGTTTGTACCTAGAAATGATTTTTTGCAAAATTGCCGAGATAGCTAAGAGGTAGGTCGATGCTAAATTTGGGCCCTCTCTAGCAAGACCAGCAGAAACTTGTTTATATTGCGGGGGTTGCGCGGAGAGGTTCTAGCTAGAGACAATTGGTGATTTGGACACTAAATGCTCTATAGTATTTATTAAAAATGGGGTGATGCATTTTCACATCACATCCTTGGTGGATTCTTCACAAACTGAACCCTTTTCGGCACCAGGAAAATGGAAAATAGTTTTTCCGCACGGAGAATTTGAAAAATTCATCAAGAAACATTGTTTGGCATCACAATATGCACCCATGCACAGAATATGGGCGCATTAAGGAAAACTTTGCCATGGCTGTGGTCATGACCTAGCTCATTTTGCCTGAAAGCCATGAATCCCCAAAGGCGGTAGGTCATTTCCATTAACACGTTTTTAGAATAACCCCATATTCCATGTTTGATATTTTTGCGTCCAACTAGGAAACATGAAATGTCAATGTGTGGAGGTTTCACATTTTTTGAATTTTTTGACGGTTTTGAAATCCGGCCGAGATCGCGGCAGTTAGGGTTCTAGGCTACGTGTCGGTTCTTGGTAATCTCTTGTTGGACCTCTGAATAAATGCCATATTTTGTACCTGGAAATGATTTTTTCGAAAATTATCGAGATAGCTAGGAGGTACCTCTAGGCTAAATTTGGGCCCCCTCCAACAAGACCGGCATAAACTTGTTTATATCGCGGGGTTGCACCGAGAGGTTCTATCTGATACAATTGGTTATTTGGCCACTAAATTATCTATAGTATTTATTAAAAATGGGGTTATGCATTTTCACATCTCTTCCTTGGTGGCTCCTTCAGAAGATGAGACCTTTTCGGCACCAGAAAAATGTAAAATGGATTTTCCGTGTATTGAATGTGAAAACTTCATGAATCAACATTGTTTGGCATCACAATATACACCCATCCACGGAATTTCGGCTCATTAAGGCGAGCTATGCCATGGCTGTGGTCATGTCCTATCTCATTTGCCCTGAAAGCCATGAATCCCCATAGGTGGTAGGGTATTTCCATGAACAGTTTTTTTTAGAATAACCCCCATATTCCATGTTTGCTATTTTTTGCATGCAACTAGGCAACATGAAATGATAATGTGCGAAGGGTTCACATTTTTTGACTATTTTGAATTTTTTATGCCGGTTTTCAAACCCTGCCGAGACCGCGGCAGTCAGTATTCCTATCTATGTGTTGGGTCTTGCTAATCTCTCGTTGGATCTCTGAAGAAATGCCATGTGTTTGTACCTAGAAATGATTTTTTGCAAAATGCCGAGATAGCTACGAGGTAGCTCCATGCTAAATTTGGGCCCCCTCTAGCAATACCGGCAGAAACTTGTTGATTTGACCACTAAATTATCTATAGTATTTATTAAAAATGTGGTGATTCATCTTCGCGTTACATCCTTTGTGGCTGCTTCACAAAATGAGCCCTTTTCGGCACCGGGAAAATGGAAAATGGATTTTCCGTGCGGAGAATGTGAAAACTTGATGAAGAAACATCGTTTGGCATCATAATATACACCCATGGGTGGAATATGGGTGCATTAAGGCAAACTATGACATGGTTGTAGTCATGACCTAGCTCATTTACCCTGAAAGCCATGAATCCCCGAAGGCGGTAGGTCATTTCCATGAACACTTTTTTAGAATAACCCCCATATTCCATGTTTTCTATTTTTTCATGCAAATAGGAAACATGAAATGGCAATGTCTGAAGGTTTCACATTTTTTGAATCGTTTTTTATTTTTTATGCCTGTTTCGAAATCCGACCGAGATTGCGGCAGTCAGGGTTCATGGCTATGTGCCGTGTCTTGCTAATATCTTACAGGAGTCTCTAAAGAAGTGCCGTATTTTGTACCTGGAAATGTTTTCTTTGGACAATCCTTGGGAGAGCGACGAGGTAGCTCCATGCTAAATTTGAGCCCCTTCCAGGTAGACTGGCAGAAACTTGTTTATATCATGGGAGTTGCTTCGACAGGTTCTATGTGAATCCAACCGGTGATCTGGCCACTAAATGCTCTCTTGTATTTATTAAAATGGGGTGATGCATTTTCACAACACATCCTTGGTGGCTGCTTCACATAATAGGTCCTTTTTTATCACCGAGAAAATGG
The DNA here is from genome assembly GCA_916181665.1 of Avena sativa. NCBI lineage: Eukaryota > Viridiplantae > Streptophyta > Magnoliopsida > Poales > Poaceae > Avena > Avena sativa. The sequence continues at coordinate 100,056,859 of OV702280.1, forward strand.
AAAATAGCACTGAAGATGGAAACTTATATATCTTAGGGCACCATATATTATTTGCCATTGCACACATGTGGAAACTACAACTAGATACATAATGACAAATAATCTCTCAAACTAAATGCATGAAAGATCTCTGAAACTGAACACATACTATCCAAAATAAAATGAACTGATTATGCATGTTTGATCCATGTTCCCCCTTCAAACACATAGATCCCAAATTGAACTGTGTAGATCACAAACATACTACACAAAATAAACTATAAACTGAACTAGTTCACACATAATTGATCAGCACCACTTGTTGTCGTCCTTCTTGATCTGCTTCCCCTTCAACTGCGTGCTGCTACCATCGTTCCAACATTCCTTCTCCTGCTCCCACTACTTCCTGTCCTCCTCCTGCTTCCTCTTCTGGGCTATCTTGCAACAAGGTCATAGATCTGTTGCAAAAATCCCCTGAAGCATCCCATCTTTCATGGTAATGAGGCGACGGTAAATCTCATATGCCATGTAGGCATATCTTGCTGCATACTCAAGGCGCACCTGGGTCATCGTCTTCCACTCCCAATTCTTGCGGTGTGTCCAATGCAAATTATTAAATTTTGCACATGAGGCTTCAATGAATTCTGCTACCATATCACCCATTCCATCCCTTTTTGGTAATGATTTGATCTTGTATAGAGTCTAGATGTCGACATGGTACCCATATGGAATTTTCATCGACGTAGGAGCAAGCATAGTTGTTCATTTCTGATGTCCTCACTGACGAAAGTTATCCCTCTATCACACAAGAAGTTGACCAGAGCCGGACAACTCTTCTCAGTTGGTTTACTCCTGCAGTTAGAGGGTTAGAGATGCAAGGTGGACATGTAAGTATTTCAAAAGGGATGCAATGTGATATCAAATTTAAATTTCATGCATATCTGCAGACGTGGTAAATGAGGACGTCCTCATGTAGGGCGATTTTCACGACGACAATCTCTTGTGGAGGTTCTTTCCTCTTATTTTCAATGGTGTAACTCCAAGTTTAGGCCCACAAACATGTACTTCTCCTTCGCAAGCAATTGCTCAAACCTGGCAAGAGTTCTTCACACTGTCGATTCATCATTGGTGTACACCACGTTCAAAGTCGTGGTGCCATGGGAAGGGACGACGTGGGTCTCTGTTGTGATTTTCCCATCATCCATGCCTATGAAATGGGTGAAAATGAGTAGGCGGAATAGGAAGAATGTGAGAGGAAGAATGGAATAAGGGAGAGGGTATATGAACTCGTGGAATAGGAACTATCGACGGTTCTAGAACTAGTGGGAGAGGAAGAAGAACCTGCAGAGAGAACTCACCGGGGATATGTGGTGACTGTGGAGATGGCTCCGGTTCCACAAGTGGCAATGGATGATTCCTGCGATAATATGGGATTATAAGTAACTGCGCATTTTTATAAGTAATTTTCCTATGTGATAAATTGAGAGAAATCATTTATATTGTCTCTTGCATAATTAAACAGAATGGAGTTGTTACTACTACCACTATATATATACAATACAACAGATTTTCTAGTTTAACATACAACAACACAAACAACAATCATGCATTCTTAAAATTTAAATTCTGATAATATATTCAGAAGTTCCGAGCTACAACTGATCCAACGCTGTTGTCGTTGTCCTTCTCCTCCTCCTCATCGTTGTCATCTTCGTCGTCGTCCTGTCGCTCCTCATCCGGACAGACAACCTCAATAATCATCTTGATATAGTGCGTTGTCACCTTCACATGGACGACGAGTAGATCATCAAGGTCAATTTTGTTTGCATGACATAATTCATGCCAGCCGGTAGTTAACTCAATGGAATCATCTCTCTCGGATACGCATTATTCCCCCATGATATGGCCTTGTTCAGAATCATTCCTCATGCATACACGATAGAACCCTCTCTCTGGGATAACGTTTACCCTCTTGCATCTCAAAGGGATATCTTGAGTAATAATTCAATATAATAGATCTTAGTTAACTGACGACCCTTATAAATTTACAAAAATAAGGAGGAAAAGCATAGGAAAAAGTGATCAACTAACCATCTGATCAAGATCATCTTCGGCTTGCACCTAGTGCACTAAGAACCGAGGGATCTCAAAGACCTCATATTTATCCAGGTCTCTTTAAACCACTTTGTAGAATGCCTAGGATATGCAATTCATTTTAGAGAAATTGACACTACATGGGTGCTGAAATCTGGATTTCTGTAGTGTCGTTCTACAACAATCTTTGGACTCATAAGACCCTGATCGTGCATTTGAGATTGAAGGAGGTTTGTGTGTAAGAAAAACATAATTAAGTAACTAGTCAACGTGTGTAAAGAAAATCAATTCAATGTAGATAAGTCAATACATACCATGGTGTTGAACCATAGGTTTGACAACATTATTAACATTAAACACTCTATCATATGAAAATGTTAGAACATCATTCTTCTTAATGTTATAAGATGCACACAACCCCCTCCAATATGTCCCCATAATGCTATCAACCTCCCTAAATTTCCATCATATATCACATATAAGTAGTATTCATCAGTTCTTCTGTATTTATCATGGAGGTCAATCCGAGCACGGATCCATTTCATATGTGGACCAATAGTGAATTGTTGCATACACTCAGCAAAACAACAAGGAATACCTTGATTTAATTTGCAAAATAGAAAAATTACATGAGATCATGAACATAAAGCAGTATATATGTGGCAATTTTAAATAAGATCAGTAACATCTAAATATGCATATGTATATGGAAATTGTGAATACTTACAAATCCATCTGCAAAAAAGGTGATCTCGACCTCATTCAAAAACACATCATATTGTCTAGTTTTCCTCTCCCACACCAGGTAGATTTCTACTGAGATGCCACATATTCGTTTTGAGACATTCCTTTATTCTGAACACAAGAATTACAAAATATCAGGAAAATAAATGATATGATGATACTAATATCATCTTTGAACACTATGGATACTAGTGTAAAAAATATGCAATTCTGTATATTACGAAAAATGTGCAACCTGCATTAATCTATAATTCTACACACATATACTGAAGATTTTTATTAACAAAATCTAAGCAGAAATTGCACCAACAAAAAAAATATGCAGAAATTGAACCCAAACAAAATCTGCAGATCCTAGATTCAATAAGATCTATAGATACACTGCTCTTGAAAACCCTATGGATTTGATGAAGAACTAGTACAATATTCATCGAGGTATGATGCTCATGAAAACCCTAATGAATCATAAAGCGGCTGTTCGTAAAGATCCTAGCCACCGGGATGTACTGTAGTGAAGGGTATTCTTACCTCCATTGACGAGCCTTGCCACCGGTAATTCCATGACCGATTGCATCCCTTCTTACTACGTCGTTGTCCCGCGGATGTTGCCACTCCCCTGCATTCGTGTAGAGAAAATGCGTGAGATTGGGCCGCGCCGCGTACCTACAAGCGAAGGAAGAATGGAGAATAAGTCGCGCACCTGCTGCCGAAGGAGAGCTCGCCCGAGAAGAGCTCGCTGGAGGCAGAGATGGGGCATGCTCTCTCTCTCTCTCTATAAGAGCTGCACCTATCTTGTTCACTCTCTCTCTCTAAGTGCATCTTTGGCTCTGACAAAATGGAGCCAAAATAAAGGCCAAAAAATTCAATAAAATAGATTACTCTAGGACTCTAACCAGCGACCTAGAGGTCCCTGAACTGTGGGTCCATAAGGTATGGACCCCACATGTCAGTTGGACATAAAATGTTTCTATGGCTGACTTGTGGGACTCACCTCCTTGGCGCCTAAATACTCACCTAAATCCCCCCACCACCAGGTGATTTCGAAATCACATCTAAAATCCTGTCCACCACATGCGGCGGCAGCTAGGGCACCACTGTCTCTGCCGGTGCACCACCCGTTGCAGCGCCATAGTTCCCGTCTGTTTGCCGTATCCCTGTTAGTGTCTGCGTGAACAATCCACGGCTGGCTGCCAGGACTCTCCGTCTGGCCGACCTATCTGCGCACGCGTCCACATGTTATGTCCCCCCTCCCACGTCCCCTTTCGTGCACCATCTCCGTGATCAAGTCGGCGGTGCTCCCCTTTCGTCCGTCGTATCCGTGTTTGCCAAGGTAAAAAATCTACCAGTTTCTAATTGTTCATGATATAGAATATTGTTAAACACATGCATATTAGTTTGATTTCTCGTTGTTAAAAAATTGTTCTAAAAATGATTAGTCTGTTCTAAAAATGTGATTAGTTAGTTTGTTTGTACAACAGATGGATATGAGCTGGATTTGTTCATTATAAAGTAAATTGTTCTAAAAATGACTAGTCTATTCTAAAAATGAGATTGTTTTTTAATTGTTCATCACATGGATATGAGTTGGATTGTTCATTGTAATGAATATTGTTCTGAGAAAATCACTAGCCTATTCTAAAAGTATGATATGTTTGTTTAATTTTCAACAGATGGATTGGAGTTGGATTGTTCATGGAAGATAATTTACTAGTCCCTACAATGATGGCATTAAGGAGTTTGTAGACTTGTCAAGGAGATATATGGCGAGAATGCAGAGGTTCCATGCCCAGGCCGTAAGTGCTTGAACCAGAATACGATACATGTAGGGTATCTTCATAACCACTTACTAATAAGTGGTATGTCACACACATATAATCCCTGTATACAACATAGGGCATCTTCATAAACACTCCAGGTTTGAATTTTTTGTGTAGCTCCTTCATCACAAGTCATATCACCGGATCACCAACACTGCCATTGATGATTGGATGAAGCTATTTGCTGATGCAGTGCCAGACCCCAATACCATGTCGATATCATATCATGAAGCAAAAACTTATCTGAAGGAGCTTGTACTTCCTTATGATAGCATACACGTGTACAAAAACAACAACGTGTTGTTCTGGAAGACAAATTCCAAGCTGGAAAACTACAATAAGTGTGGCGCCTCGAGGTGGAAATATATGGATAGAAAGTCATCGGCTATCAAACTCTTACGTCATTTTCCTTTGGCACCACGGCTGAAGAGATTGTTCTCTTTGAGGAAAACTTTGGAGAACATGTTGCCGCACATGTTTAAAACAATGCCCAGACTTGGTATACTTAGTCATCCGGCTGATGGTGAAGCATGGAAGGATTTTGACAGAGCATGGAAGGACTTTTCAAATGACCCTAGAAACGTAAGGCTTGGCCTTACCACAGATGTCTTCAATCCTTATGGAACTATGAGAACAAGCTACAATATGTGGCCTATATTTTCCATGCCGTACAACCTTCCACCATGGAATTGTATGGATGCATCAAACTACATGATTTGCCTTATAATCTCTGGCAAATCAAGTCCTGGAAAGGACTTTGATCTCTTTATGGTGCTCCTGCAAGACGATTTGCATCAGCTTTGGAAGGGCATCCGTTCTTATGATGCAGTTCAAATGGAATGTTTGATCTTCGTGCAACTCTTATTTGGTGTACGCATGACTACCCAGCTTGCAGCACTATGTCTAGGCGTACAACAAATGAATATCATGCATGCTTGCATTATGACAAAAATCCTCTGTCCAAATACATATAGAGCAAAATATGCTACATTGGGCACCATCATTTCCTCCCTAAGGGCCACCACTTACGGCAAGAAACGGAGCTTGCCAGCATTCATGATGACCACTCGAGGCTAGGAAAATTTACTACATTTGAGTTACAAACTGATCTAGAGAAAGTTAGGCATCTTAATCCAGGAGTTGGAGGTGATCCTGGGAGAAAAAGAGGAAGCGGACAGATCCCTCACCAATCTGGAACCAAGGACATGGTTTTTGGGACTTGCCTTACTGGGAATCATTGAAACTTCAGCACAATCTCGATGTGATGCACATTGAGAAAAACTTCTACGACAACTTTGTTGGCACACTACTTGAACTTGATGGGAAGAATAAGGAAACCTTGATGGCTAGGTATGATTGTGAAGCCTTATGTATAAGGCGAGATCTATAGGTGCAACCAACAGAGATAGACAAGAACCTTCTCTGTCCAAATGCACCATATTACCTGAATAAGGAGCAGAGATGAGTTTCTCTCAATATCTATGGGACTGCACTTTTTCTGATGTGTTTTGTTCAAATGTGTTAGCGTTCCTACATGCAAAATCAAGGGGCTTAAAACCCATGACTGCCACATCCTGTTGCAGGGAATATTGGTTGCAGTCATGCAAGGGTATTTGCATCCCGATATCTACACAACACTTGGAGAGCTAGAAAGATTTTTAGGCAATTGTGTAGTAAAAATTTGAAACTATCGATGTTGCAAACGCTCAAAGATGAAATCCCAGTAATTATGTGCAAACTTGAATACATCTTTCTGCTTAGAGGCCCTATGAACTATGGGTGGATGTATCCAATGGAGAGGTTGTTGTGTAATCTGAAGAGATATGTTAGTAACATGTCATGTCCAGAAGGTTCAGTGGCATAGGCCTACATTACATCTGAGTGTGTGACTTTTTTCTCTAGGTACCTCGATGATATTTTCACAAGATTCAATTGGCCAACAAGAAATGTAGGTGACCATCATGAATCATCTTGTGATGTGTTTGGCCATGGTATGAATTTGATTGGAGGAAGCCATGTCACCTACTATGGAGGATGCAATGATACTGATTTGAGCCTCGAAAGGGGGCTAACCAAGATGAATTCGTATGTCCTAAACAACTATGAGGAGTTTAAGCCATATATCATGTATGTTCTGATCTCCCATACTTATGAATTCGAAATTTCCATACACGTAAAGATTTTAATTCCGAGTTACTCTGGATTGCAGTCTTCGCCAAGAATAGCTGGTGAATGATGGGATGCCCAATGTGGAAAGATGGCTCGAGCTGGGATATCAAAGATGGTTCAAGGACCATGTTAGTTTCCTTTTGCATTTATCCCTGTGCTTCGTACATAGCATTTCAATGCATCATTTGACTATACTATTTTTTTGCTATGATACATACAGGTCATAAAAAGCGATAGGAGAATCCAGAAGAACATATTCAGCTTGTATTGTGGATGGTGTTCGATTCCCCACTGTTGACCGTGAGAAGGGCAATAAAACACAAAACAGTGGAGTAATGACTTAAGGTTATCACTATGAGAAGGATATCCATTTTAATGGTGTCCTCAAGGATGACAAGGTGCTATATTTTAACTTTGATTTGGAACACCAACGATCAGTTGTGTTATTCCACTACGATTGTTATCATCTTGAGGGACGCAAGGATACGAAAATGGTGTATGATAAACTCTTCCGGAGTATTAAAATTATCAATTCTTTATACAAAGATGACTGTTACATCTTGGCAGCCCAGGCTACAAAAGTGTTTTATGTGCCAGACACAGCCAAGGGAAAAAACTAGAAGGTGGTTCAAAAAATAGTTTAGAGACATAAGTATGATGTTTCCGAAGGAGAGGAGGAGGAGGTGGTGCATAATGATGTAGCATACCAAGAGTTTGTAGGATCTAATGATGAGACTCTATCCGAGGCTCTCCCTTTTCAAAAATGTTGACTCCCTATCAAAGGAGGCCGCATCATAGATGCATCAGCGTTCGAGCGTATGAAAGGTAAAAAGGAAAATTGTTGAGGAGGAGGAAATTGAAAGTGTGCATGAAGAAGATGACACAACTGAGGAGTACTGAAGTGACATAGAAGAGGAACTACAAGATGATACTAATGAAGAGTAGTTCCAGCCTATGGTGAACTAATGATCGTGTGCATGCTCTGTGTGGCATGATGGAACTAATGATCGTGTGCATGCTTGTGTTAAACTGAAGTTTGTGTTTCATGCCTGAACTGATGGTTGTGTTAATGCTTGTATTGAACTAATGTTTGTGTCTGCATGCATGTGTGTTGCATGCTTGAACAAATGGTTGTGTGCATGCCTATGTGCATCCCTGAATAGATGCTTGTGTTGAACTGATCAATTAGCCAAAATATTGTGCTGTTATTCTGCCTATCAAACTTCGCTGATTGTACGCTCTTTTTTGTGGTAGAAAAATTGTGCTTTTATTCAGTCCAAGTGGGACCCATTCTTCATCCTCGCAGACGATGCCTGTGCGAACCAAAACTGCCTACGCATGGGACCCACCCGTCATAGCACCTAGAAAAATCCCTCTCTGCTCCATGCCACTCCCAAATCCCACACCAGTTCCCCCAAATCCGCGCTAGAAAAACCCTCTCACCTCCATGTCGACAACCAAATCCCCTCCTCGCCGATGACCAAATCCCCTCCCTGCCGGCGAAGATGGTGGCAGTGGAGGCTGCAAACTGACGTGTAAGTGCTCCTCGACCTTTCATCGTGCTAACTCTTTATTGACCGACCGGCGATGTCATCGCCTCATCGTCACCGTCGATGTCATCGCGTCGTTGTTCTAGATCAACGAATCGCCTCCTTATTCTATATGGCAGCGCCTCTGCGCTTTATCTAGGTCACTACATCGACGTTGCTGTTTAGTTCAATCTAGTTCACCATTGTCACATCATCAGAAATGATATGCCTGACATTGCTGCTTACGACAAATGTTTATTCGAGTTCACCGGAAGCACCCATTAGTTTTATTCTGTAGATGCTACCTTTACTTGTTGAATTTCATTCTCGTAATAATTCACTAATTAAAATATTTATTCTAACATAATTCTTGTATTTAATCTTTTGGGGCAGGTAGGATGAACTATGAGGAACACCAGTTCTGCCATATAAAGGCTAGGGAGATACATGAGCAGGTTCTAAAATTGTCTCTACTAGCACTACTTTATATATGGCATAAAAATATTCTAATTAATGTAATGTCCAATTTGGGCTAAAAAGGATGCCTACAAGGTTGGTGAAACCAAGGCTGTCATCATCGATGTCTCATCGAATGATGACGATGTGAAGAAACCAATTGTTGTTTCTCGCAAGATGAAAGCTAAGATGGCGAGGCGAAGAGCTAAGGCTTATATGAAAAGATTTAAATTATTCGAGAACTGAGGATCCTTATTCGTAGAGGTGTGGCATTGCCTAAGTACATGTTTTGATACATTTATATGCAGCTATAGATACCGATTATTACTTTCTAATATTTTCTTTCTAGGTCCATGGATGATGGGGGCGAGGAATTCAATAATCACTGCATGTTCTGTAACAATTTGGAATTGAATTCTGACCTAGTTGCTTCCCTCAAAGCGATAGTTAAAGGAAACAAGCCATCTATACCATACTATGTGTGCAAGATGAACAAGTCAAATGTCATCCCTGGAAAGGCCAAGATGGTTAACATTTATTAGTATTTCAATATTTAAAGTTTCTTATGAACATTGAACTCTAGCCAACAACTAATATTCTTCTTCTCCTATAGTAGTTTTTAGCCAGATATAGTAGTGCTCACCTCCACCGCTATCTCCCGAAGGGTTTACCACTCGTATGCTCCTACAAGACCATTTTTTAGCATGAATGGTGCTGCCCAGATGACAAGTGGCTGGTCTAAGGTTCTTTAAGTCGCTCAAATCAGGAAGAGGAATGTGTTCCTATTGAGCTTTTTAAATGAGGGGAAACCAGGCTTCATTGGTAGTGCTAATGTTCTGTAGTCAGGCTAAAATTTATTTGGTTTATTCTGTTGTTGGATGCACCATTAAAGTAATATGTTGTCGACGAACTTGTAGTGGTGAGGAACTTGATCTCAACCTGGTGATGTGCATGCTAAGTAATATTATTTCTATATGCTATGTCTATATTTGGTTGATTGTGTGCATGTTGTTACCTTTCTATGTACTCTTAACAGATGATCTAAAAATGTGCTATGTTGTGTTTTCTTTTATGGTTGTGCGAAACATACATACATATTGTGCCGATTCTTCTATTTTCAATTTCCTTAATTCCTGTGATTGAGAGCTGGTCTGTAACATCTAGACTGAAGTAGTTTATATGGAACAAACAACTGGACAACTACAGCGGTTACAATTGTATATGTTCCCAAACAGCATGTCACCGGTTCGATTCTATCTTTTCACATATAATTTTTTTTCTCTTATTTAATTTCTACAAAGCGCACTAACAGTTGGGGCGGGCCAAAAATGTCAGGAAGCACCGTCAAACCCATCCGATACCATGAGACACTACCGTCCAGACCGATCTGACATGTGGGCTTGACACACAGATGGCGCGGTTGATGAGAAAAACAATTGACCATGGGCCGTGACAAAATCCATGACGAATGAAGCAAGAGACGAAATGGCAAACTAGGCTTTAGGGCCCAAGACAAAAACTGTGAAGAAATTTGCCGCGACGAACCAAGGATCGTCATGGAAAACCGAGCTAGAGGGCCTTCTAGGGAGTTGTGACGAAATAGGCAAGAACATTAGGGATTTGTGATGTTTTTAGGGAGGATCATAAAAAATGTCATGGACCACCCAGATTCTTGTAGTGACAATGTACTTGGCGTCGCGCATCGCGGTTGGCCAGTAGATGCCAGCTCTTAGAACATTGGCAACTAGGGTGTGGTTGCCAGCATGGTGGCAGCAGATGCCTTCATGGATGTCGAGAAGGATGCTCTTCCCATCGCTGTTGGTGACACATCACTAGAGTACCCCAGTGATGCTTCGCTTGTACAACTCGCCATTGATGATTCTTCTTTTTGGACGGTGGGCCTCGTGCCCGTCGGGTCGGACGGCAGTTGCTTGCTCAACAAATACTTGATGTATGGTTGAGTTCATATTTGCTCTATTGCCAGGACTTGCATGAGGCTCACCAGCATGACGTTCGCCTCTAGTTCTACATATGCCTCCATTTTCTCAGGTGGTGCATCCCCCGAGTGTCCCGCAGCATCGACTGTGCCCTTGGAAGTTTTGCACTTAATAGAGCGCTCGAATATTTGTTCAAGAAACACGCCCGGTGGTACTGGAGCACAGGTGGATCCAATGTTGTCGAGATTTTCAGCCTCTTTTTTCCTTTCCCGGCCGATGTGCCGGACTTCGCAGCCGTTGAAATCTCCTTCGAGTGAGTTGTAGAGGTCGTGGTAGGAGATCATGTTGTCGTTGACGGTGTCGCACTGGTCATCGTCAGCTGGACGACGAGGTTGGAGTCGCCATAGATGACTAGTTGCATGGTTCCACAGACTTTAGCCATCCGTATGGCATGGCTCAGCACCTCATATTCCGCCTCGTTGTTGGACGCACCGAGCCTCATCCGTAGCACATATCTCATCTTTTCCCCTTGGGAAGATGTGGATATTACTCCGGCTATGGCTCCTTCCCCACGTTTGGATCCATCGAAGTGCATTGTCTAGAGATGAGACATGTCCGGAGTGTCCGGGAGATGAAGTTCCATCTAATGGAAGAAGAAGTCAGGAAGAACCTACGATTTGATGGCGGGGCACCTCTCATAGATGATGTCTCGCGGGGACAGTTAAATACCCAGAGGGCCACTCGCCCCGTTGCTTCGGGGTTGTGGATGATGTGTGATAGTGATGCGTCATTGACGACCACTATATGGTGCTCCTAGAAGTAGTTGCCTAGTCGATGCGCGGTCATGGATATGCCGTATGCTAGCTTCTGATAGGGAGGGTACCTCTACTTCATTGGTGTCAGCACCTCGCTGAGGTAGTACACCGGGCATTGCACCCCATGGGTTTTGCCATCCTGGGGCCGCTCGACCACAAGTGATGTGCTAACCACTTGGTGCGTTGCAGCAATGTATAGCAGCATGGGAAGAGGATACGTTTGAGATCTTCGAATGCCTCGTTGGATTCAGCCGTCTATTCTTATTTGTCCGACTTGCGGAGCAGCTAGTAGAAGGGAGATCCTTTATCGCCCATGCGGCTGATAAGCCTGCTGAGAACTGTGATTCTCCCAGCTAGAAGCTAGACTCCTTTGATGTTTTTCAGCTTCTCCATGGCTAGTATAGCCTTGATTGTCTCCGGGTTGGCCTCAAAGCCTCTCTAGAAGATGAATTACCAGAGCAATTGTCCGGATGGGATACCAAAGGCGCACTTTTACGGGTTCATCTTGATCCTGTATCGATCAAGGTTATCGAACGTCTTGCAAAGATCATCGATCAATGTTTGGCTCTCCTTGGTCTTGACCACTATGTCATCGACATAGAGCTAAATGTTTCGACCAATTTGATTCTTTAGGCGGGCCTGAATGCAGCTTTGATAGGTTGTGCCTGCGTTCTTTAGCCCGAAAGGCATTATGTTGTAGCAAAAGACTCCGAATATCATAATGAAAGCTGTCTTTTTTCTAATCCTTAGCCTCTAGTCGAATCTGATTGTAGCCTGAATAGGCATCGAGGAACGAGAGCCGTTCACACCACGCGGTGGAATCGATGATTTGGTCGATCCGTGGTAGGGGGAAGTGATCCTTTGGGCAGTTCTTGTCGAGAGCCATGAAGTCCACACACATCCGCAGGATGTCCATCTCCTTCTTAGGGACCATCGTAGAGTTATCTATGTAGGTGCTTTCTTTGATTTCCCTTACAAAGTTAGCATCAGGGAGTCTATTGACTTCGATACCGATTGCCTCCTCTCTTCCCTCGGACAGTCCAAGCATCGTTTGCTTCACTAGACGCGCATCCTAGTATATGTTGAGTGCGTGAGCGGCGAATTCCCTGGGAACTCCTGGCATTTCCGCAGGACACTAGGCAAAGATTTCATAGTGCTCACGAAGGAATTCAATGAGCGCGAGTTCCAATGCGGGACTCGGGTTGTTGGCGATCAGAGCCGTTTTGGTGGGATCCGTTGGGTGGACATGCACCACCTTGGTCTTGACCGTGGAGTCGAACGACAGGTCGGGTGCATTTTTCTTGGTCATAGGGGGCATACTGTTGTCTATTGACTCCTTCAACCTCGCGAGGTCCTCTTGCATGACGAAGAACTGAGAGATTTTGTTGAAGTCTTTGTCACATCTATCGTACTTGGTGAAGCTTCCTAGAACGATGATGATGCCATTAGGTCCTGACATCTTCAGTAGGAGGTACCCATAGTGCGGTACTGCTAGGAATCTTACAAATGCCACACGACCAAGGATGGTGTGGTATTGCAAGGGCCAGTCGACCACCTCAAACTCAAGCCACTCATGCCTGAAGTTCTTAGGGGTTCCGAATATGACGTTGATCCATATTTTTCCTAGGGGGTACACACCTTTCCCTTGGACTATGTCGTGGAAGGTTGTGTCGGATTCTTCCAGGCTGCTGAGCGGGATCCACATGGCTTCGAGTGTGCTGGAGAAAATCAGATTGACGCCGCCGCCACCATCCATGAACACATTACTCATATCGAATCCGCCGATCTATGCCTCAAGTACCAGGGCAGAGTGGCCTGGGCGAGGTGTTTGGCGGGGCTGATCCGATTGGTTGAAGGTGATGCATGACTCTGAGCCGATGAGGTACATAGGTATGGCTGGTGGACAGGTTTATATTGCAGGTGATTGTATTTTGGATCCTATTGGATGGATGTCCCTTTTGTATCATCATGGTACCCAGTGGTCATTGGTACTTTTTTGCTCCATTGTTCTAGGCCAGCGTAGCTGTAGGTTGCGCGGATCATCCGAGCGGTGGAGGTGGGGCACCATATGAAATTGGTCCGGGTGTGCAGCAGACCCCCTGATTCACCGTGTTGCGCCTCCACTTGGCGTATCCCTCATGGAGTTTCTGGAACTCCCTATAGTCTTTGAGGAGATGGCTAGCTTTCTTCTTCCCATCATGCTTGTCGATGTAGAAGTGGATGGTGCAAAGAGCCGACAGCTTTTAGAATGGGGATGGCTCTTCATCCCGAGTGCGGCGTTGCCACGATTGCGTGGGTTTCCCGCTGTCGCGGTAGCTGCCGCTGTGGTAGCCGCTGCTATGATTCCCATCTTCACGGCAGTCGGCATAGCCAGCCACGACCATATGAACCTCCTCGCGATCTTCGTAGACTCGCGCTCTTCTTTTTCCTTGGTAGTCAACTCCGCGACTGAGGTCGTCTTCGTCATCCAAACATGTTCGGTTGACAACATCTTCACCATCCTCCCAGCGATTGGCTATGTCCATCAGATGATCAATGGTTTTGGGCTTGATCCAGCCCAGCTCCTATCTTAGTTCGCGGCGCTCTACGCCACCATTAATGGCGTCGATTTCCCTCTCCTTCAAGATGTCTTTGGCGGAGTTATTCATGATGAACGAATGATGGACATAGGAGCGGATCGACTCGTTGGACCATTGGAAGCAGGCCTGTAGCTCTTCGATGGAGGTTGGCTTCTTGTAGGTGCCTTTGAAGTTGCGGATGAAGCTGTAGACCAGCTCTTCCCAACTGTGGATGGATCCGGAGGGAAGGTTATTGAGCCAGGCTCTGTCCACGCCCTTCATATGCAGCTGAAGGAACTGCATGGCTATATTCTTACTTCAACCGTGCAGTTTGACTGATGAGATGTGATCATCTAGCCAGATCTTTGGCTCCTATAAGCCGTCGAACATGGGGTTGTCATATGAAGCTTGATGCCCTTGGGAATCCGTGTTTGCCGTATGGCCCTGTAGAAGCATCTGGCACCACAGAGCTCCATTTCTTCGTCCTCTAATTCCATGGAGCACGAACATTTTGCATGTGATTTATCAATCTTGTGCTGCATGATCCTGCTATGAGCATCGTAATTGAGACTCCTTCGCCGTGGGCTACGACATCGCCGCGATAGGTCGTAGTCGTCCTCGTCGGATGAGGGCGTCCGACTCTTTGTAAATTTCACCGTGGCCTTTTTAGTTCGGCTTCGTAGTTTCCTCTCCGGTCAACGTGGCTCCAACAAGTCCGAGGCCTGCGATTGCGGATTTGTGCATGTAGGATCATGGATCCCGGCTGGTGGCTGATTGGCAAGCAGGTACGTAATGGCTACTATTGACATGAAGGACATGTTGAGTGCCTTGGTGGCCTCGTGTCTGGCGCTGGGGTCCATGCATTCGAGCTGAGAGCGACTCTTGTAGGCGGCGTGGACTTCATAGTTTTTGGAGGAGGACCCGCCAATGGAGGAGAGTGCGACTCGTCAAGCGCTTGATTCGCCGGCTTCCCTCCAACATTGTTCGAGCTCCTTGTGCCGCGCACCCTGTCGGTTGTGTTTCTTCACGAGGAGCGAGTGATATCCAATCAGCATGTCATGTGAGTTATCCATAGGCAAGGGGTTACCCTGCACGGCCTCTCGAACCCTCTCCCATTTGACCTCGGTGAGGTGAATCTCCCGCCGAGCCGCATCGTTACCGTTGGCGGCATTGGGGTTCGGAGGATCCAGAGGATTCAGGGGATTCGGAGGGGGAATAGGTCTTCCTTTTGCAGTGTTAGAGGGAGCCTGTGGATTTCTCCATTATCATTGTGAGCGTCAATGATAGTTGCGCCCATGAAGTGGTAGGGGAGGTCGTTACTCCCGCAGCTTTCAGATGCGGAACCATAGGAGTGTCGCAAAGATCGGAGTTGCAGCTGTTGCCGTCATCCAAATAGTATGTCAGTGAGGGTGCACTTAGGACACTGATTGGCAGCACCCATGAAGAAGGTGCGATTGCCGGAGGAACCACTCGTTCAGGGAGTCAAAGGGTGCCAACCTTGCCCACCTAGAAAAATAGGCTCCTGAGCATCATGTCGACCCTGTCTCCTATGGAATCGAAATCTTGGCGAGTCGCTGCTGAGCGAACGGTGAAGTCGATGATGCCAAAGAGGAGGTGGTTCTCCGTCGTAGAGGAGTTGAAGATTGCGGTGGATGGGGTCATGGTGACTGCAACATCAACAGCCCCAGTTCCCACAGACAGCGCCAATCAATGAGGGTTCAACTCATCAATGCCCATTGTTATGGAATTTGGTTTTAGAGAAGGAGGGGACGCTGGAGATCACATATCAACTAACAGACAAGCAACATGGGCACACGAGGTTTACCTAGGTTCAGGCCCCCAGAGGGAAAACCCCACTCCTGCTTGTCTGCTCTTTGTTAATGGCGATGCCAAAATTTACAAGGGTGCGCAGATTGGATCTGGCGAGGTGTGTCCTAGGTCCTTCTTGTCGTGCCCTCTTGACCCATATATAGATGGGTCAAGTCTCGGGGATAGTCCGAGTCGGTTAGAATCTTAGGGTTTTTCCCTTTAAGTGTCTATCCAAAGAAAACGTGTCCTCCAAGGAGTCACATCAGTCTTGGGCTTGGACCACCCAAAATCCTCCTAGGTTCACTATTGAGGTATGCCTTATTCATGGGCTTCTTGCTGGAACGTACCGGGTAGACTAATATCCGGCACTCGTATGGCATACCCATGTCAGAAGTACTTGGTGTTATTACCTCCACTAGAAGAAATCTTTCCTTCCACAACAACTTGGCCCGACGGTCATTGTAGAAGGAATGCCTTCCGCGGAGAAATTCTCGGCTCGACCTTGGCTGATGGAAAAATATTTTTTCGGTTTCACGTCCCTCTACTATGACAAAACCGCTAAAACATGGACGAAGCTCGCCGACGCGTGATGTTGACTCACCAAAGTCTTTTTAGGCGTCTGGGTCCTAGACATTAGTGTCTCTAGAAGACCATACTATTCAGTTGCGCCACCCTGATTTGAACTCTATAACGTTGTTCAATGCCTCTTCCATTTAGTCAGGCTACTGGGTCGTACATGTCTACCTCTCACTAGAAGAATCGTGTGTATGATGGAATTTTTTCATTCCCTATTCCAAAATTGATAGCGTTGCTTCATGCATCTACCGTTTAATCAGGCTATTGGGTCCCACGTGTCATCCTTACACTAGAATAAATGTGTGCATGCTGGATTTTTTCCTTGGCTCGTGTCTTCCTGATTTGAAATCTCTAACGTTGCTCGATCTATCTGCTATTTAGTCACGCTGCTGAGTCCCACATGTCAGCCTCTCATTAGAAGAATCGTGTGTATGATAGAATTTTTCCTTCGCTCGCACTACCCTATTCTGAACTTCATAGCGCTGCTAGATGCATCTACCGTTTAATCATGCATCTAGGCCCCACATGTCATCCCCTCATTAGAATAAAAGTGTGTAAGATGGATTTTTTGCCCTTGGTTGTGTCTTTGTGTTAACTTGATAGCGTTGCTTGCTGGATCAGCCATTTATTCTGGCTGGTGGGTCCCTTATATCAGCCTCACATTAGAATAAATGTGTGCATGTTGGAATTTTTTCTCGCTTGTACCTTCGTGTTTCAAAATTGGCAATGTTGCTCGATGCATCAGCCATTTATACAGACTCGTGGGTTCCCATGTCAGCCTATCATTATAAGAAATGTGTGCATGCTAGACTTGTTCACACTCTCTCCTCCCTATTTCACACAGGTAAATGCTGCTGGATGCATCAGTTGTTTATACAGGCTGGTGGGTCCCACATATCATCCTCTCATTTGAAGAAATGTGTGCATGCTGGAATTTTTTCTTGCTCACGCCGCCCTATTACGAACTTGGAAACATTGGACGATGCCTTCTTTGTATAAGGTCTTGCTAGTCGGTCCCACATGTCAGCCTCCTCTATAGAGTAAACATGTATATGTTGGACATTTTTTCAGTCGCCTCCCCCAATATGAGCTTGGTAATGTTGCTGGGTCCCATATGCCTGCCTTCTTTGTGCAGGAAACGTGTGTATGCTGGAAAAAATGTACAAGTACGGCAGAGCTTATATTTATTGATAAACCTAGGATTCTAATCGAAATCCAGACTTCAACAAGTGGCAACTGCACGCACTTCCACTATGCCAGAACCAACTATGCTACTCCTAAAAGATTAGGTTTAGAAATGTTGATATCACTTAAAATGAAAAGGCAGCGATCCTAAGGAATTGCCATAAAAAATGCTACATGGTCTGTATAAGTAAAACTTGGGTAGACAAATCTTACAATATAATTTATCAAAACGACACGGAAAATGCTAAATTAAGAAGATTTTGGGCGATACAAAAAATAATTTGGGTCCAATCTTGTGAAAAATGGGATTATTATCATGGGATACTTAGCAAAACTTCTTCAGTGTAATTCATGCTTAAAAAAGTAACAATGTGTTGAGGGTTGGCGGCCCACGGCCGACCAGACCCCAGAAGAATAAATTAGCTAGATTTTGGGCCACATTTGAGTCTAATGTACTATTTTATATTGAGCTCCTCGCTGAAAATTCAATGTACTCAATATGTCGGGGTCAGCAGTCCACCTTTTCTGGCATGCTAAATTTGTAATGTTTTTGGCCGGACTTGGGTCGAATGTCCAATCTTTTCGTTAGCTCCTTAGTCAAAATTCGATGTAGTTGGTAGAATGTACTTGGACTTGGCAGCTCTGTTCACCACTAAAGGCTAATTAAGGGAAGATTTATTTTAAGACAGAAGATTATGGGAAGTTTTTTGTCCGAAGTGGGTTTGAAAATTTCATTTCCATGGAATGAGTAGTAAAAATACATTGTACTGAAGTTTGATGGTCTTCGATCATGGAAAGTACAGAGGGAGTTTGACTGATTGACATAAAATTGTGTCATATCAAGTCTTACAGCGCAGGATCATCTTTTTAGCAGAGGTTATATTTCGAGATGGTTTGGGTGGCTTTAAATCTTCCCAATAAATTTGATATACTCAAAACCATTTAATCATGTCATTTAAATTGTAGGTGATAGAGACACGGTGACCTTGACTTGCCCAATGTCAGATAGCCCGGGTAAGCACCGGCTTATACTGATCACTCAAAGTTGTATGCTTTAGTACGATCAAATTAATACATGATGTAATTAGCACCAACATGTCGCATTGTCATCATGCAAAAACTCAAAGAATTCGCACATTTAATTCACAATTTCGAACACAATAATACAACCAGTTTGCACACTAACACATCACACTACAATGTCCTTCATTAGAGCTTGACTTGTTCATTTCACATACGGTGAAGCAGATTCGGTACCAAATGCCTTACCTAAAATTATACAGAATAAGTCCCCCAGACCGAGCCATTGAGCCATAGAAGCTGTGGCCACCATCCTGAATAGGAGCAGGTCCCTTCCGAGCGACATAGGAAATATGTCAGGCAAAAGAGCATAACAATTTCCATTATGAGTATTGTCGTGGAGAACGTGTTGAACATGCATGAGCACGTGATGCTTGAACATAGTCCATGACCTCTCAAATGGTGACTAAAGCAACCCATCAGCCTTTATCGATTCATGCACCGACAAGTCAACAAAGAGGACCTTGGCAAGGTGAAGGTTCCTTTAACCATGCCACATCCAATAGAAAACTCCTGTCTCTTAGAGGAAATATCTTCACCAGCTCATCGTCTAGGCCGTTTAGCATCTCCTTCACTGTCTTGCGGCCCCAATCCCATCGTGGTAGGGCCTAGAAGGTTAGCTTCGTCAAAAAGGATAACTCGACGCACTCCGAGGCACCCCAACCTGGGTGCCGCCTTGTGAACCTAACCCGCACACCCAGGAAGAGAACGGGTGATTCCTTGAACACAAGACATCATTCAGTGTCCTTCGGAATGTAAACATAAAATTTCATGGGACCGGATGCCATAGATAACCTCTAGAGATTTTGCTAGGTCATCTGGCAACCTCGCATGATGGGGCACTTCCATGGTAGCAATGATGCCTAACCTACTATACTCGTAGTCTCGCACTAACAAGCCAACATTCATCGACATAACACAATTCCCAAATCAGGAAGGAGCACCAGATCGCCGTGCTGGAGTTCTTTCGACCAATCGAAGGGGGTCGGTATGACAGTGATGTTGGCGCTTGATACATGGAGTGGTGTGTGTGTGGTGGTGGTGTGTGTGGGGGTTTCCTGGGTGGGGGTGGTGGATCAGGACTGTGGAAGAATGAGCAAGGATACATATTGAAGAAGTAATTTCATGGTAGCGCCAAAAGGTTTCAGCCCCACGCCAAAAGTATTCCATGTATCAGTGACAATATTTGGTATGCGTAAACATTTTTTTTAGGAAAAGTCTACAAAAACAATTTTTTTTGAAAATGTGCATGAACAATTGCGGATATTATCCTAGGGTGACTTGGCCTGCTTTGGTATACCAAGCCTAGACCAATTACGACCTAGTTAAGGCCTATTTCCTGGCCGCGGTGACCTACTTTCCCTGCTCGCTAAGAGGAAAGAAGGAATATCCTCTGAAAACACGAAGCTGCATAGTAAAAGTACTAATAAATATAATACATAAATGAAGCTATGATATAAGTACCGCTACATGGATTATAATATGGAAGGCAATACTAATTACAAAAGAATGGCAGGGATCATATAAAATGACTCAAGCTAGCCACTAAAATCAGTGTACTAACAGTCAACTGTTGAACCACGACGTAAAAAAAAGATGACACAGTGATCCACCAGAATGATCCACAGCCCAGTCTAGGGATGGAACAACGATCCTACCACACCTAAACTAGGCCTAAACCAAATTGCCACCTATCGCACACTATTCCAAACATCTTAGTGAAGGCTGATAACTGCCACAAGCTCATGTTTAGGGTTTAATCTGAGGGCATTGTATTCCGAGAAACCTCCAGTATGTTGTGTACACACAGTTTTTCCTCATGAATGGGAACAGTGTGCCATCAGGAGTCTGGCATCTGCGTTTCTTCATCATCTTTTCAATGGTTGGATAATTGAGACTGAGAGACGGATAGTTGTTTCCCAGACTGTTAACCTTCCTCCAAACGATGACCCTTGGAGTAGCTAGGATCGTGTTAAAAAACATAGACATGAGCAGCTCCTTTTTTCCTGCAACATCCGAATTGGAGATAAAAAGTGTGTTACTGGCATACATATTCTAATATCAGCATTCTTCATTGTTCATGCTAATAGTGTGAATAGGAAAATCCTGATTAGTAATTGATTTTTCATATTTTGCTGTTCTGAATATTTGGATTTCTTACTTATCTTACTTCCTAGTTGTTGTAAGTTTTAAAAGAGGGACCGATCATTCAGTTATATGAAAATATGAGGGATTCTTTGGATCGCATGAACACATGAATGAGAAAAACACTGGCAGCGCCATTTTTTATTGATATAGAGGCATGTCCCTTGAATCCTATAGGATTTTGGATCAAGTGTAGTGTTTGATTGCACATGAAATCTGAAGAAATTATACAAAGAGGTTGGAGTGGATGGAAATTTTATTTGTACTTTCAGGCCCTACAATCTGAGGAGGGCCTGAAAGTACAAACAAATAAAGAAACCCGGGTCATTGTGTCACCCTCACATTTGAGATGTTGGTTAATACCTTTCATACTCTGACAATGAACAAACATACTAGTGCAGCGACGCCGTCATACACTATATTCTTTAAGGACTTATTACTGGTACTAATTCATTAGTAGCAATGGTTCATTCATATTTTTTAGGACATAAAGGGTGTGCTCATTCAGTCATATGAAAGATAAAACATAAACAAGGTAGTTAAAGAACAACTTAACTAAATCACTTATAATGTAACATGGAACTAGAATTACCTTCCAATGTGGGATCCCAACAGTAGGTGCAGGCTTCACCTGCGACCACAAAAATGAGGCCACCATGTTCAATGGCATCATGGTAATGTCGTCTCCCATGACCTGAATGGTCCAGATATCTCCAAACTTTGCTTCCTCCTTCCAGGTAGGCGATTTCACTATTGAAAAATGCGAGGAGCTTGTATTCTGTGTAACCTCCAGCTTTTGCGGGAACTCCACTACTAGGGAAAAGCCTACTTGAGGCGCATATGGAAATCCATTAGTGTCGCATTAGGGATGCGCCTCGAGCGCCGCGATTCAAGTATTTCTTATGTGAGTCGCATCTTGGATTCGCCTTGTATAAGCTACATATGCGAGTCGCATATCAGTATGCGCCTCCTATAAAAATATGGGAGGCGCATATTGATATGCCCCTCGCATATGTAGCTTGTACAAGGCGCATCCCTAATGCGACTCTAGTATGTATTCTAGATGCGCCTTGCTTATTTCTGTCATATGCGCCTCCAATAATTTTACAGATGCGCCTCAAATAGCATTTTCGAATTTTAAATTTTACAGAACCACAATACAGTCCAGAAAACATAATACACATGTATTATACAGTCCAGAATACAGTATTAACATCATAGAATTTCCAGAAAGTTGCAATTGTCCAAAACATAGTATAACCAATACTAATATAATTACATCACACATCAACTTTAATTAAGCTGTGACATACGAGAGTTCACACATGTACATCACATAGAACACCAAGATCACATCTCTCGGGGACCGAGTACAAGTTCATATATCTCGGGGGACCGAGTACAAGTTAATCACAATCACATTACAACTACATGATGGAGCTCTCTAGGTGAAGTAGAGAACACAACCTACCATGAAGAGCAAGGTGGTGATCATTACGACAAACTTCCTCCACTTATTCCTCCCATGCTTCCTCCACTTCTCTTCCGCCTCCTCTCTACTCTTCTAATCTTTGTAGCTGTTGCCCGAGAAGCTGTTCACTTTCTTCTGGAAGTCTTCCCACTCGTACACACTTGGAACCTTATCGACGTACATTACATAGCACTTCTTCTCCATATCTCATGTACACAAGATAGATGATATTAGCTATATATGTCAGTGGAAAGAAAAACAGTTCACAAGATAAGATCATGCATATATATGGGTTCCATACTATATGAATGTCGCCATGCTATACGAATCACGAACTTATTTGTCCCCTCTAGACTTTGGGGCTACATAGTTTATCATTTCACTGTATCGCCAAAGACGAAAGGAAAGAAATCATTCCACGATTCATATAACAATGTCGCCCATTGCTATACAAATAGTAAAGTAATGTATTTACTTTCGACTTTGGGGCTACAATGAGATATTTGAAACTACATAATTCACCATATAATTTAATTAACACTATCTAATCTCTTCGTATTGCCAAAGACGAAAGGAAAGAAATCATTCCACAATTCATATAACAATGTTTCTCAATGCTATGTGAATAGTAAAGTAATGTCTTTCCTTTCGACTTTGGGGCTACAATGAGATATTTGAAACTACATAATTCACCATTTCATTTAATTCACACTATCTAATCTCTTCGTATCACCAAAGACAAAAGGAAAGAAATCATTCCACGATTCATATAACAATATTTCCCACTGATATACGAATAGTGAAGTAATGTTTTTCCTTTCGAATTTTGGGTATAATGAGATATTTGAAACTACGGGAGGCAACATTTCATTTAAATCACGCTATCTAATATATTATTATCGGAAAAGATGAAAGAAGAGAAATACTTCCACAGTTCATATAGCATGGGCATGATATGTCTAGTGGCAAGACAAATAAAGGATTCGGTCTCCATGACAGTGACTCATTTTGAGTTTGGTGTGTCTAAAGGAGTCGTTTCCGTGGACCCAGAATCCTTTCCTGGGCTTACCAATAGAAATATTATGGATATGTATATGAATCTCGGAAATATTTGTCCTCTTTCGACTTTGGGGCTACAAGATGAAAAAGCAAACCAAGAATGTCCTGGATTAGTGCCTCATACTTAGGTTGTGCATAGAAATAACAATGCCGCTGATGGAATTAGTGCGGCAAGCAGAGAAAGCTCAAATTACAAGTCTACTTGGCACATGATACGTTGCAAATGTATCTATAATTTTTAATGCTCCATGCTTGTTTTACACCAATTGCTTTATGTTTTGCTTGCACTTCGTGGCATTTTATGCATTTTCTAGAACTTACCTATTAACAAGATGCCACAGTGACAGTTCCTGTTTTCTGCTGTTTTTCTATTCCAGGTTTTTACCAAAGGAAATATTCTCGGAACTTCACAAAACAAAAGCCAAACCTCCTATTTTTTCCGACACGAAGATGGAGTCGAAAGCAGAGACGTAGGAGGGCACCGAGGCAGCCACACCATAGGGTGACACGGGTCCCCCTGGCCACGCTTGGCCATGGTGTGGGCCCCTCGGGCATCCACCGACCTCGCCTCTACGCCTATATATACGCCTTCCCGAGCAAACCCTAAGTACAAGATCAGAATTCCACGAAAAGACAATATTCGGGGGACAGAATTCTCGGTTCTGACACCCTGCCCGGACGGGGAATTGCCCCTGCCATCGCCGTTGCTGACCCCATGATGAGGAGGGAGTAGTTCTCCCCCGAGGCTAAGGGCTCTACCGGTAGCTATGTTTTCATCTCTCTCTCCCTGTTGTGATCTTATTGTGATCATGAGCTTTGTAATCTAGTTGAATAAGTATATGCTACTCTTTGTCTATTATGCTACTCAAGTGCTTTTATTAATGTGATCTCCAGAGACAACTTGTCCCACATGTGTGAAGGTGACAGTGTGTGCACCGTGTGTGGCTCTTAGGCTAAAGATTATATAAATACTTATCATGAGTTATAATTTGAGTTGGATGTCTCTATAAAATTGTGGTGTTTGTCTGGAACCATCTAGCTCTCAAGGTGACAGTGTGGAGTTACCTATATGGGGAATGCAAACTTTAAGGTGTGCTTTTATAGCCCTACGCGGTGAATTGGTGTTCGTTATACAACCGGATAGTAGTTCACGGTAGCATAGCGAAGAGAAGATATTTATGTGTTCAATTATGTTATCATTATTGAGAGTGTCCACTAGTGAAAGTATGATCCATAGGCCTTGTTTCTAAGCATTAAAACACCGTTTACAACCAGTCCTGCTACATGTTTGCTTTCTGCAATTTTTATTTCAGATTTCAATTACCGCTTGTAATCATCCATATTACTTGTATTTCACTATCTCTTTGCCCAACTAGTGCACTTATACACCTGACAAGTGTATTGGGTGTGTTGGGGACACAAGAGACTTCCTTTATCTTAATTGCAGGGTTGCTTGAGAGGGATATCTTTGACCTCTTCCTCCCTGAGTTCGATAAACCTTGGGTGATCCACATAAGGGAAACTTGTTGCTATTCTACAAACCTCTGCACTTGGAGGCCCAACACTGTCTAAAAGAATATAAGCGTGCGTAGACATCAAACTATTTTCTAGCACTGTTGCCGGGAGGTAAGGTAAAAGGTACTCACATCCATTAGCTACTAAGCTATCTTCTAGTACTATTGCTGGTGTGTAAGTTCTCGTAGTTATTTCCTTTACATTATGCAATTATATCTTTTTTTCTTTTTTTTTTAATTTCACTAGTTAGGCTTAATGGAAAACAACAAAAAATTTAGAGAGCTTTATAGTATTTTTAATGAGTTAGGACATGATGTGTTTGAAGAGAAAATTTAAAAACCTATGATACTTTATTTGCATGCTAATAGCAATGTTATTAGTATGAATTTTTTGAACACCATTGTTGCTAATGTTATGGAAACGTCTAAGCTTCGGGAAGCTAGTTTTTATGAAAATGATCTTTTTAGTTGCCCAGCTTTAGAGTAGAAAATTTGCTCTAATGATACTTTATCTCCCATATGTGGTAATTCTAATGATGCTTGTGATATTTTAAATCCAAATATTGAAAGTGTCCCTTTTAAAATACCTATGAAAATTGTTGAATGCATTATGAATAACAACTATTTTGGAGATGGAACTGTCCATCCTGGTAATCATTTATTCTTTATACATGAATTATGCGAGTTGTTCAAGTGGGAAGGTATTTCAATGGACCAAGTTGAGAGAAGCTATTCTGTTTATCACTTAAGGACAAAGCAAGGGAGTGGTATGAGCTACTAGATGATCCTCATCATTCAGAGTGGAAGGAACTTGAATCTCTCTTTTACTCTAAATCTTATCCTCCTCATGAAATTCATAAAGATAGGAATTATATTTATAATTTTCATCCTCATGATGGAGAAAGTATTGCCCAAGCATGGGGGAGATTGAAGTCACTAATGCTCAAATGACCCATTCATGAGCTCCCTAGTAATATTTTTATTAATATTTTTTATGCAAGGCTTTCAGGACATTACAAGGACTACCTAGATGCCTATTTAGAGGTATCCTTCACAAGTAAGGAGGTCAAAGCTAAGTGGGATCTTCTTGAAACAATTCAAAGTAATACCGAAGATTGGGATAATGACTAGGGTTTCACATCCCAAGATTTTCCAAATCTTGTAATGTGAAAAATAAATGAATAAAATAAAACTTTGTTGATTTTCAGGGTGAGAAGAAACTTTTTGAATCCAATTGGAAACTTCAAAACCTATTTGGACCAAATAAAATCCTAAAGGAATTTAAAAAGATAAATGAAGAATAAACTTAAAAATATTTAAAATTACTATTTTTGAATCTTTTAATAAAAAGATTTGGTTTTCAAAAGAAAAGGTAGATTTATATATAAGGATTATTTATAAAGCCAAATTAAACCTTGGCCAAGTTTTTGAAATAAAATGTTTTGTTTTGATAAAAATAGTAAAGGTTTATTTAAACAAAATAATAAGGATTTAATATCCAATTTTATTTAAGTAAAGGCTTTTCCCATTTCAAATAAACACTAAAACTTATTTATTTATTTTACATAAGTTTTCCCAAGTATTTTATATTCTCAAGTAAAACCTACTGAAGTGTTTTGGTTTTACTTTAGATTTCAAAATAAAGATTTTAATAAAACAAATCCTATTTGATTTAATAACTAAGGCCCATTTTATTTAATTATTAATGGACCCAAAAATAAAAATGTTATTTTATTTTAAACAAGTTTTCCAAGTATCTTCTATTTTCAAATAAAACCTACTGATTTGGTTTTGTAAATATTTAGATTTCAAAAGGAGTTTTTAAATAAATTAAAACCCATTTGATTTATTAACTAGTGTCCATTTTATTTAATTATAAATGGACTCTAAAATAAAAATATTATTTTATTTTGGGAATTGGTTTATGTTGTTAAACAGAACCAAATTCAATTACAAGTGTGGTGAATGTATGAATAGATTTGAATGCTTGATTGGTTGTTTGAATTTCAAAACAGAAATTAGAATTGGAAAAAGACAAAACAATCAGGAAGAAAAAAATGAAAACAGACCTGACCCAACTGAGCCAGCCCAACAAGGCCCAGTACCAGCCCACTCCCTCTCTCCCGAGGAAAACGATTCGCACCTGTTAACTGACCCGCGCAGACGCTGACTGGTGGACCTCTTTTCCCTCTCCTCTCTCTCGCTGCCAGACGGCCCCACGCCATGTCATCTTCTTCCTCCTCGCGTTGAACTTTCCCAGCCGTTGCTGCCATTGATTCCTCCGGTTGATTACACCATAATGTCGCGTTAATCCCTCGCCGTGACCATGCCCATTTAAACGCCAGCGTCTCCCCTCTATTTTCCCTCTGTCCCCTCCCCCAAGTGCGCCCCCAGGCTGCCGAATTTCACTCGACACAGCCACTGTCCAACGACGCTCCGGCGAGGATTCCAGCAGCTCCACGCCACCTCGTGCCTCCTCGAGCACGCAGCTATGATCACCATCTCCCGACGGACCTTTCTGCAGCCGCAGCTCGCTCGCGCGCGCTCCTGAGCGTCGGCAACGACAACAACCGCCGCCGCCACCGTCTGGTTCTTCTCCGACGACCTCCCTCTGGTAAACCAGACCACCCCGACCCCTCTCAATCACGCACACACCATCGCCGTGTCTTTGCGCGTCTGACCATGCGTTTCGTTTGTCTCCTAGTGATCCATAGCACCGTCATCGATGACGACTGAGCGTGGCCGAGGCGCAGCTCTACTCCGGCGAGCAATTAAGCCCGCTCCAGTGCGCCCCTCGCCAAGACGACTCCACGTTGAGCTTCGGCGTCACCCTGCGATCACTGTGAGCATCTCCCCACCTTCCATTGCTTCCTGTATCGCCGGCACCGCCACCATCTGGTCACTCCGCCGCCAGCCACCGCCGCAGCGCCGCTCGTTTTAGGTCAAGCTCGCGGCAGCCGTCCGATCTCGATCTAGTGGATAGGATAGAACCACTTAAAGCGAAGGGGTACGCAACCTGTGCCACTCGATCTGACTTGATCCAACGCGCCAGAATATCCGATCCGAGCGAAGCGGTACCGACGAATGGGAATAGGACGCGTCTCACCAGTTCTGTTTAAAAACAAAGTTTGAATCAGATTTGTTTGCAAAATTGAAACCCTTGTAACTTTTGATCCACACGTCCAAAAATTACAAACTTTATATCAATGGAATCAGTGGAACAAACCCTAGCCAACCATGCAATTTGTTTAGCAAAAAGCTTCTGTTAAAATGTTTGTTTTTGCAGAAACTTTTGTATGCTTCTTTAGATTGTAAAAATTGTTCAAAAATGATTTTGGGATAAAATCTTTGGCAAATGGTGTGATTTGAACCTACTGACCATAGGAAACACTTTGTGGATTCAAAAAATGTATTTGGTGAAAGAAAAGAATGATTCTTTGATTTAAAACCATTTCTAGTCAAATAAAAATATAGTTTATTTATTAAAAATGGTTTTGGAAGAAAACTTGTGGGAATTGTTTTGTTTCAAACTCTCTGACCCCAAACACAAAGTTTTGTGGTTTGAAAACATATTTTGTGAACCCTATATATTAATGCCTTAGTAAAAACATTTCTACCCCACATAAAATGATACCTTGTTTTGAAAATGGTTTATAAAGGGAACCTTTTGCAAATGACTTTGCCACTTTATAAAATGACCACTAGGCGTTTTCGAATGTCTATGACCCATTAGAAACCACTTCTACAAATAAAACAACCCTTTTGCATGCTTGCATGTGTTGTTTTGTTTTATTATTTTATGTGATGAATTGCTTGATTGGTAGATTGAAATATTGTTTGCTTGATTGATTTGTAGTGACTTGAAGTGTTTGAGCAACTGCAAAGATCAAGGAGTGAACTTATACTCTACCAAAAAGGCAAGTGATGCTTCATACTTTTGTCCCATTACTTTCACTATGCATTAGTGATTTCTCTAAGTAAAACTTGCATGGAATTTTGCTAAGTATAAACCTTGCTATAGGAAAACCTAGTAGATGAAACCTTAGAGAAAATTTCCTAAGTTAAGATTCCTACTACTATCAAGCTTAGCTTAGCTAATAGAAAACAAGGGTGGAATATATATTCATACTATGGAAAAATTTCTAAGTCTGAGGACTTGTGTTTTTGTTTAATAAAACAACTAAGTTAATGAATCACCTGGGTGGAATGGTAATTGCTTGGTGGTTTTTGGTTGAGTGGTTCACAAGGCCCATGTTTATGGTTTTCCTTGTGTATCTCACTTGTGGATGGCCACCCAGGAACAAAGAGATTTGAGATGTCAAATGTTGAGAAGCTTCAAGTGCAGCCACTTGGCATTATGGGCTCTGCCTGGATCATATAGGTTGCAAGAACTTAGCCATATGGACAGTTGGTGGTAGTATTTGATAGGTTGGAGCGCTTCCATTTTGGTGTAAGGGAAGGCTTCTGAAAGATCTTGTCTTGGGAAACAAAGTCTTGTGGGGAAAGTGCACCACCTCTGCAGAGTGTAAAATCTAAGTACTTAGCCATGTCCCTGGTAAAGGACAATTTGAGCATCAAGACATGGAAGCAATCAAGAATCTCATCATTCAAATTTCAAAGTTAAAAACTTGTGGTTGAACAAGGGTTAAAGGGTCTTCAATCTTTGATTGGGAGAAATGATTTTTTCAAGCAAAAACTTAGTGTTTTCAAATGTTAAGGGAAAATCTATTTTGAGCAATGCAATCCTCAACTCCACTTAGCCAAATGCATATAGATGATAGACTCCACCATACTACCATAGTATCACTTGCCAATACAATTCAAATGTATTGACCCTTGTGGCTGTAACTTGTATGTTGCAGGTTTGATTGATTTAGTGAAGTTTAAGTGATTAGGATTACAAGTCTACAACCAACATGTCTGCCTGTGGCACTTTGAAGATGAAGGACCCCATGCTTATAGATATTCTTCTGCAATGTAATGTAATAGCCAAATGAGCTATGTAAGATGTAATAAAATTATGTTATTCCTGGTTATAAATTTGTATTATGACCTTTGTTTCTTGATATTACATCTTAACTGTGGATGCTAGCTATTGATCCAGGGACTAGCATTGTAAACACAGGGGACTCTACCTTATTAAAGGTTGGGAACGTTACAGATGGTATCAGAGCATTGTGTTGCCTGTAGGATTTGTAAACCTAGGATTGGACAAAAACCCTTAGCAAAATAGGAGTTGTATTTGTTCCAAAACTTATTTCCAAACAATCTTGTAAACTCTTTCCTCAACCATTTTGGTTTTGACTCTACATCTCTTCTATTTCAACTTGATGGAAAAACCTACCCCTTGGCCAAAGACTTCACCATGTAAAAAGGACTCCATCAACTCTAATGACTTCAACTTCTTCAACTCTAATGACTTCAACATCTTCAGCATATTCACCAAGGACTTCCAACTTGGATATCACTAAGGACTACAAGTGAGACAAGGAAATCTTGCTCAGGATATGGAGACTGAGGAAATGCAAAATTAGAAGGAGTTCACTTCACTTGAAGCTTTTGTGACCAAAAGTTTTCCCAAGGAAACCATGATCTCATGCAAGATGAAACAACCAAAAACAAGGATGGAAAGATTAGAAGTAAACCATATAGATGGACCACCATAATTTAGTTAAGTCAAACACACCAACTTATGTGGTGTAACAAAAATATTTTGTTGCCTAAGTATGTGCTTGAACTTTGTTGTTTGAGTGAAAAGTTGTTTGTGATTGCTTGCACATTGCTTGTGTGAATTGTGATGTGTGTGATTAGAATTACTTCCTTAGGAAATCTTGTTGCCTATTCTAATCCCAATTCAACCCCAAATAGATGACTTCTCCAAGAAACTCCAACATCAAGGATGGTGACACCAACAACAACCAAGAGGACAACATGAGAGAACTTATAGCAACCCAAAACCAGTTGAGCCAAGAGACAACTCAGCTTTTAGCCAAAAACAATGGACTAGACCCAGCCATACAAAGGATTTTGAAACTTCAATCCCAATTGTTGCAAGGATTGGTTACTCAAATAATCAACATGGGAGAAAACTTTTCCCAAGGAGTTAATGACAACAAGGATGACAAAGATGTTATTCTAGAAGGAACCCAAGCCAGCAATATTTGTGGAGACAAGGACCATACATCCAAGGAGAATGAAGATGAATGCCCCAAGAAGAGAGAAACATTTCCCACCTATGAAGAACATGAACTAGAAGAACTCCTAGCTTTGGAGAGACCCAAGAAGAAGAAGAAATGCCCCAACCCTAACAACAAGGATATTACTCAAGTGCAATGTTACAATTGCAAAAAGATGGGACACTATGCCAATGAATGCCCAGAAAAGAAGAAGAAACAAACAAGAGGCAATGATACCAAAGGAAAAGAAAGATATCAGCCAAGTGATGTGTTTCAAATGCAAGGAGCTAGGCCACTATGCAAACTTCTGTCCAGGAAAGTTACATCAAGATCCCAAGCAAGCCAAAATGTAATCTAGTTGGAAATTTTTTAAGGTTGGTAGTACCCTAGTTGTTTTTTGAACCAACTTGTAACCCCTAGCCTCCCCAAATCTCGGGACAGATTTACTTTAAGGGTGGTAGCCTGTCACATCCCAAGATTTTCCAAATCTTGTAATGTGAAAAATAAATGAATAAAATAAAACTTTGTTGATTTTCAGGGTGAGAAGAAACTTTTTGAATCCAATTGGAAACTTCAAAACCTATTTGGACCAAATAAAATCCTAAAGGAATTTAAAAAGA
The DNA here is from genome assembly GCA_916181665.1 of Avena sativa. Classification (NCBI taxonomy): domain Eukaryota; kingdom Viridiplantae; phylum Streptophyta; class Magnoliopsida; order Poales; family Poaceae; genus Avena; species Avena sativa. Next base: position 100,088,592 of record OV702280.1, read on the forward strand.
TAAATGAACAATAAACTTAAAAATATTTAAAATTACTATTTTTGAATCTTTTAATAAAAAGATTTGGTTTTCAAAAGAAAAGGTAGATTTATATATAAGGATTATTTATAAAGCCAAATTAAACCTTGGCCAAGTTTTTGAAATAAAATGTTTTGTTTTGATAAAAATAGTAAAGGTTTATTTAAATAAAATAATAAGGATTTAATATCCAATTTTATTTAAGTAAAGGCTTTTCCCATTTTAAATAAACACTAAAACTTATTTATTTATTTTAAATAAGTTTTCCCATGTATTTTATATTCTCAAGTAAAACCTACTGAAGTGTTTTGGTTTTACTTTAGATTTCAAAATAAAGATTTTAATAAAACAAATCCTATTTGATTTAATAACTAAGGCCCATTTTATTTAATTATGAATGGACCCAGAAATAAAAATGTTATTTTATTTTAAACAAGTTTTCCAAGTATCTTCTATTTTCAAATAAAACCTACTGATTTGGTTTTGAAAATATTTAGATTTCAAATGGAGTTTTTAAATAAATTAAAACCCATTTGATTTATTAACTAGTGTCCATTTTATTTAATTATAAATGGACTCTAAAATAAAAATATTATTTTATTTTGGGAATTGGTTTATGTTGTTAAATAGAACCAAATTCAATTACAAGTGTGGTGAATGTATGAACAGATTTGAATGCTTGATTGGTTGTTTGAATTTCAAAACAGAAATTAGAATTGGAAAAAGACAAAACAATCAGGAAGAAAAAATGAAAACAGACCTGACCCAACTGAGCCAGCCCAACAAGGCCCAGTACCAGCCCACTCCCTCTCTCCCGAGGAAAACGATTTGCACCTGTTAACTGACCCGCGCAGGCACTGACTGGTGGACCTATTTTCCCTCTCCTCTCTCTCGCTGCCAGACGGCCCCATGCCACGTCATCTTCTTCCTCCTCGCGTTGAACTCGCCCAGCCGTTGCTGCCATTGATTCCTCCGGTTGATTACACCTTAATGTTGCGTTAATCCCTCACTGTGATCATGCCCATTTAAACGCCAGCGTCTCCCCTCCATTTTCCCTCTGTCCCCTCCCCCAAGTGCGCCCCCAGGCTGCCGAATTTCACTCGACACCGCCACTGTCCGACGACGCTCCGACGAGGATTCCAGCAGCTCCAGGCCACCTCGTGCCTCCTCGAGCACGCAGCTGTGATCACCATCTCCCGGCGGACCTTTCTGTAGCCGCAGCTCGCTCGCGCGCGCCCCTGAGCGTCGGCAACGACAACAACCGCCGCCGCCACCGTCTGGTTCTTCTCCGACGACCTCCCTCTGGTAAACCAGACCACCCCGACCCCTCTCAATCACGCACACACCATCGCCGTGTCTTTGCGCGTCTGACCATGCGTTTCGTTTGTCTCCTAGTGATCCATAGCACCGTCCTCGACGACGACTGAGCGTGGCCGAGGCGCAGCTCCACTCCGGCGAGCAATTAAGCCCGCTCCAGTGCGCCCCTCGCCAAGACGACTCCACGTTGAGCTTTGGCGTCACCCTGCGATCACTGTGAGCATCTCCCCACCTTCCATTGCTTCCTGTATCGCCGGCACCGCCACCATCTGGCCGCTCCGCCGCCAGCCACCGCCGCAGCGCCACTCGTTTTAGGTCAAGCTCGCGGCAGCCGTCCGATCTCGATCTAGTGGATAGGATAGAACCACTTAAAGCAAAGGGGTATGTAACCTGTGCCACTCGATCTGACTTCATCCAACGCGCCAGAATAGCCGATCCGAGCGAAGCGGTACCGACGAATGGGAATAGGACGCGTGTCACCAGTTCTGTTTAAAAACAAAGTTTGAATCAGATTTGTTTGCAAAATTGAAACCCTTGTAACTTTTGATCCACACGTCCAAAAATTACAAACTTTATATCAATGGAATCAGTGGAACAAACCCTAGCCAACCATGCAATGTTTTTAGCAAAAAGCTTCTGTTAAAATGTTTGTTTTTGCAGAAAAATTAGTATGCTTGTTTAGATTGTAAAAATTGTTCAAAATTGATTTTGGGGATAAAATCTTTGGCAAATGGTGTGATTTGAACCTACTGACCATAGGAAACACTTTGTGGATTCAAAAATGGATTTCGTGAAAGAAAAGAATGATTCTTTGATTTAAAACCATTTCTAGTCAAATAAAAATATAGTTTATTTATTAAAAATGGTTTTGGAAGAAAACTTGTGGGAAATGTTTTGTTTCAAACTCTCTGACCCCAAACACAAAGTTTTGTGGTTTGAAAACATATTTTGTGAACCCTATAGATTAATGCCTTAGTAAAAACATTTCTACCCCACATAAAATGATACCTTGTTTTGAAAATGGTTTATAAAGGGAACCTTTTGCAAATGACTTTGCCACTTTATAAATGACCACTAGGTGTTTTCCAATGTCTATGACCCATTACAAACCACTTTTACAAATAAAACAACCCTTTTGCATGCATGCATGTGTTGTTTTGTTTTATTATTTTATGTGATGAATTGCTTGATTGGTAGATTGAAATATTGTTTGCTTGATTGATTTGTAGTGACTTGAAGTGTGTGAACAATTGCAAAGATCAAGGAGTGAACTTATACTCTACCAAAAATGCAAGTGATGATTCATACTTTTGTCCCATTACTTTCACTATGCATTAGTGATTTCTCTAAGTAAAACTTGCATGGAATTTTGCTAAGTATAAACCTTGCTATAGGAAAACCTAGTAGATGAAACCTTAGAGAAAATTTCCTAAGTTAAGATTCCTACTACTATCAAGCTTAGATTAGCTAATAGAAAACAAGGGTGGAATATATATTCATACTATGGAAAAATTTCTAAGTCTGAGGACTTGTGTTTTTGTTTAATAAAACAACTAAGTTAATGAATCAACTGGGTGGAATGGTAATTGGTTGGTGGTTTTTGGTTGAGTGGTTCACAAGGCCCATGTTTATGGTTTTCCTTGTGTATCTCACTTGTGGATGGCCACCCAGGAACAAAGAGATTTGAGATGTCAAATGTTGAGAAGCTTCAAGTGCAGCCACTTGGCATTATGGGCTCTGCCTGGATCATATAGGTTCCAAGAACTTAGCCATATGGACAGTTGGTGGTAGTGCTTGATAGGTTGGAGCGCGTCCAATTTGGTCTAAGGGAAGGCTTCTGAAAGTTCTTGTCTTGGGAAACAAAGTCTTGTGGGGAAAGTGCACCACCTCTGCAGAGTGTAAAATCTAAGTACTTAGCCATGTCCCTGGTAAAGGACAATTTGAGCATCAAGACATGGAAGCAATCAAGAATCTCATCATTCAAATTTCAAAGTTAAAAACTTGTGGTTGAACAAGGGTTAAAGGGTCTTCAATCTTTGATTGGGAGAAATGATTTTGTCAAGCAAAAACTTAGTGTTTTCAAATGTTAAGGAAAAATCTATTTTGAGCAATGCAAGCCTCAACTCCACTTAGCCAAATGCATATAGATGATAGACTCCACCATACTACCATAGTATCACTTGCCAATACAATTCAAATGTATTGACCCTTGTGGCTGTAACTTGTATGTTGCAGGTTTGATTGATTTAGTGAAGTTTAAGTGATTAGGATTACAAGTCTACAACCAACATGTCTGCCTGTGGCACTTTGAAAATGAAGGACCCCATGCTTATAGATATTCTGCTGCAATGTAATGTAATAGCCAAATGAGCTATGTAAGATGTAATAAAATTATGTTATTCCTGGTTATAATGTTGTATTATGACCTTTGTTTCTTGATATTACATCTTAACTGTGGATGCTAGCTATTGATCCAGGGACTAGCATTGTAAACACAGGGGACTCTACCTTATTAAAGGTTGGGAACCTTACATAGGGTAAAGAACCAGGTATAAACTATGAGTATGATTGCATTAAGTTTTTCGCTCAAGCTGTTGATTTTCAAGAGCTTAGTGCTAAATATGGTCTTGATCCTCAAATTCTTGTTGATTATTTTAGAGCATTTGCTTCTCATATTAATGCTCCTAAAGAAAATTCGGACATGTATCATGAACCTTTTAAATACACTTGTATGAAAAATGAAATTGTTATTAATGATTGCAATAAACTTGCTCAAACCTCTGAAAGAACTATTTCTTATAGCATGTTAATTTTTGTGGAGTACTTAGACCTTGCGAAAAGAATCAAATCAAATAAGAATATTGTATCCATCACATGAATGAAAAAACTAGAATGTGGGACAAGGCTCTAAATTATCTTGGTGAAAACGTTTGTGCCCTCTATCCTTTTATTTGTGAACTTTGCTATAAAGTGGTTCAGTTCAATTTTCAATGCTCAGGCTATGATAATAGCCTTTCTAATCCAATGAGTACTACAATTTTGTATTGTGATGACATGATCACTCCTAATCAGCAAGATGAACTTATATTATTTTTGGGGTGTGAAGAGCTATCAAGAAAAAAATCTTTGGCACATATGAGTTCTTTTGATATGAATACCATCCTGCATGGGTTTCATATTTATTGTGTTGATAATTTCCACACAAATACTTACATACAAAACATTGTAAAAGAGGAGACTTTACCAAAATATGACATGATTAATATGTGTTTTGATCTTATTAATGAAAAGTAGGAATACTCTAAAGTTTCTCCTATTGTCTCTAGAAATAAACCAGGGTATGTGGTGAAACTTCCTTTCAAGCCTCTTCCTCCTAAATAGGGGAAGAAGAAGAAGAAGAAGAGGAGGAGGAGGAGTAAAAGGAGAGAGGAAACGGTATTTTCCCCTAAGCATGTTGCTCCTATTATAGTTTTTGCTAATGAGTCTGAACTCGATGATGAACCTATTCCTGTTACCTATAGTAGTGATCATGATTGGGAAAAGCACACTAGTTTTGATATTGAAAATCTCTTGGGTACCAATTATGAAAATGATGATATTAATAATTGTTGTACTATTTGTACTATCCATGTCCCTTCCAATGATGATATGCTTACAAATGAACACACTTTGGATGATAACTATTCTATTGCTTATGATGATACTATACGTCCAATGTATGATGATTACAATGATGAATATGATATTTGTTGGGGATATGCTATATGGGTATCCTCATAGCATGTATCCTATCCGGATAACCCGGGTGGCCCAAAGTTTGTAGCATGGCCCATGGCCTGCTGGGTGGCCCAGTTAGATGGATCCAGAAGGGAGGCCCATGCCAGATAAAGGAAGGTTACGGAGGAGTCACGAACATACCCGGAGCCTTGGAGTGTAAGACACGCTAGACTAGTTGTATGCAGTGTAGGATTCTGTAACCTATCCAGCTAGGACTTTCCCTATAACCCTAGGCCCTAGCGACTATATAAGCCGGACCTATGGGAGCCTTTAGGGCATAACTCAACTCATACCTTACACAGCGAACTGATCCCTGTAACTCGGCGTATCGCCATTATAGTGATTTATAGCAGGAGTAGGATTCCGCCACCGTCGTGGGATCTGAACCTGGGTAAGCTGTGTTACCTCGTACCTATCAACCGTCCGCCTTACCCCACGTCTCTAAACACGCACTGTGAGGACCCCTCCATGGCGTACTCGTCGGCAATACGACGACAGTTGGCGCCCACCGTGGGGCAAGAGGCGCTTTAGGCTCTACAGCGGGCGAGATCCAAGCTCTTCGCGGGAATCAGGGAAACTGTAGCCATCGGTCGCGTTCTCTTCTCTGAAAACATTCCAATCATCCCTCCCGACGAGTTCTGTATCCCGGCGAAGACGAACCTCACCCGCTGCTTGATCGTCCCTATCAGAGACATCCACCTCTTCATAGGCGAAACCGACTCGGGAACTAGTTCCCTGGAAGTAGGAGGAGCGTCAAGACCCGCACGGACCTCCTACGGGTAGGATACGTTCGCGGAAGGATCAAAGTCGGATCTCTCTTCGGAGTTTGCCGGCAAAGATCGCAAAAATAAAAGGCGCACCCAAACCGCCCCTTTGTAGGATATAATGGTGGAAGATCGCTGCAAGTCCGCCGGCTTCGCCCGTATGTTGGAGTGGTTACCATCTTCGATCTGGCACGTTGCATATAGAGAGAGGGTAAAAATCCCCGCGATTACCTAGCCAGGTGGCTCCGCATACTGGCCGACCTGGCGCATTACCCCAATGATGATGTCATGTATCACTTTGTGGAAGAACTAGACCAAGGTACGCTTCTCTGACATACGCTAAGGCGGCGGTAGGCTTCAGGACGCCTCACTTTCGAAAGAATGGTGAACACCGTCAACAACTACACGGAAGCGGAGGAGGTAGCTCAGACAGCGCTCGTGATCTTAGACGGTGCCCCTCCGGTCATTGTCGCTGCAGCTGCACCACCACCTCCAGTCATCGTCGCTGTTGTCGCACCTCCACCGCCCGTCATCGAGGAAGCCCCGACACCCTATGACTCCGTGCTTGATGTGCTCTACGACGACATCAGCGCTGACTCGGAGGAGATAGATTTCAGCCCAGAGGATCTAGACTCTGCTATGCAGGAGATGGAGGAGGATTACAAACGCGATGAGTAGGCCAACAACGCCGTCACGTCCTGAGAGGTGTTCGTCGCCATTTGTGCCGTGATGGATGAAGATCAACCGGGACAAGAGCCGCCTAAAGCGCTGGACAAAGGGAAGGGACCACCTGTTGCTACCGGCAATGATCGTGCAATGGCTATGCCCCCTCCGCCTAAACAAGTGCAGCAGCCGCAGGAACTTGGCACCGGTCCGAGTAACAACAACACCGCAAATCCGCCGCCTCTGGCATCTACGTCTGTTGCTGCCCAAATCACTCCAGCTGATAGAGTGTTGTACGAAAACCTACTCGTCGAGCCCATGATCGTGGCCCATATTCGGAACGTAGTCCAGCTTGACGAGAAGCGCCAGCAACTGCCAGAGGAAGCGCAGGCCATCGCGGAGCAAAGCGCTAAGCTGGATCGAGATCTGGCCAATGCGCAGAAGTCAATAGAGAAATCCATAGAAATGGAGGAGTACAAGACTCTGCTCCAGCAGCAGAAGGCTAAGAAAGCTCCGGCTTGCGTCATCAACGATCCTAGTGTACGGCGAAACATAGGATGGCCCCCCTCGAAGCCGCCACAAGCAAAGCCATACATTGACAGCGAAGGCAGGCAGTTGATGCCCACCCCTATTCTCAAGCTCGCCATTGCCAAGACCCTTTTGGAGTAGGATAGATCACCCGCAGCTGTGGAATAGGTCTATGACCTCATGGCCAAGGCGCTGAAACAGCAGGAAAATGCCACCTCTTAGAGGCTTGAGTCTGACCCAGCGTTTTGCCAGTCTAGCCAGCCTAAGCCGCCAAGGGACCGATCTCCCCATCATGTCGGGTCCCAGATGGGTTCGTTAGAACAAATATGGAGGGATGCGCGTAACAGGAAGGATGCTATCCCCATATCCACCGACCATGGAGGCAAGGCTCATCCGCATCGCACATCTCCACCGCCCCGATCTCCCCGACATCGCGAACACCAAAGGCTCACCATCGCACGGATATGCCTCCGCCAAGGCAAAGCAGCATCGTCATCCGCGACAACACGGAGAAACCCCGTCAAGATGGAGAGCGCAACCAAGGACACAAGAGTAGGTCGCGTCATGACTCTCCGTGTCCCACAAGCAACCGCGAAAAGCGTGAGGTATCGCAGGAGGGTACAGCAAGAAGGCTTACCCACTGCCACCTCTGCCTCAGTCGCCCCCTAGCAGCCACCATGGCGGAGGAGGCCCGCGTCGTTCACGCAGCACATCCCCTAGCGGCAAGAAGAAAAGAGAAAGTCTGGAGCCATACGACGCACATTCCTGTTTGGACAAGATTCACGAGGCCCTTGAAGGACAATCCTGGGACCACGTTGCTTTGGACCTGTAATATGGACCGCAACTTACCCCAAGTGTTTGCGGATTGACAAGGCCATCAAGCCCTCTGACAGCACCGCAACACCAGCTACGTGGTTGCAGGATTACGGCAACACGGTGGAGATCGCCGGGGGCAACCCCAACGTCGTCATCAAGTATCTCCTCGCTGATGCTGGCGGGCACGACCCGACAATGGATTGATGACTTGCCGGAGAAGTCCATCTGCAATTGGTTGGACATGCAAGAAGCGTTCACCAAGAACTTCGAGGGTACGTATAAGCGTCCCTATACTGTTGGCGATCTACAGCGGTGCGTGCAGGAGAAAGACGAGTCATCTCGCGCTACCTCTCTCGCTAGATGGATATGAAGAATTCATGTGCAAGAGTGTATGCTCAAACCGCCATGGCCTCCTTCATCGATGGGTTGGACAAAGGTACGTTGCTCCGACATAAGTTAAAGCGCTTGCAGGACAATCACCGGCTAGATCTCAACCAAATGATCCATCTAGCTAGTGAGTTCGCGGCTGCCGACGATGATGCTCGCGACTCCCTGCCGGCAACGGCAATTCGAACTCAATCTAGGAGGAACAGCAGCACAAAGCGGAAGAGCCCGCCAGAAGAAAAGCAAACCTCCGACATGGTCGCTATGACTTTTGCAGGGCGAGGTGATGGCGGACAGCATGGCCGAGGATGGGGGGTTGGTCGTGTGCAGCAGCACTATAGTGAAACTACCCCAGCAGCGCCCCGTGTTCCCCAGACATACGAGGAGTATCGTGATATGCCATGCCTTGTACACCTCGACGCCAACGACAAAGCCACTCACACCAATCACCATTGCAAGTTTGTTAATGATCTCAAGGAGGACCCCGGAGTCTGGCTACAAGCGAAGTTGGAAGAACAGGCCGCGGCAAGGGCAAGGGGAAGAAGAAGGACGAGGAGTCCAAGGATTCAAGTGAAATGGACGAGGACGTTGACCCCAAGCACGCCGCCAAGAGCGATGGCAAGGGCAAAACACCTTTGAGAAGAATGACCCCGTCTACCACACTTTCCTTGGCACCCCAACTGTCCGGCAACAAAAAACCTCTCTTAGGATACTGATGGTCACCCTAACCACAGTTCCCTAGTACCTGCGCTAGTCGGAGATACCAATCACATGGGACAGGAAGGATCACCCAGACCTCATCCCTATGGAGAACCAGTACGCCATGGTCATCAACCCCCTGATTGACGGCAATGAGTTTACCAAATGCATGGTGGATAGTGCAAGCAGCATCAACATCATGTACCTGGATATGCTGCACAAGATGAACTTGACGGAGGCCAACCTAAGGCAGACCAGCACCATGTTCCATGGCGTAGTTCCTGGCCGGGAGGCTCGGTCCCTTGGGTGCATTACGCCTCAGGTCGCTTTTCGCGATGTTAATAATTACTGCCAAGAATGCATGACCTTCGAGATGGTCCCTTTCAAGAGCGTGTACCACATCATCTTAGGACGCAACATCTTCCACACCTTCATGGACAAAGCATGTGTTGTCTACAACAAGCTCAAGATACTCGGACCAAACGACGTCATCACCATATCCGGAAGTTCTTACCAAGGCAAGGGACTGCGAGAGTGGAGAAGCAGCCTTTGCAGAAGGTGTCCTCTATAGCGAAGAATTCAAGGAGATCCAGATTAAGGTCGATGCCTCGGAGATGCCGGCGTCGAAGAAGCAGATTTCTGACTCTGCCCCAGCCTTCAAGGCCGCCATCGAAACCAAGCCTGTGGAACTTGTGGTAGGCGATGCCTCCAAGACCACCGCCATTGGGACGAACCTGGATCCCAAATAGGAAAGCAAGCTCGTCGAGTTCCTCCGTGAGAATAGGGACATCTTTTCCTGGCAACCTGCTGACATGAAAGTTGTACCTAGGAAACTTTCCGATCACACCTTGAATATTGATCCAAAATGCAAACCGGTGAAACAACTCTACGACGCTTCGGAGACAAGAAGAGACGCACCATAGGCAAAAAGATAGCTAGGTTACTTAAGGCTAGTTTTATCCGAGAAGTCTTCACACCCGATGGGTGGCCAATCCTGTACTTGTCCAAAAAAAGGGAACCAAAGAATTAAGAATATGCGTTGATTACACCGGCTTGACCAAAGCGTGTCCCAAAGATCTGTTTGCTTTGCCTCGCATTGACCAACTCATTGACTCGTCGGCTGGCTTGGAACTTTTGTGTTTTCTTGATGCATCCTCGGGATACCCCCAGATTAAGATGAGGAAGTTGGACCAATTGGCCACTTTGTTCACCACACCTTATGACATGTTTTTCTACGTCATGATGCCCTTTGGGCTGAAAAACGAAGGTGCTACGTACCAGCAGACTATGCAGCATTGCCTACACGATCAAATTGGTCGGAACGTTCATGCCTATGTGGACGATATAGCGGTGATGTCTAAAAAGTCAAACGAATTAATCTCCGACTTAAAATAAACCTTTGATAATCTCCGGAAATACAACATGATGCTTAACCCTAAGAAGTGCGTCTTCAGGGTTCCAGCCGGCAAATTGTTCAGCTTCATCGTTTCCCAGCGTGGAATCGAGGTCAACTCGGAGAAAATCAAGGCCATCCTAAATATAAACCATCCGACATGCCTGAAGGACATACAACGGCTCACGAGCTGTGATTCAGCAGTTACCCAGTTTGTCAGCCGACTTGGAGAGAAGGCTCTGCCGCTGTACAAGTTGCTAAAGAATGCGGACAAATTTACCTAGACAGACGAAGCAGATGCAGCATTGAAGCAGCTAAAGTAGATACTCTCCTCATCGCCTATCCTTGCAGCATACGGAATTCAATGACCAGTTTACTATGTAAGAGAGGTCTTGACGGAGTCCAAGCAGCATTACGCGCACTACCAGGAGATAGCTTATGGAGTGTTCCTTGCTTCTCGGAAGCTAAGGCACTACTTCCAGGAGCACCCTATCACAGTTGTGAGCAAGGATCCACTGTCCGACATCAGCAACAACAGTGACACTACAGGAATGGTCATGAAGTGGGGAATTGAACTTGCTGATGACCCACAAGTATAGTGGGTGTATCGTAGTACTTTCGATAAATAGGAGTGTCGATTCCAACGAGGAGCAGAAGGTGCTGAACAATGGTATGGAGTAGGAAATCTCTACAAATACTTAGCAAGCGGATTTTTAGTGGTTCTCTGATAAGGCAACAAAACAAAGAGCAAGTAATAAAGAACAAACGCAGCAAGTGGCCCAATCCTTTCTTAACAAAGGACAATCCGGTTGAAATACTATAAGGACCAAACGTTCTCGAGGACACGTGGGAATTCTGTCAAGTGCTTTCGCTTCAAATAGCTGACTACTTTTCTTTGGTGTTGTAAGTGTTGTGTGGGTGAACCTGTGCTAATGTACCGACTGTACTTGGACTAATACATACTTGTGATTAAACCCCCTACAAACATCCGTAACTATAGGAAATTAATTAAGATATAAATCTAACCACAGCCTTAAGCTCTGAGATCCTACGCTCCCTTATGCAATGGTGTCCTAACGGTGGGTTCAGGTTTCTGTCACTCCGGCAACCCCACAATTAGTAGCCAAATACACAATGCATTCCCCTAGGCCCATAAATGGTGAAGTATCGTGTAGTCGACGTTCACATGACACCACTAGAAGAATAGAACCACAACTTAAATACTAACCATTGAATAATAACTCAACACAGATTCACTAATAACAACATGACTTCTCCCATGTCCTCAAGAACTAAATGAACTACTCACAAGATATCATATGGATCAAGATCAGAGATGATATGGTAATGGATAACAATCTTAACATAAACAATAATCCAATGGTTCCACTCACAAGCATCAACTACAATAGTAATTAACACCGGGAAAGTTTCCCCTAAGAAGTAAAGCAATATCCAACACAATTGTTATAGCGGGACGGAGTGGTGATGATGGTGCTGGTGGATATGATGGTGTGGATGATGATAACGATGATCTCGATGAAGCCTAGATTGATGATGGTGTTGATGGCGACGATCTCCCCTATCCGGGAAGGAATTCCCCCGGCAGAAATCTGTCTGCCGGAGAGATCTTTCTCTCTCGGTGTTTTCCGCCCCTAGAGGCAGCGGAAATCTATCTGTGGTCGCTCTCCTGGCCTTAGGGTTTCATAGGGAAGATATAGGAGAAGGGGAGGAGTCGGGAGCCGGGCAGGTGGGCCACACCTTCCGTAGGCACGGGGCCGGGTGGGCCCGCGCCTAGGGGGTGTGGCCCCCCTGCGGCCCTTCTTCGTCCCTCCTTCTGGCTTCCTCAATCTTCTACAAAATAATATTTTCCCATATTTTTCTAGTATTTTTCTGATCTTCGCGAAATTGCATCGAAACGCCCACTTTTCAATTAGAATCCAGACTCCGGTAGTCCATCGTCCAAGAATCATCCAACTTGCATAAACAGTGGAAAAGACATAAGCAATACCTCATAATAAGACAAATATCAATGAATAGAGGTAGATTATGATATAGAAAGGTGATGCAAATTTGGTGTATCACTTGCCGCCTTCGAGATTACCTACAAGTGACGTGACACTATCAAATCACAGGCCTTGGAGGATTTTATTGCAGATTGGACGGAGATGCCAGATTCTACTCCTATGCCAGAGCAGAATACTGGGTGATGCACTTTGACGAATCAAAGCTACTCAATGGCTCGGGGGCTGGTGTACTGCTGCAGTAACCAACTGGGGAGAAGCTACACTACGTTCTGAAGATCCACTTAGAGGCTACGAACAACATGGCGGAGTATGAAGCACAAATTCACGGACTACACGTAGCCAAGGATATTGGAATCAAGCACATAGTTAGCTATGGAGATTCTGACTTGGTTTCCCAGCAGGTGGCTGGCACCTGGAACACGCGGAATCCTATGATGGCGGCATATCAAGAAGAAGTGGACGAGATAGCCAAGAGCTTCTTGGGCTACGAAGTCAAGTATGTTCCTAGGGAGCAAAATGAGGCGGCTGATCTACTGTCAAAGCTTGGATCAGGGAGCAAAAAAATTCCGCCTGGCATTTTTCTGGAGCATCTACGAACACCATCTGTGAAGGGAGCAGACATGAAGAACCCTTCGGCTTGGACAGAACCGTGCATGGAATATCTCGTACACGGAACTTTTCCCATTGACGAGGTCGAAAGTTGGCAAATAGTACATCGAGCAAAGGGCTATACCATAATCAATAGAAAGCTCTACAAAAGAAGCACCACTGGTGTATACCATCAGTGTGCCTCCCAGCAAGAAGGTATTGAAATCCTTCATGAGATCCATCTCAGAGATTGAGGGCATCACGCCACTCCTCGATCATTGGTCTCCAAAGCATTCCGGCAAGGATTCTACTGGCTGACGGCGAAGGAGGATGCCGACAAGCTGGTTGAGACATGCCTAGGATGCGAGTACTATGCCCAACAACCACATGTCCCAGCTGAAGGATTGCGAACAATACCAGTAACTTGACCATTTGCAGTCTGGGGGCAAGACATGGTTGGTCCGTTTCAAATGGCAGCATGTGGATTTACGCATATGCTAGTAGCAGTTGATAAATTCACCAAATGGATAGAAGCTAAACCCATTAGAGAGCTTTATGGGGCAACTGCCCTTAGGTTTGTCTGGGATCTAGTGGTGTGGTTTGGTCTCCCACATAGCATTATCACTGACAACGGCAGCAACTTGTCACCCGGAGAAGTGGAAGCTTATTGTTGGGAGAAAGGCATCCGACTTGACTTAGCATCTGTGGGACACCCATAGTCCAATGGCCAAGTTGAGCGAGCCAATGGATTAATTCTACAGGGAATCAAGCCACGTCTAGAGGCACCGTTGCATAGATCAGCTGGAGCCTGGGTGGAGGAATAACCATCTGTGATGTGGAGTTTACGAACTACACCCAATAGATCTACCGGCTACACCCCTTACTTTATGGTATGTGGGGAAGTAGCCATCCTACCTTCTGACATCCTTCACGATTCACCAAGAGTTGCCGCCTACGACGAAGATGACGCTGAAGAATCCAGATGCCTAAATGTGGACCTTCTTGAGGAAGAGCGCGTATTGGCATGCCAAAGATCCGCCATCTACCAGCAGAAGCTACGTAGATACCATAGTCGCCGTGTTTGGCATCGCTCGTTTAAAGAGGGGTATCTGGTGCTCCGACTTAGGCAGAAGAAGTCACACAAATTATCCCCGCCAAGGTAAGGACCATTCATCATAAGCAAGGCGCTGCTCAATGTGTATTACTACCTCATTGACAATTGTAAACTTGAGAATAGACCCAGCGATGATCATAAGCGTAAGAGACGTGACCTGGATGATGACTACCCGGAGCTTGATCGGCCATGGAACATAGCACAACTACGTCCTTTTTACACTTAGCATATTTTTTGTCTACTGTGTACCTCTTATATGATCAATGAAATAAAGCTATCTGGTTCACTCATATTCTTGAGTCTTTTACCTCCTTTAGTGTTTATTTTTGGATCTTATAAAACCTTTATGCATGAGCTTTGAATTTGCACTTGTGAAAATTCCGCCTACGGGCATTAGCTTAAGTTTTCTGGTCTACACGTTCTTTGTTGTTTAATGTGGATTCTAGAGTAGTGACTTTTGACACTTGTTGTTGGCGATTTTGTGCCATTGGGCATCATCACCTAAGCGCATGGTTCCGACTATGAGTCTTCCGACTCATGAAAGGTCAAGCATAAGAACCAAAGTAATGGATAAGCCAACACTTGCTTAAAAAATATTTACATGATGGAACCAGTACTTGAGTAGCAGGAAATTACAACTATTGTTTTTCTGCCTTAAGTTAACACAGTAGTTTTTCCACATACACCAATCCAGAGGAAACAAATATTACAAAGTGTTTTTTATTCCTCTGGCACAAGAGACTTAGAGGTAGCATCGTCGGCACCAAGAGAGCCATCTTCTTCGAAGTCGATGGTCTTGAGGGACTCGGAGGAGCTCTGGTGGTCGCCGTCAATGATCTCGAGCGGCACGAAGACATTGTGATCGACCAACTCGGCAACCCTGGTGTCAAAACCCGCGAATGATGCCCAGATATCCTTGTGGTCAATCTTCTAGCCTTCATCGTCTGCGTCGGGAAGACCCGAGGTCACCGTGTCGAGGTCGGCGTTTTCGTAGTGTGCCTTGACCATCGCCAGAGACATCATTGAACCAGCCCGGGTACATGAAGCTTTACAGCTTACAATACGCTCGGGGGCTTGACGCAAGATCTCCGAGTACTTCATCACGGAGTCCACCGCCTTGATGTTGATGTTGAGAGGCTTGTAAATCTCCTTAGCTTTCTTAATGGCGGTGCTGATGAAGTTGCCGGCGGGAACCATGCATTCCTTTGGCGGAGGAGGCGAATTGGTCAAACCAATAGGAGCTGCATTTTCGACAAACAGAGGAGCACATGAGTTCAATAACACAAAAGGTTCATAGTATCTAGCTTACAGAAGTACAAGACAGACAATTGCTTACCAAAGATGCTCGTCTCCGCTTGCTAGAGTGTCTCCGCCATGGAGTCCTTCTCTTGTCGGAGAATCTTGTAAGCCTCAAGGTTGTGCTGATTCTGCTCATCGGCAGCTTTCTTCTGCTCCTTGAGGATCGCAATTTCCTCCTTCAGGCGATTCATCTCCGTGTTGGAGAACTCCTATAATGCCTTCATGGATTCCTCGTGCATCTTCAGGGTATCAGTCCTCTCCTGCTTGAGGATATTTTTTCGCTATCCAGCAACTCAATGTGCTTGGATTGCTCAACAATGTCCTTGGCCTTGGCGATGGTTTCTGCAAGTCGGAGAAAGAACAACACACAATGAGTAGTCGGAGAATGATGGCACAAGACCAAGTTGATTGCGAAATTGAAAGGAAAAACATACTCTTGCTCTTGGTGATTTGTTCCTTCAAGAAGGCAGTTTTACCCTTTTCAGCTTCCAGCTCAGCGTGCATCGTGTGGAACTTCTCATTGGCGACGCCTCTCCGAGCATTCTCATTCTATGGAAAGAAGATCAAAATTACTTAGTCTACTTGGAGCATCTAGCCGGATAACTATCCACCTAGAGGATTGAGGGTACAGTGAGAGTTTCTAACTCGGTAAAATGCTTAGTCTTTCTTTAAGCATCTAGTCGGAACTAATTCAGTTTTCACCTAGACGATTGGGGGCTACAGTACGAGTTTTTAGCTCAGCAGTATGCTTAATCTTTCTTTAAGCATCTAGATGGAACTAATTCTGTTTCAACTAGTAACTTGGGGGCTACAGTATTGAAATTTACAAACACTGCGTATGCTACTCTAAAAGAATCTAGTCAGAATAGTTCATTCAAACTAAATACTTGGGGGCTAGAGTGAGAATTTTTCTAGCTTAGTCACTCTTAGAGCATTTAGATGCAAAGACCTATGGTTTTCCGTCTAAATCCTCGGGGGCTACAGTGGGATTCTCATATGAAATGTAAAAGGAAAATAAAACGTTCAAGTGTGATGATCTTGAGATTGGTGGCGTTCTCGGCAAATATCTTGCTGAAGGAAAGGCTATTCCCTAGCAGAATATCAGCTTGCCTGAGGAGCTCCTCAAGGCCTCAAATCGGAGATGTTGGCACTACACTAGGAGCCAGAGATGAGCTACTCGGCGTAAGCGCCGGGTAGACTATCTTCGGAAGCTCTGTGGACGTCCTGGGTGCAGAGGTGTCGCCTTCAAGAGACGTTCCACCTACCAACATTGCCTTACTGCTACCGATGGCATCCTTAGCCGGAGCTTCAGCCATCTTGGATGTAGTACTTTCTTGTGTCGCCTGCTTGTCGACAAGGACAAGATCAGCGAGGACACCTGGATCCACCTCCATGGCGGAGGGGCCAGATGGCACCTTAGATGGAGAGCTTGTCGGAGCGGTGGCAGGCTGGACGCTGGGAGTTGTAGGGGCAATGGTGCGAGACGCTTGGTGCAACATATCCTTGATATTTTTAGAAGCCCCCAATGTTTTGGAGGACTTCTTCAGACTTAAACTGGACTTCTTCCTGAAACGTGCAAAAGTATAAGTATATGAAGAAGACGAGCAATGGAAAATGTCGGGGGATAAGAATCTTACACAACAGTGGGTGCATTGGTAAAAGTAATCCCGGTAATTCTTCTTTTCTCCGCCTCCAGGGCGTTAGTGGACTTCTTGGAGGCTCCACCCTCCGTCTTCTTCTTCTTGCCTCTGTCAGCATCGTCAGAGGTGGAGCTCTTCCGCTTACGCGCCAACGGGACATCATCGTCGGACATGATGGTGACTTCCTTCATCTTGGGGTCATAGATTTGGAAAGCCATGCTATCCTCCTCTAGACTTTTGAGCTGTTAAGTGAAATCCCAAAGTGGTTAGATGAGACGATAATGGCTAGACGGAAAAACTGGAGTATATGTCATACACGGAAAATAAACAGGTACCTCTGGGCACTTGCCGTCCACAAACATGTCCTAGGTTATGGCGAATCCACGCTTCATGTCCTTCACCTCGAAAAGTTGTCCATGGAGATGTAAGGCTATCCTTCCTATCCGTGGCGTGCTGGTGCATCATCTTCTCATGGTGCTACAGAGGCTGGATCCGCCTGACGAACCAGAACATGGCCAGGTCCAACCCGGTCAGACCCGTATCTACGAACCATTCTATCCGCCTTATGGTGCGGGAAGCATTGTTGTCGGAGGGAAGGGAGGCCTAGGATCTCCATGTCGAGGCTTCAGCAGCAGCCCCATCGATGAAGTATGGGTACATTCCTTCTCGGCCGGCCAGAGGGATATCTGGGCCGTAGAAGTACGTCTGCTGCCAGTACTTGCAGGAATCATGGACGACGATGCCGGGAAACCAGGCAGGATCTTAAAGCTAATCGTTCCGCAATTCACGAGCTCGTCCTTGCTCGGTCCGGCTTCTCTCTTGACGGTAAAAAATTAGATGAACAGATCTAACCTAGGTCTAATCCCTAGGTAACCCTCACAAAGCGCCGCGTAGTTGCTAAGCGCGAGGATGCCATTGGGGGAGAGGTTCTGAGGTTGAACCCCATAATGTTTGAGGAAAGCGAGGAAGAAGTCGGATATCAGGAGGGAGACGCCGCATACTAGTTGTGCTTTTAGGTACACCTTCTATCCGACTTGGGAAGAAGGGGTGACCTCGCCAGCCGGCGCCGCCCGCTAGATGAGCCCCTCCGTCGCGGGGAGGTAACTTTCGGCGAGAAATTCCTTGATATCACCATGAGTGATATTAGAGCCGTTCCAATCTCCCTTATGGGAGTCACCCTCCTCCAGTGGCTCCAGCCCCGCTGGAATACGATCGTCACCGGTGGTTTCCACCACCACGAATTGTGGCACCACCACACCTTCTAGGGGCACATGGATGGCGCTCGCCGGTTGGCCTCAGCATCGTTCGCCGCCGCCATGGAAGAGGTGGAGATGCTACTAGCCATTGGGGTGAGAGGGTAAGTGACTGGGAGAAGTTAGGGTTTTTCGTGTGCGTGCAGAGAGCTTGAGGAGGTGCTCACAAGATGAAGAAGACGACACAGGGGAAGAATGAGGTGAAAAAGTAAAAATCCACCGCGGTTGTAATTTATAATCCCCAGCGTCAGGATTCGTGCAAGTGATCGAATGGTTGTCGCGTGGACGACGTGTGTGTGCGCGTGCGCGGAAATTTTGCCACGTTCCCAACCGCCACCGCCAATGGTTCATATCCTTCGTGCGGGAAAAACGGACATGATTGTGTTATCTACATGTGTGAGTTACGAGGCGTCGCTAACCTATGGTCTATGTTGCTCTAACTAACACGGATAGGTGAACCATCCCATCGGAAGATTCTGACATGCTCGGATCCAGTTTGGCTACGAGAAAAGTACGATTGAAGATTTAGCATTTCTCCGACTTACAAGTTGAAGACGGAGAACATTGCAGGGTTCTTGGGAGGACTACAAGATATTTCTTAACGATTTGGCGACATCCATCTAGACGGAGCATTCAAACTGAAGAGGCAAGACGGTGCAAGATCTCGGCATTCTCCAGGGGCTACTGTTGGGGATATTCTGTATGGGTACCCTCATAGCATGTCTCCTATCCGGATAACCCGGGTGTCCCACAGTTGGTAGCATGGCACATGGACTTCTGGACGGCCTAGTTATATGGATCCAGAAGGGAGGCCCATGCCGGATAAAGTAAGTCTACGGAGGAGTCACCGACGTACCTGAAGCCTTAGAGTGCAATACACGCTAGACTAGTTGTATGTAGTATAGGACTATGTAACCTTTTCGGTTAGGACTTTCCCTGTAACAATAGGCCCTGGCGACTATATAAGTCGGACCTATGGGAGCCTTTAGGGCATAACTCAACACATACCTCGCACAAAGAACCAATCCCTGTAACTCGGCGTATCACCATTATAGTGATTTATAGCAGGAGTAGGATTCCGCCACCGTCGTGGGATCTGAAACTGGGTAAGCTGTGTTACCTTGTACCCGTCAAACGTCCGCCTTACCCCACGTCTCTAAACATTCTCATCACCATGGCGTACTCATCGGTACCACGACAATATTTCCAGTCCACCAACTATTGAGGAGAAAATTAATTATGATTACAATATGCCTCCTATATTTGATGACCATGGTGATGAGAATAATAAATATAGCTATTTTGTTGAATTTTCTCCCACTACGATTAAAAAGAATGACTATGCTTATATGGAGAATAATAATTATTTTATGCATGTGGCTCATGATAAGAATGTTTTATATGATAGTTATACTGTTAATTTTATTCATGATGCTACTGAAAGTTATTATTATAGAGGGAAACATGGATTTATGCATCTCAATAATATTAAGTTTCCCCCCTTTATGTTGAAAGTTTTGATGTTGCACTTGTTTTGCCTTCCTGTGCTAGTAGCCTCTTGTTTCAATAATTTATTTTCTTACAAAATTACTTTGTATAGAAAGTGGCTTAGACTTAAATGTGTTGGATATTTTCTTCTTGATGCATTCTTATATGTTCAATTTATATATATGCGAGTGTCATAGAAATTATCATGGCTATCTTAATGACTACAAAGAAAGAGCTTTTGGGAGACAACCCATTATATTTTTGCTTTCAGTTTATTTTTGTTTATTTGAGGCTTGGAAGTTGTTACCTCTCTATCAACCTCTCTTTTTCCTATTTATTTATTTTTGTGCCAAGAGTAGCCTCTAATAGGGAGAAGGTAAGATTTGGGGAAGTTGCTGTCCCAAAACAGATTTATGTGCTTCGCTGTAAAAAATCATGAAAAATCCCAGAACATCGTATTGATCTGAAATTATTTGTACACATGCCCCAGGTTATTATTTAACTTTCTTTAGTTTTTCACTTTTCGATTTGAGCAACAGAATATTTTCTAAAAAATCGATCTTTACATGTTGTTCTGTTTTGGCAGATTTCTACCACTATTTGCATTTGCCTCTTGATCTCTTTCTTTTTGAGTTATTTTGATTGGAAGAGCTTTTAAAATAAGTTGCTACAGTATCTAAGGTTTTAATAGATGTTGTAATTGAGTTGAAACTGAACCAAAAGTGGATCTACTATCTTTCATACGCTAATGTTGCTAATGAGAATTGTGTGAAGTTTTGTATGAAGAAAGTTTTCAAGTGTAGGGAAAGGAGAGTGATGTGACGAGATGAAGGATGGACAAAAGCTGAATCTTGGGGATTCCCATGTCACCCCAAGAAATATACAAGAAGTACAAGCATCAAAGCTTTCGGATGCCCAAGGTACCCCCCTTCTTCATCAACGAAAACATCAGGTCATCTTTCAAGACACTATTCTTATTGATTCATATACTATGTGTTATTCTTCGAGCGTCTTTATTTTTTTAAGTTTTCTTTTTTTTTGTTTGTTGTAGTATATTGTTGGGTCCCAGCATGTTTGGTTTGGAGAGAGACACACTATGTTTTCATTGTTTATAACACTCTAGTTTGCACTCTTATTGTTCTGTGAGTGTTCTCTTTTGCTAGTACCATGTTTAGCTTTTGTTTTCACCCTTATTTTGTTCAAAAAAATTAGTTATCTCTTTTCAGTTTGGTGTGTTTAGCCCTATGGTCTTTGTTTATTATTATCTTTGAGAGTTGTTTTAAATAAGTTGATTCGTGTTGGAGAAGAGTAAAATAATTCATGCTTATAGTGGTGCAAAAGGAAGCTTGTTTAGACTGTGGCTTAGACTTTAGCATGCCATGTTACATACTATTTTGATTATATTCTTAGTAGTTATTGTTGTAACATGGCTTTTCTCAAATTACTAAGAGTGCTTAATGTGCCATTGAAAGAATCTTGTGTTGTTTTTACCATACAGAAGCATAATATTGTGGCATTATCCTTAAATGCTTTATTTGGGTTGACTTGGCACATGCTTACACCATGTTATGACTATAAAATAGTCACCTCAATCCTCTATGATCAATTAGTTTTTGACTTGTAATATCACATTATGCTTTGATTAATAATGTTTTGTCGCTATGCTTGATTATGGCTATTATTGCTCTCTTAGTTGGTCGCTCCCAGTCTTTTGCTAGCCTCCACCTGTACTGAGTATGAGCTCTAGTCGTGCATCCAACTCCCAAGAAACCAAGTTATTCCAAAGAGTCCACTATAAATTCCTACGCATGGTGTTTTACACCATTCCAAGTATATTCATGTTTTTATCTATCTTCCAAATTAAATTTTTGTTATGTGAAAATTAGTTATTAAAGCTCTCACGAACTTGAAGGAACATTTTATTTATTGCACTTAATAAACCTGAACCATTGTGACTATCTTATGATGCTTATATGCTTGCAAATTGTAAGTTGGGAGTTAGCAAAACCATGCTTTCAAGGGGCACGCTTTCAACATTGCACTTATTTATTCAGTTGATATCATGTTCTTTTGTTTATGGATGTCGTCGGTGTGAAATGAGATGGAAGCTTGCAGGTCCATGGAGTTTGTATATGTTTTAGAGAAACTCCTGGGCGGACAGCCTATGCCATGCCTAATCATGGTGGAAACTTGCAGCAAAACCATAGTGGCATTCTATGAAGCATCCTCGATAAAAAACTATGCAAATAGAAAAAAAGGATTGCTGAGATGCTCAATGTCTGTTGCCTTGTCATTTTGATATGGTATATCTCATGTGTCATGGGGCAAGGGGTACCCCATTGGCGGTTCTCTATGATACACATATACTTAAAATGACAAGAACTTGCCCAGGACCAAAATTGAGTAGCATGAGTCCTCAGTACTTGTACTCAAGGGGCATGAGATTTTCAAATTGTGTTTTATCAATCATATAACTCATATTTGCCCTCACATTAACCTTAACCATTCAAGATGCCAATGATAGGGGCAATGAGAGCTCAAAGGTAATAAGTACCATAATTTTTGGAAGCTTTATAAAAATTTGAAATCCATATTTCCCTCCGTGAAGGGCCTTTCTTTTTTACTTTTTGTTGAGTCTCCATCTTCTATCTTTATGCACCAGCTAAGAGAGCATAGTTGTCATTCTGACTTCAATGTGCATTGTCCCAAAACTTGTTGATTGATTCATAATTATGGTATTTCTTGTTCTTAAATTATTTTTATCTAGTCACCCTTATGAACTTTGAAGGTGTCCTATGCATTTATGTCTTGCTATTCCATGAAGGACAAGATGAATACCAATTTTCTATAGACAAAGAGTAGCACTTGTGATCATTAGCTTTGTAATCTAGGTTAATAAGTAGATGCTACTCTTTGTCTATTATGCAACTCAAGTGCTTTTATTAATGTGATCTCTGGATACACCTTGTTCCACGTGTGTGAAGGTGACAGTTTGCGCACCGTGTGTGGGTCTTAGTCGAAAGATTACAGAAATACTTATCATGGGTTATAATTTGAGTTGGATTTCTCTATGAAATGGTGGTGTTTGTCTAGAACCATCTAGCTCTCAAGGTGATAGTGTGGGGTTACCTAGATGGGGAATGCAAACTTTAAGTTGTGATTTTATAGACCTACGCGGTGAATTGGTGTTTGTTATCCAACTGGAGAGTAGTTCAGGGTAGCATGGTGAAAAGAATATATTTATGTGTTCCATTATATTATCATTGTTGAGAGTGTCCACTAGTGAAAGTATGATCCCTAGTCCTTGTTTCTAAGCATTAAAACACCGTTTACAACTAGTCCTGCTACATGTTTGCTTGCTGCCATTTTTATTTTAGATTGCAATTACCAATTGTAATCATCCATATTACTTGTATTTCACTATCTCTTCGCCGAACTAGTGCACCTATACATCTGACAAGTGTATTGGGTGTGTTGGGGACACAAGAGAATTCTTGTATCTTAATTGCAGGGTTGCTTGAGAGGGATATCTTTGACCTCTTCCTCCCTAAGTTCGATAAACCTTGGGTGATCCACTTAAGGGAAACTTGTTGATGTTCTACAAACCTCTCCACTTGAAGGCCCAACACTGACTACAAGAATAGAATCGGGCATAGACATCAGCACACCAAATCCAGCAACAGTATAGTCACACACATATATAGTGCCACAACACATTTTAATCATCGACATTTTGAAGAAAGACGGAAAGCAAACCAAGAAGTAGGGAGGCAATAAAGAATGAGAAGCAACATATGACCAAGAACTAAAATACTTTAGAACACAAATAACTAGCGTCACTCACAATCAAGATCAATGGTATAGAAACATACTCTAGAGGTTGCTAGGCAAGTTAACATAGGGATAAAGTTTACAACACAAGTTCGGAACTACCAGCTAACTAGGGAAACATCAAGACTTCTTCGGCTTATGAGTCGGCTCAAGGATATTGATGAAGCCCCGTTTAGCTCCTTTCACTAACATCATGAACGTCTTGCCGTCACCCTGCTTCGCTAAGTGTTCATCTATATTCTTGTTGCATGGTGGAGTTCTGCCATAGAAGAGCCCCCCAATTTTTACCACATGATGGTGCACGCTTGTCGAGATATCCTCCTGGACACCATTCCGAGGGGAAGTATATGCAATACTTGAGAATGGAGACATCATTTCGACCAACATACAATTATAGAATCATGCAATCACTGTCAGGATGGCCGAATAATTACAGCCCCCATCTTTGAATGGATACGTGGAAACTATAATTTTTACCTTGTGGACTCAGATGGTGATCTGCTCCTTTTGTGTTGAATAGGGTTTTCTCCAAAGGTCAATTGGTGTTGTACCGGGTGGACACGGAGAACCACTCTCTCTAGGCCATCGGTGACATTGGAAGTCGTGCCCTCTTTGTTGATACCCATTGGTCTATCTCCATCGACACCAGGTTGCACCCCACAGTCAAACCCAGTTACATATACTACAGGAATTATATCAGACTATACAATCGCGATGTTCAAGCCTGGGAAGATATGCCAACAACGGTAATGCATGGCTTAGGTCAACATCAGCTGGAACAGGCACCAAGGACTTACCCCCCTCAATGATATACTGGCTGCACATTGCAGATGGAGAGAGTTCTTTGAACATGTCATGCAGCACTGGGAGGCCTCAGACGAAGAAATATATAGGGGAGAATGAATCCTATATATTCATTGCTAGCGTGTTCAGGTCTTTTCGAAGTAGAAATTTGTAGTTTGTTTATATTATTTCAGCAGTATGTGTATTACCTTCCAGTTAAAAGTTGTAATGTATTTAGTTTTAGTGTACATTTAGAATTCTCTGTGGTACCTTTCAGAATTATGTCTAAGTAATATCTTTCAGCCATTACACATAGCACTCAAGTTTTAATTACTGATCCAAAAACTCTCACAGAGATCAGAGTCTCACGGAAATCTCGCGACCAAGGACACTCTCGCGAGCAACTCAAATGACTAGAATGCATGTGGACAGGAAAGCTTTCAGAATTCTTAGTAGTAGCTTCCATAATTCTTTGTAGTAGCTTCCAATTGACACAATAGTAACCATACCCGGCAAAATCCTCCAAAAGTAGAATAAATAGGCAAATATATTATATATACACTAGGTTTCAAATGACTAATAATTAACTATTCCAGACTACACCATACTTGTTAACCTTATAACAGTTCCCAACCACAACTACTCTAGGTGGTCTCGAACACAAACTTCACGTCCAACATATCTTCTGTGGTGTTCCTGCCAGTGATTAGCACGCCTTGTCCAACCTTTAGATCATCTTCACGCTCGTGAAATTTCTTCCACCCCTGATTGTTGAAGACTATACGACCATCTGGGTCAGTCTTGTATGCAACTGGGGTGATGTCAAAATCTCCTAGCTGTACTCCAGCCACTCCATCATCAGGGATGTCCATGGAGGAATCCACTTTCGTAGGTATTCTCTGTGATGTCGTGCCATGGATTAAAAAAGAAGTAATCATGTCAGACGACCACCACAACAAGTTATATATGGATCCATATAAGGAACAAACAAAGGTAGTTGTCATACTATCTTATTTTGGACAAGATTTGTCCTTGTCAAACGGGTCACAAATAGAACCCCAACGAAGGTGTTGATTGGCGATAGGGTATCTAGGACGTGTTCCATCTCATCATTGGTAAGGTGGCATCTTTGGGCTATAAGCATACATTCATATACATCTTCCTAGCCACCAAGACCAGAGGTATAGAGAAAATTTATCCTCGGCATAGCTCCTGTCAAAGAAATATATAAAATTTCTTCCTCGGTAAGATCATTATGTGTAATGAATTGCTTCCATCCTTCAACTCCTATGATAGTCTTGTTCTTTCGTTTCTCGAGGTCAATATTGTAGGTGCGCCCAAGCACCTTGAAGGGCACACTCTCACATTCAGCTGCGGCTAGATTGAACATGAAACTTTAATTGCATGGCATAGTCTGTGCACCAAAAACAAAAGAATCAGACATTAAAGAAACAGTTACAGACTTACAGTGTAGTTTGAAAGAAAATTGCTTGTTACCACTTACCACTGAGTTCTGGAACCCCTCTGACCCTGACAAGTAGATACAAATGACATGCTCGATGACAACCTGGATTCGCAATTGCTCTTGCATACTTGACACGACGCCACATCCTATTAGGCAAAATGATGAATGACTAAGTGATATATGGAACTAAACTATCGAAAGGAATAGAGTGTATATACATTAAACATGTTATAATTTAAACACCTGAGTTGTGGTCTTAGTTTTATTAGCTTGTTGGTTCTAAGAACAACATCAGATGCCATAAACCTCGCTTTCTTAGGTCTCTTGACTACATGTTGCTTCACATCATCATTGCCATCACCATGCGACGTGACTTCGATTAAGCAAGCGTTTATTTTAGAAACCTAAATAGACATTACAGTAATTAGAATGTTTTGTGTTGAAGCTATACAATAGGTTTAACTACTATCTTAGAGTCAGTATCAACAATTTTAAAACCTGCAATTCGATGCTATTGCTATGTTGGACAATAGGCTCCATTGGCATCATACTTTCCATTTTGTAGTATTCACAATTCCTACAGGCGCCTCTTTCTAGATCTTCCCTTGACAGTGCAGCCATTTGGAGACTTGCTAACTATAAGAATAAAATTATAAGTAGTGAACTACAATAATCAAATTTAAAAGCATATGGTTTTGTCAACTACAAGTATCATCTAATGAGATGAATCTATATCTACCAACGAGCATGTGGAACCATAGTGGTCATACAAAATCAATAAGTAGATGCCTATCATCCCATCAACATTCAAAGTCCACATTTTCATCATTGACCAGTTGTAAATAGTGAAAATTATAAGATTATACCTTAGAACTAACATAGCTTTGAAAAACAACAATTCGGGCCTCATACTAACAAAGCACACATAAGTCAATGAGATAATCTAACATAGAGCGCAAGAAGAATGCATAACTAATGTGGTTGTACACGTGCTATATGAACATTATCACATGGACACAGATATTGCCACACTCTAATCATTGGCCAAATTCATGTGAAGAAAACAATGAAAACCAATATATATTGTGGGCTTCACAGTTAGACAGAACACACAAGTCAGTGAGATGAATCTACAATAAAGCATAGTGGTTTTACAAAGACACTAGGTAGATGCAGATCATCTCATCAACATTCTAAGTGCCACACCTTCATCATTGGCACTAATTTGGGGCATAAGATTGTCCATTATCACTAACATAGCTACGAAAAACAAGAATTTGGGGCATTAATTTGGTGACTACTACAAGATCATAAAGAGGCCTAGATAGCAACTCTGATCCTCTGCCCTAGAACCAAGAGGTGACATGGCGACCAAAATCCATCACCGGTGAACTAGATGGAGCACGGATGCAGTGAACCTAGATGACGAGGTGACGCGGCAAAGAGAAGTAGGTCAAGGAGCACTTACATTGGTGGCCTAGATGCATCCTCCATCACGGGCAGATAATGGGATTTGATTGGCGCCGGGGAGGGGAGGGGATTTGGTTGTTGTCGACGAGGGGAGGGGATTTCGCCATCGCCGGAGACGGTTTTCCTAAAGATTGGATATGTAGGTGAGTGGATTTGGTCGAGGTGGGGAATGGGGAAGGGAAAGCGACTAAAGGACCCGTATCACCCAATGAGAATTGGGGCCCACACTAGAGCTGACTAGTGGCCCCGACCACACCGCACCACATGGCACTAGACCGCACCGCACCACGTCGTCTCCTAGCATTGGTTGTGGTCATGACCTAGCTCATTTTCCTTGAAAGTCATGAATCCTCGAAGGTGGTAGGTGATTTCGGTGAACACTTTTATAGAACAGTCCTCATATGCCATGCCTATTATTTTTGCCTTCAAGCAAGAAACATAAAATGACAATGTGCGAAAGTTTCACATTCTTTTTTTTTTGAATTTCTGAGGTCAGTTTTGAAATTCTACTCAGATGCGTTGCGTAGATATGCTAGGGTTTCTATCTATGTGCCTGGTCTTGCTAATCTCTTGCTGGATCTATGAAGAAATGCCATGTTTTGTACCTAGAAATGATTTTTTCGAAAATTCTCAAGATAACTATGAGGTAGCTCCAGGCTAAATTTTAGCCCCCTCCCTACTAGACCGGCGGAAACTTGTTTATATCACGGGGGTTACGCCGAGAGGTTGTAGGTGAAGCCAATTTGTGAACTCGCCACCAGATACCCTTTAGTACTTATAAAAAATGGGATGATGCATTTTCACATCACATCCTCGGTGTCTACCTCACACAGTAAGCCCTTTTTCGGCACCAAGAAAATGGATTTTCCGTGCATTGTTTTCCAAAACTTCATGAAGCAACATTGTTCTCCATCACAAGATACACGCATGTACGAAATATGGGAGGACTAGAGCAAACTATGCCATGGTTGTGGTCATGACCTAACTCATTTGCCTTGAAAGCCATGAATCCTCGAAGGCGATAGCTGATTTTTGTGAACACTTTTTTAGAATAGTCCTCATATGCCATGTCTGTTATTTTTTCTTTAAAGCGGGCAACATAAAATGACAATGTGCGAAGTTTTCACATCTTTTGAATTTTTTTTAATTTCTGAGGCCGGTTTCCAAATTTCGCTGAGATCTTCTGCGTACTTATTCTAGGGTTCCTGTTTATGTGCCTGGTATTGCAAATCTCTTGTTGGGTCTCTGAAGAATTGCCATGTTTTGTACCTGGAAAAGATTTTTTGGAAAATTCCAGAGATAGCTATGAGGTATTTGTAGGCTAAATTTTAGCCCCTCCCTGCTAGACCGGTGGAAACTTGTTTATATTGCGGGGGTTACGCCGAGAGGTTCTTGATGAAGCCAATTTGTGAATTGGCCACTAGATGCCCTCTAGTATTTATAAAAAATGGGGTGATGCATTTTCACATCACACCTTCAGTGGCTGCCTCACAAAGTAAGCCCTTCTTCGGCACCGGCAAAATGGATTTTCCCGTCGTTGTTTTCCAAAACTTCATGAAGCAACATTGTTCGCCATCACAAGATACACGCGTGTGCGGAATATGGGCGCATTAAAGCAAACTATGCCATGGTTGTGGTCATGACCTAGCTAATTTGCCTTGAAAGCCATGATTCCTCGAAGGCAGTAGGTGATTTCTATCAACAATTTCTTAGAATAGTCCTTGTATGCCATTTCTATTATTTTTGCCTTCAACAAGGCAACATAAAACAACAATGTGCGAAGGTGTCACATTTTTTGAATTTTTTTTGATTTTCTGAGGTGGTTTCGTAATTCTGCCGAGATCCGCTGCACAGTTATGCTAGGGTTCCTGTCTATGTGCCTGGTCTTGCTAATCTCTTGTTGGGTCTATGAAAAATTCCATGTTTTGTACCTGAAAATGATTATTTTGAAAAATTACTGAGAAAGCTACGAGGTAGCTCTAGGCTAAATTTTAGCCCCTCCCTACTAGTCCGGCGGAAACAGGTTTATATCGCGGGGGTTGGGTTAAGGGGTTCTAGCTGAAGCAAATTTGTGAAATGAACACTAGATGCCCTCTAGTACTTATAAAAAAATGGGGTGATGCATTTTCACATCACACCCTCGGTGCCTTCCTTACAAAATAAGCCCTTTTTCGGCACCGAGAAAATGTAAAATCAATTTTTTGTGCATTTTTTTCGAAAACTTCATGAAGCAAAAATGTTCGCCATCTCAAGATACACGCATGTGTGGAATATGGGAGTATTAAAGCAAACTATGACATGGTTGTGGTCATGACTTAGTTCATTTGCCTTGAAAGCCATAAATCCTTTAAGGTGGTAGAATAGTCCTCGTATGCCATGTCTCTTTTTTTTTTCTTCAAGTAGGCAACATAAAATGACAATGTGTGAGGGTTTCACATTTTTTGATTTTTTTTTTTGAATTTCTGAGGCCGGTTTCGAAATTTGGCCAAGATCCGCAGCGCAGTTATGCTAGGGTTCCTGTCTATGTGCATGGTCTTGCTAATCACTTGTTAGGTCTCTAAAGAAATGTCATGTTTTGTACCTAGAAATGATTTGTTGGAAAATTCCAGAGATATCTATGAGGTAGCACCAGCCTAAATTTTAGCCCCCTCCCTGCTAGACCGGCGAAAACATGTTTATATTGCGGGGTTGCACCGAGAGGTTCTTGCTAAAGCCAATTTGCGAATTGGACACTAGATGCCCTCTAGTATTTATAAAAAATGGCGTGATGCATTTTCACATCACACCCTCAGTGGCTGCCTCACAAAGTAAGCCCTTCTTCGGCACCAGAAAAATGGATTTTCTGTGTGTTGTTTTCCAAAACTTCATGAAGCAACATTGTTCGCCATCACAATATACACATGAGTGCGGAATATGGGTGCATTAAAGCAAACTATGCCATGTTTATGGTCATGACCTAGCTCATTTGCCTTGAAAGCCATGAATCCTCAAAGGCGGTAGGTGATTTCTATGAACACTTTTTTAGAATAGTACTCGTATGCCATGTATGTTATTTTTTCCTTCAACCATGCAACATAAAATGACAATGTGCGAAGGTTTCACTTTTTTTAAAATTTTCTGAGGCCTGTTTTGAAATTCTATCAAGATCTGTTGTATAGTTATGTTAGGGTTCCTATCTATGTGCCTGGTCTTGCTAATATCTTGTTGGGTCTCTAAAGAATTGCCATGTTTTGTGCCTGGAAATGATTTTTTGGAAAATTCCCGAGATAGCTATGAGGTAGATCCATGCTAAATTTTAGCCCCTCCCTGCGAGACCAGCTAAAACTTGTTTATATTGCAGGGGTTGCGTCAAGAGGTTCTTGCTGAAGCAAATTTGTGAATTATCCACTAGATACCCTCTAGGATTTATAAAAAATGGTATGATACATTTTCACATAACAACCTCGATGGTTGCATCACAAAGTAAGCCCTTCTTCGGCATTGGAAATATGGAAAATGGATTTTCCGTGCATTGTTTTCTAAAACTTCATGAAGCAACATTGTTCGCCATCACAAGATACACACGTGTGCGGAATATGAGCGCATTAAAGCAAACTATGCCATGGTTGTGGTCATGACCTAGCTCATTTTCCTTGAAAGCCATGAATCCTCGAAGGCAGTAGGTGATTTCTGTCAACACTTTTTAGAATAGTCCTCGTATGCCATTTCTGAAATTTTTCCATCAAGAAGGCAATATAAAATAACAATGTGCGAATGTGTCACATTTTTTGAATTTTTTTTGAATTTCTGAGATCGGTTTCGAAATTCTGCCGAGATCTGCTGTGTAGTTACGCTAGGGTTCCTATCTATGTGCCTGGTCTTGCTAATCTCTAGTTGGGTCTCTAAAAATGACATGTTTTGTACCTGGAAATTATTATTTTGGAAAATTCCCGAGATAGCTACGAGGTACCTCTAGGATAAATTTTAGCCCCCACCCTACTAGACCGACGAAAACATGTTTATATCGCGGGGGTTGGGGAAAGATGTTGTAGCTGAAGAAAATTTGTGAATTGGCCACTAGATGCCCTCTAGTATTTATAAAAAATGGGGTGATGCATTTTCACATCACACCCTCGGTTGCTGTCTCACAAAATAAGCCCTTTTTCGACACCGAGAAAATGGATTTTTTGTGCCTTGTTTTCCAAAACTTCATGAAGCCATCTCAAGATATACGTGTGTGTGCGGAATATGGGCGCATTAAACTAAACTATGCCATGGTTGTGGTCATGACCTAGCTCATTTGCCTTGAAAGCCATGAATCTTTGAAGGCGGTAGGTGATTTCTATGAACACTTTTTTAGAATAGTCCTCGTATGCCATGTCTCTTATTTTTTCCTTCAGCAGGCAACATAAATGAACGTGCGAGGGTATCATATTTTTTGAACCTTTTTTGAATTTTTTATGCCGGTTTCGAAATTCTGCCAATATCCGCTGCGCAGTTATGCTAGGGTTCCTATCTATGTGCCTGGTCTTGCTAATCACTTGTTGGGTCTCTGAAGAAATGTAATGTTTTGTACCTAGAAATTATTTTTTTGGAAAATTCCCGAGATAGCTACGAGGTAGCTCTAGGATATATTTTAGCCCCCTCCCTGCTAGACCGGCAAAAACTTGTTTATATTGCGGGGTTTGCACCAAGAGGTTCTAGCTGAAGGAAATTTGTGAATTGGCTGCTAGATTCCCTCTAGTGTTTATAAAAAATGGGGTGATGCATTTTCACATCACACCCTCAGTGGCTGCCTCCCAAACTAAGCGTTTTTTGGAACCGGAAAAATAGAAAATGGATTTTCCGTGCATTGTTTTCCAAAATATCATGAAGCAACATTGTTCGTCATCACAAGATACACGCGTGTGCGGAATATGGGCAGATTAAAGAAAACCGTGCCATGGTTGTGGTCATGACCTTGCTCATTTGCCTTGAAAGCCATGAATCCTCGAAGACAATAGGTGATTTCTGTGAACATGTTTTTAGAATAGTCATCGTATGCCATGTCTATTATTTTTACCTTCAAGGAGGCAACATAAAATGACAATGTGCAAATGTTTCACATTTTTTGAATTTTGTTTGTATTTCTGAGACCGGTTTCAAAAATCTGCCGAGATCTGCTGCGTAGTTATGCTAGAGTTCCTATCTATGTGCCTGGTCTTGCTAATATCTTGTTGGGTTTCTGAAAAAATGCCATGTTTTGTACCTGGAAATGATTTTTTGGAAAATTCCCTAGATAGTTATGAGGTAGCTCTAGGCTAAATTTTAGCCCCCTCCCTCTAGACCGGCCGAAACTTTTTTATATCGCTGGGGTTGCGGCATGAGGATCTTTCTAAAGAAAATTTGTCAATTGTCCACGATATGCCCTCTAGTATTTATAAAAAATGGGGTGATGCATTTTCATGTCACACCCTTGGTGGCTGCCTCACAAAGTAAGCCCTTTTTCGGCACCGGTAAAATGGAAAATGGATTTTCCGTGGATTGTTTTCCAAAAGTTCATGAAGCAACATGGCTCTCCATCACAAGATACACGCATGTGCGGAATATGTGCACATTAAAGTAAACTATGCCATGGTTGTGGTCATGACCTAGCTCATTTGCCTTGAAAGCCATGAATCCTCGAAGGCAGTAGGTGATTTCTGTGAGCACTTTTTTAGAATAGTATTTGTATGCCATGACTGTTATTTTTGCCTACAAGCAGGCAATATAAAATGACAATGTGCGAAGGTTTCACATTTTTTGAATTTTTTTTAATATCTGAGGACAGTTTCGAAACTCTACCGAGATCCGCTGGGCAGTTATTCTATGTGCCTGGTCTTGCTAATATCTAGTTGGGTCTCTGAAGAAATGCAATGTTTTGTACCTAGAAATAAGTTTTTGGAAAAATCTTGAGGTAGCTACAGGCTAAATTTTAGCCCCCTCCTACTAGACCAAAGGAAACTTGTTTATATATAGGGGGTTGCGCCGAGAGGTTCTAGCTTAAGCCAATTTGTGAATTGTACACTAGATGCCCTCTAGTATTTATAAGAAATGGGTGATGCAGTTTCACAACACATAGGCTGCCTCAAAAAGTAAGCCCTTTTTTTGCACCGGGAAAATGGAAAATGGATTTTCCGTGCATTGTTTTCCAAAACTTCATGGAGTAACATTGTTCTCCACCGCATTATATACGCGTGTGTGTGGAATATGGGCACATTAAAGCAAACTATGCCATGGTTGTGGTCATGACCTGCCTCATCTGCCTTGAAATCCATGAATCCTCGAAGGCGGTAGGTGATTTCTATGAACACTTTTTTAGAATAGTCCTTGTATGCCATGTATATTATTTTTTCCTTCAAGAAGGCAACATAAAATGATAATGTGCAAAGGTTTCACATTTTTTCATTTTTTTTGAATTTCTGAGGCCGGTTTCGAAATTCTGGTGAGATACGCTTCGCATTTATTCTTGGGTTCCTATCTATTTCCCTGGTCTTGATAATCTCTTGTTGGGTCTCTAAAGAAATTCCATGTTTTATACCTGGAAATGATTTTTGGAAAATTCTCAAGATAGCTATGAGGTAGCTCCAGGATAAATTTTAGCCCCCTCCCTGCTAGACCGGCAAAAACTTGTTTATATCATGGGGGTTGCGCCGAGAGGTTCTTGCTGAAGCCAATTTGTGAATTAGCCACGAGATGCCCTCTAGTATTTATATAAAATTGGGGTGATGCATTTTCACGTCACATCCTCGGTGGCTGCCTCAAAAATTAAGCCCTTTTTCAGCACCAATAAAATGGAAAATGGATTTTTTGTGCATTGTTTTCCAAAACTTCATGAAGGAACATTGTTATCCATCACAAGATACATGCATGTGCAGAATATGGGCACATTAAAGGAAACTATGCCATTGTTGTGCTGATGACTTAGCTCATTTTCCTTGAAGGCCATGCATCCTCGAAGGCGGAAGGTGATTGTGACACCCCCGGGATCAGGGCTAAATAAATCCTAGACCTCCGTTTGACATAAGCTTAACCTTGAGCTCGAGAATATCTAGTGAAGAATAGATAACATAGCAGTGACCCTACGACACAAAGTTTATTACAGCGAGCTCATAACTGAGCAGAGAACCAAATTATTACAAGTAGAGGTCACTGACCACAAACATCAAATAACGGAAGGCAAATTATGCTATTAAGTATAGCAAACTTAACAAATGGCCTAAGAGGCCTGAAGCATAACGATGATGTCCCAGCCCATAGATTCCAGGCTGACGGTCGGGAACCCCAAGCTACTCGTCAGTGTCGATGTAGTATGGAACTCGTCTTCAGGGGAACACTTACTCTGCCAAAAGTATCAACAAAGCAAGGGTGAGTACAAGGTGTCCTCCGCAAGACATATGGCTGGTGGAGTTTTTTTGCATAAAGCCACTTTTGTTTATAAAACAAGAGAGAGAAGAAGCTCGTCTAGTCAGAGTATTTTAAAAGGAGATAAGAGAGTGACATCTCTGAAATATTGATCATCTTCTTTGATATCAACCAATCATCATCATCTGAACCCTATCTAGGATCACCCCTCGTACCCATGAGGAAGCATCCTTAATCACACGTTGATCTACCAAGTTTTACGATTAGGTTCAAGTTCTCTATGATCATCATGTCCGTTCCCATGTCGTCCATAACCATGGACACGGCTTTCCGAAAGATTATTACCCTATAGGGGTGTACAACTTTACCCACACGTACTAACCTTCTCTTAATGCCAGTTAAGATTAGCCCTCTTCCTTGGAAGGCCGACAGAGGGTGGTTAGACACGACCTTTACCTTACTTTCGCCGAGACCATGAGTCACGCAATAAGTATGGTTCCGCCGTACCGGATCAAATCCCGAAGCCGGTACTTAAAGATGTGAGGCGAGGTTGGTTTACCAGGGACTCCATCGACCCCAAGCAACCCCGGCCACGCTTACCTACCTGTTATGAATGCAACTTCACCCGGCAAATCTTTCAAAAGGTTTTCTATGCATATGTCGAATGGAACGCTGGAACTATGTGACTCATGGAATCTACTAGGCAAGTTAGTCAATCAGGGGGGTCCGTGTTGGGGATATGCTATATGGGTATCCTCATAGCATGTCACCTATCCGGATAACCCGGGTGGCCCACAGTTGGTAGCATGGCATATGTCCTGCTGGGCGGCCCAGTTATATGGATCCAGAAGGGACGCCCATGCCGGATAAAGGAAGGCTACGGTTGGGGTCACCGACGTACCCGGAGCCTTGGAGTGCAAGATACACAAGACTAGTAATAGACGGTGTAGGACTCTGTGACCTGTCCAGCTAGGACTTTTCCCTGTAACCCTAGGACCTAGCGACTATATAAGTCGGGCCTATGGGAGCCTTTAGGGCACAACTTCAGACAACCTAGTATTGATTCATACAACCTCGCACAGCGAACCTATCTCTGTAACTCGGCGTATTGCCCTTATAGTGATTTATAGCAGGAGTAGGATTTCGCCACCGTCGTGGGATCTGAACTTGGGTAAGATTTGTTACCTCGTACCCGTCAACCGTCCGCCTTCCCCCATATCTCTAAACATGCACTGTGAGGACCCCTCCATGGCGTACTCGTCGGCAATACCACGACAGTTGGCGCCCACCGTGGGGCAAGAGGCGCTTCAGGATCTTCAGCGGGCGAGGACCAAGGTCTTCGCGGGAATCGGCGAAACCATAGCCATCGGTCGTGTTCTCTTCTCTGGCAACGTTCCGATCATCCCTTCTGACGAGTTTTGAATCCCGGCGAAGACGAACCCTACGCAGTGTTCGATCGTTCCTATCGGAGACATCCACCTCTTCATCGGTGAAACCGACTCGGGAACTAGTTCCCTGGGAGTCGGAGGAGCATCAAGGCCCGCATGGACCGCCTACGGGCAGGATACGTTCGCGGAAGGATCGATGTCGGATCTCTCTTCGGAGTTTGCCGGCAAAGATCGGAAAAATTCAAGGCCCACCAAAACCGCCCATGTATAGGATATAAAGGTGGAAGATCACTGCAAATCCATTGGCTTCGCCCGCGCGTCTGGACAACAGAGATCCAAGTTCGTCGAAGTGGTTACCATCTTCGATCTGGCCCGCTGCGTTCAGAGAGAGGGCGAAAACCCCCACGATTACCTGGCCAGGTGGATCCGTATACGAGCCGATCTGGCCCACTACCCCGATGATAATGCTTTGTATCACTTCATGGAAGGATTGGACCATGGCACGCTTCTCCGACATTCTCTAGGACGGCAGTAGGCAACAGGACGCCTTACCCTTGAACAGATGGTGAGCACCGTCAACAACTACGTGGAGGCTGACGCAGAAGCCCAGAAAGCGCTTGCGCTCATCAACGGAGAACCTCTGATTTAGCCACCGCCACCACCGACTCCGGCCGCCATCGTCGCTGCTGTTGCGCCTCCACCGCTCGTCATCGAGGAAGTCCTGGCACCCTCCGACTCTGTCATTGACGCGCTTTATGCTGATTTCAGTGCAGATTCAGAGGAGATAGATTTTAGTCTAGAAGAGCTAGACTCTGCTATGCAGGATATGGAGGAGGAGTACACGCGCGACGAGCAAGCTAACAATGCCGTCACGTCTCGAGGGGTGT
This sequence comes from Avena sativa, assembly GCA_916181665.1. Lineage (NCBI taxonomy): Eukaryota > Viridiplantae > Streptophyta > Magnoliopsida > Poales > Poaceae > Avena > Avena sativa. The sequence continues at coordinate 100,125,546 of OV702280.1, forward strand.
TCATCACCATTGGGACGGCGATGGATGAAGATCAACCCGGACGAGCTTCGCCTACAGCGCTGGAAAAGGGGAAGGGGCCACTTCTTGCTGCTTACGATGATCGCGCAAAGGTCATGCCTCCTCCGCCTAACCCAGTGCAGCAGCCGCAGGAACTTGGAACCAGCCCGAGCAACAACAATACCGCAAACCTGCCGCCTCCGGCATCTACGTCTGCAGCAGCCCAAGTTACTCCGGCTGATAGAGTGATGTACGGCAATCTTCTCGTCGAGCCACTGACCATTGCACATATCCGGAACGTAACCCATCTTGACGAGAAGCGCCAGCAGCTGCTGGAGGAAGCGCAGGCCATCGCGGAGCAAGGCGTGAAGCTAGATCGAGATCTGGTCAACTCGAAAAGTCCATAGAGAAAGCTAGAGCAATGGAGGCCGAGTACAAGACTTTTCTGCAACAGCAGAAGGCTAAGAAAGCTCCAGCTCGCGTCATCAACGATCCTGGTGTACGGCGCAACCTAGGATGGGCTCCCTTGAAGCCGCACAAGCCAATCCATACATTGACAGTTAAGGCAAGCAGGTGATGCCCACCCTACTCCTTAACCTCGTCGTCACCAAGACCCTTCTAGAGCAGGATAGATCGCACGAACTAGTGAAATAGGTCTATGACCTAGTGGCCAAGGCGGTAAAGCAGCAGGAAAAGGCCACCTCTCAGAGGCTTGAGTCCGACCCAGCGCTTTGCCAGTCTAGCCAGTATAAGCCGCCAAGGGACAGATCTCCTCTTGATGTCGGGTCCCGGACGGGTTCATCGGAACAAAGACGGAGGGATGCGCGCAACAGGAAGGATTCTATCCCCATATCATCCGACCACGGAGAAAAGGCCCAACCTCGTCGCCCATCGCCGCCGCCCCGCTCCCCCGACATCGCAAAGATTACAAGGCTCACCATCATACGAATATGCCCCCACCAAAGAAGTGCGGCATCGTCATCCACGACAACACGGAGCAGACCCGTCATGACGGAGAGCGCAACCAAGGACACGGGAGCAGGTCACACCATGACCATCCGCATCCGACAAGCAACCGTGACAGGCGTGAGGTGTCGCAAGAGGGTAACAACAACAAGGCTAACCCACCGCCACCTCCGCCTCCGTCACCACCAAGCAGTCACCATGGCGGAGGAGGCCCGCGTCGTTCACGCAGCCCATCCCCTGTTGACAAGAAGAAGAAGAACCCGGAGCCGTACGATGCACGTTTGCGGATCGATAAGATCCACGAGTCCCAGGAAGGACCATACCTGGGACCACGTTGCTTTGGACCTGCAATATGGTCCGCAACTTACCCCAAAGGTTTCCTGATTGACAAGACCATCAAGCCCTATGACGGCACCGCCAAGCCAGCCACATGGTTGCAGGACTACGGCAACGCGGTGGAGATTGTCGGAGGCAACCCCAACGTCGCTGTCAAGTACCTCCCATTAATGTTGGCGGTCACAGCCCGTCAATGGATCGAAGACTTGCTGGAGAAATCTATCTACAACTGGTTGGACATGCAAGAAGCGTTCACCAAGAACTTTGAGGGTACATACAAGCGTCCCTGCACTGTGGGCGATCTACAGCGGTGCGTGCAAGAGAAAGACGAGACATCTCGCACCTACCTCTACCACTGGCTGGACATGAAGAATTCCTGCGCAAGAGTACACGCTCAGACCGCCATGGACGCCTTAATCGATGGGTTAGAAAGGGGCACGTTGCTCCAATAAGCTGAAGCGCTTGTAGGACAATCACCAGCTTGACTTGAATCAGATGATTCAGTTGTCCAGTGAGTTCGCAGCTGCCGACGACGATGCTCGCGGCTCCTTGCCGGCAACAGCCGTTCCAACTCAAGCTCGGAGGAACAGAAGTACAAAGCGTAAAACCGCTCCAGAAGAAAAGCAATCTACCGACATGGTCGCTATGACTTTTGCAGGACGAGGTGATGGCAGACAACGTGGCCGAGGAAGGGGAGCTGGTCGTGGGCAGCAACGAGGAAGTGAAACCACCTCGGCGCCGCTCCACGTTCCCCAAACCTACAAGGAGTACCGTGATATGTCGTGCCTCGTACACCTCGACGTCAACGGCAAAGCCACCCATACCAATCAACACTGCAAGTTCGTCAATGACCTCAAGGAAGTCCCGGAGTCCGACTACAAGCAAAGTCGGAAGAACAGACCACGAGGCAAGGGCAAGGGGAAGAAGAAGGAGGAGGAGTCCAAGGATTCAAGTGACATGGACGAGGACGTTGACCCCAAGCACGCCGCCAAGAGAGACGACAAGGGGAAGAACCCCTTCGCGAAGAAGGCTCCAGTCTACCACACTTTCCTTGGCACCCCCACCGTCCGACAAAAGAATACCTCTCTAAGGATCTTGATGGCTACTCTCCCCCAGTTCCCCAGTACCTGCGCTGGTCGGAGGTTCCAATCACTTGGGACAGGACAGACCACCCAGACCTTATACCTACGGAGAACAAGTACGCCATGGTCATCAACCCCTTGATTGATGGCGTGGAGTTCACCAAGTGTATGGTGGATAGTGGAAGCAACATCAACATCATGTACCTGGATACACTGCAGAAGATGAACTTGACGGAGGCAAACCTAAGACGGACCAACACCATCTTCCACGGCGTAGTTCCTGGTCGGGAGGCTCGGTCCCTTGGGTGCATTACACTTCAGGTTGCCTTTGGTGATGTTAACAATTACCTCCAAGAGCGCATGACCTTTGAGGTGGTCCCCTTCAAGAGCGTGTACCACGTCATATTCGGTCGCGACATATTCCACACGTTCATGGCCAAGCCATGCTTTGTCTACAACAAACTCAAGATACCCGGACCAAACAGTGTCATCACCGTATCCGGAAGCTTTACCAAGGCAAGGGACTGCGAGATCAATGAAGCAGCCATTGCAGAAGTTGTCCTCTATAGCGAAGAATTCAAAGAGATCCAGAGCAAGGTCGATGACTCAGAGACGCCCGCGTCGAAGAAGCAGATCTCCGACTCCGCTCCTGCGTTCAAGGCCGCCATCGAGACCAAGCCGGTGGAACTTGTGGTAGGCGATGCCTCCAAGGTCACCGCCATTGGGACGAACCTGGATCCCAAATAGGAAAGCGCGCTCGTCGAGTTCCTCCATGAGAATAGGGACGTCTTTGCCTGGAAACCGTCGACATGAAAGGTGTACCTAGGGAACTTGCCGAGCACAACTTAAACATTGATCCAAAATCCAAACCAGTGAAACAACCTCTACAACGCTTTGGAGATGAGAAGAGACGCGCCATTGGCAAAGAGATAGCTAGGTTACTTCAGGCTAGATTTATCCGAGAAGTCCTTCACACCCGATGGGTGGCCAATCCTGTACTTGTCCCCAAAAAGGGAACCAATGAATTAAAAATGTGCGTTGATTACACCGGCTTGAACAAAGCATGTCCCAAAGATCCGTTTGCTTTGCCTCACATTTACCAAGTCATTGACTCGACGGCTGGCTCGGAGCTTTTGTGTTTTCTCGATGCATACTCAGGATACCACCAGATCAAGATGAGGAAGTCGGACCAATTGGCCACTTCATTCACTACCCCATACGGCACATTTTGCTATGTTACGATGCCCTTTGGGCTAAAAATCGTAGGTGCTACGTACCAGCGGACAATGCAATGTTGCCTCCACGACCAAATTGGTCGGAACATTCACGCCTATGTGGATGATATCGCGGTGATGTCTAAAAAGGCAAACGACTTAATCTCTGACTTAAAAGAAACCTTTGATAATATCCGGAAATACAACATGATGCTTAACCCTAAGAAGTGCGTCTTTGGGGTTCTAGCCGGCAAATTGTTGGGTTTCATCGCTTCCAAACGCGGAATCGAGGTCAACCCGGAGAAAATCAAGGCCATCTTAAACATAAACCATCTGACATGCCTAAAGGACATTCAACGACTAATAGGTTCTGTTGCAGCAGTTAGTCGGTTCGTCAGCGGACTTGGAGAGAAAGCTCTGCCGCTATACAAGTTGCTGAAGAAGGCGGACAAATTCACGTGGACAGATGAAGCAGATGCAGCATTGAAGCAGCTCAAGGAGATTCTTTCCTCGGTGCCTATCCTTGCAGCACCCGAGCCTGGAGAGCCCCTGTTAATCTACATGGCGGCAACCAACCGGGTAAGCAACATCGTCATCATGGTAGAGCGGAAGGAACCAGGCTATGAGAACGGAGTTCAACGACCAGTTTACTATGTGAGCGAGGTCTTGACGGAGTCCAAGCAGCGTAGCTTATGGAGTATTCCTTGCTTCTCGGAAGCTGAGGCATTACTTTCAGGAGCACCCAATCGCAGTGGTGAGCAAGACTCCACTATCCGACATAATCAACAACAGCGACGCTACACGAAGGGTCGCGAAGTGGGGCATTGAAATTGCCGCCTTCGAGATCACTTACAAGAGACGCGATGCTATCAAGTCACAAGCCTTGGCGGATTTTATTGCAGATTGGACGGAGATGCCAGATGCTACTCCGTTGCCGGAACCAGAGTACTGGGTGATGCACTTTGACGGATCAAAGCTGCTCAACGGCTCGGGGGCTGGTGTATTGCTACAGTCACCAACAGGAGACAAGCTACACTACGTTCTGGAGATCCACTTCGAGGCTACAAACAACATGGCGGAGTATGAAGCACTCATTCACGGACTTCGTGTAGCCAAGGATATTGGCATCAAGCTCATAGTTTGCTGTGGAGATTCCGACTTGGTTGCCCAGCAGGTGGCTGGCACCTGGAATGCGCGGAACCCTATGATGGCGGCATATCGAGACGAAGTGGACGAGATATCTAAGAGATTCTTGGGCTACGAAGTCAAGTATGTACCTAGGGAGCAAAACGAGGCGGCTGATCTGCTATCTAAACTTGGATCAGGGCGCAAGCAAATTCCGCCAGGAGTTTTCCTAGAGCACCTGCGCACACCATCTGTGAAGGGAGCCAACATCGACAACCCGGATAGAGCTGACTCTTTCGTCAACATGGTGACTAAGGTCCCTCCGGCTTGGACAAAACCGTTCATGGAATATCTCGAACACAGAACTTTGTCCGAGGACGAAGTCGAAAGACGGCAAATAGTACGACGAGCAAAGGGTTATACCATAAACAATGGGCAACTCTACAAAAGGAGCACTACTGGTGTATACCTAAAGTGTGTTTCCCAGCTAGAAGGTATGGAGATCCTACGCGAAATCCATCTTGGAGACTGCGGGCATCACGTCGCTCCTCGATCGTTGGTCGCGAAAGCTTTCTGGCAAGGATTGTTCTGGCTGACCGCGAAGGCGGACGCCGACAAGCTGGTTGAGACATGCATGGGATGCCAGTATTATGCCCGACAACCACATGTTCCTGCTGAAGAATTGCGAACAATACCAATAACTTGGTCGTTTGCAGTCTGAGGGCTAGACATGGTGGGACCGTTACAGACGACACCTTGTGGGTTTACGCATCTGCTTGTAGGAGTTGATAAATTCACTAAATGGATAGAAGCTAAACCCATTAGAAAGCTTGATGGGGCAACTGCCCTCAGGTTTGTCCGGGATCTAGTGGTGAGATTTGGTCTCCCACACAGCATTATCACCGACAACGACAACAATTTTTCACTCGGAGAAGTGGAGGCTTATTGTTTGGACAAAGGCATTTGACTTGACCTTCCATCTGTGGCACACCCACCATCCAACGGTCAGGTTGAGTGAGCCAATGGATTAATTCTGCAGGGAATCAAGCCACGTCTGGAGGCACCGCTACATAGAGCGGTTGGAGCCTAGGCGGAAGAATTGCCATCTGTGTTGTGGAGTTAACGAACTACACCCAACATATCCACCGGCTACACCCCTTACTTCATGGTATATGGAGCAGAAGCCATCCTGCCTTCCGACATCCTCCACGATGCACCAAGAGTTGCCGCCTACGACGAAGATGACGCTGAAGAATCCAGATGCCTAGATGTGGACCTTCTCGAGGAGAAGCGCGTTTTGGCATGCCAAAGATCCGCCATCTACCAGCAGAAGCTACGCAGCTACCATAGTCGCCGCGTTCGGCATCGCTCGTTTAAAGAGGGGGATTTGGTGCTCCGACTTAAGCAGAAGAAGTCACACAAACTATCCCCGCCATGGGAAGGATCGTTCATCATAAGCAAGGTGTTACTCAATGGGTCTTACTACCTCGTTGACAATCGTGAACTGAAGGATAGACCCAACGAGGATCATAAGAGTAGGCTACGTGACCCGGATGATGACTACCCATAGCTTGATCGGCCATGGAACATAGCACAGCTACGTCCTTTTTACACTTAGCATTTTTTATCTAATTGTGTACCTCTTATATGATCAATGAAATAAAGCTCTCTGGTTCACTCATATTTCTGAGTATTTTACCTCCTTTAGTGTTCATTTTTGGATCATATAAAACCTTTATGCACAAGCTTTGCGATTGCACATGTGAAAATTCCACCTACGGGCGTTAGCTTAAGTTTTCTTGTCTACACATTCTTTGTCGTTTTTATGTGGATTATAGAGTAGTGACTTTCGGCACTTATTGTCGGCGATTTTGTGCTCAGGTTCCGACAACGAGTCTTCCGACTCACAAAAAGTCAAGCATAAGAACCAAAGTAATGGATAAGCCAGCACTTGCTTAAAACAATATATACATGCTAGAAACTAGTTCTTTTAGCAGCAGGAAATAACAAACATTGTTTTCCGCCTTAAGTTACATAAACAAGTTTTTTCCGCATATGCACCAAAGGTGAAACAAATATTACAAAGTCTTTCTTCACTCCTTTGGCGCAGGTGACTCAGAAGAAGCATCATCACCAGCCGGAGAACCACCCTCGAAGTCGGCGCTGTGGTGGGACTCAGAGGAACCTTGGTTGCCGTTGTCGATGATGTTCATGGGCACGAAGACGTCGACGTCTACCAACTCGGCAACTCTGCTGTCATAGCCCGCGAGTGACGACAAGATGGCTTCATGGTTAATCTCTTTTCCATCATCGTCTACGTCGGGAATTCCAGAGGTAACCGTGTCAATGTCGGCATCTTCATAGTGTGCCTTCACCATTGACAGCGTCATCCTTGCGCTAGCCTGTGCACATGAAGCTTTTCAGCTTGTGATACGCTCGGGGGCTCGGCGCAGAATCTCCGAGTACTTCACCACGGAGTCTGATGCCTTGATGTTTATCTGGAGGGGTTTGGCGATCTCCTTGGCTTGCATGATGGCGGTGTTGATGAAGTTGTCGGCAAGAACCATGCATTCCTTGGCTGGAGGAGGTGATCGGGTTAAACCCATAGGAGCTGCAAATTCCGACAAGGATCGCATGAGTTCAACAATTCAAAGTACCCAGACTACAAAAATCCAAGACAGAGATAACTTCCTGAAGATGCTAGCCTCAGCTTGCCAAAGGGTGTCCGCCAAGGATTCTTTCTCTTGTTGGAGGAGCTTATACGCCTCGCTATGGCGTTGATTTTGCTCATCGGCAGCTTGCTTCTGATCTTTTAAGATCGCAATCTCCTCCTTCAAGCTATTGATTTCCTAGGTGGTGGAGTCCTGCAGGGCTTTCATCGATTCCTCATGCATTTTCAGCATATCATTCCTCGCCTGCTTAAGAATCTTGTTCTCGCTATCTAGATCTTGAATGTGCTTGGATTGCTCGACAATATTCTTGGCCTTGGCGATGGTTTCTGCAAAGTCGGAGAAAGTAAAAGTAAACAGTGAGTACTCAGAGAATATGGGCACAAAACCAAGTCGGAATGCGAAAAAGAAAACAGACGCTTGCTCTTGGTGATCTGTTCCTTCAAGAAGGCAGTTTTACCCTTTTCAACTTCCAGTTCTGCACGCATCTTCTGGTACTTGTCATTGGCCATGCCCCTCCGAGCCCTCTCGTTCTGTGGAAAAAGGTCAAAGTTAAAACATTGTTTGGTCTGATTGGAGCATCTAGCCGGAAATCTTCCACCTAGACACTCGGGGGCTACAGTGAGAGTTTTTGACTTAGTAATATGCTTAGCTTTTCTTTAAGCATCTAGTCGGAACTAATTCAGTTCTCAATTAGAAGCTTGGGGGTTACAGTATAAAGTTTTTAACTCGGATATATGCTTAGCTTTTCTTTAAGCATCTAGTCGGAACAAATTCAGTTACAACTAGAGGCTTGTGGCTATAGTACGGAAAATTATAAACACTACGTATGCTACTCTTAAAGCATCTAGTCAGAATATTTCATTCCATCTATATGCTTGGGGGCTACAGTGAGAGTTTTTCTAACTTAGTCACTCTTAGATCATATAGATGCAAAAACCTATGGTTTTTCCGTCTACATCCTCGGGGGCTACAGTGGGATACTCATACAAAATGCAAAAGGCAAACAAGACTTACAAGTGCGATGATCTTGAGGTTTGTAGCACTCTCGGCCAGCAGCTTTCCAAAGGATTCGCTGTTTCCTTGCAAGATTTCTCCTTGCCGGCGGAGCTCCTCTAGACCGCACGTCGGAGATGTCTACGCCGCACCAGGGACCAAAGCAGTGCTACCCGGTGTAAGTACCGGATAGACTATCTTTGGATACGCTATGGTTTTCTTGGGTGCGGGGGCGTCGCCAACGGCAGAGGTACCTTCTTCCGCCACCGCCTTACCGCCACAGATGGCATCCTTAGCCGGAGCTTCAGCCATTTGATGGGCGACACTCTCCTGCGTCGCCTGCTCGCCGACGACTGCAACCCCGGTAGAAGCACCTGAGTCCACTTCCATGGCGGAAGGGCCAGATGCCTCCTTAGCTTGTGAGCTTGTCGGGGCATAAGAAGGCTTGACGGAGGGAGTTGTAGGGGCAATGGCGGGAGATGCGTCGCGATGCAGCATGTCCTTGATAGTTCTAGAAGCCCCCAATTTGGAGGTCTTCTTGAGGCTGGTCGTGGCTTTCTTCCTGAAATGTGCAAAATGCATAAGTACAGGAGCAAGACTGATAAATAGACAATGTCGGAGCAAGAGAAGCTTACACAAGTGGGGGTGCTTTGGCAAAGGGGATCCCAGTAACTTTTCTCTTTTCCGCCTCCAGGGCGGCGGTAGTCTTCTTGGAAGCTCCACCCTCCGTCTTCTTATTCTTGCCTCCGTTGGCAGCGTCAGAGGTGGAGCTCTTCCGCTTTCGCACCAAAGGAGCATCGTCATCGGACACGACCATGACTTCCTTCATCTTTGGATCATAGATTTGGGCAGCCAGGTTGCCCTCCTCTAGATCGCTAAGCTGTTAAGTTTGAAGTCACCGTGTTAGATGAGATGACATTTGCATGACGGAAGAACTGGAGTATACGTCCTACACGGAAAATAAATACCTATCTTTGGGCACTTGCCGTCTATGAACATGTCGTAGGTGATGGTGAAGCCACGCTTCTTATCCTTCACCTTGACGATGTCCTTAAGGCGGAGCTTGACGGAGTCGCTCGAGAAGTTGTCCACGGAGATGCGGAGGCTATCCCTTCTATCGCTGGTATACTCATGCATGAGCTTCGCGCGGTGCTACAGAGGTTGGATTCTCCTGATGAACCAGCACATGGCTAGGTCCAAGCCGGTCAAACCCGTCTGTACGAACCATTCTATCCGCCTTATGGCGCGGGAAGCATCGAGGTCGGAGGGAAGAGAGGCCTGGGATCTCCATGACAAGGCTTCAGCGGCGACTCCATCAACCAAGTCCGGGTACGTTACTTGTCGGCCAGCCATATGGATATCTGGGCCGTAGAAGTACGTCTATTGCCAGTTTTTGTAGGACTCGTGGCTGACAATGTAGGGGAACCACGGGCCAGGTCAAATCTTGAATCTTATGGTGCCACAGTTCCTGAGTTCTTCCTTGCTAGCTCTGGCTTCACGTTTGACAGTGAAGAAGTACACAAAGAGGTCTAACCTAGGCCTTATCCCTAAGTATCCCACGCAGAGTGTCGCGTAGTTGCTAAGCACCAAGATACTATTGGGGGAAAGATTCTGGGGCTGGACTCTATAGTGATTCAAGACGGAGAGGAAGAAGTTGGAGATGGGCAGGGAGACGCCGCGTACTAGTTGGGCTTTGAGGTACACCTTTTCTCTGGCTTGGGGAGAAGGTGTCACCTTGCCGGCCGGCGCCGCCCGCTAGGCAAGCCCCTCTGTCGCAGGGAGGTAGCCCTCGGCGATCAGCTCTTGTATATCACGGTCCGTGATATCTGATCCGCGCCAGTCGCCCTTGTGCGAATCTAGCTCCTCCTCCAACGGCTCTAGCGCCGCCAGATTAAGGTCGCCGCCGGTGGCCTTGATCACCGCCGATGCGGGGATGACCAGGCCCTCTGGGGGGCACGACAATGGAGCTCGCCCGCTTCGCCGTGGCTTCGTTTGACGCTGCCATGGAGGGAGAGGTGCTGCTGCTGGCCATGGAGCAAGGTTGGGTGTGACTGGTGCGGATTGGAGGCTATGGTTTTTTCGCGAGTTAGGCGCGGAGATCTCGAGGGGGCACGTGCTGGAGGAAGAAGACGATGCGAGGAGAATGAGGTAAAAAGTGGAAATTCCACCACGGTTACTATTTATCATCTCCAGCTTCAAGATTCGTGCAGCTTGATCGGACGGTTGCCGCATAGACGACGTGTTCGCGAACATTCGCGGAAATTTCGCCACGTCTCCAACCGTCACCGCCAACAGTTCATATCACTCGCGCGGGAAAATCGGACATGATTGCATTCTCTGCATGTGTGAGTTACGAGGCGTCGCTGACCTAAGCCTACGTCATCCTAGCTGGCATAGGCAGATGAGCCGTCACATCGGAAGATTCCGGCATGGATGGATCTAGTCTGGCTACGGAAGAGTACGATGGAAGATTCAGCATTTCTCCGGCTTACATATTTAAGACGGAGAATGCCTTGCAGGGTTCTTTGGGAGGACTACAAGATGTTTCTTGACAATTTGCCGACATTCATCTAGATGGATCATTCCACACGAAGAGGCAAGACGGCGCAAGATCTCGGAGTTCTCCGGGGGCTACTGTTGGGGATATGCTATATGGGTATCCTCATACCATGTCACCTATCCGGATAACCCGGGTGGCCCACAGTTGGTAGCATGGCCTATGGCCTGCTGGGCGGCCCAGTTAGATGGATCTAGAAGGGAGGCCCATGCCGGATAAAGGAAGGCTACGGTTGGAGTCACCGACGTACCCGGAGCCTTGGAGTGCAAGATACACAAGACTAGTAATAGACGGTGTAGGACTCTGTGACCTGGCCGGCTAGGACTTTTCCCTGTAACCCTAGGAATTGGCGACTATATAAGTTGGGCCTATGGGAGCCTTTAGGGCACAACTTCAGACAACCTAGTATCGATTCATACAACCTCGCACAACGAACTTATCTCTGTAACTCGGCGTATTGCCCTTACTGTGAGGACCCCTCCATGGCGTACTCGTCGGCAATACCACGACAGTCCCCATAAACCCCGTGTGGTTGTATGCTCGTCTTGGTTCAAGAGGCAAGAACTCGGGTCCTAGTGGTGGCGAGCATGGGACTAGAAAAACCACATCCCACTGTGGCCTCCCATACAAGCCTTAGCATGTTTAATCTCATATCACTGATCTCATCTCATCACGTTCTCCTGTCATACTAGATTATCTGTATCTGATACATCATCTGGATGGACCAGTACTGACAGCTATGCATGGCTAAGAAAGACATAAATAATAGCTCTAGCTGTGGACACAAGCCAAACCTAGTTATGCTAGGCGAAGTGGATCAGGTAATATAAGCTCAAAGGGAGTAATGCAACAGATAGGATATTCTATCTATCGACAAAATACCATAGTAGAATCGTATGCATCATGGCAGAATTGAAATACTTTCAAAATCGTAGGCTTATATCATGGTGGGGCTATGCTTGCCTTTGCCAGTTGATAACAGATAATAAGATCTTCGGAAGCTTGTACTTGACTTGGTTATAGTTGGTCAAGTATTGTTTGTCGATCTTCGATCTTCGATGGTCTTGATCTTTCACTTCAATCTCGATCTCGAATTCTACTGGGAAGAACCAACACCGGAAAGAGAGTTAAACATTCAACACATGGCATCGATGCAATGCTCAATCAAGTATGATGATATGAAAAGTTGAATTGTATCGAAACGTAACCCTAGGGCATGCTTGGTAGTTTAAACGGGGTTCCAAGGGGTGAAAACCCTAAGTCGGGGAAACTCCGGAATCATATGAAAGGGGTTACTATGTTGTTCTAATTATACTTGTCATGTAAGTTGATTAACAATGCATGATTATAGCTCTAATAGATAGTTCTCATTTTTTTGAACATTTTGATATATTATTTGTATTTTTATGACTTATAAATAATTAGTTATTGAATTTACAAGTTTATAGAAATTTCTGAAATTAAGTACAAAAAGGGCAAAATAATTTTTGCACCGGGGCAACCCCTAGCTAGTGAGACTGACAGAAGGGCCCCAGTGCCAGCTCAGCCTCCATGCAAGCAAGCAGGACCCATCGCAAGTTTGATCGTGCTGAACCCGCCCGCTGATGTCACCAGGACGTGAGCGTGACGTCATGCACCGGGGATCAGCCATAGATCGTCGACGGGGAGGGTGCTGGAGAGCGAACGGGACAACCTGCCTATGCGAGCCCGACACGGACAACTGCGGGGAACCAAAACAGGGTGGCGCCGCTGGATTTTGACCACCGGAGGAGCTCCGCCGAACCTGTCCGTGGTGGTGGGCTACAGTTGCATGACGCGGGAGCGATACAGAGAGGGAGGGAGAGGGTGGAGAGGCTCTGGGGAACCGCCAGCTCACCTAGATGCTCATGGAGAGGTCATAGAGGCAGGACGAGGTTGGGTGCAGCCGAAATCGAGGTTGAACACGACAGCCGGAGTTGGGGAGGGAGGTCGCGATTCCGTCGACTGGGACCTCGCCTGCTTGCGCGGGATGGGGCAAACGACGGAGACGAACAACGCAGAGATCCCTAGCATCACGACGAGGTTCGGGACGGCCGGAAACATCGGCGACGGACGGCTCTGGCCAGAGCTAGGGTTCGGGTGCTTGCGGGGAGAAAGGGAGAGAGCGCTGGGGGAGAGATAGAGATAAGAGAAGCAGGGGGAGAGACGTGCACGACGACATTCTTATCCTCGCGGGAACCTCAGCGGCGGCACGAATCATGGTGTGTCAACGGCGGACGGCGGCAGAGCAGCCACCGAGTTTCTTCTCTCATTCGTTCGCGAGGAAGAGGAAAAGAGGAGGACGCCGAAACAGAATGGCCGAGTTGGCCCGTGGCTAGGCCGGAATGGGCTGTAACTGGGCTCTGGCTGCTGCGTGCGGGCAGCAGACAGAGGGAAGAGAGGAGAGGTGGGCTCGCGGCTGGGCCGGAATGGGCTGCGACTGGTTAGCTCGCTGGCTCTATTTTTTTATCAAAATCCTTTTTCCTGATCTGTTTTGATTTTCTGTTTTGTATTTCCATTTTGAAATCTCTTTTTGACATTTCGAAAATACCAGAGGATTTGTAAAATATGTGAAATACTCAGAGGCCCTTGTAACACTACTAGGAAAACGGCTATAGGTAATCCATACATCCGTGGCGCACGTGCTTGTGGTGCCCCACGGGTAAAATAGGCGTGGCGCACTATCCACAGGTGCCCTACGGCTAACTTCCATAAGTGTGGCACACATGGGGTTGGTGCGCCACGGCTATGTGTGGGACAGGGTACAGGTGGCCGCAACACACGTACCCGTAGCGCACTATGTCCAGGTGCGCTACGGATGTGAAACATAACCGTAGCGCACATTGACCTAGTGCGCTACGGGTATGTGTGCTGCAGCTGCTGGGTCAACTTAGCCGTAGGGCATTCTGCCCTAGTGCCCTAGAGCTATTGGCCTACACCAACTCCACCCCCCCCCCCCCCCCCCCCGTGGATCGTCTTTTTAGCTTTGCAAAAAAATAAAAGAAAATTAAAAACACTTCAAATAATAGAATCCTTTCATATTTAGATAGATAATGTGGTCTAGTTTCTAGTAATTCCAGATCCGCTTGCAATACCTTTAGGTCGTTTAGCGATTTTTTAAATCTCAAAATTCGAAAAGAGTAGTAAAGAGTTATGGCAAAAACAAGATTTTTTGTTGCAAAAAAAATTGAGGCAACTTACCTGTAGCGCACCACCACCTAGTGCGCCACGAGTAAGTTGGGAGGGATTCGAAATTCGAATCACCACCCCGCCCACCTACCTCCCTCTCTTTCTCTCTTCCTTCCTCTTCTCTTCCTTCCTCCCTCTGTTCTTCTCTTCCCCTTCTCTTCCTCCCTCTCTTCTTATCTTCCTTCCTCTTCTCTTCCTTCCTCCCTCTCTTCTTCTCTTCCTCTTCTCTTCCTCCCTCTTCTCCTTCTCCTCACTTCGGCCTCCTCCGACCAAGGACGACCATGGGTAACCAGCTCCTTCAGCAGTCGCCGTCGCCTCCTCCGACCACACGTCCTCCAGCCGCCGTCGCCGCCACCACCTCCTCCGACCATACCTCCGTCCACCTCTGACTGCACCTCCGACGCACCTCCGGCCGTCTCCTCCGACCACACCTCCTCCTACTGCCTCAACGCCGACGAGGACTAGCATGGCCACGGCCTCCCGCACATCCCTGCGGTGGTAGGTCGTGGCCACGGCCACTGCTCCGGCGAGGCGATGCGACGGTGGCGATTTCTGGACCCGATTGCAATTCAAACCGAGGGTGTTGTTTGCATTTTTTTTGTTTTTTGAAAAACACATCCGTGGCGCACCTGTACCCCTACCAGTGGCGCACCTAGTAGTGCGCTACGCATATCCTCATATAACCGTAGCGCACCAGGGTAGTGCGCTACGGGCACTTTTTAGCCGCAGCGTGTGCGCCACGAACATCCCTTTTCCTAGTAGTGTAATCCATTTGGGCTCCAATAATTTTGTAGTTCTCAAAATAATCAAAACCATTTGAATGCATTTTCAAACAGAGGAGGAAGATTAGGGTTTTAGGGTTTTCTATATTTCTTCAATGCACAATTTAATAGATGATGCTCATGATGCATAATCAAACCCTTAAAACAGGATTAACTAAAACTTGGGTGTTATAGTGATTTCTCTGAACACTTTTTTAGAATAGTCCTCGTATTCCATGTCTATTATTTTTGCGTTCAATTAGGCAACATAAAATGCCATTGTGCAAAGGTTTCACATTTTTTTAATTTTTTTTCAATTTCTAAGGCTAGTTTTGAAACTCTACCAAGATCTGCTGCGCAGTTATGCTAGGGTTCCTGTCTATGTGCCAGGTCTTGCTAATTTCTTGTTGGGTCTCTAAAGAAATTCCATGTTTTGTACCTAGAAATGATTTTTTGGAAAATTCCCTAGATATCTACGTGGCAGCTCCATGCTACATTTTACCCCCCTCCCTACTGCACTGGTGGAAAATTCTTTATATAGCGGGGTTGCGTCGAGAGGTTCTCGGTTAAGCAAATTTGTGAATTTTCCACTAGATGCGCTCTAGTATTTATAAGAAATGGGCTGATGCAGTTTCACATAACACCCTTGGTGGCTGCCTGAGAAAGTAAGCCTTTTTTTTGCACCGAGAAAATGGATTTTCCGTGCATTGTTTTCCAAAACTTCATGAAGTAACATTGTTCGCCATCACAAGATACACGCGTGTGTGAAATATGGGCACATTGAAGAAAACTATGCCATGGTTATGGTCATGACCTAGCTCATTTGCCTTGAATTCCGTGAACACTTTTTTAGAATAGTCCTCCTATGCCATGTGTGTTATTTTGTCTTACAAGCAGGCAACATAAAATGATAATGTGCGAAGGTTTCACATTTTTTAATTTTTTTTTGAATTTATGAGGCGGGTTTTGAAATTCTTCCGAGATACACTTCGTAGTTATGCCAGTGTTCGTTCTATGTCCCTGGTCTTTCTAATATCTTGTTGGGTCTCTAAAGAAATTCCATGTTTTATACCTAGAAATGATTTTTTGGAAAATTCTCGAGATAGCTATGAGGTAACTCCAGGCTAAATATTAGCCCCCTCCCTGCTAGACCGGCAGAAACTTATTTATATCATGGGGGTTACGCCAAGAGGTTCTTACTGAAGCCAATTTGTGAATTGGCCACGAGATGTTGTCTAGTATTTATATAAAAATGGGGTGATGCATTTTCACGTCACACCCTTGGTGGCTACCTCACAAATTAAGCCCTTTTCTGCCACAAGTAAAATGGAAAATGGATTTTCTGTGCATTGTTTCCCAAAACTTCATGAAGCAACATTGTTCTCCATGACAAGATACACGTGTGTATGGAATATGGGCACATTAAAGTAAACTATGCCATGGTTGTGGTCATGACCTAGCTCATTTGCGTTGAAAGCCATGAATCCTTGAAGGCGGTAGTTGATTTCTTTGAACACTTTTTTAGAATAGTTCTCATATTCCATGCTATTATTTTTGCCATCAAGTAGGCAACATAAAATGCCATTATGCAGAGATTTAAATTTTTTTGAATTTTTTTTCAAATTCTGAGGCTAGTTTCGAAATTCTGCCGAGATCTGCTGCGCAGTTATGCTAGGGTTTCTGTCTATGTGACCGGTCTTGCTAATCTCTTGTTGGGTCACTGAAAAAATTGCATGTTTTGTACCTTGAAATTATTTTTTGGAAAATTCCCTAGATAGATATAAGCCAGCTCCATGGTAAATTTTATCCCCCTTCGTGCTACACATGCGGAAAATTGTTTATATAGCGGGGGTTGCGCCGAGAGGTTATAGCTTAAGACAAATTGTGAATTATCCACTAGATGTGCTCTAGTATTTATAAGAAATAGGGTGATGCAGTTTCACATCACACCCTTGGTGGCTGCCTCAAAAAGTAAGCCCTTTTTTGGCACCGTGAAAAAGTAAAATGGATTTTCCGTGCATTTTTTTCTAAAACATCATGAAGTAACATTGTTCGCCATCACAAGATACACGACGTTTGCGGAACATGGACGCATTGAAGCAAACTATGCCATGCTTGTGGTAAAGACCTAGCTCATTTGCGTTGAATTCTGTGAACACTTTTTTAGAATAGTCCTCGTATGCCATGTGTGTTATTTTTTCCTACAAGGAGGCAACATAAAATGATAATGTGTCAAGGTTTCACATTTTTGAATTTTTTTGAAATTATGAGGCCGGTTTTGAAATTCTGCCGAGATACGCTTTGCAGTTATGCTAGGGTTCCTATCTATGTCCCTGGTCTTGATAATCTCTTGTTGGGTCTCTAAAGAAATTCCATGTTTTATACCTAGAAATAATTTTTTTGGAAAATTCCCTAGATAGCTACGAGGCAGCTCCATGGTAAATTTTAGCCCCCTCCCTACTACACTAGCGGAAAATTGTTTATATAGCGGGGGTTGCACCGAGAGGTTCTACCTTAAGACAATTTGTGAATTTTCCACTAGATGCGCTCTAGTATTTATAAGAAATGGGGTGATGCAGTTTCACATCATACCCTTGGTGGCTGCCTCAAAAAGTAAGCCCTTTTTTGGCACCGGGAAAATGGAAAATAGATTTTCCGTGCATTGTTTTCCAAAACTTCATGAAGTAACATTGTTCGCCATCACAAGATACACGACATGTGTGGAATATGGGCGCATTGAATCAAACTATGCCATGGTTGTGGTAAAGACCTAGCTCATTTGCCTTGAATTCTGTGAAAACTTTTTTAGAATAGTCCTCGTATGCCATGTGTGTTATTTTTTCCTACAAGAAGGCAACATAAAATGATAATGTGCGAAGGTTTCACATTTTTGAATTTTTTTTAAAATTTATGAGACCAGTTTTGAAATTCTGTCGATATACGCTTCGCAGTTATGCTAGGGTTCCTATCTATGTCCCTGGTCTTGCTAATCTCTTGTTGGGTCTCTAAAGAAATTCCATGTTTTATACCTAAAAATGATTTTTTGGAAAATTCCTGAGATAGCTATGAGGTAGCTCCAGGCTAAATTTTAGCCCCCTCCCTGCTAGACCGGCTGAAACTTGTTTATATCATGGGGTTGCGCCGACAGGTTCTTACTAAAGCCAATTTGTGAATTGGCAACGACCTGCCCTCTAGTATTTATATAAAAATGGGGTGATGCATTTTCACGTCACACCCTCGGTGTCTGCCTCACAAAGTAAGGCCTCTTCCGCCACAAGTAAAATGGAAAATGGATTTTCTGTGCATTTTTTTCCAAACCTTCATGAAGAAACATTGTTCTCCATCACAAGATAGACGCATGTGCGGAATATGGGCACATTAAAGGAAACTATGCCATGGTTGTGGTCATGATCTAGCTCATTTGCCTTGAAAGCCATGAATCCTTGAAGGCGGTAGGTGATCTTTGAACACTTTTTTATAATATTCCTCGTATTCCATATTATTTTTGCCTTCAAGTAGGCAACATAAAATGCCATTGTGCGAAGGTTTCACATTTTTTGATTTTTTTTTGAATTTCCGAGGCTCGTTTTGAAATTCTGCCGAGATCTGCTGCACTGTTATGCTAGGGTTCCTGTCTATGTGCCTGGTCATGCTGATCTCTTGTTGGCTCTCTGAAGAAATTCCATGTTTTGTACCTAGAAATGATTTTTTGGAAAATTCCCTAGATAGCTATGAGGCAGCTCCATGCTAAATTTTAGCCCCCTCCCTGCTACACTGGCGGAAACTTATTTATATAACGGGGGTTGCGCCGAGAGGTTCTAGCTTAGCCAATTTGTGAATTGTCCGCTAGATGCCCTATAGTATTTATAAGAAATGGGGTGATGCAGTTTCACATCAGACCCTTGGTGGCTGCCTAAAAATGTAAGCCCTTTTTTGGAACCGGGAAAATGGATTTTCCGTGCATTGTTTTCCAAAACTTCATGAAGTAACATTGTTCGCCATCACAAGATACACGCGTGTGCGGAATATGGGCACATTAAAGAAAACTATGCCATGGTTGTGGTCATCACCTAGCTCATTTGCCTTGAATTCTGTGAACACTTTTTTAGAATAGTCCTCGAATGCCATGTCTGTTATTAATTCCAATAAGTAGGAAACATAAATTAATAATGTGCGAAGGTTTCACATTTTTTATTTTGAATTTCTGAGGCCGGTTTCGAAATTCTGCCAAGATACGTTTCGCAACTATGCTAGGGTTCCTATCTATGTCCTAGTCTTGCTAATATCTTGGTGGGTCTCTAAAGAAATTCCATGTTTTATACCTGGAAATGATTTTTTTGGAAAATTCCCGAGAAAGGTATGAGGTAGCTCTAGGGTAAGTTTTAGCCCCTCCCTGCTAGACCGGCTGAAACTTGTTGATATCATGGGGGTTCCGCCGAGAGGTTCTTGCTAAAGCCAATTTGTGAATTGGCTACGAGATGCCCTCTAGTATTTATATAAAAATGGGGCGATGCATTTTCACGTCACACCCTTGGTGGCTGCCTCACAAAGTAAGACCTTTTTCAACCACCGATAAAATGGAAAATGGATTTTCTGTGCATTGTTTTCCAAAACTTCATGACGCAACATTGTTCTCCGTCACAAGATACACGTGTGTGCGGAATATGGGCACATTAAAGGAAACTATGCCATGGTTGTGGTCATCACCTAGCTCATTGCCTTGAAATCCATGAATCCTCGAAGGCGGTAGGTGATTTCTATGAACACTTTTTTAGAATAGTCCTTGTATTCCATGTCTATTATTTTTGCCTTCAAGTAGGCAACATAAAATGCCATTTTGTGAAGGTTTCACGTTTTTTCAATTTTTGAGGCTGGTTTTGATATTCTACCGAGATCTGTTGCGCAGTTATGCTAGGGTTCCTGTCTATGTTCCTGGTGTTGCTAATATCTTGTTGGGTCTCTAAAGAAATTCCATGTTTTGTACCTGGAATTGATTTTTTGGAAAATTCCCTAGATAGCTACGAGGTACCTCCATGCTAAATTTCAGCCCCCTCCCTACTACACAGGCAGAAACTTGTTTATATCACGGGGGTTGCGCTGAGAGGTTCTAGCTGAAGCCAAATTGTGAATTGCCTACTAGAAGCCCTCTAGTATTTATATAACATTGGGTGATGCATTTTCACATCACACCCTCGGTGGCTGCCTCAGAAAGTAAGCCCTTTTTCGGCACCAGGAAAATTGAAAATGGATTTTCTGTGCATTTCTTTCCAAATGTTCATGGAGCAACTGATGAGTGCATATTTGCATCATGTTTTATATTATTATTGTGCATTTAGTGATTGGATCTTGGTATTTTACGGCCTTCACACTCATCTTTTATGTCTATTTTCACCAGGATCAGGACAGATGGTGGATACGATGGACACGATTCTTGGACCAATTGTATTGGAGCGAAAAGGATTCAAGAACAATGTATATCGCTAATTTGGTAAATATCAATAAAACAACAAGAAAACCAGAGGCGATGAAAGCATACAGAAGATTTAATGACCAACTATACGGTGGGAATATTTTGTCCGGCTGTATAGTTCCCGCCGTATAGTTGGCGCCGACACCGCCACCTCAAATAGTTTCACCCCATGAAACTAGATCAGGGAGACCACATACAGAACAACCAGAAATCAGAGAAACCTCACCTTCGGAAGGGATATGGAGGGGGAACTCATCCACCAGGGATCCATCTTCACCCTACGCACATCCGGGAGGTTAAGACATCAATCTTCATCATCAACCGTTGCATCACCACCATCTCGATCCTCCCATCGACATCTTGACTAGATATTGTTGTAATTTCCATACTAGTTGTGGATTTATACAAGTACTATTCATCTATGATAGATTCCATTGTTTTTGCCATGATGTTGATTGACTCCATGTCTGAGTAGAACATTAGTTTTTGGGGAGATGGAGAAACCCTAGCATGATATTGAAATAATATAAAGTTTATTATGATATTCATCGCTGTGACCATGTGTTAGATTGTATTCATCTTGATGTTGGGAGAAGTCAACCTCTCAACATTTGCCTCTTGTGGGGACTTGATGGAGGGAACTACTTGTTGGTATACAGAGGTGTGCTCACACTTATAGTGACTATAAAGCTGTTGGCACTCCTTACGTATCAACTTGGGAACCGAGGAAACTCACGGAACACTATGCATGCCATGGGATATATCCTACGAGATAAAGTCCCTTAATAGCACAATAATTCGATTGATGTCGATTGCTTGTCTGCTATTGTTATGAGGATGATGTGAGGAGTGGTTGCTTCCTATTCGTCCAAATACAGAGTTCCTCCCACACATACATAGTTGAGAATGTTAATGATAATAATCTTTGCATTAAACTCTTTATAATGCTAGAGGTGTATCCGCTACTCCCTGAGAACGCCTTTTCCCATTGCAGTTTCACATCTCTTTTGCATACACGATACTTATTTTATGTGTTCAGTTTGTTTTACTTTACTTACTGTTCTCTTATACAAAAACTCAAAAAAACCTTTTTACACAACATTCACCTTTTATCTTGTTACTTAGAACGTTATTTAGCATTTCTATTTCAGTATTTAATTCAAGAGTTATTAGACTTCAGAACCCCCACTCCCTATGGGATTGATATCTTTATTTTGAAACTAGCTAGAAACGATATGTTCACTTGCAGTCATCAGCAACATTGTTCGCCATCACAATATACACGCGTGTGTAGAATATGAACACATTAAAGCAAACTATGCCATGGGTGTGGTCATCACCTAGCTCATTTGCCTTGGAAGCCATGAATCCTTGAAGGCTATAGGTGATTTCTGTGAACACTTTTTTATAATAGTTCTTGTATTCCGTGTATGTTATTTTTGCCTTTAAGCAGGCGACATAAAATGACAATGTGCAAAGATTTCACCTTTTATGATTTGTTTTGAATTCCTGAGGCCATTTCGAAATTCTATCGAGATCCGCCATGTAGTTATGCTAGGGTTCCTATCTATGTCCATGGTCTTGCTAATCTCTTATTGGGTCTCTGAAGAAATGCCATGTTTTGTACCTGGAAATGATTTTTTGGAAAATTTCTGAGATAGCTACGAGGTAACTCCAGGCTAAATTTTAGCCCCCTCGAACTAGACCGGAGGAAACTTGTTTATATCGCGGGGGTTGCGCCAAGAGGTTCTAGTTGAAGCTAATTTTTGAATTGGCCACTAGATGCCCTCTAGGATTTATAAAAATGGGGTGATTCATTTTCACATCACACCATCGATGGTTACCTCACAAAGTAAGCCCTTTTTGGCGCCGGGAAAACGGAAAATGGATTTTCAGTGCATTTTTCCAAAACTTCATGAAGAAACATTGTTCGCCCTCACAATATACATGCATGTGCGGAATTTGGGCGCATTAAATAAAACTATGCCATGGTTGTGGTCATGACCTAGCTCATTTTCCTTGAAAGCCATGAATCCTCGAAGGTCGTAGGTGATTTCTGTGAACAGTTTTTTAGAATAGTCCTCGTATGCCATGTCTATTATTTTTGACTTGAAGCAGGAAACATAAAATGACAATGTGTGAAGGATTCGCATCTTTTGAATTTTATTTTGAATTTCTGAGGCCGTTTTTGAAATTATGCCGAGATATGATGTGCAGTTATGCTAGGGTTCCTGTCTATGTGCCTTGTCTTTCTAATATCTTGTTGGATATCTAAAGAAATGCCATGTTTTGTACCAGGAAATGATTTTATGGAAAATTCCCGAGATAACTACAAGGTAGCTCCAGGCTAAATTTTAGCCCACCTTGCTAGACCTACGAAACTTGTTTATATCGCGGGGGTTGCACCGAGAGGTTCTAGCTAAATCGAATTTGTGAATTAACCACTAGATTCCCTCTAGTAATTATAAAAAATGGGGTGATGCATTTTCACATCACACCCTCGGTGGATGCTTCACAACGTAAGCCCTTTTAGACACCAAGAAAATGGAAAATGTTTTTTCTGTGCGGAGAGTGTGAAATCTTCATGAACAAACATTATTTGCCATCACGAGATACATGCGCGTGCTGAATATGGGCGCATTAAAGTGAACTATGCCATGGTTGTGGTCATGACCTAGCTCCTCAAAACCCTAAAACATGGGACGCCATTAGATATAAGATTTATAATTTTTCGTACCACACCTTGGTTTTACTTCACCTATATCAATATTTTGGCACACATCTACGTAATAAGTTTTTTTTGCTAATTTTATGTTTCAGTAGTTGCTAAATTTCTTTAGAAGGTGCCCTTTGTAACTAGTTTCATATCTTAATTGTTTTGAGCCACCCATTATGCAATAGACGGCTAGGATACGCCATCCAATAAATTGGTCGAGACAGTGCTCTGAAATTTAGCACCTAGGAATTAAATTATACCGCGAGAAAGTCGTCATGAAATTTTCGTGGATTGAATAGATGGTTAAGCCCTCCAGCCCACCACCACACATGATCACGCAGAGGGAGTCTAGGTAATCGGTAAGAAACCCTCCTTATCCCCTCGCTGAAAGGGGATGATATCCAATTTTCTTCACCTCGCCGTCCTTCCCCTCCTTGACTCGCCGTGGTATGCCCCTCCCCGACTCGCTACCGTCTACCCCTCCTCCACTCGCCGATGTCCGCCTGTCCTGACTTTCCTAGTCGGTTCTCCACCACGCCGTGTCAACCTCATCAACAAGATCTGCCACCCCGCCGTGCACCTCTCCTTCAAGGTCTCGTACTCTCTGTGCACTTTACCATCAAGGTCTGCCCAGTTGTCGTGCACCTCGCCAACGAGGTACGCCCACTCGTTGTGCACTTCACCGACAAGTTACACCACCTCCCGTGCACCTCGTCGACAAGGTCTACCACCTCGCCGCCAAGGTCTTCCAACTGTCGGTGCACCACGCCTTCAAGGTCTTCCCCCTCTCCTTGAAGGTCTCCCTACTCGTCGTCAAGATCTCCCTACTCGCCGTCCACCTCGCCATCCACCTAGTCTACAAGGTCTACCACTTCGCCGTCCACCTCGTCGACAAGGTCTGCTACCAAGGTCCGCTGACAAGCCTTCATGCCACGACTCAAGCTTTCTGCCAAGAAAAGCAGTAAGAAAAGTCCCCACAGCCTGAAGGCAAGGAAGCACTCACCTAGCTTTTATGTTGTTTGATGTATATGGTTATATTGTTTGTTTATTGGTTATATTGATTTTTGCATAATGCTAATGGTTTCATTATCTTGTTTGTTGTATTATTTAGCAGCTTCTTATTGCATACTGATAATTGTATATGGTATATTGCTTGTTTCATACTGATAATTGTCCTGCCCTGCTTATTATTGAAACCAATTGGTGAATTTTCCAGCATGTGTTGTGTTATGCTTATGATCAGTTTGTGTGTGATAAAGGTTACAACATCTTGTTTATTGCTTTACTTTGGCTGCTTCCTGACATGTCTTATGTTAAGAGTATAAGTTGTTCACAGTGTATTGTTTTACATAATGGTTACTATAGGACAATGAACACCATAGGATATATTTTGCTTAATTGCATATTTAATTGCATGATAGCTTGCTACTAGGCTATGCTACTTCCCACTATAACCTGCCTTCAGATTATCACCATTGTGAGC
Organism: Avena sativa; assembly: GCA_916181665.1. Taxonomy (NCBI): domain Eukaryota; kingdom Viridiplantae; phylum Streptophyta; class Magnoliopsida; order Poales; family Poaceae; genus Avena; species Avena sativa. The sequence goes on from OV702280.1 coordinate 100,150,125, forward strand.
AGTGCCATATGTCTGAAAACATACACACCATCATGTAGGTTGTTCATAGTGGGAGGTTTTTACACCATTATCCTATGTATGATACTAGTGTATAATACTAGATATGCTACCCATAGTAGGAGTAGCATTCAATCCACTTTGCATTTGTTTTGTTGTTTCGTGATATGTCTTATGATCAGAGTATAAATTGGCAATAGTGGACCTATCTACACCATATGTTGCATTTTGAGCCGTATTTGGAGTTCCTGATGCAACCATTAAAGAACGTTGGCTGAAAACCATCATGATAAACAATTTGTGGATGCAACAACTATGTAGGACATGTACAGTGGAAGGTGCTTGGAGTGTTGCTTAGAAAAATAATCCATGCTTTTTCGTAAGAACCAGTTCTTATTTGTATTGGAGAGGTGCCAATTTAGACACCACGCTGTTATAAATAAGCACTTCTCTAAGAGTCTTTGCATTGTACATGCTCTTGTGTTCTTAGCATATTTGTTGCATCGCCAACTATATTATCCCCTCCCATAGAAGTATGAAGAATGAAGGCTTTAGACCAGGTTACATTATCCTATGTGTTGCATTAGTTTGATAGCACATGAGCATTGTTTACATTTCTCATGACGCGACCTATTAAATGATGAGTACTATATAACATAGGTTGGTATCGCACCCAGTTTCATGTTTCTAGATTAATTGGAGTTCTTTATTCATGTTAGAACCAAAAATACTACCGATGGAAGAAATTCAGATGAAAACCATCATGAGAAACAATCCATGGATCCAACAACTTGGTTTAGGTTTATAGCCAGTGTTGTTGCATCGCCAACTATATTATCACCCAAAAAGAGAAGTAGCGATGGCTCTGCACCTCAATATGATCCTGAGTGTGGGGGAGATACCAGTGAAGGTGACCTATCAGGTGATGAAACACTAGTCACGAAGGTGACTGGGCTGCAGGTAGTCCCCTTACCTGCTAGCTCACCATTTTTTCATGATTTCACCACAACTAAGGTGCTTCCTACACATCTCGTGTGGAATTGTTTGCTTATTGTTTTTACCATATATTTTGTGTCTATTTAGCTTCCCCAATTGACTTGTACATGTGAAATGTGTAGCTTAAGAAGAGGAAATTTAAGAAGACAACTGCCACGGTAAAGATGGATCCTGGTGGTGGTGGATCAACTCGCAAGCGTGTCGCGGCAGCAATATCTCCATACCCAGAAAATGAGAGAAACACGAGATCCAAGGGAATTTCTCTAAAAGGAGGGCCTCCACCTCCAAGTTCCACACGATGAACAACAAAAGTGCTAAAGCCCACAACCCATTCACAAGAAGCTCCGAGTGTAACACAGAAAGCTGCCAAAGCCGCACTTCCTGATTCCTGGCAAACGACCAAAGCTGGATTTCCTGGTGCCATGGATGTAGCTAGAGATGCACTTAATTTATCTGTGTCGATTGTGAAGGATGCAGTTCCTGATGCCAACCAACTAGCCAAACCTTCAGTTCCCAATGCGGGGCAAGTGTCTAAAGCTTCAGTTCCTGATGCCCACCGTGTGGCCAGAGCTGTATTTCCTGAGGCCATCCTAAAGCTGCAGTTCCTGATCCCAACCAAGGAGAGAAGCCAACAGCCAACAATCTACCACCTACATAGGCCGAGAAGGAAGTGGCCCAAGACAAGCAACAATCCTCCCAAGGATAGCTGGCATCTTCCCAACATGAGTAGCACTTTCCCAAGGCAAGCTTCCCACTTCCTCTGACCTTCCCCAAAGCCGACAGCCACCCCCCAAAGCCAGCAACCACACCCCCAAAGCCAGCAGCCACGTACCCACAGACATCAGTTGCCTCGCCAAAGCCATCCGCCACGTATCCAAGGCCTAGAACCACAACCCCCATCCCACCTTCCGCTGGCACCTCCCAATACCAACCTACCACATCTCCAAAAAAAGCATCCACCTTCCCAAGGAAAGATGGCAGCTGCCCAACATGAGAAGCACTCTCCCCAAGGCGAGATGTACACTCCATCGAACCTGCTGGTATGTCGGCCACCACCTCCCCAAATCCAAGAGCCACCTCCCCAAAGCCATCAGCCACATACCCATGGAAAACGGTTGCCTCTCCAAAGCCATCTGCCACATACCCAAGGCCTAGAACCACAACCCCCACCATGCCGTTCGCGGTCACCTCCCAAATCCAACTGCCATCTCTCCAAATGACGCAGCCACATTGCCAAGGCAAGCTGGTAGCTAGTCGACGTAATGAGCACTCTTCCCAAGGCGAGTTGTTCACTCCCTCCGACCTGGTGGTATGCCGGCTGCCACCTCCCCAAAGCCATCCAAAGGCTTCCCAAATCCAACAGGAAGCTACTGAAGGCCTGCTGCCACATACCTAAAGCTAGCTGCCACATACCCATAAACGGCAAGTTTCTCCCCAAAGCCAGCCGCCACATACCGAATTCCTGTAACCACCACCCTAATCCCACCGTCCGCTGGCACTTCCCAATGCCAATCTACCACCTATCCAGATAAAGCAGCCACCTTCCAAAGGCATTAAGTCCCCATCCCGTTGTCCACGAACATCTCCCAAAGGTGACTTGCAACCTCTCCAAAGCCAACAGCCAACTCCCAGCCATCTGCGGGCACGTCCCCAAAGCAACCTTGCAACGTTTGGAACTGATTGGTTAGCTACCCAAGGTGATGTGTCAGCTACCCAACATTTTTTTCTGGTGCTGAAGGTGAGTAGTCGGGTACCCAATGTGAGGGTCATGGTTTAGCTACCCAATATTATGGGTAAGCTACCCAATATTATGGGTCAGCTACCAAAGATTGGGACTCTGATCCTACCTGTTAAGATCCGCATCAAGACTGGTTTGATTGGTCTCAACCTACAGGTAATGTGTTTAACAAATTTCTAGCTCTACAACAATCCATTTAATTGCTTCATATTAGTATGGAACACTAAATCAAAACATTGTATTGCTTTATGTTATTATGGGTACAATTAGTCTCAACACACTGATCCACCTTGTTTTGAATTCATGGAAACCCGACATTCTAAAGATATAGTTTTGCATGATGATCATGAAGTGGTGTTTAGGGGGGGAAACATGGGGAAGAGGCTTGACAAGATGTCCAAAGGAGGTAGGATTTCACTTACCATTCCTCTAGCAAGAACTAGACCAGCAGAGCCGGACGTTGCTGGAAAGTTTGCCACTGAGTATGCAGTAATAGTCAGGACTTGCATGCCTATCTTCCCCCACTAGAAAGAGTACAAGGCGAGGGAGGATGTGAAAGCAGACTTTAGAGGCATAGTTTCTGTATGTTCTGTAACTTAGCTCTCCTTTGCCTTTCCATTTCTTACTTCATGCTAATGCTGATGCTCCATGTTTTTCTTCAGCAAAAATTTGCCATGGACACAAATCTTCCTGACATGAAGAAGGCTTGCGGCATTCAGTTTATGAAGCATTCAAGAAATCAACATCACCATCCGAAGAAGAAGTATTTTGATAATTTCCCTTTGAACCAGGTTACAAGGAAATGTCCTGATAAAGTGAAACACATGACCGATGAGCAGTGGTGCAAGTTTGTGGATACTTCGTCTGACCCAGGAAACAAGTCACTTTGTGCTCACTCTTATACTATTACTATCTGGGTTTGAACTATTTGACAAGAACTGCCTCTTATACTACATGCTCTCTCTTTTTCCGTGTAGAGTACTTTTTTACAAAACAAGAAAAAAAAGGGGGGGGGGACTTTTTGTACCCTGCTGCGACAGGTTCTCATAGTTACGAGGTTGTGTGCAATGGCGAGGACAATGCCTTCGAACTCTTCAAAAAGAGGCATCACAGCTATAAAAATGCCTACACTGACATTATTAAGGATGCAATTGTTAGTCCTCTTGGATACTTCTCATTTTTGTAAAATCCAACGTTCTCTTTGTCTCTTAAATGTATACAATGTGGTTGTAATTTCCATGCTCTTTTCGTAATGTTCAGTTCTATTACACAAACTGCTGGTAGTCATTCAGAAGAAGATGTCTCCATCACTTTCAGAAAATGGCACTGATGAAGAACAACTTTCTGCCACCGAAGTTGTGCACTTTGCACTCTCCAAGAACAACAAGAGAAAGCCAATGTTCCTGAAGAACATCGACCTCTATCCAAGTATTTCAAGAAGAAGAAGGTTTGGCCTTTAAGCGGAACTAGATGCTGAGAGAGCAGGAAGAGGACAAACTATGCTCCATCATAGTGGAGTTACAGAAAGCCAAAGAAGTTGCCGAAGCAGACAGACTGCATTATCTTCAAGACTTGCAAGACATGAAGAAAACGCAAGAAGAGTTGCAGACTAAACAAGACCATTAAACTCACTTGCTTCAGCAAGTGTTGTCTCAGATGGCTCAGCAGAAGCAGCAGCAACAGCTGCTTCAACTTTAGCTATGGCAAGGTAAGTGAACCGGTGGTTGAAACTTGAGTTTTTGGGCAAGGTAATCTATGTTGAGAAAGGAATGTTAAGTGGTGTGGAAAACCTTGTGAGGCTTTTTGGGTAGGGAAATTTGTGAAGTGGTGGTTGAAACTTGTCATCGTGTGGTCAGGGAAAGTTAACTGGTGTTGAAAATTGTGAGGCTTTTGGCTTTCGCAGCTACTGATGAAATTTATGTGCAAACGTGTCCTGAAATTTCTTGTCAAATTATGTCATTTGATGCATCTAGAGTGAAATGGGACAAAAACGATTAGGGCTAGTAAAATTTTACATGCAAGCATTACACACACAAATGTCCCCTAACGCCAGCTCGCATCCACAACAAAAAAGAATTTGTCTCATAAGTACATGACAGAATATATCCGTCATAGATAAAACCCATGTAGACCGCTTTCATTTCTCAGCGACCTAGATGAAAACAGAAACGTTAAGACGAACAATGACATCATCACATATAATTCTTCATGGTTAAGAGATACGTGTCATGTTCTGATTAGCCCATGCAGTATCGTCCAATTAATCCACGTGTTAGAAGGCCGAAGACAGGTGGCACTGAAAATAAATTCGTCAAAGTTTTGATGACGTGAGGAACGGCCTTGATGACGTCAGGAACGGTATGTATGATATCATGGATATTCCGAGAATGGAAACAAGCCACGACAAAAACAAAATGTCAGGATGACGATGACGATAACGTCACTAACGGTCGACACGACGTCTCTAATGGACGAGGCACTGACCATGATGCAAAAAAATATCACGACCAGTTGGGCCTGGGCTGGGCCGGTCCCGTTGATCGCGACAAAAATTAAGGACGTCACGGACGGCCGTGACGTTTTCAGTCGAAAAAAACATGATAGATCAGATTATGTCGTGAGGTTCTTGACCTGTTATTGTTGCAAAATTCGTCGGGGATTTTGATCTATGACGTTTTTCCACTAATCCACGATGATATCAGATCATCATGGACCGTCCAGATTTTTGTAGTGGGCCCCTCAAGACTTTACTGGACAGAGAAATATCATTTACATTTTTACTAAGTCTAACACCCACATGTCGTAACTTCGATGAAATATTTGGGGATCGAGAAAGAAAAATAAGATTTAGAAGACATAGATATACCTGACGAGTCAAAATTATGAGCCTCTTTACGATGCATAGACTTCAACATTGTGTCCTCGTTCGTCATTTGTCCCCAATGACCATTAGTCATATGACGTCCACTACGACACGACGGGGTAGCGCCCTAGTAGCCAAAACAGACGAGCGTGTCAGTGAGGCAATGGTCGCATCAGAGACAGGTACATGGGATGACAAGGTTGGCATTGAGGCCACCTGTCCCCGGCAATAGGACTGCAAGTCTTGAGCACCGGTTCTTGACGATGCACCAACAGTGAAGGAGCCCCAGGCCCAGTGGCAGGTCGGTGAAGTGTCCTCCCGGTCAAACATCCCCTAGTAGACCCGTCTGGTGCAGCGGCAGGGACCAACAGTGAAGGAGCCCCAGGCCCAGCCAGGATGTTACTCGCACATGTAATTAGCATAGTCCCAACATGGGTGTTGGGCTGGACCATTGCTGCCGCCGCTAGCGCTCGACGCAGGGGAGGAGAATTTGGTGGTGAATCCTCCCCCGAGCCTAGCCCAACACGCGGTGGAAGCACAACCACCTGGGGACGAGGCCCATCGATGGGTGCCATCACCGGCTCCTGGAGCAACGGACAAGTACAAACAGAAGCAGCACAGACCGTGGTGGTGCAATGTGGACCAGAAGAACCATCAGCCAGCTCACGCCCAGGTATAGGAAAAAAGATAAAACAACAGGAGTCAAAAAAAGGAGTAGTGTTGTGTAGCAATTGGAGACAAACGGCAAGCCTAATCCACATTCTCTTTTCCTCTCGGTGCCATAGGATTTGGATTAAAAGGAGTTACTGCCACAACAAAGGAGGTACAATTCGATGTAACAATAGAAGAAGATCCATTTGTTTTTTCCACCTCCATATTAGCAACCTGGGATCCATTAACTATGTGCTGACCCAAGACATCCTTCTCCTTTGATTTTCTATTATCATCATCGTCACGGTCTTCTCCTCTATGCCTCCAAAAGAAAGAAGAGAACTTTGGATCAGGGACAAAATCATCCGCCTCGCGATGAAAAAAAGGCATACCCCTTAGCCCAAGATTTGAAGTCACAGAACATAAGGTCCCTTCTCATCAACCATCTTATTGAAAATATTAGGATTCATCGTAGCAATAAGAATACGAACAACATTGCAACTGTGTAGAGTAACAAGATCAACATCCACCATTGTCCCTAAGAGAGATCCAAGTGCCCAAAGACCATGGAAGTGTCTAACAGTATCTGGCACCCCATCAACATGAACCCAAACGTGAGGCAACTCAAACTTGTGCTGAATGTCATGGACCTCCCAAACACTAATAATGAACTTAGCCTTAAAATAGGGAACATTGACCTGCATGCCATCCACCCTCTCGAGATCTTTGAATGAAGGAAGATTAACCAAGAATGAGTAATTGCCATGAGGAAGATCCTGCCACTTCCACTGAGTGTGTAGAGGGCAAATCCTACCCATCAGAGACTCAATGGCAGAAGCAGGAACAACGTCACCAACAATCTTCACAAAAACAGTAGGAGAACACTTTTTTTTCATGTGCACTTTAAACACACTATCCGGTAATTGTAAAAAAATGGATTCCTATGTCCCATATCGAGTAACAAAAGAAGATGGCTTTGGAAGCTTCAAAGTGTGACATCTAGCGGTCGGGTGTGCCAAGTTATTACAGACAAGACAATAGTGTTGTACCGTGCAATCCTTTGCAGCATGAGAATCCACAGATCATTTCCAGCAGTTAACTTTCTTGCCTTGCCCTGGTCCACACCAGATTGATGATGCATCAACCAAAACTAGCGAAATAACCGGGGTAAAAAAGTTGTACCAACATAAGGCACAAACATGTTCGAAAAGCATCGGAAATTGAGGTTGCACAGGCACAAACTGCTGCAGCGGCTGATGCTGCAACTGTGGAGGCTATTGCTGCGCCGGCACGCGGATATTGTACACCCTCAGACTTACTTTTATTTTATTTTTCTTCGGATGAGACACACTCTAGGCACCCGTCGATAGTTGCCTATAACCTTGTTGCGGATGTTGGTACTGAAACTGAGCATAGCTAGGTGCAAATTGTTGTTGAACCTAGAACTGCGGGAGGTCCTGGTGCTGACCTTGTGCGGGATGATATGTACCCTGGTGCTAGGGATGCAGGCGGACATCCACACAGGCGTCCCGACCTGTCCACCTAATCAATCTTGTCTTCTAGTCAGCTAATCACTTACGTACTAAATCCTCAACCAATTTGTCTCATGCACTAGTCTAGTGGACTATCTGTATTTTCCAGTGGACCATCCACTTGCATCCATACCTGGTGCTGTGGTTGTAAAGGAATATGAGCCGGAGGTCCTGGCCGCAGAGATGGAGGTTGCAGATGTTGAAGAAAAGTCCCACGACGCGGGTTGCTGCGCAAATTTCCCCATCGCCTGGGCGGGCTCAGGGACATGGGCAGACTTCCTCGCACATGGGCGAACGTGTGCCATCCCGAGACCACCAGCCGTCAGCAGGCGTGAAGGAGGCCTGGACATGGCGATCGAAGGCGGAGTTGCCACAACCTCGACAAAGGAGTGATAGAAGGAAGAAGTTGTTGGGGAAGATGCAGGAGCCCATGTTGACAAAGAGGGGAAGGCGATAGTGTCCAAGGCGGCGTGAGGAGGAATCAGAGTGGATGCGGAAGTGTATGTGGGTCGCTGTTGCCAGTCCCAGAAATTCCTCCAACGATGGAGCAGGTGTCCCCAGTTGATCGAACATTCGAAATCAGAAACATGTAGATCAGGAGCAGTCTCCCCCGCAAATTCCGCACATTCTGAAATAGTCTCCTCCGCTAATACTGCTTCTTCCAAAACGGATACTTCTGTAGAATTCAAAAAAAGGGTATCATCGGAACAACACCATCCCTTCCCTGAAGGCGGCCTAAGTACAAAGCATGGCGACACATTGGAAGGATATTCTGCTGGCACAGAGCTTGCCCGTGATCTTCATCATGGTACCACGCTGGATCCTCTTTAGGCCGCCACTGCAAAGCACGGCGATACCTAAATTAGACGACCTGAATAAACACAAAATGTTTTAAAGGGGAATGAGGTCAACACTTAATTGGCGACTGGGATCGTTCGTAGCCCGGTGGTGGTATGACTGGGATTCTCCAGTTTTGACCCAATAGGCCCCACCTCCAGCAGGCTCACCTGGCACTGCTACTTTGGCGGAGCCTTCGGTTCGCCTACGGTCTTGGATGGTGTTGGAGACCGCTTGGAGCTCGCCTCCACGACGACCTCCGGGTCACTGTCTCTGTCACCGAGGCTAAGACTAGCCTTGGTCTCATGGCGCTTCTAGTTGCGCATCTTGCGATCCACAGAGGGAGGCTCGCGCTCCTCCTCGATGGTTTCTCCCTCTTTCTCCTCCTCGGCGGAGGAGTCACCTGCTTCATCCTGAAGAAGCTCTTGTGGCACCTTCTCGTCTAGAGGAGGTAGCTAGTTCTCTAGTATACTAAAAGTCTGCGAGCGAGCGCGTCAATCAGAATAAGCTATGAAATGCGATTGAAGAAAGAGAGCAAAAAATACTCACCGTGGGGGCCGGAGCATCGTCCGGCCTGTATGGGGTGAGTCCGTCAGCAATGCCTACGTATGTCACTTTCATGATCTTCTTCAGGGCGGCGATGTAGCCCTCCTCCTTCCATTGTGCAGAATTCGCCCTCGAGGGGTCGGCGAGACCAGTGTATTCGCACATCAGCGTTGGCCGGTTCATCAGTGGAATCAGCCAGCAGGCCATCAGTTGAAGAGGTTGATCGTATTCAACCCTTCGTCCTCCAACTTGGTCATTTGGGCGATCATTTCCGTAACCACCATTCTTTAAGACCACGGCAGATCCTTCACCGATAGCCGCCGCGGAACACTCCGCTCCATGGTGTACACTGGGATTGCCACCTCCCGGGACGGAGTCGACTCCTTCACATAAAACCAGGACTTTTTCCAGTCGCTGGCCGCCTTCTTCGGCAACATCAGTTTAAAGAAACTGGCTCCGGAATTAACTTGTAATGTGATGATGTCGGCCACCAGTAGGGAGCCATTCTTACTCTCGTTAATGATCCGACCATGGAACAGCTCGAGCCAAAGTGGGAAGTACGGGTAACACCCTATATGACTCTCAGAATGCAATAAAAACAGCGATCTGGTTGATGCTATGGGGGCCAGATCATAGGGCATAATTCGATAGGAATGAAGGAAGCGCCTAAAGAAGAGGGAATTGGGAAAGCCAAGGCCACATTCTAAATGACTTACGAACGAGATGAACTCGATAGGATGCATCTTGGGTTAGCTTGTTGGAGATATGCCCAAGAGGCAATAATAAAGTGGTTATTATCATATGTTTATGTTTTTGATAAATATTTACATCCCATGCTATAATTGTATTAATCGCAAACATTAATACTTGTATGATTTGTAAACTTGTAAGAGTCCCTAGTAAAGCCTCTTATTAAACTAGCTTGTTGATTAATAGATGATCATGTTTTCCTGATAATGAACATTGGATGTTGTTGATAACAAGGTCATATCATTAGGAGAATAATGTGATGGACATACTCCTATAGTTAAGCGTAGCATAAGATCAAGTCATTTTAATAGTTCGTTTGCTGTAAGATTTTAGATGCATAGTAACCTAAATCCTTCGACCATGAGATCATGTTAATCACCATCACAGGATAGATTATTTGATGACATCAAACACCACTTCGTAACTGGGTGGTTATAAATGTGGCATTGAGTATTCTAAAAGTATGTGTTGAGGCACATGGATCAAGAGTGGGATTTTCCATCCATATGACGGATAGATATACTCTAGGCCCTCTCGGTGGAATGTCATCCAATTGGCTTGCAAGCATGTGACTGTCTCACAAGGGATCACATATCACTGGAACGAGTAAAGAGTACTTATTGGTAACAAGGTTGAACTAGGTATGTAGAGATACCGACGATTAGACCTCGGATAAGTAAAGTATCGCGAGACAAAGGGAAATTGGTATCGTATGTAAATGGTTCATTCAATCACGAAGTAATCGTAGAAATATGTGGGAGCCATATGAATTTCCAGATTCCTCTATTCGTTATTGATCGGAGAAGAGTCTCGATCATGTCTGCATAATTCACGAACCGGAGGGAGACACACTTAAGGATTCAATGTTGTTTAGTAGATATGGAAAGTGACTAAAGAGAACGAATGTTGTTTGGAGTCTTGGATTGGATCCAGACATCATGAGGAGATCTAGAATGGTTCCTAGAATAAGATTCATATAATGAAAGTCCAATTCCGGAGTTCAGAAATGGTTTCGGTGTTTTCACTGGAATGTTCTAGAAGGGTCTAGAAGGTCCATCACTCCTGAGTTGGAAGGGTACATGGATGTGTCATACTAAAGTGGAATGGTTGCATCATGTCCTAGGTCACTTGGCTGGTCCATGAGAAGAGAGAAATCAAACTCTATTTTGAAAGTCAAACGCCAATTTGAAAAGTCAAATCCCAACATGGTGGCCTAGTGGAGGGAGGAAACGAATCCCACCTAGTGACGGATTCCTCCCTCCCCTTGCCGCCAGCCACAAGGAGGAGTTGGGGAGGACTCCCCTCCTCCCAAACCGCCTCTCCCTCTCATAAATAGAGGGGAGGGGCGCCCCTTGCCCCCCACAAGAAACCCTAGATTGGCCACAGCCCTCTCAAGTTGCCATCGATTTAGAGCCATCTAAAGTAGCCGCATCCTAGCCATCTACTGGCCGCCGGACACCACCTCTAGATCGCCGAGGCCCTCTTCTACTCCACTATACCCGCTCTGGCTTAGGGGAAGCCATGCGGGATTTCCCCTCTACTTCCACCACCACGCCGTTGTGCTGCTATAATCACGAGGAGAGATCTACAACCTCTGCTGCCTGCTGTAACAAGGGAGAGGAAGGTCTTCATCGAGTACCAAACATGTAAGCGACTACGGGAACGCTGCCGGAACGCTGCACCGGAAGGATCGTCTACACGATCTTGAGATCGGCAAGTGAATGACTACATCAGCCACGAGAATCCGATCTCATTAACCGCTTCGGAACTTCGAGGGTTAGTGCTCTATCAACTGGTTGCACCAATCTAGTAGATTAGATCTTGGCTTGTGTGTGTTCATGCGATAGATTTTTTTTGTTTTCCATGCTACGAACCCCTTGAGTAGTATTAGAGTCGTGTCTACGCATAGATCTGTTGCACGAGTAGAACACAATGGTTATTGTGGGTGTTGATGCTTTTGTTGTCGATTGCTTTGTGTGTAATTTGCATATTGCGGGATGAAGCATCCCAGGATAATCTTACATGACATCCTTCATGAGACTTGCTCCACGCTCAACATGCAACTTGTATTGCATAACTGGCTTTGCGGGTGTCTGTCTCTCCCACCATAGTGAAGATTCAATTTACAATGGGCACTTGACAATACTTGTATCAATATTGTGGTTCATATTCATAATTTATAACGGTTCTTATGTGAAAGCCCCAACCATATAAAACATGCAAAGAAAGATTAGAGGCGTCTAACTTGTTTTTGCAGGGATTGTGTTGTGATATGATATGGCCATGATTATGATTATATATGATGTATGCAATGATCCTTATTGTAAGTTGGCAACCGGCAGGAGCCTTATGGTTGTCTTTAAATTTCGTTTAAACCTACGTGTCTATTATTCAAAGTAGTTGTAATAGTTGATGCTGGTGGACGACAGACATGGAGCTGCGCCATTGACCTTGACGTCACACCAGTGATGATGGATATCATGTTCATGCTTGGAGATGGAGATTGAAGACACAAGAAGAAAGCCCATATCATATCACATATTATGAATTCCATGTGATGTTAATCCTTTTATGCATATTGTATTGCTTAGATAGCGACAGTAACATTATAAGATGATCCCACTAACCAAATATCAAGTAATAAAGTGTTCGTCCTTAATAGACACCATTGCTAATACTCATCATTTCTAAGCATCACGTGATGATCGGGTGTGATAGATTCTACGTGTGCATACAACGGGTGCAAGCCAAATTTACACACGCGGCTACTAAGGTTAAACTTTACGAGCCTAGCATGTACAGACATGGTCTCGAAACATGAAATACCGAAAGGTAAAGCATGAGTCATATAGATAATATGATGAACATGTTGATTGTTCGCCTTTGAAGCTACATCATCTCTCATGATGATCGGACTTGTTGTAGTGGATTTGGTTCGTGTGATCACTAAAACAATATGAGGGATATTGTTTTGAGTGGGAGTTCAATAGTAATATGATTAAAACTTGAACACTATTTATCATAAATTAAATCAAAGTGAATTTTCATAGTTGTTGTAGTAATTGACATCCATTCACCACCTTATGCTTAGTTATAATTGAGATAATAGAACTATAGAATTTTGGATAGTTACTTTACGAACCGGTATCGTATTGTTTTGAAGTGTTAATCTAAAGTTTAAAAGTCCTATTGCAAACTTTCAGCAAGTTCAGTTTACTCCATGAAGTTTGATAATTAGTATTAAATCAAGAGTAACAACTCCAGTGTTAGTATCTAAGTATCATGTTTATCTCCATGATTCTTGATATTCAAAAGATTGTTTTAATATCAAGGCTATCTAGGAGCTGAAAGAATTGTTTCAGTAACCATCATGTGTGGAAGATATTGTGATATCTGAAACAAAGTTTTGGTTGCAACGTGATAGATTATAATATGGCAAAAATTTGTGTGCTCATATTTGATGAGAATGCAAAAGGTTGGAGACGCTAGACGTACTAATCCTCCAAAAGGTTTTGGAGAGCAACATTATACTCACGATTAACCACTATAAGCTAAAGTAGCTTGATCATGAAAATTGTCATGATAAGTATGAATATAAGCTATAGGTAAAATGTTTACTATGCTAAAAGATTACTAAATAATGGAATTCGAAAGAACACCAAACATTTGATGATGGTGATCTACTTAAAAGTGCAAGTCCAAATATACTAGTATTTGACTATACATGCTTTGGACTGTTTGTCATATGTATGGCGCCACTATTGATGTTGATAGATTATTTTAGAAGAAAAAGGAAATGCTGAAAGAGAAATCTAAGAAAAATTTGGCAGAAAAGAAAAGACTAGAATTGTTCAGCATAGGTATATAGATGATATACATGTTATGGATGTATTCATTGCTTGTTATACAATATGGTTCTTAAGTATTGGGTACTGAATTTGTTGGTGTGAATTATCATACAACAAAATTCATGAACTGCAATGTCCTAAGTAACTAGCAAGATAATAGGTGATGTTGTTCATTAAAAACAAACAAAGTTTTGTTGTGTTGCTCGTTAACATCAAATATTACCTACAAGATTTGTTTCAATAATTGTTATTTTGATCAGGTATTATGAGAACAAAAGGGTTGTTCAAATAATTGTTGCAATCCATAAAAGATGGATGATTTAAAAATCTCTTTGGAGAAATCACATCCATAAGACTAGTGCTAAAAATGTCGAAAGACAATTGATTGAAATATCACTTAAGAAGTGGCATCGCCATTTAAATTATATTGAAAGGAAAACATGAAGAAACTCCATGATTGATTGAATTTTGGAGTATTTTTATTTTTGATCAAATGACACTTGTGAAACTTTCCTAGAGATAATTAAAACTCCGTTCATAGGCCAAAAGGGAACGAATGACTAGCTTATTGGAACTTGTACATATAGATATATGCAGGCCATTATGTGTAGTCGAGAGCGATGGATTTCAACTTCATATGCTTTCTCCGAAAATTTGAGTGACTATATGCATATTTTCTTAATGTGGATGAAGTGAGAAATATTTGAAAATGTTCGAAGACTTTCAAGATGAAGTGGAAAATCAATGTAACAAGAAAATAAAGAATTTATGATAAGATCATAAAGGAAGATTTTTTAGTTACAGGTTAGTAAAACACCTAAGATTTGAGGAATCATTCCATGGATTTGCATTTCCCAAAACACCATATGAGTATGGAGTGTTCGATATATGCAATGAAACCTTGTTTGACATGGTGAGATCAAAGGTGTTAGTAATAAAACTGCCATAGTATTTTAAAGATTAAAGCTTTAGTGATAACTGCTTTTACACTAAAAAGAGCTCCAACATGATCCGTTGAAATGACACCATATAAAGTTATGGTTTGGGGTAAAACCCAAGTTGTCCTTTCTTAAACATTGGTACGTTATGAATTAGTAAGATGTTTACAACCAAAGTCGGATGAGCATGTCTTTGTTTATTTCGAATAACCGTTGAATATTCCTCCATAACACTGAAGACAAAAGTGTTTATCGCTTAGAACATTAAGTTCCTTAAGAAGGAATTCTTCGTGAAGTGGGAGGACAATATAAATTTTATAAGGTTAAAAGAACCTTAGCTATCTGTGCTGAGTTGCGCAGCACCGGAAACTGTTCTGGAGGCAGCAACGATGCTCACGGATCATGTGCCTCAAAGGTTATGGTCACTGAGGTCTAAGTTCCTATTGAACCAGGTAGGTCGGGTAAATAATCAAATACTTTTATTTGGGAGTCAATCATTGTTGTTTGACAATGATAAACCGACTATATGTAAAGAAGCGATGATGGGCCCTGACTCAGTCGGATGGCTTGAAGCCATAGAATCCGTGATAGTTCCATACACGAGAAATCAAGCTTTGAACTTGGAAGACCCTATGGAAAGGTGTAAGACCGTACACTCGTATTTGGATCTATAAAGAAATAGACATAGATGTTTCACATCTATCAAATTGTCGACATGCCGGGAAAAGAGTTTACGACAACGTTCAAAGGTTGACTATGACAAGATTTGATCTTTCATAGCGATATTTGGTCTAGACGGATTAATGTAGCAACCACTACATATAAGTTTGATATATGGTAGTTGAACAAACAAAATAAAGTTTTTTCTAATAGAATGGTTACCTAGGATGTGTACATGACATGATCCAAAGGGTTTTGTTGATTCAAAGTATGCGAAAAGAGCATGCATACTTCAATGGTTGAAGTAATCATGGCGGGGTTGAAATCTTCACTGTGATGAAATTGTTAAAAGGTTTAAATTTCATCGGAGATGATGAAGATGCTTGCATTTGCAAGAAATTAAGCGGGAGCACTAAGACATATTTCTACTGCATTATGTGAAATACATATTGTTGATTTGAAATGACTTATCTTTTATTGAAACAAAGTTAAGAATTTCATCTCGATGAAAAACTTAGGCAAAACCCGAATCTTTGGCATCAATATCTATATGGATACATTGAGACGCTAATATGGCTGTGTCAAATGTACATAGATGAGATATTGAATGAATTCAATATGGAAATGACAAGACAGGTTCTTGCCACACAGAAATGATTAAATAGAAATTCAAGTATATCGATACTTGGTAAGTGAAACAAAGATTCAAATATTTTTGATACTTGATGAATGAAATCACAAAGAGTATTTTTCAATCATACGATGATATGTACACATCCAGATATGTCCTATACTCTAAATGTTATGAACATATGCCAGAATGAATCATAAAGATGATCATTGGATAATAGTAATTCTTATGATCTTTTGGAAGAACTAAGAATATGTTATTCTTGGAGAGGTGACAAATAGATAGATAGTTCATTTTAAAGCATTGATGCTAGGTTTGTTACGAAGTACAAATTAAGTTTATCTCAATTTAAACTATGGGTGTCACAATGTAATGGAAAGGAAGTTTCATAATGGGTTTTGATGAGTTCCAAAATTAAGAAACTGTGACAGATATTACAATCAAAGGCTAAGTATATGACTGCCATTGTGGCAGAAAAATAGGGCATTTTTGTAAGTAGTTTGTTATCAAACTAGGTTTGGTTCACAGCGGGATGGTACTATGAAGATATATTGTACGACAATTGTATCAACATGTTTTAAACCCAAGGAACTAAAGGTCTCACCAAAGTACCAAATTTATACAATGCCATCTCATTGGACAATGAGTGATGCATAGAGACGCAAAGACATGCAATTACACACGGACCTGAAAGTGTCGGATCTGAAGATTAGTTAACCACTAGCAATCATGTATATACAACACCGGAAAGCCATAGGTGTTGAATGCACAAAGGTTTACAACTAGATTACTGAATCTAGTGCAAGTGGGAGACAGTTGTAGATATGCCCTAGAGGCAATAATAAAGTGGTTATTATCATATATTTATGTTCATGATAAATGTTTACATCCCATGGTATATTTGTATTAACCGGAAACATTAATACTTGTGTGATTTGTAAACATGTAAGAGTCCCTAGTAAAGCCTCTTGTTAAACGAGCTTATTGATTAATAGACGATCATGGTTTCCTGATCATGAACATTGGATGTTATTGATAACAAGGTCATATCATTAGGAGAATGATGTGATGGACATAATCCTATAGTTAACCGTAGCATAAGATCAAGTCATTTCAATAGTCCATTTTCTATAAGCTTTTAGAAACATAGTAACCTAAATCCTTTGACCATGAGATCATGAAATCACCATCACCGGATGGATGCTTTGATGATATCAAACATCACTTCGTAACTGGGTGGTTATAAAGGTGGCATTGAGTATTCTGAAATATGTGTTGAGGTACATGGATCAAGAGTGGTATTTTTCCATCCATATGACGAATAGATATACTCTAGGCCCTCTCGGTGGAATGCCATCCAATTGTCTTGCAAGCATGTGACTGGCTCACAAGGGATCACATATCACTGGAACGAGTAAATAGTACTTATCGGTAAACAGGTTGAACTAGGTATGCAGAGGTACCAACGATCAAACCTCGGATAAGTAAAGTATCGCGAGACAGAGGGAAATTGGTATCTTATGTAAATGGTTCATTTTATAACTAAGTAATCATAGAAATATGTGGGATCCATATGAATTTCCAGATTCCTCTATTGGTTATTGATCAGAAAAGAGTCTCGATCATGTCTGCATAATTCACGAACCGTAGGGAGACACACTTAAGGATTCAATGTTGTTTAGTAGATATGGAAAGTGAGTACAGAGACCAAATGTTGTTCGGAGTCTCGGATTGGATCTAGGACATCACGAGGAGATCCGAAATGGTCTGGAGAATAAGATTCATATAAGGAAAGTCCAATTTCGGAGTTCGGGAATGGTTTAGGTGCGGGAAGGGTACATGGATGTGTCATACCAAAGTGGAATGGTTCCATGATGTCCTAGGTCACTTGGTTGGGAAACGGTCAGAGAGAAATCAAACTCTAGTTTGAAAGTCAAACGCCAGTTTGAAAAGGTCAAATCCCAACATGGTTGCCTAGTGGAGGCTGGAAAGGAATCCCACCTAGGGAAGGATTCCTCCCTCCCCTTACCGCCGGCCACAAGGAGGAGTTGGGGGAGGACTCCCCTCCCCCAAAACCACCTCTCCTCTCATAAATAGAGGGGAGGGGGCGCCCCTTGCCCCCCACAAGAATCCCTAGATTGGCCACAGCCCTCTCAAGTTGCCATAAATTTAGAGCCCTATAAAGTAGCCGCCTCCTAGCCCTCTACTAGCCGCCGGGCACCGCCTCAAAACATAGGCCCTCTAAACCCTAGATCACCGAGGCCCTCTTCTACTCCATCATACCCGCTCCGTCTTAGTATAAGCCCTGTGGGATTTCCCCTCTATTTACACCACCACGCCGTCGTGCTGCTCGAATCGCGAGGATAGATATACAACCTCTGCTGCATGCTGGAACAAGGGAGAAGAAGGTCTTCATCGAGTATCAAACATGTGATCGACTGCGGGAGCGCTTCCGGAATGCGGCGCTGGAAGGATCTTCTACGTGATCTTGAGATGGGCAAGTGAATGACATCACCCATGAGAAACTGATCTTGTTAACCGCTTTGGATCTTCAAAGGTTAGCACTCTATCAACTCGTTGCACCGATCTAGTAGATTAGATCTTGGCTTGTGTGTGTTCATGTGATAGAAATTTTTTGTTTTCCATGATATGAACCCCTCCATAGCTCTTACTAGGTGGCTAAGCTCGCCAGATGCCTTTCGTGAGGATCCCTGCATCCTGGAAAGACTGCAGGGTAGCTGTGGTGCATCTGGACTTGGACTACGAAGGCTCCATTGAGGTGGGATCACTGAGATCTAAGATTCTGATGGGGGTGAATGCGAATGAAGAAGAGAGCAAGCACGGAAAGAATGTAGTGAGATCTTCATTCCCTCCACCGTTCGCGATTTAGAGCAACCAAGTGTTATTGGAGTTAGGATGTCCCACCGCTCCCTGAAGGAAGGCGTCGAGGAAGATCCCCAGCACCTATGGTGGCGTGAGTCTCTTCTTCGGCAGAGGGCCCTTCCATCTACCCATGCACGACGACCGGAAAAACACAGACCCAATGGCGATGATGATGAACAACGCCCAGCCACCGGCAATAGGTACACAACCTCCTGTGCCACAGAATGAGGCCTGTCGAGTTTCTCACCTTGAGCCGCCTCCTCCCCTGACCTTCAAAACAGAGGCGACATACCTGCTTTAGCCGATGATCCTGACGATGCCGAACAAGAACCCGCTCCCAAAATTTTAACGCCAGTGTTGGGAATCCAACATCATTCTAGAACTCCTAGACAAGATCTGCCTCGTCCTCTTTCTCCTATAATTCACCGGCGTCCAGCTTGCCTCCCAATCCACTGCATCTTGGACCTGCTGACCGATATGCACTGAAAGCGTCTCGGCGTCGGCATCAATTTTAGCAGGCTCTCCATGGAGACAGAAGAACCTTGAGCCACATGGAGAAAGCGGTGGTGAAGTTGCCCTAGGTTCTAGAGTCAGTCGGCGCTAGCGAACCACCGCTTGCATGCCACGCTCCATTTTATTCTAATTGGAAAAGGAAAATTTAAAAATTGGGGGAATTTTACTTCCCGCCTCTTCACCAACTAGAGATGCACACAACTACTAAATATGAATACCAGGATTTTTAAACTTGGTTAAACACCAAGCCTGATCCTCGCGACAAATTGCATGGACTATCGGAAAAATCTTTGATGTCGTGATGCCCAACTTTGTCATGCGCCAAAACACGGCAAAGATTCCTTTACTGCGCACCAGCAAGGAGACACACGGAAACGATATATACCATTGCACATCACACACATAGCCAATGACAAATAATCCGCTCATGCCAAAGAACCATCAAAACACACGACAAAGAGAACGATACGGCAAAGAACAGAAACGACGCACGACAAAGAATACAGTGGCGACAAAAAACTGTCACACGGGCTGTAACATCCCAAAAATCATGAATTATAAAGTTTGCATATCATTCGTGCATCCTCATGCATTTGGGTCATTTTCAAACAAAGTTTCAAATCAGGAACCATTTGTTTTGCCTATTATTTCATGTAAGCAAGACAATGGCTTTATTTCTACTCTCTAATATGAGAATACTTTGTTTCAACCATAAAAGGTTTGAATATTGATTTCAAAGCTTACTCAAGTTTTCAAAACAAAGAATCTAAATTTATAACCATTTTTAATGCCTTATATAAATAAATAGGCAATACATGGTTTTATTTTATTTTTAATGGGCCAAGACATTTGTGAGCAAACAACAATGTTTTATACACAAAAATGAGCATGGTTAACTTTACAAAAATGCAGAAGTGGTTTGAATTCAAACTCATTTAGAATTCATTTGAATATAGTTTCTGAAAATCAAAAACAAAAATAGAAAAGGAATAAAGAAAAAGAAAGGGGCCAGTGCCAGCCTTTCGGCCCAGCAACAAAGCCATCCCAACAACCAGCCCACCCGGGGTTTCCCTCTCCCTCTGTTTCTCACCCGCGCGAGCACCCCCACTCGCTGACGCCCCGGACCCACCTGCCCTGTCATCGTCGTCCCCAAACCCCGCCCACGACCTGGCCTCGCCGTTTCTTCCTCTTCCTTCACTGCCGCATTTTAATTCGATTAATTATTGTTGATTCCGTGTGCAATCCTCGCCCCTTCTCTGGCTACTTAATCCCCTCCCCCTCGCGGCCATTTCCCCCAACACAACCAGCCAGAAGCGCCGCCAGGCTCCGCGAATTCTCGCTTGCACCGCCGCAGCACTGAGCAGCTTCGGCGACTGATTCCGATGAGTTCCGAGCGCCCCTTGATTTCTTCTTGACCTTGTCAAGTTCGCCATGTCCTGGTGCATCTTCTAATGACTCTGGTTTGCCTGCGCATGACCCAGGTCGCTGTCCCCGTTCACTCCCGCAAATGCAGAGCCACCGCTCAACTCCGACGAACGATTTAGGTAAAACCCGACCGCCCCTCGCCTTCTCCCTGACCCTATCATGTTTGCCTGATCGTTGCGCACACGCTGATGCCTTTGGTTTCTATTAGGGTGGTCCAGAATGTCGCCAACATCCCCGTCCACCCAAGCCCGACGATGTCCGCAACTCCGACAAGCTCCCACGGCCACAGTAGCTCGCCCCTGTCCACGCCAGCAGCACCTTGAGCATCCTCGCAGCCTTGCAATGCTGGTAAGCACCGACACTACCCCTAGCCCCCTCTAGAATAGCCGGAGCACCATCAACAGTAGCGCCGCCGCAGCACCGCCATCGCTAGCACTGCCCATCCATGGTAACATGCTCAGCAGCCGTTGGATCTAGATCTAGCGCGTAGGATTAGATCACTTAACGAAGGGATACGTGTAGATCTGGCCCGTGCGATTTCACTTAGATCGTGCGGCTCTTGTTGATCGATCTGTGCGAATTGGTATCATCCAATAGAATCATTCCACGTGGCCTAGCCTTGTCTGTTTAAAATTCCAGAAATGATTTTTGAATGTTTAAACTTGTAAATTCAATAACTTTTGTTCTGCTTATCCAAAAAATACAAATAATATATCAATGGATTCACAAAAATAAATCCTACACATATATGGGCTTATTTTTGTATTTTGTTTCTCTTAAAATAGAATTTTATGCAGAGACATTTGTAGGCCTATTTTGTGTATAAAAATTAATTGGAAAATGTTTTAAAGGCCAAATAAAGTTTATTTGATGTAAAAATGTTTAGTTTATTGATCAGTACTGTTTTACTTTTCTTGTTTGGTTTAGAAAAATCATCACACGACATTTGCATGCATTCATATATTTTTGTTTGATTATTTGAAATATGAATTTGGTGCTGTCATTTTATGTGTAGGTTTTGGTGCTAGTGGTGATTGACTGTGAGGATAGTTGTTACTCCCCCAACTACCAAGGAAAGTGGTGCTTCATATTTTTGTCCCAATATTTTGACTATGCATTAGAGATATTTTGTATAGGGATTGCATGATAATTTTTGCTAAGTATCTATATGCTATGCTTGGGAAATCCTAGTAGTTGTAGAATTGTTAGAATTTTCTCTATGTTAAGATACTTTCTATTGCCATGCTTAGCCTAGCTAGTAGCAACCAAGGGTGGATTATATATATGCTATGGAAAAATATTGCTAAGTCTTTGACTTGTGTTTTTGCTTAATAAAACAACTAAGTGAATGAACCACCTGGGTGGAATGGTTGTTTGGGTTATGTTGAGTGGTTACACAAGGCCCATATGGTCTACCTTGTGTATCACACTTGTGGAAAGCCACCCAAGAACAAAGGGATTGCAGATGCCATATGTTAAGAAGCTTCTAGTGCAGCCACATGGCATTATGCGCTCTACCTGGATCATATAGGTTGCAATAACTTAGCCAAATGGACAGTTGGTGGTAGGGGTGATATGTTTGTAAAGCGTCCATTTTGGTCTAAGGGAAGGCTTCTGAAAGGTTCTGTCTTGATGAAAGTCAAGTCTTGTGGGGAAAGTGCACCACCTCTGCAGAAGGAAGAATCTAAGTACTTAGCCGTGTCCCCGGAAATGGAAAATTTGAGCATCAAGACATGGAAGCTATCAAGAATCTCCTCATCCCAATTACTAAGTTAAAAACTTGTTTTGAACAAGGGTAAAGGTTCACCAATGTCTATTGGTGGTTCCTTGGGAGATTTTGCCAAACAAAAACTTAGTGTTTTCAACTGATAGGTAAAACCTATTTTGAGAAAAGCAAGCCTAAGCTACACTTAGCCAAATTCATGTAGAAGCTAGTTTCTAATATTCTACTAAGGTATCAATTTCCAATACTATTCTAATGTATTAACCCACTGT
The DNA here is from genome assembly GCA_916181665.1 of Avena sativa. Lineage (NCBI taxonomy): Eukaryota > Viridiplantae > Streptophyta > Magnoliopsida > Poales > Poaceae > Avena > Avena sativa. The sequence goes on from OV702280.1 coordinate 100,172,928, forward strand.
GGCTGTAACTTGTGATGTTGCAGGTTACTCTGATGAGAATTAGGGTTATGAGTCTACACTCAACATGCTTGCCTATGGCACATGAAGATGAAGACTTTTATCTATATTGTTAAGTTAAACTATTGTACTAGCCTATGGCTATGGAGTTGTAAAAGACTATGTTATCTCTGGAATGACGATGTAATAATGACCTTTGTTTCTCTGTACTTCATCTTAAACTGTGGATGCTAGCATTTGATCCAGGGACTAGCATTCCAATCACAGGGACCTTTACCTTTATAAAGGTGGGGTCTCACACGGGCCCACCGGCCACAGTTAATTGAACGGGCGACGGTGGGCCTAACGGACACGCATTGCCGTGTGACCATTTAAGAGAACGCACGACATAGATCCTACCTTTGCCATGCATGCAGGCATTGTTGTGCTCTTTTCTGTTTTTAATTTTCTTCTCCATTTTATATTTTCAATTGTATTTCTTAATTTTATTAAGTTAATTATTATTTAAATTACTTTGATTTAACTAGGATAGCTTATATTAGATAAATGTCTCTCTTTATCTCCGACCATCATCGTCTAATCTCTCTATATATACCCCACATCCTCATGCCTTGGAGCGCGGTTTGATGCAGAACCCTGATCAGTGGACCTCATATCGTCTACCCCCTAGACGTTTTTCTGAGAGGGGCAGCCCGGTGTAACTCTCTCTTGTTTTTTCTTTGGTTAGTTCATAGGATGAAGTAAAACCATGCTGGGTCACAAGGTGCAGCAATATCCTACCTGGTTTCACCAGAACGGGGAGTTTCCCCATAATACAAGTCCAGAACCTCCATTTTTAGGTTACAGCGCATGCCTACGAAGGGGGACACATGCACCCGGGGACTAGGTTTTGTATGTTTCAACATAGCACCACACTTTCATGCATGCGCTAGGGCCACATGCAAGTTCTTGAGGTATTCCGATGCCCCAAAGGGCGGTTTTCTGCAGAACCCTGATCTGTGGGCCTCAGATCGTCTACCCCCTAGAAGTTCTTCTGATAGGGGTAGCCCAGTGTATCCCTCTCTTGTTTTGTGTTTGTTTAGGTCATAGGATGATTTAAAACCATGTTGGGTCACAAGGTGTGGTAGTATCCTACCCAGTTTCACTGGAACATGGAGTTTCCCCCTTATACAAGTCAAGAAGCTTCGTTTTTAGGTTACAGTGCATGCCTGCGAAGGGGGACACATGCAACCGGGGAATAGGTTTTGTATGTTTCAACATAACACCACACTTTCATGCATGTTCTAGGGCCACATGGAAGTTCTTGAGGTATTTCGATGCCCCAGATAGCGGTTTTCCATGGAACCTTGATCTGTGGGCCTAGAATCGTGTACCCCTAGACGTTCTTCTAATAGGGGTATCCTGGTGTAGCCCTCTCTTGTTTTGTGTTTTTTGAGGTCATAGGATTATGTAAAACCATGTTGGGTCACTGGGTGTCGCAGTATCCTACCCGGTTTCACTAGAATGGGGTGTTCCCCCTTATGCAAGTTCAGAACCTTCGGTTTTAGGTTACAAGGCATGCTTGCGAAGGGGGACACATGCACTCGGGGACTAGGTTTTCTATTTTTCAACATAACACCACACTTTCATGCATGTGCTAGGTCCACATGCAAGTTCTTGAGGTATTCCGATGCCCCGGAGAGCGGTTTGCTACAGAATCCTGATATGTGGGCCTCTGATCGTCTACCCCCCTAAATGTTCTTCTAATAGGGTAGCCTGGTGTAGTACTCTCTTTTTTGTGTTCGTTTAGGTCATAAGATGATGTAAAACCATGTTGGCTCACAAGGTGCGGCAGTATCCGACCTGGTTTCACCGGAACAGGGAGTTTCCCCCTTCAAGTCCAGAACCTTCGTTTTTAGGTTACAGCGCATGCCTTGGATACACATGCACCCGGGGACTAGGTTTTGTATGTTTCAAAATAACACCTCACTTTCAAGCATGTGCTACGGCCACATGCAAGTTCTTTAGGTATTATGATGCCCTAAAGCGCGGTTTGCTGCGGAACCCTGATTTGTGGGCCTCGGATTGTCTACCCCCCTAGACGTTCTTCTGATAGGGGTAGCCCGTTGTAGCCCTCTCTTATTTTTTGGTTGTTTCTGTCATAGGATGATGTAAAACCATGTTGGGTCACAAGGTGCAGCAGTACCTTACCCGGTTTAACCGGAAAGGTGAGTTTCCCCCTTATACAAGTCGATAACCTTCGCTTTTAGGTTATAGTGAATGCCTGCAAAGGGGGACACATGCACACGGGGACTAGGTATTGTATGTTTCAACATAACACTACACTTTCATGCATATCTGCTAGGTCCACATGCAAGTTCTTGAGGCAATCCGATGGTAATGTCGTTTTCCTGAACATGCCATCTAGTACTCATAAGCATTCTCTTCAAGCATTTAATGTATACATGCATGATGATCACATAGTCAAAATTGAGTTGTGCGTTGTTAGTATAATTGACTTGTGAAAGGGGACAAATTCCTAGTCAAGGGCAGCACTGTAATAAAATTGGATCTTGCCAAAGAATCTATTCAGGCCTCATTCTCGGATATAGTGTCTTCCATTCTTTGTGTGAAGGGTCTAGGAGATGCGCTACAATTCTTGAACGTGCTGCAGCCCCTGCTGATGGAATTTTAACCTCTAGATGGTTATAGTTTAAGTCTTCAAGATTTTAGTGTGCCCAAGCTTATGTTGGAAGAAGCATAGGAAATCATTCAAAAGCAGTCCGCGGTACTGGAACAGTCAAGGTGCTCAAAAATCTAGTTTGTGGAAGTGTAGGTAGAGAACAATCTAAAGGATGTCAAACAACAAATTTCAGACTTTGTCGTGAAATCCTATCATCTTGGTATTTTTATTGACCAAAGAGTGACCCTTCTGTTTCAAAAGTAGTCCAACATCTTGGTTTTGTTGGTCAGCGGCTCTGTACCGTGAGGGGAAATTCTACTCTAGCCGATTGGTTAAGGATTGTTTCTTTTGTGAATAGGCACCCACGTAATGGAAATGAAGTTCAACATCCTCTATAAGCTTATGGTATTGTGCAAATTACATATTTCCATGGTCTCAATCATTATGAAGAGCTGGTACATGCTATATCTACAAGTGAAACTATCGTCCGCTCCTCAATATTTTACAAAGTTTTAACGCATGTTTGCGAAGGGGGTCACACTTGGGACCTACATATGCCACCAACCAACCTTGCGACACACGTACACATATGTTAGGGACATGCAAGTTTTCATGTGATTTTGATGCTTTGGTGGTCTTCCTGTAGCGAAACCCTATACCAGGGCCCCCCTAGGTGTACCCCTATACCATTCTCCGTAGGAGGGTAGCCCGATGGACTTTTCCATTTGTTTTGGTTTTTTAGGACATATGTACATGGAAAGCAAAGGTTGGACCAACTTTTCCATAAAAAAGGCTCAGGTTGCCCCGTGGCGGGAGTTTCCACATACATATCCAGGATTTTACAAAGTGTTAACGCATGTCTGTGAAGGGGGTCACACTTGGGACCTACAAATGCCACCTACCAACCTTGCACCACACTTAGACACATATGTTATGGACATATGCAAGTTTTCATGCAATTTAGGGACACACATATGTATCTTTCAACATGACACCACACTTTTATGCATGTGCTAGGGCCACCAGCAAGTTATTGAGGTATTCCAATGCCCCGGGGCGCGGTTTGCTTCGGAACCCAAATTTGTGGTCCTCGGATCGTCTACCCTGTAGACATTCTTCTGATAGGGGTAACCCGGTGTAGAACTTTCTTGTTTTGTGTTTTTTTAGGTCATAGGATGATGTAAAACCATGTTGGGTCACAAGGTGCGGCAGTATCCTACCCGGTTTCACCAAAACAGGGAGTTTTAACCTTATACAAGTCCAGAACCTTTGCTTTTTTGGTTACGGTGCATGCGTGTGAAGGGGGACACATGCACCCGGGGACTAGGTTTTGTATGTTTCAACGTAACACCAAACTTTCATGCATTTTCTAGGGACACATGCGAGTTCTTGAGGTATTCCGATGCCCCTAAGCACGGTTTTCTGTGAAACCCTAATCTGTGGACCTTATTTCGTCTACCCCCTAGATGTTTTTCTGATAGGGGTAGCCCAGTGTATCCCTCACTTTATTTGTGTTTGTTCAAGACATAGTATGATGTAAAACCATGTTGGGCCACAAGGTGAGCCAGTATCCTACCCCATTTCACCGGAAAGGGGAGTTTCCTCCTTATACAAGTCCATAACCTTCGCTTTTAGGTTATAGCGCATGCATGCGAAGGGGGACACATGCACCAGGGAACTAGGTTTTGTATGTTTCAACATAACACAGCACTTTCATGCATGTGCTAGGTCCACATGAAAGTTCTTGAGGTATTCCGATGCCCCGGAGTGCGGTTTGCTGTGGAACCCTGATCTATGGGCCTAGGATCATCTACCCCCTACACGTTCTTCTGATAGGGGTAGCCCGGTGTATCCCTCTCTTGTTTTGTGTTTCTTCAGGTAATAGGATGATGTCAAACCATGTTGGTGAAGGGTTCGCAACATAGAAAACAAAAAATTTCCTATGATGGGAACATCTATGTACCAAGATCTATCTACTAGATACAGGCAACAGGTGGATATACATCCATAGAATATATACCCTCAAAGACCGAATAGCGTTAATGAGGTTGTACTCTTGGATGATGTAGTCGAACCCTTGCTGATCTCAAGATCGAGAAGAAGTCCATCTGGTGCAGCACCACAAAGCAGTGGTGCATTCGTGATCGCACACACATCCGGGTACCCCGACAACCTCTGCTCCCTCGCTCCCGCGAAGCAGCGGAAGCAACAAATCCTTCCAGAAAAAGCCATCGGGAACATGTATCTCGCTGATCCGAGACCATGTGGAAATTCTAATGGGGGAGAGAGATCCTTCACGAGGAGGTGTACTTTGAGAGGAGGAGAGGGGGGCCTTTTATAGGGAGAGGGGGGCACCCCAAGGGGCATGGCACCCAGCCATGGTGGCTGCCCCCACCTCTTCCACATTCATGTGGGTGGAGCTCCTACTCAAAATGAAAAGCCTCCACTCCCATAAAAGAGCCTTCACTCAAAAATCCACTCACATACATTAAATTTCCACAAAATTTAATGCAACCTCTCAATTATAAACTCTTTTATTTATTTATTCAGAAATTTGTTAATTACTTTAATTAACAAACATTCACATAAAACCCCTTGCTAGTATTCAATTTCACATGCAGAACCAGTTTCAGCAATTTCAACCGAAACAGTTCCGATGTCTAGTGAAATAAATTCATGCGCTTTCCTTTTTCTTTCTGTGGCCTATTATTTGCTCCAAATGGTGTCGGTATCCCTTAAGTGTTTCACCCTATGGTTCGCAAGTAATGTAGACATGATTGAGACCCCTCACCGATCAATAATCGGCACCGAGACCTAGAGATCCGTACTGACTCCCACATATTCAACAATGACTTCTATCATCGTGTGAACCTTATATGAATGTAACTCAATCCCTTTGTCTCGCGATATATTACATGTCCGACATTCGATCATCGGTATATCCATACCTAGTTTGATCTTGTTACTGACATGTACTCTTTTCTCGTTCCCGTGATATAACATTCTAGTGATCAAATCTCTTGCTTGCAAGATAACTAATGTGATATCACCGAGAGGGCCCAGAGTATATCTCACCGTCATCGGGATGGACAAATTCCACTCTTGATCCATGAGCCTCAACATAACACCTTCGTAGCACTGAACCCATCTTTATAGTCACCCTGTTACAGTGTGACATTTGATGTTATCAAGATACTCTTCTGGTGTTAGTGATTGACATGATCTCATGGTCTAAGGACTAAGATTACTTCATATGATGTTATAGTAATATAAACACAATGACCTTGATGGTAATGCTATACTTCAGATGAATGTTCATCACATCATTCCAACAATGTTGTGACCTCGTTATTAACAACATCCAATGTCCATGATCAGGAAACCTTTGGTCATCTTCTTAATCAACGAGCTAGTTTATAAGAGAGGACTAACTAGGAACTTCCTTTTGTTTATTAAACACACATGTATTAACGTTTCCGTATTAATACAATTATAGCATGAAAAATAAACATGTATCATAAATAAGGAATATGATAATAACCACTTTATTATTGCCTCTCGGGCATATTCCCTTCAGTCTCCCACTTGCACTAGAGACAATAATCTAGTTTAGCAACTTTGCGTATTGAACACCTATGGCTTTCTGGTGTTCCATATATGCAATTGCAAGTGGTTAACATAATCTACGGATCTGATGCTTCAGGTCCTTGTGTATTTGCATGTCTTTGCATCTTCACGCATCACTCATTCTCCAATGAGATGGCATTGTATAAATTTGGTCTTTTGGTGAGACCTTTAGTTCCTTGGTGTTAAATCATGTCTATACTATTTTCGTACAATATATCTTTAGTGTTAGCCCATTGCGAACCACACCTTAGTTTGATAACAAACTACTTGACACAAATTCCCTCTTTTGCTGCTACTATAGCAGTCATATACTTAGCCTTATGTTGTAGTATCCGTCACAATTTCTTAACTTTGGAATTCATCCAAATACGTCATGGAAAATCCTTTCCATTTAATTGTTCCACCCATATTTTAAATTGAGATAAAATTAATTTGTATCTTGTGACAAAACTAGTATCAATGTAACGCTTTACAATGAACTATTTTTAATTGTTTTACACCTATACACAAATATATTCTTAGTTCTTCCAAAGATCATAAGAATTTCCATACAATCTTCCAATGATCATTTTATGATTCATCCTGGTATATGCTTATAACACTTAGAGCATAGGACATTTCTGGATGTGTACATATCATGGTATGATTGATCAAAACATTCTTGTGATTTCACTCATCAAGTGTCAAAGCATTTGAATATTGTTTCACTTATCAAGTGTCGATACACTTGAATCTTGATTCAATTCTTTTCCATGCGACAAGATCCTTTTCTCGTCGTTTCTATATTGAACCCCTTCAATATCTCATATATGTATGTTTGGCATAACCATATTAGCATCACAGTCTATCCATGTAGTCATTCATGCTAAATATTTGGGTTTTTCCTAAGTCTTTCATCGAAATGAAATTCTTAACCTTTGTCAATAAAAGATATATCATTTCCAATCAACAAGATGTCCTCCACATAATGTATTAGAAATATTTCTTAGCGCTCCCACTTAATTTCTTGCAAATGCAAGAATCTTCATCGTCTCCAGATGAAAACTCCTTTAACAGTTCCATCACAGTGAAGATTCCAACTCCGCGATGCTTACTTCAACCATTGAAGTTTGCATGCCCTTTTTAGCATCCTTTGAATTAACAAAACCCATTGGATCATGTCATGCACACGTCCTAGGTAAGCATTCTTTTAGACAAACTTTGTTTTGTTTATTCATTTACCATATACCAAATAATATGTAGTGGTTGCTACTTTAATCCGTCCAGACTAAATATCGCTATGATAGATCAAATCTTGTCATAGTCAAATCCTTGAACATTGTCGTAAAAAACTTTATAACATGTAGACTATTTCATAGATGTGAAACATCCATGTCTTTTATTTATAGATCCAAATACGACCGATAGGTTTTTACACCTTTCCGGAGGGTCTTCCAAGTTCAAAAAACTTTATTTCTCGTGTATGGAACTATCACGGATTTTATGGCTTCAAGCCATTTGACGGAGTCAGGGCCCATCATCGCTTATTTGCATGTAGTCGGTTCATCATTGTCAAACAATAATGATTTATTCTCAAATCTCAGTATTTGATTATTTACCCGACCTACTTGGTTCAATAGGAACTTAGACCTCCGTGACCAAAACCTTTGAGGCACGTGAGCCATGAGCATTCTGGCTGCCTCCAGAACATTTTACGGCGCTGCGTAACTCAGCACATATAGCTAAGGTTCGTTAACCTTATCAAAGTTCTATTGTCCTCCCACTTAATTTTTGCAAAAAAATCCTTTTTCAAGAAACTTCACATTTCAAGCGACAAACCCTTTTGTCCTCGGTGTGATGGAGGTATACCCAATGGTTATTCAAAATAACCTACAAAGACATGCTCATCTGACTTTGGTTGTAAACATCTTACTTATGCTTAGCATACCAAAATATTAAGAATGGACAACTTGGGTTTTACCCCAAACCAGGTGTCATTTCAACGGATCAAGATGGAGCTCTTTTCAGTGTAAAAGCGGTAGTCTCTAAAGCTTAATCTTTTAAAACATAATGGCAGTTTTATAAATAACACCTTTGATCCAACCATGTCAAACAAGGTTTCATTGCAAATATCAAACACTCCATATTCCTATGGAGTTTCGGGAGATGCAAATCTAGGTGTTTTTGCTAAACTTGTAACTCAAATAAATCCCTTTACGATAAAATCATAAATTAATTATTTTCTTGTTACACTTGGAACTCAAATAATCCCTTTATGATGAAATCATAAATCATTTATTTTCTTGTTACAATGATTTTCCACTTCATCTTGAAAGTCTTTGAACATTTTCAAATATTTCATACTTCTTTCTCATTAAGTGAACATTCACTCAAATTTCTGGAGAAAGCATATGAAGTTGAAATCCATCGCTTACGACTGTACATAATGGACTACATACATATGTATAAATTCCAATATTTTAGTCGTTCGTTCTTCTTTGGCCTTTGAACGAAGTTTTAATTATCCTGAGGAAAGTCTCACAAGCATCACTTGATCAAATCAAAGACTCCAAAAATCCATGAATATGGAATTTTATTCATGTTTTCTTTCCAATATAATTTAAACAGAGATGTCACTTCGTAAGTGATATTTCAATCATTTGTCTTGCAACATTTTAGCATTAGTTTTTATGGATGTGATTTCTCCAACTAGATTTGTAAATCATCCATCTTATATGGAATACGGTAATTATTTGAACAAACTTTGTTCTCATAGTACCTGATTTAAATAACTATTATGAAAACAAATATTGAAGGCAAGCTTTGATGTCAACGAGAAATACAAACAACGGTTTGTTTGTTTTCGATGAACATCATCACATATTCTCTTGCTAGTTACTTAGGCCATTGTGGTTCATGAATTGCGTCGTTCTGTATGAAATTTCATACCAACCAATTCGGTATTCAATACCCAAGAACCACATTGTTTAACCAACAAAGAATACAACCATAACATGTATATCATCCATATACTCCCTCCAATCCATATTACTTGTCATTGGAATGGATGTATCTAGCACTAAGACATGTCTAGATACATCCATTTTAGTGACAAGTAATATGGATCGGAGGGAGTACCTAAATTGGATATTTCCAATCTTTTCTTTTCTGCCAAATATATTTTATAGATTCTTTTTCAGCATTTCCTTTTCCTTTTTAAAAGAATCTATCAACATCAACAGTGGCGCCATATACATGACACATAGTCCAAAGTGTGTATATTCAAATACAAATACCTTTGGTCTTGCACTTTGAAGTAGATCACCATCATCAAATGATCAACATTCTTTCAAAATTCATTCTTTAGTAATATTTTAGTGTAGTAAACACTTTACATACATCTTCTATTCATCCTTTATCATGACGACTTTCATGATCAAGCTAATGTAGCTTATAAAGGCGAATCGTGAGTATAACATTACTTTCAAAAACCCTTTTGGATGATTAGGATGTCTAGCATCTCCAACCTTTGCAAATTCTCATCCAATATGAGAACATATATTATACTCTATCATATTGCAACCAAAACATTGTTTCAGATATCGTTATACTTGCCACACATGATGGTTTTTGAAACAATTCTTTTAGCTCCTAGATAAACTTGATATTAAAACAATCAAGAATCATGGAGGCAAACGTGATACTTAAGATACTAACACTGGAATTGTTACTCTCGGTTTAATACCAATTATTAAATTTCACGGAGTAAACAAAGTTTGCTGAAAGTTTGCAATAGGACTTTAAACTTTAGACCGACACTCAACACAATACGATACCAGTTCGTAAAGTAAATATCCAGAATTCTATAGTTCTATTATCTCAATTACAACTAAGCATAAGGTGTTGAACGAATGCCAATGACTACAACAAAATATGCAAATTCACTTTGATTTAATTTATGATAAATTGAGTTCTACTAATCCAAATTAGAAATGAACTCCCACTAAAAAACGACATCCCTCGTGTCTTTTTGGTGATTACATGAACCAAATCCACTACACCAAGTATGATCATCACGTGAGTCGGTGTAGCTTCAAAGGCGAGCATCAAATGGGCATCATATCTTTCATATGACTCATGCTTAACCTGTAGGTCCATGTTCCGAGGCCATGTCTGTACATGCTAGGCTCGCCAAGTAAGAACCTTAGTATTCGCGTGTGTAACTATCTTACACCCGAAATATGATCGTAGATGCAAGAACATATGATCATCACGTGATGTCTTGGAGCGAAGAAACATAATCGGTGCATACTTAAGGGAGAACACATTTTTATCTTGATATCTAAATGAGGGATCATCTTATTATGCTAATAAAAACGCCAAACAAGCAATATAAGATGCAACAAACATCACATGTTAATAAGTGAAATGATATGGTTCTTGCACTTGATCTCCATCATGTGCATCATGGTATGATCGCCATCATACCTCTATGTGTAAGGATAAGGTCTATGGAACTTACGCGTTATTTTTGTTATAAGAGTATCGACTTATACTTCTACTTACAACATCACCATATCATGACACTATCCTGGCAACAATCTAAACTAGACGCCTCTAATTTATCCATTGAAGTTTTGCGTGGCTTAGGGATTTCGAAGATAGAACCATTCTTACCTACGAACATGAACCACAATGAGGATAACCAAATTGTTCACAACTCGTTGCAAATTAGATATTGACTATAGTAGGAGAGACATACACCCACTAGCAACTTATGCAAAACTAGTTGCATGTCAAGCGTGGAACCAGTCTCATGTTCGAGGACATGTAAAGTTTGTCTAGGCCGCTTCATCCCATTGTGCCACCAATATCCAAAGTACAACTAAGAAGTAATAAAATGATCATCATCGCCCACATACTCATATGTGTACTACCCATGCAAAGCATCTACGCATAGATCCGGCTCTGATACCACTGAAGGGTTCGCAGCATAGAAAACAAAAAAATTATTTTGTAAAACCTGGGGATAGCCCAGTTTAGCACTCTCTTCTTTTGTGTTTTTTTAGGTCATAGGATTATGTAAAACCATGTTGGGTAACAAGATGCGGCAGTATCCTACCCGGATTTACCGGAACAGGGAGATTCCCCCTTATACAAGTCCAGAACCTTCGCTTTTTGGTTACAGCGCATGCCTGTGAAAGAGCACACATGCACCTGGGGACTAGTTTTTGTATGTTGCAACGTAACACCACACTTTCGTGGATATGCTTGGGCCACATGCAAGTTATTGAGGTATTCCGATGCCCCAGATCGCGGTTTGCTGCGGAACCCTGATATGTGGGCCTCAGATCGTCTACCCCCTAGACATTCTTCTGATAGGGGTAGCCCGTTGTATCCCTATCTTATTTTGTGTTTACTTAGGTCATAGGATGATGCCAAACCATGTTGGGTCACAAGGTGCAATAGTAACCTACCTGGTTTCACCAGAACAGGGAGTTCCCCCTTATACAAGTCCATAACCTTCGCTTTTAGGTTTTATCTCATGCCTCCGAAGGTGGACTCATGCACGCAGGGACTAGGTTTTGTATTTTTCAACATAACACCATACTTTAATGCATTTGCTAGGTCCACATGCAAGTTCTTAAGGTATTTCGATGGACCAGAGAGCGGTTTGCAGTGGAACCCTAATCTATGGGCCTCAGATCGTCTACCCCCAAGACGTTCTTCTGATAGGGGTAGCCTAGTGTAGCCCTATATTGTTTTGTGTTTGTTTAGGTCATAGCATGAGGTAAAGCAATTTCGGGTCACAAGGTGTGCCAATATCCTACACTATTTCAACGGAAAGGGGAGTTTCCCCCTTATACAAGTCCATAACCTTCGCTTTTAGTTTATATCGCATGTCTTCGAATGGGGACACATGCACCCGGGGACTAGGTTTTGTATGTTTAAACATAACACCACACTTTCATGCATGTGCTAGGGCCACATGCAAGTTATTGGGGTATTCTGATGCCGAGAGCACGGATTGCTGCGGAACCCTGATCTGTTGGCTTCAGATCGTCTACCCCCTAGATGTTCTTCTGTTAGGGGTATCCCATTGTAGCCCTCTCTTGTTTTGTGTTTGCTTAGTTCATAGTATGATGTCAAACCATGTTGGGTCAGAAGGTACGGCGGTATCCTAGCTGGTTTCACCAGAACAGGGAGTTTCCCATTATACAAGTTTAGAACCTTCGCCCTTAGCTTACAGCGCATGCCTGCGAAGGAGGACACATGCATCCGGGGACTCGGTTTTGTATATATCAACATAACACCACACTTTCATGCATGTCCTAGGGCCATATGCTAGTTCTTGAGGTATTCCGATGACCCGGAGCGTGATTTGCTGCGGAACCCTGATCTGTGGGCCTCGGATCGTCTACCCGCAAGACCGTATTTTGATAGGGGTATCCCAATGTAGCACTCTCTTGTTTTGTGTTTTGTTAGGTCATAGGATGGTGTAAAACCATGTTGAGTCACAAAGTGAGGCAGTATCCTACCCGGTTTCACCGAAATGGGGAGTTTCCCCCTTATACAAGTCTAGAACCTTCGCTTTTAGGTTACAATGCATGCCTGCGAAGGGGGACACATGCACCCGGGGACTACGTTTTGTATGTTTCTACATAACACCACACTTTCATGCATGTTCTATAGCCACATGCAAGTTCTTGAGGTATTCCGATGCCCTAGAGCGCGGTTTGCTGTGGAACCATGATTTGTCGGCCTCGGATCGTCTACCCCCCTAGACGTTCTTATGATATGGGTATACCAGTGTTTCCCACTCTTGTTTTGTGTATGTTTAGGTCATAGGATGATGTAAAACCATGTTGGGTCACAAGGTGCAGCAGTATCCTACACAGTTTCACTGGAACAGGGAGTTTTCCCCTTATACAAGTCCAAAACCTTTGCTTTTAGGATACAGTGCATGCCTGCGAAGGGGGACACATCCACCTAGGGACTATGTTTTGTATGTTTCAACATAACACCACACCTTATTGCATGTGCTAGGGCCACATGAATGTTCTTGAGGTATTCCGATGCCCTAGAGCGTGATTTGCTTTGAAACCCTAATCTATGGGCCTCATATCGTCTACCCCTAGACGTTCTTCTGATAGGGGTAACCTGGTGTATCCCTCTCTAGTTTCGTGTTTTTTTAGGTCAAAGGATGATGTAAAACCATGTTGGATCACCAGGTGTAGCAGTATCCTACCCGGTTTCACCCGAACAGGGAGTTTCCCCTTACACAAGTCCAGCACCCGGGGACACATGCCTATGAAGGGGGACAAATGCACCCGGGGACTAGGTTTTTTATTTTTCACCATGACACCACACTTTCATGCATGTGCTGGATCCACGTTCAAGTTCTTCAGGTATTCTGATGCCCCGGAGTGCGGTTTGCTGCGGAACGCTGATATGTGGCCCTCGGATCGTCTACCCCCTAAACGTTCTTCTGATAGGGGTATCCTGGTAGATCCCTATCTTGTTTTGTGTTTCTTTAGGTCATAGGATGATGTAATACCATGTTGGATCACAAGGTGCGGCAGTATCCTACCCGGGTTCACCGGAATATTGAGTTTCCCCCTTATACAAGTCTTGAACCTTTTCTTTTAGGTTACAATGCATGCCTGTAAAGGGTACCACATGCACCCGGGGACTCGGTTTGTATGTATCAACATAACACCACACCTTCATGCATGTCATAGGGACACAAGCAAGTCCTTGAGGTATTCCGATGCCCCGGAGCGCGGTTTGCTGTGGAACCCTGACCTGTGGGCCTCAGATCCCCTTATACAAGTCTAGAACCTTCGCTTTTAGGTTACAACGCATGTCTGCAAAGGGGGACACATGCACCCGGGGACTCGATTTTGTATGTATCAACATAGCACCACACTTTCATACGTGTCCTAGGGCCAGAAGAAAGTTCTTGAGGTATTCTGATGCCGCGGAGCGCGATTTGCTACGTAACCCTGATCTTTGGGCCTCGGATCATCGACCACCTAGACATTCTTCTTATAGGGGTATCCCGGTGTATCCCTCTCTTGTTTTGTGTTTTTTTAGGTCATAGCATGAGGTAAAGCCATGTTGGGTCAAAAGGTGTGCTAGTATCCTACACTATTTCACCGGAAAGGGGAGTTTCCCCCTTATACAAGTCCATAACCTTCGCTTTTAGGTTATATCGCATGTCTGCGAAGGGGGACACATGTACCCAGGGACTAGGGTTTGTATGTTTCAACATAACACCACACTTTCATGCATGTGCTAGGGACACATGCAAGTTATTGGGGTATTCCGATGCGCAGAGCACGGTTAGTTGTGGAACCCTGATCTATGGGCCTCGGATCGTCTACGCCCTAGACATTCTTATGATAGTGGTATCCCGGTGTAGTTTTGTGTTTGTTTAGTTCATAGGATGGTGTAAAACCATGTTGGGTCACAAGGTGAGGCAGTATCCTACCCAGTTTCACCGAAACAGGGAGTTTCCCCCTTATACAAGTCTAGAACCTTCGCTTTTCGGTTACAATGCATGCTTGCGAAGGGGGATACATGCACCCGGGGACTACGTTTTGTATGTTTCAACGTAACACCACACATTCATGAATGTTCTATAGCCATAAGTTCTTGAGGTATTCTGATGCCCCGGAGCGTGATTTGCTGCGCAACCCTGATCTGTGGGCCTTGGATCGTCGACCACCTAGAAATTCTTCTGATAGGGGTATCCCGGTGCAGCCCTATTTTTTTGTGTGTTTGTTTAGGTCATAGAATGAGGTAAATCCATGTTGGGTCACAAGGTGTGCCAGCGCCCTACACTATTTCACCGAAAAGGGGAGGTTCCCCTTATACAAGTCCATAACCTTCGCTTTTAGGTTATATCACATGTCTACAAAGGGGGACACATTAACCCAGGGACTAGGGTTTGTATGTTTCAACATAACACCACACTTTCATGCATGTGCTAGGGCCACATGCAAGTTATTGGGGTATTCCGATGCCCGGAGTACGGTTTGCTGCGGAACCCTGATTTGTTGGCTTCAGATCGTCTACCCCCCTAGATGTTCTTCTGATAGGGGTATCCCATTGTAGCCCTCTCTTGTTTTCTGTTTGTTTAGGTCATAGTATGATGTCAAACCATGTTGTGTCAGAAGGTACGGTAGTATCCTAGCCGGTTTCACCAGAACAGGGAGTTTCCCCCCTTATACAAGTGTAGAACCTTCGCTCTTACGTTACAGCGCATGCCTGCGAAGGGCGACACATGCATCCGGGGACTCGGTTTTGTATGTATCAACATAACACCACACTTTCATGCATGTCCTAGGGAGAGATGCAAGTTCTTGAGGTATTCCGATGCCCCGAAGCGGGATTTGCTACGGAACCCTAATCTATGGGCCTCGGATCGTCTACCCCCTAGACATTCTTCTGATAGGGGTATCCCGGTGTATCCCTCTCTTGTTTTATGTTTTTTAGGTCATAGGATGGTTTAAAACCATGTTGGGTCACAAGGTGCGGTAGTATCCTACACGGTTTCACCGAAAATGGGAGTTTCCCCATATACATGTCTAGAACCTTTGCTTTTAGGTTACAACGCATGCCTGCAAAGGGAGACACATGCACCCGGGGACTAGGTTTTGTATGTTTCAACATAACACAACACTTTCATACATGTGCTAGAGCCACATGCAAGTGCTTGAGGTATTCCAATGCCCTGGAGCACGGTTTGCTCCGGAACCCTGATCTATGGGCCTCGGATTGTCTACCCCCTAGATGTTCTTCTGATAGGGGTATCCCGGTGTTGCGCTCTCTTGTTTTGTGTTTGTTTAGGTGATAGGATGATGTAAAACCATGTTGGGTCACAAGGTGCGGCAGTATCCTACATAGTTTCACTTGAACAGGGAGTTCCCCCTTATACAAGTCTAAAACCTTTGCATTTAGGTTACATCGCATGCCCGTGAAGGGGGACACATGCACCTAGGGACAAGGTTTTGTATTTTTCAACATAACACCACACTTTAATGCATGTGCTAGGTCGACATGCAAGTCCTTGAGGTATTTAGATGCCCAGAGCACGATTTGCTGCGGAACCCAGATTTGTGGGCCTTGGATCGTCTACCCCCCCTAGACGTTCTTCTGATAGGGGTATCCCAGTGTATCCCTCTCTTTTTTCTGTTTGTTTAGGTTATAGGATGATGTAAAACCATGTTGGGTCACAAGGTGCGGCAATATCCTACCCGGTTTCATTGAAACGGGAATTTCCCCCTCATACATGTCGAGAACCTTTGGTTTTAGCTTATAGAGCATGCCTGTGAAAGGGACACATGTACCTAAGAACTATTTTTTGTATGTTTCAACATAACACCACACTTCCATGCATGTGCCAGGGCCACATGCAAGTTCATGAGGTATTCCGATGCCCTGTAGTGCGGTTTGCTGCGCAACCCTGATCTGTGGGCCTCAGATCGTCTACCCCCTAGACGTTCTTCTGATAGGCGTAGCCCATTGTATCCCTCTCTTGTTTTGTGTTTTTTAGGTCATAGGATGATGTGAAACCATGTTGGGTCACAAGGTGCGGCAGTATCCTACCCGGTTTCACTGAAATGGAGAGTTCCCCCTTATACAACTCGAAAACCTTCGTTTATAGGTTACAACGCATGCCAGTGAAGGGGGACTAATGCACTCGGGGACTAGATTTTGTATGTTTGAACATGACACCACACTTTCATAAATGTTCTAGGGCCACATGGAAGTTCTTGAGGTAGTCTGATGCCCTAAAGCGTAGTTTGTTGTGGAACCCTGATCTATGGGCCTCGGATCATCTACCGCCTAGAAGTTCTTCTGATAGGGGTACCCCGGTTTAGCCCTCTCTTTTTTGTGTTTCTTTAGGTCATAGGATGATGTAAAACCATGTTGGTTCATAATAAGGTGCGGTAGTATCCTACTCGGTTTCACCTGAAAGGGGAGTTTCCCCCTTATACAAGTCCATAATCTTCACTTTTAGGTTATAGCGCATGCCTGCGAAGGGGTACACATGCTTCCCGCGGAATAGGTTTTGTATGTTTCAACATAACACCACACGTTCATGCATGTTCTAGGGCCACACGGAAGTTCTTGAGGTATTCTGATGCCCAGAGCGCAGTTTGCTGTGGAACCCTGATATGTGGGCCTCGGATCATCTACCCCCTAGACATTCTTTTGATCGGGGTAGCCCGGTGTAGCCCTCTCTTGTTTTGTGTTTGTTTAGATCATAGGATGATGTAATACCATGTTGGATCACAAGGTGCGGCAGTATCCTACTCGGGTTCACCGGAATAGGGAGATCCCCCCTTATACAAGTCTAGAACCTTTGCTTTTAGGTTACAATGCATGCCTGCGAAGGGGGACACATGCACCCGGGGACTCTATTTTCTATGTATCAACTTAATACCACACTTTCATGCATGTCCTAGGGCCACATGAAAGTTCTTGAGGTATTTCTATGCCCCAGAGCACGGTTTGCTGCGGAACCCTAATCTGTGGGCCTCAGATTGTCTACCCCTAGACGTTCTCTTGATTAGGGTAGCCTGGTGTAGTCCTCTCTTGTTTGTGTTTGTTTAGGTAATAGGGTGATGTAAAACCATGTTGGGTCCCAAGGTGCGGCAGTATCCTACCCGGTTTCATCAAAATGGGGGCTTTCCACCTTATACTAGTCTAGAACCTTCGCATTTAGGTCATGATGCATGCCTGCGAAGGGGGACACATGCACCTGGGGACTAGGTTTTGTATGTTTCAACATTACACCACACTTTCATGCATGTTCTAGGTCCACATGAAAGTTCTTGAGGTATTTAGATACCCTAGAGCACGGTTTGCTGCGGAACCCAGATTTGTGGGCCTTGGATCGTCTACCCCCCTAGACGTTCTTCTGGTAGGGGTATCCCAGTGTATCCCTCTCTTTTTTCTGTTTTTTTATGTCATAGGATGATGTAAAACCATGTTGGGTCACAAGGTGCGGCAATATCCTACCCGGTTTCATCGAAACGGTAATTTCCCCCTTATACATGTCCAGAAACTTTGGTTTTAGGTTACAGAGCATGCCTGCGAAGGGGGACACATGCACCTGGGGACTATTTTTTGTATGTTTCAACATAACACCACACTTCCATGCATGTGCCAGTTCCACAAGCAAGTTCATGAGTTATTCTGATGCCCTGTAGTGCGGTTTGCTGCGGAACCCTGATCTGTGGGCCTCAGATCATCTACCCCCTAGACGTTCTTCTGGTAGGCGTAGCCCAGTGTATACCTCTCTTGTTTTGTGTTTTTTAGGTCATAGGATGTTGTAAAACCATGTTGGGTCACAAGATGCGGAAGTATCGTACCCGGTTTCACTGAAACGGGGAGTTTCCCCCTCATTCAAGTCCAGAACCTTCGCTTTTAGGTTACAGTGCATGCTTGCGAAAAGGGACACATGCACCTGGGAAATAGGGTTTGTATGTTTCAACATAACAACATAATTCCATGCATGTGCTAGGGCCACATGCAAGTTCTTGAGGTATTCCGATGCCCTGGAGCGCGATTTGCTACGGAACCCTGATTTGTGGTCCTCTGATAGTCTACCCCCCCTAGACGTTCTTTTTATACGGGTATCACGCGGTGTAGCCCTCTCTTGTTTTGTGTTTTTTTAGGTCATAGGATGATGTAAAACCAATTTGTGTCACAAGTGCAACAGTATCCTACCCGGTTTCACCAGAACAGGGAGTTTCCCCCTTATACAAGTCTAGAACCTTCTCTTATATGTTACAACACATGCCTGTGAAGGGGGACACATGCACCAGGGGACTAGGTTTTGTATGTTTCAATATTACACCACACTTTCATGAATTCTCTAGGGCCACATGGAAGTTCTTGAGGTATTCCAATGCCCCAGAGCGCAGTTTGCTGTGGAACCCTGATCTGTGAGCCTCAGATCATCTACCCCCTAGACGCTCTTCTGATAGGGGTAGCTCGGTGTAGCCCTCTCTTGTTTTGTGTTTGTTTAGATAGGATGATGTAAAACCATGTTGGGTCATAAGGTGCGGCAGTATCCTACTCGGTTTCACCAGAAAGGGGAGTTTCCCCTTATACATGTCGATAATATTCACTTTTCGGTTATAGAGCATGCCTGCGAAGGGGGACATATGCACCCCGCGGACTAGATTTTGTATGTTTCAACATAACACCACACATTCATGAATGTTCTAGGACCACATGTAAGTCCTTGAGGTATTACGATACCCAGAGTGCGGTTTGTTGCATAACCCTAATCTGTGGGCCTCGGATCGTCTACCCCCTTAGATATTCTTCGAATAGGGGTAGCCCGGTGTAACCCTCTCTTGGTTTGTGTTTTTTAGGTCAAAGGATGATGTAAAACCATGTTGGATCACAAGTTGAAATAGTATCCTACCCGGGTTCACCGAAACAGGGAGTTTTTCCCTTATACAAGTCTAGAACCTTTGCTTTTAGGTTACAACGCATGCCTGCGAAGGGAGACACATGCACCCGGGGACTAGATTTTTTATGTTTCAACATAACACAACACTTTCATGCATGTTCTAGAGCCACATGCAAGTGCTTGAGGTATTCCAATGCCCTGGAGCGCGGTTTGCTGCGGAACCCTGATCTATGGGCCTCGAATTGTCTACCCCCTAGACGTTCTTCTGATAGGGGTATCCCGGTGTTGCACTCTCTTGTTTTTTGTTTTTTTAGGTCATAGGATGATGTAAAACCATGTTGGGTCACAAAGTGCGGCAGTATCCTACACAGTTTCACTGGAACAGGGAGTTCCCCCTTATACAAGTCCAAAACCTTCGCTTTTAGGTTACAACGCGTGCCTGTGAATGGGGACACATGCACCTAGGGACTAGGTTTTGTATGTTTCAACATAACACCACACTTTAATGCATGTGCTAGGGCCGCATGCAAGTTCTTGAGGTATTCCGATGCCGTGGGCCTCAGATCATCTACCCCCTAGAAATTCTTCTGATAGGGGTAGGCCAGTGTAGCCCTCTGTAGTTTCTTGTTTGTTCAGGTCAAGGATGATGTAAAAAAACCATGTTGGGTCACAATGTGCGGCAGTATCCTACCTGGTTTCACCCGAAGATGGAATTCCCCCTTATACAAGTCTAGAACCTTTGTTGTTAGGTTACAACGCATGCATGCGAAGGGGGACAGATGCACCCGGGGACTATATTTTGTATTTTTTAGCATGACACCACACTTTCATGCATGTGCTAGATCCACATGCAAGTTATATTCCAATGCCTCGAAGTGCGGTTTGCTGCGGAACTCTGATCTGTGGGCCTCAGATCATCTACCCCCTAGACATTCTTTTGATAGGGGTATCCCGGTGTAGCCCTCTCTTGTTTTGTGTTTGTTTAGATCAAAGATGATGTAATACCATGTTGAGTCACAAGGTGCGGCGGTATCCTACTTGGGTTCACCGGAATAGGGAGATTCTCCCTTATACAAGTCCAGAACCTTCACTTTTAGGTTAGAATGCATGCCTGCGAAGGGGGACAAATGCACTCGGGGACTCGGTTTTGTATGTATCAACTTAATGCCACACTTTCATGCATGTCCTAGGGCCAGATGCAAGTTCTTGAGGTATTTCGATGCCCCGGAGCACGGTTTGGTGCAGAACCCTGATGTGTGGGCCTCGGATCGTCTACCCCCTAGACGTTCTTCTGATAGGGATAGCATGATGTAATACCATGTTGGGTCACAAGGTGCGGCAGTATCCTACCCGGTTTCAATGAAATGGGGGTTTTCCCCCTTATACAAATATAGAACCTTCACATTTAGGTCACAACGCATGCCTGCGAAGGGGGACACATGCACCTGGGAACTAGGTTTTGTATGTTTCAACATTACACCACACTTTCATGCATGTTCTATATCCACACACAAGTTCTTGAGGTATTTAGATGCCTCGGAGCATGGTTTGCTGCAGAACCCTCATCTGTGGGCCTCAGATCATCTACCCCCCTAGATGTTCTTCTGATAGGGGTAGCCCAGTGCAGCCCTCTTTTTTCTATTTATTTAGGTCATAGGATGATGTAAAACCATTTTGGGTCATAAGGTGCGGCAATATCCTACCCTGTTTCAGCGAAACAGGAATTTCCCCCTTCTACATGTCTAGAACCTTTGCTTTTAGGTTACATCGCATGCCTGCGAAGGGGGACACATGCACCTAGGGACTAGTTTGTGTATGTTTCAACATAACACCATAGTTCCATGCTTGTGTTAGGGCCACATTCAAGTTCATGAGGTATTCTGATGCCCTGTAGCGCGGTTTGCTGCGGAACCCTAATCTCTGGGCCTCAGATCGTCTACACCCTAGATGTTCTTCTAATAGGCATAGCCCAGTGTATCCCTCTCTTGTTTTGTGTTTTTTAGGTCATAGGATGATGTGAAACCATGTTGGGCCACAAGGTGCGGCAGTATCCTACCCGGTTTCACTGAAACAGGGAGTTTCCCCCTTATACAGGTCCAGAACCTTCGCTTATAGGTTACAACGAATGCCTGTGAAGGGGGACACATGCACCCAGGGAATATATTTTGTATGTTTCAACATGACAACACACTTTCATGAATGTTCTAGGTCCACATGGAAGTTCTTGAGGTATTCCGATGACCTAGAGCGTTGTTTGCTATGGAACCCTGATCTATGGGCCTTAGATCATCTACCGCCTAGACGTTCTTCTGATAGGGGTAGCCCGGTGTAGCCCTCTCTTGATTTCTGTTTGCTTAGGTCATAGGATGATGTAAAACCATGTTGGGTCATAATAAGGTGCGGCAGTATCCTACTCGGTTTCATCGGAAAGGGGAGTTTCCCCCTTATACAAGTCCATAATCTTCACTTTTAGGTTATAGCGCATGCCTGCGAAGGCAGACACATGCACCCCGCGTAATAGGTTTTGTATATTTCAACATAACACCACACGTTCATGCATGTTCTAGGGCCACATGGAAGTTCTTGAGGTATTTCGATGCCCTAGAGCGCTGTTTGATGTGGAACCCTGATCTGTGGGCCTCAGATCATCTACCCCCTAGACGTTCTTCTGATACGGGTAGCCTGGTGTATCCCTCTCTTGTTTTGTGTTTGTTTAGATCATAGGATGATGTAAAACCATGTTGGGTCATAAGGTCCGGCAGTATCCTACTAGGTTTCACCGGAAAGGGGAGTTTCCCCCTTATACAAGTCCATAATCTTCACTTTTAGATTATAGCACATGCCTGCGAAGGGGGACACATGCACCCTGTGGACTAGGTTTTGTATGTTTCAACATAACACCACACGTTCATGCATGTTCTAGGGTCACATGTAAGTTCTTAAGGTATTCTGATGCCTAGAGTGCGATTTGCTACAAAACCCTGATATGTGGGCCTCAGATCGTCTACCCCCTGGACGTTCTTTTAGTAGGGGTAGCCCGGTGTATACCTCGCTTTTTTTGTGTTTGTTAGGTCATAGGATGATGTTAAACCATGTTGGGTCACAAGCTGCGGCAGTATCCTACCCGGGTTCACCGGAACAAAGAGTTTCTCCCTTATACAAGTCTAGAACCTTCGCCTTTAGGTTACAACGCATGCCAGCGAAGGGGGACATATGAACCCTGGGAATAGGATTTGTATGTCTCAACATAACACCACACTTTCATGCATGTACTAGGGCCACATGCAAGTTCTTGAGGTATTCGGATTCCCCGGAGAACGGTTTGCTGCGGAACCCTGATCAGTGGGCCTCAGATCATCTACCCCCTATACGTTCTTCTGATAAGGGTAGACCGGTGTAACCCTCTCTTGTTTTGTGTTTGTTTAGGTAATAGGATGATGTAAAACCATGTTGGGTAACAAGGTGCGTTAGTATCCTACCTTGTTTCACTAGAACAAGGAGTTTCCCACTTATACAAGTCCAGAACCTTTGCTTTTAGGTTACAGTGCATGCCTGCTAAGGGGAACACATGCACCTGGGGACTAGGTTTTGTATGTTTAAACATAACACAACACTTTCATGCATCTTCTAGGGCCACATGAAAGATCTTGACTTATTCCGATGCCCTGGAGCGCGGTTTGCTGCAGAACCCTGATATGTGCGCCTCAGATCGTCTACCCCTAGACGTTCTTTTGATAGGGGTAGCCCGATGTAGTGCTATCTTGTTTGTGTTTGTTTAGGTCATAGGATGATATAAAACCATGTTAAGTCACAAGGTGTGGCAGTCTCCTACCCGGTTTCACCGATACGGGGAGTTTTCCCCTTATACAAGTCCAGAACCTTCACTCGGAAACCCTGATTGTGGGGGCATGTAGATGTAGAGGACATGTATTTATTGAAAAACATATGTGTATACACATTGTCACAACCAATACTAACAAATATTCAACAAAAAGTACAGTTAAAACTTAAAATAATTTACAGAATAAATACAATTGAAAGGAAAGAAAGAAATAATTTGAAACAGGTACCCACAGGCGCACGACAAAGGATGAAGTACATGACAAAGAGGCATGTTGCCATGCGCTTAGAATTGCGCACGACAAAGTGGTGCGTTGACATTCATCTCTGGTATTTCATGGCAAAGAGTGATGTTGTCGTGCGTATTGCATAGCAAAGATCCTAGCACACGGCAAAGATCTTTGCCGTGTGTATGTACACAGCAAAGATCCAAACCCTAACTTATCCAACAGCCCACCTGAAGAAAATATCATCTAATCGTCTCGCGCACCCCACCCACCTTGTCCGCCACCGCCGCTCGAAGATTGCTAGATACGTGTCGCCACCGTTGCTCGATGTAGCCGGTTGCTGTCACGGCACTGCCACCCCCGCTGCAGGGCCACCCTGCGCCCTGCTCCCTTCGCCTCTGCTGTAGCCCCCTCCTCCCTTCCCCATCCTCATTGCCTCCATGGCCGCCGCTCCCCTCCTCCACCAAGCTTAGTAGGGTTACAGTCAAGGCGGGAGGATCCCAGCCGGCTGCTCCCCTCCTGCACCGAGTGGCTCGGCCGCTCCCCTCCTCCACTTAGAGGCAGCCGGCTGCCTCCTTCTCCTCCATCCGAGCCAACAGCAAGAGGAAGCAAGGTATAGATCAATTTTGTCCAGTTGGACTTAGTTCTAGTTCTAGATAGTGTTGTATATATGTTAGTTTTAGTACATTAGGATAGTAAATTAAGTAAATTAATGTAGGTGGATTTAGCAAAAATGGATAGCTAGATTTAGCAAAATGGATACACTACATGCGTCATATTTGTATGTATGCGGTGCAATGTTAAATGGAACTAGTTAGTGAAACCAAAATATATGTGGCATATTTTAGTACATTTCAGTAAGGGATCCCCAGCCATGAACAATATATGTGGCATATTTTGGTGCAATGTAAAAATAGAACTAGGGGACATTAAAATGGATAGGTGGAAATTTGTGGTCATTTATATTGATAAACTATTCTCCTTCGTGCAGGATATGGGTTGAGTTTGAGGGGGGCTGTCGGTCGGAGGGATATTGCCGGAGGATCTTTTCTTAAACTCTCTTGTACCTAGGTTTTTTTTCGTGTCTAGATCACCCAGTTTGTTCCGTTACCTAGGCGTCTCTTCCCGCCTGTAAGGGTTACACACATAAATATGCATTGGTGGTCTTTCATATTTTGAACCGTAACTCTTGTGGCATTTATCGGGACAGCCGATAGATACGTAGTTGGGTACGTTTTCCTTGTTCTACTCTGGTCCGAGTCAGGATTTTGGCAGTTCCTCTCCATTGTTCTCTGGATACACATTCCTCTCGGGTTTTTTACGGGACGTCTACCGGGAGAGCACCGGGGAGGTGCTACCGAAATTCTGTCTCGGATCGAGGTAGATCAGGGAAAACATACTAAATCTACGGATCTGGTGGTTGCTAGGACCCAATTTAACTATTATAGATATAAGTTTGTGTATTCCATAAAATTTGTATTTATTAAAATCAATCGAACAAATACAGGATATATTTAATGCCATGTTAAATTGAGAGCAATGTGTTTGTATGTTTTGGTGCTAATTAGAGAATGGATAATCTTAAGTGGATGTACAATGGCAGAATCAATCAGTGGAACTATGTGGCATCCCGCAAAACCACTACTAGAAAATCGCGTTGAATTTGTGCATTGCATCGTCATCATCATATGTTGTTTGTCTAAAACTATTTTCGCAAAGCCCGTTTTGTTTTCTAAAACGCCCCATCTTTATTCAAACATCTAAACCGGGTCTCCGGATTTTTTTTGTTTGTCTGCTACGGTTTGCAAACGGCCCGATTAAAGCAAATAAAATTATTAAATTATTTTAGTGGGGGCAGTCGAACGGGCCGATCCGACCCGAACGACCACCCCCATTTTCAAAACGGTCCACCAGACAAATCCTACAGCTACCAACCTATCTACCCACACACCCCCTCCACCTCACCCCCTCCTATCACGAGACGCCACCTCACCTCTCTCCCTCCCTCCACCACTCACATGCTGACACCTCACCCCATCCCTCTCTCCTCCCTGCCCACAGGACACACGCAGACCACACCTTCCCCACACCCGATCCCCATCTTTCCCTGGGTCCCACCCCCGGTCCCCCGCGTCCCCTGCCCATCTCCTTCCTCCCGCCCGAGGCCGCCCGCCGCTCTCCTCCTCCTTCCTCCTCCCTCTCTCTCCCGGCCCGGCGCCGCCCCCCAGCCGTCCGCGCTCGCTCGCCGCCCTCCGGTCCCGCCGCCTCGCTCGCCACCGCCTGCACCACCGCCGCCCAGCGTCGCTCCTCCGGCGCCGCCTCGCCTCCGCCCGCCTGCGGCCGCCCCTGCACAGCGCCGCCGGCCGCCGCGTCCTCCGCGCTTCCCCGAAGCCCCGCACGACCTCCGCCGCCCTCGCCACCCTTCACCGCCACCGTCCGCCTTTCCTCCTCCGGGCTGCTCCCCTCCGCCTAGCCGCGCGGCCCCTAGCTCGCCTCCCCGCCTGCTCCGGCAGCCGCGGCCGCGGCCTCCAGCTCCGCCTGTTCCGCGCCTCGCCGCCGGCCGCCGTCACTCGGCCCCGCCACCACGGCCTCCTCCGGCGCCTCGACCTCTGCCCTGCCCTCCGCCATGGGCCCTCGTCTGCAAGCCCCTCGCCGCAAGCTCCACCTCGCCCTGGCTTTTCTTCGCGCGCGGGTCCCGCCGTGCCTCTGTCCCTGAGCAAGCATCCGGGCCCCCTCTGCCGCTGAACCTCCTCCTCCGGCGCCGTACCTCTGCCCCGGGCCCAGGACCGCGTCGGCCATGACCCCTGCCTCGCGCGTTCCGCTCCTCCCGGCGAGCCCCCGCGAGCCGGCCCTGCCACCGTCGCTTTGCCCTCTGCTTCAATTCGTTGCCCCTAGCGGCGTTGGCCCCGCCACAAGTTCTGCCTGCATACGTGTTTTTGCGGTCCGATGAGGTGAGGTGGATGAGTTGTTCCACATTGCGGTGATACGGTGCCTCGTCAAGATCTTCCGAAGACATGTATGTACTCCAGGAACGCCAATGACCATCGGCGCCAAGCCCAAGTTCGACACCGGCAAACCCGGAAATCGCTAGAAGAATCATCGATCAGATCTTCTGCAAGGACGCCAAGCCCGTCAAGATCCCGAACGCCGAGGTCGTCTACACGGAACGCCTAGATCTTCTCGGGACATCGAGTTCGCCATCACGAATGACAAGCACGCCTTCGAGGAACCGCAGACACGGAAACCGCAAGACCTTCTGCCCGGATACTGCAAGTAACCCCCTCGAGGACGCCGAGATCCACAATCGGACCCAAGGACACCGAGACTCCGGAACGACAAGCACTTCACCCCGAAGCCAAGACCGACCCGACTTGAGCACCCGACAAGATCTACGCAACGACAAGATCGGCACCGACCAGGGCGGACCCGCCACGCCCCGACAACGAACCAAGTCCTGCTTCCGGAGCGTCAAGACCTACCTCCGATATCCGAGAACGCTTCCGTCGAACCCTGAACCCCGAGACCGGACCCCGGACCCTGTCGAACCCCGAACCCCGGAACCCCAAGACCGTCGAGACCCCTCAATGTGTGAATCTTTTCCCGAACCCTATTTTATAATATAATAAACTTGTCGCATATTAAATTGTCATTCTCGCATGCATATCATGTGGTTTGGGGGCCTTATGCCGATTCACCTCATAATTAAATATGGGGCCCATATGCGGGCAAATCTAGCCTTATATTGGCCTCATTTAAATTTGTGTAGCGAACCCGGTGCTATCTTTTGCCATGTTCAAACAACATTTAATTGCGGGGTAGCTAAAACAACTTGAACCGCCTAATTAATTGTCGGGACCCCGGTTCCGTTTAATACTGTCTAATTGCATTGCACCTTTGCCATGTCATACATCATACATGCATCATGCCCGATCTTCTGCCGATCTTAAATATTGCATCCGGTGTTTCTTCTAGTGTTTTGCTTCTTCGCGGATAAGGCCGTTGAGTTGATGTGAGCTTCGACCCGATCTTCGGTTGAACCCTTCGACAATGTTTTCAGGCGAGCATCTCCCCCTTTCTACCTATCTTCCTTTTATAGTATTTATTTCCCTCCTGTTGATCTATTGCTATCTGTGTTGCGATGCTCTAGTTTTCGTACCCGTGATATCCCTTGCAGCCATATATTGCCTTGGACACATCCTATTACCTGTTGTTTGGTAGATAGCCGGACTTGCGCGTCGTAGTCGCTTGCTCAAGTGCTGTTGCGTGTCGTCAAGCACCACAGTTGATGGAGTATTGCCACATGTTTGATGTTGGAGATGATCATAGTTTTACTTATCGTTCACTTTAATTCCTGTTTAACAACTAAAATTGAAGTAAGCAGAGGCATCGGTGGGTGATAGAAAATTTTTGGTTTCCGAACGCCCACTTGTGTCCCGTAGGACCCCGAGTACTTGATACATGTTCCTTGATTTATCGCGCTATCCACATCCGGGAGGTATATGGGACCCCCCTTAGCCAGAGCTTGATTCAGTCTTATTCCTTGGGGCCACAAACTAGTTTGAGGTTTTATTTACTATCCTGTACTTATGCCATGCTACTTCTGTATTTACGTTTGTGCGAGGAGCACACTGTACTGTTTAGGATCGTGGCACGATTCCGCGGTGTCGACAAGCCCAGCCACACTTTCGGGTTCCCAGTCGTTCACAGCCGTCCCCACAACCTTAAGTCCGTCTCGGAGCCGGCCGGCTTCGTTGCGGTTCTACTTTAAGGGGTGGCCCCCTGAAATATTTCTGAATCCTGTGATTGCTTTGTCGTGAAAGCCTCGTTGGGTTTTGATTTGGTTTTTCCGAGGTTGATCGAGTGTGTGTTGCTATTGGTGCACCCCGGCCGGGTAAAACTTTCTGAAAGCCGTGTCCGCGGTTATGGACAACTTGGAGCACAGTATCTCGACAATAGACAAGCATAACTAAAGTTTATTGCTATAAATTTGACTTATAATGACTAGTAATCAGCTTCACTATAATGGAATGGCTAACTAATATTGCCCACAACTGCTTGCTTTGAGTGTCGCTTGCGACCATTGTACCTGACTAGTAAGTATTGCAACTACAACGGAATGGCTGAATAAAAGTACCAACAACTGCTGGGTTTTGGGTTATCTCATGCTAATTGTATCTGACTAGTAAGTGTTGCAACTACAACGGAAAGGTTAACTAAAAGTGCCCACTGATTACTTTATCAGGATGATTAACTAAACCTGACTAGTAAGTGCTGCAACAATAACTGAATAAATAAAACTGCCAACTGTGTGAGTTCCTCGGTTGACTTCCTCGTTTGGTCTCGAGGGGGAAACGCCAGGATGGGTTTGTATGTTGGTAGTATCAGGTTGGTTCCAAATAGGTCCTTCTTACCCCTCTCTGATTGCCGCCAGTTGTATCGAGTCTCTATAGGTTGTTTAGTGCATGCTGCCGCTGCCGCTTCAGTCCACCATACCTATGTAGGCGAGGACCGCCGAATTCTAGTCTCGCCGTGTACTGGCCTCAGTACTGACGCTCCTCTTTTTCCTTTGCCCTTTGTCGGCACCCCTTTTGTTTAAGCAGGTTTGAGATCGACGTCGTTAGCAGGGTTACCCTTCCGGCTTGGCCTGGGCAGGGTTATGGATGCCATTGGTTATTCTTCAGGGCTCTAAGCCCCATTTGTATCTTGTCCGTAGTCGGACGCTCTATCATTTTCAAGGTGATTTGGATCTTGTATATTATATATGTATTCTTGACTCTTTGAGTCGCTGTTGTATATATCTGTTCTGTGGGTCCCATCGAGGACTGTTGTGTAATGTTATTACTTCGTTTTCCACCCGCACGAAAGTGCCTGGTGGGCACCTTTGAATCGTTTCTATGCGGGTTTGGCGGGTTTCGCTAAAACTTGCATAGGTCCGATTCTGAGGGTGTTACAGAGTGGTATCAGAGCTCAGCAGTTGCAATACCCCACAAGTCCAGCCTGTAGGATAACCTAGCTAACGGCCGAAGTAGAGTGTCAAAACTATTTTTGCAAAATCGGTTGGATAGTTCTGATTAGGCCTGATTTTACTCCTTACCCCTCTGCTGTTCTCCTCTTACCTCTGCGTGTTTTGAATCCACTTTCTTACCTTTCTTCAAGTCCAGGAATTCTCGTGGTTGGGTTTCCGTCGTACCTTCAGGGTTTCGCTTCCTTCTTTGATAACGGTGTTCTACCATCCGGTGTTCAAGCTGCCTGATGAATCCGTCTACGGTGTTACCATTCTGTGTTCCTTCTCGTGCCTTCCGGTGGTTTCTGACGCGACGACATCACCTACGCCAGATCCGATGCAGAGTCTGCATCCCTCCTTTGTTTCCGAACCTCGCTTGTCGAGATCTTCAGTCTAATTCCGAGAGTTGGTTGCATAATCCGCCTATTCGTGTGCTGAGTAATGGTTTGGGTGCGCGATGGACTGATCACCATCCGACTACTCTTATCATTCGCTCTTGTGCATCGAATCAGTGGATCCAGCAGTTTTACTCCGTTCACGGAAGCTAGAGGTGGCTTTATTTGTGGATACCTCTACCTTCGACCTTTTGTTTCCGGAGTGTTCTCTCGATGATCACGGACACGACCTCTTGTTAGTGGTGTCGCGAGGATCTACATGAAGCGAGAAGATTCAGATCGCCGACCTTCCTTTCCGGTACCATGAGGCGGATCTCGAGGGAGAGATCCTTTGTTAGTGGTGTCGAATTGTGGCATCCGATCCGACCAGACACTACTTTAGTGGGGGCAGTCGAACGGGCCGATCCGACCCGAACGACCACCCCCATTTTCAAAACGGTCCACCAGACAAATCGGGACTATGTGGCATTTTCAATCAGTGGAACGACCACCCCCATTTTCAATCAGTGGAACTATGTGGCATCCCGCAAAACCACTACTAGAAAATCGCGTTGAATTTGTGCATTGCATCGTCATCATCATATGTTGTTTGTCTAAAACTATTTTCGCAAAGCCCGTTTTGTTTTCTAAAACGCCCCATCTTTATTCAAACATCAAAACCGGGTCTCCGGATTTTTTTTGTTTGTCTGCTACGGTTTGCAAACGGCCCGATTAAAGCAAATAAAAATATTAAATTATTTTAGTGGGGGCAGTCGAACGGGCCGATCCGACCCGAACGACCACCCCCATTTTCAAAACGGTCCACCAGACAAATCCTACAGCTACCAACCTATCTACCCACACACCCCCTCCACCTCACCCCCTCCTATCACGAGACGCCACCTCACCTCTCTCCCTCCCTCCACCACTCACATGCTGACACCTCACCCCATCCCTCTCTCCTCCCTGCCCACAGGACACACGCAGACCACACCTTCCCCACACCCGATCCCCATCTTCCCCTGGGTCCCACCCCCGGTCCCCCGCGTCCCCTGCCCATCTCCTTCCTCCCGCCCGAGGCCGCCCGCCGCTCTCCTCCTCCTTCCTCCTCCCTCTCTCTCCCGGCCCGGCGCCGCCCCCCAGCCGTCCGCGCTCGCTCGCCGCCCTCCGGTCCCGCCGCCTCGCTCGCCACCGCCTGCACCACCGCCGCCCAGCGTCGCTCCTCCGGCGCCGCCTCGCCTCCGCCCGCCTGCGGCCGCCCCTGCACAGCGCCGCCGGCCGCCGCGTCCTCCGCGCTTCCCCGGAGCCCCGCACGACCTCCGCCGCCCTCGCTACCCTTCATCGCCACCGTCCGCCTTTCCTCCTCCGGGCCGCTCCCCTCCGCCTAGCCGCGCGGCCCCTAGCTCGCCTCCCCGCCTGTTCCGCGCCTCGCCGCCGGCCGCCGTCGCTCGGCCCCGCCACCACGGCCTCCTCCGGCACCTCGACCTCTGCCCTGCCCTCCGCCATGGGCCCTCGTCTGCAAGCCCCTCGCCGCAAGCTCCACCTCGCCCTGGCTTTTCTTCGCGCGCGGGTCCCGCCGTGCCTCTGTCCCTGAGCAAGCATCCGGGCCCCCTCTGCCGCTGAACCTCCTCCTCCGGCGCCGTACCTCTGCCCCGGGCCCAGGACCGCGTCGGCCTCGACCCCTGCCTCGCGCGTTCCGCTCCTCCCGGCGAGCCCCCGCGAGCCGGCCCTGCCACCGTCGCTCTGCCCTCTGCTTCAATTCGTTGCCCCTAGCGGCGTTGGCCCCGCCACAAGTTCTGCCTGCATACGTGTTTTTGCGGTCCGATGAGGTGAGGTGGATGAGTTGTTCCACATTGCGGTGATACGGTGCCTTGTCAAGATCTTCCGAAGACATGTATGTACTCCAGGAACGCCAATGACCATCGGCGCCAAGCCCAAGTTCGACACCGGCAAACCCGGAAATCGCTAGAAGAATCATCGATCAGATCTTCTGCAAGGACGCCAAGCCCGTCAAGATCCCGAACGCCGAGGTCGTCTACACGGAACGCCTAGATCTTCTCGGGACATCGAGTTCGCCATCACGGATGACAAGCACGCCTTCGAGGAACCGCAGACACGGAAACCGCAAGACCTTCTGCCCGGATACTGCAAGTAACCCCCTCGAGGACGCCGAGATCCACAATCGGACCCAAGGACACCGAGACTCCGGAACGACAAGCACTTCACCCCGAAGCCAAGACCGACCCGACTTGAGCACCCGACAAGATCTGCGCAACGAAAAGATCGGCACCGACCAGGGCGGACCCGCCACGCCCCGACGCCGAACCAAGTCCTGCTTCCGGAACGTCAAGACCTACCTCCGATATCCGAGAATGCTTCCGTCGAACCCTGAACCCCGAGACCGGACCCCGGACCCTATCGAACCCCGAACCCCGGAACCCCAAGACCGTCGAGACCCCTCAATGTGTGAATCTTTTCCCGAACCCTATTTTATAATATAATAAACTTGTCGCATATTAAATTGTCATTCTCGCATGCATATCATGTGGTTTGGGGGCCTTATGCCGATTCACCTCATAATTAAATATGGGGCCCATATGCGGGCAAATCTAGCCTTATATTGGCCTCATTTAAATTTGTGTAGCGAACCCGGTGCTATCTTTTGCCATGTTCAAACAACATTTAATTGCGGGGTAGCTAAAACAACTTGAACCGCCTAATTAATTGTCGGGACCCCGGTTCCGTTTAATACTGTCTAATTGCATTGCACCTTTGCCATGTCATACATCATACATGCATCATGCCCGATCTTCTGCCGATCTTAAATATTGCATCCGGTGTTTCTTCTAGTGTTTTGCTTCTTCGCGGATAAGGCCGTTGAGTTGATGTGAGCTTCGACCCGATCTTCGGTTGAACCCTTCGACAATGTTTTCAGGCGAGCATCTCCCCCTTTCTACCTATCTTCCTTTTATAGTATTTATTTCCCTCCTGTTGATCTATTGCTATCTGTGTTGCGATGCTCTAGTTTTCGTACCCGTGATATCCCTTGCAGCCATATATTGCCTTGGACACATCCTATTACCTGTTGTTTGGTAGATAGCCGGACTTGCGCGTCGTAGTCGCTTGCTCAAGTGCTGTTGCGTGTCGTCAAGCACCACAGTTGATGGAGTATTGCCACATGTTTGATGTTGGAGATGATCATAGTTTTACTTATCGTTCACTTTAATTCCTGTTTAACAACTAAAATTGAAGTAAGCAGAGGCATCGGTGGGTGATAGAAAATTTTTGGTTTCCGAACACCCACTTGTGTCCCGTAGGACCCCGAGTACTTGATACCTGTTCCTTGATTTATCGCGCTATCCACATCCGGGAGGTATATGGGACCCCCCTTAGCCAGAGCTTGATTCAGTCTTATTCCTTGGGGCCACAAACTAGTTTGAGGTTTTATTTACTATCCTGTACTTATGCCATGCTACTTCTGTATTTACGTTTGTGCGAGGAGCACACTGTACTGTTTAGGATCGTGGCACGATTCCGCGGTGTCGACAAACCCAGCCACACTTTCGGGTTCCCAGTCGTTCACAGCCGTCCCCACAACCTTAAGTCCGTCTCGGAGCCGGCCGGCTTCGTTGCGGTTCTACTTTAAGGGGTGGCCCCCTGAAATATTTCTGAATCCTGTGATTGCTTTGTCGTGAAAGCCTCGTTGGGTTTTGATTTGGTTTTTCCGAGGTTGATCGAGTGTGTGTTGCTATTGGTGCACCCCGGCCGGGTAAAACTTTCTGAAAGCCGTGTCCACGGTTATGGACGACTTGGAGCACAGTATCTCGACCATAGACAAGCATAACTAAAGTTTATTGCTATAAATTTGACTTATAATGACTAGTAATCAGCTTCACTATAATGGAATGGCTAACTAATATTGCCCACAACTGCTTGCTTTGAG
Source organism: Avena sativa (assembly GCA_916181665.1). Lineage (NCBI taxonomy): Eukaryota > Viridiplantae > Streptophyta > Magnoliopsida > Poales > Poaceae > Avena > Avena sativa. Next base: position 100,207,019 of record OV702280.1, read on the forward strand.
TGTCGCTTGCGACCATTGTACCTGACTAGTAAGTATTGCAACTACAACGGAATGGCTGAATAAAAGTACCAACAACTGCTGGGTTTTGGGTTATCTCATGCTAATTGTATCTGACTAGTAAGTGTTGCAACTACAACGGAAAGGTTAACTAAAAGTGCCCACTGATTACTTTATCAGGATGATTAACTAAACCTGACTAGTAAGTGCTGCAACAATAACTGAATAAATAAAACTGCCAACTGTGTGAGTTCCTCGGTTGACTTCCTCGTTTGGTCTCGAGGGGGAAACGCCAGGATGGGTTTGTATGTTGGTAGTATCAGGTTGGTTCCGAATAGGTCCTTCTTACCCCTCTCTGATTGCCGCCAGTTGTATCGAGTCTCTATAGGTTGTTTAGTGCATGCTGCCGCTGCCGCTTCAGTCCACCATACCTATGTAGGCGAGGACCGCCGAATTCTAGTCTCGCCGTGTACTGGCCTCAGTACTGACGCTCCTCTTTTTCCTTTGCCCTTTGTCGGCACCCCTTTTGTTTAAGCAGGTTTGAGATCGACGTCGTTAGCAGGGTTACCCTTCCGGCTTGGCCTGGGCAGGGTTATGGATGCCATTGGTTATTCTTCAGGGCTCTAAGCCCCATTTGTATCTTGTCCGTAGTCGGACGCTCTATCATTTTCAAGGTGATTTGGATCTTGTATATTATATCTGTATTCTTGACTCTTTGAGTCGCTGTTGTATATATCTGTTCTGTGGGTCCCATCGAGGACTGTTGTGTAATGTTATTACTTCGTTTTCCACCCGCACGAAAGTGCCTGGTGGGCACCTTTGAATCGTTTCTATGCGGGTTTGGCGGGTTTCGCTAAAACTTGCATAGGTCCGATTCTGAGGGTGTTACAAACTATACTCAGGAGTGGGGAGAAAAGACCGAGCAGTTCGTGAACAGGGCGTTTAACATCCCTAGCAGACCCAAAACAGTGTTTCGCCCTTGTTGAAGGTGCGCTAACAAAAAAGCACAGGAGAAGGAAACTATGAGTACTCACATTCTCATGTTCGGGTTCACACCGTCCTACCATACTTGGACTTCTCATGGAGAAAAGTTATCGAAACGTGTTGGGATGGAGGTGCGGTAGATTCAGCCTAGGGGAGAATATGATACTCGGTTTGATAAGTTCTTAGAAAACTTGGATAATTCTAATGTGCCTCGAAGCCCACATGTAGAGATGGAGACACCTCAGGATGTGGAGACAAGTGAGGACCGGAGAAAAACACAAAGAAGTACTACGAGGTTTTGTTTGCTTCGTAGAAACCCCTACACGTAAATACATATGTAACCCAACTAGATGCCATCGGTCTCCTTATGGCCTTCAAGTGCCACATGAACTTTTGCAGAGATGGTTTTGATGAACTTCGGGTCATCGTTGGAAGCATTCTGCCAAAAGAGCACCTCTTGCCGCAAAATTTCTACCATTCAACCAAATTGCTCAGTGACCTTAAGATTTCATCTCAGCAGATACATGCTTATCCAAAGGGATGTGTGCTATTCAGAAAGGAGCATGTTGACACAAATTATTGCATCTATTGCAAATCCGCTAGGTACTTCGAGGTTGACACCAATGGTGATGGATAGAAGATGCAGACCAATGTTGTTTGTAGAACCCTCCTCGGTATGTCGGTAACGACAAACAGTTCTTTTGGCGATGGTAATGTGGTGGACATGCCCCAAGTACCTCCAAAAGCATGAGGAGGGAAAGAAGAAGAGAGACGAGATGGGAGGTGGATCACATATCCAAGGAAGCATCCCTCTCGCCCTTGACATCCAAAGAGATGTGAGAAAATGCTTCCTTCATTCGTTGCTTTCACATTGTTCTTTACTTCGCAAGGGTGTACTCCTTCACTTAATTACATGTTCTCTTTCATAGGAAATTGCAAAAGGCCTGAACCCAAGCTTATTTAGCCTCTATCAAAAGATGAAGACCAGGAAGACACCACATCCTAAGATAGGGTCCATGTGGGTCAATGATGGATTCGAGATCTAGTGTGGGACGTACATCACGAAGTATAAGGAGAAGCATGGCGAGAACTCCAATACACTCACCGAGGAGTTTGACTCCAAGGTTGCGGTGTTTGCGGGACAAGGCCTGAAGAATGGACGCCTATGGATTGGTAACGGATCCATCGACCCAATGACCATTCTAGCTCTACGCTAGGCCCGTCGTGGTTGTAGGAGCGGTGGGCCTTAGGTAGAGACCCGCCAACGGTCTTTGGATCTAGTTATCGACCGCTTACGGGTATGTTCTTCCTCGGTCCTCTACTCTTAATTACATGTTTTCCATTGAAAAGTGAATAATATCGCGGCGACACAATGTAGGAGAAGATGGAAGAAAGGGAACATATAATCCGAGAGGAGTACGAGCAGCATATAATCCAAGAGGAGTACGATTAGCGGAAGTAGCACATGGAGCAGCAGTAGGCATAGATGCATCCGCAGATGATGCAGAAGAAGTAGATGATGAGCTGGTTTGTGAACCAGTAGCTTCTGAGTGCTTCAGTGGGGACTATTCCGACTCCTCCTTTCGCCTTCTCGTGGGTAAGTGGTTAACTTACTATCTTCATCTTATTTTCTCATGTCTTATTATTTAATGCTCGAAATATATTTCCCATGTTGGGTCAACGAGTGGATCGAACGTTTCTCCCATCTAGCCACCGCCCAGCCAGAGCCCAATGACTCCTCATACCCTCACCAATCCGAACATCATCCGGAGCATGACGAAGTTTCCAGGTGAGTTCTCCTACAATTGTGCCTAACGCGCTTCTAGGTTGTAGAATGCAATGTCAATGTGAAAATATAGCAATGCCATGTCACTTGTAGAATTTGAACTTGAAAATGCTAAATTTACTCTAATGTGAGAGACTTGTACAATTCCAGGTCTTTATAAAAATTTTAGCCATGCCACTTGTAGAAAATGTAGCAATCTCATGATTTTTCTTTTAACCTTGTAGGAGAACGACATGGAGAAGACATAGAAGGACATGGTTAGATACCATCAAGGTTAGTTCTCCTAAATTTTTCGCTTGTTCAAAATGTAGCCACCTGCCATGAGACTTGTACGATCTTGTCAAATTCATGTACTCGTCGAAATTTAACCATAGCAATGCCATGTCTCCTAAATTCATGTACTCGTCAAAATTTACTTGTCAAATTCATTACTTGTCTAATTCCATGCCATTGTGTAATTTAACTTGTCAAATTCATGTACTTGTCAACAATTACTTTTCATTTTCATTTAGTTTTGCTTTCCAACTTGTAGGATCTCATCGAGGATGCATTCATGGATTTGTAGCACTTGAGCTTGAGGAGAACTTGATGGTGATGATCTTGTCATGGTCATGTTGTGTATATATATCGTGGTTATGTACTTTGTGGTGATGATGTTGTGACGATCTTGTGATGGTGATGATGTGCATTTGAACACTTGTGAAATTGTTTAGATCATGTTTATATGTGTGACGATCTTGTGATCATGTTTTGGTATGATACAAGTGATCATATTTATATGTGTCCTGCAATGGATATGTTTTGGTATATATTGTATATATACTGTCTATTTGAATCCATGAAATAAGAAAAAATAGAAACAATGGAATTTGATGGGGCCTTTGCCATGTGGATGCACATGGCTAAGGACGGCAAAGGCCACCACGTAGCGCCCACCTGTGCATCGCATAGGGCCTGGGAAGGCGCGGAATCTCTTTACCGTGTGTGGTGAAGATGGAAGGCGCACGGCAACGCTGGTGCATAGCAAAGTAAAGAGCGCACGGCAAAAACGAAGGTGCATGACAAAGGCGAAGCACATGACAACGCTGCAGGTCACGGCAAAGCGAGAGGTGCATGGCAAAGACGGAGACACGGCAAAGACGCCGCGCATGGCAAAGAGGTTTTCTCGCCTTCTTGCCATGGCCGGCCCATTATCTACTTTACTTTGCTGTGAACAGAGTAAAACACACCGCAAAGACCTTTGCCGTGTAGATTGAGAAAAAGAGCACAGCAAAGCGGCTTTGCCATATTGTTTGTTGTCGTGCACGCATTGCCGTACCATGCTGCACGATAGTGTCTTTGCCGTTTTTTCTAGGTACACGGCAACGATGTAGATTTCGGTAGTGATGAGTACCAGGATAGCCTGATCATTAAGTATAAATAAGAACATAAATTCTCATTCAGTAGAATTTGAACCTAGGTGTTGAATTTGTACATTAATTCCATAACCTCAGTTGAACTAAACTTACTTTATTTAAAATAGGAATAGAATTTTACTTCACAAACCTGCACCAACTAAAAATACACACATCCATTAACTAGAAGTATTTTGCTCCTATTTTATTGTTTGCGTGCGATATACCCACCACGGTAGATAATATGAGTTTGCGCAAATGATACGATGTGCAATTGTTTGATGACACGTTACAAATACATGTGTCAACAGTTGCTGCTTATCGCGTAGAGATTTGAAGCTATCGCTAGTAGAAAACATGACACTAGTCCTAGTTTGTAAGAGGCGTTAGTCCCAGATCGGGACTAAAGGTTAGGCCTTTAGTCCCCGTTCTGTTACAAACCGGGACTAGAATGTCTCTACGTGGCTCCGTTGCACGCGCTGGGCTTGGGGATCTTTAGTTCCGGTTCGTAACATGAATCGGGACTAACGTTTTTCTGCCGCGACAGCGTTTTGCACCAAACCGCTGTCGCGACAGGAGGTGGGGTTTTAGGGTTTTATTTTTTGTGTTTGATTAATTTTCATTTTGTGTTTTCATATACATATTATTCTACGCTACTACATGTTATATACATTGATGCATATATAATATAATTTCTCTCACGATTACATAAGGACATATAAATATATACACAACCGAGACTAGAGCTCATCTAATTGATTTACACGAAGATCATTACAATGGATACTGTCCTTTTGTGTCTATCCACGATTACACGAAGGTCTATCCACGTTGTACTCTTCTTTTGTGTTTATGATGTCCCTGAGCAAAAATCCCGACAACTCCTCTTGAATTGCTAGTAGGCGTTCATGTGGTAGGAGCTTATCCCGCATCGCATACGTAATATCCACATAAATTAGAACTCAACAAAAACTATGGTATAGAATAAATTGCGAATATATTGTTTACGTACTCGAAAAAAGTCTGTGACCTTCTCCATACACCCACGAATGAACTCGCATACATAATATCCACATAAATTAGTCCCCTGTGGCTGCGTCGCACACTTTTCGATCAAAAATATAATTCAATCAAATAATAATCAAACATGATAATTGTATGGAGACTAGAATTGAAGATATGCGAGGACATAGCTCTCGTACTACTTACCGGGACCGCACGAAAAGTGATCTCCTCACGCCATTCACCCGAACCTCCTTTGTAAACCTTTTCCAAACCATGTCCGGCAAAAAAGAAATGAATGAGTTATTAATTAGTTTACATCTCAGAGAATGAACGAAAAAGATAGATATAGTGCGATAATTATTGAAATTACTTTTGGAGGCAATCAATTATGCTGCAGTAGTCTTCCATCGGCTTCTTTAACGAGTCCGAGATTTCTACTTTTGCACGGTCAACGTCAATGTTTAGCAGAATCCAGTGGTAGTTGCGCACGTTTATATACACTTAACATCTAGTAAACAAAAATTGAATGTGTACAAGACAGTAAGACTCTTACCCATGTTGTAAGGAAATATTATTTGCGTCTTGTAATGTTGCTCCGTTAAAAACATTAGCAAGTTATCCTCCGTTTCCTCGAGGTTATTTATTAGCGTATGTCCATTAACTCTGTTTGGGTCAACGAACCCAATGCTGTATATTGGCTTTCTTCTACATTCTTGAATATTCATTCTGCATATATAATTGCATACAGAAGGAGATATAGTGAGGATAACGACAAGAAATAAATTGAACGAGCTGAGTTAGTGACTTAATTACTTACAGACAATAGCAGCTGAGGAGGGACTTGACGAGGGCGTCTAGGTTGAATAACTGAAATAGTTCACAAAGTTGAATGGAGATCTCGTCTGGACGGAAGTATTTCTCTCCAACTTTATATACGAGAAATTGTCGCCATTCCTTTGTGACTTTCAAGTACCAGATATGCAACAGTCACATATGCGTTGGCAGATCATCGAATACCTCATCGCTGACCAGAGGCTCCCTGTAGACAAATTTCCGTGCTATTGGTCCCTTAGCGACATTATCTCCGCCGGCTAGAAGTGCTTCGAGGGGCACGTTACACTCATTGGCTAATTTAATAGATAATTCCATATCTATTCCACCTTGGGCTGGGTAACACCTTGAGCGGGGCGATGGATTGTTTTGCCTATTTGCCGAGCTGGGCAACTTCTTTTGTTTTTCTCCCGCTTGTAGTACTGATTGATGACTTCTCTTTTAGTTTCTTCGTAAGATAGCGTGTATAGTCATCTTTCCTATTTAACACATGTTGGGGTGGTTGCTCAAGGAATGCCTTGAAGTGCTTCTTGACTTTTGGATCAACTTTCACCTGTGGCTCGGGTTGTTTTGGTGCAAAATGGGCCTTCACTTTGGCCCGGGAGGTCACCGCGCTTTTACTCATCAGTCCGGTGATAAGCTAACTTGGGAGGAGACGGCGGTACTCTTGGGAGGGGATCCTGTCTTTTTCGGCGTCGGGTCTCCCTCGACGTAGCTGTGTTATTCTTCCGCTTTCTTCCCTTTGATTCAGTGGGAGGAGGCGGAGGCACCGGAGATGGAGATGCAGTCATGCTGCGATCCCTCTCAGGAAGGGGTGGAATATTGTTTCTCGGTGGAGACGGTGGACTCGGAGGTGATGGTGGCCTCGGAGGTGATGGATTGCTTCTCGGAGGAGAAGATTGCCTTGGCACCCAGCCTGGAAGCACGATGTGCTGTTTTTTCCAAAGAATGATCCGACCCTCCACTTCTCCCAGTGTTTTATCCCCTTCGCCTGCAGGGATGTAAGGCTCAAGTGATCGACATGTCGGTCCAACTTCATCCACACTGACACGAGCATAGCCAGCTGGAATCTGACTTTAATGGTAGGTCGCTTCCGGTGGACAATGTAAAGCAAAGCTGAGCGCCACCTTCATAGAAATGTTCTTCAATGTTACATGTAGCTCACAAGCTATCCTTGCCTCGACTTCATCCACGGGGTAGCGAACCATCGTTGCACCACCCGTATCATCTATCACCGGTGCATTATTCTCCACCAGCATTAGATTATTAGCTTGTACCTCCGTGGAAGCCACGCTGCTTCTTCGCTGAGATGGGCCCACCAGACTGTCTAATGCATGATCTTGCTGTCGGGCTAGTACTCTAAGCTCATTAATCTGCTCCTGCTGCAGCTTGAACATGGCTTGAAATTCCTCGTTCCTTTTTTCAACTGCCTCCAACCGCGCTGCCTCCTCCGCCTTCTGCCGGTTTGTTTTTCTGGATCGGCTTCTATAAGTGTTGATGTCATCGGGCAACCCTTTCTTCCATGGAACAGATGGGCCAAAGCCTCGTGTTCGTCCGACTTTTTTAGGATTCCCGAGGGCATATGTTAGCTCATCGTTCTCTCTGTCAGGAATGAACTTTCCATCTTTTCTCAATTGTATCACTTTAACAAGTTCATCTTTGGGTTTAGTAATGGCCTTCTTTCTAACAATAATCTCCCTGGTTTCAGTGTCATACGACCCCCCATGCCGAAGGAGCCAATTTTTTGACCTCACGGGCCACTGATTTGTAGCTGGCGTGACCCCTTTTTCACGCATTTCTTTCTCGGTTTTTGCCCATTTAGGCGCGGGCGTCTTGTAGTCACCTGTCCCTATAGTATGGTGATATTTATTTTTGGCCGCATTTAACTTATTCTTTTCTGACTTGGCCGTAGCTTCTTATGATTCCTTGTATGTCACAAATGGGGCCTAGTTATCCCGCTGCTTCTCCAGCAGGCCGGTGAATGGCGGAGTCAGCCCCTTCTTGGCAAATTTATTGTACAATATTTTCTTCCAGTCCTTGAACTGTTCGCCAATCTTCTTAAGGGCCCACTTTCTGACTTTCAACCTCAATGCCTTATTGAGTCCACGAGTGTCCAATTCAGGCAGAGAGAAGTGTGCCATGAGTGAACTCCAAAGACCCTCTTTGGCTCTGTCATCGACAAAAGTTTCTCCAACTCGATCACTTTTCTTTCCTGGTTTATTCCACTTCTGAGTGATGATCGGGATGGCGTCCCTGACTATCGCTCCGTATTGGTATACAAATACACTTGTGGCGTCTTTCGGCTCCAAAGGTTCGCCGAACTCAGACACTAGATCAATAGTGAAACGCGCACCATCGGCCAACTTTTTGGTCGGGCCTCGTTTCCTTGCAGAAGATTCGCCCGATGCGGAGGTCTAAGAGAAGAAACAGTCATTAGTATATATATATATATATATATGAATCAACTAATGCATCTACTAGATTATGATCAGCAGAGGCTTTATATACCTCGCCGGTCTTTGCTATGGTGTCTCCACCATTAATTCCACCGTCGTCTCCACCAAAAAATTCATCATAGTCATCTCTTCTGTTGGCTTCATCCAAGTTGAGGTATTGTAACCATCATCATCTTCATCGTCGTATGCTCCATCGTAATGATAACCTCATGTACCCTCATCTATCATGTTGTACATGATGTTCTCTTCGTTGTCTCTATCGTCCATAATTTAACTAATACATAACAAAGATAAAACCATTTTTCTTAATGCGATAAAATAAAGGAAGATAAAGTAATTTAGCTTAAACAATGCGATAAAGAAAGATAAAGTACCAATTAAACAACAATACATCTCGAATAATCCAGCTAGTACAACAATAAAGTACCAATTAAACAACAATACATCTCGAATAAAAGATGGTACCCTATTACACATCTAGCTCAGCGAAGACGTCGAGCTCCGTCTACTGAGCCGCCGGAGGTGTGCACCCAAAGAGTAGGAACCATCACCGGAAAATATCTCGGGTAAGGTGTCTGAAGATGCTGCCAGGTATTGGCGACCCGGACTTGTAAAATGTACATGTAGCATCGGACGTGCTCGTCCTCCTCCCTGACATGACGCTGTACCACCTCGTCGGGGGCCGGCTCGCTCTGCACCGCACCTGGACCACTCCGCCACCACCACAGAAGATCCGGGTCGACGACGACCCCCGGATTCCTTACCAGACCACGTCCCCTGGCTGGTAGCACCTCCCAGTGCCAGCCCGGCAGAGCCTAGTCCTGTGGATGCCCGGCGACACTGTCTAGTAGTGCTCCGTTGTTCAAGCCGAGTGAACGAGGATGAGGAATCGGCATAATTTCCTAAACACTAAAATTAAACCTATATACTTTAACCATGATGAAAATAAATAGTATCAACTAAAATAAACTATATTAAATACTAACTAAATTACACTCACTAAACTATATTAACACTAATAACACTAACGAAATTACACAACAAAATACACTAACTAAATTACACTAATTAACAGGAACAAATTACACTACCAAATTAACAAATTACACTAACAAATTAACAAACTACACCAAGAAATTAAACTAAGAAAACGGCAGGGAGGGCTGGCGCCACGGGCGTGGGAGGCTCACCTGGGCGGTGGTGCCGGCGCGGCGGTCGCCGGGGTGACAGAGGCGCGGGGCGGCGGCGGTCGCCGCGGGGCGGCAGAGGAGCGGGGCGGCACGGGCGCGGGGGAGAGGCGGCACGGATAAACATTCGCCGGATAAAAAATCAACTGTAAGGATTGTTGAAATGTAGAAAATAAGTTACTTTGAATAAACATTCTCTAATTTTAAATTTGAAAAATATCGTGAGCCGCACAAGAGGAATTAACGACCTGATCAATCATGTTTCATGTTTTGCTAGATCCCCGATGAAACGAAAACACATGCATGAATTTACGTGAGAAGTACTCCCTCCTCAGTTTATATACCAGTTTATATACGTATTTGAGGAGTAACAGGTTACTTGTGTACAAAGTTTATATCCAATTTATGTATTCCCAGGAATAGCATTTACTGATAAAAATAATTACATAAAATAATGAGCAAACCAATTGGTTACCTAGTCTAATTATTTGCTCCGATAAGCAGAGCGGCTAATCTTTTGTTGCACTGAAATACTAGTAACATACCCCACTAGCTAGTATTTCAGTGGGGTATTTTACTACCGCAAGACGTGCTACAAAGCGGAGCAGATCGCGAAGGACACCGTGAAGGCTGTGAAGGCCAACCCGGCATCGGCACCAGGATCATCCGCCTCTTTGTTAACACCACTCCACTAGATTCACTCAACAAGATCAAGGGATTCGATTACAAGCAGAAAATTCAGCTAGTTTCATGAACTACAGAGGAAGGAGAAGGGAATCACGAGATGGAGAAAAAGAAAACCGAAGCAGAGGAGGCCGAAGCCGTCCAGTTCCAAGACGAATTGTCCGGTTGCCTCTTCCGTGCATTTGTAGAAACTGATCCACGAAGTCCTGGAGCAGGTCAAGCCCAGGATGGTGGCCCAGGGTCCACCCGGGAGTAGCAGTAGGAGAGGCCGCTAACATTCCCTCCTCCTTTTGGCTTGACCTCAAGCCGATGCCATGTCAAACCTCCGGGATCCCACGTTACTTGATGATTCACGACTTTACCAAGGTCGCGGTGGGAGCTGTAGTCAAAGCATACCTTGACGAGGTGGTAGCAGACGACACATACAAGATAGTAGTCGTGGCCGATGTGCACTTGGTCATGGAAGATGTTGATGTAGTAGTCTCGGTCAGCACAGATTTTGTCGAAGTAGTAAGCAAGGCTAAGGTAGTGGATTTGGTAGTAGGAAGTAGCTGGAACATTCTGCCTTTTGCTTCAACTTGTGTGAAAAATCCAAAGAAGAAGCGAAGTGCCCAGATGCCTGGATCGCATGACAACTTCCCTTGACAAAAGTCCAGACTGTGGAAGCTCCACACGGCAACATAAGCAAGTAACTGAAATGATACAGTACTTGTTGTGCCTTCACATCTCACTTTTGTTCGTTGAAATAGTTTACCATACTCCAGACCAAACTGAATTATATACCCCGTATACAGCATCATCTGGTCCACACTTGGATATCTCCAGAAGCTCAAATACTTGTAACGCAATGGAGGAAGCATGCCTAGTTTGAAGTGTGGCTAGAACATGATAGCAACAACTCCACTGCATAAATAGGATGATCCAGCACCAGATGACCCTATTGCCAGTAACTGGAACCATTTTTCTTGGTATATGGCAGGACAGCTCTGCTGTAGAACGACACGGTATAGTCGCGTCTGATGATCAGATAGAGAGAACTGACAACTGAGAGTCCATGCAGTTATCCATTAAAAATTCTTTCCTTTGTACAGATAGTCACGTGCAACACCATAATACTGGAACCAAGACTTCAGTAATACCAAGCTAACTATCCAAGGAATTTTTCATTGCTCCAACAAACAAAAACAGAAGATAATATTTCCCGGAGTGCAAAACCCCAATTCAGACTGCAAATAAGACAATTCAATCAGTTCAGCACAGTGACTGTTACCTCGAAGAATGTGATGAGCACCAGTTAGGACCCTCAGATCAGGAATAAGGAGACATGAAACATGGCAATACTGAGTGTATCTACAAACGAGACTTGCAATGCGTGAATCCCATTGCTCCATTGGTTCCTTCAATGTTACGTTTTCACAGGCAAGAATAAGTAATGCCGTACTTTGTGACGACAAGATGCATGGCCTAAACTCACTGCTCCTCCAATTTGCCATCCAAATTTCGCACAAGCTGGACCATACATTTTCCCATAGTAGAGAAACAGAGCCATAGGGAAAACCCAGTCCAACAGTGATATGGGCATAGTGATAATGTACTGAATTTGCTGGCAGTGACCAGTATGATGATGCTTCTAGATATAGAGAATGAAAATCGATCCAAATTGAGATCAAGCAGCGCTCGCAGTTGTTAGATAATCACGTGTCCTACACGTATTGAAATTGCAGTCCGAGTAGGTGTAGGTGTCCAGGTACTATACGTATATGTATTAGACTAGGTTTAGCTACCGAGCCGGTTGTCTAGTCTTGGCATATATATATGCGTGTATCCTGGCCTGTAAACACCACCGTGAGTTGAGCAATACAAGAGAGGAAGCAAGGCTCGACAAGAGCCTTTGGCAATCAAAATTGTTTTGCGTGTGCGTGCGTGCGTGTACTAGTTAGATTAAAAGAATCGATCGGCTAGCAACACGTGCATCTCGGCGGAAGTTATCGGATACATGCGTGTCGTCTCGTCGGAATTTCCTCGTTGGTGTCGTCGGAAAGTACTCGGCGACAGGGGTTGTGCTAACAATTGGTATCAGAGCCTCGCAGAGGATCTCCTAGTAACGGGAGGTCATGACGGGCAAGGAGCTAGGCGAGTATTCTGGTGCGTCTGCGGGTGCGCCGGTGTCGATGCAGTATCCGCGGTACAGCCGCGACAACTACACGGTCTGGGCGGTCCAGATGGAGTGGGCGTTAGAAGGCGCCAGACTCTGGGAGGCTGTCGATCCAGGCGGCGACGAGTTCAAGAAAGGCGCGTCGAAGTACCACCTAGACCGACTAGCACTCACGGCCATATGCTCGGTGGTGCCAACAGATCTGATGCAACACCTGATCTCGAAGAAATCTGCAAAGGAGGTGTGGGATACACTCAAGACGCTAAATCTTGGGCACGAGCGCGTCCGTGAGGCGACCCTACAAACCTTGCAGAAGAAGTACGAGAATCTGGAGATGGGAGAAGATGAGACGCTATACGCTTTTGCTTCAAGGGTCGCTACACTGGTCAATGGGATTCGCGGACTTGGCGAGAAGCTGGATGAGATCTCTATTGTGAGGCGTTTCCTCCGCGTGGCGCCGCCGCGTTACTCACCCGTTGTCTCGGCGATCGAGCAATGCGTTGATCTCAAGACTCTCACGATGGATGATCTAGTTGGACGGTTCAAGGCGCACGGCGAGCGGATGAAGATCACCTATGGCGACGCGAAAGTGGATGAGCATCTCATGCTTATGGCTCGAGCGTTGTTCGCCAAGGAGAAGAAGGGCGATAAAGCATCCGGTAGCAGGAGTGATAGAGAAGATTCTCGCCTAGCGAAAAAGCATATCGCAGGGGAGGACGAGGACGAGGCTCCGCCGCGGAGGAAGTTTGACATCAAGAAAGTAAGATGTCATAAGTGCGGCGAGCTCGGTCACTTCAAGAAGGATTGCAAGAAATCTTCGAAGGTGAGGGCTCTCATCGCCCAGGAAGGAGATGATGATGGACCGATGATGCTGATGCTCGAAGTAACTGAGCTGAAGGATGAGGAGGATCCTCCATCACCGGGTACGGAGATTGTGGCGCAAGTGGATCACGATGTACCGTGTGTGGATCACGAGCAACAGAGTGCCCCGTTTCTGCGTGAAGCCATGTTTGAGGCAAGTGAAGCTTCAGAATCTGATCATGGCGATCTATGCGTTGGAATTTCACCTACAACTCCGTCCGGCAATAAGTTCTTCATGCTTGCGGTGGATGATCATAGTAAATACATGTGGATTGTGTTGCTGAAAAGTAAGTATCAAGCAAAATAAGCATTCGAGAAGATCAAGGAAGCCGAAGAGTTTAAGGTGGAGGCGAAGATAAGAGCTCTACGCATTGATCAGGAAGGCGAGCTTCATCAAACCGTGTTGACCATGGCACGGAGGATGATGAAGAGTAAAGGTTTGCCAGGAAACTTCTGGGGTGAGGCAGTCAATACGGCTGTGTATTTGCTGAACATGGATCCAACTGAGAGTGGAGTTGGTATGACTCCGTATGAAGCATGGTACGGACGGAAGCCCTCGGTTGATCATCTTTGCACTTTTGGGTGCGTGGCACATGACAAGACCGGCCAGCAGAGTACTCCAATGATCATGACAGGCTATAAAGGCTCGGAGGAATACCGTTTGTGCAATCCTTATACCAATAAGGTGGTTTTCACGGATGACGTAGTCTTTGAGGAAGAGAAATCATGGAATTGGGGCTCCAAGGAACCGGAATATTCATCTTTTCACATCACGTGGGATCTTGAGTATGAAGAAAATATGGATCAACCAAGCTTATCTTTGTCAGCAAATTTGGACCCAGAAGAGATTGAAGGCCTAGGGGGTGCTCCAGACATGGACACCAGTCCAGAAGCACTAGGGATACTCCCAGAAGAAAACGTGTCCTAAGAAAAGGCTAGTCCGTGGTCAGAAAAAACAGAGCTAGAAGGTGTTGTGTTTAGCTCATCATCTGCTAGTATAGGAGGTGATGATCCACGTGAAGAGCTTGGGGCAAAGGAGTATCCAGAAGTGCAAGGGTCATGTGATGTGGTGGCGAGTCAAGAAGTTGGCTCAGAAATAGTCATGCAGGATACGCTGCATGTAGAGCCGTTGGCTCTCGGAGCTCTACGTGGAGACACACAAGGTTCAGAAACTGAAGAAACAAGCGCGTTGTCGGACGCAGAAGAGTATGTCGTGATGACTCCGATAGAACTGGAGACAAGGCAACTACGACCGACACGAGCACGCATGCGAGGCGTGTTGGACTACTATCCGAGGAAAGAATTTCGGATGATAAATTATCTGGTGAAGATGGAGTACGAAAATCAATGTTTGTTCATCAAGGAACCAGTGAAGACTGAAGGCACGTTCATGGCCTTTATCGACAAGGAGGACGCGGACGAGGAGGATCGATGTGAAGCCATGGAGAAACCGATAAAAGCAAAGTCGGTGACATGGAGGATGACGCCTGGAGCAGCGAAAGCAATGCCAAGGTTGACACTCGCGAGGAGCAGCTGGCGCATTTGGGACCCAGGTCGATGTAAAGAAGCACATCGTGATTAGGGGGTGATTGTTAGATAATCACGTGTCCTACACGTATTGGAATTGTAGTCCGAGTAGGTGTAGGTGTCCAGGTACTATACGTATATGTATTAGACTAGGTTTAGCTACCGAGCCGGTTGTCTAGTCTTGGCATATATATATGCGTGTATCCTGGCCTGTAAACACCACCGTGAGTTGAGCAATACAAGAGAGGAAGCAAGGCTCGACAAGAGCCTTTGGCAATCAAAGTTGTTTTGCGTGTGCGTGCGTGAGTGTACTAGTTAGATTAAAAGAATAGATCGGCTAGCAGCACGTGCATCTCGGCGGAAGTTATCGGATACGTGCGTGTCGTCTCGTCGGAATTTCCTCGTCGGAAAGTACTCGGCGACAGGGGCTGTTCTAACAGCAGTCGCACCCGGCACCCCGCCGCATCAACCACCGCCGCCTCCAGCCAACCTTCCTGCAGACTCAGCATCTTCTTCCGTCGTCAAGCAAGCCTCCGCACCCTCCGACTCTGTTTTCGATGCGCTCTACGCCGACATCAGCGTGGAATCGGAGGAGATGGACATCAACCCAGAGGAACTCGGCTCTCCTATGCAGGAGATGGAGGAGGACATCAAGCGTGAGGAGCAGGCCGACAAGGCCATCACATCCCGAGAGGTGTTCGTCGCCATTGGGAGTGTGATGGAGGAAGATCAACGAGGACAAGCTCTGCCTAAAGCGCTGGACAATGGTAAGGGACCACCTGCTGCCGCCGACAATGATCACGCAAAGGCCATGCCCCCTCCTAACCCGGTGCAACAGCCGCAGGAACTCAACATCGGTCCGAGTAACAAAAACACCGCAAACCCGCCGCCTCCGGCATCTACGTCTGCGCCTGTCCAAATCACTCTGGCTGATAGAGTAATGTACGGAAATTTTCTCGTCGAGCCCTTGACTGTGGCTCACATAAGGAACGTAGTCTAGCTTGATGAGAAGCGCCAGCAGCTGCTGGAGGAAGCGTTGGCCATCGCAGAGCAAGGCGCAAAGCTATATCAAGATCTGGACAAGGCGCAAAAGTCAATCGAGAAAGCTAGAGCCATGGAGGCCGAGTTCAAGACTCTGCTCACGCAGCAGAAGGCTATGAAAGCTCCAGCTCGTGTCATCAATAATCCTGGCGTATGGCGAAACCTAGGATAGACTCCCCCGAAGACGCCACAAGCCAAGACATACATTGACAGCGAGGGCAGGCAGGTCATGCACACTCCTATCCTCAACCTAGCCGTCGCCAAGACCCTTTTGGAGCAGGATAGATCATCCGCAGCTGTGAAAACAGGTCTATGATCTTGTAGCGAAGGCGGTCAAACAGCAGGAAAAGGCCACCTCTTAGAGGCTTGAGTATGACCCAACATATTGCCAGTCTAGCAATCCTAAGCCTCTAAGGGACCGATCTCCTCAAGATGTCGGGTCTCAGACGAGTTCATCAGAGCGAAGACGGAGGGATGCACGCAACAGGAAGGATGTTATCCCCATGTCCTCCAACCATGGGGTAAGGCTCATCCTCTTCGCCAGTCTCCATCGCCCCGATCTCCCCAACATTGCGAAGACCCAAAGGCTCACCATCATACGAGCATGCCTCCACCAAGGCAACGGGGCATCGTCATCCACGACAACACGGAGCAGCCCCTTCAAGATGGAGAGTGCAACAAAGGACACAAGAGCATGTCACGCCATGACCCTCCACGTCCGACAAGCAACCGCGACAAGCGCGAGGCATCGTAGGAGGGTAACAGCAAGAAGGCTAACCCACCTCCACCTCCGCCTCCGTCGCCACCTAGTAGCCACCATGGAGGAGGGGGCCGCGTCGTTCACGCAGCCCATCCCCTGGCGGCAAGAAGAAAAAAGCAAGCCCGGAGCCATATGCCGCATGTTCACGCCTGGATAAGATTCACGAGGCCTGGGAAGGACCTTACCTGGGAACACGTTGCTTTGGACCTATAATACGGACCACAACTTACCCCAAGGGTTTCCGGATTGACAAGACGATAAAGCCCTATGACGGCACCCCCAAACCAGCTATGTGGTTGCAGGATTACGACAACGTGGTGGAAATCGCCGGGGGTAACCCCAACGTTGTCGTCAAGTACCTACCACTGATGTTGATGGGTACGGCCCACCAATGGATTGATGACTTGCCGGAGAAGTCCATCTGCAACTGTTGGACATGCAAGAAGCGTTCACCAAAAACTTTGAGGGTACTTACAAACGTCTCTGCACTGTTGGCGATCTACAACGGTGCGTGCAAGAGAAAGACGAGACATCTCGCGCCTACCTCTCCCGCTGGCTGGATATGAAGAATTCCTGCGCAGGGGTGCACGATTAGACCACCATGGCCGCCTTCATCGATGGGTTGGAAAAATATACGTTGCTCTGACATAAGTTGATCCAACTAGATGATCCAGTTGGTCAGTGAGTTCGCGACTGCCGACGATGATGCTCGCGGCTCCTTGCCACAATAGCCGTTCCAACCCAAGCTAAGAGGAACAACATAACTGATGACCCACAATTATAGGGGGTGTATTGTAGTAATTTCGATAAATAGGAGTGTCGATCCCAACGAAGAGCAGAAGGTGTTGACTAGTGGTATAGAGTAGGAAATCTCTGTAATACTTAGCAAACGGATTTTTAGGGGTTTTCTGATAAATCAAACAAACAAAGTGCAAGTAATAAATACAACAAACAAAAGCAGCAAGTGGCCCAATCCTTTCTTAGCAAAGGACAAGCCGGTGGAAATACTTATAAGGACCAAACATTCTCGAGGACACATGGGAATTCTGTCAAGTTCTTTCGCTTCAAATAGCTGAGTACTCTTCTTTGGTGTTGTAAGTGTTGTGTGGGTGAACCTGTGCTAATGTACCAACCTTACTTGGACTAATACATACTTGTGATTAAACCCCCTGCAAGCATCCGCAACTACAGGAAAGCAATTAAGATATAAACCTAACCACAGCCTTAAACTCTGAGATCCTACACTCCCTTATGCAATGGTGTCCTAACAGGATTTCAGGTTTTTGTCACTCCGGCAACCCCACGATTAGTAGCCAAATACACAATGCATTCCCCTGGTTCCATAAATGGTGAAGTATCATGTAGTCAACGTTCACATGACACCACTAAAAGAATAGCATCGCAACTTAAATACTAAACCATTGAATAATATCTCAACACAAATCCTCTACTAACAACATGACTTCTCCCATGTCCTCAAGAACTAAAGAACTACTCACAAGACATCATATGGATCCAGATCAAAGATGATATTGTGATGAATAAAAATATGAACATAAACAATAATCCAATGGTTCCACTCACAAGCATCAACCACAATAGTAATCAACACCGGGAAAGTTTCCCCTCAGATCTATGCAAGTATTCAACACAATTGTTACAGCGGGATGGAGTGGTGATGATGGTGCTGGTGGAGATGATGGTGTGGATGATGATGAAGATCTCTATGAAGCCTAGCTTGATGATGGTGCTGATGGCGACGATCTCCCCTCTCCGGGAAGGAATTTCCTCGGCAGAAATTTGTCTGCTAGAAAGCTCTTTCTCTCTCAGTGTTTTCCGCCCCGCAGAGGCGGAAAAATCTTTCTGTGGTCGCCCCCCTGTGTTTGAGGGTTCCGAGAGGAAGATATAGGCGAGTGGGCGGAGTCGAAGGCCAGCCAGGTGGGACACACCCACCCTAGGCACGGCCCAGGGGGGCCCACGCCTGGGTGGTGTGGGCTCCATGTGGCCCAACTCCGCCTCCCCTTCTGGCTCCCTTCCTCTTCTGAAAAAAATATAATTTTCCATGATTTTTCTGTTATTTTCTGATCTTCGCGAAATTGCATCAAAACACCTCTTTTTCCATCAGATTCCTTACTCCGGCAGTCCATCCTCCAAGAATCATACAACATGCAAAAACAGAGGAAAAGACATAAGTAACACCTCATAATAAGACACATATAAATGAATAGTGGAAAATTATGATATAGAATGGTGATGCAAATAGGACGTATCAACTCCCCCCAAGCTTAGACCTTCGCTTGTCCCCAAGCAAAAACTGAGCTCAGTAAACATGTCCACAGGTTTATGGAGTGAAGTGTCGATAAAAGAATACTGACAAGAAGCATCACACTTACCATTACACAACTCATAGAAGAAAGCAACTCACCATTATATAACTTAGCTTGCAACAAGTACATGAGTCACAATAGAGATGCATAAATATAAATCATAATTGGAATTGGCAAACTTTGTTCTTGGTCAGAGAACAACTGGCAAACAGTTTCACAAAAAGCTTTTGTAGAAGTCTTCAAAAACCAGAGCACTCTTTGCTCAAAAAGGATTTTCACAATAATGGCTTTCAAAGTAATACTCAATAAATAAGATTCTTGTGCAAACAAGGAAGACAGAGAACATGATTGGGTAAATCATCATATGAATGCTTGCAACACAACAACTCAAATGATTGCTGGAGATAGAGAGCAAGTAGGTTTACTGACTCAACTAGAAATAGGAGAAAGGTCCCTTCATAGAGGGAAGCAGGGATTTCAAGTCAAAAATAGCTTCCAAAATATTATGGTACTTACGAGCTTTGAGCCCTCATTTCCCCTATCATAAGCATCTTGAGATGATTAAGGTTAAAGTGCACAAGGATGGAGTATATGCTTGACGAAATATAAGTTGGCAATCTCATGTCCCTTGAGTACGAGGGCCGCTCCTCATGCTACTCAACTTTAGTTACCAGTAAGTTATTGTCATAGTAAGTACATACGTATCATAGAGAACCGCCAACGGGGTACCCCTTGCACATGATACAGGAGCTATCCCATAACCAAAATGACAAGGCAAGCAGACAGTGAGCATCTCAGTGATCTTTTTATTTGCTATTTGCATAGGTTTTTATTGAGGATGCTTCATAGATTGCTCACTATGGTTATGCTGCAAGTTTCCACCATGATTAGGCATGGCTTAGGCTAGCGGCCCAGGCGTTTCTCTAACACACATACATAACTCCATGGACTTACAAGCTCCCCTTTTATTTCACACCGACGACATCTGCAAACAAAAGAGCATGATATCAACTGGATATGTATCCATAAGTGTTGAAAGCGTTCCCCGTGACAGCACGGTTCTGCTAATCCCAACATATAGTTGCAAGCATATACAACTTCGATGACACAATGGTTCAAGTTTGGCAAGAAAATAAGGTGTGCCATCAAGTTCGTAAGAGCTTTACTAACTAGTTTTCATAACAAAATACTTTTTAATTCGAAAGATAGATGAAGCTTGAGAATTTTCTTGGAATAGCAATAATGCTAATAGGTAGATATGGTGGACACAAATGGCACATGTTTGGTTCAAAGGGGTTGGATGCATGAGAAGTATGCCTTCTCAAAAAAGGTTTTTGGCTAGCAAGGCTAGGTAGAAAGCAAAAGAGTTGAAAGAAACAAGCAAATCTACAAGTGATAAAGCCAAACATGCAATCTTCCATGAAGACACAAAAGATCTTAAATAAAGAATACTAAGCTTATGAGCCAATCAAGAAATAAAATAAATGATACCAAATACCTATAAGCTTTTTCTCTTTTCCTTTCAAACCTCAAAAAGTGTTGCTACTAACCAGATCTCGGTTTGCCAAAACCAATGTAGATTTACGTGATGCTCCCAAAGTGATGCCAATACTGATCAACAAGATCAATCATATAATAGAGATTGCAAACTAAAATAAGAAGTCCAAACGGTAAAAGATGAAACTTCTCATTAATATTCCATAAAGGCACTCACACCAAGGATACATAGATAATCAACTAAAGGAGAGATACTTCCACATGCAAACCAACCTATAAGATAAATTCTCTACCAAAGATACGAATCCACTAAACAGGTAAAAGATAAAATATGATGATGTGATACCACGACACTCCCCCCAGCTTGGAACAAGCCAAGGGGATGCCAAACCTGATGATGAATTACTCCTTCAGTGGTGATGGTGTTCTCTTGATAAGCTCCTCAATCAGTTTCCTCAAATCCTCAATCTCGAAGGTCAGAATACGAATCAACTACGAATTTTGCTCAATGCGATTCATGTTCATATCGGACCAATAGTCCTAGTCCTTACTATTCTTTCCCCACTCTTCCTTCTTAGTGTGTTCCTTCCCTGCATGGTTTGAACGAGGCAAATCCCACACCGAGGGCAAGTTCCCTTTGGGCACCTATTGGTATTTATGCTCATGTATAAGAGTATGGAAGGGATTCTTGTTATGTGGAGGAGGTGACCGTGGAGCGAGGATATGACGTGGGGTTTTCCCTCCTGTAGACATACGTGTTATCCTCCTAAGCTTGGTAGGTTTTGCCACCACTCCAATGCTTGCGACGGTAGCACGGGTGTCTGGATGCTCGTCCTCCTCCATATCTTCCTCATCCCCTACCAAAATCTCCTTCTCCTTGGGGTTTTGAGGATCATCTTCCTCGGGCTTCTTGCCTTTGTTCGTTGGCGGAGACCATGGTGCTCTAAACTTGAGAAGATTTCCGGACATAAACAGATCGAAACGAAAACACGACTAGAACATGATGCACGAACCTCGAGGAACCCGAGGGGGTATATATTATGAAGTTTCAATGCATAAGGAAGGTACTGGTGCGAAAACGAGGTAGAGACGGAGATCGGGGGGCTCACACCCCCTCCAGGCGCGGCCAGCTAGGGCCCGCGCCTGGGGTGGGTGTAGCCACCCCGGCCTCCGTTTCCTCCTCTGTTTCCTTTTGTAGCCTTCCGTATGTAATAAAAACATCAAAAATATAAAAAGATTGGGTTTTCACGAACCTTCTATTTTCACCACTTTTACCTAATCAAAGACGAACTCTGTAGATTCCTGTTCTCCATCTCCTGGAAATTTCTTTCATGCAAGGCATTACACAAACCTCAATGGCAACATTAGTGTAAGCAAAAACAATAAACCTTTGGTTCACACTTCAACTTAAATCCATCAAAACAAATGCTACTGTAGCAACCCCTTTCCAAAAACCCAAAAGAATCTGGAAGGGAATCAATATAAGAGGCAAATGTAAATGATGGTAGAAATCTGTCAAAACAGACGAGCAGGTAAATATTGATTTTTTTCGAAAACCTTATGTTGATCAAATCAAAAAGTGCAGAACTAATGAAAGTTGGGTAACAACTTGGAGAACAAGCATAGAAAAATACAGCTCCATCCGAAGTACTGATCTTCCTCATGAATTTTTCCAATGCAGCACAAAAATCTGTCCCGGGACAACCACTTTTCACAACTCCTCCACTTCACAAAAGTAGTTGAACTTGACACAAAAACCAAAAAAAGGATAAGGAACGGTTATTACCGAGGTAATAACTTCCAATACATTACAAAACTATTGGGTTATCTCCCAATAAGTAATTTTCTTTAATGTCTTTAAGTTAGGCTTGATAGTTTCAAAGATTCTCGCATAGGAGATAAATATCTGAAGTGAAAAAGAGCATCAAGAAGCCAATAGCCAACACATTTGAGTCTAACCCACTTCCTATGCATGGGGGTATCATGAGAAACAAATTTTTGAAACAAAAAGCCACTAACATAGGAAGACAAAATAAATGCAACTTCAAAGCTTTCAACATAAAACAGGGAAACTTAACATTATTGAGATGCATAAAACCATGTTTCCCTCTCTCATAATAACTTTCAGTAGCACTTTGAATAAAGTTGACAATATAATTGTCACTGTCAAAAAATTTATCATCAGAATGAGCATACTTACAATCACCAAAAAGAGGTCCAAGGTCACAAAGCGGATC
Source organism: Avena sativa (assembly GCA_916181665.1). Classification (NCBI taxonomy): domain Eukaryota; kingdom Viridiplantae; phylum Streptophyta; class Magnoliopsida; order Poales; family Poaceae; genus Avena; species Avena sativa. The sequence continues at coordinate 100,229,748 of OV702280.1, forward strand.
AATAAAAGCAAGTTGTTCCATCCTAAAATCTTTATTAGGCAAGCTATTTTCACAAGGAGCTTTAGAAAATTTAGAAAAGTCAAACTCATAAGAATATCCATCAAACTTAGTTAAAAAAATTCTTTTTTACAATCTATAATAGCTCCACAAGTGTTCAAGAAGGGTCTACAAAAATTTATAGGGCAAGTTTTGCTAGCTGCTGAATTAAGCACTAGAAAATCAGCAGGATACTTAATCTTATCACAGATAATCTCCGCATCTCTTACAATTCCAATAGGGCAAATGATTTCCTTATTAGCAAGGTGAACAACCACATCAATGTCCTCAAGCTCACAAGGACCAATTTCATGCATAATTTCCCTGTAAAGCTCATAAGGAATAACACTAAAACTAGCACCAATATCACATAAACCATAATAGCAATGATCACCAATTCTAACAGAAAGCACAAGGACACTAGCTTTTCTAGCCTTAGTAGGATGAGAAATAATATTAGAAGCGTCTTTACAGAAGACAATGTGCTCATCCTCTATATTTCTAATGACAAGATCCTTCACTACCACAGGTTCATTATTTATTTGCTCATCAGGTTCCATAGTTTTCTTTGTACCTTTGTTATTCGCACTAATCATCATAGAATACTCATTTATCTTAGTTGGGAAAGGTATTTTCTCAACATAAGGTCAGTCAAAATATGATTAGTAGTACAAAATTCGGTATTTCTAACAGGAACATGACTAACAACATGTTTATATGGTGCATGGTACTTATTCCATTTATTTTTAGGAATTTCTATGTAAGAGGCAAAGGCCTTAAAACAATTGACAATACTTTGGGAGTCTAGATCAAACTCATTACTAATATCACGGAAGTCGTCAGTTCCCATAAAATATTTAATGCATTCATAATCATAATTTATACCTGATTTTCTTCCTTTGTCATTCTCCCAAACTTCAATGTTCTCTTGAATTCGTTCTAGGAGATCCCATTTAGCTTATTCATTCATACGTGTGAATGATCCAGCACAAGAAGCATCTAGTAAATCTTTATCATGAAGAAAAATACTAGCATAAAAGTTATTGATAATGATATTGTTAGGGAGTTCATCAATAGGACATTTATGCATTAGTGACTTCAATCTCCCCCAAGCTTGAGTTGTACTCTCTCCATCACAATGCCAAAAGTTATATATTAGATTTCTATCCTTGTGAATCTCGCTGGGAGGATAGAATTTAGAATAAAGGAGAGATGATATTTCCTCCAATTCCATGGATTGTCCATTCTTCAGCAGCTTATATCATTCTTCGGCTCTCCCTTTCAAGGATATAGAGAGTAACTTCTTCTTCACGTCTTTAGTTGTGATACCTGCACACTTAAATAACCCACATAATTCATGGATAAAAATCAAATGGTCACTAGGATGGATAGTTCCATCCCCAAAATAATAATTATCCATAACACAATCAACAATACTTGTAGGTATCTTAAAAGGATCTGTCTCAATAGGCGGTGGTTCATCTACTACCCTCACAGTGGTAGTAGTTTTTCCAAACAGAAAACCAAGTGGGTTATCCATATTGGAAACAAAGTAACACACATAAATAAAAAATACTCATAGTAGAAGTTTCCTTTACCAGTTCCACTCTTTAAAGCAAAGAAACAAAGTGCAAGTAATAAAGACAACGAACAAAAGCAGCAAGTGTGTTGAATACTTGTGAGTGGAACCATTGAATTATTGTTTATGTTCAGATTTCTGCCAGGGGAATTCCTTCCCAGAGAGCTCTTTCTCTCTCGGTGTTTTCCGCCCCGCAGAAGCGGCGAAATCTTTCTGTGCTCGCCCCCTGTGTTTTAGGGTTCCGAGAGGAAGATATAGGCGAGAGGGTGGAGTCGGAGGCCAGCCAGGTGGGCTACACCTACCCTACGTGCGGCCTAGGGGGGCCCACGCCTGGGGGGTGTGGGCCCCTTGTGGCCCAACTCCGCCTCCCCTTCTAGCTCCCTTCGTCTTCTGGAAAATATAATTTTCCATGATTTTTCTAGTATTTTTCTGATCTTTGCGAAATTGCATCAAAACACCTCTTTTCCATCAGAATCCTGACTCCGGCAGTCCATCCTCCAAGAATCATCCAACATGAAAAAAAGAGGAAAAGACATAAGTAACACCTCATAATAAGACACATATCAGTGAATAGAGGCAAATTATGATATATAATGGAGATGCAAATTGGACGTATCAAGCACCAATCAGAAGAGCCCGCCAGAAGAAAAGAAAACCTTCGACATGGTCGCCATGACGTTTGCAGGACGAGGTGATGGCGGACAGCATGGCCGAGGACGAGGGGCTGGTCATGGGCAGCAACGAGGTAGTGAAACTACCCCGGCAGCGCTCCGTGTTCCCCAAACGTACGAGGAGTACATTGATATGCCATGCCTTATACACCTCGATGCCAACGGCAAATCTACTCACACCAATCGCCATTGCAAATTTGTCAACGACCTCAAGGAGGACCCAGAGTCCGGATACAAGCGAAGCCGGAAGAACAGAACACGAGGCAAGGTCAAAGGGAAGAAGAAGGAAGAGGAGTCCAAGGATTCAAGTGACATGGACGAGGACATTGACCCCAAGCACGCTGACAAGGGCGATGGCAAAGGCAAGAACCCCTTCGAGGAGAAGGCCGCCGTCTACCACACTTTCCTTGGCACCCCTACTGTCCGAGCATAGAAAAACTCCATGAGGATACTAATGGCCACCCTACCCCCAGTTCCCCCGTACCTGCGCTGGTCGGAGATTCCAATCACTTGGGACAGGAAGGATCACCCAGACCTCATCCCTACGGAGAACGATTATGCCATGGTCATCAACCCTTTGATTGACAGCAACGAGTTCACCAAATGCATGGTGGACAGTGGAAGCAACATCAACATCATGTACCTAGATACACTGCACAAGATGAACTTGACGGAGGCCAACCTAAGGCGTACCAACACCGTGTTCCATGATGTAGTTCCTGGCTGGGAGGCTCGGTCCCTTGGGTGCATCACGCTCCACGTAGCTTTTGGCGATCTTTGAGGTGGTCCCCTTCAAGAGCGTGTGCCACATCATATTCGGACGCGACGTCTTCCACGCCTTCATGGCCAATCCATGCTTCGTCTACAACAAGATCAAGATACCCAGACCAAACGGCATCATCACCGTATCCGGAAGCTTTACAAAAGCAAGGGATTGCGAGATTGGAGAAGCAGCCTTTGCAGAAGCCATCCTCTACAGCAAAGAATTCAAGGATATCCAGAGCAAGGTTGATGCCACAGAGATGTCAGCATCGAAGAAGAAGATTTTTGACTCCGATCCCGCCTTCAAGGCCACCATAGAGACCAAACCGATGGAACTTGTGGTAGGCGATGCCTCCAAGACCACCACCATTGGGACGAGCCTGGACCCTAAATAGGAAAGTGCACTCGTTGAGTTCCTCCATGAGAAAAGGGACATCTTTGCCTAGCAACCTGCCGACATGAAAGGTGTACCTAGGTAACTTGCCAAGCCAGCTGGAATATTGATCCAAAATGCAAACTAGTGAAACAACCTCTACGACGCTTCGGAGACGAGAAGAGACGCGTCATAGGCAAAGAAATAGCTAGGTTACTTAAGGCTAGTTTTATCCGAGAAGTCCTTCACACCCGATGGGTGGCCAATCCTTTCCTTGTCCCCAAAAAGGGAACCAAAGAATTAAGAATGTTCGTTGATTACACCGGCTTGGACAAAGCATGTTCGAAAGATTCGTTTGCTTTGCATCGCATTGACCAAGTCATTGAATCAATGGCTGGCTCGGAACATATGTGTTTTCTCGATGCATACTCAAGATACTACCAGATGAAGATGAGGAAGTCGGACCAATTGGCCACTTCATTGACCCGACACGTTTTGATATGTAACGATGCCCTTTGGGCTAAAAAATGCAGCTGTTACGTACCAGCGGACTATGCAGCATTGCCTACACGATCAAATTGGTCGAAACATTCACGCCTACGTGGACGATATAGCGATGATGTCTAAAAAGTCAAACGACTTAATCTCCGACTTAAAATAAACCTTTGACAATCTCCAGAAATATAACATGATGCTTAACCCTAAGAAGTGCGTCTTCGGGGTTCCAGCTGGAAATTTTTTGGGATTCATCGTTAACCAGCATGGAATCGAGGTTAACATGGAGAATATCAAGGCCATCCTAAACATAAACCGTCCAACATGCCTGAAGGACATCCAACGGCTCGTGGGCTGCTTAATAGTAGTAAGCCGGTTCGTCAGCCAACTTGGAGAGAAGGCTCTACCGCTGTACAAGTTGCTGAAGAAGGCGGACAAATTTACATGGACGGACGAAGCAGATGCTGCACTCAAGAAGCTAAAGGAGATACTTTCCTCGACACCTATACTTGCAGCACCCGAGCCTGGGGAGCCTATGTTGATCTACATGGTGGCCACCAACCAGGTAATCAACATCGTCATTGTGGTGGAGCGGAAAGAACCAACGCATGAGTTCGGCATGCAACGACTAGTTTACTATGTAAGCGAGGTCTTGACGTAGCCAAGAAGCACTACCCGCACTACCAGAAGCTAGCTGATGGAGTGTTCCTTGCTTCTCGGAAGCTGAGGCACTATTTCCAGGAGCACCCTATCACAGTTGTGAGCAGAGCTCCACTGTCCAACATCATCAATAACAGTGACGCTACAGGAAGGGTTGCAAAGTGGGGAATTGAGCTTGCCACCTTTGAGATCACCTACAAGAGATGTGATGCTATCAAATCACATGTCTTGGCAGATTTCATTGCAGATTGGACGGAGATGCCATATACTACCCTGTACCAGAACCAGAATACTGGGTGATGCACTTTGACAGATCAAAGCTACTCAATGGCTCGGGGGCTAGTGTACTTCTACAGTCACCAACAGGGGAAAAGCTGCACTACGTTCTGCAGATCCACTTTGAGGCTACAAATAACATAGCAGAATATGAAGCACTCATTCACAGACTTCGCGTAGCCAAGGATATTGGCATCAAGCGCATAGTTTGCTGTGGAGATTCCGACTTGGTTGCCCAACAGGTGGCTGGCACATGGAACACGTGGAACCCTATGATGGCTGCATATCGAGACGAAGTAGATGAGGTAGCCAAGTGCTTCGAGGGCTACGAAGTCAAATATGTCAAGAGGGAGGAAAATGAAGCGGCTGATCTGCTGTCAAAGCTTGGATCAGGGCGCAAACCAATTCCACCTGGCATTTTCCTAGAGCATCTACGGACACTATCCATGAAGGGAGCGAATCCATCTAACCCGGATAGAGTTGACTCTTTTGTTCACATAGTGACAAAGGTCCCTCCGTCTTGGACAAAACCGTTCATGCAGTATCTCGTACATGGAACTTTGCCCATCGACGAAGTAGAAAGTTAGCAAATAGTACGTCGAGCGAAGGGCTATACCATAATCAATGGGCAGCTCTATAAAAGAAACACCACTGGTGTATACCTAAAGTGTTTTTCCCAGCAGGAAGGTATTGAATATCCTTCGTGAGATCCATCTCGGATATTGCGGGCATCACACCGCTCCTCGATCATTGGTCTCCAAAGCCTTCCGGCAAGGATTCTACTGGCTAACCGTGAAGGCGGACATCGACAAGGTAGTTGAGACGTGCATGGGATGCCAGTACTATGCCCGACAACCACATGTTCCAGCTCAAGAGTGGCGAACAATACCAATAACTTGGCCGTTTGTAGTCTTGGGGCTAGACATGGTTGGTCCATTATAGACGACACCCTATGGGTTTACGCATCTACTAGTGGCAGTTGATAAATTCACCAAATGCATAGAAGCTAAACCCATTAGAAAGCTTGATGGGGCAACTGTATTTAGGTTTGTACGGGATCTAGTGGTGAGATTTGGTCTCCCACATAGCATTATCACCGACAACGGCAGCAACTTGTCACTCGGAGAAGTGGAAGCTTATTGTTGGGAGAAGGGCATCCGACTTGACTTGGCATCTATGGCACTGCCACAATCCAATGGCCAAGTTGAGCGATCCAATGGATTAATTTTGCAGAGAATCAAGCCACGTCTAGAGGCGCCGCTACATAGAGCAGCTAGAGCCTGGGCGGAAGAGTTACCATCAGTTCTGTGGAGTTTACGAACTACACCAAACAGGTCTACCGCCTACACCCCTTATTTCAAGGTATATTGAGTAGAAGCCATCCTTCCTTTCGACATCCTTCACGATTCACCAAGAGTTGCCTCCTACGACGAAGATGACGCTGAAGAATCCAGACGCCTAGATGTGGACCTTCTCGAGGAAAAGCATGTATTGACATGCCAAAGATCCGCCATCTACTAGCAGAAGCTACGCAGGTACCATAGTTATTGCGTTCAGCATCGCTCTTTTAAAGAGGGGGATCTAGTGCTCCGACTTAAGCAGAAGAGGTCACACAAATTATCCCCGCCATGGGAAGGACCATTCATCATAAGCAAGGCGCTACTCAATGGGTCGTACTACCTCGTTGACAATCGTGAACTTGAGGATAGACCAAACGAGGATCATAAGCGTAAGCGACGTGACCTGGATGATGACTTCCCTAAGCTTGATCGACCATGGAACATAGCACAGCTACATCCTTTTTACACTTAGCATATTTTTTATCTACTGTGTACCTCTTATATGATCAATGAAATAAAGCTCTTTGGTTCACTCATTTGCTTGATTCTTTTACCTCCTTTAGTGTTCAATTTTGGATCGTATAAAACCTTTATGCGCAAGTTTTGCATTTGCACTTGTGGAAATTCTTCCTATGGGCGTTAGCTTAAGTTTTCTGTTCTACACGTTCTTTGTTGTTCTTATGTGGATTCTGGAGTAGTGACTTTTGTCACTCAAAGTCGGCTATTTTGTGCTTAGGTTTTTTGACGGTGCCATTGGGCATCATCACCTAAGCGCATGGTTCCGACTACGAGTCTTCCCACTCACGAAAAGTCAAGCATAAAACCCAAAGTATTGGATAATCCAATACTTGCTTAAAAAAATATATACATGCTGGAACTAGTACTTAAGTAGCAGGAAACATATAGCTATTGTTTTCCGCCTTAAGGTTAAATCGTAGTTTTTTCTGCATACATACATCCAAAGGAAACAAATATTACATGTGTTGTTCATTCCTCTAGTGGAGGATACTTTGAGGCAGCATTGTCGGCAGCAGGAGAGTCATCGTGATCATCAACAAAGTCGTTGGTCTTGAGGGACTCGGAGGAGCTGGGCTGGTCGCCATCGATAATATCGAGAGGCACAAAGGTGTCTGGATCCACCAACTCGGCAACCCTGGTGTCGTAGCCGGCGAGCGATGACCAGATAGCTTTGTGATCAATCTTCTGGCCATCATTGTCTACGTCGGGCAAACCCGAGGTCACCGTGTCGATGTCAGCATTTTCATAATGGGCCTTCACAATTTCCAGCAACATTATTGCACCAGCCCGGGTACATGAAGCTTTCCTTCTTACGATACGCTCGGGGGCTTGCCTTGATGTTGATGTTCAGGGGCTTGGCAATTTCCTTTGCTTGCTTGATGGAGGTGCTAATGGAGTTGCCGGCAAGGACCATGCATTCCTTTGGCGGAGAAGGCATATTGGTTAAAAAAATAGGAGTTGCATTTCTGGCAAAGCAATGGAATACATGAGTTCAATAACACAAAAGTTCAGAGTACCTGGCTTACAGAAGTACAAGACGGAGATTGCTTACCAAATATGCTCGCCTCGGCTTGTTGGAGCATCTCCCCCATGGAGTCCCGTTCTTGTCGGATGATCTTGTAAGCCTCAAGGTTGCGTTTATTCTGCTCTTTGGCAGCTTTCTTCTGCTCCTCGAGGATCGCAATTTCCTCATTCAGTCGGTTGATCTCCGTGTTGGCAGACTCTTGAAAGGCCTTCATAGATGCTTCATACATCTTCAGTGTGGCAACCTTCTCCTGCTTGATGATTTTGTTATCGTTATCTAGTAGTTCTATGTGCTTGGATTGCTCGACAATATCCTTTGCCTTAGCGATAGTTTCTGCATGACGGAGAAATGACATCGCACGATGAGTAGTCGGAAGTTAATGGCGCAAGACCAAGACTGAGTGCGAAATTGAAAAGAAAAACAGACTCTTGCTCTTGGTGATTTGATCCTTCAAGAAAGTAGTTTTACCCTTTTCAACTTCAAGGTCAGCACGAATCTTGTGGAACTTCACGTTGGCGAAGCCTCTCTGAGCATTTTCATTATGCGAAAAAAATCAATGTTACTTAGTCTACTTGGAGCATCTAGCCGGATAAATATCCACCTAGAGGCATGGGGGCTACAGTGAGAGTTTTTAAATCGGCAATATGATTAGTCTTTCTTTAAGCATCTAGTTGGAACTAATTTTGTTTCAACTAGAAGCTTGGGGGCTGCAATATTGAAATTTACAAACACTGTGTATGCTACTCTAAAAGTATCTAGTCGGAATAATTCATTCAAACTACAAACTTGGGGCTACAGTGCGAAGTTTTCTAGCTTAGTCACTCTTAGAGCATTCAGACATAAAGACTTATGGTTTTCCGTCTAAATCCTTGGGGGCTACAGTGGGATACTACATATGAAATGCAAAAGGCATACAAAACTTACAAGTGCAATGATCTTGAGGTTGGTGGTGCTCTCGGCAAGTATCTTGCTAAAAGCAAGGCTGTTTCTACGCAGGATATCTGCCTACTTGAGCAGCTCCTCAAGACCACATGTCCGATAAGTCGTCACAGCACCAGGAACCAGATCTGAGATACTCGATGTAAGCACCGGGTAGACAATCTTCGAAAACTCTCCTGGTGTACTGGGTGCAGTTGCGCCGCATGCGGCAAAAGTTCTGCCTTCCACCATCGCTTTACCACTACCAGTGCAATCCTTAGCCAGAGCTTCAGCCACTTTGGGTGCGGTGCTTTCTTGTGTCGCCTGCTCGCTGACAACAGCAAGTTCCGCGGCAATGTCTGGGTATACTTCCATGGCGGAAGGTTCAGACATTACCTTCGCTAGAGAGCTTGTCGGTGCGGCAGCAGGCTGGACGCTTGGAGTTGGAGGGGCGATGGCGGGAGATTATTGGTGAAACATTTCTTTGATGTTTTAAGAAGCCCCCGATGTTTTGGAGGTCTTCTTCAAACTCATACTGGCCTTCTTCCTGAAACGTGGAGAAGTATAAGTACGGGAACAAGACGAGCAAGGGACAATGTCGGATGTTAAGAAGCTTACACAATGGTTGGTGCCTTGGTCAACGGAATACCGATTGTTCTTCTTTTCTCCGCCTCCAGGGAGGTGGTGGACTTCTTGGAGGCTCCACCCTCCGTCTTCTTCTTCTTGCCTCCGTCGGCAGCGTCAAAGGTGGAGCTCTTCCACTTATACGCCAACGGGACATCGTCGTCAGACACGACAGTGACATCCTTCATCTTGAGGTCATAGACTTGGGAAGCCATGCTACCTTCGTCTAGTTCCTTGAGCTGTTAAGTTAATCTGAATGTGTTAGATGCAATGGTTAAGGCTATATGGAAGAACTGGAGTATATATCATACACGGAAAATAAACAAGTAAGTACCTCTAGGCACTTTCCGCCCTCAAACATGTCATGATGCCGAAGCCGCGCTTCCTATCCCTCACCTTGACTATTTCCTTGAGGCGAATCTTGATGGAGTCACTCGAGAAGTTGTCCTCGGAGATGCGGAGGCTATCCTTCCTATCCTTGGTATACTGGTGCATGAGCTTAGCACGGTGTTGCAGAGGCTGGATCCGCCTGATGAACCAACACATGGCTAGGTCCAACCTGGTCAGACCCGTGTCTACGAGCCATTCGATCCGCCTTACAGCGCGGGAGGCTTCGTCGTCATAGGGAAGGAGAGCTTGGGATCTCCATGTCGGAGCTTCAGCGGCAGCTCCATTGACAAAGTCTGGGTACATTCCATCTCGGCCATTCAGAGGGATATCTGGGCCGTAGAAGTACGTCCTCTGCCAGTTCTTGCAGGACTCGTGGCCTACAATGTCGGGGAATCACCGGCCAGGCCGGATCTTGAAGCTAATGGTTCCACAATTTCTGAGCTCATCCTTGCTCACTCTAGCTTCCCTCTTGATGGTGAAGACATATATAAACAGATCTAACCTAGGCCTAATTCCTAGGTAGCCCTCACAAAGTGACACGTAGTTGCTAATCGCGAGGATGCTATTTGGAGAAAGGTTCTGAGGTTGAACCCGGTAGTGTCTAAGGACCTCTATGAAGAAGTCGAAGATTGGGAGGGAAACACCGAGTACCAGTTGGGCTTTGAGCTACACCTTTTCTCCGGCTTGGGGAATAGGAATGACCTTGCCGGCCGGAGCCGCCCGCCAGACCAGCCCCTCCATCTTGGGGAGGTACCCTTCGGCGAGCATCTCCTTGAGATCGCTCTCGGTGATATCGGAGCTGCGCCACTCTCCCTTATAGTTCCAGCCCTGCTTGAATATGGTCACTGCCGGAGGTTTCCACCACCGCGGTGCGTGGCACCACCACGCCTTCTGGGGGCACGAGGACGGAGCCCACCAGTTTGGCCGTGGCTTCGTTCGTCACCGCCATGGATGGTGTGGTGCTGCTGCTGGCCATTGGTGTGGAAGGAGACTGGCAGCAAGATGGGAAAAGCTATGGTTTTTCCCTACGTGCGTGGAGAGCTCGAGAAGGCGTTTGCTGGAGGAAGAAGACGATGCGAGGAATAATGCGATGAAAGGATAAGAATTACCACGGTTATAATTTATAGTACTCAACATCAAGATTCGTGCAAGTTGATCAAACGGTTGCTGCGTGGATAGCGCGTGCGTGCACGTGTGCGGGAACTTTGCCACGTTCCCACCGCCGCCGCCAACGTTTCACATCCCTCGCACGGGTAAAATGGCTATGATTGCATTCTATGCATGTGTGATTTACGAGGAATCTCTGACCTATGATCTACATTGCTCTACTGACATGGGCAGGTGAACCATCCCATCTGAAGATTCCGGCATGGACGGATTCTGTCCAGCTACGAGAAGAGTACGATGGGAGATTCAGTAGTTCTCCGACTTACATGTTGAAGATGGAGAACATTGCAGGGTTCTTGGGAGGACTACAAGATATTGCTTGACGATTTACCGACATTCATCTAGACGGAGCATTCAACCTGAAGAGGCAAGACGGCGCAAGATCTCAGAGTTCTCTGGGGGCTACTGTTCGGGATATGCTAAATGGGTATCACCATTGCATGTCTCTAATCCGGATAACCTGGGTGGCCCATAGTTTGTAGCAAGGCCCATGGACTGCTAGTCGTCCCAATTAGATGGATCCAGAAGGGAGGTCCATGTCGGATAAAGGAAGGCTACGGAGGAGTCACCAGTGTATCCGGAGCCTTGAAGTGCAATACACGTTAGACTAGTTTTGTATCGTGTAGGACTCTGTAACCTGTCCGGCTAGGAGTTTGCCTATAACCCTAGGATTTGGTGACTATATAATCTGGACCTATGGGAGCCGTTAGTGCAGAACAACTCATATCGTGCACAGCTAACCAATCTCTGCAACTCGGCGTATTGCCATTGTAGTGATTTATAGCAGGAGTAGGATTCCGCCACCATCGTGGGATCTGAACCTGGATAAGCTGTGGTACCTCGTACCCTCCAACCTCCCGCCTTACCCCATGTCTCTAAACACGCTCTGTGAGGACCCCTCCATGGCGTACTCGTCGACAATACCACGACAAGGGGAACTTATGGATAGCCAGCACTATCAAACTGATACCAGAGTAATTTAACATAGATGCCATTATTGGAACACTTGACTAGCACATTCTGACTTGAGCAAAAGACTTGAATAGGCCAATAAAAATACTTCTGAATTTTTGCATAATTGGACTGGTTGTAATTGTCTAATGAATCTACATTTAATTGCTTAACACATGCATCCCAAGCAATATCTCTAGTCTGGACATAATCTGTTGATACCCCTGTTTTATCTCTCGGGTACCATGTCAATAAGCAATTCATGGCACAACTAAGATCACAACACATACCATTGTACCTTGCGTGAAGCTGATTCAAGGATGTGCCCCACACCACCATGGCAAGAATGCATTGTGGTATTAGAGGAGATACGTAAGACTCCTTGCTCTTGGATAATGGCACTAGTAGCTTGTGCTCCAAATTGATCTTGTGCTTGTTGGCAAGGCAACTGCCATCGACACTGAGTCACTATAAGGAATTTGTGTTGGAGATATGCCCTAGAGGCAATAATAAATATAGTTATTATTATATCTTTGTGTTTATGATAAATTTTTACATTCATGCTATAACAATATTAACAAGGAAACATTAATACTTGTGTGTTTGTAAACTAAATTAGAGTCCCTAGTAAAGCCTCTTTATAATACTAGCTTGTTGGTTAATAAATGATTGTGGTTTCCCTATCATGAACATTGAGATGTTATTAACAACAAGATCATATCGTTAGGAGAATGATATGATGGACATACTCCTATAGATAAGCGTAGCATAAAGATCAAGTCATTTTAATAGTTCAATTGCTATATGATTTCTGATACATAGTAACCTAATTCCTTCGACCATGAGATCATGCATATCACCATCACCGGAAGGATGCTTTGATGACATCAAACACCACACCGTAACTGGATGGTTATAAAGGTGGCATCCCGCAAAACCACTACTAGAAAATCGCGTTGAATTTGTGCATTGCATCGTCATCATCATGCATTGTTTGCATAAAACTATTTTCGCAAAGCCCGTTTTGTTTTCTAAAACGTCCTATCTTTATTCAAACGCAAAACCCCGGGTCGCCGGAATATTTTGTTTGTCTAAACATAGATTGCAAACGCCCCGTTTTAATTAAATAAAATGTTTAATTATTTTTTTAGTGGGGCAGTCGAACGGGCCGGATTGACCCGAACGACCGCCCCAGAAATTAAAACGGTCCAACTACACCCGCCCTTCCAAATCCTAAACCTACCCATCTATCTACCCCAACCCAGCCTCCACATCACCCTGGCCACTCATACGCTGCCACCTCACCCTCCCCAAACTCCCCACCAACCAGACCCTGCCACCTCCTCCACCCCTCTCTCTCTCCTCTCTCTCCCCAACCCAGGCACACACGCACTCCCACGCACGCCTGGCCCACCTCCTGGAACCGACCCCATCTTCTTCCCCGCACGCGCGCCTGCAGCCTAGCCTCCCCGCGCGCCGCTCGTCCCTCCCTCGCCTGGCCGCGCGGCCCCCTCCTCCGGCCTCGCGCGCCGGCCGGCCCTACCGCCACCGTCGCCCGCACCTCGCCGCCCTGCTCCACCGCGTCCTCGCCGGAGCGCCGCGCCTCCACCGCATCCCGCCCCGGCCCCGGCCCGCCTCCGCTTTCCCCAAGCGTCGCCGGCCTCGCCCGCACCTCGCCGCCCCTCCTCCTCTCCGCCAACCTCGCTCCGCCGCTCCTCCGCGCTCGCCTCCGCCGCGCACGGGCCCAGCTTCCCCGTCCCGAGCCACCCCCGGCCAGGCGCGCCGCCGCAGTGCCCCCTCGCCGCCGCTGCTCACCGCGCCCGGCCGCGCGTACATCCCCCCTCCTCCGCCTCGACCCCGCCCCGCGCCGCCAGCACGCACCCCTCCTCCGCCCGGCTCTCCTCCGAGCCTGCCCGAGCCGACCGCGCCGCCGTGCTCTTCCTCCTCTCCGGCGTCCTCCGCGCGCCGCCGTCGCCGGACCCCCAAGCTCCTCGGCCCCTCCGCCTCGCCCCCGAACCGTCCGCCTCCGTCGCCGCGCTCGCCAGCGACCGCGTGCCCCGGCCGTCCCCGCCTCAAGCCCACCGTCGACCTCGCCTTCCTCCGACCGGCCCCGTGCTCGCCCGCCGGAGCGACCCCGCCGACGGCAGACCCTCCGTCCGTGTGGCCACGCAAGCAGCCTCGCTGCGGTTCCGCCCTGCCGTGACCGTTGCCTGTCGCAGTCGCGCATGCATGCTGTGATGTTAAACTTGTCGCGAGTACATCCAACACCAAGGGCTTCCGTAGAGGATCTAACATCAAGCTAGGATCCGACAAGTTCTGCCGACAAGACTGGGCCGATGCCAATGCTATCGAAGGTTGCACATAGAGTCACTCGAAGGCCACCGACAATCGAGTGGAACCCCGAGTACTTCGTCGTAGAAACTAGGGGCGATGACGCCGAACTGACAAGATCTACCTCGCGGCGCGGCGAACCCCCCCCCCCCCCCCCCCCGAACCGGAGCATCCCTGGACACCAAGAACTACCGGCGACCCGACCAAGACCCGAAGGCCGGACCCGGCCCGACAAGTTCTTCCGCTTGGATCCGAGGACACCGTGACGCTGGACCCTCAAGTTCTCCGTCCTGGACACCAAGTTATGCATCCCGAACGCCAAGTCCGACCCGACCGCGGACCCGGCAAGATCCCCGCAACGACAAGAACGGCACCGACCCGAAAAAATCCGATGCGCCCCGACACGAGCCAAGTTCTCCTTCCGAACGCCAAGCCCGCCGAGAACGACCCCGGAGTCCTAGAACGATCCCGCCGAGAACGTTCCGTCGAATCCCGAACCCCAGACCCTGGACCCTGTCGAACCCCGAACCCCGGAGACCCAAGATCGTCGAGACCCCTAATGTGTGAACCCTTTCTCGAGCCCTATTTTATAAATGAAATAACAACCTGTTGCATACTTAATTGTTCATGCATGCATACTTGTCATGTGGTTGGGGGCCTTATGCCGATTCACCTAATAACTAAATATGGGGCCCATATGCGGGCAAATCTAGCCTTATATTGGCCTCATTTAAATTTGTGTAGCGAACCCGGCACCTTATTTTGCCATGTTAAAACAACATTTAATTCGCGGGGTAGATAAATAACTTGAACCATCTAACTAATTGTCGGGACCCCGGTTCCGCTTAATATGACCTAATCGCATTGCACCCTTGCCATGTCATGCATCATACATGCATCATGCCGATCTTTTGCCGTAGTATTAAATATTGCATCCGGTGTTTCTTCTAGCATTTTGCTTCTTCGCGGATAAGGCCGTTGAGTTGATGCGAGTGTCGACCCGATCTTCGGATGAACCTTCGACAATGTTTTCAGGCGAGCATCTTCCCCTTTCTACCTATCTTACTTTTATAGTATTTATTCCCTCCTGTTGATCTATTGCTATCTGTGTTGCGATGCTCTAGTTTCCGTACCCTTGATATCCCTTGCAGCCATATATTGCCTTGGACACATCCTATTACCTGTTGTTTGGAAGATAGATGGACTTGCGCGTCGTAGTCGCTTGCTAAAATGCTGTTGCGTGTTGTCGAGTGCCACAGTTGTTGGAGAATTGCCGCATGATGTTGTTGGAGATGATCATAGTTTTACTTATCGTGCACTTTAATCCCTGTTTAACAACTAAAATTGAAATAAGCAGAGGCATCGGTGGGTGATAGATAATATTTGGTTTCCGAACGCCCACTTGTGTCCCGTAGGACCCCGAGTACTTGATACCTGTTCCTTGATTTATCGCGCTATCCACATCCGGGAGGTATATGGGACCCCCCTTAGCCAGAGCTTGATTCAGTCTTATTTCTTGGGGCCACAACTAGTTTGAGGTTTTATTTACTATCTTGTACCTATGCCATGCTTTACTGCTTTATTTACGATTGTGTGAGGAGCACGCTGTACTGTTTTGGAAGCGGAGTGTTTTCGCGGTATCGACAGTCCCCGTTTGGGGATCTGCTGTCGCTTACAGCCATTGTCGCAAACCTTGAGTCCGTCTCGGAGCTTGCTTACTTCGTTGCGGGTGTACTCCAAGGGGTGGCCCCCTGAAATATTTCTGAATCCTGTGATTGCTTTGTCGTGAAGGCCTCGTTGGGTTTTGATTTGGTTTTTCCGAGGTTGATCGAGTGTGTGTTGCTATTGGTGCACCCCGGCCGGGTAAAACTTTCTGAAAGCCGTGTCCGCGGTTATGGACGACTTGGAGCACAGTATCTCGACCATAGACAAGCATAACTAAAGTTTATTGTTCTGAATTTGACTTTATAATGACTAGTAATCAGCTTCACTATAATGGAATGGCTAAATAATACTGCCCACAATTGCTTGTTTGGAGTGTCGCTTGCGACCATTGTACCTGACTAGTAAGTATCGCAACTACAACGGAACGGCTAAATAAAAGTACCAACAACTGCTGGGTTTTTGGGTTTATCTCATGCTATCTGTATCTGACTAGTAATTGTTGCAACTACCACGGAATGAATAACTAAAAGTGCCCACTGCTTATTTTATCAGGATGATTATCTATACCTGACTAGTAATTGCTGCAACGATAACCGAATAAATAAAATTGCCAACTGTGTGAGTTCCTCGGTTGACTTCCTCGTTGGTCTCGAGGGGGAAACACCAGGATGGGTTTGTTTGATGGTAGTATCAGCTTGGTTCCGAGTAGGTCTTTCTTACCCCTCTCTAATAGCCGTCAGTTGTATCGAGTCTCTATAGATTGTTTAGTGCATGCTGCCGCTGCCGCTTCAGTCCACCATACCTATGTAGGCGAGGACCGCCGAATTCTAGTCTCGCCGTGTACTGGCCTCAGTACTGACGCTCCTCTTTTCCCTTTGCCCTTTGTCGGCACCCCTTTTGTTTAAGCAGGTTTTGAGTTCGACGCCGTTAGCAGGGTTACCCTTCCGGCTTGGCCTGGGCAGGGTTATGGACGCCATTGGTTATTCTTCAGGGCTCTTAGCCCCATTTGCATCTTGTCCGTAGTCGGACGCTCTATCATTTTAAGGTGATTTGGATCTTGTATATTATATCTGTATTCTTGACTCTTTGAGTCGCTGTTGTATATATCTGTTCTGTGGGTCCCATCGAGGACTGTTGTGTAATGTTATTACTTCGTTTTCCACCCGCACGAAAGTGCCTGGTGGGCACCTTTGAATCGTTTCTATGCGGGTTTGGCGGGTTTCGCTAAAACTTGCATAGGTCCGATTCTGAGGGTGTTACAGAGTGGTATCAGAGCTCAGCAGTTGCGATACCCCACACGTCCAGCCTGTAGGATAACCTAGCTAACGGCCGAAGTAGAGTGTCAAAACTATTTTTGAAAATCGGTTGGATAGTTCTGATTAGGTCTGATTTTACTCCTTACCCCTCTGCTGTTCTCCTCTTACCTCAACGTGTTTTGAATCCGCTCTCGTCTTTTTCTTCGAGTCCAGGAATTCTCGTGGTTGGGTTTCCGTCGTACCTTCAGGGTTTCGCTTCCTCCTATGATAACGGTGATGCTACGTCCGGTGGTCATTCTGCCCGAGGAATCCTTCGTTTGGTGGACCCTTCTTTGTTCCTTGTTTGTGTCTTCCGGTGTTTTCCGACGCGACAACATCATCCACGCTGGATCCGATGCAGAGTCTGCATCACTCCTTTGTTCCGAACCTCGCTTGTCGAGATCTTCAGTCTGAATCTTGAGGGTTGGTTGCATAATCTATCTGTTCGTGTACAGAGTAATGCTTTGAGTGCGGGATGGAGTCGCGACCATACCACTACTCTTATCATTTGCTTTGTATATTGAATGGTGGATCGATGCAATTTTACTCCTTCCATGGAAGTTAGAGGTGGCCTTACCTTTAACTTCGTCCGTTGTTTTTCCGGAGTGTTCTCTTGCTGATCAGGACAACGACCTCTTGTTAGTGGTGTCGCGAGGATCTACACGATGCGAGAAGATTCAGATCGCCGACCTTCTTTCCGGTACCATGAGGCGGATCTCGAGGGCGAGATCCATTGTTAGTGGTGTCGAATTGTGGCATCCCGCAAAACCACTACTAGAAAATCGCGTTGAATTTGTGCATTGCATCGTCATCATCATGCATTGTTTGCATAAAACTATTTTCGCAAAGCCCGTTTTGTTTTCTAAAACGTCCCATCTTTATTCAAACGCAAAACCCCGGGTCGCCGGAATATTTTGTTTGTCTAAACACAGATTGCAAACGCCCCGTTTTAATTAAATAAAATGTTTAATTATTTTTTTTAGTGGGGCAGTCGAACGGGCCGGATTGACCCGAACGACCGCCCCAGAAATTAAAACGGTCCAACTACACCCGCCCTTCCAAATCCTAAACCTACCCATCTATCTACCCCAACCCAGCCTCCACATCACCCTGGCCACTCATACGCTGCCACCTCACCCTCCCCAAACTCCCCACCAACCAGACCCTGCCACCTCCTCCACCCCTCTCTCTCTCCTCTCTCTCCCCAACCCAGGCACACACGCACTCCCACGCACGCCTGGCCCACCTCCTGGAACCGACCCCATCTTCTTCCCCGCACGCGCGCCTGCAGCCTAGTCTCCCCGCGCGGGCCGCTCGTCCCTCCCTCGCCTGGCCACGCGGCCCCCTCCTCCGGCCTCGCGCGCCGGCCGGCCCTACCGCCACCGTCGCCCGCACCTCGCCGCCCTGCTCCACCGCGTCCTCGCCGGAGCGCCGCGCCTCCACCGCATCCCGCCCCGGCCCCGGCCCGCCTCCGCTTTCCCCAAGCGTCGCCGGCCTCGCCCGCACCTCGCCGCCCCTCCTCCTCTCCGCCAACCTCGCTCCGCCGCTCCTCCGCGCTCGCCTCCGCCGCGCACGGGCCCAGCTTCCCCGTCCCGAGCCACCCCCGGCCAGGCGTGCCGCCGCAGCGCCCCCTCGCCGCCGCTGCTGACCGCGCCCGGCCGCGCGTACGTCCCCCCTCCTCCGCCTCGACCCCGCCCCGCGCCGCCAGCACGCGCCCCTCCTCCGCCCGGCTCTCCTCCGAGCCTGCCCGAGCCGACCGCGCCGCTGTGCTCTTCCTCCTCTCCGGCGTCCTCCGCGCGCCGCCGTCGCCGGACCGCCAAGCTCCTCGGCCCCTCCGCCTCGCCCTCGAACCGTCCGCCTCCGTCGCCGCGCTCGCCAGCGACCGCGTGCCCCGGCCGTCCCCGCCTCAAGCCCACCGTCGACCTCGCCTTCCTCCGACCGGCCCCGTGCTCGCCCGCCGGAGCGACCCCGCCGGCGGCAGACCCTCCGTCCGTGTGGCCACGCAAGCAGCCTCGCTGCGGTTCCGCCCTGCCGTGACCGTTGCCTGTCGCAGTCGCGCATGCATGCTGTGATGTTAAACTTGTCGCGAGTACATCCAACACCAAGGGCTTCCGTAGAGGATATAACATCAAGCTAGGATCCGACAAGTTCTGCCGACAAGACTGGGCCGATGCCAATGCTATCGAAGGTTGCACATAGAGTCACTCGAAGGCCACCGACAATCGAGTGGAACCCCGAGTACTTCGTCGTAGAAACTAGGGGCGATGACGCCGAACCGACAAGATCTACCTCGCGGCGCGGCGAACCCCCCCCCCCCCCCCCGAACCGGAGCATCCCTGGACACCAAGAACTACCGGCGACCCGACCAAGACCCGAAGGCCGGACCCGGCCCGACAAGTTCTTCCGCTCGGATCCGAGGACACCGTGACGCTGGACCCTCAAGTTCTCCGTCCTGGACACCAAGTTCTGCATCCCGAACGCCAAGTCCGACCCGACCGCGGACCCGGCAAGATCCCCGCAACGACAAGAACGGCACCGACCCGAAAAAATCTGATGCGCCCCGACACGAGCCAAGTTCTCCTTCCGAACGCCAAGCCCGCCGAGAACGACCCCGGAGTCCTAGAACGATCCCGCCGAGAACGTTCCGTCGAATCCCGAACCCCAGACCCTGGACCCTGTCGAACCCCGAACCCCGGAGACCCAAGATCGTCGAGACCCCTAATGTGTGAACCCTTTCTCGAGCCCTATTTTATAAATGAAATAACAACCTGTTGCATACTTAATTGTTCATGCATGCATACTTGTCATGTGGTTGGGGGCCTTATGCCGATTCACCTAATAACTAAATATGGGGCCCATATGCGGGCAAATCTAGCCTTATATTGGCCTCATTTAAATTTGTGTAGCGAACCCGGCACCTTATTTTGCCATGTTAAAACAACATTTAATTCGCGGGGTAGATAAATAACTTGAACCATCTAACTAATTGTCGGGACCCTGGTTCCGCTTAATTTGACCTAATCGCATCGCACCCTTGCCATGTCATGCATCATACATGCATCATGCTGATCTTTTGCCGTAGTATTAAATATTGCATCCGGTGTTTCTTCTAGCATTTTGCTTCTTCGCGGATAAGGCCGTTGAGTTGATGCGAGTGTCGACCCGATCTTCGGATGAACCTTCGACAATGTTTTCAGGCGAGCATCTTCCCCTTTCTACCTATCTTACTTTTATAGTATTTATTCCCTCCTGTTGATCTATTGCTATGTGTGTTGCGATGCTCTAGTTTCCGTACCCTTGATATCCCTTGCAGCCATATATTGCCTTGGACACATCCTATTACCTGTTGTTTGGAAGATAGATGGACTTGCGCGTCGTAGTCGCTTGCTAAAATGCTGTTGCGTGTTGTCGAGTGCCACAGTTGTTGGAGAATTGCCGCATGATGTTGTTGGAGATGATCATAGTTTTACTTATCGTGCACTTTAATCCCTGTTTAACAACTAAAATTGAAATAAGCAGAGGCATCGGTGGGTGATAGATAATATTTGGTTTCCGAACGCCCACTTGTGTCCCGTAGGACCCCGAGTACTTGATACCTGTTCCTTGATTTATCGCGCTATCCACATCCGGGAGGTATATGGGACCCCCCTTAGGCAGAGCTTGATTCAGTCTTATTTCTTGGGGCCACAACTAGTTTGAGGTTTTATTTACTATCCTGTACCTATGCCATGCTTCACTGCTTTATTTACGATTGTGTGAGGAGCACGCTGTACTGTTTTGGAAGCGGAGTGTTTTCGCGGTATCGACAGTCCCCGTTTGGGGATCTGCTGTCGCTTACAGCCATTGTCGCAAACCTTGAGTCCGTCTCGGAGCTTGCTTACTTCGTTGCGGGTGTACTCCAAGGGGTGGCCCCCTGAAATATTTCTGAATCCTGTGATTGCTTTGTCGTGAAGGCCTCGTTGGGTTTTGATTTGGTTTTTCCGAGGTTGATCGAGTGTGTGTTGCTATTGGTGCACCCCGGCCGGGTAAAACTTTCTGAAAGCCGTGTCCGCGGTTATGGACGACTTGGAGCACAGTATCTCGACCATAGACAAGCATAACTAAAGTTTATTGTTCTAAATTTGACTTTATAATGACTAGTAATCAGCTTCACTATAATGGAATGGCTAAATAATACTGCCCACAATTGCTTGTTTGGAGTGTCGCTTGCGACCATTGTACCTGACTAGTAAGTATTGCAACTACAACGGAACGGCTAAATAAAAGTACCAACAACTGCTGGGTTTTTGGGTTTATCTCATGCTATCTGTATCTGACTAGTAATTGTTGCAACTACCACGGAATGAATAACTAAAAGTGCCCACTGCTTATTTTATCAGGATGATTATCTATACCTGACTAGTAATTGCTGCAACGATAACCGAATAAATAAAATTGCCAACTGTGTGAGTTCCTCGGTTGACTTCCTCGTTGGTCTCGAGGGGGAAACACCAGGATGGGTTTGTTTGATGGTAGTATCAGCTTGGTTCCGAGTAGGTCTTTCTTACCCCTCTCTAATAGCCGTCAGTTGTATCGAGTCTCTATAGATTGTTTAGTGCATGCTGCCGCTGCCGCTTCAGTCCACCATACCTATGTAGGCGAGGACCGCCGAATTCTAGTCTCGCCGTGTACTGGCCTCAGTACTGACGCTCCTCTTTTCCCTTTGCCCTTTGTCGGCACCCCTTTTGTTTAAGCAGGTTTTGAGTTCGACGCCGTTAGCAGGGTTACCCTTCCGGCTTGGCCTGGGCAGGGTTATGGACGCCATTGGTTATTCTTCAGGGCTCTTAGCCCCATTTGCATCTTGTCCGTAGTCGGACGCTCTATCATTTTAAGGTGATTTGGATCTTGTATATTATATCTGTATTCTTGACTCTTTGAGTCGCTGTTGTATATATCTATTCTGTGGGTCCCATCGAGGACTGTTGTGTAATGTTATTACTTCGTTTTCCACCAGCACGAAAGTGCCTGGTGGGCACCTTTGAATCGTTTCTATGCGGGTTTGGCGGGTTTCGCTAAAACTTGCATAGGTCCGATTCTGAGGGTGTTACAGATGGGATCCGGGATATCACGAGGAGATCCGGAATGGTCCGGAGAATAAGATTCATATAAGGAAAGTCCTGTTTCGGGGTTGGAGAATGATTCCGGTATTTTCATCGGGAATGTTCTAGAAGGTTCCGGAAGGTCCGGCACTCCGTAGGGGAAGGGTACATGAATGTGTCATAACAAGTTGGAATGGTTGCATCATGTACTAGGTGTCATCGCTGAGCAAAATAAAGGGATAAATCAAATCCTAGTTTGAAAAGTCAAACGCCAATTTCAAAAGTCAAATGGCAAGTTTGCTTGGTGGAGGGAGAGTAGGAAACCTACTTGGGGAGGAGTTCCTCTTCCTCCACCGCCATCCTTGGAGGCCGAGTTGGGGGAGGACTCCCTCCCCCTTGGCCGGCGCCCTCCACCTATAAAAGGAGGGGCAGGGCTACCCCTCTAGACCTACACCTACACCTCCACCACCCAAAACCCTAGCCCTAGCCGCCGGCCCTCCTGCAGCCACCGCCGCCCTAGGGCAAACCCTAGCCGCCGACTTGGGGCAATCCCCTTGCCCTAGCCGCCGGCCTAGCTCCCTCTCCTTGGTGTGTCTAAACCCTAGATCGCCAAGGCCTCTCTCATAGTCCACCATACTCGCTCCGGCTTTAGGCGAAGCCTTGCAAGATATCCCCTCTACTTCCGGTACCACGCCGTCGTGCTGCCGGAATCGCGAGGAGAGTGCTACAACCTCCGCAGCCTGCTGGAACAAGGGATAGGAAGGTCTTCATCGAGTACCGAACGTGTGACCGACTGTGGAAGCGCTGCCGGAACGCAGCGCCGGAAGGATCGTCTACACGATCTTGAGATCGGCAAGAGTATGACTACATCACCCACGAGAATCCGCTCTCGTTAAACACTTTGGAATCTTCGAGGGTGAGTTATTCTATCGACTCCTCGCTACAATCTAGTAGATAGATCTTGGCTTGTTTGTTTGTATGCGGTAGAAATTTTTTGTTTTCCATTCTACGAACCCCTAAAGTGGTATCAGAGCCGTGTCTATATGTAGATATGTTGCACGAGTAGAACACAATGGTCATTATGGGCGGTGGTGCTTTTATTATCAATTGCTTCTTGTGTACTTTGCATCTTGCGGTATGATGGGATGAAGCGGCCCGGGCTAACCTTACATGACATCGTTCATGAGACTTGCTCCACGCTCAACATGCAACTTGTATTGCATAAGTGGCTTTGCGGGTGTCTGTCTCTCCCATTATAGTATAGATCCAATTTACAACGGGCACTTGATAGTTCAAACATCAACGTTGTGGTTCTTGTTCGTAAGTTAGATCAACACTTATTGAAAGCCCCAAACCACGTAAAATATGCAAAGAAATTAGAGGCGTCTAACTTCGTTTTGCAGGGGTGTGCTGTGATGTGATATGGGCATGATTGTGATTATATTTGATGTATGCAATGTTCCTTATTGTAAGTTGGCAACCGGCAGGAGCCATATGGTTGTCTTTAATTTCTGTTAAGACCCGCGTGTCTATTCAAAGTAGTTGTAATAGTTGAAGCTGGTGGAAGACAATCATGGAGCAGCGTCATTGACCTTGATGCAATGTCGGTGATGATGGAGATCATGTTCGTGCTTGAAGATGGAGATCAGAAGCACAAAGAAGAAAGGCCATATCATATCACATATTATGAATTGCATGTGATGTTAATCCTTTATGCATCTTGTATTGCTTAGTTAACGGCGGTAGCATTATAGGATGATCCCTCATGCACATAAATTTCAAGTTCTAAAGTGTTCATCCTTAGTAAGCACCGTTGCTAAAACTTGTTGTTTTGAAGCACCATGTGATGATCGGGTGTGTTAGATTCTGCAAGTGTATACAACATGAGCAAGCCAGATTTGCTCATGCGGAAGCTAAGGTTTGATCTTGACGAGCCTAGCATGTACAGACATGGTCTCGGAACACGGATCACTGAAAGGTAAAGCATGAATCATATAGTAGATATGATGAGCATGTCGACTGTTCGCCATTGAAGCTACATCAACTCTCATGATGATCGGTTTTGATGTGGTGGATTTGGTTCGTGTGATCACTAAAACAATGTGAGGGATATTGTTTTGAGTGGGAGTTCACCTAGATTAATTTAACTATTAATTAGAACTCAATTTGTCATAAACTTAGTCTAAACTATTGCAAATATGTTGTAGATCAATGGTGGCCCCTACCATCAATTTTAATGCGTTCCTAGAGAAAGAAAAGTTGAAAAACAATGGAAGCAACTTCGCGGATTGGTTCCGCAATTTGAGGATTGTCCTAAATGCTGGTAATTTGACCTATGTGCTGAATGCACCGCTGGGTGAACCGCCTACAGCTACTGCTACCGATGAAGTAAAGAATGTTTACCTCGCTCAGAAGACTCAGTACTCCACAGTTCAGTGTGCTATCTTGTATGGTTTAGAATCGGAGCTTCAGAAAAGGTTTGAGAATTAAGACCCACATGATATTGTCCGTGAACTCAAATTGATATTTGAGACTCACGCGGCAGTTGAGAGCTATGAGGCTTCTGAAAAGTTCTTTAACTGCAAGATGGAAGAGGGCAGCTCCGTCAGTGAGCATGTGCTTAAGATGTCTGGGCACGCAAACAAACTCCAAATCTTGGGTATAGTGATTCCTAATGCTTTGGGGATTTACCGTGTCCTCCAATCACTACCACCAAGTTACACGATCTTTGAGATGAACTACAATATGCAAAGCATGAACAAGCAGTTGCCAGAACTCTTCTCCATGTTAAAATCTGCAGAAGTGGAGATCAAGAAAGAGCACCAAGTGTTGATGGTCAATAAGACCACCAAATTTAAGAAAGGAAAGTCTAAGCAAAAGGGACACTTCAAGAAGGGTGGTAAGAAAGTTACCGCACCGACGAAGAAGACCAAGGCTGGACCTAAGCCTGATACTGAGTGCTTTTACTGCAAGGGAGAAGGTCACTAGAAGCGGAATTGCCCAAAGTACTTGGCGGATTTGAAGAACGGCAACATCAAGAAGAAGGGTATATCCGATATACATGTTACTGATGTGTATCTCACTAGTACTCATAGTAGTGCCTGGGTATTTGATACTGGTTTGGTTGCTCATATTTGTAACTCAAAACAGGTGCTGCAGAATAAACGGAAGATAGCAAAGAAC
Organism: Avena sativa; assembly: GCA_916181665.1. NCBI lineage: Eukaryota > Viridiplantae > Streptophyta > Magnoliopsida > Poales > Poaceae > Avena > Avena sativa. The sequence goes on from OV702280.1 coordinate 100,255,085, forward strand.
GAGGTGACGATGCGCGTAGGAAATGGATCAAAGGTTGTTGTGATCGCGGTCGGCACGCTACCTCTTCATATACCATCGGGATTAGTTTTATACTTAAATAATTGTTATTTGGTGCCTGCGTTAAGCATGAACATTATATCGGGATCTTGTTTATTGCGAGACGGTTACTTGTTTAAGTCCGAGAATAATGGTTGTTCGATTTATATGAGTAATATGTTTTATGCACATGCACCTTTGATAGATGGTCTATTCTTATTGAATCTCGATAGTGGAAATACACATATTAATAACATTGAAGCTAAACGTTTGAAATCGAGCGATAACTCGACCTATATGTGGCACTGTCGTCTTGGTCACATTGGAATTAAGCGTATGAAGAAACTCCATTCCGATGGACTTCTTGAATCACTTGATTTCGAATCACTTGAAAGATGCGAAGCATGTCTGATGGGTAAAATGAAAGACTCCATTTTCTGGTATAATGGAGCGAGCTACGGACTTATTGGAAATCATACATACCGATGTGTGTGGTCCAATGAGTGTAGCATCGCGCGGTGGTTATCGTTATGTTCTTACCTTCACGGATGACTTGAGTAGATATGGGTATATCTATTTCATGAAACATAAGTCCGAAACTTTTGAGAAGTTTAAGGAATTTCAAAGTGAGCTGGAGAATCAACGTAACAAGAAGATTAAATTTCTATGTTCTGATCGTGGAGGTGAATATCTAAGTTACGAGTTTGGCGAGCATTTGAAGAAATGCGGAATACTTTCACAATTTACACCGCCGGGAACACCACAGCGTAATGGTGTGTCCGAACATCGTAATCGAACTCTCTTAGATATGGTTCGTTCTATGATGTCACTTACAGATTTACCGCTATCATTTTGGGGTTATGCATTAGAAACAGCCGCATTCACTTTAAATAGGGCACCATCTAAATCCGTTGAGACGACACTGTATGAATTATGGTTTGGGAAGAAACCTAAATTGTCGTTCCTTAAAGTTTGGGGTTGCGAAGCCTATGTAAATAAGTTACAGCCGGACAAGCTTGAACCCAAAGCGAAAAAATGCGTCTTCATAGGATACCCAAAGGAAACTATTGGGTATACCTTCTATCATAGATACGAAGGCAAAATCTTCGTTGCCAAGAATGGATCCATTCTAGAGAAGTAATTTCTCTCGAAAGAAGTGACTGGAAGGAAAGTAGACCTCGACGAGGTTGTCGAACCTTCTCTCGAACTTGCGAGTAGCGCAGCACCGGAAGAAGTTCCTGTGGTGCCTGCACCAATAAGAGAGGAAGCTAATGATGATGATCATGAAACTTCAGTTGTAGTTGCTACAGAACCTCGCAGGTCAACGAGAACTCGTACCACTCCTGATTGGTATGATCCCGTTATGAGTGTCATGTTGGTGGACAACACCGATGACCCTGCGACATATGAGGAAGCAATGATGAGCCCAGATTCCAATAAATGGCAAGAAGCCATGAAATCCGAGATTGGATCCATGTACGAAAACCAAGTATGGACTTTGGTGGACTTACCGGATGGCCGGAAGGCTGTCGAGAACAAATGGATTTTCAAGAAGAAAACAGATGCTAATGGTAATGTTACTGTCTATAAAGCTCGACTTATCGCAAAAGGGTTTCGACAAATTCAAGGAGTTGACTACGATGAGACTTTCTCACCAGTAGCGAAGCTAAAGTCTGTGAGGATTTTGTTAGCAATCGGTGCATATTATGATTATGAGATATGGCAGATGGATGTCAAAACAGCATTCCTCAATGGAGACATTGATGAAGAGTTGTATATGATGCAACCCAAAGGTTTTGTCGATCCTAAAGATGCTAACAAGGTATGCAAGCTTCAACGGTCCATATATGGATTGAAGCAAGCATCCCGAAGTTGGAATCAACATTTTGATAAAGTAATCAAAAGTTTTGGTTTTATACAAACTTATGGAGAAGCTTGTATTTACAAGAAAGTGAGTGGGAGCTCTTTAGCATTCTTAATACTATATGTAGATGACATATTGTTGATTGGGAATGATGTAGACCTTCTTAATAGTGTCAAGGAATATTTGAATAATAGTTTTTCAATGAAGGATCTTGACGAAGCAGCTTACATATTAGGCATAAAGATTTATAGAGATAGATCGAGACGCCTAATATCATTGTCACAAAGTACATATTTGGACAAAGTTCTAAAGAGGTTTGGAATGGAAGATAGCAAGAAAGGGTTCTTACCCATGTTGCCCAATACGACCTTGAGTAAAACTCAAAGTATAGTAACGGCAGAAGATAGAGAAAGGATGAGTAAGACTCCCTATGCCTCAGCCATAGGATCTCTAATGTATGCCATGCTATGTACTAGACCCGACATTCCATATGCTGTTAGTTTGACTAGCAGATATCAAAGTGATCCAGGAGTGGATCATTGGACAGCGGTCAAAAACATCCTTAAGTACTTGAGAAAAACTAAGGATATGGTTCTTTCTTATGGAGGTGATGAACAGCTCGTTGTTAATGGTTACACCGATGCTAGTTGGAACACCGATCCGGATGATTCTAAATCTCAATCTGGATACGTATTTACTTTGAATGGTGCAGCAGTTAGCTGGAGGAGTGCAAAACAAAGCGTTGTGGCGAGATCTTCAACTGGATCGGAATACATAGCTGCTTCGGAGGCTTCACAAGAAGCGATATGGATGAAGGAGTTCATTACAGAGCTCGGTGTGGTTCCAAGAGCGTTGGACCCAATGTCTATCTACTGTGATAACATGGGCGCCATAGCCAATGCGCAAGAACCAAGGTCACACAAGAAGCTAAAGCACATCAAGCTACGTTTTCACGCTATTCAAGAACATGTCCAAGATGGTGACATAAAGATTTGCAAAGTACACACAGATCTGAATGTGGTGGATCCGTTGACTAAACCTCTCCCGAGGGAAAAACATGACCAACACCAAACTGCCATGGGTGTTCGGTATATTACCATGTAATCTAGATTAGTTGACTCTAGTGCAAGTGGTAAACTGTTGGAGATATGCCCTAGAGGCAATAATAAATATAGTTATTATTATATCTTTGTGTTTATGATAAATGTTTACATTCATGCTATAACAGTATTAACAAGGAAACATTAATACTTGTGTGATTTGTAAACTAAATTAGAGTCCCTAGTAAAGCCTCTTTATAATACTAGCTTGTTGGTTAATAAATGATTGTGGTTTCCCTATCATGAACATTGATATGTTATTAACAACAAGATCATATCGTTTGGAGAATGATATGATGGACATACTCCTATAGATAAGCGTAGCATAAAGATCAAGTCATTTTAATAGTTCAATTGCTATATGCTTTCTGATACATAGTAACCTAATTCCTTCGACCATGAGATCATGCATATCACCATCACCAGAAGTATGCTTTGATGACATCAAACACCACACCGTAACTGGGTGGTTATAAAGGTGGAATTGAGTGTTCGGAAAGTATGGGTTGAGACACATGGATCAAGAGTGGGATTTGTCCATCCATATGACGGATATATATACTCTGGGCCCTCTCGGTGGAATGTCATCCAATTGGCTTGCAAGCATGTGACTGGCTCACAAGGGATCACATATCACGGGAACGAGAAAAGAGTACTTCTCAGTAACGAGGTTGAACTAGGTATGCAGAGATACCGACGATCAAAACCTCGGATAAGTAAACTATCGTGAGACAAAGGGAAATTTGTATCGTATGTAAGTGGTTCATTCGATCGCAAAGTAATCGTAGAAATATGTGGGATCCATATGAATTTCCAGATTCCTCTATTGGTTATTGTTCGGAGAAGTGTCTCGATCATGTCCGCATAATTCACGAACCGTAGGGAGACACACTTAAGGATTCGATGTTGTTGAGTAGTTATGGAATGATGAGTAAGAGACCGAATGTTGTTCGGAGTCTCGGATGGGATCCGGGATATCACGAGGAGATCTGGAATGGTCCGGAGAATAAGATTCATATAAGGAAAGTCCTGTTTCAGGGTTGGAGAATGATTCCGGTGTTTTCATCGGGAATGTTCTAGAAGGTTCCGGAAGGTCTGGCACTCCGGAGGGGAAGGGTACATGAATGTGTCATAACAAGTTGGAATGGTTGCATCAAGTACTAGGTGTCATCTCTGAGCAAAATAAAGGGATAAATTAAATCCTAGTTTGAAAAGTCAAACGCCAATTTGAAAAGTCAAACAGCAAGTTTGCTTGGTGGAGGGAGAGTAGGAAACCTACTTGGGGAGGAGTTCCTCTCCCTCCACTGCTGGCCTTGGAGGCCGAGTTGGGGGAGGACTCCCTCCCCCTTGGCCGGCGCCCTCCACCTATAAAAGGAGGGGCAGGGCTGCCCCTCTAGACCTACACCTCCACCACCCAAAACCCTAGCCCTAGCCGCCGGCCCTCCTACAGCCGCCGCCGCCCTAGGGCAAACCCTAGCCGCCGACTTGGGGCAATACCCTTGCCCTAGACGCCGGCCTAGCTCCCTCTCCTTGGTGTGTCTAAACCCTAGATCGCCGAGGCCTCTCTCATAGTCCACCATACTCGCTCCGGCTTAAGGCGAAGCCCTGCGAGATCTCCCCTCTACTTCCGGTACCACGCCGTCGTGCTGCCGGAATCGCGAGGAGAGTGCTACAACCTCCACTGCCTGCTGGAACAAGGGAGAGGAAGGTCTTCATCGAGTATCGAACGTGTGACCGACTGCGGAAGCGCTGCCGGAACGCAGCGCCGGAAGGATCGTCTACACGATCTTGAGATCGGCCAGAGTACGACTACATCACCCACGAGAATCCGCTCTCGTGAAACACTTTGGAATCTTCGAGGGTGAGTTATTCTATCGACTCGTTGCTAGAATCTAGTAGATAGATCTTGGCTTGTTTTTTTGTATGCGGTAGAAATTTTTTGTTTTCCATGCTACGAACCCCTACAATTTGGTCATACATGACCCGCCATATTGGTCACTGAAAGGTCATATTTTTTAATTTATAAACTTTTTGTGACCAAATACAGATGGTCAAAAGCTGAGCGTCACTAGTTAAACACCACGACCTTTTTTCTAAATTGGTCATAGACGTATATGACCAATATAGATGGCCACATATTATATGACCAACTCTATTGTCATAGACTGTTTGCCTTGTCCATGTCAGATCCTACGTGGCAAATTCTACGTGGCAAATCGGTGACCAATTGAAAAGGCCGTCAATCAGATCTAGCCCAGTCCAATAAGATTTTTTATATGATAATTTCAGAATTTTGTTTTCTAGGCCTTTCCCTTATACACAACATTTCTTTCTGGGCCATATACTTTTCAATGCTGGTTCCTTTATGGTATGTGCTATTTATAGGGTCATGTTAGCTTATGGGCTAAGGCCTTTTGTGTTTGTTTCATTTCCTAGTTTAAAGCCCATTTCATGCGTACTATTCTCGTACAGAATTGTTGGGCCTGTGGCCTTTTTAAATCCAATAGAGGCCTAACTAATAGTACAACAACCAAACTAGTAAACTTATATTTTCCAATAATGTAATTCACAAAGCATAACAATTCTCAATAATACAATTTACAAAGCATCACATCAGTCACCTCAGGTGGACATCTTTTATCTTATGACTGACTTTAGGCCGCAGATGTACTTGAAATAATATAAAAAATAAATGTACTTCCTTCAGTACAGCTGCCACTTCTATTTGTCTCGGCGTCGTCCGTCGTCGAGCTTCGCCGCAGCTGCCACTTCTATCTGTCTCGACGCCGTCTGTCATCGAGCTTCGCCACCAACTTCCACGCTCTCCGGACTTCACCCCCCTTCTTTCGCGCTCTCCAGACTTTCCACCCATCTTCCGCGCTCTCAGGACTTGGCCGCCGTCTTCCACGCTCTCCAGAGCTTGAAGTTCTGATATTACATGATAATCAAACAATTAGCAAACAAATAGGAAGATATACACATAAATAGGAAGATATACATATAAATAATTGGTAGTGCTACATTCAAGGTACATTAATAACTCATGAAAGCACTCGATTAAACAAGATACAATGCATATATCAGAATGGGGTGTTCTCTAACATGGAGATTACATCTGTGAAGCTAAGATTTAGGTGTACTAGATCAAACTACACAGAATTTGCAGTAAAAGCAACAACATCACATGTTTTTCATAGAATTTTCAGCAAACACAATGTGCATTCAGGAACACAGAGTGTATTCTAAGGAATTTCTACTTGCAGAACAGTGAAAATAAGATCAGCCATGTAATATTTCTTTCATACAAAATCAGACATGTAGAAAAACAAATACTACTAGGTGAACATCAGCTCAAAAACAGGCTTGCTAATAAACTAGCACAACACCGACCTCCGGACTCAATCGACTCTAGTGGATCCTCTCCTCATCAGCCTACCGTTGTTTGTTGCTGCATGCATCTTCAAACCTCAGCATGGAGCATTTGTAAGAGAAAGCAACACCACTCATTATCTAGTAACAGCAAAGAATAAGTGAGATAGAAATAATGCCAGAAACTAACGAAATTAGTAACAGAATGTAAAGAAATATCACAAATCTTAGTAGAACAAAGTACTTTTGAGAAAATTAGTAGGGAAAAGATCAGGACATAAATGTCGAGATGTACCCAGCAATATGGAAATACTCTGGCCGTAGGGAGAATCAATGCATCATACCAATAGATGGGAAAATAGCAGACATAACAGATAATCAATAGTGCACTCTCTTTATTCTAGAAATTATATACATATTAGGCAGAGTAGCGCAGCAGTTTATTCCAGAAATTCTGTACACTTGGGTTACACATTGATGTTCTGTATGGGGTCAGGGATACTTTGTGGTCCATAGATACATAAGCTCACTAGTTGTTGTAGTTAGATGCAACCAAATACTAACCAACAAGTACAACACAATGGTTCATGCATACATGAACCGGAAACTATGCAAACAAAACACTGTATGGCCCAGTCTAGTTTAATTACCAGCAAAGTACAATATTCGATCCTTTGCCTCACTTAATATAACTACCATTGCAAAAGGAGAGAATATTTGTATTCAAAGAAAGACAACATGTATTATTGACAATAATATATACAAAAGTTACAGGGCAGTAGCGTGGCGTTGGTTGATGCGCTCCAGCAAAAGCTCCAGCAAAAGCTCCAGCAAACATAAGCAATTAGGGATCCTTCAGGTATGCGAGAACAAACAAAAAGGATGTGCTTGCATCAAGGATACTACAGCGGGTAAAAATAAGTAAAAACAAGGGGCATAACATTTCAGGTTGACGGTAACTAACATGTGCACATCTCCAGCAAACTATCACTAGTAGCTACAGCTACACAATATTATAGAAGTAATGTGCCTTGCAGATTGTATTTCATGCATGTGAAAAATAAAGGAAGAAGTACTAGAGCTAAAGGATTTGAATGGAAAGATATCAAACCTGCTAGTCTCTATAGCGGTATATGACCATAGTGAGGCTTCTCGATCTAGTTTTGAACCTAAAAATTTGACAAAATATCACTGAAATTTTCAAACATATGAAATGAGATCAGAGAATCAAGTTTGCAAGCTAAAAAAGACACAAAATAACTTCTGTGAGGCACTTCACTAGAATTAACCCCTGTTACAGTAAGTACGTTAAGCTACCAAGAATTCTAGAATAACCTACTATTTCTACTGATTGCAAGAATTTCAGCAAATGCACCAAAGGAACTTGAACTGGACATGTTGTATACTGATCTAGATGAAAGTAAAACATCACGTATCACTGGTGTGGTAAGAATAAGATAATTCTCACATAGATCAAAAGGTTCATAATAATATAACATGTACCATTTGGGCATCAGTCAAAATTATATATAAACCATAGTCGGAGAATACCCAACATTTACTGAACGAGCTCACTACTCAACCTACACAAGGGATCATTTTGGAGTGTAGGCATCTAAATATTCTATTCATTTTATTCTAATACCTCCAAAGGAATTCCATCCGACAAATCACATCTAAAACGACCAAACATTAGTCTAGGAAGACAATATTCCGTAGTATACAAGGAATAGACCAGCAGTTGGAATTAACAATACATCATTCTCATGAATACACTTCTAGATCTAGCATGCACTTTAAGCAAGACGCATCACATGCAATTTAAGAAATACAGCAAGAAACATGTTAATATGGATGATAAAATGTACCTATAACTGCATCAAATTGACATGCTTTAAGGCCAGATTAATATGGATTATAAAGGATGATTTTTCCAACACCTAGTCAACATGCCAATTACAGAATACATAACAAATAAAACGTGACAGAGAATTATCTATCTAAGCTCCAACAATTTTAGAAATACACCATAACGATGCGGTCATGTGAACAGCTTGTAAATCACTATATTTAACAATTATTATAGAAATGTTTCATAAAAGAAGCACCAGTTAATTAATAGAAGCAAAAGAACACAACATTGCCTGTATATTAAGCAAAAGAACATCAACATTTGCCTATACATTATTATATTTCCAGTTCTTAACGTTGATGAATAATTCATGAAAAAATGAACATCAAGTAGTGAAAAGACTAGCAGAAAAAACCAATATATATATATATATATCAGATTAAAAATGCTCACCATACAGCTAATAATGTTAATAATATTAGTGTTACACAAGTACGCATAGAATAAGTGAAACTTGGTTCAGGAGATGGCCAAAAGTGAGCGATATGAATATGTTAGCAATCAACTCTCTACTCTCTACCTCTAGCATCTATTTTTTTTGCCATAACTAAATATGGAGGAGATGAAGCTCATGAAATCTTCATTAATAAATGAGTACATCCTCCCCCAATTTTCCCAGAATCATCTCATGCTAAGTTCATGGTATTCCATTCTGGTAGTTGTAATCTATCTAAAATGTGGACAGAGACAAGGAAGAGCAGGTCCAGGGCAGAAGGGGAGTAGGGCGAACGAAAGGCCATGTCCGGGGAAAGACGGAGATGAGCACATACCGCCGGAGAGGTTTGCGTTGACCCAACTAGACAGGACAGCCATGAAGAGCTCGCTGTCGGCACCTCGGGACGGCTTTCGTCGACGTCAATCTGGCACCCCACCTGCCGCCTCCGCCCTCGATTGGGTGCCCACCTGCCGTCGCCTCCCTAATCTGGCACTAGGATGCGCCCCACCTGCCGTCGCCGCCGAGTCCGCACGCGTCCCGACCTAAAAATGCAACAAGAAAAATGTGAGATCAGCGTGCATCGAAGCACATCTGTGTCGGCGAGGGATGGGATGCGTTCATAGGCGACGAGGGAAGAGGGGTAGGGGTGTCGTGGCCCGTGACCCCGTGGCCAGATCTTGCGAGCCGTCGTGGTGGGAGATGGGGTCGGGAAGGAAAAAGTGGCGGCGGGATCTGGGAGATGAGCGAGGGGCACGAGGGCCTGAGGAGATTAGGGCTTCGGGAGAGGATTTCACCAAAATACCCCTGATCACTTCTCAGGTGTAAGACTGTTGGGACTGCAGGGACATTTGGTCATTTTACGTCAAAAGTGTGTTGGGTGTTGCGAGGGGGAACGGGAGGCGGGAGAAAATTCTGAGCGGGAGATGACATTTCGGAACATTGGATGGACGGCTGAGATATACTTTAGTGGGTGATCCGTGGGTAGTTTGATGGTCTATTCTGATTGGCTGGCTTTATACCACATCTTGAAGCCGACCTTCACCTTGCATCGTTTTATGGCCAGAAATGCGGCATAGTTTTGATAGAATGTGCCCATATTGTGCATTGATGTCTATCATAGTATGTCGAACAATGTTGCAGGAGAAAGTTTTCTTTTTCGTATCACGGAAAAACCATTTTCTATTTTTCGAGCGTAAAAAACGAGGAGTTTTGTGAAGCAACCACCAAATGTATAATTTAAAATGCTACCACCCTATTTTTAAAAAATACTTTACCACGTTACATGGACAATGTCCCAACCGGAATATTTCAAACCTTTTCGTCCATCCCTCGCGAAAAAGACAAATATGTGCCAAATCGGTAGGAAGTGGGTTCGATTTGAACTGCATGTACATTATATAATTCTCATGATTTAAAAAAGAAATATTTTTAGACTCACAATATGCTATTTTATCATAGATCTGGTAAAAGTTTAGCTAGGCTCGTTCCCTAGCTAAGAACCTTCACGCCTACCGTTTTGACCATAGTTTAAAACAGGCATAATAAATTTAAAAACGGTCCAAACAAGGTAAATTCTTCTCTTGGTGTCTTATTATGTGACATAGTTGCAACAAAAATACCAAACTTGGGATATTGCAAGTGTCTCCAAAAAACCTTCATAGAAATGACCTATGATGTTCGAGGTTTCATGGCTTTCGGGCCAAACGACCATTGTTATGGCCAGAATTGCGACATAATTTGTGATAATGTGCCCATATTGTGCATGCATGCGCATCTTAAGATGGCGAACAATGTTGCTGGAGGAACTTTTCCTTTTCGTCCCACAAAAATGCGTTTTCTATTTTCTGAATGCAAAAAGGGGCGTTTTGTGAAGCAACCACCAAATGAGAGTTTCAAAATGGTTCCACCGGATTTTTCAAAAATATTAGACCACCTTAAATGGACAATTTCCAAAATGAGGTATGTCATACCTTTTCATGCACACCTCGTGAAAAAGACAAATGTCTGCCGAATAGGTAGGAAGCGGCTCCGATTTGAACTATAGGTACATGATCTAACAATCGTGATTTTTTGAAAAAAAAAATCATTTTTAGACCTGCAATATGCTGTTTTATCAGATATCCGATAAAAGTTTAGCGAGGCTCGTCCCTAGCTAAGAACCTTCAGGACCGCCGTTTTGACCATAGTTTGAAATGGGCAAAATAAATTTAAAAACGGTCCAAACATGGTAACTCCTTCGCATGGTGTCTTATTATGTGACATAGTTGCAAAGAAAAATACCAAACTTGGTATATTGCAAGTGTCTCAAAAAAAAACATCACAGAAATAACCTATCATGTTCGAGGTTTCATGGCTTACCGGACAAACGAGCAATGTTATGGCCAGAATCATGGCATAGTTTGTGATAATATGCCCATACTGTGCACGGATGCACATCTTAAGATGGCGAACAATGTTGTTGGAGGAACTTTTCCTTTTCGTCCCATAGAAAATGCGTTTTCTATTTTCTGAGCGTAAAGAACGCGACATTTTGTGAAGCAACCACCAAATGAGAGTTTCAAAATGGTTTCACCGTATTTTTTAAAAATATTAGACCACCTTACATGTACAATTTCTAAACCGGGGTATCTCAAACCTTTTCATGCACCCGTCGTAAAAAATAAAAATGTCTGCCAAATCGGTATGAAGCAGGTCCGATTTAAACTACAAATACACGATCTAACGCTCATGATTTTTTGAAAAAATCATTTTTAAACTCACAATATGCTGTTTTATCAGAGATCCGATAAAATTTTAGCGAGGCTCGTCCCCTAGCTAAGAACCTTCACGCTCTGCGTTTTGACCATAGTTTGAAAAAGTCATAATAAATTCAAAAACGGTCCAAACATGATAACTCCTTCGCATCGTGTCTTATTATGTGACATAGTTACAACGAAAATACCAAACTTGGTATATTGCAAGTGTCTCGAAAAAACCATCACATAAATGACCTATCATGTTCGAGGTTTCATGCCTTTCGGACCAAACGGCCAATGTTATGGCCAGAATCGTGCTTATAGTTTGTGAGAATGTGCTCATATTATGCACGCATGTACATCTTAAGATGGCGAACTATGTTGCTGGAGGAACTTTTCCTTTTCATCCCACAGAAACTGTGTTTTCTATCTTTCGAGTGCAAAAAACGGGGCATTTTGTGAAGAAACCACCAAATGAGAGTTTCAAAATGGTTCCACCATATTTTTCAAAGATATTAGACCACCTTAGATGGACAATTTCCAAACCGGGGTATCTCAAACCTTTTCATGCACCCCTCGTGAAAAAGACAAATGTCTGTCGAATGAGTAGGAAGCGAGTCGATTTGAACTACAGCTACATGATCTAACACTCGTGATTTTTTGAAAAAATCATTTTTAGACTCAAAATATCCTGTTTTATCAAAGATCCGCTGAATGTTTAGCGAGCGTCGTTCCCTAGATAAGAACTTTCACGCTCGGCGTTTTGACCGTAGTATGAAAAAGGCATAACAAATTCAAAAACGATCCAAACGAGGTAACTCCTTCGTGTGGTATCTTATTATGTGACACAGTTGCAAGGAAAAATACCAAACTTGATATATTGCAAGTGTCTCAAAAAAACTTTCTCAGAAATGTCCTATCATGTTTGAGGTTTCATGGCTTTCTGGTCAAACGACCAATGTTATGGCCATAATTGTGGCATAGTTTGTGATAATGTGTTCATATTGTGCATGAATGTGCATCTTAGGATGGCGAACAATATTGCTAGAGGAAGTTTTCCTTTTTGTCGCTCAAAAAAGCATTTTCTATTTTCCGAGTGCCAAAAAAACAAGGCTTTTGTGAAGTAACCATCAAATAATAGTTTCAAAATGGTTTCACCACATTTTTCAAAAATATTAGACTATATTACATGGACAATGTCCCAACTGGGGTATCTAAAACCTTTTCGTCCACCCATCGCGAAAAAGACAAATGTCTGCCGAATCGGTAGAAAGTGGGTCCGATTTGAACTAAAGGTACATGATCTGATGCTTATAATTTTTTTAAATTATTTTTAGGTTCACAATATGCTATTTTATCAGAGATCAACCGAAAGTTTACTGAGGTTCATCCTCTAGAAGAGGACGGTCAGCCTCGTCGTTCTGACCATGTCTTGTAAAAGGCATAACTAATTCAAGAAACATTAAAAAAAAACCTTCGCATTTCATAATTTTATATGACAATAATGTTATGTATGTCCTAAACATAAACCAAATTGATTTTTATATCATCCCAATCCGATGTGATGTGCAAAAATTATAAAAAAAATTAAGTTTTTAGACTTTATGAAAACAATAAAGTTAGTTCATTCGTATGGGCTCAAATGTACAAGAACCCAGTAATTTTCAATAAAATCGACCCGCTAATGGACTATTAGGCCGTTGGCCCAGCCGGTTGGCTAAAATATTGAGAAAAAAAGGAGAAGCCTTCATCCGTAGGAGGCCCAGGCCTAACACCAGGTGCGCTCATACAAATAGTCAAACGCAGATTAAGTGATAGAAGAATTACCTTGGTGCAGTGGTTTGGTCAGTTCGGGAGATGATGGCACTTAGTCGGTATCTTAAAGAAGGTCGAGCTCCTCAAATGCAAACAACAAGGCCGGTGCTGCAGTGGTATGTGCCAGTCATGGAAAAACTGACACGTGGAGAAGTTGATACTGCTGAGTTGGCGAGCCAGTATTTTTTTGTCTAGAAATTTAACCATAACGACCATCTAAATTGGTCGTAGTCTGTGAAATAAAAGGCTCTAAACCAGGGTTGTTCGTCTATGACCATTTCATGTTACAAAAATATGACCTTCTTGAGCAAATTGATCGTTATTTTTTAAGATTTGGGTCCTTTCAAATTCTCTACGACCAATTGGCTCAGAATGGTCATATATCTATGACCAAAAAATACATGGTCATTAAGAAAAGGTCACCACAATAAATATGCTCGCTAGTGACCTTTTCTTAACGAAGCTTGATTCCATAGTAACATTGACGGTTGTTGTCATGGCCACTCGTTCTGCCACAGGGTAAACACAGTTGTAGCGCGCCGTGCAAGCTGTGGTCACATCCGCCTCACTAAGCACCACAGACGCCCTCATGGGAGACGGAAGACCACTCGTGTCTCTGCCTGGACATAAGGACGAACTGGTTGTGGACGACATAAGGTCAAGGTCGCCATCTCGCACCACACACGCAGTGAGGACATCAGCGGACGCGAGCGAAGTTTCGGTCGATGATAGCGCTCGGAAAGCAGCACAACGCCTTGATATCTTCTCCGCCCACACATGGTCACGCATCATCCTCTCTTCTACGAGCTTGATGCGACACCTTCGACGCCTTGTCATCTCGTCTAGTGACTCCTCGAACGCTGAATCGCGAATTGGGAGTATGGAGGAGATATTGGCGGGGGCAAGCATTAGCACCGACTCTTTGACGACGCATCTTGGACATTGCGTCGAACAGGTGACAGGTGCCTCGAGAGCAAGCTCAAAGTCGTTGCAGATGGACGTTACTTCCACTTTGATGGAGATGGAGTCAGCTACAGCTGCCGTCCGGACAGTAATGGCCCTCTCGAAGGTGATGCTCGTATCCTAAATAGGGGCGCGCATATCGGACGGCGACGAGGCCGGAGTCATTGCTGACAAAACCCTTGGGTGATCCATGATGTTGGCGACCGCGTCCCTGATCGCCTCCTAGCGCCACTCGAACGCAGCGTGGAGCGTTGCTATTACGGTCGCTGTTACTTTCGTTGTTACCGCTGCCTTCACCTCCGCCGCCATGACCGGAATGCGGGCTACGAACTCGGCGCGATGTTGTGCCCTCTTTTCCTCCAACTCAACGAGGCGCTTCTGGGTTTCCTCCATTAACGCGAACGCACGATCTTGGCGGGCAGCCCAAGCAGAACCTCTCAACATGGTTGAATAGGCTCGATCGAAATCGAAATCGAGTGGAAGAAAAATTGATTGGAATTTGGGGATTTTTGCGTGGAGGATTCAATTGGCTCTGATTACCAAATGTTAACACCACTCCACTAGATTCACTCAACAAGATCAAGGTATTCGATTACAAGAAGAGAATTCACCTAGTTCCATGAACTACAGAGGAAGGAGAAGGGAATCACGAGATGGAGAAGAAGAAAACCGAAGCAGAGGAGGACGAAGCCGTCCAATTCCAAGCCGAATTGTCCGGTTGCCTCTTTCGTGCATTTGTAGAAACTGATCCACTAAGTCCTGGAGCAGGCCAAGCCTAGGGTGGTGGCCCACGGTCTAGACCGGGAGTAGCAGTAGGAGAGGCCGCTAACACTCTTCTTCCATGACTACTTCGTCAGTGTAAAATCTTGATAGGCATGCAAAATTTGATCACTACGTACAACAGTATATAAGTCTATTACTGCGCTGGGAGCTAACGAAATGCATGCAAGGTTGTGACGCCTCGGTCCTCCTTCACCCGACGTCGGCAACGCTTAGCCAGAGAAGCTCGGACTCCCCAACTTCCCCAGCCTTCACGGCTTCTAGGTCATAGACGCGTCCAAGGCAGTGCTAGAAAAGGCTTCACTAGTGCAAAAAAGAGCCATGTGTCCCGGTTGGTAAGGGGCTTTAGTCCCGGTTGCCCAACCGGGACGGGGCAATCAGGACTAAAGCCCCCACCCTTTAATCCTGGTTCGGCCACGAACTGGGACAAAATGTGCTCCATGTAGCCGCTGCTCCACACGAGGGGGGAGGAGAAACCGTACCGGTTCGTAACACGAACCGGGACATATCAGTCTCTGCCGCGGCAGAGATTTGGCACATTTCTCTGCCACGGCAGAGAATTCATTTTGGCCACCTTTTTTGCTGCGGCAGCATTATGGCCACTTTTTGTGCCGCGACACAGAATTCATTTATATTGTTTTATTTTTTATTTTGTGTTTTTCACTCATTAATAAAGGAACCATTATATTCCACAACATCATCATGACAATAGAGATCCAAGTGTTTCATGCAAAATAATCTCTTTGTACAGTCCCTATTGCCTATACAGCTGGTTCCGTATAGTATTCTCCTTTTGGGTTTAGGAAATATGCATCGAAGAATCCCGCCAATTCCTCCTGAATTGCTCGTATGCGATCCTTTGGCAAAGGACCATCCCGCAACCGTTCGAGCTAATTTAAAAAAGGAGTCAACTTATATGAATAAAACTGAACACAATTTGATGGTAAAAAAACTATGAAAATTGTTTACGTATGTTAATTTGCTCTAAATTTCTGCCCTTCTCACAGCATGTCTGAAGGATTGATACGTCGGAAACATATCTATAATTTTTTATGCTCCATGCTTGTTTAGTATCTACTTTGCTTTGCTTTGTCTACACTTTAAGGTGTTTTTATATCTTTTCTGGAACTAACCTATTAACAAGTTGCCATAGTGCCAGTTGTCTGTTTTCTTCTGTTTTTAGTTCCAGAAAGGCAGAAAATCAATATTCTCGGAATTGGACGGGACAAAAGACAAAGTCAATATTTTACCGTGAGGGACACGAATCCAGAAGACGAGACACAGACGCGAACCAGAGCGGCCAAACCCACCTAGGCGCGGACAGGGGTGGGCCCGCGACTGGGCAGGGTGTGGCCCCCCTGGTCGCCTCCCGGCCTTGCCTATTCTCCTATAAGAAGCCCCCGATGCAGAAACCCTAAGTACCCAATCAAAACTCCACGAAACCTTCTGTAGCCACAGCCACCATCATCCCTAGATCGGGGGGGATCTAAAGTCCCGGCACCCTATCGGAGGGGAGATCATCCCGGAGGCCTTCTCTCCGGTATGATGCGTGAGTAGTTCCACCTTGGACTATGGGTCCATGTAGTAGCTAGATGGTTGTATCTCCTCCTTGTGCTTTCATGTATAGATCTTGTGAGCTCCGTTCATGATCAAGATCTTATCTATTAGTAATCATGCATGTTGTGTTTGTGGGGATCCGATGGATATTGAGATTATTATGTCAGTTTGGTTAATGGTTTTGTCTTTATGATTCTATCATGTCTCTGTTGTTTGTGATCTTGCATGCTCTCTGTTGTAAGTAGCTATCTTGGCCGAGTAGTTGCTAGTGACTCCAAGAGGGGGTATTTATGCTTGATAGTGGGTTCATGCCTCTAGTTTCCAAGGGAAGTGATAGAAATCTCTTCGGTTGTAGATATGTTGTTGCTAATAGGGAGCAAACAACGGTCTCTTGTTCATGGAACAAGTGGATTGTTTACCTTACACACTTTGCTTAAAGCAGTTGTCTGCTGCTTGCAACTTAATACTGGAGGGGGTTCGGATGATAACCTGAAGGTGGACTTCTAGTCATAGATGTAGTTGGATGGTGGTCTATGTATCTTGTTGTATTGCCCAATCGAATCTCATAGGATCTTTCTGACTAGTATTGCATTGTTATGCCTTGCTCAGTTCCTGTCAATTGCCCTGCTGTAATTTTTTTACCCTTCATGCCATGTTGTTTATCTAAGGAGAGCACCTCTAGTGAACTATGGACCCCGGTCCAATCTTTACCATTGGTACATCTTCCACTATTATTATTTACTTGCTGCAAACCATTACCTTCCACACCATATAGTTAATCCTTTGTTACAACAAACAGGTGAGCTTGACAACCTCACGGATTCGTTGGGACAAAGTGTTGAGTTTGTGTTGAGCAGGTCTCCATGTTATTTGCAACACCTGTGTGACGTTTCCTTCCTCCTTATGGTTCGATAACCTCGGCCTCTACTGAGGGAAACTTGCTGCTGTGCTCATCACACCTTGCTCTTGGGGTTCGAACGAAGTGTCCCACGACAACATTGGGTGCACGCATCAAAGATTTCTGGCGTCGTTGCTAGGGAGGCTAAGGATGTCTTCACAAGGGGAGTCCTTCACTTTCTTTCTCTTTACTTTGTTTTTAGTTTGATTTGTTTCTTTTTCTTGGTTTTGTTTGCCTCTTTTCAAAAACTCCAAAAAAATAGTCTAGTTTGGTTTTCTTCCTTTATTCAAAAACACAAAAGAATTAGCCCCTACTCTAGTTGGTGGTCTGTTATTGCCTTGGTTGGTCATGCTTTATATCAATGGATGGTTTCTTTGAAACTAGTTCTTATTGGCAAGGTGGGTTCACGGAAGAACAAAAGTATTATAATAAGGAACACCGTTTGTCACAAAAAGGGAAACATTTATGGGAAAAAATTGATAAGTTGAATACTATTGCTAGAGACGTGTGCTCTACTTATAATGTTACTTATTGCATTGATAAAGCTTGTTGATGCAGGAGGTATAAACACCTACCCTTTGAATGTGAGTATAATGATAATGTTACCATATCTTCTTATGTTAAAGGAAATTATGATTTTGATGATGTGGAACAAATTGAAGAATTTATGGCCTTCAAGGGTGCATTTGAACTTGCAACTTGCCAGATTGCTTGAAAATATTGATGATTCACCATATAAACATGAAGTTTTTGAGATGCTTAAAGTTTTCTTTGATAATTACAAGGAAGAAAATGGCTATATTATTGAATATTTTAATAGGCGTTTTCCACAAATGGAAGAGACTAATGCCTTGCAGGAGCCTATGGAAGAAGAAATTGTTGAAACTGGAAACTCATTAGATGAAAAAGAAGGAGGAAAGTGATGAACAAAAGGAGGAAGAATGGATCTAACCATGTCTACCTTCTAACGAGAGTAACTCTTCACCTATTATATTATTTTATTGTCACCCATGCTTACCAAAGGAGGATGAATGTTATGTTCCTGTGGATCCTTTTGAAACATCTACTTCGGGTAAAACCAGTGAAGGTTTTAATCCCACTATTTTTGAGCTTGATAGAGATTATGTGTCTGTAGATCATGAAAAGCATGCTTTATTTGATAGCTATATTGTTGAGTTTATTCATGATGCTACTGAAAATTATTATGAGAGAGGAAAGTATGGTTGTAGAAGTTTTGATGGTAGTGAAACACCTCTCTATGTGCTGAAAGTTTTGAAGTTACTCTTGTCTTATCTTCCTATTCCTGTCACTTTGTTCTTCATGAATTTATTTTTGTGCAAGATTCCGATGCATAGGAAGAGGGTTAGACTTAAATGTGTTTTGAATTTTCTTCTTGATGTTCTCTTTTACTTCAATTCATATTTCCTTTTTGAGCATCTCCTCAAGCTATCAAGCCTAACTTAAAGGCGTTAAAGAAAAGTACTTGTTGGGAGATAACCCAAGAGTTTCCTTGAGTATTGGAAGTTATTACTTCAGTAATGACCTCTCCTTATCCTTTTTGTTAGCTTTTTGTGCCAAGAATGACCTCTAATGAGAGGGAAGTAAGAATTGGGAAGTTGATGTCCCGAAACAGATTTTTGTCCTCCACCAAATAAAATCGCGAGGAGTCTCTATAACTCGGATTGAGCTGAAAATTTACGAATAAATCCCTCCTTATGTGATCTAACTTTCGTTAGTTCAACACCTTTTGATTTGAGCAACAGAAGGTCTTCGAAAAAATAGGTTTCTATCTGCTGGTCTGTTTTGACAGATTTCTGCCATTATTTGCTTTTGCTTCTTATTGATTCCTTTTTGAGTTCTGTTTTGGGGAATCGAGCTTTTGGAATGAGTTAATACAATATCATGTGTTTTTAGTGAAATTTTTTTATGTTCCAAAGCTTTGCCTAAGGTGTAATATCTTTTGAATACACTAATGTTGCTAATGAAGATTGTGTGAAGTTTTGTATAAAGGAAAAAATTTCAGCTGTAGAGAGAGAATGATGTAATAAGATTAATAATGGACAAAAGCTCAAGCTTGGGGATGCCACCCCGGTGTCACCCCAAGAAATATCCAAGATGTACAAGTGTCAAAGCTTGGGGATGCCCAAGGCATCCCCTTCTTTATCAATAAAAAGCTAAGGTCTGTCTAGACACTTCGTTTTTATTGTTTCATGTACAGTTGTGTTGTTCTTGGAGCGTCTTATTTTTCGTTTTCTTTGCTTAGGTTGTTTAGTTTGCTTGAATAAAGTAGTTTGGACCCCTGTTCTTGCTGTGTTGTTGCAAATAAGTTGCTTGGTGTTGGAAAGGAGGAGGAAGTTCCTGCTTGAAAGTGCAAGATGAGCTTGCATTGACTATGACTTAGACTTTAGCATGACATGATAGGTGTTGTTTTGACCTTATTCTTAGTGATTATTGATGTAGCATGTATTTTTCCAAACAATTGGGATTGCTTAGTGTGCCTTGAAGAAATTATGCGTTGTTTTAGCATGCAAAAGCATAGTATTGTGGTTTTCTCCTTTGATGCTTTGTTTGGGTTGACTTGGCACATGCTCACACCATGTTATGACTATGACAAGTCATCATAGCCTCTATGATCATTTAGTCATTGACTTGTATTACCACTCTACGCGTTGATTAGTAATGCTTTGTTGCTCTGCATGATTATGGCCATTATTGCTCTCTTAGTTGGTTGCTCCCAGTATTTTGCTAGCCTCCACTTGTATGAGTAATCTCTACTCATGCTTCCAACTCCCAAGAAACCATGTTTTTCCAAAGTGTCCACTATAAATTCCTATGCATGGTGTTACACCATTCCAAGTATATTCTTGTTTTTAGCTATCTTCCAGTTAAAAACTATTTTGTTATGTGAAAACTTAGTGATTAAAGCCCTCACAAACTTGATGGCACACTTTATATTCTTTGACCCTAATAAACTTGAACCATTGTGCCATCTATGTTGTATATGATTGCACTTATACGTTGGAATTAGCAGAACCATGTTGTCATGGGGAACGTTTTCGACATTGCACTTGTACTTTGTACTCAGTTGATATCATGCTCTTTTGTCTATGGATGTCACCGGTGTGAAATAAACAGGGAACTTGTAAGTCCATGGAGTTTGTATTTTGTGTCAGAGAAACACCTGGGCCGCTAGCCTAAGCCATGCCTAATCATGGTGGAAACTTGTAGCATCACCATTGTGAGCTATCTATGAAGCATCCTCAATAAAAATCTATGCATACAGTAAATAAGAAGATTGCTGAGATGCTCATTGTCTGCTTTCCTTGTCATTTTGGCTATGGGATAGGTCCTGTACCATGTGCAAGGGGTACCCCGTTGGCGGTTCTCTATGATATGCAAATACTTATAATGACAAGAACTTATAGGTGACTGAAGTTGAGTAGAATGAGGTGTGGCCCTCGTATTCAAGGGACTTGAGATTGCCAACTTATACTTTGTCAAGCATATACTCCATAGTTTGTTCACTTTAACCTTAATCACTTCAAGATGCTTATGATAGGGGCAATGAGGGCTGGAAGCTAACAAGTACCATAATTTTTCGAAGCTCTTTTTGAAACTTGAAATCCCTGCTTCCTTTATGAAAGGACTTTCTTCCACCATTATTTGAGTCTCCACCTTCTATCTTTAGGGACCATTAAGCGAGCATAGTTATCATTCTGTGTGCAGTGTCCCAAAGCTTATTGATTGATGCATATTGTGGTATTACTTGTTCTTGTGCTATTTGTTTCTAGTCACTGTTGTGAACTTTGAAGGTGTCCTTTGCATCTATGAGGGACAAGCTGAATGCCACTATGCTATTTTTCTGTATGTGAAACAAACAAACATTTTTCAATGCATGTTATTCATGATCTTTGTTTGTAGCCTTTCATGTTGCATGCATAGTTACTTTGTATTATTGTTAGAACTCCATCTTTCATGCACATGTTTAGAGTTCTTTGATCCTAGATTTCAATGCTTGCAAATGGTTTGATATTGGTTTTGATGGTGCATGTCACCTCAAAAATTATACTTTTTATCACTTACCTACTCGAGGACGAGCAGGAGTTAAGCTTGGGGATGCTTGATACGTCAGAAACGTATCTATAATTTTTGATGCTCCATGCTTGTTTAGTATCTACTTTGCTTTGCTTTGTCTACACTTTGAGGTGTTTTTATATCTTTTATGGAACTAACCTATTAACAAGTTGCTTGTTTTCTTCTGTTTTTGGTTCTAGAAAGGCAAAAAATCAATATTCTCGGAATTGGACGGGACAAAAGGCAAAGTCAATATTTTACCGTGAGGGACACGAATCCAGAAAACGAGACGGAGACGCGAACCAGGGAGGCCAAACCCCCCTAAGCGTGGCCAGTGGTGGGCCCGCGCCTCGGCAGGGTGTGGCCCCCGTGGTCGCCTCCCGGCCTCGCCTCTTCGCCTATAATAAGCCACCGATGCAGAAACCCTAAGTACCCAATCAAAACTCCACGAAAACTTCTGTATCTTCCGCCACCATCGTCCCTAGATCGGGGGGAGGGTCTGAAGTTCTTCCCGGCACCCTGTCGGAGGGAGATCATCTCGGAGGCCTTCTCTCCAATATGATGCGTGAGTAGTTGCACCTTGGACTATGGGTCCATGTAGTAGCTAGATGGTTGTATCTCCTCCTTGTGCTTTCATGTATAGATCTTGTGAGCTCCGTTCATGATGAAGATCTAATCTATTTGTAATCATGCATGTTGTGACTGCGGGGCTCCGATGGATATTGAGATTATTATGTCAGTTTGGTTAATGGTTTTGTCTTGATGATTCTATCATGTCTCTGTTGTTTGTGATCTTGCATGCTCTCCGTTTTTAGTAGCTATCTTGGTCGAGTAGTTGCTAGTGACTCTAAGAGGGGGTATTTATTCTCGATAGTGGGTTCATGCCTCTAGTTTCCAAGGAAAGTGACAGAAATCTCTTCGGTTGTAGATGTGTTGTTGCTACTAGGGAGAAAACAACGGTCTCTTGTTCATGGAACAAGTGGATTGTTTACCTTACACACTTTTCTTAAAGCAGTTGTCTGTTACTTGCAACTTAATACTGGAGGGGGTTCGGATGATAACCTGAAGGTGGAATTCTAGTCATAGATGTAGTTGGATGGCGGTATATGTATCTTGTTGTATTGCCCAATCGAATCTCATAGGACCTTTCTGACTAGTATTGCACTGTTATGCCTTGCTCAGTTCCTGTCAATTGCCCTGCTGTAATTTTTTTACCCTTCATGCCATGTTGTTTATCTAAGGAGAGCACCTCTAGTGAACTATGGACCCCGGTCCAATCTTTACCATTGATACATCTTCCACTATTACTGTTTACTTGTTGCAAACCATTACCTTCCATACCATACAGTTAATCCTTTGTTACAGCAAACCGGTGAGCTTGACAACCTCACTGATTCGTTGGGACAAAGTCTTGAGTTTGTGTTGTGAAGGTCTCCACGTTGTTTGCAACACCTGTGTGACATTTCCTTCCTCCTTCTGGTTCGATAACCCTGGTCTCTACTGAGGGAAACTTGCTGCTGTGCTCATCACACCTTGCTCTTGGGGTTCCAACGAAGTGTCCCATGACAACATTGGGTGCACGCATCACGGATGAACTCGCAAACATAATATCCACATAAATTGTTCCATGGTCCCTGCGTCAGGCACTTTACAAGAACAGAGTTTAATCAAAATAATAATCAAGCATGATAACGGTATCAAAACTAGAATCAAAGAGATGCACGAATATAGCTAGTGGTACTTACATCTAGTGGTTTAAATGTAAGCTCCTCTTTCCAAACACCCCTAGCCTTCTTAGTGAACCGTTTCCAAGCGCTGCCCGGCGAAGAAAACGAATAAAAGGAGTTATTAATTACTTGATATCATGAAATTCATGAACGTTGCCGATATAGTTCTGTAATGATTCGAATTACCGCTGGAGCGTCATTTGCATGTCCGCCCACGTCTCAAGGGGTTTATGTTTCGAGTCCAGGACTAGTACCCACCCTTTGTAAGGTTGAATGATTAACAGAATATAGTTGAAGCTGCGCATGCATAACTCATAAATTATACACTTAACATCGAGTAAGCGAAATAGAAAGTGTATACAAGACAATAACACTCACTTTAAGTTGTAAGGAAATAGT
Source organism: Avena sativa (assembly GCA_916181665.1). Lineage (NCBI taxonomy): Eukaryota > Viridiplantae > Streptophyta > Magnoliopsida > Poales > Poaceae > Avena > Avena sativa. The sequence continues at coordinate 100,278,750 of OV702280.1, forward strand.
ATTTCCCTTCTGGTTTCTTGAAACCTTAACGTGTGTACAATATTATCCTCTGTATCCTGGGGTCTTGCTTTGAGATTAGCTTGATGAAAAAAATATGGGAATGAACCCAATGTCATAGATTTGTCCTCTGCTACATTCGAGAATCTTCATTCTGCATATTATAGTATGATTATATACATGCAATAAATGAGGTGAGATAGCTAGAGACTTAATTAATTACAGAATTAGTACTTACAGACAATATGCACTAATGATCGATTTGTCCAAGGCGTCTTGATTGAATAATTGAAATAGTTCAACAAATTCAATGGCTACCACATCATCTTCTTCCCGTAATTCTTTTTTGTAACCCTCAGCATTATCTATTTAGCCTCGGCCTTTGTGGCATGCATGTACCAGTTATGCAATCTTCGCATTTTCATTGGAAGATTATTTACCTCCTCAGGTTTGACGAGAGGTTTCCCTATTTGTATGCTACTTGAGTCTCGAGGAAGTACTGTAACTAGGATAAGTAGTATGCAATACTCATACCTTGAGCAGCGGACGCTTCTTCGTATAGTTCAACTACCTCTAGATCATACTGCTCTTCAGCCGCATATTTGCTCGACCCCAAATTGGTATGGGAAATCACCTTGAGAGGGGCGCAAGATTGTTTTTTATTCTTCGAGCTGGGGAACAAATTTCCCACTTGCACTAGTTCTCTTCGACACTTTTTGTGACGCATGTGACTTGAGAATAGAGTGCTCATAGTCTGATGACAGCTTTGGCTCGGGTTGGTGAAGGCCCTTTAGCATTTTGAACACTCAGGATTTATCTTCTTCGGTGCTGGGAAACTCTGGCTCTTTCGCCCACCTCAGCTTAGCGAAAAACCTGGATTTTCTACCTCGACGATCGCCGTAGTATCCTCTTCAGTACATTCATAAGCTCTCTTGGGAGGAACCTTTGGTACTTTTGGAAAAGGCTCCTGTTTACGTGTCAGAGATCGCTTACCACTCCGCAGAGTAGCAGTGGTAAGGTTACACTTTTTTCCTGAGGCACCGGCCATGGCTGCCGTGGCGGCGACAGTTGTGCTGGAGACCGGTGAGGCGACGGAGACGGGTGCCGCAGCGGCGACGGCTTCGCTGGAGACGGGTGAGGCGGCAGCAAAGATGGCCTTGGCATCTGATTTGGAAGCACGATACATTCCTTTGGCCATAGAATGGTGATGTTTGTTGCTTCTCCCAGTTCAGTCACATCCCCTTCACCTGCAGGGTAGTCAAGCTTCAACTGGTGAAAGTTGTGCATGACTTCATCCACCCCGACAACAACGTAGCCCTATGGAACGGGATGACAACGGTAAGTTGGTGCAGGTCCAATTGGTAAGGCATAGCCGACCGCCACCTTCATTGTTATGTTCACAACTTTGACATGTAGCTCGCAGTGGGTCATCTGCGTGATATCATCCACTGGGTAGCCAACACAAGCCATCGTCGGTGCACGATCATCATCGTCATCACCCGGGACCTTGGTGAAAGCCACACTACTTTTTCAATTATTCGATAGGTCGGTAGCATCATATGCAGGTTCTACCACCATTTACTGCTGAGATGGGCCGGTAGTACCTTGCTAGCTAAGTGCGTTAATTTGATCTTGTTGTTGCTTTATTGCTCTTCAATTTTATGCATCCGGTCTGCCTGAATATTTGCTTCAATTTCCGCCTTGTCCTTTCTCCTCTTACGGCTTCTATCAGAATATTTCTTCCTGTCTGCGGGAAATCTAGTGCTCCATGGTTGGGAGCCTATTGTTCCTTGTGTTCGTCCATTGTGTTCCTTATTCCCAAGGGCGAGTGTGAGCTTGTCATTCTCTCTATCGCGAACGAACTCCCCCTCTTCAACAGCCTTTACTTCACTTCTTATGTTCTCGATTGGCAAGGGGTTTTCTTTATGTCTTATGTTATATATACACTTCCCTTCTGAGTCCAACGTGCCCCCATGCCCGTAAAACCAATTCTTTGCACGTTCGATCCAATCGCCTGTCTCTGGGTGGACCTCTTTATCACGGAGATCATCCTCAAGTTTCTTCCACTTAGGAATGCCATCCCTGTAGCCACCTTGCCCCATAGTATGGTGATACTTCTTGTTAGCAGCATTTAGCTTATTCGTTTCAGACATTTTCTTTGCTTCCGCTGATGTATTGTAATTCACAAACTCACACCAGAATGGTTTTAACTTCTAATACCGAATCATCTTGAAATCTGGAGTCTTCTCTTTGACTACATACTCAAGGTGCAATCTTTTCTTCCAGTTGGTGAATTGCTGGGCCATCTTCTTCAAATCCCACTCCTTGACCTTCTTCTGGGTGGCAGCGGCATGTTGCTTGGCCTCCTCAACTGGATTCCCCGCATTTGGATCCACCTCTTCCGCATTAGCATGCCTATTCCAATTTCGAATGGTGATCGGGACGAAGTCCCTAACGATTACTCCGCATTGTGCCACAAATTTGTTTGCGACAAAAAAGGGAGCCGTCGGTTTGTCGTTGTCACCGACTTCTTCAATCCTGTACCTCTCATGGTCTTCCAACTTTTTGGTTGAGCCTCGCTTGCTCTTTTCAGTAGACTTACTCGATCCGGAGGGCTAAAAGAAGAAAGATCGTCGTTAATATATGTACATAGACAACATATGATTAATTAATTTACATGCACCGTGCCGGAGTTTTTAATATTGAATGTTCCAACGGAGCGGTCGTCTTCTCGCTCACAGAAGACATCGCCTTCTACCTCGCGGAAGGCGTCACCTTCTCTCTCAAAGAAGTCGTCTCTTCCGGAAAAACTAGGATCACCCTCATCGGAGTTGTTCAAAAACATCGATACATCCATATTTTCCTCCCCATGGATCACACCATGGATCAACTCTTCCTTTTCTTCGTCTCTGCCATGTGGTTCCATATTTTCTGCATAGGTGGAAAACGTATAAGTCAAAGCGGCTAAGGGAGAAGGTAATGTAGGGTGTTGAGAGATATAAACCCTAATTCGAAGAAACCCTAATATGTTCATACACAATAATAAAAATGAATTTACAATATTTACAATAATAAAAATCAACTAAAATCAATATTCCGGAGTTCCGAGGGGTGTAAAACCTAGTTCGGAGAAACCTCGGATGCATATGAGAGGGGTCACTTAGGTATACTATTTTGGTATATTATTTATACCAAAATGTTGGTATATAATTTATATTTTTCTCATTTATGAATATTAAAAAATGAATTTTCAAAGTATTAATACTTATAAAAGATTTATCAAATAATAATTATTTATATAGTTAACATAATAATGTATGGTAATAGTTTTAAGTTGTACATTTTATTTTTCTGAAAAATTTCATATATTAAGCATATTTTTCTGAATTATTAAATAATAGTTATTGAATTTATAAGATTTGTCATTTCCTAAGTTATTTTATAAATAAGGAATTACTTTTTACACATGTTCAGGATCTACCCTAGGACCCTAGGTCATTGACTCATGGTGACGTCACTTCGCCGGTGATGCAAAGATGATGCAGGAACGACGTCATGGTGACGTCACTTCGTCGATGATGGTCAGGTGATGCACGGCGGCGGCGTTCTAGCGTGAGTTAGCAAGCGTCGTTAGGCTTAATAGAACGAGCGTATCACCGGGAACCCTAAACTAGCGGCGCTGCTAGCAAATGGTCATCGGAACCGTGACCACGACAACGGTGGATGGAGGCGACGTCGATTCCATTGAGGCGGAACTACAGAGAGGAAGAGGAGGATGGTGGAGATGTCCATGAGGACCTGTGGCTCACCCTAGTTATCGTGGTGGAGTCGGTGAAGGCAAGCGTAGCCAGAATCAATGGAGTCGATGGCGGACGGCATCAGGGCAGAGGTAGCAATACCGACGCCTGGGGCTTCCTCGGCTTCCGACGAACGACGACGATGGACGGAGGTGGCGGCGCGGACGACGACGGTGGTCCAGTGGGGCCCGTGGGGTAGCCTGACGGCGTCGCTGGAGATCTGGGCGGCGCCTCCCTGCGCGAACAATAGTTAGAAGAATGTGAGAGAGATGGGAAAGAAGAAGATGCGCTCTAGTTATAAAGAAGAGGCCTTTAGTCCAGGTTGGAGCCACCAACCGGGACTAAAGGGCTATGCATCCAGGTTCGTGGCACCAACCAGGACGTATGCTCTACTTTTTTTTATATTTTGTCCTGGGCCCAAGCGGCGCGCGCAGGGGGCCTTTAGTCCCGGTTAAACCGGGGCTAAAGGTCCTATTTTCAATTTTTTCACAAATTATCTCTCTGTTTCCGCCTTATTTTTTATTTTGGGGTTTCAATTGTAATGTTTCTTAAATGATAATTAATTTGGAATATTGAAAAAAATTAAACATAAAAAGTGTTTGAATTTGAATAACTAATTCAAAACAATTTTCTGTTTTAAAAAATAATTAATGTAACCATTTAAACTATTAACCATTTTAAATTAAAAATGAATTAGCTTATATTTTTTGCATATTAATTCGGAATATTGAAAAACTTTAAACATAAAAAGTGTTTGAATTTGAATAACGAATTAAAAACCATTTTCTATTTTTAAAAATAATTAATGTAACAATTTAAAATATTAAACATTTTAAATTAAAAAAGAATTAACTTATATTTTTTGCATATTAATTTGGAATATTGAAAAACTTTAAACATATAAAAAGTGTTTGAATTAGAATAAATAATTCAAAACCATTTTCTGTTTTAAAAATAATTAATGTATCCATTTGAACTATTAACCATTTTCAATTTCTTATGCCCGTTTTGAATTTTTTCCGTTTCGAACTAAGGTCGAACCGGCGTGCATGAAGATAGGGGACGAGCCTCATTAGAACTTGCATTGTATCTCTGAAGAAATAACATATTGCAAGTATAAAAATGATTTTTTCAAAAAATCACGAGCGTTAGATCATGTACCTGTAGTACAAACCGGACCCACTTCTCGCCGATTCGACAGACATTTGTCCTTTTCACCTGGAATGGACGGAAAGGTTTGAGATCTCCTGTTGGGAAATAGTCCATGTCAGATGGTCTAGTACTTCAGAAAAATGAGACAGTAGCATTCTGAAATAGCATTTTGGTGGTTGCTTCATAAAACAACCCGTTTTTGCGCTCGCAAAATGGAAAATGGTTTTTCCGTGCGACGAAAAGGAAAACTTCCTCCTACAACATTGTTCTCTATCCCAATGTCCACATGCATGCATAATATGGGAACAGTATCACAAACTATGCCGCGATTCAGCATATAACATCTGTCATTTGGACAGAAAGCCATGAAACCTCGAACATGATAGGTCATTTTGTGAAGGTTTTTTCGACACATGATCAATATACCAAGTATGGTATTTTTCCTTGCAACTATGTCACATAATATGACACCAAGTGAAGGATTTACATTGTTTGGATCGTTTTTGAATTTCTTATGCCCATTTTAAAATTTCCCCGTTTCCAACTAAGGCCGAACCGACGTGCATGAAGATAGGGGACGAGCCTCGTTAGAACTTGCATTAGATATCTCAAGAAACCATATATTGCGAGTCTAAAAATGATTTTTTCAAAAAATCACGGGCGTTAGATCATGTACATGTAGTACAAATCGGACCCACTTCCTGCCGATTCGGCAGACATTTGTCCTTTTCACCTGGTATGGACGGAAAGGTTTGATATCTCCCGATTGGGTGATAATCCATGTAAGGTGGTCTAGTATTTTAGAAAAGTGGGACGGTAGCATTCTAAAAATCATTTTGGTGGTTGCTTCACAAAACGACCCGTTATGTCCTACGGCTTGACGGATTGCGGTAGGCTAGCCCGGCAGCACTAATGATAGGGATGGTGTCGACATTATGTCCTGCGTCTTGTACCTTGTCCCGGGTGGTTTCGCTAACCGGGACTAAAGCTGAACCTTTAGTCCCAGTTGGAGACATCAACCGGGACAAAACATGAGTGAGCACTAATAATAGGGGTGAGTGTTGACATTATGTCGTGAGTGTTGACACTATGCCGAGCTGCTTGTACTATAAATAGGCATCCTTGTGAGTCCAGTCCTCCAGCCAGTTTTTTCTCCAAGATGGTTTTCGAGAGCAGGGACACCACTACGGCCAGTTTTAGGGAGATGCCGCCGGAGCCCAGTCCTACGAAATATCCAAGAAACTGGTCATAGAGGCACTCCCTAATATGTGAAATTAGTTAGATCCTAGGCGTATTGATCTAGTTAGAGAAGTTACAAGCTACAAGATTGTGTGCGAGAGCAGGGAAACCACTACGGCCAGCTTGAGGGATATGCCACCGGAGCCCAGTCCTCCGGCATGTCCCTTAAGTTGGTCACAGAGGCACTCCCTAATATGTGATCACGCGCGTTTGGAGATCATATCTTAATGGTAAGTACGAAACGGGACAACATCTTCATAGCTCGGGAAAGTCGTTCTACGAATCGGAACTAAAGGCCCCCCTTTATTCCCGGTCCAGCCACAAAATAGGACTAACACTAAAGAAACTTATTAATATTAAAAACTGAGACTACAAAATCGGAACTAAAGGCCCCCCTTTAGTCCCGGTCCAACCACAAAACAGGACTAACACACAAGATATTTATTAATATTAAAAACTGAGACTAGGGAGTCGGGACTAAAGTCCCCCTTTAGTCTCGGTCCATCCACAAACCGGAACTAACACTCAATACATTTATTAATATTAAAATGGGACTAAAGGCCCCCCTTTAGTCATGCTCATATCTATCCCTATAGTACATAGCTTCAGGGTCGTCTTCGTCGTCGTCATCGTCATCTTCGTATTTGTTGTCGTGGTCGTTGTTAGGCACACGCGGCTGGATTCTCAGCCCAGCCATGGCATATTGTGGGGGCACCTGCCACTCCGGCCTCAGATTCATGATGCGTGGGGAAGGGGGCTCCCGGATGACGACGCCTTCAACACCGCCACCCTTCTTATGGCTCTGTGGCGGGTGCGGGTACCGCAGGCGAGGATGGTCTCCCCCGGCGATGTAGCGCATCACGCTGATGATAGTCCGGTTCACCCACCAAAGGTGATGGCCGGCTTCGTTGTGGTTCACCGGGGAAGGGCCATCACCCTCGTACCTGGCGAGCTCTCTTTCTTGCCGATTAGCCAAAAAGGCATTCAAGGTATCATAGTTGTCGGGATCCTACTGGGATCCATCTGCTGCTCCGGCGTGAGCTCGTGGTAGAAGTGGTTCGTGATGGCCGCCTGGCGTGCGGAACCTTGAGGGACAGGAGGGACATGAACCCTTATATTTTTGTTTTGTGAGACATTGAATAGGATCATTCACTCAAACATTTCATCAAACACCTCGCATGTGTAGGAAAAAATAAACTAGCACACCTTCACACATGCTTCCACCAAGAAAAACAGAGGGGAGGCAGAGGACCGGGGCATCGTATTTATAGAGGGCTGGCTCATACATCCCGGTTTGTAACACAAACCAAAACTAAAGGTGTGTGGCAGGCTACGTGTATGGCGCCTAGAATTTACTCCCGGTTTGTGTTACAAACCGGGACGCATGCTCCCTCACGAACCGGGACGGATGACTTCGGCTCCCGTGCGACAGGCTGGTCCCGCTCGTATCGGGACGCATGCTAACATTAGTCCTGGTCGTCCGAACTGGCACTAATACAATTGGCGCGGGCGAACGGATGGCATGTTTTATACTAGTGCTTGTCTCGGCGTCGTCTCATGTGCGGACATCGTCGCCTTTGATGGGAGAGACGCCACCTTCTTCCTCAGCAATAAGAAGGTGAACTTCTAGATGCCGTCCGGCCGCTACGACAGACGTGTATCTCCCAAATCTCCTCCTTCGCAGACCGCCTCCCTGCCAATGCGTCAGACCCCACATCCATGGACGCTAGGTTCGCCAAATCGGTGGCGAAGGAATGCAGAAGGAGCGGCGACCCCGTCGTGGTGTCAGACGTCGTGTCCCCTAGATTTCTCGTCAAGCAATAATACAAAAATGTGCTCAAGCGTAAAGTGTTTTTCAAATCGGATGCCACACTCACGTTGCTAGAGACATTAAAAGAGGTAAAGCTCAATGCAAGGTTCTCTGGGAGATGGGAGAAGAAGTTCAAGGCAACGATGGTGAAGATGGGTAGCATCGAGGTCAGGACCCGTGCCAATGGGGAGATCAGAAAGAAGTGCCTCTTTGTCAATTATAGGTTGATCAAACCACCACAGCGAGGCCGGGCACTCATACGAATAAGCTAGGTGTTTACCGCCTTTCAATTCACTGAGATTTCTGTTCATGCTTGCATTACATTTGTGCGCTTGTTATGTGTGTACTTTGATTGATTTATTAATAAATATTTCCACACTACATTTTTTTCTAAAACACTCGCTTCAGTTTTTTACATTTCTATCTCGGATTCTTTGTTTGCTTTGTGTTTTGCACTAGTAGAAAAGAGGCCATTCGTTCGTGAATCCTAACAACATTAGTCCCGGTTCCGCCATAAACCGAGACTAATGCTGGCACGCGTCCCGGTTCGAGCGGGCACGGGGCCGGAGGCATGCGTCCCGGTTGGTAGGGGGGCATCCATCCCGGTTTGTAAAACAAACCGGGACTAAAGGTTGGGCGTCAGCCACATGGCGTGGCACACACCTTTACGTATGATCCCGCCCTTTATAAATACGACGCCCCAGCCCTCTGCCTTCCCTCTGTTTTTTCTTGGTGGAAGGTGTGAGAGGTGTGCTAGTTTATTTTTTTCCTATACATGAAGTCAAGGTGTTTATGAATTGTTTGAGTGAATGATCCCGTTCAATTTCTCACAGAACAAAAATATAGAAGGTGTCTGAGACGCACTTGAGCTTTCCCCTCTTTATTTCCCTCGATCGAGGTTAGCAATCTTATCTTTTCTCTGTCATTGATACAATGCATGTGTCGATGTGAATTGGTCATTTCACTATTTATGATGTCCTGTTTTTGATAAACTTATTTATATGATGCAGATGAATGGTCGGGAATGGATGTACGGTGACCGGCGTGTATCCGGGTATATGAAAGGCGTGGATAAATTTATCGATGTGGCTACGGGAAACAAAGAGAATGGTTTTATACGTTGTCCATGTGTTCAATGTCGGAAAAACAAGGAGTACTCTTTCTCAAAAATCATTCGCGGCCACCTTATTATGAAAGGTTTCATGCCCAACTATAATTGCTGGACCAAGCATGGAAAAGAGGGGTTATGATGGAAGACGGTGAAGAAGAAGATGATGATAACAACTATCATCATATGTTTCCTGAATACAGTGATACTACAACGGAATACAATGAAGAGGAAGGAGGTGAAGAACGGGCATCAGATGTGCTGGCTGATGAACTTGGTAGGGTCATTTCTGATGCAAAGCGAGACTATGAAACATAAAATGAGAAGTTGAAGTTAGAGGGCATGTTAGAAGATCACAAGAAATTGTTGTACCCAAATTGTGAAGATGGCAACACAAAGATCGGTACCACACTGGAATTGCTGCGATGGAAGGCAGAGTGTGGTCTAACTGACTCCTCATTTGAAAAGATGCTGAAAATAATGAAGCCGAAGTTTCCAAAACATAACAAACTTCCCTAGAGTACCTATGAAGCAAAGAAGACTCTCTGTCCGCTAGGATTATTTGTGCAAAAGATACATGCATGAATTAATGACTGCATCCTCTACCGCGGTAAGGAGTATGAGAATTTAGATAAGTGCCCGGTATGCAATGCATTGCGGTATAAGATCAGACGGGATGACCCTGGTGATGTTGAGGGAGAGCCCCTCCGGAAGTGGGTTCTTGCTAAGGTTATGTGGTATGCTCCTATAATACCAAGGTTTAAACGCATGTTCAGAAACAAAGAGCATTCCAGGTTGTTGCGATGGCACAAAGAAGACCGTAAGAAAGACATGAAGTTGAGACACCCTGCTGATGGGTCACAGTGGAGAAAAAATGAGAGAGACTTTCCGGACTTTGCAGGTGACGCAAGGAACTTATGGTTTGGTCTAAGTATGGATGGCATGAATCCTTTTGGGGAGCAGAGCTGCAGTCACAGCACCTGGCCCATGACTCTATGTATCTACAACATTCCTCCTTGGTTGTGCATGAACCGTAAATTCATTATGATGCCAGTGCTCATCCAAGGCCCGAAGCAACCGGGCAACGACATTGATGTGTACCTTAGGCCATTAGTTGAAGAACTCTTACAACTGTGGGGCAAACCAGGTGTACGTGCGTGGGATGAGAACAAACAGGAGCCATTTGATCTACGAGGGTTGATTTTCGTAACCATCAATGATTGGCCTGCTCTTAGTAACCTTTTAGGATAGACAAACAAGGGATATAAGGCATGCATGCACTATTTAGATAAGACTGAAGGTACATATTTGCAAAAATGCAAGAAGGTTGTGTACCTGGCGAATCGACGATTTCTTCCGACCAATCATCCCGTAAGAAAGAAAGGCAAGCATTTCAAAGGTGAGGCAGATCACCGGAAGAAGCCTGAACTCCCTGCTGGCGATGATGTATTTGGTATGGTCAAGGACATAGAATTAATCTTTGGAAAGGGTCCCGGCGGTCAATCATTTCCGAACGACGCCGCTACAGGACACACACCCATGTGGAAGAAGAAATCTATATTTTGGGAGCTGCCATATTGGAAAGTCCTACGTGTCCGCTCTTCAATCGACGTGATGCACGTGACGAAGAATCTTTGCGTGAACCTGCTAGGATTCCTAGGCGTGTATGGGAATACAAAAGATACACCAGAAGCACGGGAGGAACAACAAATTATGAAAGACCCAAAGAACATGCATACACAGAACAAGCCGGATAAAGGGCGCCAGTTAAGTCGTGCCATCTATGCTCTTACCAAAGCAGAGAAGGACATCTTTTTTGAAGTCCTTTACAGTATCAAGGTGCCGTCTGGCTTCTCATCTAATATAAAGGGGATAATAAATATTGTAGATAAAAAGTTCCATAACCTGAAGTCTCATGACTGTCACGTGATTATGACGCAGTTGCTTCCGATTGCATTGAGGGGGCTTCTACCGGAAAATGTTCGAGTACCCATTATGAAGATGTGTGCATTCCTCAATGCAATATCTCAGAAGGTAATCAATCCAGATATTCTGCCAAGGTTACAGAAGGATGTGGTACAATGTCTTGTTAGTTTTGAGGATGTGTTCCCACCATCCTTCTTCAGTATTATGACGCATCTCCTGGTTCACCTAGTGGAAGAGATTGCCATTCTCGGTCCGGTATTTCTGCACAATATGTTCCCCTTTGAGAGGTTCATGGGAGTCTTAAAGAAATATGTTCATAACTATGCTAGACCAGAAGGAAGCATCTCCAAGGGATATGGAACAGAGGAGGTCATTGAGTTTTGTGTTGACTTTATTCCTAACCTTAAGACGATTGGTGTTTCTGACTCGCGGCATGAGGGAAGACTAAGTAGAAAAGGCACGCTGGGAAAGAAAGCAATGATATGTAGGGACTGGGATTCTTTCACTAAAGCACACTACACAGTTCTAGATAATTCCACCTTGGCAGCTCCGTATATCGAGGAACACAAGAATATTGTACGCTCCAAAAACCCGGGGAAGCCTGAATCATGGATTACAGATGAACACATGAAGTATTTTGGTGGTTGGATGCGGAGACATCTCTTGAATGATAGCACTGTTGGAGATCAGCTATACTTGTTGGCCGCGTCACCATCTTCTACTATATTGAATTTCCAAGGGTACGAAATAAATGGGAATACATTCTACACGATCGCCCAAGATAAAAAGAGCACCAACCAAAATAGTGGTGTCCGCTTTGATGCAATAGACGAGAATGGACAAAAGGACACATACTATGGTTACATAGAGGAGATATGGGAACTAGACTATGGAGTCTCTTTTAAGGTCCCTTTGTTTCGCTGCAAATGGGTCAACCTGAATGGGGAAGCGGTAAAGATAGACCAGTTGTACGGAATGACAACAGTGGATCTCAACAATCTTTGTTATAGAGATGAACCATTCGTCCTAGCCAATGATGTGTCTCAGGTTTTCTATGTGAAGGACATGTCCTCCAGACTGAAAAAAGAAAAAATATGCAAACGAATACATCATATGATGAGCCAAAGCGTCACATAGTTCTTTCAGGGAAAAGAAACATCGTGGGAATCGAGGACAAGACAGACATGTCAGAAGATTTTAATAAGTTTGATGAAATTCCGCCCTTCATAGTGAAAACTGACCCAAGCATTCCATTAAGTAAAGAAGATGCTCCATGGTTACGTCTGAAGCGATCATAAGGAAGGACATATGCCAAGAAGTTCATGCTCATATTATGTAACTCTAGTTCATGTCTGGCCGGGATATCTTTCGCGGTTTGTGGCTTGACCGGGACTATATATAGGGGGGCCTTTAGTCCCGGTTTTGTAGTCTCAGTTTTTAATATTAATAAATGTCTTGAGTGTTAGTCCCGTTTTTTGGCTGGACCGGGACTATGAAGAAGTTGTCCCGATTCGTACTTACCATTAAGATCTGATCTCCAAACGCGCGTGGTCACATATTAGGGAGTGCCTCTATGACCAGTTTCTTGGAGATGCCGGAGGACTGGGATCCGGCGGCATCTCCCTGAAACTGTTCGTAGTGGTGTCCCTGCTCTCGCACACCATCTTGCAGCTTGTAACTTCTCTAACTAGATCAATACACCTGGGAGCTAAATAATTTCACATATTAGGGAGTGCCTCTATGACCATTTTCTTGGAGATGCCAGAGGACTGGGATCCGGCGGCATCTCCCAGAAACTGGTCGTAGTGGTGTCCCTGCTCTCGAAAATCATCTTGCAGCTTGTAACTTCTCTAACTAGATCAATACACCTGGGAGCTAACTAATTTCACATATTAGGGAGTGCCTCTATGACCAGTTTCTTGGAGATGCCGGAGGACTGGGATCCGGCGGTATCTCCCTGAAACTGGTCATACTGGTGTCCCTGCTGTCGAAAACAATATTGGAGATGCCTCAATCTGGCTGGAGGACTGGACTCACAAGGATGCCTATTTATAGTACAAGCAGATTGGCATAGTGTCGACACTTACGACATAATGTCGATACTTACGACATAATGTCGACACTCACCCCTATGATTAGGGCTGACTCGTGTTTTGTCCCGGTTGGTGTCTCCAACCGGGACTAAAGGTTCATCTTTAGTCCCGGTTGGTGACACCATCCAGGACAACGTACACGCCACACGACAGGATGTCGACACTCACCCCTATCATTAGTGCTGCCTGGCCCAGCATGCCGAAATCCCTCCAATCGGGACTAAAGATGAACCTTTAGTATATTGAAAATCTGAATAATGAAAATCCTTCGCGTGGTGTCATATTATGTGACATAGTTGAAACTAAAAATACCAGACTTGGTATATTGATCATGTCTCGAAAAAACATTCACAAAATGACCTATCATGTTCGAGGTTTCATGGCTCTCGGTCCAAATGACCGATGTTATGTGCTGAATCACGGCATAGTTTGTGATGCTATTCCCATATTATGCATGCATGTGTAAATTGGTATGGAGAACAATGTTGCAGGAGGAAGTTTTCCTTTTCGTCGCACGTAAAAGCCCTTTTCCATTTTACGAGCGCAAAAAATCGGTCGTTTTGTGAAGTAACCACCAAAATTCTGTTTCAGAATGCTACCGTCCCAATTTCCTAAAATACTAGACCACCTTACATGGACTATCTTTCAACCGGGACATCTCAAACCTTTTCGTCCATCCCGGGTAAAAAGGACAAATGTCTGCCGAATCGGTAGGAAGTGAGTCCGGTTTGTACTACAGGTACATGATCTAACGCCCGTGATTTTTTGAAAAAATCATTTTTAGACTCTCAATATGTGGTTTCTTCAGATATCCTATACAATTTCTAACGATGCTCGTGCCCTATCTTCATGCACGCCGGTTCGACCATAGTTAGAAATTCAAACAAAATTAAAACGGGCATAAGAAATTCAAAAAAATCCGAACAATGAAAATCCTTCGTGTGGTGTCATATTATGTGACATAGTTGAAAGGAAAAATACCAGACTTGGTATATTGATCATGTCTCCAAAAAACCTTCACAAAATGACCTATCATGTTCGAGGGTTCATGGCTTTTGGTCCAAATGACCGATGTTATGTGTTGAATCACGACATAGTTTGTGATGTTGTGCCCATATTATGCATGCATGTGGACATTGGTATGGAGAACAATGTTGCAGCAGGAAGTTTTCCTTTTCGTCGCACGGAAAAGCCCTTTTCCATTTTCCGAGAGCAAAAAACGGGTCGTTTTGTGAAGTAACCACCAAAATGCTGTTTCAGAATGCTACCGTCCCTTTTTCCTAAAATACTAGACCACCTTACATGGAATATCTCCCAACCGGGACATCTCAAACCTTTTCGTCCATCCCGGGTAAAAAGGACAAATGTCTGCCGAATGGTAGGAAGTGGGTCCGGTTTGTACTACAGGTACATGATCTAACGCCCGTGATTTTTTGAAAAAATAATTTTTAGACTCGCAATATGTGGTTTCTTCAGATATACAAAGCAAGTTCTAACAATGCTCGTCCCCTATCTTCATGCACGCCGGTTCGACCTTAGTTAGAAATTGAAAAAATTCAAAACGGGCATAAGAAATTCAAAAAAAATCCGAACGATGAAAATCCTTCGCGTGGTGTCATATTATGTGACATAGTTGAAAGGTAAAATACCAGACTTGGTGTATTGATCATGTCTCGAAAAAACCTTCACAAAATGACCTATCATGTTCGAGGTTTCATGGCTTTCGGTCCAAATGACCGATGTTATGTGCTGAATCATGACATAGTTTGTGATGCTGTGCCCATATTATGCATGCATGTGGACATTGGTATGGAGAACAACGTTGCAAGAGGAAGTTTTCCTTTTCGTCGCACGGAAAATCCCTGTTCCATTTTCCGAGCGCAAAAAATCGGTCGTTTTGTGAAGTAACCACCAAAATGATGTTTCAGAATGCTACTGTCCCATTTTCCTAAAATACTAGACCACCTTACATGGACTATCTTCCAACCGGGATATCTCAAACCTTTTCGTCCATCCCGGGTAAAAAAGACAAATGTCTGCCGAATCGGTAGAAAGTGGGTCCGGTTTGTACTACAGGTACATGATCTAACGCCCGAGATTTTTTGGAAAAAATCATTTTTAGACTCGCAATATGTGGTTTCTTCAGAGATCCAATGCAAGTTCTAACGATGCTCGTCCCCTATCGTCATGCACGCCGGTTCGACCATAGTTAGAAATTCAAAAAATTCAAAACCGACATAAGAAATTCAAAAAAAATCCGAACAATGAAAATCCTTCGCATGGTGTCATATTATGTGACATAGTTGAAAGGAAAAATACCAGACTTGGTATATTGATCATGTCTCGAAAACACCTTCACAAAATGACCTATCATGTTCGAGGTTTCATGGCT
Organism: Avena sativa; assembly: GCA_916181665.1. Taxonomy (NCBI): domain Eukaryota; kingdom Viridiplantae; phylum Streptophyta; class Magnoliopsida; order Poales; family Poaceae; genus Avena; species Avena sativa. Next base: position 100,294,264 of record OV702280.1, read on the forward strand.
TTCGGTCCAAATGACCGATGTTATATGCTGAATCACGACATAGTTTGTGATGCTGTGCCCATATTATGCATGCATGTGGACATTGGTATGGAGAACAATGTTGCAGGAGGAAGTTTTCCTTTTCGTCACACGGAAAAGCCCTTTTCCATTTTCCGAGCGCAAAAAACGGGTCGTTTTGTGAAGTAACCACCAAAATGCTGTTTCAGAGTGCTACCATCCCATTTTCCTAAAATACTAGACCACCTTACATGGACTATCTCCAAACCGGGACAGCTCAAACCTTTTCGTCCATCCCGGGTAAAAAGGACAAATGTCTGTTGAATCGGTAGGAAGTGGGTCCGGTTTATACTACAGGTACATGATCTAACGCCCGTGATTTTTTGAAAAAATCATTTTTAGACTCGCAATATGTGGTTTCTTCAGAGATCCAATGCACGTCCTAAATGAGCCATTTTTCTTCCCGCCATTTTTTCCCACCATTTCTTCCCGCCATTTCTTCCAGCCATTTTTCTTCCCGCCATTTTTTCCCGCCAGTTCTTCCCGCCATTTCTTCCCGCTAGTTCTTCCCGCCAGTTCTTCCATCCAGTTATCTTCCTGCCATATCTCACTATATATATATGTAGGGTTGGCCTCCATTGTCATTGCACATCTCTAGACGCATATCTGCAACCTCATCACTCTTTCCCATGACTTCCACCGTAGCACTAACCCCCAGGGAGGCGGAGGCGCTTTGCACCTCGAATTACCCCTGCCCACCGGGCTACTGTGTCCCCGTCGGCTGGATGCTGAGCGCCGGAGGCGTGCCGGTTCCTCCCGTCCCTCTAGGTGTGGCGCGCCGGATGGCCATCACGAACCACAACTACTTCGAGCTCACGCCGAAGCAGCGGAGGAATCCCAGATGGCATCCCGACTATTTCTCGACTTGGTAAGCCTTCTTCATGGATCGGCGTGAGAGGGCGCTCGCCAGGCACGAGGAGGACGGCCCACCTCCTCCGAACTTCAATGAGGCTGGCCTTCGGCTGTGGTGGCGCGACCGGACTCTCCTGAGCGTCATGGCCTACGACACGGCCGCCGACTCTAACCCCCGCCTGCACTACCCTCAAGTCCAGCCCACTCGTACTCAGCCTTCAAGGTTCAACTACAACGACCCCGACGACGACAATGACGACGGCCGCGGCGAGTATGACGACTAAAGTGGTGAGTATTACAGGTGTAGGCAGGAGCATGACTGAATCACTCCAACATTGCAAAACAAGTTTGGCAGATTGTGGCTTAATCTGGCCATGTATCTTAATTTCCAGTTCTTCTATGTAACTTTGTGTTAGTTGTGTTATGTACTTTAATTCCAGCTCTATCCTAATAAAATTTTCTTTCCGCCCATTATTTCCCGTCCTTTTTTCCCTCCCATTAATATATAAAAAATATAAGTGAATTCAAATCCAAATTAAAAACAGAAAATGGTTTTGAATTAATTATTCAAATCCAAACTCTTTTTATGTTTAAAGTTTTTCTAAATTCCAAATTTATTCAAAAATATAAGTTAATTCATTTTTAATTTTAAATGGTTCATAGTTTAAATGGTTACATTAATTATTTTTAAAAACAGAAAATGGTTTTGAATTATTTATTCAAATCCAAACACTTTTTATGTTTAAAGTTTTTCTAAATTCCAAATTAATATTCAAAAAATATAAGTTAATTCATTTTTAATCTAAATGGTTGCATTAATTATTTTTAAAAATCTACAAAATGCTTTTGAATTGGTTATTCAAATCCAAACACTTTTTATGTTTAAAGTTTTTCTAAATTCCAAATTAATATTCAAAAAATATAAGTTAATTCATTTTTAATTTTAAATGGTTGCATTAATTATTTTTAAAAATATAAAATGGTTTTGAATTAGTTATTCAAATCCAAACACTTTTTATGTTTAAAGTTTTTCTAAATTCCAAATTAATATTCAAAAAATATAAGTTAATTCATTTTTAATTTTAAATGGTTCATAGTTTCAATGGTTACATTAATTATTTTTAAAAACAGAAAATGGTTTTGAATTAGTTATTCAAATTCAAACACTTTTTATGTTTAAATTTTTTCGAAATTCCAAAGTAATTATCATTTAAAAAACATTACAAATTTAAACCCCAAAATAAAAAATAAGGCGGGAACAGAGAGAAAATTCCTGAAAAAATTTGAAAACAGGGTCATATGTCCCGGTTGGTGGCTCCTTTGGTTATAACTGGCTACACCTCCTTTTCTTCTTTCCCATCTCACAATCTCTTATCGCGCACGACGCCGTCAGGCTGCCCCGCCGCCCTGCACGCCCTACCGGCCGCCTCTCGCCTAGCCAAGCGTGCAGGAAGCTTCGCATCGTCTGTCGTGGTATTGCCGACGAGTATGCCATGGAGGGGGTCCTCACAGTGCGTGTCTAGAGACGTGGGGTAAGGTGGACGGTTGACGGGTACGAGGTAACACAGCTTACTCAGGTTCAGATCCCACAATGGTGGCGGAATTCTACTCCTGTTATAAATCACTATAAGGGCAATACGTCGAGTTACAGGGATTGGTTCGCTGTGCGAGGTGACTAGAGAGTCTAAGTTATCGTGCCTTAAAGGCTCCCATAGGCCTGACTTATATAGTCGCCAGGTCCTAGGGTTACAGGGAAAAGTCCTAGCCGGACAGGTTATAGAGTCCTACACCGTCTATTACTAGTCTTGTGTATCTTGCACTCCAAGGCTCCGGGTACGCTGGTGACTCCATCGTAGCCTTCCTTTATCCGGCATGGGTCTCCCTTCTGGATCCATCTAACTGGGCCGCCCAGCAGGCCATAGGCCATGCTACGGACTATGGGCCACCCAGGTTAGCCGGATAAGAGACATGCTATAAGGATACCCATATAGCATATCCCCAACAGTAGCCCCCGGAGAACTACGAGATCTTGCGCCGTCTTGCCACTTCACGTGGAATGCTCCGTCTAGATGGATGTTGGCAAATCGTCAAGCAACATCTTGTAGTCCTCCCAAAAAACCCTGCAAGGCTTTGTCCGTCTTCGACTTGTAAGCCGGAGAAATGCTGAATCTTCCATCGTACTCCTCCGTAGTCGGATTGAATCCGTTATGTCGGAATATTCGATGTGACGGCTCATCTACCCATGTCAGCTAGGACGACGTAGGCTTAGGTCAGCGACGCCTCGTAACTCACACATGCAGAGGACGCAATCATATCCGACTTCCCCGCGCGAGCGATACGAACCGTTGGCGGCGACAGTTGGAGACATTGCGAAATTTCCGCGCACTTCGCGAACATGTCGTCTACGCGGCAACCGTCCGATCAAGCTGCACAAATCTTGACGCCGAGGATGATAAATAGTAACCGTGGGGAAATCTCCACTTTTACCTCATTCTTCTCGCGTCATCTTCTTCCTCCAGCCGCACGTCTCCTCGAGCTCTCCGCGAGAAACCTCGAAAAAACCCTAGCTCCCATCTGCACCAGTCGCACCGAACCTTCACCCCATGGCTAGCAGCAGCACCTCTCCATCAATGGCGGTGTCGAGCAAAGCCGCGGCGAAGCCGGCGAGCTCCATCGTCATGCCCCTAGAGGGCTTGGGCATCCCCGCATCTGTGGTGATCGAGTCCACCGGCGGCGACCAAAATTTGGCGGCGCTAGAGCCACTGGAGGAGGAGCCAGATTTGCACAAGGGCGACTGGCGCGGCTCGGACATCACCGACCGCGACATCCAAGAGATGGTCGCCGAAGGCTACCTCCCCGCGACGGAGGGGCTTGCCTGCCGGGCGGCGCCGGCCGGCGAGGTGACACCTTCTCCCAAGACGGAGAAAATGTGTACCTAAAATCTCAGCTGGTACGCGACGTTTCTCTGCCTATCTTCCACTTCTTCCTCTCCGTCTTAAACCACTACAAGGTCTAGCCCCATAACCTTTCCACCAATAGTAGCTTAGTGCTTAGCAACTTCGCGGCACTTTGAGAGGGATATCTAGGGATAAGGCCTAGGTTAGACCTTTTTGTGTACTTCTTCACCGTCAAACGTGAAGCCGGACATAGTAAAGAGGAGCTTAGGAACTGCAGCACCATAAGCTTCAAGATTCGACCTGGCCAGCGGTTCCCCGACATCGTCGGCCACGAGTCCTGCAAGAATTGGCAGCGGACGTACTTCTACGGCCCCGACATTCCTCTGGCGGGCCGAGAAGTAACGTACCCGGACTTCGCGGACGGAGCCTCCGCTGAAGTTTCCACATGGAGATCCCAAGCGTCCCTTCCCTCCGACCTCGACGCTTCTCGCGCTATAAGGCGGATCGAATGGTTTGTAGAGACTGGTTTGACCGGCTTGGACCTAGCCATGTGCTGGTTCATCAGGCGAATCCAACCTCTGCAGCACCGCGCTAAGTACATGCACGAGTATACCAGTGACAAAAGCGATAGTATCCGCATCTCCGTGGACAACTTCTCGAGCGAATCCGTCAAGCTCCGCCTTAAGGACATCGTCAAGGTGAAGGATAAGAAGCGTGGCTTCACCATCACCTATGACATGTTTGAAGACGGCAAGTGCCCAAAGGTAGGTTTTTATTTTCCTTGTATGACATATACTCCAGCTCTTCCGTCTTGCAAATGTCATTTTGTCTAACACGGTGACTTGTTATTTAACAACTTAGCGATCTAGAGGAGGGCAACCTGGCTGCCCAAATCTATGATCCAAAGATGAAGGAAGTCACGGTCGTGTCCGACGAAGATGTCCCGTTGGCGCAAAAGCGGAAGAGCTCCACCTCTGACGCTGTCGACGGAGGCAAGAAGAAGAAGACGGAGGGTGGAGCCTCCAAAAAGACTACCGCCGCCCTGGAGGCGGAAAAGAGAAGAACCACCGGGATTTTTGCCAAAGCACCCCCCCTAGTGTAAGCTTCTCATTCTCCGACATTGTCTATTTATCTGTCTTGCTCCTATTCTTATGCATTTTGCACGTTTCAGGAAGAAAGCCACGACCAGCCTTAAGAAGACCTCCAAAACTTTATGGGCTTCTCAAAATATCAAAGACATGCTGCATCGTGACGCCTCCCCCGCCATCGCCCCTGCTACCCCTGCCGTCAAGCCCTCGTCTGCCCCTACAAGCTCACAAGCTAAGGAGGAACCAGGCCCTTCCGCCATGGAAGTGGATTCTGGCGCCTCTACCGAACTTGCTGTTGTCGGCGAGCAGGCGACGCAGGAGAGCACCGCCCAACGAATGGCTGAAGCTCCGGAAGCTGGTACTTCTCGAGCTAAGGATGCCATCGGTGGCGGCAAGGCGGTGGTGGAAGCTGGTACTTCTGCCAAAGGCGGCACCCTTGCTCCCCAGAAACCCTTTGAGTTTCCAAAGATAGTCTACCCGGCGCTCACGCTGAGTAACAGAACTTTAGTTCCTGGAGGAGTACCGACATCTCCGACAGGCGGTCTTGAGGAGATCCTCCGACAAGCAGAAAGATTGCGAGGAAATAGCGTTTCCTTTGGCAAACTGCTAGCCGAGAGCGCTACAAACCTCAAGATCATCGCACTTGTAAGTTTACTTTGCCTTTTGCATTTCATATGAGTATCCCGCTGTATCCCTCGAGGATGTAGACGGAAAACCATAGGTTTTGCATCTATATGCTCTAAGAGTGACTAAGTTAGAAAAAACTCTCACTATAGCCCCCGAGCATTTAGATGGAATGAACTATTCCGACTAGACGCTTTAAGAGCAGCATACACAGTGTTTATAATTTTCAATACTGTAGCCCCCAAGCCTCTAATTGTAACTGAATTAGTTCTGACTAGATGCTTAAAGAAAAGCTAAGCAGATTCCGAGTTAAAAACTTTATACTGTAGCCCCCAAGCTTCTAATCGAGAACTGAATTAGTTCCGACTAGATGCTTTAAAGAAAAGCTAAGCATATTTTTAAGTTAAAAACTCTCGCTATAGCCCCGGAGCGTCTTAAGTGGAAAGTTTTCCGACTAGATGCTCCAAATAGACTAAACAACGGTTTAACTTTTTCTTTTTTCCACAGAACGAGAATGCTCGGAGGGGCATCGCCAACGACAAGTACCAGAAGATGCGCGCAGACCTTGAAGCCGAAAAGGGTAAAACTGCCATCTTGAAGGAACAGATCATCAAAAACAAGAGTCTGTTTTCTTTTTGCACATTCCGTCTTGGTTTTGTGCCTACATTCTCCGAGTACTCACTGTGTACTTTGTTTTCTCCGACTTTGCAGAACATGTTTCCAAGGCCAAGGACATTGTCGAGCAGTCCAAGCACATCCAGCAGCTGGACAGCGAGAACAAGATCCTTAAAAAGGAGAGGGAAGACATGCTAAAAATGCATGAAGAATCAATGAAGGCCTTGCAGGACTCCACCGCCGAGGAAATCAGCCGCTTGAAGGAGGAGATCGCGATCTTGAAATATCAAAAGCATGCTGCCGATGAGCAGAATCACCGCCATGGCGAGGCATACAAGCTCCTCCAACAACAGAAACAATCCTGGGCGGACACCCTCTGGCAAGCTGAGGCCAGCATCTTCAGTAAGTTTCCTCCACCTTGTGTTTCTGTAGTCTGGATACTTTGAATTGTTGAACTCATGCGTTTCTTGTCAAAATTTGCAGCTCCTATGGGTTTAACCAGATCGCCTCCTCCAGCTAAGGAATGCATGGTTCTTGCCGGAAACTTCATCAACACCGCCATCACCCAGGCCAAAGAGATTGCCAAGCCCCTCCAGATACACATCAAGGCCTCGGACTCCATGGCAAAGTACTCGGAGATTCTGCGCCGAGCCCCCGAGCGTATCACAAGCAAGAAAGGTTCATGTGCACGGGCTGGCGCAAGGATGGCGCTGTCAATGGTGAAGGCACACTATGAAGATGCCGACATCGATACGGTGACCTCTGGTATCCCCGACATTGATGATGACGGCAAATAGATTGATCACGAAGCCATCTTGTCGTCACTCGCGGGTTATGACACCAGAGTTGCCGAGTTGGTGGACATCGACGTCTTTGTGCCCATGAACACCATCGACAGCGTCAACCAAGACTCCTCCGAGTCCCACCACAGTGCCGACGTTGAGGGTGATTCTCCGGCTGGTGACGATGTTGCTTCCAAGTCTCCTGCACCAAAGGAATGAAAAACAACTTTGTAATATTTGTTTCACCTTTGGTGTATGCACGAAAAAACTTGATGATGTAACTTAAGGCAGAAAACAATGGTTGTTATTTCCTGCTACTTAAGAACTAGTTTCTAGCATGTATATATTTTTTAAGCAAGTGTTGGCTTATCCATTACTTTGGTTCTTATGCTTGACTTTTCGTGAGTCGGAAGACTCGTTGTCAAAACCATGCGCTCAGGTGATGATGCCCAATGGCACCGTCAATAACCTGAGCACAAAATCGCCGACAATAAGTGTCAAAAGTCACTACTCCAGAATCCACATAAAAACAACAAAGAACGTGTAGACCAGAAAACTTAAGCTAACGCCCGTAGGCGGAATTTTCACAAGTGCAAATGCAATACTTGTGCATAAAGGTTTTATATGATCCAAAAATGAACACTAAAGGAGGTAAAAGACTCAGAAATATGAGTGAACCAGATAGATTTATTTCATTGATCATATAAGAGATTCACAATTAGATAAAAACTGCTAAGTGTAGAAAGGACGTAGCTGTGCTATGTTCCATGGCCGATCAAGCTCCGGGTAGTCATCATCCGGGTCACGTCGGTTACGCTTATGATCCTCGTTGGGTCTATCCTTTAGTTCACGATTGTCAACAAGGTAGTAAGATCCATTGAGTAGCGCCTTGCTTATGATGAACGGTCCTTCCCATGGCGGGGATAATTTGTGTGACCTCTTCTGCTTAAGTCGGAGCACCAAATCCCCCTCTTTAAATGAGCGATGCCGAACGCAGCGACTATGGTAGCTGCGTAGCTTCTACTGGTAGATGGCGGATCTTTGGCATGCCAAAACGCGCTCCTCCTCGAGAAGGTCCACATCTAGGCGTCTAGATTCTTCAGCGTCATCCTTGTCGTAGGCGGCAAATCTTGGTGCATCGTGAAGAATGTCGGAATGCAGGATGGCTTCTGCTCCATATACCATGAAATAAGGGGTGTAGCCGGTGGATCTTTTGGGTGTAGTTCGCAAACTCCACAACACAGATGGCAATTCTTCTTCCCAGGATCCAGCTGCTCTATGTAGCGGTGCCTCAAGACGTGGCTTGATACCCTGCAGAATTAATCCATTGGCTCGCTCAACCTGACCATTGGAGTGTGGGTGTGCCACAGATGTGTAGCACCCCGGGGAAAACCACTACTAGAAAATCGCATGTTAAAGAAAACTTTGTGCATCCTCATGGCATCATGCATTTTTAGCTCTCAGAATATTTTAACTAAAAACTATTTTGTCCAGAACAATACCTCTTCTCTTATTTAAAAACAAGTCTTATAGTTATATGTTAAACTATTTGTCTAAAAACTATTTGCTAAAAAGATTTAAAACAAAACAAATATAATATTTTATAAACAAATAGTAAACCTAATCTAGACCTAAACCGGTCAGGCCCAAAAGGCCCAACCGGTTGAACCCTAACCCTAACACCCCAGCCACCGAACCATAGACCCCCTACTCCCACCCACCGCCGCCGGCGACACAAAAATTTCACACTCGTGGCACACCCCACACCCGGTACACACCCCGACCCCATCCATGACCCCGCTTCCACCTGCACGCGGCCACCTCCCATCCCCGTACGAACCAAACCGCCTCTCCTCGCATCGGGATTCAGCTGTCCCCATCTCGACATCCACTCCTCGAACCCCACCTTCCTGCAACCCGCGCCCCATCCTCGCCTCTCCCCATCTCGCGAAGCCCGCCGCCAACTGAATCCCGCCGCCAGGAGTCCCCCTCGCATCCCCTCTCCTCGCATGCGCTGCTGGCTGCCGAACCGCCACCACTAGCGGGCCCTCAACCCCCATTGGCCCCGAGCCTGACCCTCTCTCGCTCTTGATCCGGCCCCGAGCCCGACCCTCTCTCGCTCTCGAGCTGGCCCCGTCGCCTCTCCTTCTTCCTCTGGGCCGCGCTCGGTCCCCGCCGACCAGCGCCTCCCCGGCGCTCGGACTGCCCTTTACACCGTCTCCCTGAGCACCCCCTCTCCCCGTGCCCGCTGGAGGCCATCGTCGACCGCCCTCTGCGCTCCCTGCATCCCCTCGGCGGCTCGCCCCCGTCAAGCTCTGCCAGGAGCTCGCCGCGTCCTCCCACTCTCCTCGCGCCTAGCCCGCGTCTCCGCTGAGGCTGCCCCGAGCCGCCGTCGGCTTACCAACGTACCCCCTCCTGCGAGCCGGCATCCCGTGTTGCCTCTGCGAGCTGATCCATCTCGACACAGTCCTGGTGCCTCTGTTGCAAGCCAAAGGTTGCACGTGTTGTGCAAGGTGGGGCTCATGAACCACGCAAGTACTTCGCCTTGCAAACAACACCGTCAGCAGGTCGTTGTTCCTGTTCCCGGCGATAGTTTGACTGTGTGGTGCTGTTGTATGCCCCTACTCAAGATCGACGACGACATGTGCATCGCCGGGTTCCTCATCTATGTTGTCGCCCACGTGACCGATGTTTGGAAGAGAAACCGAGGGGATATATCAATGCCAAGATCTCTGAAGGTTCTATCGTTAACCAAGTTCACCAACGACCATGATACCGACGTCACCTTCACGGATGCGACAAGGTCTTATTCCTGGATCCGATGACCGAAGGTCTTCTACATGGATGCCAAGTTCTTCTTCTCGATCCGAAGCCTCGACCCCGAAGACTGATCTGGCCCGAACCCCGTCAAACCCTAACCAAGATCGCCGAGCCCCTATGTGTGACCCTTTCCTCAAACCCCTATGTTATAAATGATATATCCTTGTTGCATATTAAATTGTCCATATTGCACACATATCATGGGGTTTGGGGGCATTAGGACGATTCACCCATAATTAAATATGGAGGCCATATGCGGGCTTTTCTAGTCTTATATTGGCCCCATTTAAATTTGTGCATCAAACTGGTGATATATTTTACCATGTTAAGATAACATTTAAATTGCGGGGTACCTAAACAACATGAACCTATTAATTAATTGTCGGGGCCCTGGTTCCGCTTAATATTGCCTAATTGCATCGCATCTTTGCCATGCCATAGATCATACATGCATCATGCTCGATCTTTTGTCGTAGTATTAAATAGTGCATCCGGGTTTCTTCTAGTGCTTTGCTTCTTAATGGATTAGGCCGATGAGTTGATGCGAGTGTCGCCCCGATCTTCGGATGAACCTTCGGCAATGTTTTTAGGCGAGCATTCTCCCCCTTTCTACTTATTTTACATTTCTAGTCTTTATTTCCTCCTATTGATCTATTGCTATATGTATTGCGATGCTCTAGTTTTCGTACCCGTGGTATCCCTTGCAGCCTTATATTGCCTTGGACACATCCTATTACCTGTTGTTTGGTAGATAGTTGGACTTGCGTGTCGTAGTCGCTTGCTCAAGTGCTGTTGCGTGTTGTCAAGTACCACAGTTGTTGGAGTAATGCCGCATGTTTAATGTTGAACATGATCATGGCTTTAATTATCGTTTAATAACTAAAATTGAAAGTAGGTAAATAATGCAGAGGCACAGGTGGAAAATAGATGTTATTTGGTTTTTAACCGTCCACTTGTGTCCCATAGGACCCCGAGTACTTGATACCTGTTCTTTGAATATTCGCACTATCCACATGTGGGACCATGAATCCCCCTAGCCAGAGCTTGAGTCATATATTATTTATTGGGGCCACAAACTAGTTTGGGGCTTTATTACTATCCTGTACTTATGCCATGCTTTACTGCTTTATTTACGATTGTGCGTGGAGTGCCTGTACTGTTTAGGAATTGTGATACATTTATGCGGTATCGACAAGCGCAGTCACACTTTTGGGTTCCCAGTCATTTATAGCCATAGACACAAACCTCTGGGTCCGTCTCGGAGCCGGCCAACTTCGTCACGGGTAGCTTAGTGGGGTGGCCCCCTGAAATATTATATGAATCTTGCAATTGCTCTGTCGTGATGCCTCGTTGGGTTTTATTTGGTTTTTATCGAGGTTGATCATGCGTGTGTTGCTATTTGTGCCCCCCTGCAGGGTAAAACTTCCTGAAAGCCGTGTTCGCGGTTATGGACGACTTGGAGCACAGTATCTCGATCATAGACAACTATAACTAAACTAGTGCTATAAATTTGACTTTATAATGACTAGTAATCAGCTTCACTATAATGGAATGGCTAAATAAAAGTGGCAACAATTGCTAGTTTGAGTTATCACCTGTTACCATTGTATCTGACTAGTAAGTATTGCAACTACAACGGAATGACTAAATAAAAGTACCACCAACTGCTGGGTTTTGGGATACCTCATGCTATATGTATCTGACTAGTAAGTACCACAACTATAACGAAATGGTTAACTAAAACTGCCCACTCCTTATTATATCAGGATGACTCATGCTATCTATATCTGACTAGTAATTACCGTAACCATAACGAAAAGAATAAAACTGCCAACTGTGTGAGTTCCTCGGTTGACTTCCTCGTTTGGTCTCGAGGGGGAAATACCAGGATGGGTATGCTTGGTGATAGTTTCAGGTTGGATCCGAATAGGTCTTTCTTATCCCTATCTGATAGCCGTTAGTTGAATTGAGTCTCTATAGGTTGTTTAGTGCATGCTGTGCTGCCGCTTTAGTCCACCATACCTATGTAGACGAGGACCGCCGAATTCTAGTCTTGCCGTGTACTGGCCTCAGTACTGACCGCTCTCTTTTTCCTTTGCCCTTTGTCGGCACCTCTTTTGTTTAAGCAGGTTTTGAGATCGACGTCGTTAGCAGGGTTACCCTTCCGGCTTGGCCTGGGCAGGGTTATGGACGCCATTGGTTATTCTTTAGGGCTCTTAGCCCCATTTGCATCTTGTCCGTAGTCGGACGTTGTATCATTTTTAAGGTGATTTGGATCTTTGTATGGTATATCTGTATTCTTGACTCTTTGAGTCATTGTTGTATATATCTGTTCTGTGGGTTCCATCGTGGACTATTGTGTAATGGTATTACTTTGTTTTACACCCGCACGAAAGTGCCTGGTGGGCACCTTTGAATCGTTTCTATGCGGGTTTGGCAGGAATCGCTGAAGCTTGCATAGGATCGATTCTAAGGGTGTTACAAGATGCAAGGCCAAGTCGGATGCCTTTGTCCCAGCAATATGCCTCCACTTCTCCAAGTGATAAATTGCTGCCGTTGTCGGTGATAATGCTATGTGGGAGACCAAATCTCACCACTAGATCTCGGACGAACCTGAGGGCAGTTGCCCCATCAAGCTTTCTAATGGGTTTAGCTTCTATCCATTTAGTGAATTTGTCAACTGCTACAAGCAGATGCGTAAACCCACAAGGTTATGTCTGTAACGGTCCCACCATGTCTAGCCCCCAGACTGCAAACGACTAGGTTATTGGTATTGTTCGCAGTTCTTCAGCAGGAACATGTGGTTGTCGGGCATAATACTGGCATCCCATGCATGTCTCAACCATCTTGTCGGCGTCCGCCTTCGCAGTTAGCCAGTAGAATCCTTGCCAGAAGGCTTTCACGACCAACGATCGAGGAGCGGCGTGATGCCCGCAATCTCCGAGATGGATTTCGCGCAGTATTTCCATACCTTCTAGCTGGGAAACACACTTTAGGTATACACCAGTAGTGCTCCTTTTATAGAGTTGCCTATTGATTATGGTATAACCCTTTGCTCGTCGTACTATTTGCCGTCTTTCGACGTCGTCGGGCAAAGTTCCGTGTTTGAGGTATTCCATGAACGGTTTTGTCCAAGCCGGAGGACCCTTGGTCACCATGTTGACGAAAGAGTCAGCTCTATCCGGGTTGCCAATGTCAGCTCCCTTCACGGATGGTGTGCACAGGTGCTCTAGGAAAACACCTGGCGGAATTCGCTTACGCCCTGATCCTAGCTTAGAGAGCAGATCAGCTGCCTCGTTTTGTTCCCTAGACACATACTTGACTTCGTAGCCCAAGAAGCACTTGGCTATCTCGTCCACTTCATCTCGATATGCCACCATCATAGGGTTCCGCGCATTCTAGGTGCCAGCCACTTGCTGGGCAAACAAGTTGGAATCTCCACAGCAAACTATGCGCTTGATGCCAATATCCTTGGCTACACGCAGCCTGTGAATGAGTGCTTCATACTCCACCATGTTATTTGTAGCCTCGAAGTGGATCTGCAGAACGTAGTGCAGCTTGTCTCCTGTTGTGACTGTAGCAATAAACCAGCCCCCGAGCCGTTGAGCAGCTTTGATCCATCAAAGTGCATCACCCAGTACTCTGGTTCTGGCAACGGAGTAACATCTAGCATCTCCGTCCAATATGCAACAAAATCCGCCAAGGCTTGTGACTTGATAGCGTCGCGTCTCTTGTAAGTGATCTCGAAGGCGGCAAGTTCAATGCCCCACTTCACGACCCTTCCTGTGGTGTCCCTGTTATTAATGATGTCAGACAGTGGAGGCTTGCTCACCACTGTGATTAGGTGCTCCTGAAAGTAATGCCTCAGCTTCCGAGAAGCAAGGAATACTCCATAAGCTATCTTTTGGTAGTGCGGGTAACGCTGCTTGGACTCCGTCAAGACCTCGCTCACATAGTAAACTGGTCGTTGAACTCCGTGCTCATAGCCTGGTTCCTTCCGCTCTACAACGACGACGATGCTGATAACCCGGTTGGTTGCCGCCATGTAAATTAACAGGGGCTCACCAGGCTTGGGTGCTGCAAGGATGGGCGCTGAGGAAAGAATCTCCTTGAGCTGCTTCAATGCTGCATCTGCTTCGTCCTTCCACGTGAATTTGTCCGCCTCCTTCAGCAACTTGTACAGCGGCAGGGCCTTCTCTCCAAGTCGGCTGACGAACCGACTAACTGCTGCAACACAACCTGTTAGCCGTCGAATGTCCTTTAGGCATGTCGGATGGTTTATGTTTAAGATGGCCTTGATTTTCTCCGGGTTGACCTCGATTCCGCGTTGGGAAACGATGAAGCCCAACAATTTGCCGGCTGGAACCCCGAAGACGCAGTTCTTAGGGTTAAGCATCATGTTGTATTTCCGGAGATTATCCAAGGTTTCTTTTAAGTCGGAGATTAAGTCGTTTGACTCTTTAGACATCACCGCAATATCGTCCACATAAGCGTGAACATTTCTGACCAATTTGGTCATGGAGGCAACGTTGCATTATCCGCTGGTAAGTAGCACCTGAGTTTTTCAGCCCAAAGGGCATCGTGACATAGAAAAACGTGCCGTATGGGGTAGTGAACGAAGTGGCCAATTGGTCCAACTTCCTCATCTTGATCTGGTGGTATCGTGAGTATGCATCGAGAAAAACAAAAGTTCCGAGCCAGCCGTCGAGTCAATGACTTGGTCAATGCGAGGCAAAGCAAACGGATCTTTGGGACATGCTTTGTTCAAGCCGGTGTAATCAACGCACATTCTTAATTCATTGGTTCCCTTTTTGGGGACAAGTACAGGATTGGCCACCCATTTGGTGTGAAGGACTTCTCGGATAAATCTAGCCTTAAGTAACCTAGCTATCTCTTTGCCAATGGCGCGTCTCTTCTCATCTCCAAAGCGTCGTAGAGGTTGTTTCACTGGTTTACATTTTGGATCAATGTTTAAGCTGTGCTCGGCAAGTTCCCTAGGTACACCTTTCATGTCGGCAGTTTCCCAGGCAAATATGTCCCTATTCTCATGGAGGAACTCGACGAGCGTGCTTTCCTATTTGGGATCCAAGTTCGTTCCAATGGCGGTGACCTTGGAGGCATCGCCTAACATAAGTTCCACTATCTTGGTCTCGATGGCGGCCTTGAACACAGGAGCAGAATCAGAGATATGCTTCTTCGACACGGGCATCTCTGAGTCATCGACCTTGATCTGGATCTCCTTGAATTCTTTGCTGTAGAGGACAGCTTCTGCAACGGCTGCCTCGTTGATCTTGCAGTCCCTTGCCTTGGTAAAGCTTCCGGATACGGTGATGATGCCGTTTGGTCCGGGTATATTGAGTTTTTTGTAGACGAAGCATGGCTTGGCCATGAACGGGTGGAATATGTCGCGGCTGAATATGACGTGGTACATGCTCTTGAAGGGGACCACCTCGAAGGTCATGCACTCTTGGCGGTAATTATTAACATCACCAAAGGCAACCTGAAGTGTAATGCACCCAAGGGATCGAGCCTCCCGACCAGGAACTACGCCGTGGAAGATGGTTTTGGTCCGCCTTAGGTTTGCCTCCGTCAAGTTCATCTTCTGCAGTGTATCCAGGTACATGATGTTGATGCTGCTTCCACTATCCACCATACACTTGGTGAACTCCACGCCATCAATCAAAGGGTTGATGATCATGGCGTACTGGTTCTCCGTGGGTATAAGGTCTGGGTGGTCCGTCCTGTCCCAAGTTATTGGAACCTCCGACCAGCGCAGGTACTGGGGAACTGGGGGGAGAGTAGCCATCAGGATCCTCAGAGAGGTCTTCTGTTGTCGGACGGTGGGGGTGCCAAGGAAAGTGTGGTAGACTAGAGCCTTCATTGTGAAGGGGTTCTTGCCCTTGTCGTCGCTCTTGGCGGCGTGCTTGGGGTCAACATCCTCGTCCATGTCACTTGAATCCTTGGACTCCTCCTCCTTCTTCTTCCCCTTGCCCTTGTCGCGCGTTCTGTTCTTCCAACTTCGCTTGTAGCAGAACTCCGGGTCTTCCTTGAGGTCGTTGACGAACTTGCAGTGTCAATTGGTATGGGTGGCCTTGCCATTAGAGTCGAGGTGTACGAGGCACGGCATATCGCGGTACTCCTTGTAGGTTTGGGGAACACGGAGCGGCGCCGAGGTGGTTTCACTTCCTCATTGCTACCCACGACCAGCTCCCCTTCCTCGGCCACGTTGTCCGCCTTCTCCTCGTCTTGCAAAAGTCATAGCGACCATGTCGGTAGATTGCTTTTCTTTTGGAGCGGTTTTATGCTTTGTACTGCTGTTCCTCCGAGCTTGAGTTAGAACGGCCGTTGCCGGCAAGGAGCCACGAGTATCATCGTCGACAGCTGCGAACTCACTAGCCAACTGAATCATCTGGTTCAAGTCAAGGTGGTGACTGTCCTGCAAGCGCTTCAGCTTATGTCGACCCTAAAAGTTCTTGGTGAATGCTTCTTGCATGTCCAACCAGTTGTAGATAGATTTCTCTGGAAAGTCGTCGATCCATTGATGGGCCGTGCCCGCCAACACTAATGAGAGGTACTTGACGACGATGTTGGGGTTGCCTCCGGCAATCTCCACCGCGTTGCCGTAGTCCTGCAACCATGTGGCTGGTTTGGCGGTGCCTTCATAGGGCTTGATGGTCTTGTCAATCCGGAAACCTTTGGGGTAAGTTGCGGACTGTATTGCAGGTCCAAAGCAACATGGTCCCAGGTATGTTCCTTCCCGGGCCTCATGGATCTTATTGATCCGCGAACGTGCATCGTATGGCTCCGGGTTCTTCTTATTTTTGTCAACAGGGGATGGGCTGCGTGAACGACACGGGCCCCCTCCGCCATGGTGACTGCTTGGTGGTGACGGAGGCGGAGGTGGCAGTGGGTTAGCCTTCTTTCTGTTACCCTCCTGCGACGCCTCACGCCTGTCACGGTTGCTTGTCGGACGCGGAGGTCATGTCGCGACCTGCTCTTGTGTCCTTGGTTGCGCTCTCCGTCATGACGAGTCTGCTCCGTGTTGTCGCGGATGACGATGCTGCACTGCTTTGGTGGGGGCATATCCGTACGATGGTGAGCCTTGTAATCTTCTTGATGTCGGGGATATCGGGGCGGTGGTGATGGGCGACGAGGTCGGGCCTTTTCTCCGTGGTTGGAGGATATGGGTATGGCATCCTTCCTGTTGCGCGCATCCCTCCGTCTTCGTTCTAATGAACCCGTCTGGGACCCGACATCAAGAGGAGATCTGTCCCTTGGCAGCTTGTACTGGCTAGATTGGCAGAGCGCTGGGTCAGACTCAAGCCTCTGAGAGGTGGCCTTTTCCTGCTGCTTCACCGCCTTGGCCACTAGGTCATAGACCTGTTCCACTACCTCAGGCGATCTATCCTGCTCCAGAAGGGTCTTGGCGACGGCGAGGTTAAGGAGTGGGATGGGCATCACCTGCTTGCCTTCACTGTCAATGTATGGCTTGGCCTGTGCCGGCTTCGAGGGAGCCCATCCTAGGTTGCGCCGTGCACCAGGATCGTTGATGACGTGAGCTGGAGATTTCTTAGCCTTCTGCTGCTATAGCAAAGTCTTGTACTTGGCCTCCATTGCTCTAGCTTTTTCTATGGACTTCTGCGTGTTGACCAGATTTCGATCTAGTTTAGTGCCTTGCTCCGCGATGGCTTGCGATTCCTCTAGCAGCTGCTGACGCTTCTCATCAAGCTAGGTCACGTTCCGGATATGTTCGACGGTCAGTGGCTCGATGAGGAGATTGCCGTACATCCCTCTATCAGCTGGAGTAACTTGGGCTGCTGCAGACGTAGATGCTTGAGGCATCAAGTTTGCGGTGTTGTTGTTGCTCGGGCCAGTGTCGAGTTCCTGTGGCTGCTGCACTGGGTTATGCGGAGGAGGCATGATTTTTGCGCGATCATCGTCAGCAGCAATAAGTGGTCCCTTCCCCTTTTCTAGTGCCGTAGGCGGGGCTCGTCTGGGTTGATCTTCATCCATTGCCTTCCCAATGGTGACGAAGACCCCTCGGGACGTGACGGCGTTGTTGGCTTGCTCGTCGCGCGAGTACTCCTCCTCCATCTCCTGCATAGCGGAGTCTAGCTCTTCTAGACTGATGTCTATCTCCTCTGAATCTGCACTAAAATCAACATAAAGCGCGTCAATGACAGAGTCGGAGGGTGCCAGGAATTCCTTGATGACGGGCGGTGGAGGTGCAACAGCCTCGATGATGACTGGAGGTGGTGGTGCTGTTGCGACGATGGCGCCGGGAGGTGGTGGCGGCGGCTGCTCAATCGGAGGTTCTCCGTCTCTGAGCGCAAGCTCCATCTGGGCCGCTGCGTCAGTTTCAGCGTAGCTGTTGACGGTGCTCACCATCTCTTCGAGGGTAAGGCGTCCTGTTGCCTGCTGCCATCTTAGAGAATGTTGGAGAAGCGTGCCACGGTACAGTCCTTCCATGAAGTGATACAAAGCGTTATCATCGGGGTAGTGGGCCAGATAGGCTCGTATACGGAGCCACCTGGCCTGGAAGTCGCGGGGGTTTTCGCCCTCTCTCTGAACGCAGCGCTCCAGATCAAAGATGGTAACCACACCGACGAACTTGGATCTCTGCTGTCAAGACGCACGGACGAAACTGGCGGATTTGCAGTGATCTTCCACCTTTATATCCTGCACAAGGGAAGTTTGGGTGGGCCTTGAATTTTTCCGATCTTTGTCGGCAAACTATGAAGAGAGATCCGACATCGATCCTTCCGCGAACGTATCCTGCCCGTAGGCGGTCCGTGCGTGCCTTGGTGCTTTCCGATCTTTGCTGGCACACTCCAAAGAGATATCCGACATCGATCCTTCTACGAACGTATCCTGTCCGTAGGCGGTTCGTGCGGGTCTTGATGCTCCTCCGACTCCCAGGGAACTAGTTCCCAAGTCGGTTTCGCTGATGAAGAGGTGGATGTCTCCGATAGTAACGATCAAACACCACGTAGGATTCGTCTTCGCCGGGATCCAGAACTCGTCGGGAGGGACGATCGGAACATTGCCGGAGAAGAGAACGTGACCGATGGCTACGGTTTCGTCGATTCCCGCGAAGATCTTGGTCCTCGCCCACTGAAGATCCTGAAGCGCCTGTTGTCGTGGTATTGCCGACGAGTACGCCATGGAGGGGTCCTCACAGTGCGTGTTTAGAGACGTGGGGTAAGGCGGATGGTTGACGGGTATGAGGTAACACAACTTACCCAGGTTCAGATCCCACAACGGTGGCGGAATCCTACTCCTGCTATAAATCACTATAAGGGCAATACGCCGAGTTACATGGATTGGTTCGCTGTGCGAGGTGACTAGAGAGTCTAAGTTATCATTCCCTAAATGCTCCCATAGGCCCGACTTATATAGTCGCCAGGTCCTAGGGTTACAGCGAAAAGTCCTAGCCGGACAGATTACAGAGTCCTACACCGTCTATTACTAGTCTTGTGTATCTTGCACTCCAAGGCTCCGGGTACGCTGGTGACTCTACCGTAGCCTTCCTTTATCCGGCATGGGCCTCCCTTCTGGATCCATCTAACTGGGCCACCCAGCAGGCCATAGTCCATGCTACCGACTATGGGCCACCCGGGTTAGCCGGATAAGAGACATGCTATAAGGATACCCATATAGCATATCCACAACAGTAGCCCCCGGAGAACTCCGAGATCTTGCGCCGTATTGCCTCTTCACGTGGAATGCTCCATCTAGATGGATGTCGGCAAATCGTCAAGCAACATCTAGTAGTCCTCCCAAAGAACCCAGCAAGGCTTTCTCCGTCTTTGACTTGTAAGCCGAAGAAATGCTGAGTCTTCCATCGTACTCCTCCGTAGTCGGATTGAATCCGTCTATGTAGGAATCTTTGATGTGACGGCTCATCTACCCATGTCAGCTAGGACGATGTAGGCTTAGGTCAGCGACGCCTCGTAACTCACACATGCAGAGAAGGCATTCATATCCGATTTTCCCGCGCGAGCGATACGAACCGTTGGCGGCAACGGTTGGAGACGTGGCGAAATTTCTGCGCACGTTCGCGAACACGTCGTCTACGCGGCAACCGTCCGATCAAGCTGCACGAATCTTGACGCCGAGGATGATAAATAGTAACCGTGGGGAAATCTCCAGTTTTTACCTCATTCTTCTTGCGTCATCTTCTTCCTCCAGCCGCGCGTCTCCTCGAGCTCTCCACAAGAAACCTCTAAAAAACCCTAGCTCCCATCTGCACCAGTCGCACCCAACCTTCACCCCATAGCTAGCAGCAGCACCTCTCCATCAATGGCGGCGTCGAGCGAAGCCGCGGTGAAGCCGACGAGCTCCATCGTCGTTCCCCCAGAGGGCTTGGTCATCCCCGCATCTGCGGTGATCAAGTCCGCCGGCGGCGACCAAAATTTGGCGGCGCTAGAGCCACTGGAGGAGGATCCAGATTCGCACAAGGGCGACTGCCGCGGCTCGGACATCACCGACCGCGACATCCAAGAGATGGTCGCCGAAGGCTACCTTCCCGCGACGGAGGGGCTTTCCTGGCGGGAGGCGCCGGCCGGCGAGGTGACACCTTCTCCCCAAGCCGGACAAAAGGTGTAACTAAAAGCTCAGCTGGTACGCGGAGTTTCTCTGCATATCTCCCACTTCTTCCTCTCCGTCTTAAACCACTACAAGGTCCAGCCTCATAACCTTTCCCCCAATAGTATCTTAGTGCTTAGCAACTTCGCGGCACTTTGCGAGGGATATGTAGGGATAAGTCCTAGGTTAGACCTTTTTGTGTAATTCTTCACCGTCAAACGTGAAGCCGGACATAGTAAGGAGGAGCTTAGGAACTGTGGCACCATAAGCTTCAAGATTCGACCTGGCCGATGGTTCCCCGACATCGTCGGCCACGAGTCCTGCAAGAATTGGCAGCGGCGTAATTCTACGGCCCTAACATTCCTCTGGCGGGCCGAGAAGTAACGTACCCAGACTTCGCGGACGGAGCCGCCGCTGAAGTTTCCACATGGAGATCCCAAGCGTCCCTTCCCTCCGACCTCGACGCTTCTCGCGCTATAAGGCGGATCGAATGGTTTGCAGATATGGGTTTGACCGGATTGGACCTAGCCATGTGTTGGTTCATCAGGCGAATCCAACCTCTGCAGCACCACGCGAAGTACATGCACGAGTATACCAGCGACAGAAGGGATAGTCTCCGCATCTCCGTGGACAACTTCTCGAGCGACTCCGTCAAGCTCCGCCTTAAGGACATCGTCAAGGTGAAGGATAAGAAGCGTGGCTTCACCATCACCTACGACATGTTTGTAGACGGCAAGTTCCCAAAGGTAGGTTTTTATTTTCCTTGTATGACATATACTCCAGCTCTTCCGTCTTGCAAATGTCATTTTTTCTAACACGGTGACATCTGACTTAACAGCTTAGCGATCTAGAGGAGGGCAACCTTGCTGCCCAAATCTACGATCCAAAGATGAAGTAAGTCACGGTCGTGTCCGACAACGATGTCCTGTTGGCGCGAAAGCGGAAGAGAGGCAATACCACGACAGTTGGCGCCCACCATGGGGTAAGGAGGACGGTTGACGGGTACGAGGTAACATAGCTTTCCCAGGTTCAGATCCCACAATGGTGGCGGAATCCTACTCCTGCTATAAATAACTATAAGGGCAATACGCCGAGTTACAGGGATTGGTTCGCTATGGGAGGTGACTAGAGAGTATAAGTTATCGTGCCCTAAAGGCTCCCATAGGCCCGACTTATATAGTCGCCAGGTCCTAGGGTTACAGGGAAAATTCCTAGCCGGACAGGTTACAGAGTCCTACACCGTCTATTACTAGTCTTGTGTATCTTGCACTCCAAGGCTCCGGGTACGCTGGTGACTCCACCGTAGCCTTCCTTTATCCGGCATGGGCCTCCCTTCTGGATCCATCTAACTGGGCCGCCCAGCAGGCCATAGGCCATGCTACCGACTATGGGCCACCCGGGTTATCCGGATAAGAGACATGCTATAAGGATACCCATATAGCATATCCCCAACATTGTCGCCCCGAGGCTTCTCCCCGAAGGAATCGGCCCCGCTCGCTCCCAATCGTCGCCAACGACTCTGTCTCCCTCGAGCCAGACGACTGCCGCCATCGATTCGCCGTCTCCCGACCTCGCCTCGCCTCCCCGACACCACCACCGCACACCTGGTGAGCTGCTGGTTCCTCCTTCCCGTCGACCACCTGCCACCACCGCCGCTCACTATCGTCGCGCTCCCCTCTCCGGTGACCTTTTCGAGGCGGCGCCGCTACTCTTTGGCTCGCCTCAACCTCCTCTCTCTAACGCGCGCACGCATGTGCCCTAGATCGCCCCGTAACGCTGTTCCCCGTCACCGTCCTGCAAGCCACCACCGGCGTGATGTCATCCTGACGTCACCCGTGCGTCAGCGGCGCGCAGACCCAGTCAAACCCAGCCAGGGACCCACTTTGCCTGCGTGTCTTGCCTATGTGGCCTCTGGCCCACACGTCAGCCTCTCTGGCTAGCCCCAGCCCGAGTGAAAAATGCCCCTGAACCACTTTTGCCTGTGTGGCTGCTGAGGTGGCTCCGGGCCCCTCTGTCAGTCACTAGGGCTAGGTATGCCTGCGGTGTAAAAAGTTTAACCAGCTTTTAATAATTTCAGAAATAATTATAATCTTATAAATTCAATAACTTTTAATCTATAAGTCAGAAAAATATGAATAATATATCAAAATGTTCAGAAAAATGAAACCTAGCTATCTAAGATATAATCATGAATTGTTCAACAACTTAAATGATAAGTTTAATTAGTAGAACAAATCCACCCCTCTCATGTGTTCCGGAGTTTCTCCGAGTTAGGGTTTTCACCGCTCGGAACCCCGATTAATTGTAGAGCATGCTTTAGGGTTACATCTCAATGCAATTCAACTTGTCATATCATCATACTTGCTTGAGCATTGCATCGATGCCATGTGTTGATTGTCTCCCTTTCTTTCCGGTGTTTGGTTCTTCCCAGTATAATACGATATCTAGATCAAAGCTAGAGATCAACACCGTCGAAGCTCGAAGACAAATACTTGACCAACTGTAATCACGTCAAGTACAAGGATCCTGAAGCTCTGCTTTCGGCTATCAACAGGCAAAGGCAAGCATAGCCCCACCATGATATAATCCTATGATTTTGAAAGCATTTCAATTCTTGCCATGATGCATACAATTCTACTGTGGTCTTTTATCGATAGATAGAGTGTCCTATATGTTGCATTACTCCCTTTGAGATTATATTACCTGATCCACTGCTCCTAGCATATTAGGTTTATTAGTTTGGATTATTAGGTTTATTATTAGTTAGGTATTATTAGGTTTATTAATTAGTTAGGTATTATTAGTCTTCGGCCCCACTGGTCAGTCACTGTGGGTAGCCCCAGACTCGATGAAAAACTACCCCCTGTGCTGATGTAAAGTGACACAGTAATTGTTTTAAAATGGTTTAATATTTTCAGAAATTGATATAAACTTGTAAATTTAATAACTAATGAATTATATGTCAGAAAAATACAGATAATATATCAAAATGTTTAGAAAATTGAGAGCTATGTGTCTAAGAAATCATAATACATTGTCAGGCAACTTTAAACCCTAGTTTAGTTAAAGAAACATCGACACCCCTTATGTACATGTGGGTTCGCCAGTGTGTACTTACTAGGGCATCCCAAACCCTTTTAAATCGATGTTGCACCTAGGGTTAGTGTAGGATCTCTAAATCTGACATGTCATACATATTGATTGCGCATTGTATTATGCCATGTATTGATTGCCGACTTTCTTTCCGGTATTGGTTCTTGCAATAGGATCCACATTCTCCCTTAGCCGCTTTGACTTATCCGTTTTTCCACCTATGCTGAAAATACGGACCCACATGACAGAGACGAAGAAAAGGAAGAGTTGATCCAAGGTGTGATCCGCGGGGAAGAAAATTTAAATGTATCGACGTTTCTGCACAACTCCGGTGAGGGTGATCCTCTTTTTGCCGGAAGAGACGACTTGTTTAAGGTTCAAGGTGATGCCTTCCGCGAGGGAGAAGGCAATTCCTTGTGTGATCGAGAAGACGACCGCTCCGGCGAGGTGCATGTAATATAATTAATTCACTAATTCATCATCTGCTATCTATATAGAAAGAGTAACGACGATCTTTCTTCTTCTAGCCCTCCAGATCGAAGAAATCTACTGAAATGAGCGGACGAGGCCCAACGAAAAGGTTGGAAGACCATGAGAGGTTCAGGATTGAAGATATCGGTGAAGACGGCAAACAGATTGCTCCCGAAGTTGTCGCAACCAAATTTGTGGCACAATGCGGAGTAATCGTTAGGGACTTCATCCCGATCACCATTCGAAATTGGAATAGGCCTGCTAATGCGGAAGAAGAGGGAACGTCTTTATTTCTCCCTAATGTGGCCAAAGATTTACTGCGGAAGAGGCTCATGGTTAATTTCAAACTACCGAAGATAGAGCTGGATCTAAATGCGGAGGATCCAGTTGAGGACGCCTTAGAACATGCGCGAGCCATGGAGGCTAAGGTCAGGGAGTGGGATATGAAGAAGATGGCCCAGTGTTTCACCAACTGGAAGAAAATATTGCACCTTGACTATGTTGTGAAAGAGAAGACTCCGGATTTCAACAAGATTCAGTTTCAGAAGATAGAACCATTCTGGGCTGAGTTTGTGAATTACAAGACATCAGAAAAAACTAAGAAAATGTCTGCAACGAATAAGCTGAATGCTGCTAACAAGAA
This sequence comes from Avena sativa, assembly GCA_916181665.1. Lineage (NCBI taxonomy): Eukaryota > Viridiplantae > Streptophyta > Magnoliopsida > Poales > Poaceae > Avena > Avena sativa. The sequence goes on from OV702280.1 coordinate 100,318,793, forward strand.
GTATCACCATACTATGGGGCAAGGTGGCTACAGGGCTGGCATTCCTATGTGGGAGAAACTTGAGAATGAACTGCGTGCTAAAAAGATCATCCTAGAGACAGACGATTGGATCGAACGTGCAAGGAATTGGTTTTACGGGCATGGGGGCAAGTTGGACTCGGAAGGGAAGTGTATATATAACATACGACATAAAGAAGACCCCTAGCCAATCGAGAAGATGAGAAAACCAGTAAAGGCTGTTAAAGATGGGGACTTCATTCCCGATAGAGAGAATGATGAGCTCACACTCTCCCTTGGAAATAAGGAACATGATGGACGAACACGAGGCACAATAGTCTCCAAACCATGGAGTACTGGGTTTCCCGAATAGAGGAAGAAATATCCTGATAGAAGCTGTCAGAGGAGAAAGGACAAGGCGGAAGTTGAAGCAGATATTCAGAAAGAGCGAAAGCATATAATTGAAGAACGAATAAAGAAACAACAAGATGAAATTAACGCACTTAAAGAGCAAAGTACTACCAGCCCATCTCAGCAGCACACTGCATTCGATGCCACCGGCCTATCGAATAATTGAAAAAGCAGTGTGGCTTCCACCGAGGTCCCGGGTGATGACAATGACAATGGTGCACCGACGATGGCTCCTGTTGGCTACCCAGTGGATGATATCACACAGATGACACACTGCAAGCTACATGTAAAAGCTGTGAACATATCAATGAAGGTGGCGGTCGGATATGCCTTACCAATTGGACCCACACCAACTTACCATTGTCGTCCGGTTCCATAGGGCTACGCTGTTGTCGGGGTGGATGAAATCATGCCCACCTTTGAAGTTTTGAAGCTTGACTACCCTGCAGGTGAAGGGAATGTGACTGAACTGGGAGACTCAAGAAACGTCACCATTCTATGGCCAAAGGAATGTATCATGCTTCGAAATCACATGCCAAGGCCATCTTCGCCGCCGCCTCAACCGTCTCCAGCGAGGTTGTCGCTGCCGCGACAGCCGTCTTCATCGCCTCACCCGGCTCTGTCGCCTTACCCGTCTCCATAGCCTCACCAATCTCCGGCGCAGCCATCCCCGCGGCAGCCATCGCCGGCGCCTCAGGAGAAAAAGCGTAAGCGTACCGCTACTCTGCGTCATGGTAAGCGATCGCCTAAACGTAAATAAGAGCCTCTTCCAAAAGTACCAAAGGTTCCTCCCAAGAGAGCTTATGACTGTACTGAAGAGGAGACTACGACTATCGTTGATGCAGAAACGACAGCGTTTTTCGCTAAGCTGAGGCGGCAGAAAGAGCTAGAGTTCCCCAGCACCAAACAAGAAAAAGCCAGAGTGTTCAAAATGCTAAAGACTCTTCATCAACCTGAGCCAAAGCTATCATCAGACTATGAGAGTTCTATTCTCAAGTCACATGCGGCACAACAAGCCTCGAAGAGCAGTACTGATGCAAGCGAGAAATCTGTTGCCCAGCTCGGAGAACAAGCAAAACAGTCTTGCGCCCCTCTCAAGGTGATTTCCTATACCAATGTGGGGTCAAGCAAATATGCGGTCGAAGAGCAGTATGATCCAGAGGTAGTTGCACAATACGGAGAAGCTGCCGCTGCTCAAGGCATGAGTATTTCCCAATACTTATCCCAGTTAGAGTACTTCCCCGTGAGTGAAGTAGCATACAAATACCAGTACGGCAAACCTCTCGTCAAACCTGAGGAGGTAAATAATCTTCCAACAAAAATGCGAAGATTGCATAACTGGTACATGCATGCCACAAAGGCCGGGGCTAACTGGATAGTGCTGAGGGTTACAAAAAAGCATTATGGGAAAGAAATAGATGACATGATATCCATTGGATTTGATGAACTATTTCATTTATTCAATCAAGACGCCTTGGACAAATCCATCATCAGTGCCTATTGTCTGTAAGTGCTAATTCTGTAATTAATTTAGTCTCTATCTATCTCACCTCATTTATTGCATGTATATAATCATACTATAATATGCAGAATGAAGATTCTCGAATGCAGCAGAGGACAAATCTATGAAATTGGCTTCATTGACCCATATTGGGTTCATCAAGCTAATCTCAAAACAAACCCCCAGGATACGGAGGATAATATCGTACACGCGTTAAGGTTTCAAGAAACCAGAAGGGAAATACTATTTCCTTAAAACTTCGAGTGAGTGTTATTAGCTTGTATACACTTTCTATTTCGCTTACTCGATGTTAAGTATATAATTGATTAGTTATGCATGCGCAGCTTCCACTATATTCTGTTAATCATTCATCTTGACAAAGGGCGTGTACTAGTCATGGACTCGAAACATAAACCCCTTGAGAAGTGGAAGGACATGCAGATGCTTCTCCAGCAGTAATTCTAATCATTACAACACTATATCGGCAACGTTCGTGAATTTTATGATATCAAGTAAGTAATAACTTCTTTTATTCGTTTTCTTCGCAGGACAGCGCTTGGAAATGGTTCACCAACAAGGCTAGGGGTGTTTGGAAAGAGGAGCTTACATTTAAAGCACTAGATGTAAGCACCACTAGCTATATCCGCGCATCTCTTTGATTCTAGTTTTGATACCGTTATTATCATGCATGATTATTATTTTGATTGAACTATGTTCTCGTAAAGTGCCTGACGTAGGGACCAGGGAACAATTTATGTGGATACTATGTTTGCGAGTTCATCCGGCAGACGTGCTGTGAGAAGGGCAGAAATTTAGAGCAACTCCATGTACGTAAACAATTTATATAGTTTTTAATTACCATCAAATTGTGTTTAGTTTCATTCATACAGGATGACTCCTTTTTTAAATCAGATCGAACGTCTACGGGACGGTCTTCTGCCAAAAGATCGCGTACGAGCAATTCAGGAGGAATTGGCGGGATTCTTGGATGCAGAAGTCCTAAACACAAAAGGGGAATACTATTCGGGCGTGTATAAACAATAGGGATTGTACAAAGAGATTATTTTGTATGTAGTGCATGAACTCGATCCGTGTATCGAATGTAATATGTTCGACACTTGGATCTATATTGTCATGATGATCTTGTGTAATATAATGGTTCCTTCATTGATGAGTGTAAAACACTAAATAAACAATAAAACAACATAAATGAATTCTCTGCTGCGACACAAAAAGTGGCCAAAATGCTGCCGCAGCAACAAAAGTTGCCAAAATGAATTCTCTGCCGCGGCTGAGAAATGTTTCAAATCTCTGCCGCGGCAGAGAGTTATTTGTCCCGGTTCGTGTTACGAACACGGTTGCCCCCCCTCGCCCTCTGCCACGGCCACGTGTACCCCCTTTTGTCCCAGTTGGTGGGGCAACCGGGAGTAAAGGTTGGGGCTTTAGTCCCGATTGCCCCGTCCCGGTTGGGGAACCGGGACTAAAGCCCCTTACCAACCGGGATATATGGGACGTTCTGCACTAGTGTTGTTTTGGCGGTTCCGGTTTGTATGATCTATTTTGAAAAAAAAATCTCGGATTCTTTCTGTACATCAAAAACAATTGTTTATTTTTTTTGTTTTTTGAAAAGGGAATGTACCCGGCTTTTGCATCAGTTGATACACATAGCCTTTTATTGATAATTCAAACTCTAGTCACTACCGGAAATCGATATTTTGTTTGGTATTTTTTAGGTTGCCTAGTGTTTGAAGGCCGGACATTCAACAAACAGATATTTGTTGTGTATCGTCCTGATGACACCCGACAAACCGGTAATTCACGACAAATTTATCTCTTTGCCGAGTGTTCATCCGAAAACACTCGGTAAAAACAAACATACACGACAACGTGCTGAAAAACATTTGGTAAAATATAGATACACGGCAAACCATCGCGCCACACGTCCTTCCCGCCCGCGGTTGACGGCGCACCTTACAGCGTTATGGTTTGCCGAGTGTCGTCAGAAATACACACTGTAAAAGTTGACACCAATTTTTCTTCCGCCGTGCTCTAAAATCCTAGGGTTTGAAATAACGATATGCCGTGTATGTTGAATCGTTGCTGTGTGTGTTAGTCTGAAACACTCGGTAAAGATGTAGTTTGTTGTGTCCCTATTTTTACCGAGTGTTTACGTCTGATACACGGTAAATTAGTAGGAACTGCGTTTAGGGCTGAGATGGATCTATGATGAGCCTCGCCAAACTCGTGTTGGATCTTTGATAAAATAGCATATTATGTGTCTAAAAATGATTTTTTCAAAAAATCATGGGCATTATATAATGTACTCGTAGTTCAAATCAGACCCGCTTCCAACCAATTCAGTGGGAATTTGTCTTTTTTATCAGGGTGGATGGAAAGGTTTGAGATACCCTAGTCGGGACATTGTCCATGTAAGGTGGTCTATGATTTTTGAAAAATGGGATGATACCATTTTGAAACTTTCATTCGGTGGTTGTTTCACAAAACAAGCCCATTTTTGGCACTCGAAATATGTAAAAAGGCTTTTCCGAGGGACAAAGAGAAAAACTTCCTCCTAAAACATTGTTCGCCATCCCAATATATACATCCATGCACAATATGGACACATTATCACAAACTATGCCACGAATATGGCCATAACATTGGTCATTTGGCCTAAAAGACATGAAACCTCGAACATGATAGGTCATTTCTAAGAAGGTTTTTTTGAGATGCAATCAATATACCAAGTTTGATATATGCCACGCGAAGTTTCAGATTGTTCAAACAATTTTTTAATTTCTTATGCCCATTTTATACTATGGTAAAAATTACGGGCATGAAGGTTATTAGCTAGGGGATGAGCCTCGCTAAACTCGCGTTGGATATCTGATAAAATAGCATATTATGAGTCTAAAAATGATTTTTTTTTTCAAAAAATCATGGGTATTATGTAACGTACTCGTAGTTCAAATCAGACCCGCTTCCTGCTGATACGTGGGACGAAGAGGAAAACTTCCTCCTACAACATTGTTTTCCATCCCAATATGCACATGCATGCACAATATGGGCACATTATCACAAACTATGCCACTAAACTGGCCATAACATTGGTCATTTGGCCTAAAATCCATGAAACCTCGAACATGATAGGTTATTTATAAGAAGATTTTACTTGAGATGCAATCAACATACCAAGTATATAATTTTTCCTTGCAACTATGTCACATAAAATGACGCCACATAAAGTTTTCACATTGTTCCGACCGTTTTTGAATTTCTTATGCCCGTTTCAAACTATGGTCAAAACGGTAGGAATGAAGGTTCTTAGCTAGGGGATGAGCCTCGCTAAACTCGTGTTGGATCTCAGATAAAATAGCATATTATAAGTCTAAAAATTATTTTTTTCAAAAAATAATAGGCATTATATAACGTACCCATAGTTCAAATCGAACCCGCTTCCTACCGATTCGGCGGGAATTTGTATTTTTCATCAGGGGTGGATGGAAAGGTTTGAGATACCACAATCGATACATTTTCCATCTAAGGTGGTCTATGATTTTTGAAAAATACGGTGGTACCATTTTGAAACTTTCATTCGGTGGTTGCTTCACAAAACAACCCCGTTTTTGGCACTCAGAAAATGTAAAGGGGCTTTTTCCGTGGGACAAAGAGGAAAATTTCCTCCTACAACATAGTTCGCCATCCCAATATGCACATGCACACACAATATCGACGCTTTATCACAAACTATGCCACGAATCTAGCCATAACATTGGTCATTTGTCCTAAAAGCCATGAAACCTCGAACATGATAGGTCATTTCTAAGAAGGTTTTGTTGAGATGCAATCAATATACCAAGTTTGATATTTTTCCTTGCAACTATGTCACATAAAATTACGCCGTGCAAAGTTTTCATATTCTTCGGGCCGTTCTTGAATTTCTTATGCCCGTTTCAAACTATGGTCAAAACGGCGGGCATGAAGGTTCTTAGCTAGGGGATGAGCCTCGCTAAACACGCATTGGATCTCTGATAAAATAGTATATTATGTGTCTAAAAATGATTTTTTCGAAAAATCATGGACATTATATAACGTACCCGTAGTTTAAATTGGACCCGCTTCCTACCGATTCGGTGGGAATTTGTCTTTTTCAGTAGGGATGGATGGAAAGGTTTGAGATACCCCAGTCGGGACATTGTCCATGTAAGGTGGTCTATGATTTTTGAAAAATGGGATGGTACCAATTTGTAACTTTCATTCGGTGGTTTCTTCACAAAACAATCCTTTTTGGCACTTAGAAAATGTAAAAGGGCTATTCCGTGGGACGAAGAGGAAAAATTTCTTCTGCAACATTGATCGCCATCCCAATATTCACATTCATGAACAATATGGACTCATTATCACAAACTATGCCGTGAATCTGGCTATAACATTGGTCAGGCCAAGAAACCTCAAATAAGTTAGGTCATTTCTATGAAGGTTTTTTTGAGATGCAATCAATATACCAGGTTTGATATTTTTCCTTGCAAATATGTCACATAAAATTAAGCCACGCGAAGTTTTCGCATTGTTCAGACCGTTTTTTAATTTCTCATGCTCGTTCAAACTATGGTCATAAGGGCGGGCATGTTGGTTGTTAGCTAGGGCATGAGTCTCGCTAAACTCGCGTTGGATCTCTGATAAAATAGCATATTATTAGTCTAAAAATAATTTTTTTCAAAAAACCATTGGCATTATATAATATACCCGTAGTTCAAATCGGACCCGCTCCCGGCGATTCCGGACCAGGGGTGGACGGAAAGGTTTGAGATACCCCAGTCGGGACATTGTCCATATAAGGTGGTCTATGATTTTTGAAAAATGGGGTGGTACCATTTTTAAACTTTCATTCGGTTGTAGATTCACAAAACAACCCCATTTTTCGCACTGGGAGAATGTAAAAGGACTTTTCCGTTGGGCCGAAGAGGCAGACTTCTCGACTAAAAATACTTACAGGTAATTTGAATCTATTTCGGGTATTTTGGTGTTAGTGCCAAAACTAGCTAACGTGTTTTCCGTGTGTTTGCCGTGTATCATACATGAATACACGACAAAGGCAAATAGCCCTAACTGACCTAGATCGAGAGAAAACGGTAAGTCCACATCATGTTCCTGTCGCCCCATCCTCTCCCCCCGCATGCTGCCGCCGCCCCCTTCTCCAGACCGTTGCCGCCCCTCCTAACTGAACTAGATCGAGAGAAAACGGTAAGTCCACATCATGTTCCTGTCGCCCCATCCTCTCCACCTGCATGCTGCCGCCGCCCCCATCTCCAGACCGTCGCCGCCCCTTCTCCAGACTGCCGCCGCACCTTCTCTAGACCGCCCGCGCTGCTCTAGACAGCCGCCACCGACTCCCTTCCTGCCCTGACCTCATGACGAGTGCATATTTGCATCATGTTTTAGATTATTATTTTGCATTATAGTAGTAGGATCTTGGTATTTTACGAGTTCGCACGCACTTTTTATGTTTATTTTCACCAAGATCAAATCATATGATGGATCCGATGGACAGAATTCTTGGACCAGTTATATTGGAGTGAAAAGGAGCCAAAAACTACGTAAATTGCTTCTTTGGTAAATATTAATAACACTAGAAGAAAACCCGAAGTAACTGCAGGACACAGAAGAGTTAACGACCAACTATACGACGGGAGGAAATATTCTGGCCGTATAGTTCCCGCCGACACTGCCTCCTCAAATAGTTTTAACCCGTGCAACTAGGTCAGAGAGAAGACATACCAAACACCCAGAAATCGCCAAAACCTAATCTCTGGAAGGCATCTGGAGGGGGAACTCATCCACCGGGGATCCATCTTCGCCCTGCGCAGATCCGGGAGGCTAAGGCATCGATCTTCATCATCAACCACTTCATCATCACCATCTCCATCCATCCCATCTACATCTTGTCTAGATCTTGTTGTAATTCCCATACCCGTTGTCGATTTATACAAGTACTGTTCATCTATGATAGATTCTATTACTTTTGTTATGACGTTGATTGCCTCCATATCTGAGTAGATCATTAGGTCTTGGGTAGATGGATAAACCCTAGCATGAGATTGACATAAGATAAAGTTTATTATGATATTCATAGTTGTGACCATGTGTTAGATTGAATTCATCTTGATGTTGGGAGAATTCGACCTCTTAATATTTTCCTCTTGTGGGGACTATATGGAGGGAACTACTTATTGATAGACAGAGGGATGTTAGCACTAACAGCGACTATAAAGCTGTTGGCACCCCTTACGTATCAACTTGGGAATCGAGGAAACTCACAAAATACTATCCATGCCACGGGAAACGTCCCGCGGGATTATGTCCCTTAATAGCACAATAATTCAATTGATGTTGATTGTTGTCTGCTGTGGTTATGAGGATGATTTGAGCAGTGGTTGCTGCCTCATTGTCCAATACGGATTTCCTTCCACACATTCATAGTTGGGAATGTTCATGATAATAATCTTTACCTTAGCCCTTTATAATACTAGGGGTGTATCCGCTAATCCCTGAGAACACTCTTTCCCAGTGAAGTTTCAAATCTCTTTTACATATGCGACACTTATTTTCTGTATTCAGTTTTGTTTACGTTACTCATTGTTATCTTATACCAAAAACCCCAAAACACCTTTTTACGCAATACTTGCATTTCATCTTGTTACTTAGAACTTTATTTAGCATTTCTATTTTTAGTATTTATTTCAAGAATTCCTAGACTTCAGACTCCTACTCCGTGTGGGATCGATATCTTTATTTTGAAACTAGCTACAAACGATATGTGCACTTGCAGTCATCAAGCTATTTTCTAGCGCCGTTGCCAAGGAGCTAAGCTCTGTAGGTCTTTTAGTTTTTGCTTATTTACTTTGTTTTTGTTAAGTTTTGTTTTGAGTTATAGGTTTCCACCAACATGATTTTGGTAGTAACAACAATTATATGCCTTATCCTCCTAATAATGACAATACCTATGGAAACTCCTATAACAATACTAGAAGTGCCCCCTCTGAACTTGAAGTCATGCTCAAATACTTTATTAGTAAACAAACCACTTTCAACAAGACTGTGGAGGAAAAGCTTTTGAATGTTGAGAAAAATATTTCCTCTTTGTCTGAAGCACAATCCTCTTTGATTAATAAAATGGCTGCCAAACCTAAAACTTTGGAAAGTACCTTTGCTGCTACTCATGCCATACAAGTTACTATTGATAAAAATGTAAGACTGTTAGCCCAACTTCATGCTAAGTGGAAAAGAGAAGCTAAAACTGCTAGAAACAATAGTGTGTGCACTATCAACACCACCAATAAGGATGCCATTAAACCACAAGAAGTCCCTATTCATCCTACCAAAATGTCTATCCCAATGAGCCTACTACTAGTGATGCTAAGATTGATTTTGATCTTGATGGTTGCAATATTTCTGAAGTGATTATGTTCCTACAAAAGCTTGCTAGAAGTCCTAATGCTAGTGATATGAATGTAGCTTTCACCAAACACATTACATATGCTCTTAGTAAAATTAAGGAAGAGAAGTTGAAACACAAATCTTCTATTCCTAGGAAAGTAGAAGATAGTTGGGAACCCATCATTAATATGCAAGTTGTGGCATCCCGCAAAACCAATACTAGAAAATCGCGTTGTTTTTGTGCATTGCATCATCATGACCGCATGCTCATGTCATCATGCCACATTGCATTTGAGCATCGTCATCATCTTGCATTTGCTTGTATAAAACTATTTGCAGGAAAACCTGTTTTGTGTTTTCTAAAACGCCCCGTCTTTGTTCAAACGCAAAGTCCGGGTCGCCGGAATATTTTGTTTTGTCTGCTATCGGTTTGCAAAAGCCCGGTTTGAAATAAATAAAATAGTTAATTATTTTTAGTGGGGCAGTCGAACGGGCCGATTCGACCCGAACGACCACCCCAGAATAAAAGTCGGTCCAGCTTAGACCCCACCCCAAGTCTTTTCTTACCCCAGTCCTATCTACCCACCCTCCAGCCACCTCACCCCACCCAATCCCTGGATGCCACCTCACCCTCTCCCTCCCCTCTAACCAATCCCATGCCGCCACCTACCCCCACTCCCTCAACCCCAATCCACTGCCACCCCCACAGCCCACTCCCTCCACTCACACGCCAGCCCCACTCTCCTTCCCTGGCCCCCGGTCCCGCACCCCAGGCCCCACTCGCCCCTGCCTCCGCCGCTCCCTCTTCCTCCCCCGCACCGCGTCCCCAGCCTCCTCTCTCCCCGCGGCCCCGCGATCCTCCTTCCCGACGACGTCCATCCCCCCCCCCGCAGAGCAGCTCGCCGGCCTCGCCCCTTCTTCCTCGCCAAGCCGCCACCGTCCTCCGCGCGGCCCCCTCCTCTCTCAGCTCCGGCGAGCGCCGCCTCCTCCTCCCACGGTGCTCCCCGCCGCCTCCGACGCGCTCCGCCCCTCTCCGGCCTCGGCCCCGCCCCCGGCGCCGCCCCGTCGCCTCCATCTGCGACCTCCGTCGGCCCGAGCTCCGCCCCTCGCCGGACGCCGCCGCCGCGGAGCCCTTCACCGCCTCCCTGTCGACCTCCTCGCCGCCTCTACAAGAGCGCCACCCCGAGCCCGCTTCCCCAGGCCGCACCTGCCCCGCGACGGCCTCGGCCGGCCTCCCCTCTCCCCCGGCCGCTCCTCCACGTCCTCCCTCGCCGCCGCCGGAGGTCCCCTGGGCCCGCCCCAGAGCGCCGCCGCGCCCGGCCGCCCGCGTCTCTCCCTCGCGCGCCGACCCGAGCTGGCCGCGTCCTCCCCGCCCTCTGCAAGCTGCCTGCCGCCGCCCGGAGTCCCTCCTCGCTTGCGCCTGGCCGCCGCCCACCTGCACGTCTGCCGGCCGCCCAACGTCGCCCGTCGCCACCTCTGGCCCTGGTCCGCCTCGCCGACCTCGTCGCCAGCAAAGCCGTTCCCTCTTTGCGGTCTGCACCGTCTCGAGCTGCTTGTGGGACTGCTGCCGTTCACAGGACCACCTCGACAGCTGCTGTTGGTACCATGTTCTATGAGCTCAAGGTGTCATGTTGGTGATAAAGAACCTCTTCAAGATCTACCCGATGTTGTGCCGATGTGGTGGGTAATACATCGACTATGCGCCGCATGGCAAGATCTTCGGAACAACCCCAACCTAGACCGCGGGAGTGCGGCAACAAGATAGAACCCCGACGGAACCCCGAAGACGGAATCCGAACCTGTCGAAACGACAAGTTCTTCTACCCGACACGCCAAGTTCGTCCTCCTGGAACCGAAGGCCGTGGATGCCAAGTTCCCGGGTTCAAGGGCGTTAAGACCCTGACTTCGAAGACCGAACCCGGACGCCAAGATCGCCACCGGAACGACGAGCACTTCGCCGCGGAACGCCAAGATCTGCATCCCGAACGCCAAGACCGACCCGATACACGGACCCGACCAGGTCTTCGCGATGACAAGAACGACCCCGACCAGGGCGGAACCAATATGCCCCGACGCCAACCAAGTCCTGCTACCGCGGATGCGACAAGATCTACTTCCCGTTGCGAGACCGATTCCGTCGAACCCTGAGCCCCTGTCGAACCCCGAACCCCCGGAACCAAGATCGCCGAACCCTAATGTGTGAACCCCTTCCCGAAACCCTATTCTATAATATAATACAACTTGTTGCATATTAATTGTTCATCTCGCATGCATTTTGTGTGGTTGGGGGCCTTATGCCGATTCACCTTATAACTAAATATGGGGCCCATATGCGGGCAAATCTAGTCTTATATTGGCCTCATTTAAATTTGCGTAGCGAACCGGTGATATAATTTGGCCGTTATTACAACATTTAATTTGCGGGGTAGATAAATAACATGAACCATCTAATTAATTGTCGGGACCCCGGTTCCGCTTAATATGACCTAATTGCATCGCACCTTTGCCATGTCATACATCATACATGCATCATGCCCGATCTTCTATCGTAGTATTAAATAGTGCATCCGGTGTTCTTCTAGTGTTTTGCTTCTTCGCGGATAAGGCCGTTGAGTTGATGCGAGTGTCGACCCGATCTTCGGTTGAACCTTCGGCAATGTTTTCAGGCGAGCACCTCCCCCTTTCTACCTATCTTACTTTTATAGTATTTATTCCCTCCTGTTGATCTATTGCTATCTGTGTTGCGATGCTCTAGTTCCCGTACCCGTGAAATCCCTTGCAGCCGTATATTGCCTTGGACACATCCTATTACCTGTTGTTTGGTAGATAGTTGGACTTACGCGTCGTAGTCGCTTGCTCAAGTGTTGTTGCGTGTCGTCAAGTACCACAGTTGTTGGAGAATTGCCGCCTGTTTAATGTTGGAGATGATCATGGCTTTATTTATTGTTCACTGTAATTATTGTTTAACAACTAAAATTGAAGTAGGTAAGCAGAGGCACAGGTGGGCAATAGATGTTATTTGGTTGTTAACCGTCCACTTGTGTCCCGTAGGACCCCGAGTACTTGATACCTATTCCTTGAATATTCGCGCTATCCACATACGGGGAATTATGGGCCCCCCTTAGCCAGAGCTTGATTCAGTCTTATTTCTTGGGGCCACAAACTAGTCTGAGGTTTTATTTACGATCCTGTACCTATGCCATGCTTTGCTTTATTTACGATTGTGCGAGGAGCACACTGTACTGTTTAGGATCGGGACACGTTTTCGCGGTGTCGACAAGCCCAGTTTTGGGTTCCCAGTCGTTCACAGCCGTCCACCCAAACCTCGGGTCCGTCTCGGAGTCAGCTAGCTTCGTTGCGGGTGTACTCCAAGGGGTGGCCCCCTGAAATATTTCTGAATCCTGTGATTGCTTTGTCGTGAAAGCCTCGTTGGGTTTTGATTTGGTTTTTCCGAGGTTGATCGTGTGTGTGTTGCTATTTGTGCACCCCGGCCGGGGTAAAACTTTCTGAAAGCCGTGTCCGCGGTTATGGACGACTTGGAACACAGTATCTCGATCATAGACAACTATAACTAAAGTAGTGCTATAAATTTGACTCTATAATGACTAGTAATCAGCTTCACTATAATGGAATGGCTAAATAAAACTGCCAACAATTGCTTGCTTGGGCGTCGCTTGCGACCGTTGTATCTGACTAGTAAGTATTGCAACTACAACGGAATGGCTAAATAAAAGTAACAACAACTGCTGGGTTTTTGGTTATCTCATGCTATTTGTATCTGATTAGTAAGTGTTGCAACTATAACGGAATGTATAACTAAAAGTGCCCACTGCTTATTTTATCAGGATGATTATCTATACTAGACTAGTAATTGCTGCAACGATAACCGAATAAATAAAACTGCCAACTGTGTGAGTTCCTCGGTTGACTTCCTCGTTTGGTCTCGAGGGGGAAACACCAGGATGGGTTTGTTTGATGGTAGCATCAGGTTGGTTCCGAATAGCTCTTCCTTACCCCTCTCTGTTAGCCGCCTGTGGCATCGAGTCTCTATAGGTTGTTTAGTGCGTGCTGCCGCTGCCGCTTCAGTCCACCATACCTATGTAGGCGAGGACCGCCGAATTCTAGTCTCGCCGTGTACTGGCCTCAGTACTGACGCTCCTCTTTTTCCTTTGCCCTTTGTCGGCACCCCTTTTGTTTAAGCAGGTTTTGAGATCGACGTCGTTAGCAGGGTTACCCTTCCGGCTTGGCCTGGGCAGGGTTATGGACGCCATTGGTTATTCTTCAGGGCTCTTAGCCCCATTTGCATCTTGTCCGTAGCTGGACGCTATATCGTTTTCAAGGTGATTTGGATCTTTGTATATTATACCTGTATTCTTGACTCATTGAGTCGCTGTTGTATATATATCTGTTCTGTGGGTCCCATCGAGGACTGTTGTGTAATGTTATTACTTCGTTTTCCACCCGCACGAAAGTGCCTGGTGGGCACCTTTGAATCGTTTCTATGCAGGTTTGGCGGGTTTTCGCTAAAACTTGCATAGGGTCGATTCTGAGGGTGTTACACAGTGGTATCAGAGCTCAGCAGTTGCGATACCCCACAAGTCTAGCCTGTAGGATAACCTAGCTAACGGCCAAAGTAGAGTGTCATAACTATTTTTGAAAAATCGGTTGGATAGTTCTGATTAGGTCTGATTTTACTCCTTACCCCTCTGCTACTCTCCTCTCACCTCTGCGTGTTTTGAATCCGCTCTCTTCTCTCTCTTCGAGTCCAGGATTTCTCGTGGTTGGTTTCCGTCGTACCTTCGGGGTTTCGCTTCCTCCTTTGGTAACGGTGTTGCTACATCCGGTCTTCATGCTATCCGAGGAATCCTTCGTCTGGTGGACTTCTCTTGGTTCCTTCTCGTGTCTTCTGGTGTTTTCCGACGCGACGATATCATCTACACCAGATCCGATGCAGAGTCTGCATCCCTCCTTTGTTTCCGAACCTCGCTTGTCGAGATCTTCAATCTGATTCCGAGAATGGTTGCACGCTTTTCCACTGATTGTGCGGAGTAATAGTTTGGGTGCGTGATGGATTGGCCCCCATGCCGACTACCCCTTCTATTCGCTTTTTTACATTGAAGTGGATGAGGATGCATCGGTTCCCTCTTTCCATCGAAGCTAGATGTGGCTTTATTTGTTGATACCTCTACCTTCGACCTTTTGTTTCCGGAGTGTTCCCTCGACGATCACGGACAACGACCTCTTGTTAGTGGTGTCGCGAGGATCTACACGAAGCGCGAAGATTCAGATCGCCGCCCTTCTTCCCGGTACCATGAGGCGGATCTCGAGGGCGAGATCCATTGTCAGTGGTGTCGAATTGTGGCATCCCGCAAAACCACTACTAGAAAATCGCGTTGTTTTTGTGCATTGCATCATCATGACCGCATGCTCATGTCATCATGCCACATTGCATTTGAGCATCGTCATCATCTTGCATTTGCTTGTATAAAACTATTTGCAGAAAAACCTGTTTTGTGTTTTCTAAAACGCCCCGTCTTTGTTCAAACGCAAAATCCGGGTCACCGGAATATTTTGTTTTGTCTGCTATCGGTTTGCAAAAGCCCGGTTTGAAATAAATAAAATAGTTAATTATTTTTAGTGGGGCAGTCGAACGGGCCGATTCGACCCGAACGACCACCCCCAGAATAAAAATCGGTCCAGCTTAGACCCCACCCCAAGTCTTTTCTTACCCCAGTCCTATCTACCCACCCTCCAGCCACCTCACCCCACCCAATCCCTGGCTGCCACCTCACCCTCTCCCTCCCCTCTAACCAATCCCATGCCGCCACCTACCCCCACTCCCTCAACCCCAACCCACTGCCACCCCCACAGCCCACTCCCTCCACTCACACGCCAGCCCCACTCTCCTTCCCTGGCCCCCGGTCCCGCACCCCAGGCCCCACTCGCCCCTGCCTCCCCCGCTCCCTCTTCCTCCCCCGCACCGCGTCCCCAGCCTCCTCTCTCCCCGCGGCCCCGCGATCCTCCTTCCCGACGGCGTCCATCCCCCCCGCAGAGCAGCTCGCCGGCCTCGCCCCTTCTTCCTCGCCAAGCCGCCACCGTCCTCCGCGCGGCCCCCTCCTCTCTCAGCTCCGGCGAGCGCCGCCTCCTCCTCCCGCGGTGCTCCCCGCCGCCTCCGACGCGCTGCGCCCCTCTCCGGCCTCGGCCCCGCCCCGGCGCCGCCCCGTCGCCTCCATCTGCGACCTCCGCCGGCCCGAGCTCCGCCCCTCGCCGGACGCCGCCGCCGTGGAGCCCTTCACCGCCTCCCTGTCGACCTCCTCGCCGCCTCTGCAAGAGCGCCACCCCGAGCCCGCTTCCCCAGGCCGCACCTGCCCCGCGACAGCCTCGGCCGGCCTCCCCTCTCTCCCGGCCGCTCCTCCACGTCCTCCCTCGCTGCCGCCGGAGGTCCCCTGGGCCCGCCCCAGAGCGCCGCCGCGCCCGGCCGCCCGCGTCTCTCCCTCGCGCGCCGACCCGAGCTGGCCGCGTCCTCCCCGCCCTCTGCAAGCTGCCTGCCGCCGCCCGGAGTCCCTCCTCGCTTGCGCCTGGCCGCCGCCCACCTGCACGTCTGCCGGCCGCCCAACGTCGCCCGTCGCCACCTCTGGCCCTGGTCCGCCTCGCCGACCTCGTCGCCAGCAAAGCCGTTCCCTCTTTGCGGTCTGCACCGTCTCGAGCTGCTCGTGGGCCCGCTGACATTCACAGGACCACCTCGACAGCTGCTGTTGGTACCATGTTCTATGAGCTCAAGGTGTCATGTTGGTGATAAAGAACCTCTTCAAGATCTACCCGATGTTGTGACGATGTGGTGGGTAATACATCGACTATGCGCCGCATGGCAAGATCTTCGGAACAACCCCAACCTAGACCGCGGGAGTGCGGCAACAAGATAGAACCCCGACGGAACCCCGAAGACGGAATCCGAACCTGTCGGAACGACAAGTTCTTCTACCCGACACGCCAAGTTCGTCCTCCTGGAACCGAAGGCCGTGGACGCCAAGTTCCCGGGTTCAAGGGCGTCAAGACCCCGACTTCGAAGACCGAACCCGGACGCCAAGATCGCCACCGGAACGACGAGCACTTCGCCGCGGAACGCCAAGATCTGCATCCCGAACGCCAAGACCGACCCGATACACGGACCCGACCAGGTCTTCGCGACGACAAGAACGACCTCGACCAGGGTGGAACCAATATGCCCCGACACCAACCAAGTCCTGCTACCGCGGATGCGACAAGATCTACTTCCCGTTGCGAGACCGATTCCGTCGAACCCTGAGCCCCTGTCGAACCCCGAACCCCCGAAACCAAGATCGCCGAACCCTAATGTGTGAACCCCTTCCCGAAACCCTATTCTATAATATAATACAACTTATTGCATATTAATTGTTCATCTCGCATGCATTTTGTGTGGTTGGGGGCCTTATGCCGATTCACCTTATAACTAAATATGGGGCCCATATGCGGGCAAATCTAGTGTTATATTGGCCTCATTTAAATTTGCATAGCGAACCGGTGATATAATTTGGCCGTTATTACAACATTTAATTTGCGAGGTAGATAAATAACATGAACCATCTAATTAATTGTCGGGACCCCGGTTCCGCTTAATATGACCTAATTGCATCGCACCTTTGCCATGTCATACATCATACATGCATCATGCCCGATCTTCTGTCGTAGTATTAAATAGTGCATCCGGTGTTCTTCTAGTGTTTTGCTTCTTCGCGGATAAGGCCGTTGAGTTGATGCGAGTGTCGACCCGATCTTCGGTTGAACCTTCGGCAATGTTTTCAGGCGAGCACCTCCCCCTTTCTACCTATCTTACTTTTATAGTATTTATTCCCTCCTGTTGATCTATTGCTATCTGTGTTGCGATGCTCTAGTTCCCGTACCCGTGAAATCCCTTGCAGCCGTATATTGCCTTGGACACATCCTATTACCTGTTGTTTGGTAGATAGTTGGACTTACGCGTCGTAGTCGCTTGCTCAAGTGCTGTTGCGTGTCGTCAAGTACCACAGTTGTTGGAGAATTGCCGCCTGTTTAATGTTGGAGATGATTATGGCTTTATTTATTGTTCACTGTAATTATTGTTTAACAACTAAAATTGAAGTAGGTAAGCAGAGGCACAGGTGGGCAATAGATGTTATTTGGTTGTTAACCGTCCACTTGTGTCCTGTAGGACCCCGAGTACTTGATACCTGTTCCTTGAATATTCGCGCTATCCACATACGGGGAATTATGGGCCCCCCTTAGCCAGAGCTTGATTCAGTCTTATTTCTTGGGGCCACAAACTAGTTTGAGGTTTTATTTACGATCTTGTACCTATGCCGTGCTTTACTGCTTTATTTACGATTGTGCGAGGAGCACACTGTACTGTTTAGGATCGGGACACGTTTTCGCGGTGTCGACAAGCCCAGTTTTGGGTTCCCAGTCGTTCACAGCCGTCCACCCAAACCTCGGGTCCGTCTCGGAGTCAGCTAGCTTCGTTGCGGGTGTACTCCAAGGGGTGGCCCCCTAAAATATTTCTGAATCCTGTGATTGCTTTGTCGTGAAAGCCTCGTTGGGTTTTGATTTGGTTTTTCCGAGGTTGATCGTGTGTGTGTTGCTATTTGTGCACCCCGGCCGGGTTAAAACTTTCTGAAAGCCGTGTCCGCGGTTATGGACGACTTGGAGCACAGTATCTCGATCATAGACAACTATAACTAAAGTAGTGCTATAAATTTGACTCTATAATGACTAGTAATCAGCTTCACTATAATGGAATGGCTAAATAAAACTGCCAACAATTGCTTGCTTGGGCGTCGCTTGCGACCATTGTATCTGACTAGTAAGTATTGCAACTACAACGGAATGGCTAAATAAAAGTAACAACAACTGCTGGGTTTTGGGTTATCTCATGCTATTTGTATCTGATTAGTAAGTGTTGCAACTATAACGGAATGTATAACTAAAAGTGCCCACTGCTTATTTTATCAGAATGATTATCTATACTGGACTAGTAATTGCTGCAACGATAACCGAATAAATAAAACTGCCAACTGTGTGAGTTCCTCGGTTGACTTCCTCGTTTGGTCTCGAGGGGGAAACACCAGGATGGGTTTGTTTGATGGTAGCATCAGGTTGGTTCCGAATAGCTCTTCCTTACCCCTCTCTGTTAGCCGCCTGTGGCATCGAGTCTCTATAGGTTGTTTAGTGCGTGCTGCCGCTGCCGCTTCAGTCCACCATACCTATGTAGGCGAGGACCGCCGAATTCTAGTCTCGCCGTGTACTGGCCTCAGTACTGACGCTCCTCTTTTTCCTTTGCCCTTTGTCGGCACCCCTTTTGTTTAAGCAGGTTTTGAGATCGACGTCGTTAGCAGGGTTACCCTTCCGGCTTGGCCTGGGCAGGGTTATGGACGCCATTGGTTATTCTTCAGGGCTCTTAGCCCCATTTGCATCTTGTCCGTAGCTGGACGCTATATCGTTTTCAAGGTGATTTGGATCTTTGTATATTATACCTGTATTCTTGACTCATTGAGTCGATGTTGTATATATATCTGTTCTGTGGGTCCCATCGAGGACTGTTGTGTAATGTTATTACTTCGTTTTCCACCCGCACGAAAGTGCCTGGTGGGCACCTTTGAATCGTTTCTATGCAGGTTTGGCGGGTTTTCGCTAAAACTTGCATAGGGTCGATTCTGAGGGTGTTACAGAGTGGTATCAGAGCTCAGCAGTTGCGATACCCCACAAGTCCAGCCTGTAGGATAACCTAGCTAACGGCCGAAGTAGAGTGTCAAAACTATTTTTGAAAAATCGGTTGGATAGTTCTGATTAGGTCTGATTTTACTCCTTACCCCTCTGATACTCTCCTCTCACCTCTGCGTGTTTTGAATCCGCTCTCTTCTCTCTCTTCGAGTCCAGGATTTCTCGTGGTTGGTTTCCGTCGTACCTTCGGGGTTTCGCTTCCTCCTTTGGTAACGGTGTTGCTACATCCGGTCTTCATGCTATCCGAGGAATCCTTCGTCTGGTGGACTTCTCTTGGTTCCTTCTCGTGTCTTCCGGTGTTTTCCGATGCGACGATATCATCTACACCAGATCCGATGCAGAGTCTGCATCCCTCCTTTGTTTCCGAACCTCGCTTGTCGAGATCTTCAGTCTGATTCCAAGAATGGTTGCACGCTTTTCCACTGATTGTGCGGAGTAATAGTTTGGGTGCGTGATGGATTGGCCCCCATGCCGACTACCCCTTCTATTCGCTTTTGTACATTGAAGTGGATGAGGATGCATCGGTTCCCTCTTTCCATCGAAGCTAGAGGTGGCTTTATTTGTTGATACCTCTACCTTCGACCTTTTGTTTCCGGAGTGTTCCCTCGACGATCACGGACAACGACCTCTTGTTAGTGGTGTCGCGAGGATCTACACGAAGCGCGAAGATTCAGATCGCCGCCCTTCTTCCCGGTACCATGAGGCGGATCTCGAGGGCGAGATCCATTGTTAGTGGTGTCGAATTGTGGCATCCCGCAAAACCACTACTAGAAAATCGCGTTGTTTTTGTGCATTGCATCATCATGTGCGCATGCTCATGTCATCATGCCACATTGCATTTGAGCATCGTCATCATCTTGCATTTGCTTGTATAAAACTATTTGCAGAAAAACCTGTTTTGTGTTTTCTAAAACGCCCCGTCTTTGTTCAAACGCAAAATCCGGGTCGCCGGAATATTTTGTTTTGTCTGCTATCGGTTTGCAAAAGCCCGGTTTGAAATAAATAAAATAGTTATTTATTTTTAGTGGGGCAGTCGAACGGGCCAATTCGACCCGAACGACCACCCCCAGAATAAAAATCGGTCCAGCTTAGACCCCACCCCAAGTCTTTTCTTACCCCAGTCCTATCTACCCACCCTCCAGCCACCTCACCCCACCCAATCCCTGGCTGCCACCTCACCCTCTCCCTCCCCTCTAACCAATCCCATGCCGCCACCTACCCCCACTCCCTCAACCCCAACCCACTGCCACCCCCACAGCCCACTCCCTCCACTCACACGCCAGCCCCACTCTCCTTCCCTGGCCTCCGGTCCCGCACCCCAGGCCCCAATCGCCCCTGCCTCCCCCGCTCCCTCTTCCTCCCCCGCACCGCGTCCCCAGCCTCCTCTCTCCCCGCGGCCCCGCGATCCTCCTTCCCGACGGCGTCCATCCCCCCCCCCCGCAGAGCAGCTCGCCGGCCTCGCCCCTTCTTTCTCGCCAAGCCGCCACCGTCCTCCGCGCGGCCCCCTCCTCTCTCAGCTCCGGCGAGCGCCGCCTCCTCCTCCCGCAGTGCTCCTCGCCGCCTCCAACGCGCTCCGCCCCTCTCCGGCCTCGGCCCCGCCCCGGCGCCGCCCCGTCGCCTCCATCTGCGACCTCCGCCGGCCCGAGCTCCGCCCCTCGCCGGACGCCGCCGCCGCGGAGCCCTTCACCGCCTCCCTGTCGACCTCCTCGCCGCCTCTGCAAGAGCGCCACCCCGAGCCCGCTTCCCCAGGCCGCACCTGCCCCGTGACGGCCTCGGCCGGCCTCCCCTCTCCCCCGGCCGCTCCTCCACGTCCTCCCTCGCCGCCGCCGGAGGTCCCCTGGGCCCGCCCCAGAGCGCCGCCGCGCCCGGCCGCCCGCGTCTCTCCCTCGCGCGCCGACCCGAGATGGCCGCGTCCTCCCCGCCCTCTGCAAGCTGCCTGCCGCTGCCCGGAGTCCCTCCTCGCTTGCGCCTGGCCGCCGCCCACCTGCACGTCTGCCGGCCGCCCAATGTCGCCCGTCGCCACCTCTGGCCCTGGTCCGCCTCGCCGACCTCGTCGCCAGCAAAGCCGTTCCCTCTTTGCGGTCTGCACCGTCTCGAGCTGCTCGTGGGCCCGCTGCCGTTCACAGGACCACCTCAACAGCTGCTGTTGGTACCATGTTCTATGAGCTCAAGGTGTCATGTTGGTGATAAAGAACCTCTTCAAGATCTACCCGATGTTGTGCCGATGTGGTGGGTAATACATCGACTATGCGCCGCATGGCAAGATCTTCGGAACAACCCCAACCTAGACCGCGGGAGTGCGGCAACAAGATAGAACCCCGAAGACGGAATCCGAACCTGTCGGAACGACAAGTTCTTCTACCCGACACGCCAAGTTCGTCCTCCTGGAACCGAAGGCCGTGGACGCCAAGTTCCCGGGTTCAAGGGCGTCAAGACCCCGACTTCGAAGACCGAACCCGGACACCAAGATCGCCACCGGAACGACGGGCACTTCGCCGCGGAACGCCAAGATCTGCATCCCGAACGCCAAGACCGACCCGATACACGGACCCGACCAGGTCTTCGCGACGAGAAGAACGACCCCGACCAGGGCGGAACCAATATGCCCCGACGCCAACCAAGTCCTGCTACCGCGGATGCGACAAGATCTACTTCCCGTTGCGAGACCGATTCCGTCGAACCCTGAGCCCCTGTCGAACCCCGAACCCCCGGAACCAAGATCGCCGAACCCTAATGTGTGAACCCCTTCCCGAAACCCTATTCTATAATATAATACAACTTGTTGCATATTAATTGTTCATCTCGCATGCATTTTGTGTGGTTGGGGGCCTTATGCCGATTCACCTTATAACTAAATATGGGGCCCATATGCGGGCAAATCTAGTCTTATATTGGCCTCATTTAAATTTGCGTAGCGAACCGGTGATATAATTTGGCCGTTATTACAACATTTAATTTGCGGGGTAGATAAATAACATGAACCATCTAATTAATTGTCGGGACCCCGGTTCCGCTTAATATGACCTAATTGCATCGCACCTTTGCCATGTCATACATCATACATGCATCATGCCCGATCTTCTGTCGTAGTATTAAATAGTGCATCCGGTGTTCTTCTAGTGTTTTGCTTCTTCGCGGATAAGGCTGTTGAGTTGATGCGAGTGTCGACCCGATCTTCGGTTGAACCTTCGGCAATGTTTTCAGGCGAGCACCTCCCCCTTTCTACCTATCTTACTTTTATAGTATTTATTCCCTCCTGTTGATCTATTGCTATCTGTGTTGCGATGCTCTAGTTCCCATACCCGTGAAATCCCTTGCAGCCGTATATTGCCTTGGACACATCCTATTACCTGTTGTTTGGTAGATAGTTGGACTTGCGCGTCGTAGTCGCTTGCTCAAGTGTTGTTGCGTGTCGTCAAGTACCACAGTTGTTGGAGAATTGCCGCCTGTTTAATGTTGGAGATGATCATGGCTTTATTTATTGTTCACTGTAATTATTGTTTAACAACTAAAATTGAAGTAGGTAAGCAGAGGCACAGGTGGGCAATAGATGTTATTTGGTTGTTAACCGTCCACTTGTGTCCCGTAGGACCCCGAGTACTTGATACCTGTTCCTTGAATATCCGCGCTATCCACATACGGGGAATTATGGGCCCCCCTTAGCCAGAGCTTGATTCAGTCTTATTTCTTGGGGCCACAAACTAGTTTGAGGTTTTATTTACGATCCTGTACCTATGCCATGCTTTACTGCTTTATTTACGATTGTGCGAGGAGCACACTGTACTGTTTAGGACCGGGACACGTTTTCGCGGTGTCGACAAGCCCAGTTTTGGGTTCCCAGTCGTTCACAGCCGTCCACCCAAACCTCGGGTCCGTCTCGGAGTCAGCTAGCTTCGTTGCGGGTGTACTCCAAGGGGTGGCCCCCTGAAATATTTCTGAATCCTGTGATTGCTTTGTCGTGAAAGCCTCGTTTGGTTTTGATTTGGTTTTTCCGAGGTTGATCGTGTGTGTGTTGCTATTTGTGCACCCCGGCTGGGTTAAAACTTTCTGAAAGCCGTGTCCGCGGTTATGGACGACTTGGAGCACAGTATCTCGATCATAGACAACTATAACTAAAGTAGTTCTATAAATTTGACTCTATAATGACTAGTAATCAGCTTCACTATAATGGAATGGCTAAACAAAACTGCCAACAATTGCTTGTTTGGGCGTCGCTTGCGACCATTGTATCTGACTAGTAAGTATTGCAACTACAACGGAATGGCTAAATAAAAGTAACAACAACTGCTGGGTTTTGGGTTATCTCATGCTATTTGTATCTGATTAGTAAGTGTTGCAACTATAACGGAATGTATAACTAAAAGTGCCCACTGCTTATTTTATCAGGATGATTATCTATACTGGACTAGTAATTGCTGCAACGATAACCGAATAAATAAAACTGCCAACTGTGTGAGTTCTTCGGTTGACTTCCTCGTTTGGTCTCGAGGGGGAAACACCAGGATGGGTTTGTTTGATGGTAGCATCAGGTTGGTTCCGAATAGCTCTTCCTTACCCCTCTCTGTTAGCCGCCTGTGGCATCGAGTCTCTATAGGTTGTTTAGTGCGTGCTGCCGCTGCCGCTTCAGTCCACCATACCTATGTAGGCGAGGACCGCCGAATTCTAGTCTCACCGTGTACTGGCCTCAGTACGGACGCTCCTCTTTTTCCTTTGCCCTTTGTCGGCACCCCTTTTGTTTAAGCAGGTTTTGAGATCGACGTCGTTAGCAGGGTTACCCTTCCGGCTTGGCCTGGGCAGGGTTATGGACGCCATTGGTTATTCTTCAGGGCTCTTAGCCCCATTTGCATCTTGTCCGTAGCTGGACGCTATATCGTTTTCAAGGTTATTTGGATCTTTGTATATTATACCTGTATTCTTGACTCATTGAGTCACTGTTGTATATATATCTGTTCTGTGGGTCCCATCGAGGACTGTTGTGTAATGTTATTACTTTGTTTTCCACCCGCACGAAAGTGCCTGGTGGGCACCTTTGAATCGTTTCTATGCAGGTTTGGCGGGTTTTCGCTAAAACTTGCATAGGGTCGATTTTGAGGGTGTTACAGAGTGGTATCAGAGCTCATCAGTTGCGATACCCCACAAGTCCAGCCTGTAGGATAACCTAGCTAACGGCCGAAGTAGAGTGTCAAAACTATTTTTGAAAAATCGGTTGGATAGTTCTGATTAGGTCTGATTTTACTCCTTACCCCTCTGCTACTCTCCTCTCACCTCTGCGTGTTTTGAATCCGCTCTCTTCTCTCTCTTCGAGTCCAGGATTTCTCGTGGTTGGTTTCCGTCGTACCTTCGGGGTTTCGCTTCCTCCTTTGGTAACGGTGTTGCTACATCCGGTCTTCATGCTATCCGAGGAATCCTTCGTCTGGCGGACTTCTCTTGGTTCCTTCTCGTGTCTTCCGGTGTTTTCCGACGCGACGATATCATCTACACCAGATCCGATGCAGAGTCTGCATCCCTCCTTTGTTTCCGAACCTCGCTTGTCGAGATCTTCAGTCTGATTCCGAGAATGGTTGCACGCTTTTCCACTGATTGTGCGGAGTAATAGTTTGGGTGCGTGATGGATTGGCCCCCATGCCGACTACCCCTTCTATTCGCTTTTGTACATTGAAGTGGATGAGGATGCATCGGTTCCCTCTTTCCATCGAAGCTAGAGGTGGCTTTATTTGTTGATACCTCTACCTTCGACCTTTTGTTTCCGGAGTGTTCCCTCGACGATCACGGACAACGACCTCTTGTTAGTGGTGTCGCGAGGATCTACACGAAGCGCGAAGATTCAGATCGCCGCCCTTCTTCCCGGTACCATGAGGCGGATCTCGAGGGCGAGATCCATTGTCAGTGGTGTCGAATTGTGGCATCCCGCAAAACCACTACTAGAAAATCGCGTTGTTTTTGTGCATTGCATCATCATGACCGCATGCTCATGTCATCATGCCACATTGCATTTGAGCATCGTCATCATCTTGCATTTGCTTGTATAAAACTATTTGCAGAAAAACCTGTTTTGTGTTTTCTAAAACGCCCCGTCTTTGTTCAAACGCAAAATCCGGGTCGCCGGAATATTTTGTTTTGTCTGCTATCGGTTTGCAAAAGCCTAGTTTGAAATAAATAAAATAGTTAATTATTTTTAGTGGGGCAGTCGAACGGGCCGATTCGACCCGAACGACCACCCCCAGAATAAAAATCGGTCCAGCTTAGACCCCACCCCAAGTCTTTTCTTACCCCAGTCCTATCTACCCACCCTCCAGCCACCTCACCCCACCCAATCCCTGGCTGCCACCTCACCCTCTCCCTCCCCTCTAACCAATCCCATGCCGCCACCTACCCCCACTCCCTCAACCCCAACCCACTGCCACCCCCACAGCCCACTCCCTCCACTCACACGCCAGCCCCACTCTCCTTCCCTGGCCCCCGGTCCCGCACCCCAGGCCCCACTCGCCCCTGCCTCCCCCGCACCGCGTTCCCAGCCTCCTCTCTCCCCGCGGCCCCGCGATCCTCCTTCCCGACGGCGTCCATCCCCCCCCCCCCCCCCGCAGAGCAGCTCGCCGGCCTCGCCCCTTCTTCCTCGCCAAGCCGCCACCATCCTCCGCGCGGCCCCCTCCTCTCTCAGCTCCGGCGAGCGCCGCCTCCTCCTCCCGCAGTGCTCCCCGCCGCCTCCGACGCGCTCCGCCCCTCTCCGGCCTCGGCCCCGCCCCGGCGCCGCCCCGTCGCCTCCATCTGCGACCTCCGCCGGCCCGAGCTCCGCCCCTCAACGGACGCCGCCGCCGCGGAGCCCTTCACCGCCTCCCTGTCGACCTCCTCGCCGCCTCTGCAAGAGCGCCACCCCGAGCCCGCTTCCCCAGGCCGCACCTGCCCCGCGACGGCCTCGGCCGGCCTCCCCTCTCCCTCGGCCGCTCCTCCACGTCCTCCCTCGCCGCCGCCGGAGGTCCCCTGGGCCCGCCCCAGAGCGCCGCCGCGCCCGGCCGCCCGCGTCTCTCCCTCGCGCGCCGACCCGAGATGGCCGCGTCCTCCCCGCCCTCTGCAAGCTGCCTGCCGCCGCCCGGAGTCCCTCCTCGCTTGCGCCTGGCCGCCGCCCACCTGCACGTCTGCCGGCCGCCCAATGTCGCCCGTCGCCACCTCTGGCCCTGGTCCGCCTCGCCGACCTCGTCGCCAGCAAAGCCGTTCCCTCTTTGCGGTCTGCACCGTCTCGAGCTGCTCGTGGGCCCGCTGCCGTTCACAGGACCACCTCGACAGCTGCTGTTGGTACCATGTTCTATGAGCTCAAGGTGTCATGTTGGTGATAAAGAACCTCTTCAAGATCTACCCGATGTTGTGCCGATGTGGTGGGTAATACATCGACTATGCGCCGCATGGCAAGATCTTCGGAACAACCCCAACCTAGACCGCGGGAGTGCGGCAACAAGATAGAACCCCGACGGAACCCCGAAGACGGAATCCGAACCTGTCGGAACGAGAAGTTCTTCTACCCGACACGCCAAGTTCGTCCTCCTGGAACCGAAGGCCGTGGACGCCAAGTTCCCGGGTTCAAGGGCGTCAAGACTCCGACTTCGAAGACCGAACCCGGACGCCAAGATCGCCACCGGAACGACGAGCACTTCGCCGCGGAACGCCAAGATCTGCATCCCGAACGCCAAGACCGACCCGATACACGGACCCGACCAGGTCTTCGCGATGACAAGAACGACCCCGACCAGGGCGGAACCAATATGCCCCGACGCCAACCAAGTCCTGCTACCGCGAATGCGACAAGATCTACTTTCCGTTGCGAGACCGATTCCGTCGAACCCTGAGCCCCTGTCGAACCCCGAACCCCCGGAACCAAGATCGCCGAACCCTAATGTGTGAACCCCTTCCCGAAACCCTATTCTATAATATAATACAACTTGTTGCATATTAATTGTTCATCTCGCATGCATTTTGTGTGGTTGGGGGCCTTATGCCGATTCACCTTATAACTAAATATGGGGCCCATATGCGGGCAAATCTAGTCTTATATTGGCCTCATTTAAATTTGCGTAGCGAACCGGTGATATAATTTGGCCGTTATTACAACATTTAATTTGCGGGGTAGATAAATAACATGAACCATCTAATTAATTGTCGGGACCCCCGGTTCCGCTTAATATGACCTAATTGCATCGCACCTTTGCCATGTCATACATCATACATGCATCATGCCCGATCTTCTGTCGTAGTATTAAATAGTGCATCCGGTGTTCTTCTAGTGTTTTGCTTCTTCGCGGATAAGGCCGTTGAGTTGATGCGAGTGTCGACCCGATCTTCGGTTGAACCTTCGGCAATGTTTTCAGGCGAGCACCTCCCCCTTTCTACCTATCTTACTTTTATAGTATTTATTCCCTCCTGTTGATCTATTGCTATCTGTGTTGCGATGCTCTAGTTCCCGTACCCGTGAAATCCCTTGCAGCCGTATATTGCCTTGGACACATCCTATTACCTGTTGTTTGGTAGATAGTTGGACTTGCGCGTCGTAGTCGCTTGCTCAAGTGTTGTTGCGTGTCGTCAAGTACCACAGTTGTTGGAGAATTGCCGCCTGTTTAATGTTGGAGATGATCATGGCTTTATTTATTGTTCACTGTAATTATTGTTTAACAACTAAAATTGAAGTAGGTAAGCAGAGGCACAGGTGGGCAATAGATGTTATTTGGTTGTTAACCGTCCACTTGTGTCCCGTAGGACCCCGAGTACTTGATACCTGTTCCTTGAATATCCGCGCTATCCACATACGGGGAATTATGGGCCCCCCTTAGCCAGAGCTTGATTCAGTCTTATTTATTGGGGCCACAAACTAGTTTGAGGTTTTATTTACGATCCTGTACCTATGCCATGCTTTACTGCTTTATTTACGATTGTGCGAGGAGCACACTGTACTGTTTAGGATCGGGACACGTTTTCACGGTGTCGACAAGCCCAGTTTTGGGTTCCCAGTCGTTCACAGCCGTCCACCCAAACCTCGGGTCCGTCTCGGAGTCAGCTAGCTTTGTTGCGGGTGTACTCCAAGGGGTGGCCCCCTGAAATATTTCTGAATCCTGTGATTGCTTTGTCGTGAAAGCCTCGTTTGGTTTTGATTTGGTTTTTCCGAGGTTGATCGTGTGTGTGTTGCTATTTGTGCACCCCGGCCGGGTTAAAACTTTCTGAAAGCCGTGTCCGCGGTTATGGATGACTTGGAGCACAGTATCTCGATCATAGACAACTATAACTAAAGTAGTGCTATAAATTTGACTCTATAATGACTAGTAATCAGCTTCACTATAATGGAATGGCTAAACAAAACTGCCAACAATTGCTTGTTTGGGCGTCGCTTGCGACCATTGTATCTGACTAGTAAGTATTGCAACTACAACGGAATGGCTAAATAAAAGTAACAACAACTGCTGGGTTTTGGGTTATCTCATGCTATTTGTATCTGATTAGTAAGTGTTGCAACTATAACGGAATGTATAACTAAAAGTGCCCACTGCTTATTTTATCAGGATGATTATCTATACTGGACTAGTAATTGCTGCAACGATAACCGAATAAATAAAACTGCCAACTGTGTGAGTTCTTCGGTTGACTTCCTCGTTTGGTCTCGAGGGGGAAACACCAGGATGGGTTTGTTTGATGGTAGCATCAGGTTGGTTCCGAATAGCTCTTCCTTACCCCTCTTTGTTAGCCGCCTGTGGCATCGAGTCTCTATAGGTTGTTTAGTGCGTGCTGCCGCTGCCGCTTCAGTCCACCATACCTATGTAGGCGAGGACCGCCGAATTCTAGTCTCGCCGTGTACTGGCCTCAGTACTGACGCTCCTCTTTTTCCTTTGCCCTTTGTCGGCACCCCTTTTGTTTAAGCAGGTTTTGAGATCGACGTCGTTAGCAGGGTTACCCTTCCGGCTTGGCCTAGGCAGGGTTATGGACGCCATTGGTTATTCTTCAGGGCTCTTAGCCCCATTTGCATCTTGTCCGTAGCTGGACGCTATATCGTTTTCAAGGTGATTTGGATCTTTGTATATTATACCTGTATTCTTGACTCATTGAGTCGCTGTTGTATATATATCTGTTCTGTGGGTCCCATCGAGGACTGTTGTGTAATGTTATTACTTCGTTTTCCACCCACACGAAAGTGCCTGGTGGGCACCTTTGAATCGTTTCTATGCAGGTTTGGCGGGTTTTCGCTAAAACTTGCATAGGGTCGATTCTGAGGGTGTTACACAAGTGAATGACTTTGACCTCAAAGCTTCATGTGACCTTGGTTCTAGTGTCTCTATTATGCTTTGAAAGATTTATGAAATGCTTGATTTGCCACCTTTGGAAGATTGTTATTTGGATGTCCCACTTAATCATAATGATGAAAGGAAACTCATGGGGAGTGTTCATGATGTTCTTATTGTGCTTAACAATGCTTATGTCCCTGTTGATTTCTATGTTTTGGATGTTGAATACAATGCTTCTTGTCCTATTACTTTGGGAAGACCTTTTCTTATAACTGTTGGTGCCATAATTGATATGAAAGAAGACACCATTAAATATCAATTTCCATTCAAGAAAGGTATTGAACACTTCCCCATGAGGAGAGAGAAGTTGCTTTTTGCTCCTCCTTTGAAAGCAAGGTTTGATATTAATGCTTCTTCATTTGAAAATACTTGATTCTTGCATCTTGTGCCTAACTTAAAGGCGTTAAATAAAAGTACTTATTGGGAGATAACCCAAGATTTTTATTGAGCCTTGGAAGTTATTACTTCAGTAATGACATTTCCTTATAATTTTTGTTTCCTTTTTGTGCCAAGAATAACCTTTAATGAGAGGGAAGTAAGATTTGGGGAGTTGCTGTCCCGAAACAGATTTTTGTCCTCCACCATAAAAATTCGTGAGGAATCTCTGTAAGACGTATTGAGCTGATATTTTGCGAATAAATCCCCCAGTATGTTAGAAAACTTTCGTTAGTTCAACATTTTTTTATTTGAGCAACAGAAGGTCTTAGAAAAAAATCGGTTTCTACCTGCTGGTCTGTTTTGACAGATTTCTGCCATTATTTATATTTGCTTCTTATAGATTCCTTTTTGGGTTATTTTTGGGAAATTGAGATTTTTGAGGGAATCTATACAGTATCTTGTGTTTTTAGTGAAAGTTTTTCTATTCCAAATCTAAGCCTAAAGGTCTATTATCTTTTGAATACACTAATGTTGCTAATGAAGATTGTGTGGAGTTTTGTATGAAGGAAAAATTTCAGGTGTAGAGAGAGAATGATGTAATGAGATGAAGAATGGACAAAATCTAAAGCTTGGGGATGCCACCCCGTGTCACCCCAAGAAATATTCAAGAGGTACAAGCGTCAAAGCTTGGGGATGCCCAAGGCATTCCCTTCTTCATCAATAAAAAGCTCAGGTCTTTCTAGACACTTCATTTTTATTGTTTCATGCACTGTTGTGTTGTTCTTGTAGCGTCTTAGTTTTGTTTAGTTTGCTTAGTTTGCTTGAATAAAGTAGTTTGGACACACATTTTCTCTGTGTTGTTTCAAATAAGTTGATTAGTGTTAGAGAGGAGTAGAAAGTTCTTTCTTAAATAGTACAAGAGGAGCTTGCTTTGACTCTGACTTAGACTTCAGCATGCCATGCTAGATGTTGTTTTGACCTTATGCTTAGTGATTATTGATGTAGCACGACTTGTTCCAAACAATTGGAATTGCTTAGTGTTCCTTGAAATAATCATGCGTTGTTTTAGCATACAAAAGCATAGTATTGTGGTATTCTCCTTTGATGCTTTGTTTGGGTGGAGTTGGCACATGATCACACCATGTTATTACTATGAACAAGTCACCATAGCCTCTATGATCATTTAGTCCTTGACTTGTAGTACCACTTTATTCTTTGATTAGTTATGTTTTGTCGCTCTGCATGATTATGTCCATTATTGCTCTCTTAGTTGGTCGCTCCCAATCTTTTGCTAGCCTCCACTTGTATGAGTAAGCTCTACTCATGCATCCAACTCCCAAGAAACCAAGTTATTCCAAAGTGTCAACTATAAATTCCTATGCATGGTGTGTTACACCATTCCAAGTATATTATTGTTTTCATCTATCTTCCAATTAAAAAGTATTTTGTTATGTGAAAACTTACTGATTAAAGCTCTCACAAACCTGATGGCACACTTTATTTTTCTTGCCCCTAATAAACTTGAACCATTCTGTCATCTATGTTGTATATGCTTGCACTTATACGTTGGAATTAGCAGAACTGTGTTGTCACGGGGAACGCTTTTAACATTGCACTTGTACTTTGTACACAGTTGATATCATGCTCTTTTGTCTATGATGTCACCGGTGTGAAATAAAAGGGGAGCTTGTAAGTCCATCGAGTTATGTATGTGTGTTAGATAAACGCCTGGGCCGCTAGCCTAAGCCATGCCTAATCATGGTGGAAACTTGAAGCATCACCATAATGACATCTATGAAGCTATCTTCTTATAAAAAAGAGACATATTGAAAATAGGAAAGAGAGAAAAAAATACAATATTCCCATGCTAAATAAGAAGATCGCTGAGATGCTCATTGTCTGCTTGCCTTGTCATTTTGATTATGGTATTTCTCCTATATCATGTGCAAGGGTACCCTGTTGGCGGTTCTCTATGATACACATGTACTTACTATGACAAGAACTTACAGGTGACTAAAGTTGAGTAGCATGGGGTGCGACCCTCGTATTCAAGGGACATGATATTGCCAACTTATACTTTGTCAAGCATATACTCCATAGTTTTTCACTTTAACCTTAATCACTTCAAGATGCTTATGATAGGGGAAACGAAACCTGAAAGCTAACAAGTACGATAATTTTTGGAAGCTCGTTTTGAGACTTGAAATCCCTGCTTCCCTTTATGAAGGGCCTTTATTCCACTATTATATTGAGTCTCCACCTTCTATCTTTAGGAACCAGTTAAGACAGCATAGTTTCCATTCTTAGTTCTATGTGCATTGTCCCAAAACTTATTGATTGATGCATATTGTTGATATTACTTGTTCTTGTGCTATTTGTATCTAGTCACTCTTATTAACTTTGAAGGTGTCCTATGCATATATTTGCTACTCCATGAGGGACAAGCTGAATGCCACTATGCCATGTTTTCTGTATGTGAAACAAAAAAACGTTTTTCAATGCATGTTATTCATGATTTTTGTTTGTAGCCTTTCATGTTGCATGCATAGTTACTTTGTCTTACTGGTAGAACTCCATCTTTCATGCTCATGTTTAGAGTTCTTTGATCCCATCTTTCAATGCTTTCAAATGGTTTGATCTTGATTTTGATGGTGCATGTCACCTCAAAAATTATTATTTTTATCACTTACCTACTCGAGGACAATTAGGAGTTAAGCTTGGGGATGCTTGATACGTCGGAAACGTATCTATAATTTTTTATGTTCCATGTTTGTTTACCATCTACTCTGCTTTGTTTTGTCTTCACTTTGAGTTGTTTTTATATGTTTTCTAGTACTAACCTATTAACAAGATGCCAAAGTGCTAGTTGCATGTTTTCTTCTGTTTTTGGTTCCAGAAAGGCAGAAAATCAATATTCTCGGAATTGGACGGGACAAAAGCAAAAGTCAATATTTTACCATGGGGAACACGAAGCCTGAATACGAGATGAAGGAGAGCCACCAGGGGGCCACACCCCCTGGCTGTGCGGCCAAGGTGGGCCCGCGCCTATGGGTGCGGCCTCCCTGGTGACCCTCTGCCTAGCCTCTTCGCCTATAAAGACCCATTGATGCCTAAACCCTAAGTACCCTATCAATATTCCATGAAATCGTCTGTAGCCTCCGCCACCATCGTCCCTAGATCGGGGGATCTAAAGCTCTTCCCGGCACCCTGCCGAAGGGGAGATCATCCCGGAGGCCTTCTTCTTCATCATGCTAGCCTCTGGTATGAAGCGTGAGTAGTTCCAACTTGTACTATGGGTCCATGTAGTAGCTAGATGGTTGTATCTCCTCCTTTGGGCTACCATGTTTATATCTTGTGAGCTCCGTTCATGATCAAGATCATATCTATTTGTAATCATGCATGTTGTGTTTGTGGGGATCCGATGGATATTGAGATTACTATGTCAGATTAATTAATGGTTTTGTCTTATTGATTCTATCATTCCTGTGTTGTTTGTGATCTTGCATGCTCTTTGTTTCTAGTAGCTATCTTGGCCAGGTAGATGCTAGTGACTCCAAGAGGGGGTATTTATGCTAGATAGTGGGTTCCTGCCTCTATTTAATCTAAGGGAAGTGACAGAAATCTCTAAGGTTGTAGATGTGTTGTTGCCATTAGGGAGAAAGCAACAGTCTCTTGTTCATGGAACAAGTGGATTTCTTACCTTACACACTTTGCTTAAAGCAGTTATATGTTGCTTGCAACTTAATACTGGATGGGGTTCGGATGATAACCTGAAGGTGGATTTCTAGTCATAGATGCAGTTGGATGGCGGTCTATGTATCTTGTTGTATTACCCAATTGAATCTCATAGGATCATGAATGTCTAGTATTGCATTGTTATGCCTTGCTCAGTCCTGTCAATTGCCCTGCTGCAATTTGTTTACCCAGCATGTCATGTTTGTTTATCTAAGGAGAACACCTCTAGCGAAATATGGACCCCGGTCAAATCTTTACCATTGATACATCTTCCACTATTACTATTTACTTGTTGCAAGCCCCTATTACCTTCCACACCATACAGTTAATCCTTTGTTTTTAGCAAACCGGTGAGATTGACAACCTCACTGTTCGTTGGGGCAAAGTATTGAGTTTGTGTTGTGCAGGTATCCAAGTTGGTAGCAACACCTTTGAGTTGTTTCCTTCCTTCTACTGGTTCGATAACCTCGGTTTCTTAGTGAGGGAAAACTTGCTGTTGTGCTCATCACACCTTGCTCTTGGGGTCTCCCAACAAGGCGTCAATAGCACGCCAACACCGGATTATGTCCCTTAATAGTGCAGTAATTCAATTGATGTTGATTGCTATCTGCGGTGGTTATGAGGATAATTTTAGCAGTGGTTGCTGCCTCATTGTCCAAATATGGAGTTCCTCCCACACATACATAGTTGAGAATGTTCATGATAATAACCTTTACCTTAGCCCTTTACAATACTAGAGGTGTATCCGCTAATCCCGGAGAATGCTTTTTCCCAATAAACTTTCAAATATCTTTTACATACGCTATACTTATTTTATGTATTCAGTTTTGTTTACTTTACTCATTGTTCTCTTATGCCAAAAACCCCCAAAACACATTTTTATGCAATACTCGCATTTTATCTTGTTACTTAGAACTTTAGTTAGCATTTTTATTTTCAGTATTTATTTCAAGAATTCCTAGATTTCAGACTCCTGCTCCTTGTGGGATCGATATCTTTATTTCGAAACTAGCTACAAAGGATGTGTGCAATTAGAGTCATCACCGCACCGCCGCTGCCGAATGGCTCCCGGGTAAGCATGAGTTGTCGTGCTCAGCTTACCACCGCGTAGCTAGGGATGTCCGCTCAGGCCTCTGTTACGGCCGACTGCAGGAGAGTTGGATTTGCACCACCAGGGGCTCCCTGCCCCGCTCCGCCACCTACCCGTTTCGACCTCCCTACCCTGCAGCTAGACCAAGATCTCCACCACCAAGGGCTCCACCACGAGGAAGAGAACCAGGAGCTCCACCATGGTGAGTTGCCTATAGATTTTGTCTAGTGGATTTTGTCCCCTGCCAAAACTAGCTCATGTGTTTCTCTAGTGGATTTTGTCCCTTGCCAATATAGTGGAGTTTAATTATAGTACTGATTATAGTAAGTGACTTTATTCAGTGGATTATAGTACTGATTAAAGTAAGTGAATTTTGTCCCCTGCCAATCTAGTGGACTTTAATTAGAGTACTGATTTTGTCCCCTGCCAACCAGTCATGGGTGTTCAAGTTCAGTACTAATTATTTGAAAGAAACATGAGATGCACATGTAAAGTTTATTTGCTTGATGCAGTAAAACCTTCTGTAAGCATACGAGTAACAAGCTTTTAGTTCTAGCGTTGCATTTACATGTCAAAACAATCATGGGCGTTAAAACTTCGGATTTCAAAACGTAGCTCTTCTCTTTCCAGGCAATGCTTCGAGTTTGACACTAGGAACGGCGTCGCAGGGCTTCTTGAAGGAGCATCTCGGATGTTTTTCGACGATTCAATCATTCTTCGAGGGAAATTCAAACACATCTCTTGTAATTATTGTGTGTAGGTTTATTTCTGGTCTAGATAACCAATTCAGTCGCGTTACCTAGGTGTTTCCTGGAAGTGTTATGCAAATAAATATGCATTAAATTACATATTTATAGCCGTAGATCTTTCGGATTGTCCATGTTTTTGGAGAACCGGAGGATGTGTAGATTGGGTATGTTTTCCATGCTCTGCTCTACTCCGAGACCGGATTTCGATGGCGCCTCCCCGTTGTTCTTCGGATGCACATCCTCTCGGCTTTCTGCCGAAACGTGCTTCGAGAGAACAACTGGAAGGTGCTACCGGAATTTTTTTCTCGGTTGAGGGTAACGAATGGAGAACGTATCCAATCTACACATCTTCGGGTGGGATTAGGTCCTTTACACATTAGAGAGATATATATGTTGATGCATGCCGTAAAACATGATTTTTCTTGAATTAAATGGACTAAAAATTTGTTAATTAAATATATTATATGCCTATTTTGGTATTTCTTAGAGGATGGATAATCATCGTGCCTGAATGTACAATGGCCAACTCAATCAAGTGAAATGACCATAAAATCGAAGGAAAAGACCAACAAGTTCTTGGAAGCAGCGTTTGATGGTACTAGTAGAGCTTTCTATCCATGCAAACTCTATCATAACAAGAATCGATTGACAAAGACACAAGTGGGTGAACACCCTGTACAAAAATGGGTTCACACCAATGTACACCACTTGGGATTTCCATGGCGAGTCAAAATCAAAATGTGCAAGAAATGATGTTGATGAGGCAGAGCAAAGCACAGAAAGTCATGGCATGGGAGAATTTGATACTGGGATTGACTGATTCATGGATGACTTTTGTAATACGTTTGTGCCTAAAAATCCAGATGTAGGGGATACACAGGACATGGCGAGAAAAACACAAAGAAGTATTATGATACTTTGTTTGCGAACTAGAAACCCCTTCATGTTAACACTAAGGTGACTCGAATTGATGCCATTGCACATATAATGGCCTTCAAGAGTGACATAAACTTGAGTAGAGATGGTTTTGATGATCTCTTGGTCATTTTTGGGAGCCTTATGCCGCAAGGTCACATGTTGCCAATGACCATGTACGAGGCAAAACAAAATCCTCTCTGGACTTAAGATGTCATACGAGCAGATAGATGCTTGTCCAAAGGGATACATGTTATTTAGGAAATAACATGAGAAAGCAAAATATTGTGTCAAGTGCAAATCATCTATGTATATGGAGGATGACACTGGTGATGGTCAGAAGCGTAAAACTAGGGTTGCCCAAAAGATCCTTCGGTATCTTCCATTCATACCGAGGATCCAACGATTCTTTATAAACATGGAAACTGCCCAACAGATGAGATGGCCCACAATGGGCAAAAGAAGTAATCCAGAGAAGATGATACATCCATCTAATGGTTCATCATGGAAGAACTTTGCTAAAAAGTACCCCAAGGAAGTGGTTAACGAGATGAGTGCATCAATTGGGATATCAACTGATGGGTTCAATCTGTTTGGTATGACGGCTACAACATATAGTCATTGGCCCGTGTTTGTTATTCCCATGAATCTCCCCCCGGTATCTGCATGCAAATACAACACATGTTTGTGTCGATGATAATCCTAGGGCCAAAATACCTGGGGAAAAATATGAGCATGTACATGGAACCCCTGGTGGATGACCTATTTGATGCGTGGAAGGATGGGGTGCAAACATACGATTCCGTAACAGAGAAGCACTTTGATATGTATGTTTGGTACCACACATCCCTGCACGACCTACCAGCACGTGCTTTGTTCTGTGGCTGCAGTACACATGGGAAGTGGCCTTGTCCACAGTGCAGGCAGGAAGTGACTTTCTGGTGGCTCGACAAGGGTGGCAAGTACTGTTTCTTTGACGAACATCGACCCTTCCTTGAACCACATCATGAATTTAGGGGGGACATAGTTAGTTTCAAAAAGGCGTTGTTGTCCATGCTATGAAATCACATTTGATGACTGGTGTACAAATCAAGGCCAAGTTAGATGCTCTCATTCCAAATGCCAATATGACTGGTTTGAGTGGTATGGGGAGACACACCAATGGACGCACATTCCATCATTGTGGAAACTCCCTTACTTTCAGGATCTCGAACTTCCACATAACATTGATGTCATGCACACTGAAAAGAATATTGCCGAGGCCCTTTGGAGCACACTAATGGAGACTGAGAAGACGAAGGATAACATCAAGGCTAGAATTGATCAAGAACGTTGGTGCCAAAGGACAAATTTAAATATGAAGCCTCCAGGAGTCAGATCCAAAGGTTGGAATAAGCCGCAGGCCCTGTTCAGTCCTACAAGAACCAGGAGGTGGGAAATATTCCAGTGGATCCTTGATAGCTTGTTCTCCACTAATGGGTATGCAGCTAGTTGGCAAAGGGGAGTGAATATGGATACATTGCGTGTAGGGGGCTGAATAGTCATGACTATGACGTATGGATTGAGCGGATAATGCCGGTAATGATTCGAGGTTATGTCGATGAAAATTTTGGCGAGTGCTCGCTGAGTTGAGCTATTTTTCCCGCCAGCTTTGTGCTAAAGAATTAGACCGCGAAGTGTTTGACAAGCTACATGAGCAAGCACCCGAGTTGATTTGCAAGCTTGAGAAGCTATTTCCTCCTGGATTCTTTAATACGATGCAACATATGATCTTGCATATCGCTGAAGTGGACAAAAAGGGGGGCTGTGTAGTTTCGTTGGCATTATCCACCCGAGAGAGAGAGAGACAAAGCATCTTCATGCCATTTGCGACATAAATTCATGACAAAATAGTATGATGAAAATATTCGTACCATGTATAATCCAATCATTCATTACAATGTCGCCAACCCCCAAGATTTACCCGATCTTAGCATCTAACATCCTCTGGTGGGAAAGCTAGTGGTTGGTAGCACCAGGCCTCCTACCGATGCTGAAGCTTTAAAACTTTTCCATAATGAATGTGATAGCGGATTCGTTGGATGGTTTGGGGAAAAGTTAGTTTTTTCATCTAACCTGGCTTCTACTGCTGACATTATAAGAAGTAGAACTTGTACTACAACTAACACATCTAACTTCTCCTAATTCTTCAAATATAGGGACGAACAGATGTTGGAATGAGGCATGATTTGAAACCAATCGCCAAAGGTTTTAGGTATTTTGTCAAGACTTACATTTTTATGACGTGAATGGGTACCGCTTCCATACCCATTCACACACCATGAATCGGGCCAACCGGAAGACAATAAATAGTGGAATCATGGTTGAAAGGGAGGATAAATTTCATTACTATGGAAGGGTCGAGGAAATATACCAGCTTGACTATGGATCTGGTTACAAGCACCAAATAGTTATATTCAAATGCCATTGGTTTAACCCAACCAAAGTGAGATGAATACCTGATATTGGGTGGGTCGAAGTTGCACGAGACTCGGTTTATGCGGGAGATGATGTCTATATTTTGGCTTGTCAAGCCACACAAGTTTTTGATCTGCCGTACCCGTGCAAAAACCAAAAGAAGCGTCTACAAGCATGGGAGGTTGTCTTCGCGGTACCGAATCATGGTAAAATACACCCCCAAACAAATATGATTACCACCGCATAGATCCCAAGACTTATGAGGGAGAGTTTTACCAAGAATAAAGCCTCCCAGGGGAATTCACTATTGAATTGTCAATTGATGAGGATATGG
The DNA here is from genome assembly GCA_916181665.1 of Avena sativa. Taxonomy (NCBI): domain Eukaryota; kingdom Viridiplantae; phylum Streptophyta; class Magnoliopsida; order Poales; family Poaceae; genus Avena; species Avena sativa. Next base: position 100,357,887 of record OV702280.1, read on the forward strand.
ACATTTCCATGGAGAAAGAAGCTAAGGGCATGGCAATAGAAAATTCGCAAGATCAAATTGAGGTGGTGGAGAACCCACAAGACCATGCATTACTTGAGAGGTTCCGCAAAGGGCTTGACCTTACTGATCCAAAAGGTCCACCTCTAGGCTTCACGGATGAATGGTGGCAACTACGTAACTGCGATAACCATGATGATCCAACATATGATCCCAATGTTGAAGACACAGGCTAAGGAACTTAGCCAATTTGTAGCAACAACTCAATGTACTCGCGATTGCAAACTTATCTTATTTTTAGCAACAACTCTATGTCCACGTCATTGTAAAATTCGCCTATTCTGTAGTAACTCTGGTTCTACAATTAACCTATGTACCCGTGATTGTACAATTAGCTTATTTTGTAATAACTCTTGTTCTACAATTAGCAACCTATGTACTCGTGGTTGTACAATTAGCCTATTTTGTAATAACTCTATGATGCATATGCTTACAAATATTTTATACTTTACTCATTATATTTTAATATGGTTCATCTCATTGTATCATGTGTACTAATCAAGATTTTTTTTTGTCAATGCAGGTGATTGAATCATGCCGGGAGGTAAAGGTGTGAGAGGTGGAGGAGGTGGGAGAGACGCTGAAATTGAGCATGTTGTACGGGTCCACCAAGCCCGACATAAGAAATGTACCCACTAGAGGACGAGATGGGCGGGAGGCGCCACGTAGGGGCTGTGCTACACATTATGTGTCCCTTTGTAGTCCCATCCCCGAGGATGATTCTAATGAGGAGGAGGAGTTGGATATGACCAAGTTTGTTCGTGTCCCCAATCACGATGGGGTCGTATCCTCACATGGTTTGGTTGAGGAGGAGCAGGATAAGGAGGATCAACAACATGAGGATGAGGATGGGCAGGAGGAGGAGGAGGTGGAGGGTGAGGTGGAGGGTGAGGAGGAAGAGGAGGAGAGTGAGGATGATATTATGGAGGAGAGGTTTGTGGGGAAGTAAAAACTTGGTTCCATTCCACCGTCGAAGGAGAAGGTGTTCTTGTGTGGGGTGTCAAAGCTCCCCGACATGCCATATGCACTTAAGCACATCCATCTTAAACCTACTAGAAAGGCGTAAGCGGTTCTAAATTGTGCACCATATTGATATTGTCTTGCCATTGTTCAACATTTTGATCTTATCATTCTATTTTTCAACATATTGAGCTTGTCTTTCCATTTTTCAACATATTGATCTTGTCTTATCATTTTTCAAAATATTTATCTATTCTTTCCATTTTCAACATATTTATCTTGTCTTTCTATTTTGCAGGAGCTTCGAGTCGTTGGGACCCCAGAAGCCCAAACGCGCCTATGGTGGCATCATTGGATGTCTTATTCGGGAACATTTTTCTAGGATGGTAAAGATGTTGGATGGTTCCTAGGATCCTCCTTGGACATGGGATCATTAAAAACACGGGGAGGATTCCAAGTACAGCTCATCCGCTGGCCATGTGGTCAATGAGTTTGGGGTAAGTTTCGTTCACACCATTAGTCAACAATATGCTCCGATCGAGCAACACAATTTGTCTTGTCTTGGTTTGATTTATTGCAAGATTTTTTTACCCTGGCTGAGGGTACATTTGATGAAGGATGTAAGGTGGTGGTCAAGAAATCCAAGAAGATTATCCCCGAGATGCACTACGACGCGCATGTGAACTTCGGGACCAATTAGTATGGGCACGAGCAGAAGATTGCATTGCCGAAGAAGCGCGCCCGAAAAAGGCTTCTAACATGTGAGCAATACTTGAAGGTAGGAATATTTTCTTCTTTTGACTTAACACATGACTATAATTTACTTTCATTCCTCTATTAATTTATATCATGTGTATGTAGGTGCCTCTTCAGTATGCCGCCTCCAAGGGCCAATGCTTTTAGTTGATGGTTGCCAGGTGGGTAACCAAGGACTATGTGAAAGATCGCATGGACCGGGTTACAGGGATCGGTTCGCTATGCACGATATGAGTTGAGTTATCTGCTTGTTACTTTCCTAAAGGCTCCTCTAGGTCCATCTTATAAAGACACTAGATCCTAGGGTTACAAGGAAAGTCCTACAGGTTACAGAGTCCTATGGTATACAACTAGTCTAACGTGTCTTGCACTCCAAGGCTCCGAGTACGTTGATGACTCCACCATATCCTTCCTTCAGCCGGCATGGGCCTCCCTTCTGGATCCATCTAACTGGGCCGCCCAGGAGGCCATATGCCTTGCTACCAACTGTGGGCCACCCGGGTTATCCAGATTAGAGACATGCAATGGTGATACCCATTTAGCATATCCCCAACAGTAGCCCCCGGAGAACTCCGAGATCTTGCGCCGTCTTGCCTCTTTAGATTAAATGCTCTGTCTAGATGGATGTCGGCAAATCATCAATCAATATCTTGTAGTCCTCCCAAGAACCCTGCAACGCTCTCCGTCTTCAACATGTAAGTCGGAGAATTACTGAGCTTTTCTATCGTACTCTTCTCCTAGCCGGATGGGATCCATCCATGCCGGAATCTTCAGATGGGACTGTTCACCTGCCTATGCCAGTAGAGTGATGTAGACCACATGTCAGCAACACCTAGTAACTCACAGATGTAGAGAACATAATCATAGTCGTATTTCCCGTGTGAAGGATACAAAATGTTGGCGACAGCGGTGGGATCGTGGCGAAATTTCAGCGCACCCTCGCGCAGCGCTGTCCACGCAGCAAGCATTCGATCAACTTGCATGAATCTTGACACTGAGTACTGTATATTATAACCGTGGTGACTTTTATCTTTTCACCTCATTATTCCTTGCATCATCTTCTTCCTCTAGCCAACGTCTCCTCGAGCTCCTTGCGTGCAGAGGGAAGAAACCCTAGCTTTTCTCCAAATCCAGTCATCTCCCACCTGCACCAATGTCCCATAGCAGCACCGCGTCGATGGAAGCGTCAGGCGTGGCCACGACCAAGTCAATGGGCTCTATCCAAGGCCCGCCGGAGGGCGTGGTGGTGCCGCGTTCCACGGTGGTGGAATCCACCAGCGGCGACCATATTCCAGCGGGGCTGGAACCACTAGAGGAGGAGGCTGATTCCCACAAAGGGGAGTGGCGTGGCTTGGACATCACCGAGAACGACATCAAGGAAATGCTCGCCGAAGGATACCTCCCCGCGATGGAAGGCCTAAACTGGCGGGCGGCACCGGCCGATGCGGTCGTCCCTTCTCCCCTAGCAGGAGAAATGGTATACCTCAAGGCTCAATTTGTGCGTGGCGTCTCCCTCCCGATCTCTGACTTCTGCATCCAAGTCCTCCTGCACTTCCGGGTTCAATCTCAGAACCTACCTCCTAATAGCATCCTCGCGCTTAGCAACTATGCGGAGCTGTGCGAGGGTTACTTAGGAATCAGGTCTAGGTTAGATATGTTTATTTACTTCTTCACCATTAAGAGGGAAGATGGAGTAAGCAAGGAGGAACTTAGGAACTACGGAACCATTAGCTTCAAGATCCGGCCTGGCCGGCGGTTCCCCGACATTGTAGGTCATGAATCCTGCAAAAATTGGCAGAGGACGTATTTCTACGGCCCAGATATCCCTTTGTTTGGACGAGAAAGAACGTACCCGGACTTTGTCGATGGAGCTGCCGCTGAAGCCCCAACATGGAGATCCCAAGCCCTCCTTCCCTTCGACGATGAAGCCTCTCGCGTTGTAAGTCGTATCGACTGGTTTGTAGAGACAGGTTTGACCGGGTTGGACCTAGCCATGTGCTAGTTCTTCAGGCTGATCCAGCCTCTGCAGCACCACGTGAAGCTCATGCACCAATACACCAAGGATAGGAAGGATAGCCACCATATCTCTGCGAACAACTTTTTGAGTGAATACATCAAGCTTCGCCCCAAAGACAAAGTCAAGATGACAGATCGGAAGCGTGGCTTCACCATCACCTACGACATGTTCGAGGGCGGCACATGCCCAGAGGTACTCATTTATTTTACGTGTATGACATATACTCTAGTTCTTGCGTATTTCATAAACCTTTGCATCTAACACTTTAGGATTCACTTGACAGTTCAAGAATCTAGACGAAGTTAGTATAGCTTCCCAAGTCTACGATCCCAAGATGAAGGAAGTCACCGTCGTGTCCGACGACGAGGTCTCGTTGGTGCAAAAGCGGAAGAGCTCCATCTCTCACGCTGCCGATGGAGGCATGAAGCAGAAGACGGAGGGTGGAGCCTCCAAGGGATCCACCGCCTCCCTAGAGGAAGAGAAAAGAAGAATAAGTGGAATCTCGTTAACCAAGGCGCCAACTTTTTTGTAAACTTCTAATCATCCAACATTGTCTCTTGCTTATCATATTCCTGTACTTATACTTTTGCACATTTCAGGAAGAAGGCCTGTGTGAGTTCGAAGAATACCTCCAAAACATCGGGGGTTTCTAAAAACATCAAAGAATGTTTGTCCAAGCATATCCCGCCATCGCCCCTCCGACTCCGAGCGTCGAACCTACTGCCGCCCCCACAAGTTCTCCGACAAAGGTAGTGTCTGAACCTTCCACCCTGGAAGTGGACCCAACTCCTTCTTAGGAGGTCCCAAACGTTGCCGCAGAGCCCAACGTTGTCGCTGAGCAGGCCACGCAGGAGAGTACATTCTCTAAAGTGGCTGAAGCTCCGGCTAAGTATGCCACTAGTAGCGGTAAGGCGGTGGTGGAAGGCAGAACTTCTGCCGTAGGCGAAGTCGTTGCACCCAAGACGCCAACAGAGCTTCCCAAAGTTGTCTACATGGTGCTTTCACCGAGTAGCTCCACTTTTGCTCCTGGTGCAGCGCCGACTTCTCCCACGTGCGGCCTTGAGGAGCTGCTCAAGCAAGCGCATATCGTCCTTGTAAACACTCTTGCTTTTAGCAAGATATTCTCCGAGAGCACCAGCAACCTCAAGATCATCGCACTTGTAAGTTTTATATTCCTTTTGCATTTCATATGCAATATCCCACTGTATCCCACGAGGATTTAGACGGAAAACCATAGGTCCTTGGGTCAGAATGCTCTAAGAGTGACTAAGCTAGAAACTTTGCAATATAGCCCCCAAGTATTTAATTTGAATGAATTATTCCAACTAGATACTTTTAGAGTAGCATACACAGTGTTTGTAAATTTCAATACTGTAGCCCCCAACCTTTAGTTGAAATAGAGTTAGTTTCGACTAGATGCTTAAAGAAAGACTAAGCATATTGCTGAGTTAAAAACTCATACTGTAGTGCCCAAGCCTCTAGGTGGATATTTATCCGGCTAGATGCTCTAAGTAGACTAAGTAACTTTGATCTTTTTGCAGAATCAGAATACTCGGTGGAGCGTCGCCAACAACAAGTTCCACAAGATGCGTGCTGATCTCGAAGTTGAAAAGGGTAAAACTGCCTTCTTGAAGGATCAAATCACCAAGAGCAAGAGTCTGTTTTTCTTTTCAATTTCACACTCAATCTTGGTCTTGTGTCATTAACTTCGGACTACTCATTGTGCTTTGTCATTTCTCCGAATTGTAGAAGCCATTGCCAAGGCCAAGGACATTGTCGAGCAATCCAAGAACATATAGCAGCTAGATAGCAAAAACAAAATCCTGAAGCATGAGAGAGTGGACTCGCTGAAGATGCCCTAGCTGCCGTGCAAGAATCCGCGAACAAGGAAATCAACCGCCTTAAGGAGGAGATTGCAATCCTCAAGGAGCAGAACAAAGCTGCCGCCGAGCAAAATACTCGCAACCTTGAGGCTTACAAGACCCTCTGGATGGAACGCGATTCCATGGCGTATACTCTCCAGCAAGATGAGGATAGCATATTTGGAAAGCATTCTCCGTCTTGTACTTCTGAAAACTAGGTACTCTGAACTTTATATTGTGTTGAATCATGTAATCCAATGCTTTGGCCGGAAATGCAACTCCTATTGGTTTAACCAATAATCCTCCTCCACCAAAGGAATGCATGGTTCTTGCCAGCAACTTCATCAGCACCGCCATCACCCAAGCAAAGGAAATCACCAAGCCCTTAGTCATCAATATTAAGGCAGTGGACTCTGTCATAAAGTACTCGGAGATCCTGCGCCAAGCCCCTGAGCATATCGTAAGCTAGAAAGCTTGATGTAAACGGGCTGGTGCAAGAATGTCGTTTGCCATGGCAAGGCTCACTACGAGGATGCCGACATCGACACGGTGACCTCTGGCTTGCCGAACGTAGATGATGACGGACAGAAGTTCGATCACGGAGCTATCTGGTCATCGATCACCGGCTACGACATCAGGGTCGCCCAGTTGATGGATGTAAACACCTCTGTGACCCTTGAGACAGTTGACGTCGACCAAGCCAGCTCCTCCGAGTCCCTCAAGACTGCCGACTTCACTGATGGGCAAGATGGCTCTCCTGCGGCCAACGACACTACCTCGAAGTCTCCTGCACCAGAGTAATGAAAACACTATGTAATATTTATCTCCTCTGGATGTTTTGTATGTATACAGAAAATAATGGTTTTATCTTAAGGAAGAAAACTATGGCTATAAGCTTCCTGCTAGTTAAGAACTAATTCCAACATGTATATATTTTTAAGCAAGTGCTGGATTATCCATTACTCAGGTTTCTATGCTTGATTTTTCATGAGTCGGAAGACCCTTAGTCAGAACTATGCGCCCAGGTGATGATACCAAGTGGCACCGTCAAAAACCTAGGCACAAAATCGCTGACTTCGAGTGCTGAAAGTCACTACTCTAGAATCCACATAAAAACAACAAAGAACGTTTAGACCAGAAAACTTAAGATAATGCCCGTAGGCAGAATTTTCACCAGTGCAAATGCAAAACTTGCGAATAAATGTTTTATATGATCCACAAATGAACACTAAAGGAGTTAAAATATTAAAGCCTATGAGTGAACCAAAGAGCTTTATTTCATTGATCATATAAGAGGTACACAGTAGATAGTAAAATATACAAAGTGTCAAAAGGACGTAGCTGTGCTATGTTCCATGGTCGATCAAGCTCCGGGTAGTCATCATCCGGCCAACGTTTCTTACGCTTATGATCCTCGTTTTTTTTATCCACTAGTTCATGACAGTCAACGAGGTAATATGAACCATTGAGTAGCACCTTGCTTATGATGAACGGTCCTTCCCATGGCGGGGATAATTTGTGCGACTTCTTGTTCTTAAGTTGGAGCACCAGATCCCTCTCTTTAAATGAGCAATGCCGAACGCGGCGACTATGGTAGCTGCGTAGCTTCTGCTGGTAGATGGCAGATCTTTGGCATACCAATATGTGCTCTTCCTCAAGAAAGTATACATCTAGGCGCCTGGATTCTTCAGCGTCATCCTCGTCATAGGCGGCAACTCTTAGTGAATCGTGGAGGATGTCGGATGGTAGGATTGCTTCTGCTCCATATACCATGAGATAAGAGGTGTAGCCGGTGGATCTATTGGGAGTAGTTCGTAAAATCCATAAAACAGATGGTAAGTCCTCCGCCCAGGCTCCAGATGCTCTATGTAGCGATTCCTCAAGACGTGGCTTGATTCCCTACATAATTAATCGATTGGCTCGCTCAACTTTCCCATTGGATTGTGGATGTTCCACAGATGTCAAATCAAGTCGGATGCGCTTCTCCCAAAAATAGGCTTCCACTTCTCTGAGTTACAAGTTGTTGCCATTGTCGGTGATAATGCTATGTGGGAGACCAAATCTCACTACTAGATCCCGGACAAACCTAAGGGCAGTTGCCCCGTCAAGTTTTCTAATGGGTTTATCTTCTATCCATTTTGTGAATTTATCAACTGCTATTAGCAGACACGTAAACCCTCAAGATGCCGTCTGTAATGGACCAACCATGTCCATCCCCAAGACTGTAAACGGCCAAGTTATGGGTATTATTCACAATTCTTGAGCTGGTATATGTGGTTGTCGGGCATAGTACTGGCATCCCATTCATGTCTAGACCAGCTTGTCGGCGTCCGCCTTCGCGGTCAGCTAGTATAATCCTTGTTGAAAGGCTTTGGAGACCAATGATCGAGGAGCAGCCTGATTCCCACAATCTCTAAGATGGATCTCACGAAGTATTTCAATACCTTCCTACTAGGAGACACACTTCAGGTATACACTAGTGGTACTTATTTTGTAGAGCTATCCATTTATTATGGTATAGACCTTTGATCGGCGTACTATTTGATGACTTTCGACTTTGTCGATGGGCAAAGTTCCGTGTACGAGATATTCCATGAATGGTTTTGTCCAAGCCGGAGGGACTTTTGTTACTATATTAAAAGATGAGTCAACTCTATCCGGGTTCTTAGGGTCTGCTACCTTCATGGATGGGGTCCGTAGATGCTCTAAAAAAATGCCAGGTGGAATTGGTTTGCACCCTGATCCAAGCTTTGACATAGATCAGCCGCCCCATTTTCCTCCCTTTTGACATACTTGACTTCGTAGCCTTCGAAGCACTTGACTATCTCGTCCACTTCGTCTCGATATGCCGCCATCATAGGGTTCCGCGTGTTCTAGGTGCCAGCCACCTGCTGGGCAACCAAGTCGGAATCTCCACAGGAAACTATGCGCTTGATGCCAATATCCTTGGCTATGCAAAGTCCGTGTATGAGTGCTTCATATTCTGCCATGTTATTTGTAGCCTCCAAGTGGATCTGCAAAATGTAGTGCAGTTTTTCTCCTATTGGTGACTAGCAGTACACCAGCCCCCAAGCCATTGAGTAGCTTTGATCCATCAAAGTGCAGCACCCAATATTATGGCTCTGGTATAGGGGTAACATCTGGCATTTCTGTCAAATCTGCAATAAAATCCGCCAAGAATTGTGATTTGATAGCGTCGTGTCTCTCTTAGGTGATATCGAAGGCGGAAAGTTCAATGCCCCACTTCACGACCCTTCCCATAGTGTCGTTGTTGTTGATGATGTTAGACAGTGGATATTTGCTCACTACTGTGATAGGGTGCTAATGGAAGTAGTGCCTTTGCTTCCGAGAAGCAAGGAACACTCCATAAGCTAGATTTTGGTAGTGCGAGTAACACTCTTTGTACGCCGTCAAGACCTCGCTTATACAGTAAACTGGTTGTTGTACTCCGTAGTCATGCGTTGGTTCTTTCCTCTCCACCATGATGACGATGCTGATAACCCGGTTGGTGGCCGCCATGTAAATCAACATAGGCTCCATAGGCTCGTGTGCTACGAGTATAGGTGCCGAGAAAATAATACCTTTTAGCTCCTTAAGCGTAGCATCTACTTCGTCCGTCCATTCGAATTTTTCCTCCTTCTTCAGCAACTTGTATAGCGGCAGAGTCTTATCTCCAAGTCGGCTGATGAACCGGCTTACTGCTACAACGCACCCTGAGAGCCATTGGATGTTCGTTAGGCATGTCGGACAATTAGTGTTTAGGATGGCTTTGATCTTCTCCGGATTGACCTAGATTCCACGCTGGGAAACGATGAAGCCCAACAATTTGCCGGCTCGAAACCCGAAGACGCACTTCTTTGGGTTAAGCATCATGTTGTATTTCTAGAGATTATCAAAGGTTTCCTTTAAGTCGGAGATTAACTCATTTGACCTTTTATACATCACCGTGATATCGTCCACATAGGCATGAACGTTCCGACCAATTTGGTCGTGTAGGAAATGCTACATAGTCCGCTGGTAGGTAGCACCTGCATTTTTTAGCCCAAAGTACATAGTGACATATCAGAACATGTTGTAAGGTGTGGTGAACAAAGTGGCCAATTGGTCCAATTTCCTCATCTTTATCTGGTGGTATCCTGAGTATGCATCTAGAAAACACAGAAGTTCCGAGCCAGCCGTCGAGTCAATGACTTGGTCAATGCGAGGCAAAGAAAATGGATCCTTTGGACATGCTTTGTTCAAGCATGTGTAATCAACGCACATTCTTAATTTGTTGGTTCCCTTTTTGGGGACATGTACAGGACTGGCCACCAATCGGGTGTGAAGGACTTCTCGGATAAAACTAGCCTTAAGTAACGTAGCTATCTATTTGCCTATGGCGCGTCTCTTCTCGTCTCCGAAGCGTCGCAGAGGTTGTTTTACCGATTTGAATTTTGGATCAATATTCAAGTTGTGCTCGACAAGTTTCCTAGGTACACCTTTCATGTTAACAAATTGCTAGGAAAAGATGTCATTATTCTCGACGAGCGCGCTTTCCTATTTTGGGTCCATATTTGTCCTAATGGCGGTGGTCTTGGAGGAATCACCTTCCACAAGTTCCACCGACTTGGTGTCGATGGTGGCCTTGAAGGCGGGACCGGAATCAGAAATCTGCTTCTTCGATGCTGGCATATCCGAGGCGTCGACTTTGCTCTGGATATCCTTGAATTCTTCGCTGTAGAGGACAGCTTCTGCAAAGGCTACTTCTCCAATCTCGTAGTTCCTTGCCTTTGAAAAGCTTCCGGATACGGTGATGACACCGTTTGGTCCGGGTATCTTGAGCTTGTTGTAGACGAAGCATGGCTTTGGCCATGACGGAGTGGAGGATGTCGTGTCCAAATATGACATGGTACACGCTCTTGAAGGGAACCACTTCGAAGGTCATGCATTCTTGGCGGCAATTGTTAACATCACCAAAAGAAACTGGAAGAGTGATGCACCCAAGGGACCGAGCCTCCCAACCAGGATCTACGCCATGGAACATGGTGTTGGTCCGCCTTAGGTTGGTCTCCATCAAGTTCATCTTGTGCAGTGTATCTAGGTACATAATGTTGATGCTGCTTCCACTGTCCACCATGCATTTGGTGAACTCGTTGCCATCAATCAAGGGGTTGATGACCATGGCATATTGGTTCTCTGTTGGAACGAGGTCCGGGTGATCCTTCCTGTCCCAAGTGATTGGAACTTACGACCAGCGCATGTACTGGGGAACTGGGGGTAGGGTGGCCATCGGTATCCTCAGTGAGGTTTCTGTGCCCGGAAAGTTGGGGTGCCAAGGAAAATGTGGTAGACGGGGGCCTTCTTCTCGAAGGGGTTCTTGCCTTTTCCATCGCCCTTGTCGGCGTGCTTGGGGTCAATTTCCTCGTCCATGTAACTTGAATCCTTGGACTCCTCTTCCTTCTTCCCTTTGCCCTTGCCTCGCAATCTGTTCTTTCGGCTTCATTTGTAGCCGGACTCCGGGTCTTCTTTGAGATCGTTGATGAACTTGCAATGGCAATTGGTGTGTGTGGCTTTGCTGTTGGCGTCTAGATTTACAAGGCATGGCATATCATGGTACTCCTCGTACGTTTGGGGAACACAGGGTGCTACCGGGGTAGTTTCACTACCTCGCTGCTGCCCATGACCACCTCCCCGTCCTCGGCCATGCTATCTGCCATCACCTCTTCCTGCAAATGTCATTGCGACCATGTCGGAGGTTGGCTTTTCTTCTGGCGGATTCTTCCGCTTGGTGTTGTTGCTCCTCTTAGCTTGGGTTGGAATGGCAATTATCGGCAAGGAGCCGCAAGCATCATCGTGGGCAGCCACGAACTCACTAGCCAGTGAGAACATCTGATTGAGATCTAGCCTGTGATTTTCCTACAGATGCTTCAACTTATGTCTGAGAAACGTACCTTTTTCCAAACCATCAATGTAGGTGGCCATAGAAGTCTGATCATGCACTCCTACGATGTAATTTTTCATATCTAGCCAGCGAGAGAGGTAGGCCCGAGATGTCTCGTCTTTCTCTTGCACGTACTGCTGTAGATCCCCAACAGTGCATGGACTTTTGTATGTACCCTGAAGTTTTTGGTGAACTCTTCTTGCATGTCCAACCAATTGCATATGGACTTCTCCGGCAAGTCGCCAATCCATTGGCGGTCCATGCCCGTCAACATCAGTGGGACTTACTTGACGACAACATTGGGGTTTCCCCCTGCGATCTCCACTGCATTGCCGTAATACTGCAACCACGTAGCTGGTTTGGCGGTGCCTACATAGCGCATGATCGTATTGTCTATCCGGAAACCCTTGGGGTAAGTTGCGGTCCGAATCACATGTCCAAAGCAACGCGGTCCTAGGTATTGTCCTTCCCGAGCCTCGTGAACCTTGTCCAGGCGTGAACGTGCGTCGTATGGCTCAGGGCTTGCTTTCTTTTTATTGCCATCAGGAGAAGGGCTGACTGTGCGATGCGGCCCTCCTCCGCCATGGTGGCTGCTAGGTGGCGAAGAAGGCGGAGATGGCGGTGGGTTAGCTTTCTTGCTGTTACCCTCCTACGACTCCTCGTGTTTGTTGCGGTTGCTTGTCGGACGCGGAGGGTCATGGTGTGACCTGCTCTTATGTCCTTGGTTGTCATTGCGCTCGCCGCCATGACGAGGCTGCTCCATGCTATCACGAATGACGATGACGCCCCGAGGGCGTCTTGGCGGGGGCATTTTCGTATGGTGGTGATCTCTTGGTTCTTCGTGATGTCGAGGGTACCGTGGTAGTGGAGATGGGCGAAAAGGATGAGCCTTGCTTCCATGGTAGGAGGTGTAGTGGTTCGTAGCATGGAAAACAAAAAATTTCTACCGCATGAACACACACAAGCCAAGATCTATCTACTAGATTGTTGCAACGAGTCGATAGATTACTCACCTCGAAGATTCCAAAGCGGTTAACGAGAGAAGATTCTCGTGGATGATGTAGTCGTGCACTTCAAATCTCAAGATCGCACAGACGATCCTTCATGCGCTGGGTTACGGCAGCGCTTCCGCAGTTGGTCACACGTTCGGTACTCGATGAAGACCTTCCTCTCCCTTGTTCCAGCAGGCAACGGAGGTTGTAGTCCCCCCCCCCCTCGCGATTCCGGCAGCACGACGATGTGGTATCGGAAGTAGAGGGAAGATCCAGTCGGGCTTCGCCTAAGCTAGAACGGGTTATGGTGGAGAATTAGGGTTTCCGGCGATCTAGGGTTTAGAGGGCCAAAGAGGAGGAGGTGAAGTCGGTGGTGGCGACGAACCGACGGCGGCACGAGGCGGCGGCAGCACTGGGCGGCGGCGGAGGCGAGGCAGTGGTGTGGGGAGGAGCTGGTGTTGTGTCTCTTGAGGAACCCCCTCCCTATATTTATGAGAGGGAGGGCATCTTGGGAGAGGGGAGTTTGAATCCTTACCCAACTCCCTCTCCTAGTTGGCTTGTGGTGGAGGTAAAGAAGGATTCTTTCCTTCCTCCAGTAGGATACATTGTCCCGGTTTGACTTTTCAAACTTGCCTTTTGACTTTTAATTTGGAGCTCAATTTCTTTCTTAAAAATTCCCAACCAAGTGATCTAGCACATGATGCAATCATTCGACTTATTCATGAACCCTTCCCCTTCTGGTCCGGTGAACCTTCTAGACCCTTCTAGAACCTTCCGATGAAAACACCAGAATTATTCCCGAACTCCGGAATTAGATTTTCCTTATATGAATCTTATTCTCCGGGCCATTCTGGATCTCCTCGTGATATTCCAGATCCCATCAGAGACTCCGAACAAAATCTGGTCTCCCTACTTACATTCCATATCTACTAAACAACATCGAATCCTTAAGCGTGTCTCCCTATGGTTCGTGAATTATATAGACATGACCGAGAATCTTCTCCGATTAATAACCAATAGAGGAATCTAGAAATTCATATGCCTCCCACATATTTCTATGATTACTTTGGATCGAATGAACCATTTACATATGATACCAATTCCCTTTGTCTCGTGATATTTTACTTATTCGAGGTCTGATCGTCGGTATCTCTGCATACCTAGTTCAACCTCGTTACCGATAAGTATTCTTTTATTGTTCCCGTGATATGTGATCCCTTGTGAGCCAGTCACATGCTTGCAAGCTAATTGGATGACATTCCACCGAGTGGGCCCAGAGTATGTCTATCCGTCATATGGATGGACAAATCCCACTCTTGATCCATGTGCCTCAACACATACTTTCCAAACACTCAGTGCCACCTTTATAGCCACCAGTTACCGTGTGGTGTTTGATGTCATCAAAGCATCCATCAGGTGATGGTGATTAGCATGATCTCATGGTCGAAGGATTTAGGTTACTATGTATCTAAAAGCTTATAGCAACTAAACTATATTAAATGACTTGATCTTTATGCTACGCTTAACTATAGGAGTATGTCTGTCACATCATTCTTCTAATGATATGACCTTGTTTTTAATAACATCTCAATGTTCATGATCAGGAAACCATGATCATATATTAACCAACAAGCTAGTTTAACACGAGGCTTTACTAGGGACACTTACATGTTTACAAATCACACAAGTATTAATGTTTCCGGTTAATACAATTATAGCATGGTATGTAAACATTTATCATAAGCATGAAGATATGATAATAAACTCTTTATTATTGCCTCTTGGGCCTAACTCCAACAGTATCCAACTTGCACCAGAGACAATAATATAGTTTCAAATCTTTGTGTATTCAACACCTATGACTTTCTGGTGTTGTATGTACATGATTGCTAGTGGTCAACCAATCTTCGGATCCGACAGTTTCAGGTCCATGTTTAATTGCATGTCTTTGCGTCTCTACGCATCACTCATTCTCTAATGAGATGGCTTTGTATAAATTTGGTCCTTTGGTGAGACCTTTAGTTCCTTGGGGTTAAAACATGTGGATAATATTGTCGTACAATATATCTTCATAGTACTATCCCGCTGTGAACCACACCTTGTTTGATAACAAACTACATGAAACAAATGCCCTCTTTTGCTGCTATAATAGCAGTCATATACTTAGCCTTTTGTTGTAGTATCTGTCACAATGTCTTAACTTTGGAACTCATCCAAATCCATTATGGAACTTAATTTCCATTATATTGTGCTACCCTTAGTTTAGATTGAGATAAACTTAATTTGTACTTTGTGACAAAACTAATATCAATGTTGTACTTTTACAATGAACTAGCCATCTATTTGTCACATCTTCAAAACAATACATTCTTAGTTCTTCCAAAAGATCATAACAATGTCCTTACTATCGTCCAATAATCATCTATGAATCATTCTGGTATATGCTCATAATATTAGAGCATAGGACATATCTGGATTTGTACATATCACAGTATGATTGATAAGAATACTCTTTATGATTCCATACATCAAGTATCAATCTATACTTGAATCTTTGTTTCACTTACCAAGTGTCTATACACTAGAATTTCGATTCAATCCTTCTGTGCGACAAGAACCTTTCTTGTAGTTTCTATATTGAACTCATTCAATATATCATCTATGTACTTTCGGCACAACCATATTAGCGTCTCAATCTATCCATATATACATTGATGCCAAATATTCGGTTTTTACCTAAGCCTTTCATCAAAATGAAATTCTTAACTTTTGTTAACAAAAGATACATCATTTCCAATCAACAATATGTCTTCCACATAATGTATTAGAAACTTAGCGCTCCCACTTAATTTCTTGCAAATGCAATCATTCTTCATCATCTCTGATCTGATTAAACTCTTTTAACAGTTTCATCATGGTGAAGGTTCCAACTCCGCGATGCTTGTTTCAACCATTGAAGTTTGCACACACTTTTAGCATCCTTTGAATTAACAAAACCCTTTAGATCGTGTTAAGTACAGGTCCTAGGTAATAATTATATTAGAATAACTTTGTTTTGTTTGTTCAACTATTATATACCAATATATGTAGTGGTTTCTAATTAATCTGTCTAGAATAAATATCGCTATGAGAGATATAATCTTGTCGTAGTCAATTGTCTAGACTAAATATCCATGTCTATTTCTTTATAGATCCAAGCACGACTGTAAGGTCTTACACCTTTTCAGAGGGTCTTTCAAGTTCAAAGCTTGATTTCTCGTGTATGGAACTGTCACATATTCTATGGTTTCAAGCCATTTGACGGAGTCATGGCCCATCATCGTTTCTTTGCATGTAGTTGGTTCATTATTATCAAATAATGATTCAACTCTCAAATCTTGGTATTTGATTGTTTAATCGACCTACCTGGTTCAATAAAAACATAGACCTCCGTAACCACAACCTTTGAGGCACGTGATCCATGAGCATTGTTGCTGCCTCCGGAACACTTTCCGGTGCTGCGCAACTCAGCACATATAGCTAAGCTTCCTTTAACCTTATCAAAGTTCTATTGTACTCCCACTTAACTTTTCACAAAAAAGTTTCTTCTCAAGAAACTTGACGTTCTAAGCGACAAACACTTTTGTCTTTGGTGTTATGGAGGATTACTTAACGTTTATTCGAAATAACATACAAAGACATGTTCTTCCGACTTTGGTTGCAAACATCTTTCTTATGCATAGCATACCAATGTTTAAGAAAGGACAACTTGGGTCTTATCCCAAACCATAACTTTATATGGTGTCATTTCAATGGATCATGATGGAACTCTTTTCAGTGAAAAAGTGGTAGTCTCTAAAAATTTTAATGGTAGTTTTATGAATTACACCTATGATCTTACCTTGTCAAACAAGGTTTCATTGCATATTTCGATTTATTCCATACTCATATGGTTTTTCGGGAAATGCAAATCCATGGAACGATTCATCAAATCTTAGGTGTTATGCTAAACTTGAAACTCAAATATCTTCCTTTATGATCCTATCATAAATTATTTATTTTCTTGTTACATTGATTTTTGCACTTCATCTTGAAAGTCTTTGAACTTTTCAAATGTTTCACACTTCATCCTCATTAAGTAAATATTCATTTATTCACTCAAATTTTCGGAGAAAGCATATGAAGATGAAATCCATCGCTCTCGACTACAAATAATGAGCTTCACACATCTATATGTATAAGTTCCAATAAGCTACTCATTTGTTCACTTTTGGCCTATGAACAGAGTTTTAATTATCTCTAAGAAAGTTTTAGAAGCGTCATTTGTTCAAATCAAAAGACTCCAAAATTCCATCCACATGGAGTTTCTTCATGTTTTCTTTCTAATATAATTTAAACGGCGATGTCACTTCTGAAATAATCTTTCAATCAATTGGCTTTCGACATTTTTAGCACTAGTGTTATGGATGTGATTTCTTCAACTAGACTTGTACATCATCCATCTATTATGGAATACGGAAATTATTTCAACAACATTTTGTTCTCATAATGCCTGATTAAAAGAAATAACTCTTTATTTTGTTTTCGATGAACATCACCACATATTCTCTTGCTAGTTACTTAGGCCATTGCAGTTCATGAATTATGTTGTTTCGTATGATGATTCACACCAACAAATGCAATATCTAATACTTAAGAACTACATTGTTTAACAAGCAAAGAATATAGCCATAACATATATATATTCCATATACCTAAGCTGAACAATTCTAGTCTTTTCTCTTTTGCCAAACATTTCTTAGATTTCTCTTTTATTATTTCTTTATCCTTTTAGAAGAATTTGTCAACATCAACAGTGGCACCATACTCATGACACATATTCCAAAGCGTGTATAGTTAAATACCAATGTCTTTGGACTTGCACTTTTAAGTAGATCACCATCATCAAATGTTTGGTGTTCTTTCAAATTCCATTCTTTAGTGATCTTTTAGTGTAGTAAAAATTTCAGCTACATCAAATATTCACCATTATCATGGAACTATTCATGATTAAGCTACTTTATCTTATAACGGTGAATCACAAGTATAACATTGCTCTCCAAAACCTTTTGGAGGATTAGGATGACCAACGTCTCCAACCTTTTGCAAATTCACATCAAATAAGAGAACATGACTTTTTCCATATTATACTCTATCATGTTGCAACCAAAACTTCGTTTTAGATATCATAATATCTTTCACACATGATGATTTCTGAAACAATTCTTTCAATTCTCCGATAACCTTGATATTAAAACAATCTTTTGAATATCAAGAATCATGGAGACAAACATGATACATATATATTAATACTGGAATTGTTACTCTTGATTTAATACCAACTATTAAACTTCATGGAGTAACCGGGACTTACTAAAAGTTTGTAATAGGACTTTTTAAACTTTAGATTAATACTTCAAACAATACGATACCAGTTCGTAAAGTAATTAACCAGAATTCTATAGTTCTATTATCTCAATTATAACTAAGCGCAAGGTGGTAAACTGATGCCAATGACTACAACAACTATGAAAATTCACTTTGATTCAACTTATGATAAATAGTGTTCAACTTTTAATCATATTTCTGTTGAAATCCCACTCAAAACAATATCCCTCACATTTTTTTAGTGATTACATGAACCAAATCTACTATACCAAGTCCGATCATCACGTGACATGATGTAGTTTCAAAGGCGAACAAGCATCATGTTCATCATATCATCTATATGACTCATGCTTTACCTTTCGGTATTCCGTGTTCCGAGACCATGTTTGTACATGCTAGGCTCGTCAAGATCAAACCATAGCTTCCGCATGAGTAAATCTGGCTTGGTCCTGTTGTATACACTCGCAGAATCTAACACACCCGATCATCACGTGGTGCTTCGAAACACCGAGCTTTGGCAATGGTGCCTACTAAGTATGAACACTTTATAACTTGATATTTTGTGAGAGGGATCATCTTATTATGCTATTGTCGCTATCTAAGAAATACAAGATGCATAAAAGGATTAACATCACATGCAATTCATAATATGTGATATGATAAGGCCTTTCTTCTTGTGCTTCCGATCTCCATCTTCAAGCACGAACATGATCTCCATCATCACCGGCGTGGCATCAAGTTCAATGGTGCCTCTCCATGGTTGTTGTCCACCAGCATCAATTATTACAACTACTTTGAATAATGGACATGCAGGTCTTAATGAAATTAAAAAAACAACAACCATAAGGCTCCTGCCGATTGTCAACTTACAATAAGGATCATTGCATACATCATATATAATCACAATCATGGATATATCACATCATAGCACACCCTTGCAAAACAAAGTTAGACGCCTCTAATTTTCTTTGCATGTTTTACGTGGTTTGGGGCTTCCAATTAGTGTTGTTCTAACTTACGAACAAGAACCACAACATTGATACTAGTATTGTCAATCACCCATTATAAATTGAATCTTCACTATGTTGCGAGAAATAGGCACCCGAAAAGCCACTTATGCAATACAAGTTGCATGTCAAGCGTGGAGAATGTCTCATGAATGATGTCATGTATGGTTAGCCCGGGCCGCTTCATCCCACCATCCCGCAAGATGCAAAGTACACAAGAAGCAATCGACAATAAAAGAATCAACGCCCACAATGACCATTGTGTTCTACTCGTCCAACAGATCTACATATAGACACGACTCTGATACCACTATAGGGGTTCGTAGCATGGAAAACAAAAAATTCTACCACATGAACACACACAAGCCAAGATCTATCTACTAGATTGTAGCAACGAGTCAATAGATTACTCACCTCGAAGATTCCAAAGTGGTTAACGAGAGCAAATTCTCGTGGATGATGTAGTTGTACACTTCCGATCTCAAGATCGCACAGACGATACTTCCGGTGATGCGTTCCGGCAGCGCTTCCACATTCGGTCACGTGTTCGGTACTCGATGAACACCTTCTTGTCCCTTGTTCCAGTAGGCAGCAGAGGTTATAGTTCGCCCCTCGTGATTCCGGCAGCACGACGGCGTGGTATCGGAAGTAGAGGTAAGATCCCGCAGGTCTTCGCCTAAGCCGGAGCAACTTATGGTGGAGAATTAGGATTTTCGGTGATCTAGGGTTTAGAGGGCCGGAGAGGAGGAGGTGGAGTCGACAGCGGCTAGGGCGGCGGCGGCGACGCGGCGGTGGTGGTGTGGGGAGGGTCTGATGTTGTGTCTCTTGGGGCACCCCTCCCCTCTATTTATGAGAGGGAGGGAAGCATGGGAGAGGGGAGTTTGAATCCGTCCCCAACTCCCTCTCCTAGTTGGCTTGTGGTGGAGGGAAGGAAGGATTCTTTCCTTCCTCCACTAGGATACATTATCCCAGTTTGACTTTCAAACTTGCCTTTTGACTTTCAATTTGGAGCTCAATTTCTTTCTTACAAATGCCCAACCAAGTGACCTAGGACATGATGCAATCATTCCACTTATTCATGACACATTCATGAACCCTTCCCCTTCCGGTCCGGTGAACCTTCTAGACCCTTCTAGAATCTTCCGATGAAACACCGGAATTATTCCTGAACTCCGAAATTAGACTTTCCTTATATGAATCTTATTCTCCGGAGCATTCCGGATCTCCTCGTGATATCCCGGATACCATCCGAGACTCCTAACAACATTCGGTATCCCTACTTGCATTCCATATCTACTCAACAACATCGAATCCTTAAGTGTGTCTCCCTACGGTTCGTGAATTATGCAGACATGACCGAGACTCTTCTCCGATCAATAACCAATAAAGGAATCTGGAAATTCATATGGCTCCCACATATTTCTAAGATTACTTTGAAATCGAATGAACCATTTACATACGATACCAATTTCCTTTGTCTCGCGATAATTTACTTATCCGAGGTCTAATCGTCGGTATCTCTGCATACCTAGTTCAACCTCATTACCGATAAGTATTCTTTTCTTGTTCCCATGATACGTGATCCCTTGTGAGCCAGTCACATGCTTCAACTTATGTCCGAGAAACGTACCTTTTTCCAAACCATCAATGTAGGTGGCCATAGCAGTCTGATCGTGCACTCCTACGATGTAATTTTTAATATCTAGCCAGCGAGAGAGGTAGGCCCGAGATGTCTCGTCTTTCTCTTGCACGTAATGCTGTAGATCCCCAACAGTGCATGGACTTTTGTATGTACCCTAAAGTTTTTGGTGAACTCTTCTTGCATGTCCAACCAATTGCATATGGACTTCTCCGACAAGTCGCCAATCCATTGGCGGGCCATGCCCGTCAACATCAGTGGGCCTTACTTGACGACAACATTGGGGTTTCCCCCTGCGATCTCCACCGCATTGCCGTAATACTGCAACCACGTAGCTGGTTTGGCGGTGCCTACATAGCGCATGATCGTATTGTCTATCCGGAAACCCTTGGGGTAAGTTGCGGTCCGAATCACATGTCCAAAGCAACGCGGTCCTAGGTATTGTCCTTCCCGAGCCTCGTGAACCTTGTCCAGGCGTGAACGTGCATCGTATGGCTCAGGGCTTGCTTTCTTTTTCTTGCCATCAGGAGAAGGGCTGAGTGTGCGACGCGGCCCTCCTCCGCCATGGTGGCTGCTAGGTGGCGACGAAGGCGGAGATGGCGGTGGGTTAGCTTTCTTGCTGTTACCCTCCTGCGACTCGTGTTTGTTGCGGTTGCTTGTCGGACACGGAGGGTCATGGTGTGACCTGCTCTTATGTCCTTGGTTGCCATTGCGCTCGCCGCCATGACGAGGCTGCTCCATATTATCGTGAATGACGATGACGCCCTGAGGGCGTCTTGGCGGGGGCATTTTCGTATGGTGGTGATCTCTTGTTTCTTCGTGATGTCGAGGGGACCGGGGCATTGTAGATGGGCGACAAGGATGAGCCTTGATTCCATGGTTGGAGGTGTAGTGGTTCGTAGCATGGAAAACAAAAAATTTCTACCGCATGAACACACACAAGCCAAGATCTATCTACTAGATTGTTGCAACGAGTCGATAGATTACTCACCTCGAAGATTCCAAAGCGGTTAACGAGAGAAGATTCTCATGGATGATGTTGTCGTACACTTCAAATCTCAAGATCACACAGACGATCCTTCCTGCGCTGGGTTACGGCAGCGCTTCCGCAGTTGGTCACACGTTCGGTACTCCATGAAGACCTTCCTCTCCCTTGTTCCAGCAGGCAACGGAGGTTGTAGTTCCCTCCCTCGCGATTCCGGCAGCACGACGGTGTTGTATCGGAAGTAGAGGGAAGATCTAGTCGGGCTTCGCCTAAGCCGGAACGGGTTATGGTGGAGAATTAGGGTTTCTGGCGATCTAGGGTTTAGAGGGCCAAAGAGGAGGAGGTGATGTCGGTGGCGGCGACGAACCGACGGCGGCACGAGGCGGCGGCAGCACTGGGCGGCGGCGGAGGCGAGGCAGTGGTGTGGGGAGGAGTTGGTGTTGTGTCTCTTGGGGAACCCCCTCCCTATATTTATGAGAGGGAGGGAAGCTTGGGAGAGGGGAGTTTGAATCCTTACCCAACTCCCTCTCCTAGTTGTCTTGTGGTAGAGGTAAAGAAGGATTCTTTCCTTCCTCCACTAGGATATATTGTCCCAGTTTGACTTTCCAAACTTGCCTTTTGACTTTCAATTTGGAGCTCAATTTCTTTCTTAAAAATTCCCAACCAAGTGATCTAGGACATGATGCAATCATTCCACTTATTCATGAAACAATCATGAACCCTTCCCCTTCTGGTCCGGTGAACCTTCTAGAACCTTCCGATGAAAACACCATAATTATTCCCGAACTCCAGAATTAGATTTTCCTTATATGAATCCTATTCTCTGGGCCATTCTGGATCTCCTCGTGATATCCCGGATCCCATCAGAGACTCCGAACAAAATTTGGTCTCCCTACTTACATTCCATATCTACTAAACAACATCTAATCCTTAAGCGTGTCTCCCTGTGGTTCGTGAATTATATAGACATGACCGAGAATCTTCTCCGATTAATAACCAATAGAGGAATCTAGAAATTCATATGCCTCCCACATATTTCTACGATTACTTTGCGATCGAATGAACCATTTACATACGATACCAATTCCCTTTGTCTCGTGATATTTTACTTATCCGAGGTCTGATCGTCGGTTATAGGGAAAGTCCTAGCCGGACAGGTTACAGAGTCCTACAGGGTATACAACTAGTCTAATGTGTCTTGCACTCCAAGGCTCGAGGTACGTTGATGAATCCACCATAGCCTTCCTTCATCCGGCATGGGCCTCCCTTCTGGATCCATCTAACTAGGCCACCCAGCAGGCCATAAGCCTTGCTACTAACTGTGGGCCACCGGGTTATCCGGATTAGAGACATGCAATGGTGATACCCATTTAGCATATCCCTGACATCCGTGACCGAGGTCGTCTTCTTCATCCAAACGTGTTTGGTTGACAACATCTTCACCATCCACCCAGCGGTTGGCGATGTCCATCAGATGATCAATGGTTTTGGGCTTGATCCAGCCCATCTCCTCTCTTAGTTCGTGGCACCTTACGCCACCGTTAATGTCGTTGATTGCCCTGTCTTTTGAGATGTCTTCGGCGGAGTTCTTGATGACAGACCAATGATGGACGTAGGAACGGATAAACTCGTTGGACCATCAGAAGCAGGCGTGAAGCTCTTCGATGGAGGCTGGCCTCTTGCAGGTGCCCTTGAAGTTGCGGATGAAGCTGTAGGCCAGCTCTTCCCAACTGTTGATGGATCTGGAGGGAAGGTTATTGACCCAGGCTCTGGCCGCTCCCTTCATCTGCAGCCGAAGGAACTGCATGGCTATATTCTTGCTTTAGCCATGCAGTTTGACCGAGGAGATGTGATCATCTAGGTAGATCTTAGTCTCCTGTAAGCCGTCGAACTTGGGGTTGTCCGACAGAGCTTGATGCCCTTGGGCATCCGTGTTTGCCGTATGGCCCTACAGAAGGATCTGGCACCGCAGAGCTCCGTGTTTTCGTCCTGTGATTCTGTGGAGCACGAACATTTTGCGTCTGATTTATCGATCTTGCGTTGCGTGATCTTGCTATGAGCATTGTAATTGAGACTCCTTCGCCGTGGACTACGGAATCGCCGCGATAGGTTGTGTTCATCCTCTTCGGATGAGGGCGTGAGGCTCTTTGTAAATTTCACTGCGGCCTTTTTCTTCGACTCTGGAGTTTCCACTCCGGTCAACACGGCTCCAACAAGTCCGAGGCCTGCGATTGCGAATTTGTACACAAAGGATCATGGATCCCCAGCTGGTGGCTGATTGGCAAGCAGGTACGTAATAGCTACTATGACCAGAGCCTATGATGTCTTGGGCATCATGTTGCCATGCGAGTCCATCGACATGAAGGACAGGTTAAGTGCCTTGGTGGCCTCATGTCTGGTGCTGGGGTCCATGCGTTCCAGCCGAGAGGGCTCTTGTAGGCGGCGTGGACGTCATAGCTTTTGGAGGAGGACCCGCCGATGGAGGAGAGTGTGACTCGTCGATAACTTGATTCGTCATCTTCCCAACAACGTTGTCCGAGCTCCTTGTGCCACGCAACCTGTTAGTTGTGTTTCTTCAAGAGGAGCCAGTGATAGCCCATCAGCATGTCATGTGAGGCATCCATAGGCAGGGGGTTACCCTGCACGGCCTCTCGGACCCTCTCCCATTCGACCTCGGTGAGGTGAATCTCCTACCGAGCCGCATTGTTACCATTGGCGGTGTTGGGGTTCGGAGAATTCAGGGGATTCAGAGGGGGAATAGGTCCTCCATTTGCATCGTTAGAGGGAGCATGTGGATTTTCTCCATTATCAACATGAGCGTCAATGATAGCCGCGCCCATGAAGTGGTAGGGGAGGTCGTTACTCCTGCAGCTTTCAGACGCGGAATGGTAGGAGGGTCATAGAGATCGGAGTTGCAGCTGCTGCTATCATCGGAATAGTATGTCATTGAGGGTGCACTTAGGACACCGATCGGAAGCACCTACGAAGAAGGTGAGATTGCCGGAGGCACTAACCGTTCAGGGAGGCGAAGGGTGCCAACCTTTCCCACCAGGAAGCAAAGGCTACCAAGCATCATGTCGACCCCGTCTCCTACGGAATCGAAATCTTTTCGAGTCGCTGCTGAGTGGAAGGTGAAGTTGATGGTTCCAAAGAGGAGGTGGTTCTCCATCGCAGAGGTGTCGAAGATAGTGGTGGATGGGGCCGTCGCGATCGTAACATCAGTATCCCCAGTTCCCACAGACAGTTCCAATTGACGAGGGTTCAACTCGTCAATGCCCATTGTTAAGGACTTGGGTTTTAGAGAAGGAGGGGAAGCTAGAGATCGCGGAACGGCTAACAGACAAGAAACATGGGAGGACACGAGGTTTACCCAGGTTTAGGCCCCCAAAGGAAAAACCCTACTCCTGCTTGTCTCCTCTTTGTTAATGGCGATGCCAAAAGTTACAGGGGAGCACAGATTGGATCTAGCGAGGTGTGTGCTAGGTTATGAGGTAGGTCCTTCTCGTCGTGCCCTCCTGGCCCATATATAGATGAGCCAGGTATCGCTAATAGTCCTAGTCGGTTACAATCTTAGGATTTTTCCATTCAAGTTTCTATCCGAAGAAAACGTGTCCTCCAAGGAGTCGAATCCGTCTTGGGCTTGGACCACCCGAACTCCTCCTGGGCTTCACTATTGGTACACCTTCTTCATGGGCTTCTTGCTGGACCGGACCGGGTAGACTAATATCGGGCACTCTTAGGGCATTCCCATGTTAGAACTACTTTGTGTTATTACCCCCACTAGAAGAAATCTTTCCTTCCGCAACGACTTGGCCTGACGGTCGTTGTAGAAGGAATGTCTTCCTCGTCGAAATTCTCGGCTCGACCTTGGCTAACGGAAAACTATTTTTTCGGTTTCACGTCCCTCTACTACGATAAAACCGTTAAAACATGGACGAAGCTCAGCCGCCGCGTCGTCGAAGCAAGATTTCCAATTCCTCGCGCGGTGTTGACTCACCAAAGTCTTTTTAGGCGTGTGGGTCCTAGACGTCAGTGTCTCTAGTGGACCATATTTTTTAGTTGCGCCTCCCTGATTTGAACTCGATAACGTTGTTTGATGCCTCTTCTGTTTAGTCAGGCTACAGGGTCATACGTGTCTGCCTCTCATTAAAAGAACCGTGTGTATGATGGAATTTTTCCTTCCCTATTCTGAACTTGATAGTGTTGCTCGATGCATCTACCAATTTATTTAGGCTATTGGGTCCCACGTGTCATCCTCACACTAGAAGAAACGTGTGCATGCTGGATTTTTTCCTTTGCTCATGTCTTCCTAATTTGAAGTTGATAACGTTGTTCGATCTACATGCTGTTTAGTCAGGCTGCTCAGTCCCACATGTCAGTCTCTCATTAGAAGAATCGTGTGTATGATAGAATTTTTTCCTTCGCTCCTGCTCCCCTGTTCTGAACTTGATAGCGCTGCTAGATGCATCTGCCGTTTAATCATGCATCTAGGCCCCACATGTCATCCTCTCATTAAAAGAAAATCATGTAAGATGGATTTTTTGTCCTTAGTTGTGCCTCCATGTCAAATTGATAGCGTTGCTTGCTAGATCAGCCGTTTATTCAGGCTGGTGGGTTCATTATATCAACCTCACATTAGAAGAATCATATGTATTTGTGGAATTTTTTTCTTCTCTAGTGCTACCTTGTTCCAAACTAGATAGAGTTGCTCAATGAATCTGTCGTTTAGTCACGATTCTTGGTCCCACAACCTCTCATTAGAAGAAATGTGTGCATATTGGACTTTTTCTCTCTTGCGCCTTTGTGTTTCAAACTTGGCAATGTTGCTCGATGCATCAACCATTTATATAGGTTGGTGGGTTCCCCATGTCATCCGCTCATTACAAGAAACGTGTGCATGCTAGACTTTTTCACGCTCTCTCCTCCCTATTTCAAATAGGGAAATATTACTCGATGCATCAGTCGTTTATATAGGCTGGTGGGTTCCACATATCATCCTCTCATTAGAAGAAATTTGTGCATGCTAGAATTTTTCTCGCTCACGCCTCCCTATTAAGAACTTGGCAATATTGCTCGATGGATTCTTTGTATAAGGTCTTGCTAGTGGGTCCCACATGTCAGCCTCCTCTATATAGGAAACATGTATATGTTGGACATTTTTTAGTCGCCTCCCCCGATTTGAGCTTGGTAATGTTGTTGGGTCCCATATGTCAGCCTTCTTTGTGCAGGAAACATGTGTGTGCTGGAAAAAATTTAGAAGTACGACAAAGCTTATATTTATTGATAAACATAGCATTCTAATTGAACTCCGGACTTCAAGAAATGGCAACTGCATGCTAATCCTAAAAGATTAGGTTTAGAAATTTTGGTATCACTTAAAATTAAAACGAAGCGATCCTAACAAATTGCCATAAAAAATGCTACATGGTCTGTATAAATAAAACATAAACAAGGTAGTTAAAGAACAACTTCACTAAATCACTCAAGTCTTTAGCACAGGATCATATTTTTAGCAAAGGTTATATTTCGAGATGGTTTGTGTGCCTTTGAATCTTCCCAATAAATTTGATGTACTAAAAACTATTTAATCATGTCATTTAAATTTTAGGTGATAGAGACACAGTGGCCTTGAATTGCCCAATGTTAGACAGCTCGGGTAAGCACCAGCTGCAATTAGCACCAACATGTGGCATTGTCATGTTGATCACTCGAAGTTGTATGCTTCAGTACGATCAAACTAATACATGCTGCAATTAGAACCAACATGTGTCATTTTCATCATGTAAAAACTCAAAGAATTCGCACAATTAGTTCATAGTTTCGAACACAATAATACAACCAGTTTGTACACTAGCACATCACACTAAAATGTCATCTCATTAGAGCTTGACTTGTTCATTGCACATAACATGAAGCAGATTCTGTACCAAATGCCTTACCTAAAATCATGCAGAATCAGACCCCCAGACCGACCCATTGAGCCATAGAAGTTGTGGCCACCATCATGAATAGGAGCAGGTCCCTTCCGAGCGACATACGAAAGATGTCAGGCAAAAGAGCATAACATTTGCCATTGTGAGTATTGTCGTGAGAACGTGTTGAACATGCACGAGCACATGATTCTTAAACAAAGGCCATGCCCTCTCAAATGGCGACTGCATCACACCGGTGGCCATTATTGCTTTATGCAGAGGCAAGTCAACAAAGAGGACCATTTGCAAGTGTGAAGGTTCCTTCAAACATGCAACCACCCATAGACAAATCCTGTCTCTCGGAGGAAATATCTTCACCAGCTCACCGTCTAGGCCATTTAGCATCTCCTTCACTTTCTCGCGGCCCAAAGCCCGTCGTGATAGGGCCTAGAAGGTTAGCTTCGTTAAAAAGGGTAACTCGATGCACTCCGAGGCACCCCAACGTGGGTGCCCCCGTGTGAAACTAACCCACACACCCAGGAAGAGTACGAGTGATTCCTTGAACACAGGACATCATTCAGTTTCCCTTCAGAATGTAACCATAAAATCTGTCGGGGGTGCACAGACTTCAACGAGCAAGTCATGGGACCGAATGCTATGGATAGCCTCTAGATCTTTTTCTAGGTCATCCGGCAACCTCGCATGATGGGGCCCTTCCACGATAGAAATGAGGGCTAACCTTCCATACTCATAGTCCCACACTGACAAGACCGCATTCATCGACAGAACACAATGCCCAAATCAGGAAGGAGATCAGGATTGCCGCGTTGGAGTTCTTTCGAGCAACGAAGGGGGTTGGCATGACAGTGATGCTGGCGCTTGATACAGGGAGTGCTGTGTCTGTGGTGGTGTTTGGGTGGGTAGGGTATTTGATTTGGGTGTTTCCCGGGTGGGGGTGGTGGATCAGGACTGTGGAAGAATGAGCAAGGATACATATTGAAGAAGTAATCTCATGGTAGCGCCAAAAGGTTTCAGCCCCTCGCCAAAAGTATGCCATGTATCAGTGACAATATGTGGTATGCGTAAACATTTTTTTTGGATAGGTCTACAAAAACATTTTTTTTAGGAAATCTGCATGAACAATTGCGGCTATTATCCTAGGGCGACTAGGCCTGCTTTGGCGTACCGATCCTAGACCAATTACGTCCTAATTAAGGCCTGTTTCCTGTCCGCGGTGACCTACTTTCCCTACTCGCTAAGAGGAAAGAAGGAATATTCCTCTGAAAACACAAAGTTACATAGTAACAATACTTATAAATATAATACATAAATGACGCTATGAGATAAGCACCGCTACATGGATTATAACATGGAAGGCAATACTAATTACAAAAGAATGGCAGGGCTCATGTAAACTAATTCATGCTAGCCACTAAAACCAGTGTACTAACAGTCAAATATTGAACCACGACACTAAAAAAGATGACACAACGATACACCATAAAGATCCACAGCCTAGTCTAGGGATGGAACAACGAGCCTACCACACCTAAACTAGGCCTAAACCAAATTGCCACCTATCGCACACCGTTCCAATCATCTTAGTGAAGGCTGATAACTGCCACAGGCTCACGTTCAGGGTTTAATCTAAGGGCATTATATTTCATGAAATCTCCAGTATGTCGTGTCAACACAGGTTTTCCTCATGAATGGGAACAATGTGCCATCAGGAGCCTAGCATTCGTGTTTCTTTATCATCTTGTAAATGATTGGATAACTGAGACCGAGAGACAGAGTTGTCACCCGGACTATTAACCTGCCTCCAAACGATGACCCTTGGAGTAGCTAGGATCCTATTTCCTGCAACATCCTGATTGGTGCAACATCCGGACTATTAACCTGCCTCCAAAAAACATAGACATGAGTAGCTCCTTGTTTCCCGCAACATCCAAATTGGAGATAAAAAGTGTGTTACTAGCATACATATTATAATATCAGCATTCTTCATTGTTCATGCTAATAGCGTGAATAGGAAAATCCTAATTAGTAATTGATTTTTCATATTTTTCTATTCCAAATATTTGGATTTCTTACTTATCTTACTTCCTAGTTGTTGTAGGTTTTAAAAAAGGGACCGATCATTCAGTTATATGAAAATATGAGGGACTCTTTAGATCGTATGAACACATGAATGGCAAAAAATACTAGCAGCACCACTTTTTATTGATATAGAGGCATGTCCACTTGAATCCTATAGGATTAGATACCTATAGGATTTTGGATCAAGTGTAGAGTTTGATTGCACATGAAATCTGAAGGAATTATACAAAGAGGTTGGAGTGGATGGAAATTTTCCTCCAAAATAGAGTGCAAGTCTTTTGAGGAATTACTAAGAATTATATCATTTTTAATCAAACAGCATTTATATAAAACCTAACGATCCAAATCTTACAAAAATCCTACACCGATCCAAAGGAAAATATTGGTGTCCTAGAAAAATCCTGTGTGATTCCTACAAAAATCCTATGTGATTACTATAATCTGAGGAGGACATAAAAGTACAAACAAATCAAGGAACCGTCTTCATTGTGTTGCCCTCACATTTGAGATGCTGGTTAATACCTTTCATATTATGACAATGAACGAACATACTAGTGCAGGGACGCTGGCATACACTATATTCTATAACGACTTATTACTGTTACTAATTCATTAGTAGCAACGGTTCATTCATATTTTTTAGGACATAAAGGGTATGCTCATTCAGTCATATGAAACGTAAAACATAAACAAGGTAGTTAAAGAACAACTTCAATAAATCACTCATAATGTAACATGGAACTAGAATTACCTTCCAATATGGGATCCCAACAGTAGGTGCAGCCTTCACCAGTGACCGAAAAATGAGGCCACCGTGTTCAATGGCACCTACATATGCGAGTCCAGAACATATGTATTCTAGATACGCCTTGCTTATTTTTGTCATATGCGCCTCCAATAAGTTTATAGATGCGCCTCAAATAGCAATTTCGAATTTTAAATTTTACAGAACCACAATACGTTCCAAAATACAAAATACACATGTATTATACAATCTAGAATAGAGTATAAACATCACAAAATTCCTAGAAAGTTGAAATAGGCTAAAACATAGTATAACCAACACTAATACAAGTACATCATACATCAACTTGAATTAATCTGCGACATATAAGAGTTCACACATGTACATCACATAGAACACCAAGTTCACATCTCTCGTTGACCGAGTACAAGTTCACATATCTCGGGGGACCGAGTACAAGTTCATCACAATCACATTACCACTACACGATGGAGCTCTCTAGGTGAAGTAGAACACACAACCTACCATGAAGAGCAAGGTGGTGATCATTACGACAAACTTCCTCCACTTCTTTCTCCCATGCTTCCTCCACTTCTCTTCCGCCACTTCTCTACTGTTGTATCCTTTGTATTTATTGCCCGAGAAGTTGTTCACTTTGTTCTGGCAGTCTTCCTACTCCTCGTACACACCTTGGACCTTACCGACGTACATGACACTACACTTCTTCGCCATATCTCCTGTACACAAGATAGATGATATTAGCTATATATGTTAGTGGAAAGAAAAAACAATTCACAAGATAAGATCATGCATATATATATGGGTTCCATACTGTACGAATGTCGCCATGCTATACGAATCACGAACTTATTTGTCCCCTCTCGGCTTTGGGGCTACATAGTTTATCATTTCACTATATCGCCAAAGACAAAAGGAAAGAAATAATTCCATGATTCATATAACAATGTCACCCATTGCTATACGAATAGTGAAGTGATGTCTTTCCTTTTGAATTTGGGGCTACAATGAGCTATTTGAAACTACATAATTCACCATATCATTTAATTAACACTATCTAATCTCTTCGTATCGCCAAAGACAAAAGGAAAGAAATCATTCCACAATTCGTATAACAATGTTTCACACTGCTATACAAATATTGAAGTAATGTATTTCCTTTCGACTTTGGGTCTACAATGAGATATTTGAAACTACACAATTCACCATTTAATTTAATTCACACTATCTAATCTCTTCGTATCGCCAAAGACGAAAGGAAAGAAATCTTTCTGTGATTCATATAACAATGTCGCCCATTGCTATACGAATAGTGAAGTAATGTATTTCCTTTCGACTTTGGGGTAAAATGAGATATTTGAAACTACAGGAGGTAACATTTCATTTAAATCATGCTATCTAATCTATTTGTATCGCCAAAGACAAAAGAAGAGAAATACTTCCACAATTCATATAGCATGGGCATGATATGTCCAGTGGCAAGACAAAGAAAGGATTCAGTCTCCACGACAATGACTCATTTTGAGTTTGGTGTGTCGAAAGGAGTAGTTTCCATGGACCCAGAATCCTTTCCTAGGCTTACCACTGGAAATATTATGGCTATGTATATGAATATCAGAAAATATCTGTCCTCTTTTGACTTTGGGGATACGAGATGAAAAAGCAAACCAAGAATGTCCTGGATTAGTGCCTCATACTTAGGTTGGGCATGGAAATAAAAATGCCGCTGATGGATCTAGTGCGGCAAGTAGAGGAATCTCAAATTACAAGTCTACTTGGCACACTAGATCCAGCAGCGGTATGTCACACACATATATAGTGCCACAACACGTTTTAATGATCGGCATTTTAGAGAAAGACGGAAAGCAAACCAAGAAGTAGAGCGGCAAAAATGAATGAGAAGCAACATATCACCAAGAACTAAAATATTTCATAACACAAATAAGTAGAGTCACTCACAATCAAGTTCAATGGTTTACGAAACATACTCTAGAGGTTGCTAGGCAAGTGAACATAGGGATAAAGTTTACAACACAAGTTTGAAACTAACAGCTAACTAGGCAAACATCTAGACTTCTTTGGCTTATGAGTCAGCTCGGAGATATTGATGAATCCCCGTTTAGCTCCTTTCGCTAACATCATGAACTTCCTGCCGTTTCCCTACTTCGCTAAGTGTTCATCTATCTTGTTGTTGCGCGGTGGAGTGCCGCCATAGAAGAGGCCCCAATTTTTATCACATGATGGTGCACGATTGTCTAGATATCCTCCTGGATATCGAAGAAATCCATCCTAAGGTGCGATATTGTATATGTTCAAGATCTTTAGCCCACCCTCAAATGTCATATGGAAACGCATTGTTATGCCGGTCCCGTACGAACGCCTTCATGTGGTGTAGGGCATAGAAGGCATCCTTCTCGCTGTCAGGCGCCTGCTTGGCATAGGGGAACTGCATTTTGTGGCCGAACACGGGCATGCCATTCCTCTTAACTATCCTACTAGGGACGACACCTCCCGCTGCAATGTAGCCATTGAAAGCATCATTAAGAACTCTCTTGATACTGGATTAGGCTTTTCTTGTCGCACTACCTGAGTCGAGATACAAGGCATTCGAGCGTTGCACATTCAAGGCTATGATCACGCAACCTTGGTGACCACTCTTCGACTCTGGATGGTAGGGAATGAGAATCACATCCTTGCCCGAGTTTGTTAGCAGAAATTATGAGAAGTAATCGGTCGCCATTAGGGAGCCCTAATGTGTTCTCGAGACGGCGTCATGCATGAAGTAGGGATCCACTATTGTGATGCCCGAGGTCTCGTATCTAATGATCTGCATGGCCATATTGAGCGAGAAGAGCCAACCAGGGTATCGTTCAGCCGGAATCCTTGCAACATGTGGAAGAGGTCGGCATGTCGCACGTAGAAAATATCCCCGGGGGCTACTGTGATGAAACCCGACACATTTGGCACCTTAGCCTTGTAAACAATGTACGACTGATCGCCCTCTTGAATCCGGCGCCCATCAACAAACAAACAGCCATGATTAATAGACCGCATATGCGAGCCTGCGACCGCGAGCATCTGTTTAGTGAGCATCGGTGTACCTGCCTCATGTAGCCGCTTTGTGGGATTTTCTTTAGGGTCGTCCTGAGCCTGGAAAGCAGACTTTGGATTCTGGCTCGCAACCTTAGGCTCCCTTTTATGACCCTTCTTGCCCTCTATGACGTCATCGGCCACCGCTATGATCTCACCGGCCGCCCTATGGAGGGTGTTGGGGCTGATCATAGGACGAGTTGGCATCTAAGTCTCGGTGAAGGCGGCGGGTGGCGGCTTCTTCTGAATAGATGGGAAGAGACGCACTTGGGAGTGGGTTTCACCGAGGGTCCAGTTGCTAGTTGGGGCTCTAAAACTATTTGTGTGAATAGCTAGCCTCCCTGCCGATCATGGTCATCATCACCAAACCTTGTGTTCAAGAAATGGTCACCAAAGTTTTAATCAACTTCATTATCATCATCAGCAGGATCCTGTGCCATCTCGAAGTCTTCATGATGTGCCGGCTATGCTGCCTCTGAAGTGGTGCCCTGGCCCTTTGTCCGCAAACGGATCTGGCTCTTTGGCCATAGGAACATGTAGCCGAAGCCGGTACTCAGGACTGCCGGCTCGTCACTATCCCATCCATGAGGTTGAGAGGGATGTTCCGTAGCCCGGAAGCACAATACTGTATTTGACCCTAAGCATGTCGGGTGCCATTGGTTTGCTATGGAAGTTGCATTTCGCCAGTGGAACGATAGAACCCTTGGCAACATCCTTCAACTCGCTCTTCACCCAGTGCATTAGAGTGCAAGGAGTGTCTTCCTGCGAAATACATGTGTAGGCCAGTCATCATTAAAACCGGGAGAGAAGGGAGATGAAATCATCGGTTAAGCATCCCATCTCCTACTTTAATTAGTTACCTTGGGGCCATCGAGTCGGCCAATGTCGAAGCACCACCGCCGATGTTGAGCACACAAGTGGTGGAGTGGATGCTTGCTGGCAAAGTGTGGTCCGGCGACTTCGCCGCACAGACAAGGTAAGTTGTGGACCTTTAGGCCCCGTCGGAGGAGTCACCAACACCTCTGGCGCCGCGTTGTCCGATTAGGTGCTGGCGATGTTGGGAACCAGGTATGTCACCAATTTACCACTCTTCTTCCACTTGGTGTACTGATCAAAGTAGGAGGGAAGGATGGTGTTGAGATTTTCGGTCACTTGTGTCTAGACTTGTGATTGGAATTGTGTCTGGGCTATCGTCACAACCTCCTTCACTATATCTTGGAGCACCTGCGGAAACTTCTCCACTTGTTCCCTTAGGTGTTTTACCTCGGCGCTCTCGGACTGCTTCCTACCCTTCCGCGATGAGGTGCCATAGTATTCGGACCATGTAATACCGCCAAAGCTGGTCACATGGCTAACCGACTTAGGTGGCGCCTGGGGCTCGATATTCTTGACCCGGTTCAGTGCCCTGTTAAAAGTGGTGTCCCACTTGGCAACCGGTGCCAACCCCTGGGATCAGGAGCTCCTATATTCCTCGTCCTGCGCATAAGGAACGTGAAGCATTTAAGAAATTGGACTTCATTGATTAATTGTGAATGCAATTAATTGACTTGCATGCAAATTACTTACATATTTAGTGATGAAGTCCCTCACCTACGGAACAAAGGGGCATGCACAAAACAAAGGAAGCAGACAACACAATCTAGTCGGTGTCGCTGACAACGCGCATACATGTAACTACGACTTCACCAACAATGTGACTAGGAGTAGGAGAGCCGGAGGAGTAAAGTGAGATCTTGTATATATATAGAGTGCAAGATATTTCACTTAAATATGTGTGTCAACCAATGGAGGTTTGGCAAGCTTCTATGGTGAAAGAATGGATAAAATGAGGTGGGGAGGAGGAGGGGGCGACCAGATGTTCCTTTGTGTGGAGAGAGAAGGATTGGGGTGTAGGTGATAAAGGTGGAAAAAAATGAAAAAGGTGGCGACATTAATCAAGGCGCATCCCATATAATATGTGCCTAGTATACATAAATTACCTGAGGCGCATCTTGTAGATGCGTCTCGAGTGTCTGGCGCCTGCCACCCCCGAGCATGCCACAGTGATGCGCCTCAAATATTGAAGAATACTCGAGGCACATATCAGCTGGTGCGCGTCCTACATTGCGCCACCTACCACCACTGGGCCCACCCACCTTACTTGAGGCGCATCTGCTCCATATGCGCCTCAAGTATTTGAACTACTCAAGGCGCATATGGAGCAGATGCGCCTCGAGTAAGTGGCAGCAGCCATATCTGGTCCATA
The DNA here is from genome assembly GCA_916181665.1 of Avena sativa. NCBI lineage: Eukaryota > Viridiplantae > Streptophyta > Magnoliopsida > Poales > Poaceae > Avena > Avena sativa. The sequence continues at coordinate 100,393,598 of OV702280.1, forward strand.
TATGCGATATAAGAGACACACTGTTTAGACATGTTCCTCAAGTAGTAATATACATGAGGCGCACTATTTAGACATGCGCCTCAAGTAATAATATACAGGAGGCGCACTATTTAGACATACGCCTCATGTATTTACTGGAGGCGCATGTTTGAGGTATGTGCCTTCAATAAGCATGTATCATATAGGCTTTTCCCTAGTAGTGCTCTGCAGATTACAATTTTCAACAGGTCAAGACATACATCCCACGACTTTTCGTAATTTTCTCCATAGTTGTGGATTCGCCAAAAAAAAAACTTTTGAAATATGCAGGAGTATAGAAATGAGTACAGTAACTGTGGGAACCCTGGCTGGCCAGTAGAATTACCTATTATATATTGGTAATGACTTCCACTCAATGCCACAAGTCTCTGTCGATGGAAGGTTGACTACTCGATAGGTGTAGATGTTCGCTGGCACTAGACCCCGCTCGGGTCCACAACGGCGAGCTAGTTGCCATTCATGCCCACCCACAAATTTTTGTGCATGAAGGGTAGGACGGAAGTGTGCCGAGGATGGTCGAGGGGCACCACATTGTACACCTTGTCATGCAAAAAATTTACCATCAGCTCGTCACAGTGCTCATCTAACCAATAAGCGGGCTAAGGCATCAATAGGCAGGGTTCATTCCAAAGGTCCAAATCCCATTTCGTAACTTCATTATTGCCGATACGATCATACATCATCTTGCCTACGGTGCTGGAAATGTCCAAACGATGAATGATGAGATTGATATAGTCCGCACTGAGTTGATCCCACTTGCATCGCCTGCTGAACTTTGAATCGGCCATCACGGCCAGATTAATTTAGGCAGAGTAGGCGGATGCAAGTGCGATTAGGGTTTTCTGGAGGAGGGGGAGCATTATGTAAGGAACGAGTGGGAAGAGAGAGAGCGGGCAGATCGTGCGCGGAATGGGGACTAGGGAAGAAGATGGAGAAGCAAAGAAAAAATGACAAGAGGGAGATTTTACTTGCTTGGTCTGTCAACAGCAGCATCAAGGATGTCACCGCCGCTTAGACTAGACTATATGTTAGACTAGCACGCTACAGATCTACTCCTAGTTATCAGAGGTGCAATATGGTATAGTCACATCAGTTTGAGATGGTTTTCTTTTTACAACTTTCATTTTGACATAGTATTTTCAATAGAAAATAGGAGGACGAACTACTAATACTAGTAGTAGCCGCGACATGGATATGCGTACTTTCACCCTAATCCCCTACATGCAAAAGTCATAGTATAGGACCAAAAATATATACATCGGATACAATGCATAGTACGAGATGTGTCCATCGTAATTTTGGCACGTTGCATGTGTCCATATATACATGAAATTGCACATGTCCAGCATGCAACCGCGTAGCAAAATGAGAGACGTGTACTACGTGCACTGTAACATCCCAATTTCAGTAACCTTGATTTATTGTTCAAAAGGAAAAAATCAGGGGGAAGAAAAACTTTTTCTTGTTAAGTGTTGCAATGTAGTTGATTGTTTTTCTATGCTCATACATCTGATTGTGTATTAGATGAGGTACTCCTTACCACATCCTTAGTTGACAAAACTATTTTACAAAAGAAATGTCTTGGCTTATCTTTCATATTCTCAAATGTTCTAACAATTAAAAACTTGAGACAAGATGACTTTGACACCACAAAATATTTTACTAATTTCTATTAATAAAATGATGGAGATCTATATATAATCTCCTTATTTTCAAGACAAAACCTTCAACTAATCTTTAACTCTAGGTTTTTCCAAAAACCTTTCCTAAAACCTTTTCATTCTAATGTTGGTAGAAATACTAAGAGGTCCTTACCTTACTTCAAATCACAATCTCTCAAATACCCATCCTTACCTCAAGCTAGGCTTTATGGTACCCTTAGTAGTAGTTGGATAAGTTTGATAAGATGAATTACCTTGATCTGTTGTGTGATTAATTGCCTTGATATACTATTTGCCTAGCTTGCTTAGGAACTAGACTGAGCTAATATAGTATATCATCCCTTAGTCTCAAGCCAATAATTGAGACCACCAATCTCAAACCAAGCATCCTAAGCTGGATCTATCCTAATCCACTCCAGTGACCTTCTAATCTACTTAACCAGATTAATCATGATCTAGTGCTTTTTATTAGCATTTAACTCATCAAATACCAAATACTAGCATGAATCTCCTCTAGACAAGATAACCATACTCATTGCGTGACTCGTGGTCTCGGCGAAAGCAAGGTAAAGGTCGTGGCCAACCACCCTCTGCCAGCCTTCCAAGGAAGAGGGCTATATCAACAACTTGATGATCAGGATGGACCCTTGCATTCTCTCCAATTCTTTCCCACCTTCATACTTGTCCAAATACACAAATCTGCCAAATTTGACTATGTCTGGAATCCTTATTTGGATTCAATCTTTGGAATGCCACCTACTCCAATCTATATGCATTCTTGAGAATTTACTTGAACCATATTGTAGTACATTATAAGTACTACCAAATCCCACTATTTCCCTTGGCTAAACCATTCTTGTATCCACTCATCCTCGATGGTTTTGTAGTCAAGATAATAATCTTTTCTACAAATCTTATCATCTTGCCTATTTGGGTAGAAGCTCACATCCATATGCTACCTCCCCTTGACCAAATCTTTGCATGGTTAGGACCTAATAACCATGGTCTATGAACCCACCCTTCATTTGTTTCCATTGGATATTTGTGCTTCTTAAACCCACATGGTTTATTAGGCTTCATGATGCATCTACTATGGCATCCTTATTTTCAACAAAGTTTGCAATCACTCCTAAACCACCTCAAATATAAACAAGTAAAACTATTGCTTCCATTATAATATATATAACTTGTTATACCCAACCACTTCTCCCTTGCATCAAGGTGATCTCTAAGCTCACCAATCCAACATTGCTTAGGTGATATAAAAACATTAATGCCCTAGATCCTCTAATCCTTATTCTCTTCTAAAATCCCACTTGTTTTGCAAAACCCAAGGTTGCCAATGATGGATAATTCAAGTTGACATCATCCACCTTGAATATAATCAATTTCCAAATAATTTCCATAATTATTGGAACCTAAAACTATTTAAATTCCATTCCTTGCAAAATCCTCAAAACCTTCTCTATAAAGGAAAGTTTGTTTCTCTCCAAACTACTTTGCCAAGTCAAGGCATGTTTGATGCATATATATAATATCCTATCTTTACACTAAAAAATAAATATTTTATCCTTTATTATTTCGTTTTTCCTTTTTTTCTTAAATGGCAGAAAGAAGAAATAATTGATTAAAAATACTTTTCTATCTAAATAAATTACAATGAAATTTACCAAAGTGTGTTATGGTATTTAAGACCATCTCACATCAAAAACCAATCTTATCTAATGTAAAAATACCAACTGAGCTTATAGAAACCAAATCAACACTTTTTGAATAAATCGATTTAAGAGGACTGATACTTCTTAGAAAAATCCAAAACAAATATTAAAGAGTTATGTTCACCTCATCTATTCCCCAGTACGCTCTCCCCATCATGTCTAATACAAGTTTTGAGACCTCCTTCATAACCATCTATTTGATCAAAATTGCAATGTAAACAAACCCACTATTCAAAAACCACCAAACTCCACACTAACTTGGTCAAACAATCTTCCACAACACACCTCTCACCCCTCTGGTCGCAACACTATAGCACCCCTCCCATTGTCCCTTAGTTCTTGTAAAAAGTAGGAGACACAATATCTATATCTATTCTTGTCCCTCTTGAAATCACAGTAGCTACCCTCCTCCCCCTGCCATATCACTCGACCAGAAACCACTTCTGTTGGGCCACGTAGAGATAAAAAAAACTTTTTTCCTCTGACGCGGTGATCCCAAGATCTAGCTGAGGTAGAAGGCCACGAGGATTACCACTAGATGCACAGTTGCGGATTACTGATGAAGCATGTCTGTTGATGCAGTGTAGTCCTCATGATCTAATCCGATAACGATCGTCCTGGTGCTGATCGTACAGCACCTCTGCTGGTATCCACATGTACAAGGAGGAGTGCCAGCGGTGGAATGACCTAACCGATCAACCCTCGTGGGTTTCTTTCCCCCAATATATAGGGAGTGAACATGGGCTCCACTCACTCGTGGCCCATTCACTAAAGCCCATATAATATTAGTCACCGTGAGTATGACTCACTGACTCAGTCCAAATCCGGCTCGGGTCCGACCCAACTAGATTTTTGGTTTAGATCCAATCCAAACTTGCTCCCCCTCTTAAGTGTGTGACCCCGCGGGCTCATGGCTACTTGGACACGATTGGAGTCCGACTCTCAATCGATCAGTCGGCAGCGGCTCCTAGCAGAACGTGCCGACTCCCAAGTACCAAAGAGTCATGATGACTTTCCTTTCCAATGCGACTTACGTCCAAGTCCATTTTACCTGATGATATACCTTGTAAAACTATAGGCGAATAATTGTCATCCCTTAAATAGTCCGACTCTCTTCTCGATCCGAGATAAGTGATTCACCAGACTAACTCTTAGTCGATCGCCTCGGTTAACACTTAACCGAGTCCGTGCATGGCCATGTTTTCCAAATCATATCATCCTAGAGGGACCAAAGAATATCTCTCCAAGTGGAGGGGAAAAATCCCATCTTGATTATTCACATCACGCACCTTGATTCTCAGTCGACCCAAACTCTGCCTTTATAACTGCCCAGTTACGGATCAGCGTTTGACAGAACCTAAGTCGGTGATCCTCAACTCAGACTGTGCAATAACCTCAGGTCAAGGATTACATTGATTGAGATATACAAATGACAACTTGTTCGTTGTACCACAATATGGTCCAATCCTACTCGCTAAACTCTTTAGCCGAATCTGTGTAAGTCGGAATAGCATCACCATGCCCATGACAAGTAGAACCGAGTCATCAAGCCGACTTTCACATTGGTCTATGTTTTGTGTCCAACACAACCTCAATGACCAAGGAAATTTAGTACCAACAACATGAAAGTATAGTTCCACAATCGAATCACATATTCAATGATATACATAAAATGCTCATACAAGGACAACTTAACAACTCTATGAATATAATGGGAAAAATCATCATACATGATTGCCCCTAGGGCATATTCCCAACAGTCTCCCACTTGCACTAGAGTCAATATTCCGACATCACATGTCTAGGCATCTAATGCCCATGGCTCTCAGGTGCGCCTCATGCTTTGGCTGTGGTAACGGCTTTGTCAACGGATCCGCAATATTTGCATCCGTATATACCTTGCATAACTTGATATCACCCTGATCCAAGAACTGGCGAATCAGGTGGTACCGCATGAGTATATGCTTGTTCTTTATGTGTTGTCTAGGTTCCTGGCTTGTGCAATAGCACCATTGTTATCACAATACACGTCTAATGGATTGGACGAGCCCTGAACCACACCAATATCCATGAGGAAATTCCTCATCCAAACAGCTTCCTTTGCTGCCTCTGAGGCGGCAATATACTCAGCCTCTGTTGTAGATGCAGACACAGACTCTTGCTTTGAACTCTTCTAGCTCACAGCACCTTCATTTATTACAAACACATACCCGGATTGCGAACGAGAATGATCAGAGTAGGTAAGAGAACTCGCATCCGTGTAAGCCTTTACACTGAGTTCATCTTCACCTCCATAAACCAAAAACATAACCTTTGTCCTTCTCAAGTACTTTAGGATATTTTTAGCCACTGTCTAGTGGATTTCTCTAGGATCAGCCTGGTATCTACTCACAACACTTAGAGCATAGGAAACATCCGGCCTAATACAAATCATGGCATACATGGTGGATCCGACTGCAGAAGCATATGGAATCGCACTCATCCGACTTGGCTCATCAGTCGTCGAAGGACACTGAGTCTTGCTAAGTTTTACACCATGGGACATCGGTAAGAAACCCTTCTTAGACGATTCCATGTTGAACTTCTTCAACAATTTGTCCAAATAAGTACTCTGACTCAATCCAATGAGCCGTCTTGATCTATCTCTATAGATCCGGATTTTGGGAATATATGTTGCCTCACCCAAGTCTTTCATTGAGAAACTCCTTTCCAATGATTCCTTAGTTTCTTGCAACATCTGGACATCATTTCCAATCAATAATATGTCATCCACATATAAGATTAGAAAGTTTAATTTTCTCCCACACTAAACTCCTTGTATAAACAAGAACCATGATCACTCTTGATGAAGCCAAATGATTTGACTACCTCATCAAAGCGAATATTCCAACTCCGAGATGCTTTCTTCAACCCGTCAATGGATTTATAAAGTTTGCACACTTTGTCAGTATTAGCCGGATCGACAAAACCCTCGGGCTGTATCATATACATGTCCTTGGTTAATTTTTTGTTAAGGAAAGCCGTTTTGACATCCATCTGCCATATCTCATAGTCGAAATCGGCTGCTATAGCTAACATGATCCGAAATGATTTAAGCATCGCTACGGGCGAGAACGTCTCGTCGTAATCAACTCCTTGAACTTGTCGGAACCCCTTCGCGACAAGACGTGCTTTATAGACAGAAAAATTTCCATCCATACCAGTTTTCTTCTTAAAGACCCATTTGCACTCGACGGGTCTTGCACCTTCTGGCAGATCAACCAAGTTCCAAACTTGATTTTCATCCATGGACTTTAACTCGGATCTCATGGATCCAAGACATGACTCGGAATCAGATCCCACCATCGCTTCCGAATAATTTGCCGGCTCATCACTATCTAACAGTAATACATCACGAACACTTCGTAAACTCGCTGATCTTCGTAGTACATGTGCTTCTACCGGCTCAGTTACCATGACCGGCTTAACCTCCAGGGTTTTGCCAACTCGCTACTAGCCGGTTCCTCTCGAATTTCTTCGAGCTGCACCATGCTTCCACTTACTCCCCGACTAAGAAACTCTTTCTCAAGGAAGACACCATTCCGAGTGACAAATACTTTGCCCTCTTCTCGGTTGTAGAAGTAGTATCCCAAGGTTTCCCTTTGATACCCCATGAAAATACACTTATCCTACTTGGCCGTGAGCTTGTCTGACTGAAGTCGCTTGACAAATGCTTCACAACCCCAAATCTTAAAAAATACAAACTCGGCTTTTTGCCTGTCCACATTTCATGCGGTGTCTTCTCTACCGACTTTGATGGTACTCTGTTTAGTGTGAATGCTGTTGTTTCTAAACAATAGCCCCAAAATGATAAAGGTAGATCTGTCCGAATCATCATTGATCGTACCATGTACAATAAGGTTCGAATCGGCCATTCCGAGACACCGTTCCTTTTTGGCGTTCCTGGCGGAGTAAGTTAAGGAACTATTCCGCAACTTTTCAGATGGTCATCAAAATCATGGCTCATGTACTCGCCTCCTCGGTCCGACCAAAGAAACTTTATTTTCTTGCCGAGTTGATTCTGTACTTCATTATGGAATTCTTTGAACTTTTCAAAGGCTTCCGACTTATGTTTCATCAAGTAGATATATCCATACTGACTCAAATCATCAGTGAATGTAATGAAGTACTCATAACCACCTCTGGATTTCGTGCTCATTGGTCAACATACATCACTATGTACTAGTCCCAACAAGTCGGACGCCCTTTCACAACTCTTTGCAAAAGGTGTCTTCGTCATTTTGCCGAGTAGGCAAGATTCGCATGTCTCGATCGACTCCAAGTCGAGCGAAGTTAGGAGTCCATCATCATGGAGCTTCTTCATGTGTTTCCAACTTATATGACCAAGCCGACATTGCCAAAAGTAAGTCATATTTAGATCATTTGGTTTCAACCTTTTAATATTTATGTTATAAACTGACTCACCATCAAGATTCAAAATAAATAACCCGTCCTGGAAGGGTGCAAAGCCGTGAAACATATCATTCAAATACAAAGAACAACCATTATTCTTGATATTCGACTCATGGCCTTGCCTCATCAAACATGAAGCAGAAATAATGTTTCGACTGAGCATTGCAACATGCTAACAATTATTCAGTTCCATAATGAATCCGGAAGGAAAATGAAGTTGCATCATGCCGACTTCCAACGCGCGACTCTCACTTTGTTGCTGACTCGAATATCAACCTCGCCTCTTGCTATGCTCCTAGTTCTTACCTGTCCCTACAATGAGTTACAGATGTGAATAACTGATCCGGTTTCATATACCCAAGAACTATTAGGTGCATCAGCAAGATAGATTTCTATAACATTGCAAACAAGTGTACTTGAGTCGGACGTCATACCTCCACTCTTGGCTTTGTCAGCCAAGTATTTGCTGCAATTCCTCTTCCAGTGGCCATCTGACTTGCAGTAGAAGTAAGTGGATCGGGCTGAAGGAGATGGCTTAGTCCCTGAGGAAGCACTTGGGACCGGGTCCTAAGCTTGCTTTCCTCCCGACTTAGCCTTCTTAGTCCAAGAACTCTTCTTGAACTTAGCCTTATTCTACACCATCAACACTTGACTAGCGCCCTTCTTGAGATCCGCCTTTGCCTGTTTGAGCATCCCATGCAATTCAGTGGGCTTCTTATCCATACCATGCACATGGTAGTTTGATATGAACTGACCATACACACTAGGAAGAGAGTTTAGAATTATATCTGTAGCGAACTCTTTGCTAATGGGGTAGCCAAGCCTCTCCAAAGACTGCACATAACCAACTATTTTGATCACATGCGGACTCAGTGGATCACCATCCTTAAGCTTGCAACTCAGCAAAGACTGAGAAACTTGATATCTCTCATTCTACGCCTGAGCCTGGAACATACTTTTGAGGCTTTCGATCATCACTACTAGGAAAACGCTTGTTCGTGGCGCACTTGAAAAGGCCTTCCGTGGCGCACTAGCAGTGCGCCACTAGCCTCGCGCTGCGGCTATCTCCTAGCTGTGGTGCACTGCATGGTGCGCCACGGTTGTGTCGAGATAGGCCACGGGTAGGGGTACAGGGTGCGCCAAAGATGTGTTTTTCAAAAAACAAAAAAAATGCAAAAAACACCCTCGTTTGAATTGCAAAAGCAATTGGGTCCTGCATCGCCGCTGTCGTGTCACCTCGCCGGAGCATGGTCGTGGCCATGACCTACCACCGCAGGAAGGTGCGGGAGGCCGTGACCGCTCTAGTCCTCGCCGGCGTCGAGGTGGTAGGAAGGGAGTGGTTGGAGAAAGGGAGGTAGGAAGAGATGGACGAAGAGAAGGAGGAAGGGAGGTCGGTGAGGAGAAGGATGCCGCCGTCGCCCATTGTCACTGCGACGAGGAGGAGAAGGCCGCCGTTGTGCTACCGTCACTGCAAGGAGAGGAGGAGGCCGCCGTCGGGGCACCGTAGAAAGGACGCGGCCATGGAAAGAGAGGAGGAGGCCGGAGAAAGGATGCCGGAGCAAGGTGGCCAGAGAGAGGAGAAGGGGAAGGAGGAGAAGGAGAAGGAAGAAGGAGAAGGGCGAAGGAAGAAGGAGAAGGGAGAAGGAAGAAGGAAGAAGGAGAAGGGAGAAGGAAAAGGGAGAGGGAAAAGGGGAAATGAAAAGGTAGGTGTGGGCGGGGTGGGGTTTCAAATTTTGAATCCTGCCCAACTTACCCGTAGCGCACTAGGTGTTGGTGCGCTATGGGTAAGTTGCCCTTTTTTTTCTGCAGGAAAAAACGGTTTTTTGACCGTAACTTTTTACTCTTTTCGAATTTTGAAAATATAAATAATCGCTAAACGACCGGAGGCATTCTAAATAATCTCGTTCTCGTCATTTTGGTATATTATACGATTTTTTCGACATCGTATGCAAAAGTTACGGCCATTTTACCGTGGCATGCCTTTTTTTGCAGAAAAAGTGAAAACTCATGTTTGTTAATTTTCCTAGAAACTATACCAAATTATGTACCTAAATATGAAAGGATTTATTTTTTTGATGTGTTTATCATTTTATTTTATTTTTTGCAAAGCCAAAAAAGGCGATCCACGGGGGGGGGGGGGGGGGGGTGGAGTTGGTGCATGATAGTTAGGCATAGGGCACTAGGGCAAGGTGCCCTACTACTAAGTTTATACATCCGTGGCGCACATGGCATAGTGCGCCACAGAACTTCCCACAACCGTAGCGCACCTACCCCATGTGCGCTACAGGTACGTGGCATGCGGCTGGCAGGCCCCTGGCCCATACATATCTGTTACTAGTAGGGCACTACCCACAGGTGAGACACACCTATTTTACCCGTGGGGCACTTCAACCATGTGAGCCACGGATGTGCGGATTACCTATAGCCCTTTTCCTAGTAGTGCATATCGTAGGCCTCAACATTTTCGAACTGCTTTTGCAAGTCTGGTTCCATGTGAGCAAGCATAAGACAACTAATATCAGTGGAATCATCTTTAGCCCGACGGTAGGCATTGGTGGCAGCGATAGTCTCATTCTCATTCGGCTCATCTGGAAGTGGGTTGTCTAGGACATGGTCCTTCTTTTCTTGTTTGAGAACAATTCTTAGATTTCGATACTAGTTGGTAAAATTAGTGTCGTTTAGTTTATCTTTCTCAGGAATGGTTCTCAAAGAAAAACCGGATATCTGAGTGTGACTGCTACTTGGTGCCATGATATACAACAAAAATATGCAAAACACTTAAGACATGTATTCATAAAAGATCAAGCATATTAAACACTTTAATATTTATGCTCCCACTAGAACCAACACCCCTCTGATGGTTACTTAGTAATTCAGGATCCTAGATAAGCAAGTCGGCTAGTGAGCTTTAGCATCAACGCTAGCCGCCAAGTGATCTAGGTAGACAACTCCTTGTCAATCGCATCTCATACGACTCATGTTGGTTGGGTGGCATCACATGCCTCGTCTCCCATCCGAATTATCCCCGAGTACCACAACCGTTGTGATAGACCTGTCTAGCTTACCGAGTGTTTCCGCAGTAAGTGTCCGGCTCGAACCCACCTAGTCGGAAAGAATTGGCAGCACCTCAATTTTATGAGCCCACTACCAAAAATGTTCGACTTGTGATGGTGCAAACACTATCGGGAAAAATGACTAGACCTTCTTTGAGGGATTAAATTTTACCGACTATCTAACAGAGGTAAAATAGAGACATATCAACAACACAAAATAAAGCAATTATAATATGAAATGGTATGGCTCTCTTCATGGCGATCTCCATCTCCCCAAAGCCTATAATCCGACTCGTGCCAACTCTTGTCACTTGCCGTCTTACTCCATGTCGTCGACATGTACATCGACTTGCACGTCATCCATATTCTCCAAACAGCTACACTATCTTAGTAAAGTAAATTACATAGAGAATCCGACACGCAGGTCATTATACAATAAACTGACAGCACCTAGGCTCCAGCCGGCTGACAAAACTGTGATTCGCAGATCACGTACGGATTACACACATACATCACATGCACATGAACCATACCATTCACAACTTCCTAAAAAAACAAGTTATGCATAGATACGCTATCTACCGGCATTGTTAAACTCGCAACGACATCTAAGGCGCTACGACAGGGCGAAGCCCGACAATTTTTTTGAAAACGTAGATATCATCTATGATCCGAACATGGATTCCGACCATTGTTCCGATTCGATCAAACTCTTTGATTTTCGATCACCGCTTTTGGATTTACGTGTCACAGTCTACCCCGATGGCGGAAACCGACCGGTACGGGTATGTCGTTCCACGACCTCAGCAGTATGATCACCGAAATCAGATCTACCATTCCCCGAGTACAGTTGATCCAATCAACATCGTCCAAAACCGATCTATCTCATAGATCGACCACCAAAACAGCACATAGATCCAATCTACAGCCAACCGCATATCACATATGCAAGATCTCGAGCCTAAAACCAGAAGCCATCGCTTTGATACCACTGTTGGGCCATGTACAGATAAAACAAAACTTATTCCCTCTGACGCGGTGATCCAATGATGTAGCTGAGGTAGAAGGCCACAAGGATTACCACTAGACGCGCGGTTGCGTATTACTGATGAAGCATCTCTATTGATGCAGTGCAGTCCTCATGGTCTGATCCAATCACGATCGTCCTGGTGTTGATCGTACAACACCTCTGCTGGTATCCACACGTACAAGGAGGAGCGTCGGCGGTGAACTGCTAGGTTAAGTACGACGGCAGGACTGCTGTGGAGCTAGGGTTCCTAACTAATGGAATTACCTAACCGATCAACCCTCCTGGGTTTCTGCGCCACACTATATATAGGGAGTGAACATGGGATCCACTCACTCGTGGCCCATTTACTAAAGCCCATATAATATTAGTCACCGTGAGTCCGACTCACTAACTCAATCCAAATCCGGCTTGGGTCCAACCCAACTAGATTTCCTGTTCAAATCCAATCTGAACTTGCTCCCGCTCTTAAGTGTGTTACCCCACGGGCTCATCGCTACTTGGAGACGATTAGAGTCCGACTCTCAATCGATTGATCGTTAGCAGCTCCTAGCAGAACATGTCGACTCCCAAGTACCAAAGAATCATTTAGACTTGCCTTTCCAGTGCAACTTACATCCGAGTCCCTTTTTCCTCACGATATACCTTGTCAGACTATAGGCGAATAATTTTCATCCCTTAAATAGTTCGACTCTCTTCTCTATCCGAGATAAGTGATTCACCCAACCAACTCTTAGTCGACCGCCTCGGTTAAAACTTAACCGAGTCGTGCATGGCCATGCTTTTCGAATCATATCATCCGAGAGTGCCCAGAGTATATCTATCCAAGTGGAGGGGCAAAATCCCATCTTGATTATTCACATCACGCAGCTTGATTCTCAGTCGACCCGAACTCTGCCTTTATAACTGCCCAGTTACGGATCTGCATTTGACATAACCTAAGTCGGTGATCCTCAACTCGGACTGTGCAATAACCTCAGGTCTAAGGATTACATTGATTGAGATATACAAATGACAACTTGTTCGTTGTACCTCAATATGGGTCAATACGATTCGGTAAACTCTTTAGCCGAATCTGTGGAAGTCGGAATAGCATCACCATGCCCATGACAAGTAGAACCAAGTCATCAAGCCGACTTTCACATTGGTCTAAGTTGTGTGTCCACCATAACCTCAATTACCAAGGACATTTAGTACAAACAACATGAAAGTATAGTTCCACAACCGAATAACATATTCAATGATATACATCAGATGCTCATACAAGGACAACTTAAAAACTTTATGAATACAATGGGAGAACATCATCATACATGATTGCCTCTAGGGCATATTCCCAACAACTTCCCCTGGCCCACAACAACCTCCCCTGGTTTCTACCCCTCCCCATTTCTCTCCATGGACCTAGTCCACCCCAAGCCCTCCTCTTTGGTTTATAAAGACAGGAGCTACCCCCAGCACCGCCTACTGCTCATTTTCTCCCTCTCCATCCCACTTACCCCTCTATATATCCACTCCCTCTACTCTTCCCTGCCCCAGAGAAGGAAGAAGAGAAAACTTCAGACCGGAGAAAAAAATCGAGCGTAGCCTCTCCTCCCTTGCTCCCCTGGCTCTACATGTCACTCTCCCAAACTCCCCTTGCTCTTCTGGTTCTAACCCTGGCCTTCTTTTCAAAATGCAGCAACCCCGGATGTAGCTCTGGCGAGCTTCGACGAGATCCATTCGGGCGCCGTCGTGCGAGCCGTTATCCGGAAGAAAACAGAGTCGTGCCGCCCACCCCTGGAGTCGCCTTCGTCTACCACGTCGCCTCCACCCTTCCCCGATGACCCATACGCCCTTAGGTGAGCCCCTCGCCACTCCCCGACCACCTCTAGGGTTCAGTCTCTGCTACGCCTGTTGCAAGGAGGACGACGCATCCCAACCGTCCATCCCACTCTAATCCTATAGCCCTAAATCCGCAGTACCCCTTGGCCGCCTTGAGTCATTGGCACCTGGTCTTGTCCTGGCGGTTTGACCGGTGCCCTCCTACGAGTCGCATTGCGCACAATGGGCTGAATCTGCCCCTTCGGCCCGTATAACCCCAGATCCCAGCCCATAACCCCTTTGTTTTTATCCATTTCTGCCTAGATCTAGAATTGGCACCTCGGTTTAAATCCGTAAAAAATACAAATCAACCCTAAATGCCTAGATCTAAAATCTCTAGTGTTTCTCAAGATTTTCTCTAACATGCAGTAGCTTTAGACCACCCTACTTTTGTTTAGACTAATTATCGAAAAATCAGCTACCAAGATATACCCAATTCACTAGTAAAATTATCTATAGAGTTTGAGTTTTTCCCAAATGGCATGAATTTTTTTTGTTCTAAAAGGTATCACTAATACCTTGCATGTCATATAGGCCCTAGATTAAATTGCTTCCTATTTTTCCCATTGTAAAAATAACAAAAAATAGTCCCTATCTGTATTTAGGAATTTCTCCACTTCAAACCAAAAGTGGTATTTACATAATTCCAACTCTCGGGACACATGCATTCAAATATCCTCCAAACCCCAGAAGTTCATAATTTAATACACCTTGATTGAATTTTGGTGAATTAAACTATTATGTGTATGATTTATTCACTAATAAAATCACTACAGTAGTTCTATAAATCCAAAAAGAGTGATTCCAATTTTTCCAGAAAATTATTTCAAATACGTAACATGTTTCTTTGGAATAATATCAAAATCTCATGTAGATTAAATATGATGAAAAAGACAAAAACCATCCAATACCGCCCTTTGGAATTTCCTGAGGGCATTTTGTTAAATATTTTGACATGACTCCAACTATTAGTGAACCAGTCCACCAAAATCTACATAACCTCCAAGGAAATGAATTTGGAAGCACAAAATTTTTATGATGAATTATTTTCTAAAACTAGAGTTCTTAACACTAGATAATTCATAGAAAATCAAAGGAATTTGATAAAATAGTGATACCACTTTTGCTGGTTTCATTTTATCAATACCTATATAATGGTATCATTTTTATACAATGACATCATACAGAACATGGCTTTGATCAAAAGACCCTCTCCTAGGTAGTTTATAGACTTAAAATCATAAGGGATCATCTTCCAATGCCTCCAAGTCTTTTACCAATCTCATCAAACCAATCATCCAACACCCTACTGCTAGCGCCTTGTTGACGTGGGAGCTTCTTTATTTATTCCCCGGCAACGATGCCAGAAAGACTTGAGGTTGCTCGATGTGGCACTTTGTTGGTGACCACAAGCGCAGGGTGTGAAGAGCACAGCAATAAGTTTTCCCTCATTTGAGACCGAGGTTATCAAAGCAGAAGGAGGAAGGAAATGTCACACAAGTGTTGTAAACAATGTTGAGACCCGCATAACACGAACTCAAGACTTTTCCACAACGAACAGTGAGGTTGTCAAGCTCACCGGTTTGCTGTAATAAAGGATCAAACGTATGGTGTGGAAGGTAATGGTGGTTTGCAGCAAGTAAACAAGTAACAGTGGAAGATGTATCAATGGTAAAGATTGGACCGGGGTCCATAGTTCACTAGAGGTGCTCTCCTTAGATAAACAACATGGCATGAAGGGTAAACAAATTATAGCTGGGCAATTGACAGGAACTGAGTAAGGCATAACAATGCACTACTAGTCAAAAAGATCCTATGAGATTCTATTGGGCAATACAACAATATACATAGACCGCCATCCAACTGCATCTATGACTAGAAGTCCACCTTCAGGTTATCATCCGAACCCCCTCCAGTATTAAGTTGCAAGCAACAAATGACTACTTTAAGCCAAGTGTGTAAGGTAAACAATCAACTTGTTCTATGAACAAGAGACCGTTGTTTTCTACCTAGTAGCAACAACACATCTACAACCGAAAAGATTTCTGTCACTTCCCTTGGAAACTAGAGGCATGAACCCACTATCGAGCATAAATACCCCCTCTTAGATTCACTAACAACTACTTGGACAAGATAGCTACTAACAACGAAGAGCATGCAAGATCACAAACAACACAGACATCATAGAATCATAAAGACAAAACCATTAATCAATCTGACATAATAATCTCAATATCCATTGGATCCCGGCAAACACAACATGCACGATTACAAATAGATTAGATTTTGATCATGAATGAAGCTCACAAGATCTATACATCAAAGCACAAAGGAGGATATACAACCATGTAGCTACTACATGGACCCATAGTCCAAGGTGGAACTACTCACGCATCATACCGGAGAGAAGGCCTCCGGGATGATCACCCCTCTGGCAGGGTGTCGGGAAGAACTTCAGATCCCCCCGATCTAGGAACGACGGTGGCGTCGGTTATAGAAGGTTTCGTGGAATATTGATCGGTTACTTAGGGTTTCTGCATCGGGGGCTTCTTATAGGCGAAGGGGGAGGCCGAGGAGTGGCCAGTGGCCCCACACCCTGCCTAGGAACGGGGTAGGGCCCACCCGTGCCTAGGGGGGTGTGGCTTCCCTGGCACGCCTCTCTATCTCTCCTCTGGACTTCTTGTTCCCCACGGAAAGTAATTGACGTTGACGTTTGTCCCATCCAATTCTGAGAATATTCCCTTACTAGCTTTTCTAGAACCAAAAACAACAAAATACAGGCAACAGGCACTGTGGCAACTTGTTAATAGGTTAGTACCATAAAACATGTAAAAATCACCTCAAAGTGTAGACAAAGCAAAGTAGATACTAAACAAGCATGGAGCATAAAGAATTATAGATACATTTCTGACGTATCAAGCATCCCCAGGCTTAACTCATGCTCGTCCTCGAGTAGGTAAGTGATAAAAAGAAATTTTATGAGGTGACATGCACCCTGACAATAAAGATCTAACCATTTGCAAGAATTGAAAGCTGGGATCAAAGAACTCTAAACATGTGCATGAAAGATGGAGTTCTAACAATAGGACATAGTAACTATGCATGCAACATGTCAAGCTACAAACAAAGATCATGAATAACATGCATTGAAAAATGTTTGTTTGTTTCACATACAGAAAACATGGCATAGTGGCAATCAGCTTATCCCTCATAGAATAGCAAATAGATCCATAGGACACCTTCAAAGTTCACAAGGGTGACTAGAAACAAGTAGCACAATAACAAGTAATATCACAATATGCATCTTGAAGTGATTAAGGTGGAAGAAAGGCCTTTTATAAAGGAAGAAGGGATTTCAAGTCTCAAAAAGAACTTCCAAAAATTATGGTACTTGTTATCTTTCAGCCCTCAGTGCCCCTATCATAAGCATCTTGAAGTGATTAAGGTTAAAGTGAAATAAGATGGAGTATATGCTTGACGAAGTATAATTTGGCAATACGAGGGCCACACCTCATGCTACTCAACTCCAGTCACCTGCAAGTTCTTGTCACTGTAAGTATTTGCATATCATAGAGAACCAGCAACGAGGTACCCCTTGCACATGGTATAGGAGCTATCCCAGAACCAAAATGACAAGGCAAGTAGATAATGAGCATCTCAGCAATCTTCTTATTTACCATGGGAATATGGTTCTTTTTTTCTCTCTTTCCTCTTTTCTTAATGTGTCTCTTTTTTATAAGAAGAATGCTTCATAGATGTCACTATGGTGATGCTGCAAGTTTCCACCATGATTAGGCATGGCTTAGGTTAGTGGCTCAGGCGTTTCTCTAACACAAAATACAAACTCCATGTACTTACAAGTTCCTTTTTTATTTCACACCGGTGACATCCATAGACAAAATAGCATGATATCAACTATGTACAAAGTACAAGTGCAATGTTGAAAACGTTCCCCATGCAGCATGGTTCTTCTAATTGCAACGTATAAGTGCAAGCATATACAACATAGAAAACACAATGGTTCAAGTTTATTAGGGGCAAATAATATAAAGTGTGCCATCAAGTTTGTGAGGGCTTTAATCACTAAGTTTTCTCATAACAAAGTAGTTTTTAATTGGAATATAGCTGAAAACAAGAATATACTTTGGAATGGTGTAACACACCATGCATAGGAGTTTATAGTGGACACTTTGGAATAACTTGGTTTCTTGGGAGTTGGAAGCATGAGTAGAGCCTACTCATACAAGTGAGGGCTAGGAAAAGACTGGGAGCAACCAAATAAGAGAGCAATAATGGCCATAATCATGCAGTGCAACAAAGCATTACTAATCAAAGCATAGAGTGGTACTACAAGTCAAGGACTAAATGAAGACACACTAAGCTACAAACATCAAAGGAGAATACCACTATACTCTACTTTTGCATGCTAAAACAATGCATAATTTCTTCAAGATACACTAAGAGATCCCAATGTCTTGGAGAAAGCCATTCTACAGCAATAATTACTAAGAATAAGGTCAAAACAACACCTAGCATGTCATGCTAAAGTCTAAGTCACAGTCAATGCAAGCTCCTCCTGCACTTTCAAGCAAGAACTTACTACTCCTTTCCAACACCAAGCAACTTATTTGCAAACAACATAGCGAGAACGGGGTTCCAAACTACTTTATTCAATCAAACTAAACAAACTGAGAAAACTAAACAAAAACTAATACGCTCCAAGAACAACACAACTGTGCATGAAATAATAAAAAATGAAGTGTGTAGACAGACCTGAGCTTTTTATTGATGAAGAAGGGGATGCCTTGGGCATCCCCAAGCTTTGACGCGTGTAACTCTTGGTTATTTCTTGGGGTGACACCATGGTGGCATCCTCAAGCTTGAGCTTTTGTCCATTCTTCATCTCATTGCATCATTCTCTCTCTACACCTGAAATTTTTCCTTCATACAAAACTTCACACAATGTTCATTAGCAACATTAGCTTATTCAAAAGATATTAGACCTCTGGCAAAGCTTTGGAACAGCAACGCTTTTCACTACAAATAGAAGCTACTGTAGTAACTCCTTCGAAAATCTCAATTCACCTAAAGAGAACTCAAAAAGGAATCAATAAGAAGCAAATGCAAATAATGGCAGAAATCTGTCAAAACAGACCAGCAGGTAGAAACCTATTTTTTCTAAACTCTTCTGTTACTCAAATCAAAAAGTGTTGAACTAACTAAAGTTATATAACATACTGGGGGATTTATTCGTAAATTTTCAGCTCAATCTGAGTTACCGAGACTCCTCACGAATTTTTTTGGTGGAGGACAGAAATCTGTTTTGGGACAGCAACTCCCCAAATCTTACTTCCCTCTCATTAGAGGTCATTCTTGGCACAAAAAGCAGACAAAAAGGATAAGAAGAGGTCATTACAGAAGTAATAACTTCCAAGACTCAAGGTAACTCTTGGGTTATTGTGACACCCCCGGGATTACGGCTAGACAAATCCCAGACCTATGTCTGATATAAGCCTAACCTAAATCTCGAAAGAGTACAGAGAGAGAATTGATAACACAACAGTAACCCTACGACACCGAAATTATTACAGCAACCTCATAACTGAGCGAAGAACCAAAATATTATAGGAAGAGTTCACTGACCACAAACATCAAACAACGGAAGGCAAATTATGCTATTAAGTATAGCAAACTTAACAAATGGCCTAAGAGGCCTGAAGCATAACGATGACGTCCAATCCATAGATCCCAGACTTCCGACTGGGAACTCCAAACTACTCGTCGATGATGATGCCGTGAAGAACTCATCTTCAATGGTAACACTTACTCAGCTGCAAAAGTATCAACGAAGCAAGTGTGAGTATAGGGTGTACTCCGCAAGACTTTTGGCTGGTGTTTTTTTTTTGCATAAAGCCATCTTTGTTTTGTAAAACAAGAGGGAGAAGAATCTCGACTAATCAGAATATTTTAAAAGGGGATAAGAGAGCGGTATCTCCAACTTTGATCATATTTTGATATCCACCGAATCATCATCAGCTGAACCTATCTAGGATCACCCCGTCGATCCCTGAGGAAACATCCTTAAGCACACATTACTTAACTTGCCAAATTTTACGATTAGGTTCAAGTTCTCTCTGATCTTCACGTCCGTTCCCAAGTTCGTCCATAACCGCGGAGACGGCTTTTGGAAAAGATTAATAACCCTGCAGGGGTGTATAACTTTACCCACACGTACTAACCTTCTCTTAATGCCACTAGATAAGGCCTCTTCCTTGGAAGGCCGATAGAGGGTAATTAGACACGACCTTTACCTTTCTTTCGCCGAGACCATGAGTCACGCACTAGGGAGATGCCGCCGTAATGGGTCGAGTCCCGAAGACGGTCCCTAGTGATGTGAACAGGGTTTGAGATTACGGATGCCGGGCATCTCCCATTCCCTGCCACGCTTACCTACCTTTATGAATGCACCTCCTTCACCTCCATTCAAGAATAACCAAGATGCGTATGTCAAATGAAAAGCCCAAACTATGTGACTCATGGAATCTACTAGGCAAGTTAGTTGGTTGAGGGGGTTTCCAGGCCCCCGTGTCGTTATACGCTCGTCTTGGTTTAAGAGGCAAGAACGTCGGGTCCTAAGGGTGGCAAGTATGGGACTTCAAAACCACAAACCATGTGGCCTCCCATACAAGCCTTAGCATGTTTATTATTCATCTCTGATCATACCACGTCATGTTGTCATACTAGATTCATTCGCAGCTCTGATTCATCAACCGGATGGACCAGTGGTAACAGCTAGGCATGGCTAAGCACAACAGATGTAACAGATCTAGCAACGCTTCACAAGACAACCCCTAGTTATGCTAGGAGCAGTGGATCAAGGAATATAGGATTCAAAGGAAACATGGATCAGATAGGATTAGTCTAGCTATCAATAAAATACTTTAGATTCGTATGCACATGGCAAGAATGTAAATGCTTTGAAAGCATATGATTCATATGTATGTGTGGGGCTTCGCTTGCCTTTGCCAGTTGATATCCAGAAAGCAGAGTTCCGAACAACTGGTACTTGACTTGATTATAGTTGTCCAAGTATTTGTCTTCGAGTTTCGACGGTGTTGATCTCGATCTTCAGTCATGAACTTGATATCGATTCCGATATCGTATTCTACCGGAGAAGAACGAAAAACCGGAAAGAAAGGAAACAATCAACACATGGCATCGATGCAATGCTCAAACAAGGATGATGATATGACAAGTTGAATTGTATTGAATTTAAAACCCTAAACATGCTTGGTCATTTTAATCGGGGTCCGAGGGGTCCAAAACCTAATTCTGAGAAACCCCGGAGGCATATGAGAGGGGTTGTTTTGTTGTTCTAATTAAAATTGCAATTGGAGTTGCTTATCAATGCATGATTATCATTTAATTAGATAGAATTCATTTTTCTGAACATTTTGATATATTATTTATATTTTTATGATTTAAAATGAATTAGTTATGAATTTCTTCAATTTTAATTCATTTTAAATCATTTCTAGAATATTATAAAATAATGTACATTTTGGAATTACATTAATATTTGTATTAAACAGAAAACATTCTGAAAATGTTTATTTGAATTACAGAAGGGGCCCACATGTCAGGGATTTCTTATATATAGAAAACAATTACTGAAATCAATTAAATAAAAGAAAAAATTGTGACATAGGCATGACGTCATGCTGACATCAGACGAAGCTTGATCCTCAGAGCCTTGATCGAATCCAAGGCTAGGGGCGACGCGGGGCTGCGGAGATGGGCGTGCTCGATGCGGGCTGGCGCACTGAACAGGTTAGTGGCAGCGCCGTCTAAGAATGGTCGCCGGAGGGTAGCTGGCGATGGCGGAGAGCGGCAGCGGCAAGTGTTCGACGGGGGAGGTGAACCAGAGCGAGAGTGGGCAGGAGAGAGGGTCCACGAGGACCATCTGCTCACCAGGAGCAAGATGGTGAGGTCGGTGGAGCAAGGGGAAGCCGGAAAAAGGAGAATCGACGGCGAACATGGTGATAGCCGGCGAGGTGGTGAGCTCGATTCCGGCCTGGGTAGAGCTTCCTAGCTTGCTTGGCTTGGCGAGGAAGAACAAGGAGATGACGGCAGTCACACCTATGGCCTCAGGGGGGAAGAGGGGGTGGTCGGAAATAGAGGGGCGCCGACGGTCAGCGAGCTAGGGTTTCGGGCACGCGCGGCGCAGAGAGGAAGGGAACGCACACGAGAGGGAGAAAGAGGGCTATGGTTCTCGGCGGCGTCCAGCTGATCTTGTAGGCGCTTGGGGGTGGCAGAATTGATCTTGGCGCGCGGCGGCTAGGCGACGACATCTATGGTGACACGCAACAGCTTCGCCGGTGGCAAGGAAGACGACGCGAAAAGAAAGGCTGAAGGGGTACAGGCCAGGGGCGGGCTCCAGATGGGCTGGCTTGGACCGCTGCAAAGCAAGGGCGACAGGTTGCTGCGGTGGTGCTGTGCAGCAGTTAGTGGGAGAGGGGAGATGGGCTCGGCCCAGAGAGAGAGGAAGTCATTTTTTTCTGCTGAAACGTTTTTCTATTTCTCTTTTCGCACTTTTCTCTTTATATTTTTCAAATACAAACCTATTTTGAATAATTTAAAAATGCAGAGACTTTATAAATATTTAAAATAATACAGGGACCCTTTAACCATTTGGATTCCACATTTTTTTGTTCTTTTTGAAATTCAAAACCATTTTGAATATGTTTCAATTAGGAAGGGGAAAATAGGGTTTAGGGTTTTATGTATGTTTCTTGTTGTTTGCATTGTTTATTTGTCTTAGCAAAATACATGATGCTCATGAATGCACAAACAAACCTAATTAGTATTTAATAAAACTAAGGTTGTTACAGTTATATCCCAACAAGTACTTCTCTTTAACGCCTCTAAGTTAGGCAGAAGAAGCAAGAAGAATCAAGTATTTTTAAATGAGGAAGCGTTAACATAAAATCTTGCTTTCAAAGGAGGAGCAAAAAGCAACTTCTCTCTCCTCATAGGGAAGTGTTCAATACCTTTCTTGAATGGAAAATGATATTTGATGGTGCCTTCTTTCATATCAATAATGGCACCAATTGTTCTAAGAAAAGGTCTTCCCAATGTAATAGGACAAGAAGCATTGTATTCAACATCCAAAACATAGAAATCAATAGGGACATAAGCATTGTTAACCATAATTAGAACATCATTAATACTCCCCATGAGTTTCTTCTTAGCATTGTCATGAAGTGGGACATCCAAATAACAATCTTCCAATGGTGGTAAATCAAGCATTTCATAAATGTTCCTAGGCATAATAAAGACACTAGAACCAAGATCACATGAATCTTTGAGATCAAAGTCATTCACTTGCATATTAATAATGGGTTCCCAACTATCTTCGACTTTCCAAGGAATAGAATCTTTGTTTTTTAGCTTCTCTTCCTTAATTTTCACAAGATCATCTGTAATATTTTTGGTGAAAGCAACATGCATATCACTAGCATCACGACTTTCGCGGCATAGTAAATCAAAATTTTCTATGGAGCGAACAGAGGGAAAGCCAAGATCTAATCTAGGAGATGCAAACAACGAGAGAGATTGGATTAGATCTTCATACCCTTGAAGATTCGCACAGCGGAACGTTCGTCGGAACGTGGGTGATGTAGTCGTACTCGCTTCTCCTCCTCGCGATCCGATCCGATCTAGCACCACAAGTGGCGGTGCCTCCGTGAGATGCACACGTGCAGCACCTCGACGTCTCCTCCTTCCTCGGACCAGCAAGTATGGTGGAGAGATAGATTGGATCTACAACACGACGGCGTGGTGTATATGGTGGAGAATTTCTGCAGCAGGGCTTCGCCTACAAACAGTCGGGAGGGAGAGAGGAAAGCTAGCAAGGCGGCTGGGGTTTGGAGGAGAGGTGTGTGAGGTTGGTGCGCCCCCACCCCTCTTTATATAGAGGGGGGGAGCAGCCCTAGCCCCTCCCCCAAGCCCAAAGGATAAGGAGTGGGGGGCATGGACTCTCCCCTCTTCTAGAAACCCTATCTCTAGTTTAAACGATTTAAACTCTCTAGGATCGGCTGGGCCCTATGGGGCCTTGTGCCCCTGGCCCAATGCGTCCAGGACACTCCCTCATAGGCCCATGCCCCCTCCCGGAAGGTGGGGCCACGTTGGTCCCCTTCCGGAAGGTTCTAGAAGCTTCCGGTACAATACCGATTAGCCCGGAACAATTCCGAACTCCAAAAACTGCACTGCCTTATATGAATCTTATTCTCCGGACCATTCCGGAACCTCTCGTGATGTCCCGGATCCCATCCGAGACTCCGAAAAAAAATTCATAAACCAATTATCCAATCTATCCTAGCGTCGAGACACGTTAAGTGTGTGACCCTGCGGGTTCGAGAATATGCATACATGATATTCTATCAATAATCAACAGCGGGGTCTGGGCACCCATATTGACTCCCACACATTCATCGATGATCATATCGGATGAACCACGATGTCAGGATTCAAACAATCCCATATATATATTCCCTTCGTCTCGCGATATTTTACTTGCCCGAGATTCGATCGTCGGTACCATCATACCTAGTTCAATCTCGTTCACAGCAAGTACTTTACTCGTTCCGTAATCCGATATCACTTTGTGATTAACTCCTTAACCACATGCTTGCAAGCGGTGTTGATATAGATTACCGAGTGGGCCCGAAGTATATCTCTCCAACTTGGGAGGGACAAATCCCATCTCGATACATACAACCCAACAGATACTTTCCGATCACCTGAGAGACACCTTTATGATCACCCTCTCATAGGATGACGTTTGATGACCTCAAAGCTTTCTTCCGATACCAGGGAGTTGTATTATCTCATGGTCTAAGGAATACAATATTTGACATAAGAAAAGCTTCGCAAAGACGAACACGATGACACGATCTAATTGCTTCGCTTAGTTTGGGTCTGTCCATCATATCATTCTCCAACGATATGATCTCATTATCAATTGACAACTCATGTCTATGGTTAGGATAATAATAACATCTTTATTATTGCCTCTAGGGCATAATTCCAACAGTCTCCCACTTGCACTAGAGTCAATAATCTTGTTTACATTTGGCAACAATCTCACACCCATGGCACTGAGGTGTTGATCATGTTTTACACGTGGAAGAGGTTTAGTCAATGGATCTGCGACATTCAGATCTGTATGTACTTTGCTAATCTTCAGATCTCCATCTGCTATATAATCTCGGATTATATGAAACTTGCAGTTGATATGCTTGGTCTTTGGATGATATCTTGGTTCCTTAGCGAGTGCTATGGCGCCAGTGTTGTCACACAATATCTCTAGTGGGTCCAATGCACTTGGAACCACGCCAAGCTCAGTGATGAAGTTTCTGATCCAAACTCCTTCACTTGACGCTTCTGCAGCAGCCATGTATTCCGCTTCCACTGTAGATCCCGCGATCACGCTTTGCTTGCAGCTTCTCCAGCTCACAGCTCCTCCATTCAAAATATAAACGTATCCTGTCTGAGATTTGGAATCATCCTTGTCGGTGTCAAAACTAGCGTCGATGTAACCTTTTACGACAAGCTGTTCATCACGCCCATAGACTAAGAACATTTCTTTAGTCCTATTTAGGTACTTTAGGATGTTCTTCACGGCTGTCCAGTGTTCCACTCCTGGATCACTTTGATATCTGCTCATCAAACTAAGAGCATTGGACACATCCGGTCTAGTACACAGCATGGCATACACGATGGAACCTATGGCCGAGGCATAAGGCACTTTGCTCATAGCTTCCCTATCATTTACCGTAGCTGGACACTGAGCCTTGCTCAATATCTTACCTGGCAACATAGGCACTGAACCTTTCTTTGCCTTATCCATTCTGAACCTTTTCAGAACTTTGTCTAGGTATGTACTCTGGCTTAAGGCTATCAGGCGTCTTTGTCTATCTCTATAGATTTTGATGCCCAATATATAAGCAGCTTCACCTAGGTTTTTCATTGAAAAACACTTTTTCAAATAACTCTTCACATCGTTAAGCATGTTGATGTCATTTCCGATAATCAATATGTCATCCACATATAGTACCAGAAACGTCACCGAGCTCCCACTCACTTTCTTGTAGATACAAGCTTCGTAGCAATTTGGAACAAATCCAAAGCTCTTGATCACTTGATCAAAACGAAGGTTCCAACTCCGAGATGCTTGCTTCAGTCCATAAATGGAACGCTGAAGTTTGCATACTTTACTAGCATCCTTAGGATCGAAAAAACCTTCGGGTTGCATCATATACAACTCTTCATCAATGTTGCCATTGAGGAAAGCAGTCTTGACATCCATCTGCCATATTTCATAATCATGAAACGCGGCAATTGCTAATAAAATCCGAATGGACTTAAACATCGCTACGGGAGAGAAAGTCTCATCGTAGTCAACACCTTGAACTTGTCGAAAACCTTTCGCGACAAGCTGTGCTTTATAGATGGTAACATTACCATCCGCGTCCGTTTTCTTCTTGAAGATCCATTTGCACTCAACGGCCTTTCGGTCGCTAGGAGGGTCCACCAAAGTCCATACTTGGTTTTCGCTCATGGATCCCAATTCGGATTTCATGGCTTCTAGCCATTTCTCAGAGTCTGGGCTCATCATCGCTTCCTCATAGTTCGTAGGTTCACTGTCTTCTACTAGCAAGACAGTCAAGACAGGGTTGCCGTACCACTCAGGGGGGCACGCGACCTTGTCGAACTGCGACGTTCAGTAGCAGCATCGTCCGAAGCTTCATGATCCTTGTCATTAGCTTCCTCTATTGTTGGTGCAGGCGGCACTGGAACAATTTCAGGTGCTGCGCTACTCTCCAACTCAAGAGAAGGTTCAATAACCTCGTCTAGGTCTACTTTCCTCCCACTCACTTCTTTCGAGAGAAACTCCTTCTCAAGAAAGGAACCGTTCTTTGCGACAAACACTTTGCCTTCAGTTCTGTGATAGAAGGTATACCCAATAGTTTCCTTAGGGTATCCTATGAAGACGCATTTCTCCGCTTTGGGTTCAAGCTTGTCCGGCATCAACTTCTTGACGTAAGCTTCGCATCCCCAAACTTTAAGAAACGACAACTTAGGTTTAGCACCAAACCATAGTTCATACGGTGTCGTCTCAACGGATTTAGATGGAGCCCTATTTAAAGTGAATGCAGCGGTTTCTAATGCATAACCCCAAAATGATAACGGCAAATCAGTAAGAGACATCATTGATCGGACCATATCTAATAGGGTTCGATTCCGGCGTTCAGACACACCATTGCGCTGTGGTGTTCCGGGTGGCGTGAGTTGTGAAACGATTCCACTTGCTTTAAGATGCGTGAGAAAATCATAACTCAAATATTCACCTCCACGATCGGATCGTAGAAACTTAATCTTTCTGTTATGATGGTTCTCCACTTCATTCTAAAATTCCTTGAACTTTTCAAATGTTTCAGATTTATGTTTCATTAAATAGATATACCCATATCTACTTAAGTCATCGGTAAAAGTGAGGAAATAGCGATATCCACCGCGCGTCGAAATACTCATCGGTCCGCATACATCGGCATGTATGATTTCCAACAAGTCCGTTGCTCGCTCCATCATACCGGAGAACGGTGTTTTGATCATCTTGCCCATGAGGCATGGTTCACATGTGTCAAATGATTCAAAATCAAGAGACTCCAAAAGTCCATCAGAATGGAGTTTCTTCATGCGCTTTACTCCAATATGACCTAGACGATAGTGCCACAAATAAGTAGTATTATCACTATCTACTTTGCATCTCTTAGCCTCAATGTTATGGATGTGTGTTTCATCCCTTTCGAGATTTAGAAGAAATAAACCATTTACAAGAGGTGCATGACCATAAAAGATGTTACTCATATAAATAGAACAACCATTATTCTCCGATTTAAATGAATAACCGTCTTGCAATAAACACGATCCAGAAATAATGTTCATGCTCAACGCAGGCACATAATAACACTTATTAAGGTTTAAAACTAATCCCGAAGGTAAAACTAAGGAGAGCGTGCCGACGGCCATCACATCAACTCTTGATCCATTGCCAACGCGCATCGTCACCTCATCCCTCGCAAGCCGCCGTCTATTCCGTAGCTCCTGTTTCGAGTTACAAATATTAGCAACTGAACCGGTATCAAATACCCAGGCACTACAACGAGGGCTAGTAAGGAAAACATCAATAACATGTATATCAAATATACCTTTGATGGTGCCAGCCTTCTTGTCCGCTAAGTACTTCAGACAGTTACGCTTCCAGTGACCCTTGTCCTTGCATTAGAAGCACTCAGTGTCCGGCTTGGGACCAGACCTGAGCTTCTTCTCAGCAGGGGCATTGTGCTTGCCGCCACCCTTCTTGAAGGGCTTCTTTGCTCCCTTACCTTTCTTAAAGGAGGGCTTGTTGATCATCAACACATGATTATCCTTCTTGATGTCCACTTCCGCAGCCTTCAGCTTTGCGAAGAGCTCGGTGATCGTATCAGTGGAACCAATCTGATTATGAGTCACTACAAAACTTTTGTAGCTGGGAGGGAGTGATTGCAGAACCCTGTCAATATTGAGCTCCTCTGGAATCGTGCATTCCAGTTGCTCAAGGCGTTGAGTGTAGCCAGACATCTTTATGGCGTGCTCACTAACGGAACTCCCTTCCTCCATCTTGCAGTTAAAGAACTTCTCAGAGATCTCATATCTCTCAGAACGGGCTTGAGTCTGAAACATGGTTTTCAGCTCCTCGAGAATCTCAAAGGGCCCGGGATAGGTTTCAAAACGATTTTGAAGTTCCGGTTCCATAGCAAACAACATGGTGCTCTTAATCACACCATAATCATCTTTGCGCGACTGATAGACAGCTTTCTCATCAGCCGGCGCAGTTGCAGCAGGGGGTCACCTAACGCTTTCCCAAGGACATAGTCCTTTTGTCCGCCAGACAGAATGATTCTTAGATTGCGGAACCAATTGGTGAAGTTAGACCCATTGTTTCTAAGCTTTTCCTTCTCAGCAAAAACTTTGAAGTTGAAGTTGGACTTGGCCATGTGATCTACAGTATTTGCAAGTACAATTTAGACTATGTTCATGATAAATAGTTCAACTTAATCAAATTACTAGATGAACTCCCACTAAATTCAACATCCCTCAAGTTGTTTAGTGAACACGATCCAAATTCACCACACCTAATCCGATCATCACGAGAAGAGATGTGGTTTCAATGGTGGACAACGAAGTGTCGATCATATCATTCATATGACTCATGCTTAACCTTTCGGTTCTTGTGTTCCGAGGCCATGTCTGTACATGCTAGGCTCGTCAAGCTAGACCCAAGTATTTCCGCGTGTGCAAAAACTGGCTTGCACCCGTTGTATGTGAGCGTAGAGTCTATAGCACCCGATCATCACGTGATGCTTGGACACGACGAACTTTCGCAACGGTGCATACTTGGGGAGAACACCGTTTTTATCTTGATCTTTAAGTGAGGAATCATCTTATAATGCTACCGTCGCGATCTAAGCATAATAAGATACATAAAAGGATAAACATCACATGCATATAACTTTATGTGACATGGTATAGCCAATCTTCGCGCAATGATCTCCATCTTGTGCGCTCCGGCATGATCTCCATCACTCCACCATGATTGCCTCCACCACGAATAGCAACTACAACTATTGCTAACTACTTAGCGATAAAGTAAAGCTATTACATGGCGTATAAGAAGTTGACACACATGTCATACACAATTATAAAGACAACCATATGGCTCCTGCCGGTTGTGTACTCATCGACATGCAAGTCGTAAAACATTACAAAACATGATCATCGCATACATTATACACATCACATCTTGGGCCATACCATATCACAGAAAACACTCCCTGCAAAAACAAGTTAGACGCCTCTACTTTGTTGTTGCATGTTTTACGTGGCTTTATGGGAGTAGAAGCTAAGAATGATTCTTACCTATGGAAAGCCACAACGGTGATATTATGGTTGCCAAACTCCGGTGTTAATCCCATGACAACTATAGTGAGAGAAACTGACATCCACCAGCCGCATGTGTGGAACAAGCCACACGTCAAGTGCGGAGCCGGTCTCGCGAATGACGTCGCGTAAGGTTGGCCTGGACCGCTTCAATCTCACTATCCCGCATCATAAGAAGAACACAAACAAGAGGCTTGCAACAGAAAACATCAACGCCCGCAACAACCATGTTGTGTTCTACTCGTGAAACACATCTACGCATAGATCTAGCTCTGATACCACTGAAGGGTTTCGCGGCATGGTAAATCAAAATTTTCTACGGAGCGAACAGAGGGAAATCCAAGATCTAATCTAGGAGATGCAAACAACGAGAGAGATTGGATTAGATCTTCAAACCCTTGAAGATTCGCATAGCGGAACGTTCGTCGGAACGTGGGTGATGTAGTCGTACTCGCTTCTCCTCCTCGCGATCCGATCCGATCTAGCACCACAAGTGGCGGTGCCTCCGTGAGATGCACACGTGCAGCACCTCGACGTCTCCTCCTTCCTCGGACCAGCAAGTATGGTGGACAGATAGATTGGATCTACAACACGACGGCGTGGTGTATATGGTGGAGAATTTCTGCAGCAGGGCTTCGCCTACAAACAGTCGGGAGGGAGAGAGGAAAGCTAGCAAGGCGGCTAGGGTTTGGAGGATAGGTGTGTGGGGTTGGTGTGCCCCCACCCCTCTTTATATAGAGGGGGGGCGCAGCCCTAGCCCCTCCCCCAAGCCCAAAGGATAAGGAGTGGGGGGCATGGACTCTCCCCTCTTCTAGAAACCCTATCTCTAGTTTAAACGATTTAAACTCTCTAGGATCGGCTGGGCCCTATGGGGCCTTGTGCCCCTGGCCCAATGCGGCCAGGACACTCCCTCATAGGCCCATGCCCCCTCCCGGAAGGTGGGGCCACGTTGGTCCCCTTCCGGAAGGTTCTAGAAGCTTCCGGTACAATACCGATTAACCCGGAACAATTCCGAACTCCAAAAACTGCACTGCCTTATATGAATCTTATTCTCCGGACCATTCCGGAACCTCTGGTGATGTCCCGGATCCCATCCGAGACTCCGAAAAAAAATTCATAAACCAATTATCCAATCTATCCTAGCGTCGAGACACGTTAAGTGTGTGACCCTGCGGGTTCGAGAATATGCAGACATGATCTTCTATCAATAATCAACAGCGGGGCCTGGGCACCCATATTGACTCCCACACATTCATCGATGATCATATCGGATGATCCACGATGTCAGGATTCAAACAATCCCATATATATATTCCCTTCGTCTCGCGATATTTTACTTGCCCGAGATTCGATCGTCGGTACCGTCATACCTAGTTCAATCTCGTTCACAGCAAGTACTTTACTCGTTCCGTAATCCGATATCACTTTGTGATTAACTCCTTAACCACATGCTTGCAAGCGGTGTTGATATCGATTACCGAGTGGGACCGAAGTATATCTCTCCAACTTGGGAGGGACAAATCCCATCTCGATACATACAACCCAACAGATACTTTCCGATCACCTGAGAGACACCTTTATGATCACCCTCTCATAGGATGACGTTTGATGACCTCAAAGCTTTCTTCCGATACCAGGGAGTTGTATTATCTCATGGTCTAAGGAATACAATATTTGACATAAGAAAAGCTTCGCAAAGACGAACACGATGACACGATCTAATTGCTTCTCTTAGTTTGGGTATGTCCATCATATCATTCTCCAATGATATGATCTCATTATCAATTGACAACTCATGTCTATGGTTAGGAAACCTTAACCATCATTGATCAATGAGCTAGTCCATAGAGGCGTACTAGGGACACGGTGGTGTTCACAAACCACACAAGTATTAAAGTTTCCGCTTAATACAATTCTAGCATGGAATATAAACATTATCATGAACAAGAATTATAATAATAACATCTTTATTATTGCCTCTAGGGCATAATTCCAACAGTTAACCATCATATTATCAAGGAGCCTTGTTGCAGCACCCAAGGCGAGGCCCATGAGGGTACCTCCAGCAGCTGAACCCAACAGGTTTCTTGAGGAGAAGTTCAAACCTGCATAAAAAGTCTGGATAATCATCCAAGCAGTGAGTCCATGAGTGGGCCAATTCTTAACCAAAGACTTCATTCTGTCCCAAGCTGGATCAACATGTTCATTATCAAGTTGTTTAAATTTCATAATGTCACTTCTCATAGATATAATCATAGCAGGAGGGTAGTACTTTCCAATAAAACCATCTTTGCACTTAGTCCAAGAATCAATACTATTTTTAGGCAAAGATAGCAACCATTCTTTAGCTTTTCCTCTCAAGGAGAAAGGAAACAGCTTGAGCTTAATAATATGTCCATCTACATCCTTATACTTTTGCATCTCAAAAAGTTCAACAAAGATATTGAGATGGGAAGCAGGATCATCAGAACTAGCACCAGAAAATTGCTCTCTCATCACAAGATTGAACAAAGCAGGCTTAATTTCATAAAAGGTAGCATCAGGAGCAGGTGGAGCAATAGGAGTGCTTAGGAAATCATTGTTGTTGGTGCTAGTGAAGTAACACAACTTGGTGTTCTCAGCAGAGTTCATTTTGGCAAAGGTGGGCAAGCCAAAAACAGCAGCAGTAGCTAAAGAAGGAACTAAATTTTTTGTGTTTTTGAATAAAGAAAGCAAACCAAACTAGACTAATTTTTTTGTGTTTTTTGAAAATAGGCAAATAAAACCAAGAAAAATAAACAAATCAAACTAAAAACAAAGTAAAGAGAAAGGAAGTGAAGGACTCCCCTATTGAAGACGTCCTTAGCCTCCTTGGCAACTTCGCTAGAAAACTTGTTGATGGCGCCTTGTTGACGTGGGAGCTTCTTTCTTTATTCCCCGGGAACGGCGCAAGAAAGACTTGACGGTGCTCGACGTGGCACTTTTTTGGTGGCCCCAAGCGCAGGGTGTGAAGAGCACAGCAGCAAGATTTCCCTCAGTTGAGACCGAGGTTATCAAAGCAGAAGGAGGAAGGAAACGTCACACAGGTGTTGTAAACAACGTGGGCACCTGCACGACACAAACTCAAGACTTTGCCCCAACGAACAATGAGGTTTTCAAACTCACCAGTTTGCTATAACAAAGGATTAAACGTAGGTGTGGAAGGTAATAGTGGTTTGCAGCAAGTAAACAAGTAACAGTGGAAGATGGTCAATGGTAAAGATTGGACCGGGGTCCATAGTTCACTACATGTGCTCTCCTTAGATAAACAACACGGCATGAAGGGTAAAAAAATTACAGCGGGGCAATTGATAGGAACTGAGCAAGGCATAGCAATGCAATACTAGTCAAAAAGATCCTATGAGATTCGATTGGGCAATATAACAATATACATAGACCGCCATCCAACTGCATCTATGACTATAAGTCCACCTTCAGGTTATCATCCGAACCCCCTCCAGTATTAAGTTGCAAGCAACAGAAAACTGCTTTAAGAAAAGTGTGTAAGGTAAATAATCAACTTGTTCTATGAATAAGAGACCGTTGTTTTCTCCCTAGTAGCAACAACAAATCTACAACCGAAGAGATTTCTGTCACTTCCCTTGGAAACTATAGGCATGAACCCACTATCGAGCATAAATACCCCCTCTTGGAGTCACTAGCAACTACTTGGCCAAGATAGCTACTAACAACGGAGAGCATGCAATATCACAAACAACACAGACATGATAGAATCATAAAGACAAAACCATTAATCAATCTGGCATAATAATCTCAATATCCTTTGGATCCCCCGAAACAAAACATGCATGATTACAAATAGATTAGATCTTGATCATGAATGGAGCTCACAAGATCTATATATGAAAGCACAAAGGAGGAGATACAACCATCTAGCTACTACATGGACCCATAGTCCAAGGTGGATCTACTCACGCATCATACCAGAGAGAAGGCCCCCGGGATGATCTCCCCTCCGGCAGGGTGCCAGGAAGAACTTCAGACCCCCCCTGATCTAGGGACGACGGTGGCGGCGGCTACAGAAGGTTTCGTGGATTATTGATTGGGTACTTAGGTTTTCTGCATCGGGGGCTTCTTATAGGTGAAGGGGGAGGCCGAGGAGGTGGCTAGGGGCCCCACACCCTGCCTAGGTGCAGGGCAGGGCTCACCTGCGCTTAGGGGGGTGTGGCTGCCCTGACACGCCTCTCCGTCTCCCCTCTGGACTTTTTGTTCACCACGGAAAGTAATTGACTTTGACATTTGTCCCGTCCAATTCCGAGAATATTTCCTTACTAGCTTTTCTGGAACCAAAAACAGAAGAAAACAGGCAACAGGCACTGTGGCAACTTTTTAATACGTTAGTACCAGAAAAAATCATAAAAGCACCTCAAAGAGTAGAGAAAGCAAAGCAAAGTAGATACTAAACAAGCATGGAGCATCAAAAATTATAGATACATTTCCGATGTATCACCTACTATTTTATATCATGTGTTTCTCCATTTATTGCTATATGTATTGGTGCTTGTATCCCTTGTATTGAATGAGGTGTTGTTTTCATGTTTGATTGATAACGGCGACAGTTGCGATTGTGTGCCACCGAGAAGAAGGAAGAGTTGGTATATTATTATTATTGGTATTCTAGTATTCTAAACAAGTCAAGGGACATCTCGCTAGTCACATGCAACCCACTATTACCAAACACCTATAATTGACCTACTCTTTTTATCACTTGTTTGGTATCTCATCTATAAACTTCATAGTTACTTACATGTTTTGTTTTAAATAAAACAACGATAACAACTTGTCTCCTCCAAGTTATTACCGAGTGTCCATTAGGACACCCGCCTCATGTTGAAACCCACCTTTACCTCTTTAGATTGAGGTTAGGATGCTTAGCATCTTCCCTCCTTGGAGACTACGATCTTTCGTTGATAAAAATATTTTTGGCTTTACCCTACTACAAAGTTTTCAAAATAAAACCCTTTGAAAGAGGCATCGTTTCCGAGTGGATGTTTTACAAAATAAAATATGAAGAGGTTAAGGAAGAGAGTTCAGCAAGAGAAAGATAAGGGGTGTTCTATGCCTTTACTAGAACAATTACTCCGTTCAACCATACTACCCCAGGAGCTGGGGCTTAGATCATAGTTTGTTATCTTTAGCCGGGCAGCTTGTACAGGCTAATTGGGAGAAATACCTTGAAATCCGGGTAGGCTCTACAAGAGATCTTCGGATTTGGGGCCTGCAACTTGCTTCAACAAGAAACTGAGCATGTCTCGGCAGGAGCCTGGTGCAACAATTGGGTCTCCCGCGGACGGTATACTTTAAGAGTGTAGAAGGAAGTGGAGTCACCGAGGTTATTGTATATGGAAGCTAGGGTTTGGGTATACGGAAGTGCAGAAGGGTGGACTATGGCCGGGGGCCACAGACTCGTTGCCGGGGAGAACAAAGACAAATGGAAAAGCCACCGTTACTAGGGATGACAAATCAAAGGTTAGGTTTGATTATCCGAATCCCATCTACCATGTGTAGAAGGCTGTGGTTGTATCCTGGTGGATGTATTGATTCTTGTGGGTAAAGTGCACAAACTCTCCAGAGTATAATCTATTCTAATAGCCATGTCCACGGTCAAGGACGGTTGGAAAGGTGATTGCTAGGAGTACCCTTGGGAGTGGGTTTTTAGAAACTAAAAAGTATGTGACTTGGTCACGAGGAAGTATCAGAACAAGCTTGGTTTCGACTAGAGATGGTCGGAGATGTTTTAAAAAGGGTTTTGCTCTAGAATTGTTTTCAAAAAGATGTTTTAACAAGGATATGGAGATTTCCATATTTTTGATAAGGAGACCTGTTTTCAAAAATTCTTTTTCCACAAATATATAGAGATGCCATATTTATAAGAGAAACTAGGATTAAAAAAAAACCTTAGTAGAGCTACCTCTCCATAACCCAAAAATTCATTATCTTGTTTTACTTTTCTAGGTGGTTTGCGAGTACATTCAAATGTACTTACCGGCTTTGTACCTAGATATTTAATTCGCCAGAATTTTAGAAGCACGAGGATTGATGAGGAGATACAACCATGTAGCTACTACATGGACCCATAGTCAAAGGTGGAACTACTCACGCATCATACCGGAGAGAAGGCCTCCGGGATGATCACCCCTCTGGCAGGGTGCCGGGAAGAACTTCAGATCCCCCCGATCTAGGAACGACAGTGGCGTCGGCTATAGAAGTTTTTGTGGAATATTGATCGGGTACTTAGGGCTTCTGCATCGGGGGCTTCTTATAGGCGAAGGGGGAGGCCGAGGAGGTGGCCAGGGGCCCCACACCCTGCCTAGGCACGGGGTAGGGCCCACCCGCGCCTAGGGGGGTGTTGCTTCCCTGGCACGCCTCTCTGTCTCCCCTCTGGACTTCTTGTTCCCCACGGAAAGTAATTGACTTTGACGTTTGTCCCATCCAATTCTGAGAATATTTCCTTACTAGCTTTTCTAGAACCAAAAACAGCATAAAACAGGCAACATGCACTGTGGCAACTTGTTAATAGGTTAGTACCATAAAACATGTAAAAAGCACCTCAAAGTGTAGACAAAGCAAAGTAGATACTAAACAAGCATGGAGCATAAAAATTATAGATACGTTTCTGATGTATCAAGCATCCCCAGGATTAACTCATGCTCTTCCTCGAGTAGGTAAGTGATAAAAAGAAATTTTATGAGGTGACATGCACCCTTACAATAAAGATCTAACCATTTGCAAGAATTGAAAGCTGGGATCAAAGAACTCTAAACATGTGCATGAAAGATGGAGTTCTAACAATAGGACATAGTAACTATGCATGCAACATGTCAAGCTATAAACAAAGATCATGAATAACATGCATTGAAAAACGTTTGTTTGTTTCACATACAGAAACACATGGCATAGTGGCAATCAGCTTGTCCCTCATAGAGTAGCAAATAGATCCATAGGACACCTTCAAAGTTCACAAGGGTGACTAGAAACAAGTAGCACAAGAACAAGTAATATCACAATATGCAACTTGAAGTGATTAAGGTGGAAGAAAGGACTTTTATAAAGGAAGAAGGGATTTCAAGTCTCAAAAAGAACTTCCAAAAATTATGGTACTTGTTATCTTTCATCCCTCATTGACCCTACCATAAGCATCTTGAAGTGATTAAGGTTAAAGTGAACTAAGATGGAGTATATTCTTGACGAAGTATAAGTTGGCAATACGAGGGCCACACCTCATGCTACTCAACTCCAGTCACCTGCAAGTTCTTGTCATTGTAAGTATTTGCATATCATAGATAACCACCAACGAGGTACCCCTTGCACCTGGTATAGGAGCTATCCCAGAAACAAAATGACAGGGCAAGTAGACAATGAGCATCTCAGCAATCTTCTTATTTACCATGGGAATATGGTTATTTTTTCTCTCTTTCCTCTTTTCTCAATGTGTCTCTTTTTTATAAGAAGAATGCTTCATATATGTCACTATGGTGATGCTGCAAGTTTCCACCATGATTAGGCATGGCTTAGGTTAGTGGCTTAGGCGTTTCTCTAACACAAAATACAAACTACATGGACTTACAAGTTCCTTTTTTATTTCACACCGGTGACATCCATAGACAAAATAGCATGATATCAACTATGTACAAAGTACAAGTGCAATGTTGAAAACCTTCCCCATGACAGCATGGTTCTTCTAATTGCAACGTATAAGTGCAAGCATATACAACATAGAAGACACAATGGTTCAATTTTATTAGGGGCAAATAATATAAAGTGTGCCATCAAGTTTATGAGGGCTTTAATCACTAAGTTTTCTCATAACAAAGTAGTTTTTAATTGGAAGATAGCTGAAAACAAGAATATACTTTGGAATGGTGTAACACACCATGCATAGGAGTTTATAGTGGACACTTTGGAATAACTTGGTTTCTTGGGAGTAGGAAGCATGAGTAGATCCTACTCATACAAGTGAGGGCTAGGAAAAGACTGGGAGCAACCAAATAAGAGAGCAATAATGGCCATAATCATGCAGTGCAACAAAGCATTACTAATCAAAGCATAGAGCGGTACTACAAGTCAAGGAATAAATGAAGACACACTAAGCTACAAACATCAAAGGAGAATACCACTATACTATGATTTTGCATGCTAAAACAATGCATAATTTCTTCAAGACACACTAAGAGATCCCAATGTCTTGGAGAAAGCCATTCTACAATAATAATTACTAAGCATAAGGTCAAAACAACACCTAGCATGTCATGCTAAAGTCTAAGTCACAGTCAATGCAAGCTCCTCTTGCACTTTCAAGCAAGAACTTACTACTCCTTTCCAACACCAAGCAACTTATTAGCAAACAACATGGCGAGAACGGGGGTCCAAACTACTTTATTCAAGCAAACTAAACAAACTGATAAAACCAAACAAAAACTAATACGCTCCAAGAACAACACAACTGTGCATGAAACAATAAAAAATGAAGTGTGTAGACAGACCTGAGCTTTTTATTGATGAAGAAGGGGATGCCTTGGGCATCCCCAAGCTTTGACGCGTGTACCTCTTGGTTATTTCTTGGGGTGACATCATGGTGGAATCCTCAAGCTTGAGCTTTTGTCCATTATTCATCTCATTGAATCATTCTCTCTCTACACCTGAAATTTTTCCTTCATACAAAACTTCACACAATGTTCATTAGCAACATTAGCTTATTCAAAAGATATTAGACCTCTGGCAAAGCTTTGGAACAACAAGGCTTTTCACTAAAAACAGAATATACTGTAGTAACTCCTTCAAAAATCTCAATTCACCTAAAGAGAACTCAAAAAGGAATCAATAAGAAGCAAATGCAAATAATGGCAGAAATCTGTCAAAACAGACTAGCAGGTAAAAACCTATTTTTTCTAAACTCTTCTGTTACTCAAATAAAAAAGTGCTTAACTAACTAAAGTTATATAACATACTGGGGGATTTATTCGTAAATTTTCAGCTCAATCTGAGTTACATAGACTCCTCATGAATGTTTTTGGTGCAGGACAGAAATCTGTTTTGGAACAACAACTCCCCAAATCTTACTTCCCTCTCATTAGACGTCATTCTTGGCACAAAAAGCAGACAAAAAGGATAAGGAGAGGTCATTACAGAAGTAATAACTTCCAAGACTCAAGGAAACTCTTGGGTTATTGTGACACCCCCGGGATTACGGCTAGACAAATCCCAGACCTATGTCTGATATAAGCCTAACCTAAATCTCGAAAGAGTACAGAGAGAGAATTGGTAACACAACAGTAACCCTACGACACCGAAATTATTACAGCAAGCTCATAACTGAGCGAAGAACCAAAATATTACAGGAAGAGTTCACTGACCACAAAAATCAAACAACGGAAGGCAAATTATGCTATTAAGTATAGAAAACTTAACAAATGGCCTAAGAGGCCTGAAGCATAACGATGACGTCCAATCCATAGATCCCAGACTTCCGATTGGGAACTCCAAACTACTCGTCGATGATGATGCCGTGAAGAACTCATCTTCAATGGTAACACTTACTCAGCTGCAAAAGTATCAACGAAGCAAGTGTGAGTATAGGGTGTACTCCGCAAGACTTTTGGCTGGTGGTTGTTTTTTGCATAAAGCCATCTTTGTTTTGTAAAACAAGAGGGAGAAGAATCTCGACTAATTAGAATATTTTAAAAGGGGATAAGAGAGCGGTATATCCAACTTTGATCATATTTTGAAATCCACCGAATCATCATCAGCTGAACCTATCTAGGATCACCCCCTCGATCCCTGAGGAAGCATCCTTAAGCACACATTACTTAACTTGCCAAATTTTACGATTAGGTTCAATTTCTCTATGATATTCACGTCCGTTCCCAAGTTCGTCCATAACCACGGACACGGCTTTTCGAAAAGATTAATAACCCTGCAGGGGTGTACAACTTTACCCACACATACTAACCTTCCCTTAATGCCACTAGATAAGCCTTCTTCCTTGGAAGGCCGGCAGAGGGTGCTTAGACAGGACCTTAACCTTGATTTCGCCGAGACCATGAGTCACGCACTAGGGAGATGCCGCCGTAATGGGTCGAGTCCCGAAGACGGTCCCTAATATTGTGAATAGGGTTTGAGATTACGGATGCCGGGCATCTCCCATTCCCTGCCACGCTTACCTACCTTTATGAATGCACCTCCTTCACCTCCTTCGAGAAGAGCCAGAATGCATATGTTGAATGGAATGCCCGAACTATGTGACTCATGGAATCTATTAGGCAATTTAGTTGGTCGAGGGGGTTTCTAGGCCCCCGTGTGGTTATACGCTCGTCTTGGTTCAAGAGGCAAGAACGTCGGGTCCTAAGGGTGGCAAGTATGGGACTGCAAAAACCACAAACCATGTGGCCTCCCATAAAAGCCTTAGCATGTTTATTATTCATCTCTGATCATACCACGTCATGTTGTCATACTAGATTCATTCGCAGCTCTGATTCATCAACCGGATGGACCAGTGGTAACAGCTAGGCATGGCTAAGCACAACAGATGTAACAGATCTAGCAATGCTTCACAAGACAACCCCTAGTTATGCTAGGAGCAGTGGATCAAGGAATATAGGCTTCAATGGAAACATGCATCAGATAGGATTACTCTATCTATCAATAAAATACTTTAGATTCGTATGCACATGGCAAGAATGTAAATGCTTTGAAAGCATATGATTCATATGTATGTGTGGGGCTTCTCTTGCCTTTGCCAGTTGATATCCAGAAAGCAGAGTTCCGAACAACTGGTACTTGAATTGATTATAGTTGGTCCAGTATTTGTCTTCGAGTTTCGACGGTGTTGATCTCGATCTTCAGTCATGAACTTGATATCGATTCCGATATCGTATTCTACCGGAGAAGAACGAAAAACCGGAAAGAAAGGAAACAATCAACACATGGCATCGATGCAATGCTCAAACAAGGATGATGATATGACAAGTTGAATTGTATTGAATTTAAAACCCTAAACATGCTTGGTCATTTTAATCGGGGTCCGAGGGGTCCAAAACCTAATTCGGAGAAACCCCGGAGGCATATGAGAGGGGTTGTTTTGTTTTTCTAATTAAACATGCAATTGGAGTTGCTTATCAATGCATGATTATCATTTAATTAGATAGAATTCATTTTTCTGAACATTTTGATATATTATATATATTTTTCTGATTTAAAATGAATTAGTTATGAATTTCTTCAATTTTAATTCATTTTAAATCATTTCTAGAATATTATAAAATAATTTACATTTTGGAATTACATTAATATTTTTATTAAACAGAAAACATTCTGAAAATGTTTATTTGAATTACAGAAGGTGCCCACATGTCAGGGATTTCTTATTTACAGAAAACAATTACTGCAATCAATTAAATAAAAGAAAAATTATGACATAGGCATGGCGTCATGCTGACATCAGACGAAGCTTGATCCTCAGATCCTTGAACGAATCCGAGGCTAGGGGTGACGCGGGGCTGCGGGGATGGGCGTGCTCGATGCGGGCTGGCACACTAAACATGTTAGTGGCAGCGCCGCCTAAGAATGGTCGTCGGAGGGTAGCTGGCGATGGAGGAGAGCGGCGGCGGCAAGTGTTCGATGGGGGAGGTGAACCAGAGCGAGAGGGGGCAGGAGAGAGGGTCCACGAGGACCAGCTGCTCACCAGGAGCAAGATGGTGAGGTCGGTGGAGCGAGGGGAAGCCGGACGAAGGAGAATCGACGGCGAACATGGTGACGGCCGGCGAGGCGGTGAGCTCGATTCCGGCCTGGGTAGAGCTTCCTAGCTTGCTTGGCTTGGCGAGGAAGAACAAGGAGACGACGGCAGTCATGCCTATGGCCTCAGGGGAAGAGGGGGTGGTCGGAAATAGAGGGGTGCCGACGGTCAGCGAGCTAGGGTTTCGGGCACGCGCGACGCAGAGAGGAAGGGAACGCGCGCGAGAGGGAGAAAGAGGTCTAGGGTTCTCGGCGGCGTCCAGCTGATCTTGTAGGCGCTTGGGGGTGGCAGAATTGATCTTGGCGCGCGGCGGCGAGGCGACGACATCTGCGGTGACACGCAGCAGCTTCGCCGGTGGCGAGGAAGACGACGCGAAAAGAATGGCCGAAGGGGTACAGGCCAGGGCGGGCTCCAGATGGGCTGGCTTGGGCCGCTGCAAAGCAAGGGCGACAGGCTACTGCGGTGGTGCTGTGCAGTAGTTAGAGGGAGAGGGGAGATGGGCTCGACCCAGAGAGAGAGGAACACATTTTTTTCTGCTGAAACGTTTTTCTATTTATGTTTTCTCACTTTTCTCTTTATATTTTTCAAATACAAACCTGTTTTGAATAATTTAAAAATACAGAGACTTTATAAATATTTAAAATAATACAGGGACCCTTTAACCATTTGGATTCCACTTTTTTTGTTCTTTTTCAAATTCCAAACCATTTTGAATATGTTTCAATTAGGAAGGGGAAAATAGGGTTTAGGGTTTTATGTATGTTTCTTGTTGTTTTCATTGTTTATTTGTCTTAGCAAAATACATGATGCTCATGAATGCACAAACAAACCTAATTAGTATTTAATAAAACTAAGGTTGTTACAGTTATATCCCAACAAGTACTTCTCTTTAACGCCTCTAAGTTAGGCAGAAGGAGCAAGAAGAATCAAGTATTTTTAAATGAGGAAGCGTTAACATCAAGTCTTGCTTTCAAAGGAGGAGCAAAAAGCAACTTCTCTCTCTGTCACATCCCAAGATTTTCCAAATCTTGTTATGTGAAGAATAAATGAATAAAATAAAACTTTGTTGATTTCAGGGTGAGAAGAAACTTTTTGAATCCAATTGGAAACTTTCAAAACCTATTTTGATCAAATAAAATCCTAAAGGGATTTAAAAATATAAATAATCAATAAAATTAAAAATATTTGGAATTACTATTTTTGGATCTTTTAATAAAAGATTTGGTTTTCAAAAGAAAAAGTAGACTTATAAATAAAGACTATTTTTATAGAGTCAAATTAAACCTAGGCCAATCTTTTGAAATAAAATGTTTTGCTTTGATTAAAAGATTAAAGATTTATTTAAACAAAATAATGAGGATTTAGTAAAATCCAATTTTATTAAAAACAAAGGTTTTACCATTTTAATTAAAAAACCAAAACTTGTTAAATTATTTTAAACAAGTTTTCCAATTATTTTATATTTTCAAATAAAACCTACTGATTGGTTTTTATACTATTTAGATTTCAAATGGAGATTTTAAATAAAACAAATCCTATTTGAATTATTAACTAAGGTCTATTTTAATTAATTATTAAATAGATCCTAAAATAAAAGTATTATTTTATTTTCGGACTTGGAATTATGTTGTTGAACGGACCCAAACTCAAGGAAAAGTTTGGAGGAGTTTTGAATTGATTTGAATGTTTAAATTGTTGATTGAATTTCAAAACAGAAAATCAAATTGGAAAAAGGAAAAAGAATTCAGAACAAAAAAAAAATGAAACGGCCCAGCCCAACTATCCTAGTCCACTAAGCCCAGCCAGCCCACTACCCCTCTCCCGCAGAAAACGATTCACACCCACTTTTGAACCCACGAGGCCGCTGACAGATGGACCCCATCGCACCCCTCCTCTCTCTCGCTGCCAGACGACCCCACCTGCCCCGTCAGCGTCTTCAATCCGCGGACCCGTTCCTCCCCCTCACCTCGCTGCTGTTTCTGCCGCGGATTCTCGGCGTCAATTCTCCCTGCAGCTATGCCGTACTTAATCGCCATGCTACCCTCTTTATTTCCCCCAACCAATGCCACCGGAGAGCCACCAGGCTGCTCAGAATCATCTCCGAACTGCCCCTGTCTCCGACGAACTCCCCGACGAATTCCAGCCAGTCTCCGTCACCACTCGTCTCCTCGACCACACGATCATGTCCCACAAACTCTGGCGCATTCCCCAGTACTCCTAGCTTATTCGCGCAAGCTCCCT
Organism: Avena sativa; assembly: GCA_916181665.1. Taxonomy (NCBI): domain Eukaryota; kingdom Viridiplantae; phylum Streptophyta; class Magnoliopsida; order Poales; family Poaceae; genus Avena; species Avena sativa. The sequence goes on from OV702280.1 coordinate 100,437,466, forward strand.
AGCATCGGCAACGACGACAGCTGAACATCGCCGCCGTCTGCCTCGACACCGGCGAGTCTTCCTGGTAAGCTCGGACTGCCCCGATGCCATTCAGTGATGCTCACATGCTCCTTTGTACCATGCGCGTCTAACGCATCCTTTACTTTGCTTCGGCACGCCCTGTAGCCTCGCCAACAACAACGACAAGAGCACACCCGACGCCATGTGGACTCCGGTGAGCAATCCACGTCGGACCAGAGTGCCCCTCGACAAACTGACCACACCTTGAGCTTCCCCACGACGTTGCGAACACGGTGAGCATCATCCCATCCTCTCTCGCTTCCTGCTTCACCAGCACCGCCACCATCTGACCGCGCCACCGCTTGCCGTTGACCTTGCGCCGCCAGTTTGTGACAAGCAGAGGATAGCCGTCCGATCTCGATCTAGTGGATAGGAAAGAAACTTAGGCGAAGGGGTATGTTTGCTTCTGAGCCACACGATTTACTTTAGATCCAACGCGCCAGAGTAGCTGATCCGGACAAAACGGTATGGACGAATCAGAATAGGACGCGTGTCCCAGTCTGTTTGATTTAAACAGAATTTGATCTATTAGATTTCCAATTTTGTAAATTCCATAAATTTTGTTCCACATGTCCAATTTTTGCAAACTTTATATCAATGGAATCAGTGGAACAAGCCCTAGCCAACCATGCAATTTGTTTAGTAAAAAGCTTCTGGTAGAATGTTTGTTTTTGCAAAAACATTTGTATGCTTGTTTAGGTTATAAAAATTATTCCAAAATGATTTTGAATATAAAATCTTTGGCAAATGGAGTGATTTGAACCTACTGACCATAGGAAACACTTTGTGGTTTCAAAAATGTATTTGGTGAAGAAAAAGAATGATTCTTTGATTTAAAACCAATTCTAGTCAAATAAAAATATGGTTTATTTATTAAAAATGGTTTTGGAAGAAAACCTTTGGGAAATGTTTTGTTTCAAACTCTCTGACCCTAAACACAAAGTTTTATGGTTTGAAAACACATTTTGTGAATCCTATAGATTAATGCCTTATTGAAAACATTTTTACACCACATAAAATGATACCTCGTTTTGAAAATGGTTTATGAAGTGAAATGTTTTGCAAATGACTTTGCCACTTTCTAAAATGACCATTAGGTGTTTTCAAATGTTTATGACCCATTAGGAACCACTTTTTCAAATAAAACATAGCTTGGCATGCTTGCATGCATTATCTTGTTTATATGATTTTATGTGATGAATTGCTTGATTGGTAGATTGAACTTGTGCCTTGCTTGATTGAATTGTAGTGACTGTATCAAGGACAAGGAGTGAACTTATACTCTACCAAAAAGGCAAGTGATGCTTCATACTTTTGTCCCATTACTTTCACTATGCATTAGTGATTTCTCTAAGTAAAACTTGCATGGAATTTTGCTAAGTATAAACCTTGCTATGGGAAAACCTAGTAGATGAAACCTTAGTAGAAATTTCCCTAAGTTAAGATTCCTACTACTATCAAGCTTAGCTTAGCTAATAGAAAACAAGGGTGGAATATACATGCATACTATGGAAAAATTTCTAAGTCTGAGGACTTGTGTTTTTGTTTAATAAAACAACTAAGTTAATGAATCACCTGGGTGGAATGGTAATTGCTTGGAGGTTTTTGGTTGAGTGGTTACACAAGGCCCATGGCTATGGTTTACCTTGTGTATCACACTTGTGGATTGCCACCTAGGAAAAAAGAGATTTGAGATGTCAAATGTTGAGAAGCTTCAAGTGCAGCCACTTGGCATTATGGGCTCTGCCTGGATCACATAGGTTGCTAGAACTTAGCCATTTGGACAGTTGGTGGTAGTGGGATGATAGGTTGGAATGCGTCCATTTGGTCTAAGGAAAGGCTTCTGAAAGATCTTGTCTTGGTGAAACCAAGTCTTGTGGGGAAAGTGCACCACCTCTGTAGAGTGTAAAATCTAAGTACTTAGCCATGTCCCTGGTAAAGGACAATTTGAGCATCAAGACATGGAAGCAATCAAGAATCTCATCATCCAAACTTCTAAGTTAAACACTTGTGGTTAAACAAGGGTTAAAGGATCTTGAATCTTTGATTGGTAGATGCCTTGGGTGATTTTGTCAAGACAGAAACTTAGTGTTTTCAAATGATAAGGAAAAATATATTTTTGAGCAATGCAAGCCTCAACTCCACTTAGCCAAATGCATATAGATGATAGACTCCACTATACTACCATAGTATCACTTGCCAATACAATTCAAATGTATTGACCCTTGTGGCTGTAACTTGTATGTTGCAGGTTTGATTGATATTAGTGAAGTTTAATGATTAGGATTACAAGTCTACAACCAACATGTCTGCCTGTGGCACTTTGAAGATGAAGGACCCCATGCTTATAGATATTCTGTTGCAATGTAATGTAATAGCCAAATGAGCTATGTAAGATGTAATAAAATTATGTTATTCCTGGTTATAAAGTTGTATTATGACCTTTGTTTCTTGATATTACATCTTAACTGTGGATGCTAGCTATTGATCCAGGGACTAGCATTGTAAACACAGGGGACTCTACCTTATTAAAGGTTGGGAACCTTACAGATGGTATCAGAGCATTATGTTGCCTATAGGATTTGTAACCCTAGGATTGGAAAAAACCCTTAGAAAAATAGGAGTTGTATTTGTTCCAAAACTTATTTACAAATAATCTTGTAAACTCTTTCCCTCAACCATTTTGGTTTTGATTCTACATATCTTCTATTTCAAACTTAATGGACAAAGCCTACCCCATGGCCAAAGACTACACCATGTGCAAAGGACTTCATCAACTCTAATGACTTCAACATCTTCAGCATTTTCACCAAGGACTCCAAACATGGATATCACTAAGGACAAGTGAGACAAGAAATCTTGCTCAAGATTTTAAGACTAAAGAAACACAACTTAGAAGGAACCATGATCACCTTTGAAGATTTGTGACCAAAAATTTTCTCAAGAATAAAAGATCTCATTCAAGGAGAATCAACCAAGAAGGATGGAAAGAATGCAAGTTAACCATATAGATAGACCACCATATTTAGTTTAAGACAAACCCACCAACTTATGTGGTGTAACAAAAATATTTTTGGTTGCCTAAAAATATGCTTGAAACTTGTTGTTTGAATGGAATGGTTGTTTGTGATTGCTTGCACATTGTTTGTGTGAATTGTGATGTGTGTGATTAGAATTATTTCCTTAGAAAATCTTTTGCCTATTCTAATTCCAATCCAACCCACACAGATTACTTCTCCAAGAATCTCCAACATCAAGGATGGTGACAACAACAACAACCAAGAGGACAACATGAGAGAACTCATAGTAACCCAAAACCAGTTGAGCCAAGAGACAACTCAGCTTTTAGCCAACAACAATGGACTAGACCCAGCCATACAAAGGATTTTGAAACTTCAATCCCAATTGTTGCAAGGATTGGTTACTCAAATGATCAACATGGGAGAAAACTTTTCCCAAAGAGCTAATGACAAGGATGACAAAGATGTTATTCTATAAGGAACCCAAGCATGCAATATTTGCAGAGACAAGGATCGTACATGCAAGGATCATGAAGATCAATGCCCTAATTGTAAAGGAGAAAGTCATATCTCTAGTAACTGCCCCAAGAAGAGAGAAAGATTTCCCACCCTTGAGGTGAGATATGAAGAACATGAACTAGAAGAACTCCTAGCTTTGGAGAGACCCAAAAAGAAGAAGAAGGATAAAAGCCAGTTGCAATGCTACAATTGCAAAGAGATGGGACACTATGCCAGTGAATGTCCAGAAAAGAAGAAGAGCCAAGAAGACAAACAAAAGCTAGTGAAACCCAAGATGAGGAAGGATATTAGCCAAGTGATGTGCAACCACTGCAAAGAGTTAGGACATTATGAATCATATTGTCTAGAGAAGCCACCTCAAGACCTCAGCCTTATCACATGTTTCAAATGCAAGGAGCTAGGCCACTATGCAAACCTCTGTCCAGGAAAGTTACACCAAGATCCCAAGTAAGACAAGATGTAATTTAGTTGGAAAAATTTTCAAGGGTGGTAGTACCCTAGATGCTTTGAGCCTACTTGTAAACCCTAGCCTTCCCAAATCTCGGGACGAGATTTATTTTAAGGGTGGTAGCCTGTCACATCCCAAGATTTTCCAAATCTTGTTATGTGAAGAATAAATGAATAAAATAAAACTTTGTTGATTTTCAGGGTGAGAAGAAACTTTTTGAATCCAATTGGAAACTTTCAAAACCTATTTGGATCAAATAAAATCCTAAAGGGATTTAAAAAGATAAATAATCAATAAAATTAAAAATATTTGGAATTACTATTTTTGGATCTTTTAATAAAATATTTGGTTTTCAAAAGAAAAAGTAGACTTATAAATAAAGACTATTTTTATAGAGCCAAATTAAACCTTGGCCAATCTTTTGAAATAAAATGTTTTGCTTTGATTAAAAGAGTAAAGGTTTATTTAAACAAAATAATGAGGATTTATTAATATCCAATTTTATTAAAAACAAAGGTTTTACCATTTTAATTAAAAAACCAAAACTTGTTAAATTATTTTAAACAAGTTTTCCAAGTATTTTATATTTTCAAATAAAACCTACTGATTGGTTTTTGTACTATTTAGATTTCAAATGAAGATTTTAAATAAAACAAATCCTATTTGAATTATTAACTAAGGTCTATTTTAATTAATTATTAAATAGATCCTAAAATAAAAGTATTATTTTATTTTGGGACTTCGAATTATGTTGTTGAATAGAACCAAACTCAAGGCAAAGTTTGGAGGAGTTTTGAATTGATTTGAATGTTTAAATTGTTGATTGAATTTCAAAACAGAAAATCAAATTGGTAAAAGGAAAAAGAATTCAGATCAAAAAAAATATGAAACGGCCCAGCCCAACTATCCTAGCCCACTACCCCTCTCCCGCAGAAAACGATTCACACCCACTTTTGAACCCACGAGGCCGCTGACAGATGGACCCCATCGCACCCCTCCTCTCTCTCGCTGCCAGACGACCCCACCTGCCCCGTCAGCGTCTTCAATCCGCGGACCCGTTCCTCCCGCTCACCTCGCTGCCGTTTCCTCCGCGGATTCTCGGCGTTAATTCGTGTTACTGTGCCCATAATTCTCCCTGCAGCTATGCCGTACTTAATCGCCATGCTACCCTCTTTCTTTTCCCCCAACCAACGCCACCGGAGAGCCACCAGGCTGCTCGGAATCATCTCCGAACTGCCCCTGTCTCCGACGAACTCCCTGACGAATTCCGGCCAGTCTCCGTCACCACTCGTCTCCTCGACCACACGATCATGTCCCACAAACTCTGGCGCATTCCCCAGTACTCCTAGCTTAGCCGCGCAAGCTCCCTAGCGTCGGCAACGATGACAGCTGAACATCGCCACCGTCTTCCTCGACACCGGCGAGTCTTCCTGGTAAGCTCGGACTGCCCCGATGCCATTCAGTGATGCTCACATGATCCTTAGTACCATGCGCGTCTAACGCATCCTTTACTTTGCTTCGGCATGCCCTATAGCCTCGCCCACAACGACGACCAGAGCAGACCCGACGCCGTGTGGACTCCGGCGAGCAATCCACATCGGACCAGAGCGCCCCTCGACAAACTGACCACACCTTGAGCTTCCCCACGACGTTGCGAACACGGTGAGCATCATCCCATCCTCTCTCGCTTCCTGCTTCACCAGCACCGCCACCATCTGACCGTGCCGCCGCTCGCCGTTGACCTTGCGCCGCCAGTTAGTGACAAGCAGAGGATAGCCGTCCAATCTCGATCTAGTGGATAGGAAAGAAACTTAGGCGAAGGGGTATGTTTGCTTCTGAGCCACACGATTTACTTTAGATCCAACGCGCCAGAGTAGCTGATCCGGACGAAACGGTATGGACGAATCAGAATAGGACGCGTGTCCCAGTCTGTTTGATTAAAACAGAATTTGATCTATTAGATTTCCAATTTTGTAAATTCCACAACTTTTGTTCCACACGTCCAATTTTTGCAAACTTTATATCAATGGAATAAGTGGAACAAGCCCTAGCCAACCATGCAATTTGTTTAGTAAAAAGCTTCTGGTAAAATTTTTGTTTTTGCAGAAACATTTGTATGCTTGTTTAGCTTATAAAAACTATTCCAAAATGATTTTGAGGATAAAATCTTTGGCAAATGGAGTTATTTAAACCTACTGACCATAGGAAACACTTTGTGGTTTCAAAAATGTATTTGGTGAAGAAAAAGTGATTCTTTGATTTAAAACCAATTCTAGTCAAATAAAAATATGGTTTATTTATTAAAAATGGTTTTGGAAGAAAACCTTTGGGAAATGTTTTGTTTCAAACTCTCTGACCCTAAACACAAAGTTTTATGTTTTGAAAACACATTTTGTGAATCCTATAGATTAATGCCTTATTGAAAACATTTTTACACCACATAAAATGATACCTTGTTTTGAAAATGGTTTATGAAGTGAAATCTTTTGCAAATGACTTTGCCACTTTCTAAAATTACCATTAGGTGTTTTCAAATGTTTATGACCCATTAGGAACTACTTTTTCAAATAAAACAAAGCTTGGCATGCTTGCATGCATTATCTTGTTTATATGATTTTATGTGATGAATTGCTTGATTGGTAGATTGACCTTGTGCCTTGCTTGATTGAATTGTAGTGACTTGAAGAGTGTGATTGTATCAAGTACAAGGAGTGAACTTATACTCTACCAAAAAGGCAAGTGATGCTTCATACTTTTGTCCCATTACTTTCACTATGCATTAGTGATTTCTCTAAGTAAAACTTGCATGGAATTTTGCTAAGTATAAACCTTGCTATGGGAAAACCTAGTAGATGAAACCTTAGTAGAAATTTTCCTAAGTTATGATTCCTACTACTATCAATCTTAGCTTAGCTAATAGAAAACAAGGGTGGAATATACATGCATACTATGGAAAAATTTCTAAGTCCGAGGACTTGTGTTTTTGTTTAATAAACAACTAAGTTAATGAATCACCTGGGTGGAATGGTAATTGCTTGGAGGTTTTTGGTTGACTGGTTACACAAGGCCCATGTCTATGGTTTACCTTGTGTATCACACTTGTGGATTGCCACCCAGGAACAAAGAGATTTGAGATGTCAAATGTTGAGAAGCTTCAAGTGCAGCCACTTGGCATTATGGGCTCTGCCTGGATCACATAGGTTGCTAGAACTTAGCCATTTGGACAGTTGGTGGTAGTGGGATGATAGGTTGGAACGCGTCCATTTTGTCTAAGGAAAGGCTTCTGAAAGATCTTGTCTTGGTGAAACCAAGTCTTGTGGGGAAAGTGCACCACCTCTCCAGAGTGTAAAATCTAAGTACTTAGCCATGTTCCTGGTAAAGGACAATTTGAGCATCAAGACATGGAAGCAATCAAGAATCTCATCATCCAAATTTCTAAGTTAAAAACTTGTGGTTGAACAAGGGTTAAAGGATCTTCAATCTTTGATTGGTAGATGCCTTGGGTGATTTTGTCAAGACAAAAACTTAGTGTTTTCAAATGATAAGGAAAAATATATTTTTGAGCAATGCAAGCCTCAACTCCACTTAGACAAATGCATATAGATGATAGACTCCACTATACTACCATAGTATCACTTGCCAATACAATTCAAATGTATTGACCCTTGTGGCTGTAACTTGTATGTTGCAGGTTTGATTGATATTAGTGAAGTTTAATGATTAGGATTACAAGTCTACAACCAACATGTCTGCCTGTGGCACTTTGAAGATGAAGGACCCCATGCTTATAGATATTCTGTTGCAATGTAATGTAATAGACAAATGAGCTATGTAAGATGTAATAAAATTATGTTATTCCTGGTTATAAAGTTGTATTATGACCTTTGTTTCTTGATATTACATCTTAACCGTGGATGCTAGCTATTGATCCAGGGACTAGCATTGTAAACATAGGGGACTCTACCTTATTAAAGGTTGGGAACCTTACACTCTCCTCATAGGTAAGTGTTCAATACCTTTCTTGAATGGAAAATGATATTTGATGGTTCCTTCTTTCATATCAATAATGGCACCAACTGTTCTAAGAAAAGGTCTTCCCAAAGTAATAGGACAAGAAGCATTGTATTCAACATCCAAAACATAGAAATCAACATGGACATAAGAATTGTTAACCATAATTAGAACATCATTAATACTCCCCATGAGTTTCTTCTTAGCATTATCATGAAGTGGGACATCCAAATAACAATCTTCCAATGGTGGCAAATCAAGCATTTCATAAATGTTCCTAGGCATAATAGAGACACTAGAACCAAGATCACATGAAGCTTTGAGATCAAAGTCATTCACTTGCATATTAATAATGGGTTCCCAACTATCTTCGACTTTCCAAGGAATAGAAGCTTTGTTTTTTAGCTTCTCTTCCTTAATTTTCACAAGATCATCTGTAATATGTTTGGTGAAAGCAACATGCATATCACTAGCATCACGACTTCTAGCAAGATTTTGTAGGAACACGATCACTTCAGAAATATTGCAACCATCAATATCAAAATCAAACTTAGCATCACTAGTAGTAGGCTCAATAGTCTTAGGAATAGAAGGAGGAGGAACAGGGACTACTCGTATTTTAGTGGTGATGGTGCACACACTATTGTTTCTATCAATTTCGTCTTCCCTTTCCCACTCAGAATGAAGTTGAGCTAACAGCCTAATGTTTTCATCAATTGTAACTTGTATGGCATGAGCAGTAGAAAAGGTATTTTCCATAGTTTCAGGTTTAGCAGCCATTTTATTTATCAAGGAAGACTGAGCTTCAAACAAAGAGGATATATTTTTCTCAACATTTAAAAGTTTCTCCTCCACAATTTTGTTGAAAGCATTTTGTTTACTAATAAAGTCTTTGAGTGTGACTTCAAGTTAGAAGGGGCACTTTTAGCATTGTTGTAAGAACTTCCATAGGAATTACCATTATTAGGAGGATAAGGCCTATAATTGGTGTTGCTACCAAAATTGTTCCTATAGGCATTATTGTTGAAATTGTTGTTTCTAATGAAGTTCACATCAACTTGCTCATCTTGAGCAACCAAAGAGGCTAAGGGAACACTATTCGGATCAAGAGGAGCTTTCCCATTAACAAGCATAGCCATAATAACATCAATCTTATCACTCAAAGAAGAAGTTTCCTCAACAGAATTTACCTTCTTACCATGTGGAGCTCTCTCAACGTGCCATTTAGAGTAGTTAACCATCATATTATCAAGGAGCCTTGTTGCAGAACCCAAGGTGAGGGTACCTCCAGCAGCTGAATCCAACAGGTTTCTTGAGGAGAAGTTCAAACCTACATAAAAAGTCTGGATAATCATCCAAGCAGTGAGTCCATGAGTGGGCCAATTCTTAACCAAAGACTTCATTCTTTCCCAAGCTGGATCAACATGTTCATTATCAAGTTGTTTTAATTCCATAATGTCACTTCTCATAGATATAATCGTAGTAGGAGGGTAGTACTTTCCAATAAAAGCATCTTTGCACTTAGTCCAAGAATCAATACTATTTTTAGGCAAAGATAGCAACCATTCTTTAGCTTTTCCTCTCAAGGAGAAAGGAAACAGCTTGAGCTTAATAATATCTCCATCTACATCCTTATACTTTTGCATCTCAAAAAGTTCAACAAAGCTATTGAGATGGGAAGCAGGATCATCAGAACTAGCACCAGAAAATTGCTCTCTCATCACAAGATTCAACAAAGCAGGCTTAATTTCATTAAAGGTAGCATTAGGAGCAGGTGGAGCAATAGGAGTTCTTAGGAAATCATTGTTGTTGGTGCTAGTGAAGTAACACAACTTGGTGTTCTTAGCAGAGTTCATTTTGGCAAAGGTGGGCAAGCCAAAAACAGCAGCAGTAGCTAGAGAAGGAACTAATTTTTTTGTGTTTTTGAATAAAGAAAGCAAACCAAACTAGACTATTTTTTTTGTGTTTTTTGAAAATAGGAAAATAAAACCAAGAAAAATAAACAAATCAAACTAAAAACAAAGTAAAGAGAAAGGAAGTGAAGGACTCCCCTATTGAAGACGTCCTTAGCCTCCTTGGCAACGGCGCTAGAAAACTTGTTGATGGCGCCTTGTTGACGTGGGAGCTTCTTTCTTTATTCCCCGGGAACGGTGCAAGAAAGACTTGATGGTGCTCGACGTGGCACTTTTTTGGTGACCCCAAGCACAGGGTGTGAAGAGCACATAAGCAAGTTTTCCCTCAGTTCAGACCGAGGTTATCAAAGCAGAAGGAGGAAGGAAACGTCACACAGGTGTTGTAAACAACATGGAGACCTGCACAACACAAACTCAAGACTTTGCCCCAACGAACAATAAGGTTGTCAAACTCACCAGTTTGCTATAACAAAGGATTAAACGTAGGTGTGGAAGGTAATGGTGGTTTGCAGCAAGTAAACAAGTAACAGTGGAAGATGGTCAATGGTAAAGATTAGACCGGGGTCCATAGTTCACTAGAGGTGCTCTCCTTAGATAAACAACATGGCATGAAGTGTAAACAAATTACAGCGAGGCAATTGATAGTAACTGAGCAAGGAATAGCAATGCAATACTAGTCAAAAAGATCCTATGAGATTCGATTGGGCAATATAAGAATATACATAGACCGCCATCCAACTGTATCTATGATTATAAGTCCACCTTCAGGTTATCATCCGAACCCCCTCCAGTATTAAGTTGCAAGCAACAGACAACTGCTTTAAGCAAAGTGTGTAAGGTAAACAATCAATTTGTTCTATGAATAAGCGACCGTTGTTTTCTCCCTAGTAGCAACAACAAATCTACAACCAAAGAGATTTCTGTCACTTCCCTTGGAAACTATAGGCATGAACCCACTACTGAGCATAAATACCCCCTCTTGGAGTCACTAGCAACTACTTGGCCAAGATAGCTACTAACAACGGAGAGCATGCAATATCACAAACAACACATACATGATAGAATCATAAAGACAAAACCATTAATCAATCTGGCATAATAATCTCAATATCCTTTGGATCCCCCCAAACAAAACATGCATGATTACAAATATGTTAGATCTTGATCATGAATGGAGCTCACAAGATCTATACATGAAAGCACAAAGGAGGAGATACAACCATCTAGCTACTACATGGACCCATAGTCCAAGGTGGAACTACTCACACATCATACCGGAGAGAAGGCCTCCGGGATGATCTACCCTCCAGCAGGGTGCCAGGAAGAACTTCAGATCCCCCTGATCTAGGGAAGACGGTGGCGGCGGCTACAGAAGGTTTCGTGGATTATTGATTGAGTACTTATGTTTTCTGCATCGGGGGCTTCTTATAGGCGAAGGGGGAGGCCGAGGAGGTGTCTAGGGGCCCCACACCCTGCCTAGGTGTAGGGCAGGGCCCACCTGCGCTTAGGGGGTGTGGCTGCCTTGGCACGCCTCTCTGTCTCCCCTCTGGACTTTTTGTTCACCACGGAAAGTAATTGACTTTGACCTTTGTCCCGTCCAATTCCGAGAATATTTACTTACTAGCTTTTCTGGAACCAAAAACAGCAGAAAACAGGCAACAGACATTGTGGCAACTTTTTAATAGGTTAGTACCAGAAAACATGATAAAAGCACCTCAAAGAGTAGCGAAAGCAAAGCAAAGTAGATACTAAACAAGCATGGAGCATCAAAAATTGTAGATACATTTCTGATGTATCACCTACTATTTTATATCATGTGTTTCTCCATTTCTTGCTATATGTATTGGTGCTTGTATCCCTTGTATTGAATGAGGTGTTGTTTTCATGTTTGATTGATAACGGCGACAGTTGCGATTGTGTGCCACCGAGAAGAAGGAAGAGTCGGTATATTATTATTATTGGTATTCTAGTATTCTAAACAAGTCAAGGGACATCTCGCTGGTCACAGGCAACCCACTATTACCAAAACCTATAATTGACCTACTCTTTTTATCACTTTTTTGGTATCTCATCTATAAACTTCATAGTTACTTACATGTTTTGTTTTAAATAAAACAACGATAACAACTTGTCTCCTCCAAGTTATTACTGAGTGTCCATTAGGACACCCGCCTCTTGTTGAAACCCACCTTTGCCTCTTTAGATTGAGGTTAGGATGCTTAGCATCTTACCTCCTTGGAGACTACGATAAAAATAGTTTTGGCTTTACCCTACTACAAAGTTTTCAAAATAAAACCCTTTGAAAGAGGCATCGTTTCCGAGTGGATGTTTTACAAAATAAAATATGAAGAGGTTAAGGAAGAAAGTTTAGCAAGAGAAAGATAAGGGGTGTTCTATGCCTTTACTAGAAAAATTACTCCGTTCAACCACACTACCCCAGGAGTTGGGGCTTAGATCATAGTTTGTTATCTTTAGCCGGGCAGCTTGTACAGGCTAATTGGGAGAAATCCCTTGAAATCCGGGTAGGCTCTACAACAGATCTTCGGATTTGGGGCCTGCAACTTGCTTCAACAAGAAACTGAGCATGTCTCGGCAGGAGCCTGGTGCAACAATTGGGTCTCCCGCGGACGGTATACTTTAGGAGTGCAGAAGCAAGTGGAGTCACCGAGGTTATTGTATATGGAACCTAGGGTTTGGGTATACGGAAGTGCAGAAGGGTGGACTATGGCCGGGGGCCACAGACTCGTTTCCGGGGAGAACAAAGACAAATGGAAAAGCCACTGTTACTAGGGATGACAAGTCAAAGGTTAGGTTTGATTATCCGAACCCCATCTACCATGTGTAGAAGGCTGTGGTTGTATCCTGGTGGATGTATTGATTCTTGTGGGTAAAGTGCACAAACTCTCCAGAGTATAATCTATTCTAATAGCCATGTCCACGGTCAAGGACGGTTGGAAAGGTGATTGCTAGGAGTACCCTTGGGAGTGGGTTTTTAGAAACTAAAAAGGATGTGACTTGGTCACGAGGAAGTATCAGAACAAGCTTGGTTTCGACTAGAGATGGTCGGAGATGTTTTAAAAAGGGTTTTGCTCTAGAACTGTTTTCAAAAAGATGTTTTAACAAGGATATGGAGATGTCCATATTTTTTATAAGGAGACCTGTTTTCAAAAATTCTTTTTCCACAAATATATAGAGATGCCATATTTATAAGAGAAACTAGGATTTAAAAAAACCTTAGTAGAGCTATCTCTCCACAACCCAAAAATTCATTATCTTGTTTTACTTTTCTAGGTGGTTTGCGAGTACATTCAAATGTACTTATCGGCTTTGTACCTAGATATTTACTTCGCCAGAATTTTAGAAGCACGAGGATTGATGGAGATGCTGACCTCTATGCGAGCTAGGACATTTTCCCTGTCAGTTGCTTGTAAGTTAAGGCTTGACATGGGCTCTACGAATGAAGGCTTCTGCTATTGATGATTGTAGTCACCATAATGGCAATAATATAAGTTTTGTACTTGTTACTTTCTCGATGTTGTAATGATACTCGTCGTTTATGCTCACGACTCACTGATCATTGGAACACGAATTGCAGGCATAATAGGGATTTCGGACCGCAAATCCGGGGTCTCATAGACATGGTATCAGAACCATCCTGACTGTAGGAGACCTTAGTTAGCATGGACGTTAGAAAGGACAACCACTATTTCTAAAAACACCAGTTTTCGAAAACTATTTTCTCAAAAGCCTTTCGAAAGATTCCATATCTTATCCTCTCTTACTTAAACTATTTTAAAATGGATTACTCTACATCTTGTGTAACTTCAAATACTCTGTTTTAAGAACAAATCCAATATCAAAAACGTGAAGACGGAGATCCCGAGATGGAGAACAAAAGAGACAAGCAAATCTAGAGAAACGACCAACGATGAAAGACACTACAAGATCACCCTACAAATGGAGTCCTTGATCAACCCAATGGATCAAGTGTGGCACACATGAAGTAGATGGCAAGACATAAGTCAATACCCTCCGCAACATCAGTACTTAGGATTAGCCGAGACCTCTTCTCAGCACGATGGCCACATCAGGAAATCTATGACAACACCTTTCCATTCATAACGCCAAGTGTATACCCTGATGAATCTACACCCCTATGCCTAAACTCACTCCAAACCTAAACCCCATGTAGATGGCTCCTTCCCGCTCATAGCGCATCATCGCTGTAGAAAGCTTCTGGACCTTTGAAGAGCAAATGCATGACTTACTAAAGATCGTCTGTCGTCCCCCACCCAAGATCGAAGGGACAAAGCTTCCTCGCAACGATTCAAGCGTAACTTAATGGGTCATCAAGGCCACCATTCCAGCTCGCGAAACCGACCCCGAGCCCATCATCTTCACCTTCATTGACCATAACTGGGTACATGGCATCGTGCGAGCTATAAAGAACATCATGGCACGCCTTTGCAAGATCCATGAATAAGAGATAAAAGAAACCCCGTACCATCTGTTTGGAAAGTGTGACAAGGATGGACTTCCCATCGAGTCTTTCCTCACTTGTTGCATCGGTAATCAACTAGAGAATATGGAATACCTACTGCAGTGCCATCTGGAAGACCTCGACAAGAGCCGCCATCAAAACATCCTCATGCGTATGGATCTCGGCGCACCCGGGAGAAAAGTATGCGAGCCGCCAATGCTCGTCTAGAAAGAAAAGTAGCCCCTTTAGCGCCCTAAACTTCTGAAGATGATAACCCTGAGACTGAAAACGGATAATTGTCCTTGTACGAATATCAACCCATATTTTAGTCACCACCTCCGGAAGATCCACCCGTCAAAGTAGCTACCAGAGAAGGCACGACAAGTGTCAAGAAATATCCATGGAGTCGTCTTTTGCACCCTACAACTCACCCTTCTAGCATAGGGTAGAGTTATGTATCGTCCCGGAACCTGTTTTGTAAAACCCCAAGTACTTGACCTTTTAGATCCTACTGGATTTGTGGGACCCTGGATTTAAGGTCCGAGCATCCCTGTTATGCCTGCAATTCACGTTCCCATGATCAGTGAGCCGTGAGAATACCAAACACTATCATTACAACATCTGTAAGGTTACAAGTACAAAGCTTACATAGTTGCCATTATGGCGATTACAACACAAATAGCGGAAATCTTCAATCGCAGAGCCCATGTCGTCCCATAACCTACATGCAGCTGATTGGGAGACGGCCTAGCTCGCATAGACGTCAGCATCTCCATCCTTCCCCGTGCTTCTGGAAATCTGGCCAAGTAAATAGCCAGGGACAATGCTGGTGAGTACATTGAATGTACTCGCAAACAACCTTAAAAGAACAATAATAAAGGATATGTAGTATGGTTGTGGTAGTAGGAGGGTTCCATAAGAGGTTCCTTTGTAAACTAGTTCTCTTGTAGATATAGCATCTACATGGTTTTGTTTGAAAACTTTTAGATTTTTTTTAGAAATACTAGGATTGGGTCACCGTATTTATCTCCATGGTCCTCATCTGACCGGGTTATCCTCTTCCTTCTCTGGTGTCCCTCGGACCACCAGGTTTTAGAACACACTTACTTTTTTGAAATTTGTTTTGTAAAAAAATCCAGCACCACTCTACAGCAATGTTCCCAACCGTCCATGATCGAGGACTCAGCTATTCGAATAGATTTACACTCTGCAGAGGTTGTACACTTTACCCACACCAAACGGGTAACCTGCCCTGATCCTTACTGATCGTGGGTCGATTAACCGATCAAGACTCTCCGGATGCTATTCTATCATTCTTACCCTATGAGTTGTTCCTCTCAACACCGGGACGTCGGAATTCATAGACCAACCGGAGTGCTCCCAACTCCTCTAGAACTGTCACTTTCAATGAGAGGCTCATAGTATCTCCTGGCACTCACATGGGTGGTACTGCTTCCTCTAGGTGACTGCTTATCAGTTGACCCTTTCTGTAAAAGAAGCCTGGAATTAGAGGGAGTTGATCCCTTATAACTAGTTGTGAGAATTACCACACCGGAGTAGGAAACTATTCGCATTCCATAGTAATGTGGTTGCACGGGTTAATTGTTCAGGCAAAACTACAAAGAACCAGGTGCCTTTTTGTAAACATTTTTCTTCTGTCCTTTATCCCACCTTTTTGTAAACAAAACATTTCTAATTTTTCAAACATCTCTTGGTAGTTCGAACCTCACTAAGGTTTCCTAATAAAACATTTTATAAACATCTTTATGGGGTCTTCCCATCCTAAAGTTTTTCTTAGGCTAAAACGGGGTCTCCAAGGGGTTATGGTGTTAAAAACCATCTACCATACTAGGTTCAAGTAGGTGTTGACAAGGGGGTTGTAATTAGTAGTACAAAGTGGTAATGATTTGGAGGAGACAAAAAATACCAGATATAAATCATTATATATAAAAAGAACAATGCAGTTTCATAAACAACTGGTAAAACATGCATAAGTGAAACAATAGGGAAAAGTCTTATGAGAAAGAAGGTGGCTTTCCTGTGATCAGCAATATGGCATATTTGTCCCTGGACTTCTTCTTAGAAAACCATAATATCCATATAATGACCATCCATTTCCGATCTTTGAGGATAATCGCAACTATCGTCGTCAGGGATAACGCATGCAAGCAAATAAAGCCACAATCAACAAAAGGGATACAAGCACCAATACAAATCAGAAATAAAACACACAACACATTACTAACTTTAGGAGGTTTTGTTATATTGAGTCCCTAGAAAATGGGAAATACTTTATTTGCATTTGTGGAATTCCCTTAATGATTTAAGTGACATATATCCTTGATTTTTTAGGGGTTTAAGGCCAACTATTGGTTATGTATGATATCAATATACAAATATGATACATTCGGATAGATAATGAAAATATGAAAGCAACAAAAGTGGTTTCACTATTTTATCAATTGCCATTGATTTATAGTGAATTTTCTAGTGAATTGCCATTGATTTATAGTGAATTTTCACCAGGAAAGTTCTGGAGCTATAAAAATTATTTCCTCTTAGGGTTAGATACAATCTGATTGACTGGTTGTATGAGAGTTGGAATCACTTAAGAATAATTAGCAGAATGGCCTCAGGAAATTCCCCAAGGCGGTACTGGAGGTTTTTTGTCTTTTTAACCAGACTAAAACTACATGAGCTTATGATATGATTCCAAAGTAACATGGTAGTTATTAATAATACCTTTCTATTGAAATTGGAATCAGCATTGTTGGATTTGTAGAAATATTACTATTATTTATTTGGTGTAAATACCCAAGGCAACAATGTTTAAAAAACTACAATTAATATAGAGTTCAATAAATCATGAGCTCCTAGGTGTTGATAGATATGATGAGATAGGAGTAATGAGAGTTGTAATTAGGTCACTAGCAGTTTTTATTGACCTAGAGAAATTCTTAAAGGCATAAATGTACTGTTTTTGGTATTTTTTCCACATGCAATTTAGGAAGCCAATTAGGGTGTTTCCAAGGTGGTATACAAGACACAGAAGATATCTTTTAGTACAAAGAGGTTTCAAACGAGTTGGAATTTTAAAAATCTCTAGAGAAATAAAAGAGTGCTTTAGATACTTTTTGGTATTATTTTAATTATAAAATAAGTATAGATTATTTTGGTGCAGCACTGGTTCTGCATGTTAGATGAAACACACAGAAACCTGGTAAGAATTACGTCTGGGCAATAACTTGTCTTTTTCATTTTCTTACGGATTTAAGCCAAATAGTAATTACCAGATCTGTAATTTTTAGGAAATAAAAGAAAAAGTAAATGGGGCACTCGGACTGGATTCCAGCTGCAATTGGGCTGCAGGGGGAGAAGCCGTCCCATCTCCCTGTGGATTAGCACGCGCGGGAGGGTTCAAACCAGCAGCGCGGAGCCTTCCTATCAGCAAGAAAGGGGCACTGAAGGGGTATCGACGAGCCCCATCCATTTGATTAGGCGTAGATCCGATGGTCGGGACGTCGTCTTCCAGCCCATGACAGATAGCCGAGAGGAAACCCTAGGGAGGAGTTCGGGTCGGCATCGGCTGCATACCTAGGAGCGGGAGAGCCTAAGGGGAGGCAGCGGGGAGGCACGACGCACGTTGGCAACCTAAGAGAGGGGCAACATGAGGTGGTTCCTGGCGTCGGAAGGGTCCCGTGAGGTAGCGCCTGTCGGAGCTCGTTCGGTAGGTCGTCGGCGGCGAGGACTCTGTCTATTCCTGTAGAAATAGAGAGCATGGTTAGAAAGAGGAGACTTCAGATATGCAACATGCATAGGGAGAGAGGAAGGGAAAGAGGGCTCCATGCTCAGATCTTTTTGATGGCTGAAGGGTTCGTGCTTCTCTTCTTATGTCCAGTACAGGGTGGGGGATGGAAAGTGGAGCTCGGAGTGGTGAATAGAAGGGAGGGAGAGCAAATGAGGGCAACAAGAGAGGACAGGAGGCCTCAGGCATTTTTATTGCAAAGGGAGGGAGAAATGGAGGAAATGTCTATTTTGAACATGGGAAGGGGGAACAAATGGCTAGGGCTGGTGCCAAGTGGAGAGGAGGGAGTGTGGGTGTGCTCTGGGTCGAGCAAGGGCATGGAGGTGAGTTTGTGGCTGCTGCTGTGATCACGACCATGCGGGAGGGCTGGGTGCTATAGGATTGCATGACAAGCTTTGGTGAGGCTTTGAGAGAGGATTAGTTCATAGTTTGGTAGAAATTCTATTTTGGCCTTAATGAGGATCATGAGGATAATTGGAAATCATGATCTTGCCAAGCTAGGGTAATGATGCTTGTGGATGGATATGGTCAATATACACCTCCATGATTTATTTTGAAATTATTGGAGATTCTTTGGTTCATTATTTAGCTTTTCTCCAAATAGTGTTGAAATGGTTTTATTGAGTTCATTTGAGTTTTTTGAATTGGTAAACTTGATATTTTGGTGTGATATGGTCCTAAATGCCATATCACACATTGGGGAATTTTCTTGGAATTTATTGAGATGTTAAATTATATATAAGGGATTATTTCTTGTTTCCGCCATTGAAGAGAAAGGGAAAAAATAAATAATGAAGCATCTCAAAAATATTTATTTTTAGTTGGGAAGCTAGGTTACGATATATAGGCATCATCTATTCCTTGAGTTGGCAAGGAAATATGGAGAAAAACAAACTTGTCTTTATAGATAAAGTTTTGAGGATTTAGCAATTAAAGGAATTTAAATAGTTTTATGCTCCAAATAATTATGGAAATTATTTGGGAAATGGTTTTATCCAAGGTGGATGGTCTCAACTTGAAGTATCTATCATAACCAACCTTGGGTTTGAATATATTCCTAGAAAATGGAAGGAAACTAGATGTTGAAGGATCTAGGATTCTGATATTTTTGTACCACCTAAACATGGATGGAGTAGTGAGCTCAGAGATCACCTTGGTACAAGGGATAGATGGATATTTAGACCAGGTTATATAGATGATCATAGTGACAAGAGTTGTGCTTGGTTGTATTTGAGGTTATCTGGGAATGATGGCAAACTTTGTTGAAAATAAGGCTGCCATAATAGATGGGTCCTCATGCCTCATAAGCCATGTGGGTTTAAGAAGCACAATGCTCCAATGGAAAAAAGTGAATTACGGTCTGATAGAACATGGTTAGTAGTTCATAACCATGCAAAGAGTTGGTCAAGGGAGGTAGCATAAGGATGTGAGCTTTGGCCAAAGTAGTAATAAGATTTGGAGAAAATATTATTTTCTTGACTATAAAACCATCATGGATGAGTGGGTCCAGGAAAGGTTTAGCCAAGTACGAGAGTGGGCTTTGATATTACTAATTATTTACTACAAGGTGGTTCAAGTAAATTCTGAATAATTCACATAGGTTAGAACAGGTGGAGTCTCAAAGATTGAATCCAGCTAAGGTTTCCAGACTTTGCCAGATTTTGGCAGATTTAGGGTTTTGACTAGAATGTAAGAGAGGAGGGTTTTGAGAGGATGCAAGGTTCCAATTCATCATAAAGTGGACAATGATGAAGCGTGGATTTAATATGAATGATCCATGCTTAGATTTGGTCTTCATTGAGTGGTAAACTATCATAAGGGATTAACCATTGATTGATCTGAGTAAGAGATGGGAGGGTCACCTTAGTGACTAGAGATCAGATCAAACTTAGAGGGGGTGCTTAGGAGTTGTATTGTTAATTTAGCTTAATCCTAAAGGATGAGATCCTAGGGTGGCTCATGCTACTTCCTAAGCAATCAAGTCAATCAGTAGATAAGAGCAATGCTTCAAACAGCAGATCAGGGCAATTCATCCTCTCAAACTTATCAAACTACTACTAAGGCCACCATCGATCCTAGCTTGAGGTAAGGATGGGTATGTTTAAATGTTGGGGTTTGAATAAGGTTAGATCTCTTGGTATCTTTACCAAGAGTATAATTCAAAAGCTTTATAATAAGGTTTTGGAAAGCCTAGAGGTAAGAGTAGTTGGAAGTTCTATCTTGGAAACATAAGGAGAGTATATGTAGGTCTCCATAGTTTTGTTAAAGATAAACTAATAAAGTATTTTGTTTTATCAAATTCATCATCTTGGCTCAGGTTTGAAATTCCATAATAGTTGAGAGTATGAAAGATGAGCCAAGACATCTCCTTTGTAAAATAGTTTTTGTCAGCTGAGGTTGAGGTAAGGAGTATATGATCTAATATACAATCAAATGTATGAAGACAATAATCAAGCAACAAGCATTCGAACACTTAACAACAAAAAGTTTTTGTTCCCCCTTATTTTTGCCTTTTTGACAAAAGATCAGGGTTGCCATGTAGGAACCCCTTTGGATGATATGCCAGTCAAATATGTCCCTCTTTCCGTGTTTTACCCATGACGTTGCATCAAACCCAGCCTAGAACGACCGCATCCCATTGACTGCTTTCTTAGACCATTGACCGTAAACGGCATCCTCCAACCTATCAGACCCCTAACTAGCTCGGAACTAACTACTAGGAAGCTATCTAAACGCCTTTCACGATAGACTTCCTATCTCAATAAGTGGTATCGGCGTCTGATGGCTCAAATCAATATAGAGATTCGTTGGGAAACCCCAAGAGGAAGGTATGATGAGCACAGCAGTAAGTTTTCCCTCAGTTATGAAACCAAGGTTATCAAACCAGTAGGAGTAAGGAAACAACTCCAAGGTGTTTCTAACAACATGGAACCTAAAAAACACAAACTCAAGACTTTTCCCCAACTTATAGTGAGGTTGTCAATCTCATTGGTTTGGTGAAAACAAAGTATTAAACATATAGTGTGGAAGATAGTAGTTGCTTGTAGAAAGTAAACAGTAACAAAGGTTGATGTATCAATGATAAAGATTGGACCAGGGTCCATAGTTCACTAGAGGTGTTCTCCTTAAGATAGATGACATGTTGGGTGAACAAATTACAACGGGGCAATTGATAGATTGAGCAAGCATAACAATGCAAATACTATACATCATTACTCCTATGAGATTTGATTGGGCATTACAACAATATACATAGACCGTAATCCAACTACATCTATGACTAATAATCCACGTTCAGGTTATCATCCGAACCCCCTCCAGTATTAAGTTGCAAACAACGGATAATTGCATTAAGCAATGTGTTTAAAGTAAACAATACAATTGTTCCATGAACAAAAGATTGTTGTTCTCTCCCTAGTAGAAATAGCACATCTACAACCTTGGATATTTCTGTCACTTCCCCAGATTACTAGAGTCATCAACCCACTATAGAGCATAAATACTCCCTCTTGGAGTCACAAGCATCTACTTAGCCAAGATAGCTACTAGGAACGGAGAGCATGCAAGATCACAAATAACATATACATGATAGAATCAATAATCGATCTGACATAATATCTCAATATCCATCGGATCCCTGCAAACACAACATGCATGATTACAAATAGATTGTCTTGATCATGAACGGAGCTCACAAGATCTAAACATGATAGCACAAAGGAGGAGAAACAACCATATAGCTACTGTATGGACCCATAGTCCAAGGGTGAACTATTCACGCATCATACCGGAGGCTGGCATGGGGATGAAGAAGGCCTCCGGATGATCTCTCCCCTCTGGCAGGGTGCCAAGAAGAGCTTCAGATACCCCTGATCTAGGGACGATGGTGGTTCCGGCTATAGACTGTTTCTTGGAGATTTGATCGGGTACTGAGGGTTTTTGCCTCGGGAGACTTTTATAGGCGAAGGGGCAAGGTCGGTGGGCACCCGAGGGGGCCACACCTAGGGCTAGCGCGCCCCCTGGCCACGCCACCAACAGGTGTAGTCGCCTCGTGGCCCCACTTCATTTTCCCTTCGGACTTCGTGTTCCTTTTGGTAAAATATTGACTTTGGCTTTTGTCCCGTCCAATTCCGAGAATATTTCCTTACTATCTTTTCTGAAACAAAAAACAGCAGAAAACAGGCAACTGGCACTGCGGCATCTTGTTAATAGGTTAGTCCCAGAAAACGTATAAAAATACCTCAAAGTGTAAACCAAACATAGCAAAGTTGATACTAAACAAGCATGGAGCATAAAAAATTATAGATACGTTTACGGCATATCAAGCATCCCCAAGCTTAACTCCTACTCGTCCTCTAGTAGGTAAGTGATAAAAATAATAATTTTTGAGGTGACATGCACCATCACAATATTGATCGAAATATTTGCAAAGCATTGAAGGCTGGGATCAAAGTACTCTAAACATGAGCATGAAAGATGTAGTTCTAACAATAAGACATAGTAACTATGTTGTAACATGCAAGGTACAAACAAAGGATCATGCATAACAATGCATTGAAAGACATTTGTTTGTTTCACATATTGAAAACATAGCATGTGTGGTATTCATCTTGTCCCTCATGTATTAGCAAAATATAAATGCATAGGACACCTTCAAAGTTCATAAGGGTGACTGGATACAAATAGTTCAAGAACAAGCAATATCAACATCATGAATCAATCAATAAGTTTTGGGACAATGCACATAGAACTAAGAATGACAACTATGCTCTCTTAATTGGTGCATAGAGATAGAAGGTGGAGACTCAATATAAAAGTGGGAAGAAAGGCCCTTCACAAAGGGAAGCAGGGATTTCAATTTTCATAAAGAGCTTCCAAAAATTATGGTTCTTATTAGCTTCCAGCTCTAATTGCCCCTATCATTGGCATCTTGAAGTGATTAAGGTTAAAGTGAAACAAATATGGAGTATATGCTTGACAAATAATAAGTCCCTTGAGTATAAGGGACGTTCCACATGCTATTCAACTTTAGTCACAAGCAAGTTCTTTTCATTGTAAGTATATATGTATCATAGAGAACTGCCAATGGGGTACCCCTTTCCCCATGACACAGGAGCTAACCCATATCAAAATGACAAGGCAACAGACAATGAGCATCTCAGTGATCTTTATATTTGCTATTTGCATAGGTTTTTATTGAGGATGCTTCACAGATTGCTCACTATGGTTATGATGCAAGTTTCCACCATGATTAAGCATGGCTTAGGCTAGCCGCCCAGGCGTTTCTCTAACACATATACATAACTCCATGGACTTACAAGCTCCCCTTTTATTTCACACCGCTGACATCCGCAAACAAAAGAGTGTTGGGAATATGCCCTACAGGCAATCATGTATGATGTGTTTTGCCATTGTATTCATAAAGATATTAAGTTGTTCTTGTATAAACATCTGATATGTATCATTGAATATGTGATTCGGTTGTGGAACTATACATTCATGTTGTTTGTACTAAATATCCTTGGTCATCGAGGTTGTGTTCGACACACAACTTAGACCAATGTGGAAGTAGGCTAATGGCTCAGTTCCACTTGTCACGGGCATGGAGATGCTATTCCGACTTATGCAAATTTGGCTAAAGAGTTTAGCGAGTCGGATTGACCCATATTGAGGTACAATGAACAAGTTTTCATTTTTATATCTCAATCAATGTAATCCTTGACCTGAAGTTGTTGCACAGTCCGAGTTGAGGATCACTGACTTAGGTTCTATCAAATGCCGATCCGTAACTGGGCAGTTATTAAGGCAGAGTTCAGGTCGACTCATAATCAAGTTGCGTGATGTGAATAACCAAGATGGGATTTTCCTCCTCCACTTGGAGAGATATTCTCTGGGACCTCTCGGATGATATGATTCGGAAAGCATGGCCATGCATAACTCGGTTAAGTGTTAACCGAGGAGATCGACTAAGAGTTAGTTGAATGAATAACTTATCTTGGATCGAGAAGAGAGTGTAGCATGACAAGGTATATCGTGAGGAAAAAGGGACTCGGACGTAAGTCGCATTGGAAAGTCAAGTCGTCATGACTCTTTGGTACTTAGGTGTCGGCACGTTCTGCTAGGAGCCGCTACCGACTAATCGATTGAGAGTCGGACTCCAATCGTGTCCAAGTTGCCATGAGCATGCGGGATCACACACTTAAGACATGGAGCAAGTTCGGATTGTATCTGAACCAGAAATCTGGTTGGGTTGGACCCGAGCTGGATTTGGACTGAGTCAGTGAGTCGGACTCGCAGTGACTAATACTATAAGGGATTTAGTGAATGGGCCACGAGTGAGTGGAGCCCACATTCACTCCCTATATATAGTGGGGCGCAGCAACCCAGGAGGGTTTATCTTGATCGGTGAGGTAATTCCATGAGTTGGAAACCCTAGCTCCACAGCAGTCCAGCCGTCGTAACGAACCTAGCATTTCGCCGCCGGTGCTCCCCATTGTACGTGTGGATACCAGCAGAGGTGTTGTACGATCAGCACCAGGACGATCGTGATCGGATCGGATCGGACCATGAGGACTGCACTGCATTCAACAGACGTGCTTCATCAATTACGCAACTGCGCGTCTAGTGGTAATCCTCGTGGACTTCTACCTCATCTAGATCTTGGGATCACCATGTTAGAGGACAAAGTTTTGTTTTATATCTACGTGGCCCAACAAAGATCATGATATCAATGGGTAATATGTACGTGTGTTGAAAGCGTTCGCCATGAAAGGATGGTTTTGCTAATTCCCAACTTATAAGCGCAAGCATATACAACATAGATGACACAATGTTTCAAGCTTATTAGGTGCAAGGAAGTAAAGTGTGCCATCAAGTTTGTGAGAGCTTTAATCACTAATTTTCTCATAACAAGTTTGATTTGGAAGATAGATAAAAACATGAATATACTTGGAATGGTGTAACACGCCATGCATAGGAATTTATAGTGGACTCTTTGGAATAACTTGGTTTCTTGGGAGTTGGATGCATCAGTAGATCTTACCCGGTACAAGTGGAGGCTAGCAAAAGACTGGGAGCGACCAACTAAGAGAGCAATAATGGCCATAATCATGCAGAGCGATAAACCATTATCAATTAAAGCATAAAGTGCTATCACAAGTTAAAAACTAAATGATCATAGAGGCTAAGGTGACTGGTTCATAGTCATAACATGGTGTGAGCATGTGCCAAGTCAACCCAAACAAAGCATCAAAGGAGAATACCACAATATTATGCTTTTGTATGCTAAAACAACACATGATTCTTGCAAGGAACATTAAGAAATCTCAATTGTTTGGAACAAATCATGCTACAACAATAATCACTAAGCATAAGGTCAAAGAAACATCTAGCATGAAATGATAAAGTCTAAGCAAAAAAGTCAAAACAAGCTCCCTTTTGTATCACTAATAGCATGAAAGTTTCTACTCTTTTCCAACACCAATCAACTTATTTGCAACAAAAGTGCAAAATCGGGGGTCCAACTAATTTATTCGAGTAGACTAAACAAACTAAAACCAAAAACAAAAACAAAAACTAAGACGCTCCAAGAATAACACAAAAGTGCATGAAACAATAAAAACGAAATTTCTAGAAAGAGAGAGGAGATTTTTATTGATGAAGAAGCGGGTGCATTGGGAATCCCCAAACTTTGAAGCTTGTAAATCTTGAATATTTCGTAGGGTGACATGGGGTGGCATCCCCAAGCTTGATCTTGTGTTCATTCTTCATCTTATTACATCATTCTTCCCCTACACTTGAAAATTTCCTTCATACATAACTTCACACAATCTTCATTAGCAACATTAGTGTATTCAAGATAATAGGCCTTTGGTTTTAGTTTAAAAACAAGAAAAACTTTCATTAGAAGACAAGATACTGTAGCAATTCCTTTGAAAATCTCAAGTGATCAAGGAGAAGTCAAAAAAAACCCGATTAAGAGACAAATGCAAATAATGGCAGAAATCTGTCAAAACAGACCAGTAGGTAAAAACCGATTTTTTCGAAGACCTTCTGTTGCTCAAATCAAAAAGTGTTGAACTAATGAAAGTTAGATAAGAACCTGGGGCATAAAATCAAAAAATCACAGATTAATCCGACATACAGGGATTGTTCACGAATTGTACAGTGAAGCACAAAAATCTGTTTTCGGACAGCAACTTCCCCAAATCTTACTTCTTTCTCATTAGAGCGTATTCCTTGCACAAAACCCACAAAAAAGGATAAGGATAGGTTATTAAAGAAGTAATAACTTCCAATACTCAACAAAAGAAAATCCTAATGAAATTTGAGCTATCTCCCAATAAGTACTTTTCTTTAGCGCCTTTAAGTTGGGCATGATAGTTTGAGAATATGCTCACATAAGAAATATGAATTGAAGTAAAAGAGAGCATCAAAAAGCAAATTAAAAACACCTTTAAGTCTAACCCACTTCCTATGCATAGGAATCTTGTATGCAAATAAATTCACAAAGGACAAAGTGACATGCATAGGAAGATAAGATAATGGTAACTTCAAAACTTTTAGCACATAGAGAGGTGTTCAGTACCATGAAAACTTCTACAACCATATTTTCCTATCTCATAATAATTTTCGGTAGCCTCATGAATAAACTCAACAATATAACTATCACATAAATCATGCTTTTCATGATCTACAAACACATAATTTTTATCAACCAATATAGGACCATCATCTAGAGCTTTATCATAAACATTTTCTAAGCAAGACTCTTTAGTACCATGCATTTAGAAGTTAGGAACAAATAAAGGATTATCATAGATAACAGGACCGTAATTATTATCACAAGTTTTACCCATAGTAGATATTTCAAAAGAATCCACAGGAACATAACATTCATCCTCCTTTGGTAAGCATGGTGGACAATCAAATAATGTAAGGGATAAAGATTTACTCTCATTAGAAGGTAGGCATGGGTAGCTAATCCATTATTCCTCCTTTTGTTCATCACTCTCCTCCTCTTTTTCATCTAACGTGCTTCCAGTTTCAGCAATTTATTCTTCCATAGGCTCCTGCAAGGCATTAGTCTCTTCCGTTGGTGGAAAGAATCTATTAATGTATTCAAGAATATACCCATTTTCTTCCGTCTAATTATCAAAGAAAAGTTTAAGTATATCATAAACCTCATATTTATATGGTGCATCATCAGTATTTTCAAGAAAATTAGCAAGTTCGAATGCACCCTTCCAAGCAATAAATTCTTCAATATGTTCCACATCATAAAAGTCATAAATTCCCTTAACATAAGAATATATGGTAACATTATCGTTATACTCACATTGAAAATGGAGTTGTTTATACCTCCTACAGCAACAAGATTTGTCAAAGCAATAAGTAACATTATAAGTAGAGCACACGTTTCTAGCAATGGTATTTAATTTATCAATTTGTTCCCATAAGTGATTCCCTTTTTGTGACAAACGGTGTTCCTCATAATAATATTTTTGTTCTTCCGTGAACCCACCTTGCCAATAAGATCTAGTTTCAAAGAAACCAACCATTAATAGAAAGCATGACAAAGCAAGGCAAAAACAGACCAACAACTATAGTAGGAACTAATTTTTTTGTATTTTTAATAGAAGGAAACAAGCAAAACAAAGCAAAAGAAACTAAGCAAAACAAAAACAAAGTAAAGAGAATGGTTGTGAGAGACTCCCCTTGCATGAATCTTCTTTCTCCCTGAAAGGTGACTGACGAGGAGGAAGAGATTGAAGATTTCCTTAACTCCCCAGCAACAACGCCAGAAAACGTCTTGATGGCTTAGATCAATATAGATCTTCGTTGGGAAACCCCAAGAGGAAGGTATGATGAGCATAGCAGTAAATTTTCCCTCAGTTATGAAACCAAGGTTATTGAACTAGTAGCAGTAAGGAAACAACTCAAAGGTGTTACTAACAACTTGGAACCTGAGAAACACAAACTCAAGACTTTGCCCCAACTTAAAGTGAGGTTGTCAATCTCACCGGTTTGCTGAAAACAAAGGATTAAACATATAGTGTGGAAGATAGTAGTTGCTTGTAGAAAGTAAATGGTAACAGTGGTTGATGTATCAATGATAAAGATTGGACCTTGGTCCATAGTTCACTAGAGGTGTTCTCCTTAAGATAGATGGCATGCTGGGTGAGCAAATTATAGCGGGGAAATTGACAGATTGAGCAAGCATAACAATGCAAATACTATACATCATGACTCCTATGATATTTGATTAGGCATTAGAACAATATACATAGACCGTAATCCAAATGCGTCTATGACTAATAATCCACCTTCAGGTTGTCATCTGAACGCCCTCCAGTATTAAGTTGCAAGCAACGGATAATTGCATTAAGCAATTTGTGTAAAGTAAACAATACAATTGTTCCATGAACAAAAGATTGTTGTTTTCTCCCTAGTAGTAACATCACATCTAAAACCTTAGAGATTTATGTCACTTCCCTAGATTACTAGAGGCAT
This sequence comes from Avena sativa, assembly GCA_916181665.1. Lineage (NCBI taxonomy): Eukaryota > Viridiplantae > Streptophyta > Magnoliopsida > Poales > Poaceae > Avena > Avena sativa. The sequence continues at coordinate 100,466,234 of OV702280.1, forward strand.
GAACCCACTATCGAGCATAAATACTCCCTCTTGGAGTCACAAGCATCTACTTGGCCAAGATAGCTAATAGCAACAGAGAGCATGCAAGATCATAGATAACACGGACATGATAGCATCAATAATCAATCTGACATAGTATCTCAATATCCATCAGATCCCCACAAACACAACATGTATGATTACAAATAGATGATCTTGATAATGAACGGAGCTGACAAGATCTAAACATGATACCAGAGAGGAAGATAAACAACCATCTAGCTATTGTATGGACCCATAGTCGAATGGTGAACTACTCACGCATCATACCGGAGGATGTCATGGTGATGAAGAGTGCCTCCGGGATGATCTCTCCCCTCCTACAGGGTGTCGGGAAGAGCTTCAGATCCCCCCGATCTAGGGACGATGGTGGCGGTGGCTATGGACTGTTTCATGGAGATTTAATTGGGTACTTAGGGTTTTTGCCTCGGGAGACTTTTATAGGCGGAGGGGCAAGGTCGGTGGGCGCCCGAGGGGTCCACACCTAGGGCTGGCGCCCCCCTGGCTGCTTCGCCACCAGGTGTGGTCGCCTCATGGACCCACTTCGTTTGCCCTCTAGACTTCGTGTTCCTTCTAGTAAAATATTGACTTTGGCTTTTGTCCCATCCAATTCTGAGAATTTTTCCTTATAAGCTTTTTTGAAAACAAAAACAAAAGAAAACTGGCAACTGGCACTGCAGCATCTTGTTAATAGGTTAGTCCTAGGAAATATATAAAAATACCTCAAAGTGTAAAAAAAACATAGCAAAGTTTATACTAAACAAGCATGGAGCATCATAAATTATAGAGACGTTTACGACGTATCAGCGTCTCTCAAGAAGCAACAAGTACCAGGTCGATAGAAAATACCCATTTCCGGACGAAAGGTGCAACGCTTCTCCCGCATCATCCTATGACTTTTCAGGGGGAAAGGTCTGTAACATAGCAATTTCAGCAACCTTGATTTATTGTCCAAAAGTCAAAAATTAGGGAGAACAAAAACTTTTTCTTGTTAAGTGTTGCAATGTTGTTGATTTTTGGTTGCACTCATCCATCCGATTGTGTATAAGATGAGATACTCCTTACCTCAACCTTAGTTGACAATAATATTTTACAAAAGAAATGTCTTGGCTTATCATTCATATTCTCAAATGTTCTGGCAATTACAAACTTGAGCCAAGAGGACTTTGACACAAAAAAATATTTTACTAGTTTATATTAACAAAACTATGGAGATCTATTTATAAACTCCTTATGTTTTCAAGATAGAACCTTCAACTACTCTTAACTCTAGGTTTTTCCAAAAACCTTGCCTAAAAACTATTCATTCTAATCTTGGTAGAAATACCAAGAGGTCCTTACCTTACTTCAAATCACAACCTCTCAAATACCGATCCTTACTTCAAGATATACTTGATGGTACCCTTAGGAGTAGTTGGATAAGTTTGATAAGATGAATTTCCTTGATCTGCTGTCTGATGAATTGACTTCATCTGCTATTTGCCTAGCTTGCTTAGGAACCAGAGTGAGCTAATCTAGTAGCACATCCCTTAGGATGAAACCAATAAATTATACCACCAATATCAAACCAAGCATCCTAAGCTGGATCTATCCTAAGCCACTCAATTGACCCTCTAATCTACTTAACTAGAACAATCACGAGCTAGTCCTTTTTATTAGCATCCAACTCATAAAATATCAAATAGAAGCATGAATATCCTCTACACAAGCTAAATTTCAATATAAAACACTTGATTATAAGGATGGACCCTTGATTGCTCTCCAAATCTTTCCCATTTTCATACTTGTCCAAATACACAAATCTACCAAATTTGACTATGAATGGTGTCGTCGGATTGTCGGCAAGTACGCCATAGGGGGTCCTGAAGGCATTGAGAAGATGGGGTGTGGGATGAACGGTGTTCCGAGAGCGGTGAGCACAAGTTTACACAGGTTCAAATCCAACTGCGATGATTGGATCCTACTCCTGCTAGCAACCTAGTAATATATCGCCGAGAGCTGGATGTTACCGCGGATTACAAGAGAGGTTCGCCTATGCGAGTAGGTTGTTGTGTTGTAAGATTGATTGCGCTAAAGGATCCCATAGGGGTGGTTTATATAGTCACCGGGGACTACGGTTATAGGGGATACCTATCCGGCTATGCTATAGAGTTGTAACTAAATACATCTTGGACTACAAGTAATACTACAGGCCTAAGTCGATAACTCTTCCGGGCCTTGTCATAGCTGAAAGTGACTCCTCCACTTTCACTGACTGGGCCACGCGTGAAGCAAATAGCTAACCCGTTGGTGGGCCACCCTAGTCAGTGAGTCCTGTGGGTATACCCAGAAAGTATGTCCACAACAGTAACCCCCGAAAGTCTCCAAGATCCAAAGTCGTATAAATCGTCTAGCTTGATGGTTTCTTCGTCTTGAGAATCTTGAAGGGTTCCCAAAAACTTCTTCCAGTAATGTAGGATTCCGAGTCTCATCTGAGTCGGATATGTCTTCTTGAGTTCAGTCATTTTCCTGCTCGTTTCAAAACATGAGCCAGGTTTAAACAGTACCATGCTGTCTGACAACTTTTTAAAACCAGGCCTTATCACTGACAAACGTCCAGTCATCACGACCGTTGGTTGGTCCGTTATTTACGGAATAGACCACCGTTTCAATGCCCGTGCGAGAATCGAGGGGCGGAGATGTCGCGAGGAAGCCTCCTCTCTATATCATATATTCGTGGCACAAATCGCGCAAATTAGCGCGAATCTTGGCGCGGAGGTTAATAACAGTAGAGATTTTCTCCTTCTCCCAGATTCATTCCTCACTTCTCTTCATTTCCTCCTCGTACTCCTCGAGTGCTCCGCATCCTTTCCCATCTTCCACCAAAAAAACCTCAGCGCCACCAATCTTTGACCCTTCCGGGTGAGATGGAGGCACCATCCAGCTATGGAGCGGCAGCGGAGACAGGCGCGGCGGTGGACGAGAGGAAGCTACGGGTCTTTGGGTTCCTAGCGCCATGGACAACGCCGAGCTCCAAGTCATGGAGGACGAGGGCTACTTTGTTGCTGGCGCGTGGCACAACGGTGCTTGAGATGTCGTCCCCGCACCGCGCGACGGTGAACGAGTTCTCTTCGGCACGCACGTCGACCGCGGCCTTAGTCTACCACCATCGCAGTTCTTCACCGAAGTTCTCCAATACTACAGTGTGAAACTTCATAACCTTCCCCCAACTCCTTGCTTGAGATTAGTGCTCACACAACTCTTATTGAGGGGTTTCTTGGCATTAGGCCAAGTCTCACCCTTTTCCGCTACTACTATGGTACCCGGAAGAACTCAATCCGTTCCGGTGTTCCTTACACCACGGGCACCCTTAGCCTAGTGCTTAGGAGAAACCAAGTTTATCCTAGGATTAACGCTAGCGAATTGATAAAAAGATGGGCTGGAACCTTCTTCTATCATAAGGATATTCCGTCTCCAGACAAGGCAGAAGGTCTTCCGGCCTTCGTCGATGGTGCCGCCTCCCACCAAGAATCGTGGGATGAAGAAGCGCCGGAATTGTCTGTAGACTTGGTCCTCGTTAAGAGGAGGATCGAGTTTTTGATGAAGCACAAGGGGCTCCACGGATCCGACTTGATCCACCGCTGGCTGGCTCATCGGATTCAGCCATTGCTGTTTCACGGAGACCGCTTTATGCACACGGTCACCGGAGACCAAAAAGACAACCCGAAGGTTAGTACGACTTGCATATCTGCAAAGGACTACAAGACCCAAATGCAGTTTTTTGATCAAGGAGCGGGTGGAGAAGAAGATCCCCGTAGTCTCCATGAAAATGTTTACCACCGACCACCCTCTGATCGCGGTAAATATTTCGACTTTGTTTTAAGCTTGTTCGCTCTTTTTCGCCTCATAATCCGACTTTACTTTTACTGATGTTCTTAATACTTATCAACTTGAGAAACTTCCCAAGTCCGAGCTTGCCCCTGTCGAGGGTTATCTTTCTGACGACTTGGAAGCGACAGAGGACGACAAGGTGAAAGAAGTTCCTGCGTCTACTTCCAACAAGCGCAAGGCCAAGGAAACTGTTGTTACTACTCGCACACAAGTGTTTCCAGTAGTTAAAAGGTAACCATGTCATGGTTTTTAGTACTTTGTACATTGTTTCTTTCTGTAGCACACCTGACATTATTCATGTGTGTTTCAGAGCTAAATATGTTTTGAAGAGTAAGCCAAAGCCGGAGAGCAAGCCAGTCAAGAAACTGCATCAACAGAAGCTTGGATTATCTCCAATGATGGCTCCTCCAACCCCTAGCAGTACTCATACCTCAGCACCAGAGGTTTTAGCCTCTCCTAGTGCCCATTCATTCATCCCTGACGTTGCCACGACCTCACAAGCCCTGCTTACCATTGGTATCCCGTTAACTAACAAGGGTGAACCCGCCAAGAGTAATGATCCCATGTTAATGTCGCCAGGGAAGATCGATCAAATGGCCAGTTCTACTGCCTCTAGCCTGAAGCGGAAGAAGAAGGAGGAGATTCTCAAGCTAGCACAATCTAGCCTCGAGAAGCAAGTCCTTACTCCAGAGGTAGAAAGCCAGGAGATGGAGGATGTACAACTGGTGAGCCTCCTGGACCAAATTTTGGTTCGTGATAAAAAGAACGAATCTGGCAAACTTCCGGCAGCAAGTATTGCTCCCCTCTCCCTTGCCAAGAAAGTTTTTCACAACATGAAACTTTGATACGAAATGCTGCACCTGGAGCACATTGTAAGTTTTCCGAATCTCATTTGCAGTATTTATTATCATATCCTCTAGCCCCCAAGCATAAAGTCGGACAAATATCGTAGAATAAGATCCAAGTTGATGCTTAAAAGATGCAAAAGAACGATATAGTGTAGCCCCCAAGGCTTGTGCTAGATTTTGACTTAGTTAAAGTTGCATCCCGAGTCTTAGTAGTTGTCTGACGGTTATTCCATCTTTAAATTACAGAAAGTTACATCTTGCAAACAGGATTTGCTCAAGAACATTTGCAACAAGCAGAAAGAAATTATGGCTTTGCATCTTGAGAACTCCAAGCTGTATGTTGAGAAGCATGAGGAGGAAGGTAATCATTTCCTACCTTAACCTTAGTATTTCTCATAGTCGAACCATTTAGCTGAATGATAATTTTTTCTTTGGAAAATTGCTGAGTGAATGCAGCAAGATGGTGGAGGAGGCCGAGAACTTCAAGGTATTAAAAATAGAAAATGCTAAACTATGGGATGAGCTTGAGAAGCTGAAAACTAAATCGGAGAAATCCGTGAACGCCTTTCTATAATCAAGCAACATGGAGACCAAGAGGCTCAAGAAGTTGTTGGCCCTCCGAGATAAACAACTTGATGATCTTAAGAAGGATTTCGGGAGCCAGCAAGATCTAGCCTAGGCCACAGAAGCAGACCTGAAGATTCTCCGAGAGGAGCATTCTCAGTGGAACCACTCTGTTCTAGGTAAGATTTCTGAATTTCACTATTCCTTTGATTTTGGACATTTCTCTGAGTTAGATTTTTATTTTTGGTTCTTTCCCAGATCCTATGCATATTTTTGACTCCTCTTCCTCTGAACCCGGCCTCGGGCGCATAAAACTTGTCAAAGATGTTCTTTTCGACTTCTGCAAGACTCTTGAAGAGGCTGGCGAGTCGGTCAGACTTTCTGACTTGAGGAACATGCCAGTGATGGAGGTGAGGGACAAAGTGAAGGATATTCCTAAGCTCATCGAGGATTGGACGATATCCTATGCCCGGACTGCTGCACAGAGCACCCTCACTATGGTGATGAGCCACCATAGTGACATGGAGGTCTGGCACGTCACCAAGGGAATCATCAACGAGGATGATGAGGGTAACCCGCAAGACATCAATGCCATCCAAGAATCTTGTGCGGGATATGCTTGTCGCGTGGTGGAGATGACGAGCTATAGGACGCCATTCTCCCAATCTATCGTTGTGCCTCCTTCACCCAAAGAGCCAGAAGACAGCCTCATTGATGATGAAGTTTCCGAGTCTTTGGAGCAAGGTGGCGATGACGTCGATTTCAGTGCTCCAAGGTCTCCTCCACCACCGCCTGAATCTGCAGCATAACCATCTTGATGCATTATACTTAACTTTTATTTGGCATGTAATGATGGTAACAGTATTTTGTTTAAATGTGCTAGTATGTAAGAACTGATGCTTTACTACTTATCACTTGTTGTATAAATTTTTATGTGTGTGCTCGAAATTTCTTAAGCACTGTGTGTTTATACTTTTTTTTTATATGGCTCTCTGCCACGTCCTTTTATGAGCCGGCCAACCTTTAGCACGGAAACTCTGCCGATTCAATGGAGTGCAATTGTTAAACCAGTTTAAACTTGTAAACAAAGCCATCTTCCAGTACCAACAATTCATTACTCGGAATATGCCCGCATCTCAACAATCAGATAAAAACCAAACTATAAACACAAAATTGTATTTATACCCTAAGGTAACATTGTTTTTTTAGATATTCAAAAATCATAACCAGAACGAACATGAGCATAAAGTACTTTCAAGCATCCTAGGATTTTTGAAAATGACATGCTCTTTTGGAAATAAGATGGTAAAAAACTTCTAAAAAATAATATATGATGAAACCAATACTTTATTTCTCTTTGAACATGTACATATATGCTTACAAGAAAATATAACTAAGAATAGAAGGGACGTAGTTGTGCAATGTTCCATGGAAGGTCTAATTCATCAGGGTTTCTACTACCGCCAGCTCTCTTTCTCTTCCGCGTATCCGGTCTTTCCTTGATTGGTCTCATATCGGTTAAATAATATGACCCGTTATGGAGAACTCTGCTAATCATCAAAGGTCCTTCCCAAATCAGGGAAAGTGTGTGATTTATCTTTTGCACGAGTCGGAGAACTAAATAGCCTTTCCTGAAAGAACGGTTTTGCACTCTCTGAGTATGATACTTGCGTTACTTCTATTGATAGGCTCAGCAATGACGCGAACTTCTTCGACTATGTCGAGATCATCCTGTCGAGAAGCTTCTACATCTTCTTTGATATACGCTTTGACTCGAGGAGACTAATGAATTAAATCACTTAGAAGAACTGCTTCTGCCCCGTAGACCAAGAAGAAAGGAGTGTATCCGGTTGATCTGTTAGGAATTGTACGTAAGCTCCATATCACAAACGGTAATTATTCCGCCCAAGCCCCTGCGGCACGAAAAAGTGGTGCCTCGAGGCGAGGTCGAAGTCCTTGTAAAATAAGACTATTTGTTCTTTCGACTTGTCCATTAGCTTGTGGATGTGCGACTGATGCAATATCAAGTCGGATCCCATGCTCTTCGCAGAATTCGGCCAATTTCCCATGTAAAAGATGCTCTCGTTGTCAGTAATAATGTTATGCAGATATCCGAATCTAATGATTATGTCCTCGACAAACTTTCTGGTGGTGGCTCCATCGCCATTTGTTTTGGGTTTAGCCTCAATCAATTTGGTAAATTTATCCACCTTCACTAGTAGGTGAGTAAATCCACATTTTCCATACAAAACGGTCCTACCATATCAATTCCCCGGACCGCAAATGGCAATGTAATAGGTATTGTTTTCAACTAACCAGCCGGAATATGTGCTTGACGGTCGTACTTCTGGCAGCCTCTGCATGTTTTGACCAGTTTTTCGGCATCTTCCTTAGCTGTAAGCCAAAACAATCCGTGTCTAGAAGCTTTTAACACTAAGGATTTGGCTGCAGCATGGTGACCACACTCGCCTTCATGGATTTCTCGTAATATTTCCACTCCTTCTTTCGGAGAAATACAGCGCTGGAAACACCCCAGAAACACTCCGCTTGTAGAGCTCATGATTGATTATCATATAGTCTTCCGCTCGTCGGACGATTTTTCGGCCCAGAAATTCATATTCGGGTAATTTTCCGTTTATCAGGAAATCCAGATAGGTTTTTGTCCAGCTAGGGATTATAGCCAGAACTGCTACTAAAGGTAAGTCGGATTTCGTCGAGTAGTACTCATTAACTCTTGTGATGGAGGGGACTTTTAGGTGCTCTAGAAAAGCGCCATCTAGGACTTGTTTCCACGAAGAGCCTATCCTTGATAAAGCATCTTCTTCCTCATTTTTTGCTTGAGGGATGTGTTGAATCTCAAAACCTTCGAACGATTTAGATAATTCATCCACAAGAGCTTTGTAGGCTGCCATGTGCTTGTTTGCATTGCACATATCGGATACTTGCTGAGCAACTAAATCCGAGTCTCCGTAACACATGGGTGTAGTAATGCTAATATTTTTGGCCATGTGTATTCCATGTAACAGTGCTTCATACTCGGCAATATTATTGGTTGCCGCGAAGTGTATCTGTAACACATAGAACAACTTGTCTCCTTGGGGTGACTTGAGAACCACGCCAACCCCCGATCCCCCTTGTGCTTTTGACCTGACAAAATGTAGGGTCCGAAATTCCGAGTTTGGAGGACTTGTATTTTCTGTCGTCTCTGTCCAATCAACGACGAAATCGGCAAGTAATTGGGATTTGATTACTGTCTGTGGCTTGTACTCGATGTCGAAAGCTGCAATCTCTATTCCCGACTTTGCGGCATGTCATGTGGCATCGCGGTTGTTGATTATATCTCGAAGGGGAGCGGTACTCACCACTATGATCTTGTGATCTTGAAAGTAGTGTTGTAGCTTTCTAGAGATGAAGAACACTCCATAGTCTAGCTTTTGGTAATGTGGATACCATTTTTTTACTCTATTAGGACGACACTTAGGTAGTATGTTGGATGGTGCACCTTATGTTCATAGCCTTATTCGTCGTGCTCCACTGATGTTACCACACTTATGACTTTGTTAGTCGCTATGATGTAAAGTAACATAGGCTTCTGTGGCTTTAGTGCCACGAGAATTGGTGGAATCGAAAGTAGATCTTTCAAACTTTGTAGAGCAGCGTCGGCTTCCTGGGTCCAGACAAATTTTTCAGTTTTCTTCAAGAGTTGGTATAACGGCATGGCTCTTTCTCCGAGTCGGCTAACGAATGGACTCACTGCTACAATGCAACCAGTGAGACATTGCACGTCCTTCAGGCAAGATGGCCTGGTAATGTTGAGTATAGCCTTAATTTTGTCCTGGTTCACCTGTTTGCCTCTTTCAGACATGTTGAAACCTAACAATTTTCCGGCTGGAATTCCAAAGAAACACTTCTTCAGATTTAGCATAATGTTAAATTTTCGTAGGCTAGCAAATGTTTCCCCCAAGTTGGAAATAAGTGTTTCTTTCTTTTTGGACCTCACTGCTATATCATCTACATATAGATGGATGATGCGTTTGATTTGATCATTAAGGCAACGCTGCATTGTGCGTTGATATGTAGCTCCTGCGTTCTTTAAGCGAAAAGGTATAGTTTTGTAGCATAAGGTTCCAAAAGGTGTGACAAAAGACGTGTTTAGTTGATCCGATTCTTTCATCGGTATTTGGTGATATCCGGAATATGAATCTAGAAAACAGAGTAATTCTGACCCTGTCGTTGAGTCGATAACTTGATCGATTCTGGGCAAAGGGAATGGATCTTTAGGGCAAGCCTTGTTCAAGGTAGAATAATCAATGCACATCCTTAATTTAATAGTGTCCTTTTTAGGGACGAGTACAGGATTTGCCACCCAATCAGCGTGGATGACCTCTGATGGGCCATGTAGAGATAAAACAAAACTTTTTCCTCTAACGTGTTGATCTCAAGATCTGGCTTAGGTAGAAGGCCACGAAAGGTTACCACTAGACGCACAGTTGCGGATTACTGATATAGCGCGTCAGTTGATGTAGTGCAGCCCTCACGATTTGATCCGATCACGATCGTCCTGGTGCTGATCATACAGTACCTCTACTGGTATCCACACGTACAAGGAGGAGCGCCGGCGGTGAACTCCTAGGTTCGATACGACGGCTAGAATGATGTGGAGATAGGGTTTCCAACTCATGGAGTAACCTAATCGATCAACCCCTTTGGGTTACTATGCCCCACTCTATATATGGAGTGAACGTGCACTCCACTTACTCGTGGCCCATTAACTAAAGCCCTTATAATATTAGTCACCGGGAGTCCGACTCACTCACTCGGTCCAAATCCGGCTCGGGTCCAACCCAACCAGATTTCCGGTTCAGATCCAATCTGAACTTGCACCCTCTCTTAGGTGTGTGACCCCGCAGGTCATGGCTACTTGGACACGATTGGAGTCCGACTCTCAATTGATCAGTCGGTAGTGGATCCTAGCAAAACGTGCCGACTCCCAAGTGCCAAAGAGTCATGACGACTTGCCTTTCCAGTGCGACTTACGTCTGAGTCCCTTTTGCCTCACAATATACCTTGTCAGACTATAGGCGAATATCTGTCATCCCTTAAATAGTCCGACTCTCTTCTCGATCCCAGATAAGTGATTCATCCAACTAACTCTTAGTTGATAGCCTCAGTTAACATTTAACCGAGTCGTGCATGGCCATGCTTTATGAATCATATCATCCGAGAGGCCCTAGAGAATATCTCTCCAAATGGAGGGGGAAAATCCCATCTCGGTTATTCACATCACGCAACTTGATTCTCAGTCGACCCAAACTCTACCTTTATAACTTCCCTGTTACGGATTATCGTTTGACAGAACCTAAGTCGGTGATCCTCAACTCGGACTGTCCAACAACCTCAGGTCTAAGGATTACATTGATTGAGATATACAAATGACAACTTGTTTGTTGTACCTCAATATGGGTCAATAAGACTCGCTAAACACTTTAGCCGAATCTGTGTAAGTCGGAATGGCATCTCCATGCCCATGACAAGTGGAACCTAGTCATTAGCCGACTTCCACATTGGTCTAAGTTGTGTGTCCAACACAACCCCGATGACCAATGATGTTTAGTACAAACAACATGCATGTATAGTTCCACAATCGAATCACATATTCAATGATACACATCAAATGTTTATACAAGGACAACTTAATATCTTTATGAATACAATGGGAAATATCATCATACATGATTGCCTCTAGGGAATATTCCCAACAACCTCTGTGATAAATCCGGCTAATTCTAGTCGGGCTAATTCCTTAGCTATAGCTTTGCCCTTCTCATCACCAAGCCGTCATAAGGACTATTTGATGGGTTTAGCGTCAGGGTATACATTAAGAGAGTGCTCGGCAAGGTCCCTAGGTACTCCAGTCATGTCAGAAGGCTACCATGTGAAGATATCACTATTAGCTTTGAGGAACTCAACGATCGCACTTTCCTATGCACGGTCTAAGCCTACCCCTATGTTCTTCGTCCTAGAGGGATCATCTTCCTTGAACGACGTCTTCTTCGTACCTTCCGATGCCTTGAACTGCAGGCTTGGTTTCAGCACCTCGTTTTTCGTGGCGGGCATCTCGGAGGGGTGAATGGTCTTCTTGATCTCTTGGTACTCCGGGGGTGTACAACACAGCTTCAGCAAGGGAGGCAAATCCTTCCCCGCAGTCTAGAGATTTCTTCGGATTTTCCTTGATGGTGATGACGCCCTTTGGACCTGGATGTTTTATCATGTTCTAAATGTAACAGGGACGAGGCATGAATGCCCATAAGCCGTACGCCTAAAGATGGCGTGGTAAGCACTTTTTAATGGTACCACCTCGATGGAGAGTAGCTACGTATGATAGTTATCTCGGGTTTCGAATGTCATGTCCAGTGTGATCTCACCTAGAGAATCCGCATGTCTCCCTGGCACAATGCCATGAAATGTTACACTATTGTAACTCAACTGGCTCTCATGGATCTTCATGCATTGAAGCATTTCGATTTAGAGGATGTTGATGCTGATACCATCATCCTTGAGAGTTTTAGATAATTTCGTAGCCATCAATGAGAGGATTGACGACCAGAGGGTACTTTCTCTGATGATGTATTTTCCTCGGGTGATCTATGCGGTCAAAGGTGATGGTTACATCCAGAACCGTGGCATTGAGCTCACAGAGAATCTCCTTTTTGACCTTAGCCGGCTGAGTCCCAAGGAAGCAGACGTATGCATCTTTATTTGTGGGATAGTCCTACTTGGATTGTGCGGCGTTTGCTTCTTCCATGCCAGAATTTTCCTTGGGCTCCTTGCCTTTCTCAGAATTTTTCTTTCATTTTCGTCACTTGGCTCTGTAGCCAGCGGATTCACCTTTCTTGATGTTGTCATTGAAATGACACTCGGCATTTGTGTGGGTAGAACCTCCACTCGTGTCCAGGTGATGTACACAAGGGTTGTTGGTGATGTCGGCCTAGGAATATGATTTTACGGTCTGTTGATCTCCTCTACCTTGGACCTGAGCAGTCCCGCGACCTTGTCCTCGGCCGCCTCCGCGCCCTCCTCGTCCTCTGAATCTGAATGTTGTGTTAACTGCTGCGTTTTCCTCAGCCGGTTTATCCTCCGAGGTATTCTTGCGCTTCTCAGTTTGTTGTTTCTACTGCTTGGCCGCATTTGGATTGGCCAGCATATTCAGCAATCCTTCTGAATTGTCATTGGCGTCGGCATACTTGCTCGCCGTTTCTATCATCTCTCCCAGATCTGTGACATGATCATGATTCAGTCTATGATGCAGAAGTCCGACTAGGAGTCATGCAATGAAAGATTCAATCGCAATTTGCTTGTTTACTCCCTCATAGGAGTTTTTCGTGTCGATCCAGCATTTGAGGTACTCCCGGCAGGTTTCTCCGGTACTCTAAGTGCAACGTTGCAAGTGTCCAACTGTCCAGGGCCTCTTGTATGTGCCCTAAATTTTTGAAAAGAACGCACTTTGCATATCATACCAGTTGTGAATTGAATTCTTTGGTAGATCATTGAGCCATGATCGAGCCGTATTCCGCAACATAAGTGAGAGATATCGGACTACAACCAGGCTGTTTCCTCCTTTGGCGATGCAGCAAGCCTGGAAAAAATCTTGTAGCCAAGTATCTGGCTGAGCTATGCCGTCATAGGCTTTAATGTGTTTGGCAATGCCGAAGTCAACCAGAAATTTGGTTCGATGGATACGCGGGCCAAAGCAATTAGGTCCCCCATATACGTCATATTCCTCATACCGGCGTGCTGCCATGTTTGACTCAATGCGATAGCGAGCGTAGTTTGGCAAGAGAGATCTATGCCTTGGAGGCTCGCGGCTTCTGCGCGCCGGAGTCGAATTCCTGCTTGTCCTTTCAACATCGCCACCTCCGCCCCTACGGCTTCCATGGCTGCGATATCACTGGGGGACGGTGATGTTGGCTCTGGCTGGTTATTTCGGGCCCAGTCACTACTTTATTCAGGACGGTTCGGGTCATCTCTTCGTCCAGCGTTACTAGCCAGATGGCTTGGGGGTGGCAATCTTAGCCGAACTTGTTCTCGTTGGCGGCGCACCTCCGAGTCTTCTCTCTGGCGATTATTCTGTCGATTATGGCCCTGGTGAGGCACTAATGCCCTGATGGCATCTTCAGACACATCCAGAATAACTCTTGACTAGTCCTTCGAGGCCCTGCAATGATGACTGTTTGATCCCGTCCTTGAATTTTCTTCTTCCCGGGGACGGTGACGTTGATCCGTATCCCTGTGGGATCTTTCATCAGCGCTTTGGCCTGCGCCAGTGTGGCAAAATTCTGACTTTGAATCCATCTTACCACGGAATGATGCGGTCGTCTTCTGCTGTTTCAATACCTTGTCAAGCAACGCTACGCATTGTCGAACCTATCCTGGAGATGGATTATTGGCAAGGATAGCTCGAGCAGCCGCATCATTCTCTATTGGAGCGCTGTAGACTCAGATCATCTCTCCAGATTTACCGTCGAATAAATCTCTCTAGACATCCGGGTTCCTATTAGCAAGAACTAGACCTCCCCTTGTCTTGTTTTGTAGTCGCTTGAAATCAGACTGGTATTGGATAGGATTACTGTCTATCTGCCGTCTGAGCTCGACGATGCCTGCATCCTCCTCGAGCAAAAACATGCGATGTTTTTTCAGGTCCTTAGCCCTTTTCTCCTGCGCATCCAGAGTAAGATCCGAAGCAGTTGGGATTGGTATTGTGAGAGCGTCTCCGTAGATTTCACGTGCACCCTTTGTGACAACATGTCCATCCACCAAAGGGTCGATTGGTGTGGGATTAATCAGATCTCCTTCCTGATTCTCCATCTCGATCTCTTTGTCAACTTGCTCTTCGCTGGCTTCCTTGACCGGCTCTACCGGTGTCGGTTTCTTGTTCTTCTTATTCTTATTTGACTGTCTGATAGTCTTAATGAGCGTACCGGTGGCAAAGACGGCTTTCGGTCTGGTACCAGGAGATAAACTTCCATTGGTACTTTCCATAGTAGTTGGCTTCTAGACCTCGGATGAATCTCCCGTGTCCATGTCATCTTGCAGGGTGTAATCTTCGTCCATGCTATCATATGGACTTGGAGGGGTCTCCGGATCACCTTGCGCTAGTTTTGAGGCGTACTCTTCTTCGTATGCATCCATCTCTTTCTCGAAGCCTCGAAGCTCCTGTGACGTTATTGACTCCTGAGGGGAATTAGGTAAGTCGGCACTTTCTTCGATTGGATCACGAACTGAATCGTTTCCAACTCCAGCATCAACAGAGTCGGATCCAGATCTCACGTGGTATATGAAACAATGCTTCTTCTTGTTCATGGTCTTGGGGTATCGGAGCGTCCTGACTTCCTCCTCCAACCTGCAGTTAGCGCGGGGGCGTCTCGCCTTCTCAGTCCTGTACCTTGAGAATGAATTTTCTACTTCAGCGTCGATAGAGTCGGTTCCAAAAAGAATATACTCCTCATCCGTGTATCCGATCTCAACAAGGAGATCAGATCCTGATTTTTCTTCCACCACTTCTTACACTACAGGAGAGGGCTGGGTGGGTTCAGGTTTTTCCGGGAACGTGAACCCTTCTGCCTCTGCGAATAGAGGAGATCCGGATTTTCTTCCACCATGTTCATCACCTCCAGGATGGGTTGGGCAGGTTCAGCGAAGCCGAGGTAGATGTCGATCTCGCCGATGGGTATGATTGTGTAGGTTGTCATGGGTTCCCTAGCCGGAAACCAAGTCTCGTCGATAAACGAGAGAGACATCACTGTCGGAGACCACGCGATCCATGGAGATGGCTTCGCTGATTCCTACACGTGCATATTCCGCCCAGAACAAAGCTCTGAAACTCACGTGCCCCATGGTGGGCGCCAACTGTCATCGGATTATCGACAAGTATGCCATAGAGGGTCTTGAAGGCATTGAGAATATGAGGTGTGAGACGTACGGTGTTCCGAGAGTTGTGAGCACAAGTTTACCCAGGTTCATATCCAACCATAGTGATCGGATCCTACTCCCGCTATCAACCTAGTAATATATCAGCGAGAGCCGGATGTTACAGTGGATTACAAGAAAGGTTCTCCTGTGAGAGTAGGTTTTGGTATTGTAATATTAATTGCCCTAAAGGGTCGCATAGGGCAGATTTATATAGTCACCGGGGCGCATAGGGTTATAGGGGAGACCTATCCGACTACGCTACAGAGTCGGTAACTAGATACATCTTGGACTACAAGTAATACTATAGGCCTAAGTCGGTAACACTTCTGGGAATTGTCATAGACGGAAGCGGCTCCTCCTCTTTCTATAACTAGGCCGCTCGTGAAACAAAGCTCTAACCCATTGTTGGGCCACCCTGGTCAGCGAGTCGTGTAGGTATACCCGGAAAGTATATCCCCAACATCTGGAATCCTTATCTGGATTCAATCCTTGGAACTCCACCTACTCCAATCTATGTGCATTCTTGAGAATGTCCTTGAACCATCTTGTTGACATG
Organism: Avena sativa; assembly: GCA_916181665.1. Taxonomy (NCBI): domain Eukaryota; kingdom Viridiplantae; phylum Streptophyta; class Magnoliopsida; order Poales; family Poaceae; genus Avena; species Avena sativa. Next base: position 100,482,080 of record OV702280.1, read on the forward strand.
GTTATACCCTACGGGTACACGACCTTAGCATACATGGTCCAGTCCAAGAAAGGCCCACAAGAATATATGCGGCCCATGAAGATTTTCGGGTGGCCCAAACCGCTGACGTCTTCGGATCCTTGGAGAACAAGACTAGAGTAGATAGAATATTCAAAGGGGCAAACCCTAAAACCTGTAACCGACTCGATATGTGCCCGGGACCTGCCTACTTCTATATAAAGGCTAGGAGGGTACGACGAGGAGGGCACTTCATACCACCGCATACACACCTCCACGCCAGATTGCATCTGTGCACCCATGTACTTTTTGGTTCCGCCGTAATCAGGAGCAAACAAGCAGGAGTATGGTTTTCCCTCCGGGGGCCTGAACCTGGGTAAACCTCGTGTCCCCATGTTGCTGGTTTGGTAATCGTTCCGCGATCTCCAACATCCCCATCTTCTCAAAAACCCAAGCTCATAACAATGGGCATTGACGAGATTAAACCTCGTCAATTGGTGCTGTCTGTGCGAACTAGGGACGCTGATTGTGCGATCGTGACGGTCCCATTCAAAACGATCTACAGCTCCGAGGCGATGGAGAGTCATCACCTCTATGGGGCTTTCGACTTCACCGCCCACTTTCCAGCCATCCTGAAGGACTTCGAGCCCGTTGGCGACGGGCTCGAGATCCTGTTCGGGAGCTTTTGCTTCCAGGTGGGGCAGACCGGCACTCTCCGTCTCCTAGAACGGGTGCCCCTGCCATCGATCAGGACCTCTTCATGGGCTCCACACCCCGTGCTACGCACATCGCCATCGACAGATGAGTCCTATGACAGTAGCATCTGCAACTCAGATCTGTGGGATACACCATCGGAGGAAGGGACCTACGGTTCCGGATCCGAAAGCTGCGGCTTCAGCGATCCAATCTACGAGTGCTACTAATGTGTCGCAGTCATCCAGAGAGACATGGATCAGGAACACAACCCGCCACCCAACCCGCTGGGTAGAAACGTCGAGAACAGGAGAAACCAGTCCCCCACCCAACGAGAAGGACACCGATCCCAATAGGATAATCCACCTCAACGAGGAAGGATGGGATCAAGCACGCGAAGCCGTGGCAGGCAACAAGATCCTGCCTGTGGGTGCCTCATGGGACCTACTGATGGCGTACCACCTGCTCCTTGTCAAAGAGCACAAGAAGTAGGTGAAGATGCAAGAAGTGCTTGACAAGCACAAGCAAGCGGCCTCGGAGTCCAGTGCGCGGCGAGCTGCTCTCTCCGCCATTGGCGGCTCCAGCTCGCATGTCAACCACGACAACAAGCACCGTTCTCGCATGGAGAACATGGATCCCAGCGCACGTCGTGAGGTGACTCGGACCCTCAACACATCTTTCATGGAGATGGATGTCGACGGCAACGTCATCCTGAAGACACCGCAAGCTGCGATCATGGCAGCCACCACATACCTCGCATCCCATCCACCTCCGGTGGGGGACCCGAAAAGGGCCATGCACAAGTCCGCACTAACAGGGCTCGGACTCATTGGAGCTGCGCTCCACGGTGAAGCTCTTGCGGAGCCAAAAAAGAAGGCTGTGGTCAGGTTCAACCGCAGTCCCATGCCTTCATCCGACGAGGAAGAGCAAGACCTACCTTGAAGGCACAAGAGCTCGCTCCATCGCAGCCGCGATTACGATGCTTGAAGCGAGCTCACCCAACGCAAGATTGACAAAGAGCGCGCCAAGCGCGTCTTCTTGTCCGAATCCGAGGAGGACGATGATGAAGGAGAACTTTGCGGAGCCCGATGCTTCAGCAGATCCGTCCGGCGGACAAGGATGCCGTGGAACTTCAAGCTTTTCCTTCGGACACTCCGAAGTTTGACGGCACACAGGACCCCAAGGCGTGGCTCAGCGACCACCTGTCGTCCGTCCCGCTACACGGCGGAAATAAGAACACCGACCTGCAGTGCCTTCAGCTACAGCTGACAGGCGCAGCCTGGATCTGGCTCAGCAGCCTATCCTCGGGATCTATCCGAAGCTGGGTGGAGCTGGTGTACAGCTTCTTCCGAAACTTCAAAGGCACCAGCAAGAGGCCAGCCTCGATCGAGGAGCTACGAGCCTGCACCCAACGAACGGGTGAATCCATTCGCTCGTAAATATTACGCTGGTCCAACACCAAGAACTCCGCGACACACATCTCTGAGGAGAGAGCGATCGACGCCTTCAAGGATGGCGTCAAGCGCCATTACTTCAAGGAAGAACTTGGGCGCGTCAAGCCCAAGACACTCGACCAGCTCATGGACATCGCCAACAGGTAGGCAGATGGTGAGGACTCCGTCCACCGAGCGCACTCGAAGGAGGAAGATGACTACGGCCGTCGACGTGAACACCATAGCAAGAGAAGATCATGCGTCTCTGATGATCGCGACGGACCCGACATGGTCACGGCTAGCTACGCCGAACGCCGCAGCGACGGCAACTTTAGCAGCGGCGGATACCATGGAAACAACTTCCGTGACGGAGGACGCCCAGCGCAGTCATGGCAACGTCGCGGCCGCGATGATGGACCCTCAGCATACGATAAACTGTCGGGTCCATTCACCATCCACTTCTACATCGACAAGCAGGATGGTAAAAAGAAGGCAAGCCACATGCTCAAGGATTGCCGCGAGTTCCAGAAACTCAGCGAGACCATGTCCCAGATGAGGCAACAAGCCCCGCACCCCGGGTACGGGAACGCGCCCGCACCAGGTGACATCGCCCACGGAGATCATCCACCACCACCCGTGGGACCTTTGAATCATCCAATCGCACCTGTGCTGAACAACGGCAGAAACGGGTACCCCATGCCAAAAGGATCACTGATGATCCAAAAAGGGCGCCCAATGAACAGGGTGCAAAAGAAAATTACCCGTTAGATCAATCTGCCTGTGACCGCTCCACCCGCCATCCCTAAGTACCTCAGCGGATCGGAGTCCTGCATCACGTTCAGCCGTTCGGATCACCCCTGCCAGGTTCCTCGCCCAGGTCATGTTGCCCTGGTGCTTGAGGCGCAGATCGGAGGATTCGACATGAGCTGCGTCTTCATGGACGGTGGAAGCGACATCAATCTGATGTTCGCCAGCACCTTAGCAGCAATGTGGATCCCACTGTGCAGCCTGGAACAATCCGACACAACGTTCCACGGCATCGTCCCAGGGAAGGGCATATTCCCCTGGGAAAGATATGGCTCGACGTCATCTTCGGCAAGCACAACAACTTTCGGTGCGAGCGACTCGAGTTCGAAGTGGTGGACTGGCCATCACAATACCACGCCATTCTCGGGCGTGTGGCATTCGCACGATTCCTGGCAGTACCGCACTACGCGTACCTGCTACTCAAGATGCCAGGACCTAAGGGCGTCATCATGGTCCACGGGAGCTTCACCCGATCGGACCACTGCGACACTGACTTCAACAGAATCTCCTAGTCATTCGGCATGCAGGAGGAGCTCATAAGGCTCCGAGAGGTGACAGACAATGGGGCACCCCCAGTTGCAAGACAGAACGCACCCGACATGTCTTTTGACTCCATCGTCAACACAAAGAAGGTGCAGGTCCACCCGACGGACGCCTCCAAGACGGAGTTGATCGCCAACGACCTCAGCCCCGCATAGGAAAGCGCGCTCATCGAATTCCTTTGTGAGCGCTGGGAAATCTTTGCCTGTGTCCTGCGGACATGCCAGGAGTTCCCAGGGAATTCGTCGAGCACACACTTAACATCTTTCCAGACGCCAAGCCCGTAAAACAGTCCATCCGACGACTGTCCGAGCCACGGGCTGAAGCCATCGGAGTTGAAGTCAACAGACTACTCGACACAAACTTCATCAGGGAGATCAAGGAAAGCGAGGGAGATCACGGACATCCTGCGGGTGTGCATGGACTTCACGTCGTTGAACAAGCACTGCCTGAAGGATCACTTTCCTCTTCCTCGGATTGATCAGATCATCGATTCGAATGCATGATGCGAGAAGCTCTCCTTCCTCGACATCTACTCAGGCTACAATCAGATTCGACTGAAGGTCGAAGATCAGGAGAAAACGGCGTTCATCACGCCTTTCAGAGTGTTCTGCTACAACACAATTCCCTTCGGGCTGAATAACATAGGCGCCACGTACCAACAGTGTATGCAGGCATGCCTAAAGGACCAGATCGGCCGCAACATCCAAGTCTATGTCGACGACATAGTAATCAAAACAAGGGAGGCCAAGACACTGATCGACGATCTCCGCGAGACGTTCGACAACCTTGATCGATACAAGATCAAGCTAAACCCGGAAAAGTGCGCCTTCGGCATACCATCTGGTAAACTGCTAGGCTACTTCATCTCCCAGCAAGGGATCGAGGCGAACCCGAAGAAAATCCGGGCCATAATGGCCATGGAGAAGCTGAAGAACCTCAAAGGCATCCAGCAGCTTGTTGGGCGAATCACGGCATTGAGCAGGTTCATCAGCCGCATGGGCGAAAAAGCCCTGCCTTTCTATCAGATGCTACGCAAGGCAGACAAATTCGAATGGACCCCCGAAGCGGACGACGCATTCGAAGATCTGAAGCGGCTACTCTCCACCTCGCCCTTCTTGGTCACGCCAAAAGAGTGCGAGCCTCTACTGCTATACATAGCAGCTACACACCATGTGGTAAGCACGGTGCTTGTGGTCGAAAGAACCGAAGACGGCAAGACCCATGGGGTCCAACGCCCAATCTACTACCTCAGCAAGGTATTGACGCCGACAAAGCAGAGGTATCCTCATTACCAAATACTCGCCTACTGCGTATTCATGATGGCTCGTCGGTTGAGCCACTACTTCCAGGAGCATCAGGTGATGGTTGTCAACGAAGCACCCCTGAAAAGCATCCTAAACAACACGGAGGCCACAGGACATGTGGCCCTGTGGGGCATCAAGCTGTAACCTCTAGGCATCGTCTACGAGAAGCGCCACACGATCTAGTCTCAGGTCCTTCCGGACTTCCTCGTCCACTGGATGGAACTGCAGATACCAGACACCCCGAACATGACACAATCATGGACAATGCACTTCGATGGCTCCAAGCGCGAGGCCGGAGCAGGAGCCGGGGTCATACTGACCTCCCCGTAGGGTGACAAGATGAAGTACGTCCTCCGGATGAAATTTTGAGCTTCCAACAACGAGGCCGAATACGAGGCCCTCATCCACGACATGAGGATGGCCAAGATCTACAGCGAGACGCGCCTGGTCATCTACGGTGACTCGAACCTCGTCGTCCAGCAGACGATGAATGAGTGCGACGCACACGCTGCCAACATAATTGCGTACCATGCACTATACAACGAACTCGAAGGAGACTTCGACGGCTGCGAGCTTCGGCACGTGGGGAGAGAAAGTAACGAAGAGGCCGAAAGACTCGCCAACATCGGCTCCACCTGCGCACGGGTGCCACCAGGTGTGTTCCTCGAACAGATATGCGTGCCACCATTAAAAGGAAATTCCCAAAGGGATCACCCGAAGAAGCAGAACACTCGGGGGCTGCGCTACTCAGATGACAGGAAGGACCATAAAAGCTCGACATAGAGGTCATAGTGGTCAACCTGATGCAGGTCATGGCAGTCGAAGAAACATGGACGTAGCCATACCTCCGATATCTGATAGACGGGGAGCTGCCTGACAGCCCAACAGATGCCCGACGCATATCTCGTCGGTCCAACGCCTTCACCATCATCAATGGCGAGTTGTACAAGCGCAGCATTCGGGTGTACTCCAAAGGTGCATCACCATTAGTGATGGCAAAACTATCCTCCAAGACATCCACGAAGGCTTCTGCGGCCATCACGCGGGCAGCCGCTCCCTTGTCGCCAAAGCTCTACGAGATGGGTTCTACTGGCCAACGGCCATGAATGACGCCAAGGACATCGTCCGAAGGTGCAACGGGTGCCAGGGGTTCGCAGATAAACCACACGCACCAGGATCGGAGCTCAGTCCCATACCCCTGGCATTGCACTTTGCCCAATGGGGCCTCGACATGATCAGCAAACTGCCCAAGTCATCGAAAGGAGGCCATGTCTACCTCCTGGTCGCAGTCGACAATTTCACCAAGTCGATTGAGGCCATGCCCGTTACTAACCAAAAGGGAAAAACGGCCATAAAATTCTTCGAATCCATAGTCTACAGGTTCGGCGTGTCGCATAGCATCATCACCAATAACGGGTCGAACTTCAGCTCCAAGGAATTTCAGGACTTCTGCGAAGACCTCGGAATCAACATCACATACGCCTCCGTGGCGCACCCGCAAACAAATGGGAAGGTCAAAAAGGCCAACGGACTCATAGGCGGCGGCATCAAGAAACGCCTAATGAGCGCACTCCAGCGACTCACCGGAGCCTGGACACAAGAGCTACCCTCCGTCCTCTAGAGCCTACGCACGATGCCGAACAGCTCAAATGGCTACACGCCTTTCTTCATGGTGCACGGAGCCGAAGTCGTGCTGCCTGCAGAGGTACGCCACAAGGCCCCACGGGTCGTCGCCTACAACGAAGCCGAATCGACGGCCGCACTCGAAGATGTCATCGACACACTTGACGAGGCACGTGACATAGCCGCGACTCGATCAGCGGTCTATCAACAGAGCCTCCGCAACTATCATAGCCGTCGCCTGCGCCCAAGGTCCTTCGTCGAAGGAGACCTAGTCTTACGACTCAAGCAAGAGCGACCGAAGAAGCTCGAGTCACCGTGGGAAGGACCCTACGCCGTCACTAAAGTCATCCCAGGTGGCGCCTATCGCCTCAAGCACGTGGAGTCTGGAGTAGCATACTCCAATTCATGGAACGTCGCACAACTGCGACGCTTCTACCCCTAGCTACCCCCCTCCTTTTACTTTCAATAAGGCTATTCAGCCAGGGCTACTCAACCAAACAATGTAGCTCCTCCTTACGATATGAATAATGCTAGGTCTCTCGCCCCAAAAATTTGTCTATTATACACATGTTCTTCATGTTACAACACACTCGGGGCTCCCCTCACCTCACGACTTCGTCGACTGAGGATAACGCGTGTACACCTGAGTAGCTGACCATGTTAGGCTAACGAAAAGGGCACGCATACAAATAGAGCACCACGTGCTAAAAACAATCAACCTTTACAGCAAAGGGGCATAACACGCCCAGTCGAATACATAAAATTTTTACATCTATATTTTTACAGGTCCTATCTATTCTGAAGAATCACCTGCCCACGCTGCTCAAAGATATCTACAATTTGTTCGGCATACTGCCTTACAGCCACATAATGTGGACGCATGTCCCACATGCCACCATCCGGCCGAAGAGACGGCCCAGCTGCCACAACAGCAAGATCTACATCAGGGCGATGTAGCCGTAAGAGGGAAAGCGCAACCTTCACCCCTGCAACCACCTCCCTGACATGATGCACATCCTGAAACTTCGCCAGTAGGCCCCATAGAGTCGATGATGCCTCATCCAGGGGAAACATCACATGCAGAATTGACGACAATGAAGTCTTCGCTTGCCGCAGCACCCGCGACACCGAGTGAACACGATCCTGCACAGTCGCAAGGACCATAGCACGATCACGGTCCATCCAGAAAAAGCCGCTGGCCTCCATGTCCCGCTGGGTCAGGCAATTGGTCCGAACAACAACACGCTCTTTTTCCTCCCTAGGAACATGGTTAGCACCTACAACAACTGCAAAGTAAGATGACAAGCCAACATGCGCATCCGATAAATGAGCAAAGTAAGAAACTCACATTGAAGCTGTTCGGCCAAACGCTGCACCTCCCCCATCAGATACTCCTCCCTGGCGATGCCCCACTCCGCCTTCGACTTCCAAACATCCACGTGAACTCTAACTCCAAGCAACTCTTTCTCAAGACTACGGATGCGGTCACGAAGAAATACAAGATGCGACGCATCATCCAAGGATGGCCGCAGCTGCGGCGCAGACAAAGTATCAACGGGATCATCACCCGAAGGTCCCTAGAGGAAAAGAAGGCAAGGATATGAACAAACGCACGATTGAGCAAACAACTCGGATATTCATTATATGTAGCAAAAGCCACTACGTGGCACAAGGAGTGTTCATAAATACATTACAACAAAAGAAACAAAAGCTATCCTACAACTACAAGGGCTAACAAGCTGCATCCTTAGTGGCCTCGGAGCCGGATTGCCTTCTCTTGGCCTCCCCCTGTTGCCTCACCGCGTACTCTGCCAGCAAGTCAATCAGCTTCAGCCCATAGCTTTTACAACGGGCAGCATAGAGGGCGAAGGCTACCTCGGATCTGTCGGCAGTCATCAGCATCTGGGAGGTGACCTGATGAAGATCCAGCTCCGCTCCAGACGCCATGGCCATCGCTAGCCCCATGGACGTGCCGATGCCCTTTTGCTTGCTCTTGTACGCCGCGCGGGCCTCGGCTGACAGTGCGTCCGCCAACAATTCGACATCCTCGAGGGCGACGCCCTTGGGGAAGAGCTCCTTGTAGAAGCGCCCGAGAACCACCTTGGCCTTGGCAAGCGAGCCGACCACGGTACTGCAGCGGTCTTTGACCGCCGCAGTGGCGTCATCCAGAGCACTTCCGTGCTCCAGGGCACCATGGTCAAACTCGATGACTGCGTCATCTAGAAAACGGAAGAGGCAACGTGAAAACCAAGCAAAACTAGAGAGAGAAGGAAGCCAAAAAAGAACATACGAAACTACTCACCCGAAAAAGCCTTGGCAGCAGCCATCAGCTTGTCGGCTACCTCCTTCTCGCGCGAGGCCGTAGCGGTGGCGAGCTGCTCCTCGCGATCCATGGCCTCCTGCTGCAGGCGCTCCTTGGCCGCAGCCGCGTCGGCTTAACTCCTGCTCAAGGCGCTCCATAGTGCCAACGGCATCTTCAGCTTTTTTCTCCGCTCGCCCGAGGCTCTTTTTGAGAGCGTCAATCTCGCGGAGGGCAGTGTTATTCTCATCTGCAACAAAGAACAAGCATGAGATTCGTAAGTAAGCAAGCAGCCGAAGAAGGAGAAGATTGATAAAAAACACAAACCATGAAGCTGTTGTAGGCTGGCCTCCAATGCCAGATGCTGCTTCACCAGCTGGTTGACACCTTGAACAAAAGGCTACGAGAAGACGCAACTTGTCAGGAAAAAGGCTTGGGGGCTGCACCCAAGAAAACGAGCAAAGCAAATCACGCATACGAAAAGCGCTCGGGGCCTCCCCTCGAGACATACGCAAAAAAAGATTGAGACATGATCAACAGATCATCCGAACAATGCTGGGTGGCTCCCCCCATGGAAAAAACGAAAGTACTTACATGATCAGAAGGCGACTCCGAAGGTCCAGCTATAGTCTTCTGGGAGACATCCACCCGAGCCTCCTATGGAGAAGGGTTCGGAGCAGCACCCCCAGAGCTAGCCACCGTCTGAGGAGGAGGAGGAGCAACCTTTGACTCCCCCACCATCTCCCGAGCGCCATCGCGGAAGGAGCCATCGGAGGAGTGGATACAAAAGAAAACACCAGACAAGTACAAGCAAGCAAAATTGAAAGAAATAAAAACGCAACTGCAGATACTTACGAGTCCATATCGCTCAAATTGAAGACAATCAAGGCCCTCTTGCCTTTCTTCTCTTCCTTCTTCTCTTCCTTCTTCCGCTTCGAGATGGCTGCGGCGCCATAGCCTGCACGGGCACGGACGGAATAGGAGAGTAAGAGCCACCATCACCCCCACTGTGACGCTCAAGGCATGACGGGTTCCTAGGAGTCGGCAGAGTCGAGGCATCCGACGATTCGCTCGAGCTCCGCGTCCGCTTTCGAGTCTGCTCCTCGCTCGACCCAAAAGTTTCTTCAGCCGGCGACCGCGCTGAAGGAAGCTCAGACATGGAGTCCACTACCTCATTGTCCGGTGCATCCGGAAAACATTCGGGTAGTGGAGGCGCCATGCCAGGTACCTTGAACTCTTGCACAAAAGTAAACAAACTCTCAGAATAAACGAACTGCAAAGAGGCGCCGTCGAAAAAAGCGCTACGCGCATGTCCCAGAACTACACCTGCGGCACCGGTCGAGAGGCCCTGAATGGAAGGGTCACCGATCCACCCGGAATGTCCTCGTCAGCCTTAAACTTCAGCAGCGGCCGGAGGATTTCATCCACATCCTCCTTGGAGAGCTCTCAAGTCGAAACTCTAGTCGGGTCATTGTAGCCAGAATAAAGAAACATCGGGTGCGCCCTAGCCTGGAGCGGTTGCACCTGAAGTTTTAGGAAGGTGCGGATGATATCCACACCACTCACCTCTTTATCCGGAATCACCTGAAGGTGCTCCACCCGATGATAGAGTCCCTCTATATCCGCCACCTCACCATCCAAGATGTGGTTCTTCCAGGACCTCTTCGGCTGGATTTTCTAGGAGAGGGTCGAAAGGAGCAAGGCCAAACTTTTGCTCGTCCACTGTGGAGTTGCGGATGTAAAACCATCGCCTCCGCCAGTATTGGACGGACTCAGACATAGAAAAAGAAAAGAAGAGAAAGTTGGATTTAAGGGAAATGATGCAGCTGTCGATGGGATAAACGCCATCGGAGCCAGATTGCCTCTTCACGGAATAAAGCTTCCGGAAGAGGCCAAAGTGTGGCTTGATACCGATCCAGCACTCGCAGAAGGTGATGAAGCAGGCAATGTGAAGAACAGAGTTCGGCGAAAGATGATGGAGTTGGATGCCATAGAAGAAAACCAATCCACGGAGAAAATCATGGCCTGGGAGAGAAAGGCCCTGAAGGACAAAAGCGACCAACATGACCCGAAACCTAGCGGGTGGACGGGGAGTTACCTCGTCGCCGGGAATCTTGACGGCCTGCTTATCCTGCGGTATTAGGCCCCACTCACGGAGCTTGCGAAGATCGCCCTCACGCGTCTCCGACCTGCCGCCAGCCACCATCGATGACGCGGGCAGCAGCGTTGGTACCAACTGCGGTGGAGGCCTTCTTCGGCTTCCCCATAGCAGAGCGGCGACAGCAATGTGAACATAGGAGAGAAGATGGGAAGGATCGGAGAATTTCCAGCGCACGGCGAGAAAATCTCAAGACGGTGGAAGCAGTGAAACAAGAATGGATGCGGTGAAAACAAACAAGTTTTTCCTCAATGATTATAAGGATAAAAAAGACGCACGGTGTCAGCACGGCAGCGAACCGTCGCTCACACGCCGTCCCTACGCACGGAAATAGAGGCGACGCCATAATTATATCCACGTTGCGCGTGACCAGTCAATTCAAAGTCAGAAGGTGGGACCCATGTTTGTCCAGTCACGTCACCTCTAGCACCGCAGACGCTTGAGGTCACCGGTCGTCAGCACTGACGTAATCAAGGCTATACTAGCAACGGTTACAATTCTTCGGCTACATAGCTAAAAGTAATCACTCGAATCTATGATTCGAGTAACTACTCGGGGGCTACTCCTATCAGGAGCGCTGGCCGCGCACCCGAAATACGATCAAAGTACTACACCATTGAACTATTCTTCGAGTCCTACGTCAAGTCTACGACTCCACTCCGGACTCGGGGGCTACTCCCATATGGAGGATGGATTCAAGCATCCGAAAAATTTGTGTCCTATGGACCTAAAAGTCAACAAAGACTGAATTAAAGTCTTTGCTCGAGTCTACGACTCGAACAGACACTCGGGGGCTACTTCCATTGGGAGCGCTGGTCGCGCACCCTATGAATTCTTCGACTGTGATCCTTTGGATCAGTATGCAAAAACTTTTCGGCATCTCTGCCCCAGTTAACGCTAAGTGAGTAACATCCTCCTTGGCCACCCGAAATAGCTCTGCGGTGATAAACATTCGGATGTTGTGTCTGCAACACAAAGATAATACCTACAGATATCATATGATGGCCTGGCAACGCACACGACTGTGCTCTACTAAGTAAGAATCCGTGCCAGCAGGCGCGATGGAAATCCCGATGGACGCGTTGGGTACATCATTTGAAAATCACTCGAATTCCACTCTTGTAAGTCCTCAACGTCCTGAGTTGAATTACGCCAGCATCTGTTCCGAGTTCGAGTCGAGGGACTCGAATCTGAAGAAGATCGTTTTGTTTTGTCCTAAGACAGTTAACTTACCCTGATGCGTCGGGAGAGTCAGGCACACGCATCAACAATCCCTACACACTAAAATCATTCTCTGATGAACAAAAACAGCTGCACCCGAAAGATTGAAGAGTCCTCAGCTGAATCTACGATTCGACTAAACACTCGGGGGCTACTGACATGGTTATACCCTACGGGTACATGACCTTAGCATACCTGGTCCAGTCCAAGAAAGGCCCACAAGAATATACGCGGCCCATGAAGATTTTCGGGTGGCCCAAACCCATGACGTCTTCGGATCCTTGGAGAAAAAGACTAGAGTAGATAGAATATTCAAAGGGGCAAACCCTAAAACCTGTAACCGACTCGATCTGTGCCCGGGACCTTCCTACTTCTATATAAAGGCTAGGAGGGTACGCCGAGGAGGGCACTTCATACCACCGCATACACACCTCCACGCCAGATTGCATCTGCGCACCCATGTACTTTTCGGTTCCGCCGTAATCAAGAGCAGACAAGCAGAAGTAGGGTTTTCCCTCCGGGGGCCTGAACCTGGGTAAACCTCGTGTCCCCGTGTTGCTTGTTTGCTAACCGTTCCGCGATCTCCAGCATCCCCATCTTCTCCAAAACCCAAGCTCATAACAATGGGCATTGACGAGATTAAACCTCGTCACTTTTAGTACATTATCAGTACTACCAAAGGCCACTATTTCTCTTTTGGCTAAACCATTCTTGTACCTATTCATCCTTGATGGTTTTGTATTCATGATAATAATCTTTTCTCCAAATCTTATCATGTTTCCTACTTGGGCAGAAGATCACATCCATGTGCTACCTCCCCTTGACCAAATCTTTGCATGGTTAGGACCTACTAATCATGGTCTATCAACCAACCCTTCATTTGTTTCGATTGGAGATCTGTGCTTCTTAAACCCACATGGTTTATGAGGCTTCATGATGCATCTGCTATGGCAACCTTATTTTCAACAAAATTTGCCATCACTCCTAAACCACCTAAATTATAACAAAGTCAAACTATTGCTGCCATTATCATCTATATAACTTGGTGTGGCGCCCCGCAAAAACCACTACTAGAAAATCGCGTTATTTTTGTGCATTGCATCATCATGACCGCATGCTCATGTCATCATGCCACATTGCATTTGAGCATCGTCATCATCATGCATTTGTTTGTCTGAAACTATTTTCGAAAAGCATATTTTGTTTTCTAAACACCCTGCCTTTATTTCAAATCCAAAACCCGGGTCTCCGGATTATTTTGTTTTGTCTACCAATGGATTTCAAAATCCCCGTTTTAAATATTAAAATATTTATTTTATTTTTAGGGGCAGCCGTACCGGGCCGATCCGACCCAGTCGACCACCCCCCAGTACAAAAACCAGAGCCACCCCAAACCCTTTTTCTACCTAAACCTAGTCTACCCGCCTTCCTCCACCAACCAGCCACATCACCTCCTCCACTCGCAGCGCGCCACGTCGCCGCGCTGACCTGCCTGGTCCCACCACCCGCACTCCCGCGCGCCACCTGGCCTCCACCTGCCGCACCCCAGCCCCACCTGGCGCGCCCCAAACCCCACCTGGTCTACCGGTCCACCCAGTGGACAGCCGCAGCCCCCGATCCCACTCCCGCCCCCAATTTCGCGCCGCCCACCACCTGCGTGGATCCCACCCCGCTTCCTTTGACCGCGTGCGAGCGACGCGCTCGTGAACCTCCCACCGACCGCGTCCCTCGCGCGTTTCCCTAGCCGGCCACCACAAACCCATCTCCTGTTTCCCCAGCGCCCTCCTTCCCCCAACCCGCATCGGGCCCTCTTGCTCAGACAACCGCCGCCGCCTTCTGTCCTCGCCGCTCCACCGCAGTCGCAAGCTCCCGAGCACCGCCGCCTGCAGAGCTCCGCCCCACCCCTCCTTCCTCGCTCCCCCCAGACCCTGCAGGAAACCGCCGCCGCCAGCGACCCCTCTCTCCTCCCTCTCGCCCACCAGCTCGTCGCCGTCGCCCGAGCCGGCCCCGCCGCCTGGCTCGCCACTGACTTCGTGCCTTCGGCGTTCCCTGACGGCCTCGCTGCGCCTTCCCGTGGCCGTCACCGCCCCGCGGCTCTCCTCCTCGGCTCCGTCTTATCGCCGCGCGGACCTCATCGCCGCCGCCTCCCCTCATCCTCTCGTCCCGTTCCGCCACCAGGGGCTCCCCTCACCTTCGCCTCTCCACCGGCCTTGGCCTCCCTCCACGACCGTCCCTTCCCCCGTCCTTCCTGAGCATCAGCCGCCACCGTCCCGCAGCCCCGCTGTCCTCTCCGGAGCGCGCCGACCTCCTCTAGCCACAGCGGTGTCCTGCTCGTCTTGTCGTCTTCCTCGGCACCTTATCCTCGTTCCGTCCTCGCCTATGCCAAGTTCCCCACCCTTTTTTGTCCTCTGTTGTGCACGCGTGAGCATGCCCTGTTGATTGGTGCTGCTGTTGACCTTTTTACGGTGGTGTTGTGGTGCCTTGAAGATGCTGGTGGGGAGTAGATGTTGGTGTTGTGGACATGGATGCGGCAAAGGATGCACCTGACACCCGATCCGGTGCCGACAAGGTCTTCGTCGCCATCCGAAATAGGATACCGCACCAGTGGCACGTGAAGTTCACCATTCCGGATCGCCAAGTTTTCCTTCTAGACCCGAAGATCCCCGGAAGCCAAGATCTTCCACTTGGAATTTGAAGACCGATCCCGACGTCCGAAGACCGAACCCCGTCGAACCCCTGAAGCCCGATCCAAAAACCCAAACCCTCGGTGAACCCCAAGATCGCCTTTCGATGTGTGACCCCTATCCGAGACCTCTATTTTTTATAATATAATATATCCTGCTGCATATTTAATTATTCATGCTTGCATCTCATCATGTTTGGGGACATTATGTCGATTCATCTAATAATTACATATGGAAACTATATGACGGCTATTCTAGTCATATATTGGCTCCATTTAATTTTGTGTAGCGAACCGGTGATATGTTTTTCCATGTTAAGACAACATTTAATTTGCAGGGTAGATAAACAACATGAACCATCTAAATAATTGTCGGGACCCCGGTTCCACTTAATATGATCTAATTGCATCGCACCTTTGCCATGTCATACATCATACATGCATCATGCCCGATCTTTTGCCGTAGTATTAAGTAGTGCATCCGGTGTTTATTCTAGTGTTTTGGTTCTTCGCGGATAAGGCCGTTGAGTTGATGCGAGTGTCGACCCGATCTTCGGATGAACCTTCGGCAATGTTTTCAGGCGAGCACCTCCCCCCTTTCTACCTATCTTACTTTTGTAGTATTTATTCCACCCTGTTGATCTATTGCTATCTGTGTTGCGATGCTCTAGTTTTCGTACCCGTGATATCCCTTGCAGCCTTATATTGCCTTGGACACATCCTATTACCTGTTGTTTGGTAGATAGTTGGACCTACGCGTCGTAGTCGCTTGCTCAAGTGTTGTTGCGTGTCGTCAAGTACCACAGTTGTTGGAGTATTGCCGCATGTTTAATGTTGGAGATGATCATGGCTTTAATTATTGTTTAATAACTAAAATTGAAAGTAGGTAAATGCAGAGGCACCGGTGGGTAATAGACAATTTTTGGATTTTAACCGCTCACTGGTGTCCCGTAGGACCCCGAGTTCTTGACACCTGTTCCGAGATCGAGCGCGCTAACCACAGGTGGGGTGTATGGGCACCCCCATCGATTTAGTACCTGATTCCAAGTATTGTACCGGGGGCCACAAGTAGTTTGGGGCTTTATTAATATCCTGTACTTATGCCATGCTTTACTGCTTTATTTAAGATTGTGCGAGGAGCACCTGTACTGTTTAGGACCGTGACACGTTTTCGCTGTATCGACAAGACCAGTCACACTTTCAGGTTCCCAGTCGTTTACAGCCGTCTACACAAACCCTGAGTCCGTCTCGGAGACCGGCCGACTTCGTTGCGGGTAGCTTAGTGGGGTGGCCCCCATGTACTTGCTTTCGGTCTGGGAAACGTCATGACTTAGGCCCCGCCGACATACCGATGGGTGTATGTTAACTGATCTGGCAAAAAAGGTCGAAGTGCGTGTGGATACTTTGGTGCACCCCTGCAGGGTTAAATCTTTTCGAAAAGCCGTGTCCGCGGTTATGGACGACTTGGAGCACAGTTCTTGATCATAGACAACTATAACTAAAGTTTACTGCTATAATTTGACTTGTATCCGATATGACTAGTAATCAGCTTCACTGCAACGAAATGCTAAATAAAAGTACCAACAACTGCTGGGATTTGGGATATCTCATGCTAATTGTATCTGACTAGTAAGTGTTGCAACTACAACGGAATGGTTAACTAAAACTGCCCACTGCTTATTATATCAGGATGACCATCTATACCTGACTAGTATTTGCTGCAACGATAACTAAATAAATAAAACTGCCAACTGTGTGAGTTCCTCGGTTAACTTCCTCGTTTGGTCTCGAGGGGGAAATACCAGGATGGGTATGTTTGGTGGTAGCATCAGGTTCGTTCCGAATAGGTCTTTCTTACCCCTCTCTGATAGCCGCTAGTTTTATCGAGTCTCTATAGGTTGTTTAGTGCATGCTGCGCTGCCGCTTCAGTCCACCATACCTATGTAGGCGAGGACCGCCGAATTCTAGTCTCGCCGTGTACTGGCGTCAGTACTGACCGCTCTCTTTTTCCTTTGCCCTTTGTCGGCACCCCTTTTGTTTAAGCAGGTTTTGAGATCGACGTCGTTAGCAGGGTTACCCTTCCGGCTTGGCCTGGGCAGGGTTATGGACGCCATTGGTTATTCTTCAGGGCTCTTAGCTCAATTTGCATCTTGTCCATACTCGGACGCTATATCGTTTTAAAGGTGATTTGGATCTTTGTATTGTATATCTGTATTCTTGACTCTTTGAGTCGCTGTTGTATATATGTTTTGTGGGTTCCATCGTGGACTATTGTGTAATGATATTACTTCGTTTTCCACCCGCACGCAAGTGCCTGGTGGGCACCTTTGAATCGTTTCTATGCGGGTTTTGGCGGGAAGCGCTGAAACTTGCATAGGGCCGATTCTGAGGGTGTTACAGAGTGGTACCAGAGCTCAGCAGTTGCGATACCCCACAAGTCCAGCCTGTAGGATAACCTAGATAACGGCCGAAGTAGAGTGTCAAAACTATTTTTGCAAAATCGGTTGGATAGTTCTGATTAGGTCTGATTTTACTCCTTACCCCTCTGCTGCTCTCCTCTCACCTCTGCGTGTTTTGAATCCGCTCTCTTCTCTCTCTTCGAGTCCAGGATTTCTCGTGGTTGGGTTCCATCGTACCTTCAGGGTTTCACTTCCTCCTTTGGTAACGGTGTTGCTACATCTGGTCTTCATGCTATCCGAGGAATCCTTCGTCTGGTGGACTTCTCTTTGTTCCTTCTCGTGCCTTCCGGTGTTTTCCGACGCGACGACATCATCTACGCCAGATCCGATGCAGAGTCTGCATCACTCCTTTGTTTCTGAACCTCGATTGTCAAGATCTTCAGTCTGATTCCGAGAATGGTTGCACGCTTTTCTACTGATTGTGCAGAGTAATAGTTTGGGTGCGTGATGGACTGGCCCCCATGCCGACTACTCACTCTATTCGCTTGTGTACATTGAAGTGGATGAGAATGCATCGGTTCCCTCTTTCTATCGAAGCTATAGGTGGCTGTATTTGTTGATACCTCTACCTTCGACCTTTTGTCCCCGGAGTGTTCTCTCGACGATCACGGACAATGACCTCTTGTTAGTGGTGTCGCGAGGATCTACACGATGCGAGAATATTCAGATCGCCGCCCTTCTTCCCGGTACCATGAGGCGGATCTCGAGGGCGAGATCCATTGTTAGTGGTGTCGAATTGTGGCGCCCCGCAAAAACCACTACTAGAAAATCGCGTTATTTTTGTGCATTGCATCATCATGACCGCATGCTCATGTCATCATGCCACATTGCATTTGAGCATCGTCATCATCATGCATTTGTTTGTCTGAAACTATTTTCGAAAAGCATATTTTGTTTCCTAAACACCCCGCCTTTATTTCAAATCCAAAACCCGGGTCTCCGGATTATTTTGTTTCGTCTACCAATGGATTTCAAAAGCCCCGTTTTAAATATTAAAATATTTATTTTATTTTTAGGGGCAGCCGTACCGGGCCGATCCGACCCAGTCGACCACCCCCCAGTACAAAAACCAGAGCCACCCCAAACCCTTTTTCTACCTAAACCTAGTCTACCCGCCTCCCTCCACCAACCAGCCACATCACCTCCTCCACTCGCAGCGCGCCACGTCGCCGCGCTGACCTGCCTGGTCCCACCACCCGCACTCCCGCGCGCCACCTGGCCTCCACCTGCCGCACCCCAGCCCCACCTGGCGCGCCCCAAACCCCACCTGGTCTACCGGTCCACCCAGTGGACAGCCGCAGCCCCCGATCCCACTCCCGCCCCCAATTCCGCGCCGCCCACCACCTGCGTGGACCCCACCCCGCTTCCTTTGACCGCGTGCGAGCGACGCGCTCGTGAACCTCCCACCGACCGCATCCCTCACGCGTTTCCCTGGCCGGCCACCACAAACCCATCTCCTGTTTCCCCGGCGCCCTCCTTCCCCCAACCCGCATCAGGCCCTCTTGCTGAGACAACCGCCGCCGCCTTCTGTCCTCCCCGCTCCACCGCAGTCGCAAGCTCTCGAGCACCGCCGCCTGCAGAGCTCCGCCCCACCCCTCCTTCCTCGCTCGCCCCAAACCCCGCAGGAAACCGCCGCCGCCAGCGACCCCTCTCTCCTCCCTCTCGCCCACCAGCTCCTCGCCGTCGCCTGAGCCGGCCCCGCCGCCTAGCTCGCCACCGACTCCGCGCCTCCGGCGTTCCCTGACGGCCTCGCTGCGCCTTCCCGTGGCCGTCACCGCCCCGCGGCTCTCCTCCTCGGCTCCGTCTTGTCGCCGCGCGGACCTCATCGCCGCCGCCTCCCCTCATCCTCTCATCCCCGTCCGCCACCAGGGGCTCCCCTCACCTTCTCCTCTCCACCGGCCTCGGCCTCCCTCCACAACCGTCCCTTCCCCCGTCCTTCCTGAGCATCAGCCGCCACCGTCCCGCAGCCCCGCTGTCCTCTCCGGAGCGCGCCGACCTCCTCTATCCACAGCGGTGTCCTGCTCGTCTTGTCGTCTTCCTCGGCACCTTATCCTCGTTCCGTCCTCGCCTATGCCGAGTTCCCCACCCGTTTTTGTCCTCTGTTGTGCACGCGTGAGCGTGCCCTGTTGATTGGTGCTGCTGTTGACCTTTTTACGGTGGTGTTGTGGTGCCTTGAAGATGCTTGTGGGGAGTAGATGTTGGTGTTGTGGACATGGATGCGGCAAAGGATGCACCTGACACCCGATCCGGTGCCGACAAGGTCTTCGTCGCCATCAAAATAGGATACCGCACCTGTGGCACGTCAAGTTCACCATTCCGGATCGCCAAGTTTTCCTTCTAGACCCGAAGAGCCCCGGAAGCCAAGATCTTCCACTTGGAATTTGAAGACCGATCCCGACGTCCGAAGACCGAACCCCGTCGAACCCCTGAAGCCCGATCCAAAAACCCGAACCCTCGGTGAACCCCAAGATCGCCTTTCGATGTGTGACCCCTATCCGAGACCTCTATTTTTTATAATATAATATATCCTGCTGCATATTTAATTATTCATGCTTGCATCTCATCATGTGGTTTGGGGACATTATGTCGATTCATCTAATAATTACATATGGAAACTATATGACGGCTATTCTAGTCATATATTGGTCCATTTAATTTTGTGTAGCGAACCGGTGATATGTTTTGCCATGTTAAGACAACATTTAATTTGCGGGGTAGATAAACAACATGAACCATCTAAATAATTGTCGGGACCCCGGTTCCGCTTAATATGATCTAATTGCATCGCACCTTTGCCATGTCATACATCATACATGCATCATGCCCGATCTTTTGCCGTAGTATTAAGTAGTGCATCCGGTGTTTATTCTAGTGTTTTGGTTCTTCGCGGATAAGGCCGTTGAGTTGATGCGAGTGTCGACCCGATCTTCGGATGAACCTTCGGCAATGTTTTCAGGCGAGCACCTCCCCCCTTTCTACCTATCTTACTTTTATAGTATTTATTCCCCCTGTTGATCTATTGCTATCTGTGTTGCGATGCTCTAGTTTTCGTACCCGTGATATCCCTTGTAGCCTTATATTGCCTTGGACACATCCTATTACCTGTTGTTTGGTAGATATTTGGACCTGCACGTCGTAGTCGCTTGCTCAAGTGCTGTTGCGTGTCGTCAAGTACCACAATTGTTGGAGTATTGCCGCATGTTTAATGTTGGAGATGATCATGGCTTTAATTATTGTTTAATAACTAAAATTGAAAGTAGGTAAATGCAGAGGCACCGGTGGGTAATAGACAATTTTTGGATTTTAACCGCTCACTGGTGTCCCGTAGGACCCCGAGTTCTTGACACCTGTTCCGAGATCGAGCGCGCTAACCACAGGTTGGGTGTATGGGCACCCCCATCGATTTAGTACCTGATTCCAAGTATTGTACCGGGGGCCACAAGTAGTTTGTGGCTTTATTACTATCCTGTACTTATGCCATGCTTTACTGCTTTATTTAAGATTGTGCGAGGAGCACCTGTACTGTTTAGGACTGTGACACGTTTTCGCTGTATCGACAAGCCCAGTCACACTTTCGGGTTCCCAGTCGTTTACAGCCGTCTACACAAACCCTGAGTCCGTCTCGGAGACCGGCCGACTTCGTTGCGGGTAGCTTAGTGGGGTGGCCCCCATGTACTTGCTTTGGGTCTAGGAAACGTCATGACTTAGGCCCCGCTGACATACCGATGGGTGTATGTTAACTGATCTGGCAAAAAGGGTCGAAGTGCGTGTGGATACTTTGGTGCACCCCTGCAGGGTTAAATCTTTTCGAAAAGCCGTGTCCGCGGTTATGGACGACTTGGAGCACAGTTCTTGATCATAGACAACTATAACTAAAGTTTACTGCTATAATTTGACTTGTATCCGATATGACTAGTAAATAGCTTCACTGCAACGAAATGGCTAAATAAAAGTACCAACAACTGCCGGGATTTGGGATATCTCATGCTAATTGTATCTGACTAGTAAGTGTTGCAGCTACAACGGAATGGTTAACTAAAACTGCCCACTGCTTATTATATCAGGATGACCATCTATACCTGACTAGTATTTGCTGCAACGATAACTGAATAAATAAAACTGTCAACTGTGTGAGTTCCTCAGTTAACTTCCTCGTTTGGTCTCGAGGGGGAAATACCAGGTTGGGTATGTTTGGTGGTAGCATCAGGTTCGTTCCGAATAGGTCTTTCTTACCCCTCTCTGATAGCCGCTAGTTTTATCGAGTCTCTATAGGTTGTTTAGTGCATGCCGCGCTGCCGCTTCAGTCCACCATACCTATGTAGGCGAGGACCGCCTTCTAGTCTCGCTGTGTACTAGCCTCAGTACTGATCGCTCTCTTTTTCCTTTGCCCTTTGTCGGCACCCCTTTTGTTTAAGCAGGTTTTGAGATCGACGTCGTTAGTAGGGTTACCCTTCCGGCTTGGCCTGGGCAGGGTTATGGACGCCATTGGTTATTCTTCAGGGCTCTTAGCTCAATTTGCATATTGTCTGTACTCGGACGCTATATCGTTTTAAAGGTGATTTGGATCTTTGTATTGTATATCTGTATTCTTGACTCTTTGAGTCGCTGTTGTATATATGTTTTGTGGGTTCCATCGAGGACTATTGTGTAATGATATTACTTCGTTTTCCACCCGCACGCAAGTGCCTGGTGGGCACCTTTGAATCGTTTCTATGCGGGTTTTGGCGGGAAGCGCTGAAACTTGCATAGGGCCGATTCTGAGGGTGTTACACTTGGTCTACCATCCACCTATCCCTTTCATCAAGGTGAGCTCTAAGCTCACCAATCCAACCTTATTTTGGTGGTATAAAAACATTAATGCCCTAGATCCTATAATCCTTGCTCTCTTCTAAAATCCCTATTGTTTTGAAAAACCCAAGGTTGCCAATGATGTATGCTTCAAGTTGACATCACTCACCTTTGATATAATCAATTTCCTTATAATTTCCATAATTATTTGTAACCTAAAACTATTTAAATTCAATTCCTTGGAAAATCTTCAAAACCTTCTCCATAAAGGCAAGATTGTTTCTCTACAAACTACTTTGACAACTCAAGGAACATTTGATGCCTATATATCATATCCTATCTTTACACCTCAAAAATAATTTTTGAGATCCTTTAGTATTTATTTTTGCCCTTTTTCCTAAATGGCAGAAACAAGAAATAATTGATTAAAATACTTTTTTATCTAAATAAATTACAAGGAAATTTTCCAAAGTGTGTTATGGTATTTAAGACCATCTCACATCAAAAACCAATCTTGTCTAATGTAAAAAATATCAATTGAGCATATAGATACCAAATAGGCACTTTTTGAATAAATGTATTTAAGAGGACTGATACTTCTTACAAAAATCCCAAACAAATATATAAAGGTATCTTGACCTCATATATTCCCCAGTACCATCTCCCCATCATGTCTAATACAAGTTTCTAGACCTCTTTCATAACCATCTCTTTGGTCAAAATTGCAAAGTAAACAAACCTACTATTCAAAAACCACCAACCTCCTCACTAACTTGGTCAAACAACCTTGCAAAATACACCTCTCACCCCTCTGGTCGTAGCACTATAGCACCTCTCCCCTTGTCCCTTAGTGCTTGTAAGGAGACACAATATCTATATATATTCTTGTCCCTCTTTAAATCACAGTAGCTAGCCTCCTCCCCCTGCCATATCACTCAAACAGAAAACACTTCCCCTCGCCCACAGCAGCCTCCCCTGGTTTCTACCCCTCCCCATTGTTCTACATGGACCTAGTCCACCCCAAGCCCTCCTCTTTGGTTATAAAGCCAGGATCTAACCCCAGCACCCCTGCTTCTCATATTCTCCCTCTCCCTCCGACTTACCTCTCTAGAGCTCCAATCCCTCCCCCTTGCTATGCCCTTCCCAAGAGAAGGAAGAAGAGAAACCTTCAGCCCAAAGCAAAAGTCGAGCGTAGCCTCTCCTCCCTTGCTCCCTTGGATCTGCATGTCACTCTCCCGACCTCCCCTTTCTCTTCTAGTTCTAACCATGTCCTTATTTTCAACATGCAGCAACCCCAGGTGTAGCTCCGGCGAGCTCCGACTAGCTCCGTTCGGGCGCTGTCGCGCGAGCTATTTTCTGGAAGCAAACAGAGTTGTGCCGCCCACCCCTAGAGTAGCCACCGTCGACTGCGTCGCCTCCACCCTTCCCCAACTCCTCCCGTGACCTTAGTGACCCCTCAGCACTCCCCGACCATCGATAGGGTTTGGTCTCTACCACGCCTATCGCGAGGAGGATGATGCATCTCGGCCGTCCATCCCGCTCGCATTGCACGTCGTGGGCCGAATCCGTCCCTCCCGCCCATATAACCCCAGATCCCAGCCTACAACTCTTCTGTTTTTATTCATTTCTGCCTAGATCCAGAATTGGCGCCTCGGTTTAAATCCATAAGAAAATACAAATCAACGCTAAATGCCCAAATCTAAAATCTCTAGTGTTTCTAAATGTTTTCCCTAACATGCAGTAGCTTTAGATCACCCAACTTTTGTCTAGATTAATTATAAAAAAAATCAGCTACCAAGATATACCCAATTCACTAGTTTGAGTTTGAGTTACCCAAATGGCATGAAACCTTTTTTCTGAAAGGTATCAGTGATACCGCGCCATGGGCCGAATCCGCCCCTCCCGCTCGTATAACCCTAGATCCCATCCCACAACCCCTCTATTTTTATCCATTTCTGCCTAGATCCAGAATTGGCAGCTCGGTTTAAATATGTTTGAAGATACAAAGCAACCCTAAATGCCCATATCTAAAATCTCTAGTGTTTCTGAATGTTTTACCTAACATGCACTAGCTTTAGGTCACCCAAATTTTGTCTAGATTAATTATAAAAAATCAGCTACCAAGATATACCCAATTCACTAGTAAGATTATCCATAGAGTTTGAATTACCCAAATGACATGAAACCTTTTTTCTGAAAGGTATATGTGATACCTTGCATTCCACACAGGCCTTAGATTAAATTTCTTCTTGCAAAAATAAGAAAAATAGTCCCAATATGTCTTTAGGAATTTCTCCAAGTCAAACCATAAGTGGTTTTTACCTAAGTCCAACTCCCAGGACACCTGTATAACAATATACTCCAAACCCTAGGAGCTCATAATTTATTACGCCTTGATTTAATTTTGGTGAATGAAACTATTATGTGCATGGTTTATTACCTAATAAAATCACTACGGTAATTTTATAAATCCAAAAAGAGTGATTCCAATTTCTTCATAAAGGTATTTCAAATACCTAACAAGTTTATTAGGAATCATATCAAAACCTCACGCAGATTAAATTTGATGAAAAGGACAAAAACCCTCTAGTACTACCCTTGTGAATTTCTCGAGGGAATTCTGTTAAATATTTTGACATGACTCGAACTCTTAGTGAACCAGTCCACCAAACTCTACATAACCGTCCAAGGATATGAATTTTGGAGGCACGGAACTTTTCTGATGAATTATTTTCTAAAACTAGAGTTTTTAACACTAGATAATTCATAGAAATTCAATGGAGTTTTATAAAATAGTGAAACCACTTTTGTTGGTTTAATTTTATCAATACATATCTGATGGTATCATTTTTATACAATGACATCATACAGAATATGGATGTGATCCAAAGACCCTCTCCTAGGTAGTTTCTAGACTATAAATCCTAAGGGCTCATCTTCCAATGCCAAGTATTTTAGCAAACTCATCAAACCAATCATCCAACACCCTTCTATTTTATATTATGTGTTTCTCCTTTGCTTGTTGTATGTATTGATGCTTGTATGCCTTGTATTGAACGAGGTATTGTTTGTTTGCATGTTTGCTCGATAACGATGATAGTTGCGATTGTGTGACGCCAAGAAGAAGGTAGAGTCAGTCTATTATTATTATTGGTATTCTAAAGAAGTGAAGAGACATCTCGCTGGTCACAGGCAAGCCACCATTCCCGAACTCCTATAATTGACCTACTCTTTTTATCACTTTTTTTATATCTCGTCTATAAACTACATAGTTACTTGTATGGTTTGTTTTAAATAAAACAACGATACCAACTTGTCTCTTCCATTTTATTATTGAGTGTCCATTAGGACACCCACCTCTTGTTGACACCCACCTTTACCACTTTAGAAGGTTAGGAATTTTAGCATCTTTCCTCCTTGGAGACTACGATCTTTCGTTTATAAAACTATTTTGTGTTTTACCCTACTACAAAGTTTTCAAAATAAAACCCTTAGAAATAGGCATCATTTCCGAGTGGATGTTTTACAAAATAAAATATGAAGATGAGATAGAATAAGTTTGAGTAAGAGAAAGATAAGGGATGTTCTAAGCCTTTACCAAAACAATTTCTTCGTGCGACCACACTACCCCAGGAGTTGGGGCTTAGCTCGTAGTTTGTTAAATTTAGCCATGGCAGCTTGTACTTGATAATTGGGAGAAATCCTTTGAACTTTGGTGGGCTCTACAATAGATCTTTGGATTTGGGGCCTGCAACTTGCTTCGGCAAGAAACTGAGCCTGTCTCAGCAGGAGTCTGGTGCAACTCCCGCGGACGGTATGCTTTAGGAGTGGAGAAGGAAGTCGAGTCACTAAGGTTATTTTATAAGACAAGCTACGGTTTGGGTATATGTAAGTGCAAAAGGGAGAACTATGGTCGGGGGCCACATACTCATTGCCGGGGAGAACAAACCCAAAAGGAAAAGCCATTGTTGCTAGGGATGACAAATGAAAGGTTAGGTTTGATTATCCGAACCCCCGTCTACCGTGTGTAGCGGGCCATGGTTGTATCACGGCGGATGTATTGATTCTTGTGGGTAAAGTGCACAAACTCTGCAGAGTATAATCTATTCGAATAGCCGTGTCCACAGTCAAGAACGGTTGGAAAGGTGATTGCAAGGAGTATCCTTGGAAGTGGTTTTGAGAAAGTAAAAAGGATGTGACTTGGTCACGATGAAGTATGATAACAAGCTTGGTTTTGAAAAGAGATGGTTAGAGATGTTTTAAAAAGGGTTTTCCTCTAAAACATTTTTCAAAAAGATGTTTTAACAAGGATATGGAGATGTGCATATTTTTGAAAAGGTGACATGTTTTCAAAAATTCTTTTTCAACAAAGATATAGAGATGCCATATTTATAAGAGAAACTAGGCTTTTTACAAAACTACCTTAGTACATCTATCTCGCCATAGCAAAAAAAATGCATTATCTAGTTTACCTTATCTTTGTGGTTTGCGAGTACATTAAAATGTACCTACCGGCTATGTCCCTGGCTATTTACTTGGCCAGACTTTTAGAAGCACGAGGATTGATGGAGATGCTGATATCTATACGAGCTACGAAGTCTTCCTAGTCAGTTGCCTGTAGGTTAAGGCTTGACATGTGCTCTACAAATGAAGACTTACGCTATTGATAATTGTAGTCGCCATAATGACAATAAGGTAAGTTTTGTACTCGTTAGTTTATGGATGTTGTAATGATACTCGTCGTTTATGCTCATGGATCACTGATCATGGGTATGTGAATTGCAGGCATAATAGGGATTCTCATACCGTAAATCCGGGGTCTCACATGCATGGACACCAAATTTAATGTACATAGCATTCTATGGCTCTGAATCACTAATAGGCGGGCCCACTTTAGGTTGGCCCCACTTGCCAGTTAGAACCTGCATGCATCATGCGCTTAGAGCCACTATATATATACCGTCTGTAAATTTCCAGCCCAAAATATTACATGGCCTAGCAACCACAAAATTAAAAAATGAACACAAGATATCACTCAATTAGGTTTTTCCCTTTTTACACATGTCACATAAGATAATATTATGGGAACGAGTATTGTAGATCCACGAGATACAACATAACCAATGTTCATGATTTATTTCACATTTTTTGAGAACTAGAAAGTGCAACAAATAATAAAGGGGTGCGAAGGCAATGAGTTGCGGAATAATCGACACGCACTAACGAAAATTATGGCTTGCATACAAAAGGAGTTTGATCAAATTGCAGCACTTTCTCTTACATTGCGGAAAATTTAGTGTTTGAGTACAACAAGTTAACGGCTGAGGCGATGGGATACAAAGGAGGCAAAGGAAATAATTAAATATACGCAAATCCCTATTCCATATGATCGCTATGTTCAACCTCTCTTCCTTGAACTGGTAATTATGTCGGTTCGAATCCTTCACATTGTACAAGCTTGGGATGAACCACAACGGAGTCTGCCGCCAATTCTAGCCAATCTTTATTGAGAAATCAATAGTGGCGTCTTGAGTATTCATACTGAAGCGGCATATTTCAGGACGAGAATTAAATCCACCGAGGCTAACTACATGCAGCGAGGTGTATACATAGTTGCTCCTCGTTACATCTCTAGGGCCAAATCATGCCGCGCCAACAGGAATAGTAATCGGATAGTTCAATCCAAGGAATATAGAAAATGCTCCAAGGTTAAAAACCCTCCGCCATTGCCTCGGTGGAAGTAACCTACTAGTGTCAATCGACAAAACATGGCAACAAAGCCCAGTAGAATAGGTGTGAATAGTACGGCCGTGATGATAAGCTATATTATCAGCGACATGATAACCATCATAAGTATTGTCATACTGCCTATCACTAACGCCCATAGTATTGATCAGAATAAGGCTACCACCATCAAGAGATCTTGCTCACCACCATAGATCAGGAACATACTCACGATTACCGTCAAAATCGGGTGCCCTGAAAGATGCACAGGACCTTGCAACGAAATCACATTCAAAGGTCAGTTCGACAAAAATTGAACGATGATGAAGCTAAAAAATTTAAGGATGGAAATTTTAACCCATGCGCGAGGATCCCATACATAAACATCGCCAACCTGAGTTATGGCATAGAAATATCCCTTGTGGATAATTACATCACGGTAGCTGAACATGCTGAACTGGTTCTCAAGAACCATCCACATACCATGAGGACCATCAAGGAAGGCAATTAAAAGATGCCCATGACAGAGAAATCCTTATAGTTCCCAGCAGATGTGGCAACTCGGAAAATGTCTATCTTCAGTAGATTAGTTGGCTGACCAGCGGTCACAAACTTAAGTACCTCGGGGGTGGCCTCAAAGTCGAAGATTGCTGGTAGACAAATTTGGCGACGAGTGAACAGATTCATAATCTTCCAGTTCTAGGCAAGGTCAACAGTGGAGATCCAATCTCCATTCACGCCTGCCCAATTCTTACCCTCACAATCTGGCATCACAACATCAAAGGAGGACCTGTCCAGTAGTGTTAGCTCGCACAAGGTCCAGCTGAACTTCTTATATGGCTTTTTGTCCCTGCCGCAATAGTAGCTACCCCTATAGAACTGCTTCTTGCGATTGTCGCGGTAGAAGACATTGTAATCATGTGGTAGCTCAGTTGGGTGATAGTGAAGAACATAGGGGAGACCAAATGGATGAGATTTCTCTAGGGATGCACTATGTGTTGATGAGTAAACAAAACGTTTGTAATAGGCGACAAGGCTCGCAGCAGTGATGATGTGGCAGTTAGCTGAGATTTCTTTAAGGGGGCCATTGGAAAACACCCTAGAAGTGTCATTGTCATCGATCGATTGGGACATCGCGAGGAATAGCTCAAGCAGGTGGGGGCCAATGGCATTTGGTTTTGATTGGGGTTTGGAGCAGAGCGAGTAGAGCTGGCAGGGCAAGATGGAAAACATTCTATCAAACTGGGCGCTGAAGCTGATCCTAAACCGGCATGCGGTGTTGGCGGGTTACTGTATTGGTGTGCAAGTGGGAATGTCCATCGCCGAGACGTTGGAGGTGAAGTGAGGATGGAGATCAAGGCAAGGAGAAATACTGGATGAAATAAAACCAAGCGTGCATTCTTTCTCTCTGCTAAATCTACTATGCCTATTGAACTGGGCTCCGGAGATGATCCGAAAGCAGCATGGCGGCATTGGCGTGTGCAAAGGTGGGAGAGTGGGGATTATCGAGAAGATGGAGAGGAAGAGGACAGAGAACAAAATAAAATACTACTAGGAATAGAATAAATCGATTGAAATCATACCGACTGGAGTAGATCTCGCCTTAACTATAGAATACCTAGCCTAACACGCCATGGAGCTATAATGTCCTATCAAATGAATGGTCATGGTAGTGAGACGGTCTGGCGTATACTCAGAGCTCCTCTTGACGAACATAAATAATCATTGGATCTTCTACATTCATCATAGTGTGCAGGCACATTCGGAACAAGTATTGTACTAGTTCCACCAGTAAGGAACCAAAACTGGAATACTCTCAAAATCTTGTAGTAGTAAAAAAATTCTCACAAAATGGGATACCAGTACCATCTATTCACTCACACGCTGCCACCCAAAATCAAATTTCCTATGACACCATTAATGTCCTCTCCCATGTTGGCCTCTATACCCCCGTACCCGGATCCCAAATCGACCATCTCTCGAAAAAAATCAACCATCAACCAAAATAAAATCCATTGTCTAATCCTTTCTATTCATTTTCGAAGGACGGTCGCAATTTATCGAGAGTCACGCGAGTAGATGTCTGAACTACTGGTTATAGATCCATAGAAGCACGCGCATGGAAGCGTCAGAAAAATTATTCTCTATCAGTGATGGACGAAGATTGACGATATAGTACCAAATCAACAAGTCAGTGGATTTCTCCATCTGACCATTGAGGTCCGACACGAGTGGCGAACAGCTTATGAAAGGTGTCTTTAAGGCATACGTTATGTAGTACAATTGTAGTATACCACCGTTTTTATTAGGGATGGTCATCATAGTGCTAAATACTACTAACTTAGACTAGTAACTTGCACATGTCATTTCTACCTTCATATAGTATTGGGTAATAACATGTGTGTATTGTCATCCAAGGCGTAATTAATTTGGTTGTAAAATCATACTGGTCTTGGTATGTGTGATTTTATGGTAACTATATAAGTTACTACCTCCCTCGCAATTTTCATTACTTAAATTCGAAACACATTTAATTCGAGACTAGTATATTTCACTTACATGTAGTTCAAGTTTGACCTAATTTCGTTAAATTATCAATATGCAAAATCTTAGAAAGAAGTTAGAACTTGTTGTCAGAACTCGCGATGGCTTCTAATATATTAATTACCCGCCTGATGGGTACCTCCAAAAGATTGTTCTTAAAACTTTCAAAGCAACCTAAAATTTACATCGTAGTTCAAATTTGACCTAATTTTGATAAATCTACATAAAATCATTCAAGTGGGCGGAGTTATCTAGAAAGTTTGAAAACTCATAAAATATAGGAATCGTTAGTATAGCATGTTGGTCCACTATCTATATGTCTAAAATCTTGGCTTGTGGCATTCAAATTCATATTCTTTGCACTTTCTTTACGAAAAGGAGCAATCTCGTCGTCACTCAGAACATTGAGAATGTTCTTTCATGGTAGTTGGTTGTTTACTACAAGATGTACCCATCTACCTCCAAAATGACAACTATTTCAATAGCAATCTATTGCTCTTACTTATAGCTAAGTTTGACCAAATTTCGGTAAATTTCCAAGGTCTGAAATATTAGCAATAAGTTGAAGTTATTTGTCAAAACTCTCGGTGGTTTGTTATATCTAAATTGACCCCTCGATGTATACGTTAAAAAGATTATTCTTAAAACTTTCAAAGCAACCTACAATTTACTTCTAGTTCAAATTTGACCTAATTTCGATAAATTGACATAATGCCATTCAAGTGGGCGAAGTTAGCTAGGAAAAAATATGAAAACTCATAAAACATGGGAATTGTTAGTAAAACATGTCGGTCCACTATACTATATATGTCTAAAAGCTTGGCTTGTGGCATTCATATCCATGTTCTCTAGACTTTATGTACGAAAATGATCAATCTCGTCATCACATGGAAAATTGAGAATGTTCTTTCTTGATAGTTGGAAACTCACACCGACGGTACTATTTACTACAAGGGGATGCACCCATCTACCACCAAAAATACAAATAATTCAAGATAAATTGATCGCGCTTAATTGTTGCCGAAGTTTGACCTAATTTTGTTAGATTAACAGGATACAAATCTTAGCAAAATGTTGAACCTGTTGTTAGAACTCTTGATGGTTTCTGATATATTAATTGACCCTCGATGGGTACCTCCAAAAGCATTTTTGTAAAACTTTCAAAGCAACCTAGATTTACTTGTAGTTCAAATTTTACCTAGTTTTGATAAATTGACATAAAGTCATTCAAGTGTGCATAGTTTGATAGGAAGTTTGAAAAATAATAAAACATGAGAATCGTAAGTATAACATGTCGTTCCACTATAAATATTTGCAAGCTCTACTTGTGCCATTAAATCCATATTCTTCATAATTTGTTTACAGAAAGGAACTATCTCATCATCACTCAAAAAATTGTTGTACTAAGAGATAAGAAAAGATAAAGATAATATAAGTACTATTGCGAATGGCTGATATTTTGAATAACCTTCCCTCTCAATGTTTGGGAAGCAAGTGAAAAATTCGAAACCGGAGAAGTTTGAATTTTTTTGCCACCAAGGACCATAGTGGTTTCTTTCCTATTTACTCCTACTACACACGAACGCGACTGCCAAACACGCCAGAGAAACAGAATCGCCCTCTCAAAAAAAGAGTTGTCGTACCAAGGCACACGTGCACAACACCACGCTGTGGATGAGGGAGAGATCAGCCAGGCCGGTGCGCGAGGGAAGAGGGGTGGAGAGATGAGAGACAGCGAAGGAAAGAGAAAACACATTTTTTGCATGCATAGGTCCTGAAATTTAATACTAGTAGAGTGTACACTGTAAGGCGGCAGGATTACCTCGTGTTAGGAACCCATCTCCTTTAACATCGAACCACCTTCAACTCCTCTTCTCTAGGCCTACCTTAGCTTAAAAAATGCCACCACCCCATATTTTAGACAAATTGGATCGTGCTTTTCTTACAATTCCCAATTTTTAGCATTTTTCAAGGTTCATAGCTAACTTCACCCACTTAGAGGACTTTATGTTGATTTAATGAAATTAGGTCATATATGAACTACAAGTAAGCGCGATTGGTTTCCCTTGAAATTTACAAATGTCGTTTGAAGGTACCAACACTATCAACATATAGAGACCCATACCAAGTTTTGAATAATTTATTTCATGTGATTATTTTCAAAACAAGTTCAAAATTGTCAAGATGCAAAATCTTAGCAAAAGTGTGAACCTTTTGTCAAAACTATTGGTGGTTTATGATATATTAATAACATGGAGAGAGGTTAGCATATGTCTAAGAAAAAAATATTGGACTACAAAGTAAGCTCGAATGTTTAGACAATGTCTAAGGGAGATGTTTCGTGGGACCTGCTAAACTAAAGATGCTAACTTTTGCATAGGAGTTTTATAGCTTGGTCATACAAAGCCAAGCAGGCCCATTATTTTCTTTTTACTTAGACACTTCTTCCTCGTAATCCCCTTGTCATCGCGCTATACTTGCTTTTTTTGAGAAATTTATTTAACTGCTGAAGTTAGATAGGAAGCGGGATCCACTATATCTCTAAACACTCCCACTCGCAACAATGCTTATATATGGTAGGACAGTATTGCAAACCTATTTTTCAAGAACTTGTTAAATCTCGTGGTTACCCATTTTCATGGCACGTAGTGCATGCGACCTGATCGGACATCATGCATAAATCTTTTGTTTTTTGTTCTTCTTTCTTTCATGTGATCATTTTCAAGGGGGGTTCAAATTTTAAATATGCAACATCTTACTAAGAAGTCAGAGCATTTATCAAAACTCTCGGTGGTTTCTGATATATAAATTGACGCTCGATGGGTGCCTCCTAAAGCTTTTTCATTAAACTTTCAACGTAACCTACAATTTACTTATAGTTCAAATTTGACACCATTTCGATAGATTGATATAAAGTCAATTAGATGATGGAAGTTAGCTAGGAAGCTTGAAAATTCATAAAACATGGGAGTCATAAGTGCAACATGTTGAGTCATCATATCGGTTTGAAAACTTGTATTCTGGCATTCAGATCCAATATTCTTCTAACTTTCTTTATCCAAAAGAACAATTTCATCATCACTCAGAAAATTGATAATGTTATTTGCTAATAATTGGAAAATCACATCGACGATATTGTTTACTACAAGAAGATTCACCCATCTACCTCTGAAATGAAATTTAATTCAAGAGAAATCTATGGTGCTTACTTGTAGCTCTAGTTTGACTTAGTTTCATTGTCAAGATGCAAAATCTTAGCAAGTAGTTGGACCTGTCATCAAAACTTATGGTGGTTTATGATATATTAATTGACCTACCGATGGGTACATCCAAAAGCTTTTTCGTAAAACTTTCAAAGCAACCTACAATTTACATGTAGTTAAAATTTGACATAATTTCGACACGTCGTCATAAAGATATTCAAGTGGGCGAAGTTAGCTAGGAAGCTTAAAAAATCATAAAACATGGCGACCGTAAGTACAACATGCTGACCCACTAAATATGTCTAAAACTTGGCTTGTGGCATTCAGATCCAATATTTTCAGGCTCTCTTTGCATAAAAGAACAATCTCATCATCACTCAGAAAATTGAGAATGTTTTTCCTGATAGTTGGGCACTCACACCTACAAAATTATTTAATACTCCCTTCGTCTATAAATAGATGTCTCGGACTTTTCAAATTTTGGATGAATCTATATGCGAAATAGTGTATAGATTCATTCGAATGTTGGTCCACTATATATGTCTGAAAGCTTTGCTTGTGGCAAAGGGGATAATATTAAACAAAGGGAGTAAAGGATAAGATTAGGAAAACAACATTTTTTAAAAACCTCACAAGATTTTTCTTGACCATGATCTGAACATTACATTAACACTGATGATTAGCCAAACTACAAGTAGATCAAACCCACACTCATACGGAGTACAGTACAACTTAACATCTTCTAGGGCGACTTCACGGTCTTCTTAGGCAACTTGGCAGCATCCTCCACGGGCAAATTGGTTCTTTCTCCGCGATACCATCGCCACGCAACCACTGATGGATGTTGCGAAGCACAACGTCGTGCGCGATGGTGACGCCGACTAGCATCTTGCTGACCTCCTCGTCACGCATCATGCCGAGCATCACATGACTTGGGATGATGCAGATCTTCTTGTTGTCCTTGGCAGCTTTCCTGGCGATGTCCAGCACCTCGGCGGTGCGGTACTCAAAGACGGCCGCGCGGTAGATGGGAACCCGGAAGCCTATGCGCCAGGAGTACCGACCTTCCTTAAGGTCGTACCCGATCCGACCGATAGGGAAATGCAGCCCGGCCTTGACGGACCATGTCACCTGCTTCTTCTTGTTCCTACCTGGTGCGAGAATACGACCTGGAGTGGCCAAAGCAGGATTTGGAATCCGGCAACATGTCTTATTTTTCTCCACGGCCTTTGTTGTCGCCACCTGGATATTCTTATTCTTCACCCGGGAAGCTTCGGTCTTTGGAGCCATAGCTGCAAAGTCGTAAAGGAGCAGGGCGATGAAGAGGAAGAAAGTTTAATTGTAGAGGTCCGGTGAAAGAGCCCAGGTCCCTTATATTGAAACTTTAACAATATATTTTTTACTGTTTTACTATGAATTTTTAATAAAAAGATATGTATATCAACCGATGCGGAGTCTGGGGTTCTACTCCCCTTTCTAAAAGAAAAAATCGACCTTCGTCATTTTTCCAATATTTCCATATTTTCTTTGACTTTTTTGAAACATGGTCATATCTGTCGGCATCAAAATTCATACAAAGAACTGTAATCTTTCAAAATAGTCATTGATTTTTAGTATGACTGCATGGGTACTATAATTATATAGAAATACAGGGACGAAAGGTCATTTAAGTATGAGAAATTATATAAAAATCTTGAAAATTCATGAAACAACATACTCTATTTTGTTTTAATTTAGTGTGTTGTGGCATTCAGAGCTATAATCTTTGCACTATATTTAAAAAAAATTATAGGTGGCACTTCTAAAATTATTTGAAAATGTTTAAATACATAAAAGTTGAAAAGTCACATTAACAACATTAACACGTCATGCCAAGATGCACCCATCTATCAGAAATGGACACGTTATGATAATATATGTAGATAATAGCCATGACCTTTGTTATTATTTAGCTTGAAACCCAAGTACGTTAACATATCACTAGTTATATTGTGAAGCAAATGGTTTTAAACCCTAGCAAAATTCATGTTTATCATTTATGGAAGAGGACACCATACGCAAGTGCTTAACTTTTTTATTGTTTTCTTTAATTTATCGAAAATAAATGGGACGAATGATGTAGATATGACATTGACATTGGTAACTTGTCTTGAAATGTGAACAATCCATCGTCGTTCGTAGCCTCCTCCTCAACGACGTCCTCAGACTCCTCTTCCTCAGTCTCATTGTCCATCTTATGGGAATTGCTTGGTAGTGGTGGCGACGTCCCTTCGAAAAAGTGCTTCAAGTGGCTATATTCTCATATAAGGAGTCAGACAGCAGTGGTAACCATGGCCCGCCAACTAAGTCTGCACTTCTAGGCAGACTTTCTGTAACATCCCAATTTCAGCAACCTTGATTTTTTGTCCAAAAAGGAAAAAATTGGGGGGAACAAAAAATTCATGTTAAATGGTGCAATGTTTTCTTGGTTGATTGCTTGTGTTGATGCATCTGATAGTGTAGTAGATCATATACTCCTTACCTCAACCCTAGTTATCCAAAAACTATTTTACAAAAGAGATGTCTTGGCTTGTTTACATATTCTCAAATGTTCTAGATTTTCAAAACTAGAGCCAAGATGAATCTGGCAAAATAATTTTTTTTACTAGTATCCATTTTTACAATTATGGAGATCTATAGGATATAATCTCCTTATGTTTTCAAGACAGAAAAAATCCAACTACTCTTACCTCTAGGTTTTTCCAAAAACCTTTTCATAAAATACTTTTAAATTCTATTATTGGTAGAAGTACCAACAAGCTCTCATCTCATTTGAAAACCTAACCTCTTCAAAATACCCATCCTTACCTCAATCTAGACTTGATGTAAACTCTGCGGTATTTGAATGTTTGTCAAGATGAATTACCTTGATCTACTGATTGACTTGTCTACTTAGGATATTAGAATGAGATACTCTAGGATCTAATCTTCTAGGACCAAGCTAAGTTATTAATTAAAACCTAAGCAAGTTACCTAAACATGATCCATCTCTGATCACTAAGGTGACCCTACAAATTCCCTAAACTAGATCAATTCTAAGCTAATCCCTCCTAGTAACTTCCAAGTCCATGGAGACCAAATCTAATTATGGATACTCATTACCTAACCTATACTTCAACATCATCCACTTGATGGAGAGTTAGGATCCTTGCATCCTGTCAAAATTGTCTCCCCTTTCATACTAGTCCAAAACCTCAAATCTGCCAAATTTGACCAAGTCTAGAAATGATATCAATATCACATCTTTGATTCCTAGCCCTTATTAACCCTTGTGCCCTTTTAGAAATGCACCTGAACCATCTTGTAAACCATTTTAAGGAATATCAAATACCACTATTTCCCTTGACTAAACCATCCTCTAACCCACTTGTTCTTGATGGTTTTGTAGGCAAGAAAATAATCTTTTCTGCAAATCTTATCATCATGCCTAATTTGACAGAACATCCCTTCTCTATGATATCTTATTTTAACTAACTCTTTGTATGTTTATATCCTACTAACCATAGTCTCTCAATCCAAACTTCCCTTGATTCCATTGGAGCTCTATGCCTCTTAAACCCACTTGGTTTCTGCGGCTAAATGATAATCCGTTATGGCACCCTTAATATCAAAAAAGTTTGGCATCACATCTAGACTAACTCAAATATAATACAACTCAAATCTTGTTACCATGCTCATATATATAACTTGTTCAATCCATCCATCTGTCCCTTGCCCCAAGGTAAGATCTGAGATCCTTAATCCAGCTAGGTTTAAATGGTACAAAAGATTTTAGCCCTAGATCACTCCTCTCTTGTCTTTTTTCAAAATCAAGTTTGTTTTGCAAAATCCATAGTTGCAAATGATGAATACACTAAGTTGATATCATATACCTTGGGTAAATATATTTATAAAATATTTTCCATAATTGTTCTAGTACCAAAACTTTTTAATTTCTTCCTATTGCAAAATCTTCAAAACTCCCTCTATTGAAGAAACTTGTTTTTCTCCAAAATAAATTTCCAAATCAAGAAACACTTGAGGCCCATATATATTATTATGTTATCCCATCTCAAAAATAAATATTTTTGAAAAGCTTTATTATTTATTTTGCCCTTTTCTAAAACTGTAGAAATGGAAAATAATGAATTTAAATACTTTTCCTTCCCAATAAATGCTAGGAAAATTCTCCAAAGTAATAATACATATTTGAGGCCTCCTAAAATAAAAAAACACCACTTGTAAAATTCAAAAATCTCAAATCACCATCATAAAATCATTTCAACACTTTTTTATGTATAGTTATTTGGAGCATCTAGTCTATTCAGAAAATTCCCAACAAATTCCTAGAGAGGTGCCTTGACCATATCTACCAACAGAACCCCTGCCCCATATTTCCTAGATCAGAAATCAAGAGTTGCTTCATGATCATCATATTTTCCAATATTTTAAGTCATTCCAATTCATACATTAAAACTCACCAAAACCCCACCATAACCCTCGATTAAAATGCATAGCAACCATTCACTCGCCCTCTGGTTGAAACCACTGTATCCTTGCACTATAGCACTCCTTCTCTGTCCCTTAGAGTTTGTTATGAAATAAATAAAGAGTCATGTCCAATCTTGTATTTTATTCACCTTGCAGCAGCTCCCTCCACCACTTTGTGCCCCAGCTCGACCAGAAACAACTCTCCGCCGGCCACTACAACTAGCCCCAAAGTTTTCCACCTCTCCCTCTCACGTACATGGACATGGTTCACGTTGGACTTGCTCCCCTTGGTTTATAAGAACAGAGACCACCCAGTCACTCCTCTACTGGCTCATTTGACCCCTTTCCTTCCCACTTAACTCCCTGGAACACCACTCCCTCTCCCTTAATCTTCCTTGTCCGATCTTCGAGGAACTAGTGGCAGTCATTATGGATCTCTAGGTCCCGATAATGATTATTGATCAAAAAAGTCTCGATCATGTCTACATAGTTCCCGAACCCGTAGGGACACACACTTAAGGTTAACTGAGACGTTTGAGAAGATAGGGTACATAGGGGAAGTCAATGGACATCGCAGAAAATTGTTCTACTATAGAAAATTATTCATCCAAATCATCTGAAATAGTTTCGAGGTATCGAAACAAAGAAAGGGATCACTGGTAATGTGTTCAGTACTCATTAAATGAATTGTTCCTTAAATTGAGTTACATTAAAGTGGAATTAAAGTGCATTAATGTATAGACCTTTAAGGGAATTAAAGTGCTTTAATGGAATTAAAGTGCTTTGATGGAATTAAAGTGCTTTAATGGAAAGACCTTTTAGGGAATCAAAGTGTTTTAATAGACCTTTAAGGGAATTAAAGTGCTTTAATGGAGATTGAATAAGAGGAGGGGAGGGGGCAGCCCCATGGCGCCTATAAAAGTAGGTGGCCTCCTCCTCTCCACACACTCTCTCACAAGATCTCTCATATGCCCCAAGGTTGGTATCTTCTCCCCCTTGCTTGCCTTGTCCATTGCCACTAGAAAAGGTGTTGGCGAAGCCCTGCTCCAAACCTTCGCCTCCACCACCATTACCATGGAGTAGAGCTGTTAGAGTTCCCGGGGATCTGCTACTTCCTCTGCCCGGCTAGAGAAAGGGATCGGGAGTCGTCGACACACCAAACGTGTGACCGATTAAGGAGGTGCTACCAGCCTATGGTGCTGATCGTCTACACGTCCTTGATGACGGTCATGTACCATCTACATCAACCACGTGTGTTTGCAGGAATGTTATCCCGCTTATGGTCTACGAGGGTGAGTCCATATGTAACCATTACAAAGTATTGCCTAGATTTGATCTTCGCAGTTTCAAACTGTAGGAAATTCTTTGTTTTCTATGTAATGAACCCCATCAGTGCTATAAGAGTTGTTTATATGCGTAGATGCTTTTGATGGCTACAACACATGGAGATGTGGGAGTTGATAAGTCTTGTTATTGCAAATCTCTTGTATTTTGGATATTGGTGGCATAGTGGGATGAAGCGGCTCGAAGAAACTTTACATGTCCTCGCACATGAGACCTGTTCCACGCTTTACATGCAACTCGTTTTGCATAAATGGCTAGAGGGTGTCTGTCTCTGCCTCTATAGTTTATATCTGATTTACAATAGTCTGCTTAATATCTTGGTTATCACCGTTGTGGCTGTAGTTCGTAGGTAGAACAGTTCTATCCTAGAAAGCCCACAACTGCGTAAAATATGCAAAAATAAATTAGAGGCATTTAACTTGTTTTTGCAGGGCATCTGATGTGAATGTTCTGTGATACAAATGTTATTGTATGAAATGTGTTTTATTGTAAAACAACCGGCAGGATCCATATGGTTGTTATTTTATTTTATGGCATGTGTGCCGGAAAATGGAAATCCATGTAATTAGATTCGTGGAGAACAACCTTGATGGTGGCGCCATAGACCTTGGTGACACGCCGGTGGAATGATGGAGATCATGCCATGACGCACGAGATGGAGATCGAATGCAAGAAGGACCATAACATATCACATTGTATATGCATGTGATATTTATCCTTTGATGTATCTTATTTTGTGTTGATTTGATCGCCTAGGTAGTATCTGATTGCCTTGGTAGCACTATAAGATGAACCCTCTCACTAAATATCAAGATAATAATAAGTTCTTACTTAGTATGCACCATTAAGAAAGTTTTTCGTCTCGAAGCACCCCGTGATGATCGGGTGTGATAGATTCTATGTTCACATACAACGGGTATATGATAGTTTTACACACGCGAATACTAAGGTTCTTACTTGACGAGCCTAGCATGTACATACATAGACTCGAAACATGAACCGAAAGGTAAAACATGAGTCATATGGAGATATGATGAACCATACGATCCTCGCCATTGGAGTTGCGCCACAACTCATGATGATTGGTCATGACATAGTGAATTTCGTTCATGTAGTCACTAAATTGGCTAGAGGGATGTCATTTTGAGTGGGAGTTAATATAAGAAATTTTGAATTAGCTTGAACTCTATCTGTTATAAATCTAGTCTAAATAGTCTTTGCAAATACATTGTAGATCATGGCACCGCCTGTATTCAATTTCAATGCATTCCTTGAGAAAGAAAAGCTGCTAGACAATGGGTATAACTTCACCAACTAGCACCGCAACTTGAGGATTATCCTCGCGGGGATGAAAAGGTCATATGTACTTGATGGTTCGTTAGGTGATGCTCCTGCAGATGATGCTCCTTAGGAGCAGCATATTGTGTATGACACAAAGTTTGATGACTACACTCTTGTGCGGTGCGCGATACTCTAATCGTTGGATCCCGAGCTCCAAAAGCATTTTGAACTTATTGATGCTGATGTCATGGTGGAGGAACTCAAAACTATTTTTCGGGACCAAATCCGTTCCAAGAGATATAAGATCTCGGAAAAGTTATTTAGCGCTAAAATGGAGGAGCAGAGCTCTATAAACAAGCACGTCATAAAGATGAGGGATACGCTCAATGTCTTGAGACACTGGGATGTGAGATTCCAGCTGATCTCAAGACGGACAGGGTTCTGCAATCGCTGCCACTGAGTTACAAAGCATTTGTAATTAACTACAAGATGAATTGTGCCGACAAGTTGCTAACCGAACTCGCTGCTATACTTAAGACTGCCGAGGTAGACATCAAAAAGGAACATCAAGTGTTGATGGTCAATAAAACCACCAATTTCAAGAAAAAGGGTTGGAGGGGAAAGCCCAAGGGTAAGTTCAAGAAGCATGGCAAGTCTATTGTTGTGCCTAAGAAGAAGACAAAGGGAGGCCCGAAGCCCGATACTGAGTGCTTTAACTACAAGGAGGTTGGTCACTGGAGGCTGAACTGTCCGAAGTACTTAGAAAATAAGAAGGCCGGGAAAGTGAACAAAGGTATATATGATATACTTGTTATTGATGTGTACCTTACTAGTAGTCGAAGTAGTACCTTGGTATTTGATACCGGTTCGGTTGCTAATATATGTAACTCGAAATAGGGGCTAAGGAATAGTCGACCACTAGCAAAGGATGAAGTGATTATTCCCGTTGGCATTGGATGGAAGGTTGATGTGATCACCATCGGGATGCTGCCACTTCATCTGCCATAATAAACCTTAATAATTATTATTATTATGTGCCTGTGTTGAGCATGAACATTGTGTCTGGATCATGTTTAATTCAAGACGGTTATTCATTTGTATCAGAGAACAATGGTTGTTCCTTATATATATAAATAATATATTTTATGGTCACACACCTTTGTTGACTGGTTTATTCGTCTAGAATCTTGATATTAGTAGTACAAATATTCATAATGTGAATGCCAAAATAATTAAGTTGAATGATGATATTGCTACATATTTTTGGCATTGCCGTTTAGGTCATATTGGTGTAAAGAGCATGAAGAAGCTCCATTCTGATGGACTGCTTGAATCACTGTATTATGAATCATTTGAAACATGTGAACCATCCCTTATGGACAAGATGGCTAGAACTCCGTTCTCAGGAACAATGGAGTGTGCGACTAACTTGCTAGAAATAATACATACTGATGTATGTGGTACAATGAGTGTGTCGGCACTTGGCGGATATCTTTATTTTGTAACCTTCATGGATAATTTAAGTATATATGGGTATATTAACTTAATGAAACACAAGTCTGAAACATTTGAAAAGTTCAAAGAATTTCAGAGTGAAGTAAAAAATCATCATAACCGAAAGATCAAGTTTCTATGATCCAATCATGGAGGAGAATATCTTAGTTACGAGTTTGGCACACACATGAGACAATGTGGAATTGTTTCACAACTCACTCCCGCCGAAACACCTCAGCATGATGGTGTATACGAATGTTGTAATAGAACCTTATTAGATATGGTATGATCCATGATGTCCCTTACAGATTTGCCATAGTCATTTTGGGGTCATGCATTAGAGACTGATGCATTCATATTAAATAGGGGACCGTCAAATCCGTTGAAACGACACCGTAGGAATTATGGTTTGGCAACAAACCGAAGCTGGTATTTCTAAAAGTTTGGGGATGCAATTCTTATGTGAAGAAACTTCAAACTGATAAGATCGAACCCAA
Organism: Avena sativa; assembly: GCA_916181665.1. Taxonomy (NCBI): domain Eukaryota; kingdom Viridiplantae; phylum Streptophyta; class Magnoliopsida; order Poales; family Poaceae; genus Avena; species Avena sativa. The sequence goes on from OV702280.1 coordinate 100,524,684, forward strand.
AGCAGAGAAATGTGTCTTCATATGATACCCAAAAGAAACAATTGGGTACACCTTCTATCACCGATCCAAAGATAAACTGTTTGTTGCCAAAAATGGATCCTTTCTAGAAAAAGTGTTTCTATAGAAATATGTGAGTAGTAGGAAAGTAGAACTCAACGAGGTTATTGAACCTCCCATTCTAGTAGTGGCGAGTAGCACAGCCCCGGAATCTGTTCCAGTGTTGACTGCACCAATGGAAGAAGAAAATGATGATGAGTTACCCACCCCTCCTCATGAAACTCCAAGAAAGAGTCCTATCGAACCTCGCAAGTCAGGAAGGATACGTGCGGCTCCGGAACTGTATGGTGATCCAGTCCTTAATTTTTTGATAGATGGAAATGATGACCCTATGACGTATGATGAAGCGATGATGAGCCCATATTCCAACAAATGGCTAGAAGCCATGCTATCCGAGATGGAATCCATGTATGATAACCAAGATTGGACCGAAAGGCCGTTGAGAATAAATGGATTTTCAAAAAGAAAACTGACACTGACGGTAATGTGACCGTCTATAAAGCTCGACTTATAACGAAGGGGTTCCGACAAATTCAAGGACTTGACTACAATGAGAATTTCTCACCAGAAGCGATGCTAAAGTCTGTTAGGATTATGTTAGCAATTTCTGTATTTTTCGATTATGAAATCTAGTAGATGGATGTCAAAACAACATTCCTTAATGAAAACATTGAAGAAGAGTTGTATATGATACAACCAAGAGGTTTTGTCGATCCTAAGGATGCTAACAAGGTATGCAAACTTCAGCGATCCAAGCAAGCACTCCGAAGTTGGAATGTCCGATTTGATGAAGTCATCAAAAGTTTTGGATTTATCCAAACCATCGGAGAAGCTTGTATTTACAATAAAGTGAGTGGGAGCTCTATTGTATTTCTAGTGTTATATGTGGCTGACATATTTTTGATTGGAAATGACATAGAACTTTTGAGAAGAGTAAAGGATTACTTAATTAGTATGTTTTCGATGAAATATCTTGGTGAAGCTGCATACATATTAGGCATCAAGATCTATAGAGATAGATCAAGACGCTTAATAGGATTGTCATAAAGTACATACCTTGACAATATTTTGAAGAAGTTCAAAATGGACGTAAGTAAGAAGGGGTTCTTACCGATGTTGCAAAGAATGGTTTTGAGTAAGACTCAAAGTCCGGTGACAACAAAAAATAGATAAATAATGGTCCGTGTCCCCTATTCCTCATCCATAGGTTCTCTTATCTATGCTATGTTATGTACAAGGCCAGATGTGGCACATGTTGTTATTTTGAATAGAAGGTACCAATCTGATCCAGGTTCAGAACACTAGAAGGCATTCAAGGATGTCGTTAAGTACTTAAGAAGAACTAAAGACATGTTTCTCGTATATGGAGGTGAAGAAGAGCTCATCGAAAGGTGTTCCATTGATGCTAGGTTTGACACCGATCCGAATGACTCTAAGTCACAATCCGGATATGTATATTTGATGAATGGTGTAGCGGTGAGTTAGAGGAGCTCAAAGAAACCAGTGATTGCGAGATCTATAATGGAGGCATAATATATCTCTACTTCGGAAGCAGTAGTTTGGATGAAGGAGTTCATTTCCAAACTATTTGTGGTCCAAGTGCTTTGGATCCTATGCTGATCTATTGTAACAACAATGGTGCCATAGCGAATGCTAAGGAACAAAGGTCTCACGAGAATTCCAAGCATATAAAGGGCCGCATTAACTCCATCCAGGAACATGTTCAGGATGGCGATGTAGTGTCACATCCCAAGATTTTCCAAATCTTGTAATGTGAAAATAAATTGAATAAAATAAAACTTTGTTTGATTTTCAAGGCCAGAAGAAACTTTTTGAATTTAAATGGTACTTCAAACCCAATTGAATTAAATAAAATCCTAAAGGGATTTAAAAATATAAACATTTACTAAAGGAAATTAAAAATGTTTTGAAATTATTATTTTGGATCTTTTAAAAGATTTGGTATTCAAAAGAAAAGATGGATTTATAAATAAAGATTATTTTATAAAACCAATTAAACCTTGGCCAAGCTTTTAAATTAAAACATTTTATTTTAAATAAAATAGCAAAGGTTTAATTAGTAATAATAAAGGATTGTATAAGTAAAATAATAAGGATTTAATATCCAACTTTATAGAACAGCAGGTTTTACCAATTTAATTGAAACATCAAAACTTATTAAATTATTTAAAATAAGTTTTCCAAATGTTTGTTAATCACAAATAAAACCTACTAAAGTGTTTTTGCTTTATTTTAGATTTAAAAATAAACATTCTCAATAAAACAAACCTTAGTTGATTTAAATAATGAAAGACTATTATATTTAATTAATAATGGACTCTAAAATAAAATGTTATTTTGTTTTAAAACAAGTTTCCAAGTATTTAATATTTCCAAATAAAACCTATTGATTTGGTTTTGAAAATATTTGGGTTTCAAATAAAGATTTTATTTATAAAACCAAACTATATTTTATTTAATAACTAAGGCCCATTTTATTTAATTATTAATGGACCCTAAAGTAAAAAAGATTATTTTATTTTAAACAAGTTTTCCAAATATTCTTTAATTCCAAATAAAACCTACTGATTGGGTTTTGAAAACATTTGGATTTTAAATGAAAATTTTATTAATTAAACCAAACCCTATTTTATTAATAAACCATAGTCCATTTTATTTAATTATTAAATGGATCCTAAATTAAATATAAAAGTATTATTTTGTTTTGGATTTGGATTATGTTGATAAACAGAACCAAATTCAAATGAAAAGTTTGTTGTTTGTTTGAATTGATTTGAACCTTGTTTGATTGTTTGAATAATTGCTTGAAATAACAAAACAGGAAATAGAAATAGAAAAAGAAAAAGGAATCAGACAGAAAAAAAAAGAGAAAACAGACCAGCCCAAAAATCTGGCCCAACAGCCCAACTCGCAGCCCATCTCCTCTCCAGCCCGAATCGTTTTCTTTCACCCAGCAACTTACCCACCGAGAGACTGACTACTGGCCCCCACCTCCACTCCCTTTCTCTCACTGCCAGAGGACCCCACACCTCGCCCCCTTCTTCCCCACCCCGCGACTGGTTCTTCCTCCCCCACGTCGCCGTTGCTGCCTCTAAATTTCTCGCATCAATTCGAGTAAATGACTGAGTGAATGCTCCTGGTAACCTCACCCATTTAATCGTCAGTGTCTCCTCCTCCATTTCCCTCTGCCTCCTTCCCCGAGCACGCCCCCAGGCTGCAGTATTTCGCCAACCACTCTCCCTGTCTCCGACGAGGTCCATTGACGATTCCATCCAAACCGGACCACCCCATGCCACACTGAGCACACGAACAAGTTCCCCACAACCAGACGCATCTCCCAGCATCCTCCTTTCAACCGCGGGCGCCCCAGGAAGCCGTCTTCGACAAAAATTCTGAGCGCCGCCGTCTGTCTCGCCTCCGGCGACATACTCCGGTAATTCCAGACCGCCCCGCGCCCTCTCAATCACGCACACAGCGTTGCCTTGACCTCACGCATCTGACCGCGCCTCCGTTTTGCCTTAGGGTGATCTCCAGTGACGTCCTCGACCTCGACCAGAGCCGCCCGTCGCCAGTAGCAACTCCGGCGAGGGATTCTGCTCGTCCCCGTGCGCCCCTTCATCAACCAGTGGCAGGTTGAGCATCCCCGTGCCACGACGAACACAGTGAGCCCCCTCTCCTCCTTCCTCGTTTCCTGTTTCTCTAGCGCCGCCGCCAACTGGCCGCTCCGCCGCTCGCCGTTGTTATCGCGCCGCCAGTTCGTGACCGTTTGATAGGAGCCATCCGATATCAATCGAGTGGGTGAGATAGAACGACTTAAACGCCAAGGGGTACTCGATCTGAGCCACTCGATCTAACTAGATCTAACGTTCCACAGAGCCGATCCGGCCGAACCGGTATCGACCAATGAAACAGTGTCGCGTGTCACCTGTCTGTTTAAAAACAGAAATTGAAATCAGAATTTGATGCCATTTTCAAACCCTTATAACTTTTGAACCACACGTCCAAATTTGGCAAATTTTATATCAATGGATTCAGGAGAACAAGCCCTAGCCAAACATGCCCTTAGTTTGACAAATAGTATCTGTTAGCTTGTTTGAATTTGCAGAAACTTTTGTGAGCTTGTTAAGAGTATAAAAATTATTTAAAAATGAGTTTTGAATTAAAACCTTTGCAAAATGGTTTGTTGTGACCTTACTGACCCTAGGAACCAACCCATGGGTTAGAAAATGAATTTGGAAAAGTTTGGAATGGATTAATTAGTTTAGTCCATTTCTAGCTAAATAAAATTGTTGATTTTCTTATAAAAATGTTTATGAAAATAAAACTTCAAGGAAATGTTTTGGACCAAACCTATTGACCAAAAAACACCAAGTTTTGCAATAGCAACTCATTTGGTGAACCCTATAGGCTAATGCCTTAATAAAAATATTTCCACACCACATAAAATAACACTTTGTTTTGAAAATGGTTTTTGAGTGAAACCTTTTGCAAATGACTTGACCACTTTAGGAAATGACCATTAGATGTACCCAAATGACTATGACCCACTAGGAACCACTTTTTCAAACAAAAAAAAAACTTGGCATGCTTGCATGCATTTCTTTGACTTTGTTATTTATGTGTGTTGTTTTGCTTGATTGGTAGATTGAGTTTGTGCCTTGCTTGATTGATTTGTAGTGACTTGAAGAGTGTGATGGTTGCAAAGATCAAGAAGTGAACCTATACCCTACCAAAAAGGCAAGTGATGCTTCATACTTTCTATCCCAATACTTTTATTATGCATTAGTGATTTTGCTAAGTAAAACTTGCATGGATTTTGCTAAGTATAGATCTTGCTATAGGAAAACTTAGTAATGAATCCTTAGTAGGATTTCCTAAGTTAGAGATTCCTACTACTACCAAGCTTAGCCTAGCTAATAGAAAACATGGGTGGAATATATATTCACACTATGGAAAAATATTCTAAGTCTAAGGACTTGTGATTTTGTTTAATAAAACAACTAAGTTAATGAATCACCTGGGTGGAATGGAAAAGCTTGGTGGAGAATGGTTGAGTGGTTCACAATGCCATGGACTTGGATTGTGTATCTCACTTGTGGAATGCCACCCAGGAAACAAAGAGATTTGAGATGTCAAATGTTGAGAAGCTTCAAGTGCAACCACTTGGCAATATGGGCTCTGCCATGATCATATAGGTTGCAAGAACTTAGCCATATGGACAGTGGGTGGTAGTGTTTGATAGGTTGGAACGCGTCCATTTTGGTCTAAGGGAAGGCTTCTGAAAGATTTTGTCTTGGGAAACCAAGTCTTGTGGGTAAAGTGCACCACCTCTGCAGAGTGTAAAATCTAAGTACTTAGCCATGTCCCTGGTAAAGGACAATTTGAGCATCAAGACATGGAAACAATCAAGAATCTCATCATTCAAATTTCTAAATTAAAATCTTGTGGTTTGAACAAGGGATTGTTTGAATTCTTCAATCATTGATGGAGAGATGGCTTGGTACAAGGATCTTGAAATCTTTGGTTGAGGAAAAATGATTTTGTCAAACAAAAACTTAGTATTTTCAAAATGATAAGAAAAATCTATTTTGAGCAATGCAAGCCTCAACTCCACTTAGCCAAATGCATATAGATGATAGACTCCACCATAATATCATAGTATCACTTGCCAATACAATTCAAATGTATTGACCCTTGTGGCTGTAACTTGTATGTTGCAGGTTTGATTGTTTTTAAGTGAAGATTGATTGTTTAGGATTACAAAGTCTACAACCAACATCTGCCTGTGGCACTTTGAAGATGAAGGACCCACGACTATGTTTATTCCGCTGCAATGTAATGTAATAGCCATATGAGCTATGTAAGATGTAATAAATCTATGTTATTCCTGGTTATAAAGTTATATTATGACCTTTGTTTCTTGATATTACATCTTAACTGTGGATGCTAGCTATTGATCCAGGGACTAGCATTGTAAACACAGGAGGCTCTATCTTATCTAAGGTTGGGACCTCTACAGATGGTATCAGAGCATTGTGTTGCCTGTAGGATTTGTAAACCCTAGGATTGGACAAAAACCCTTAGAAAAATAGGAGTTATATTTTGATCCAAAACTTATTTACAAAAACACTTGTAAACTCTTTCCTCAACCATTTTGTTTTCAACTCTACTTCTTCTCTACTTCAACTTGATGGAAAAACCTACCCCATGACCAAAGACTACACCATATGCAAAGGACTTCTTCAACTTCTTCAACTCTAATGACTTCAACATCTTTAGCTCTAATGACTTCAACATCTTCAGCATATTCACCAAGGATTTCCAACTTGGAAACTACTAAGGACCACAAGTGAAACAAGGAAATCTTGCTTAAGATTTAGAGACTGAGGGAATGCAAAATAAGAAGAAGCCATCAACAACTTTGAAGTATTGCAACCAAGTGTTTTTCTCAAGGAACCATGATCTCATACAAGAAGAATCATAAAGGAAGGAGAAATCACAAGTAAACCATATAGATGGACCACCATTTATAGTTAAGTCAAACCACCAACTTATGTGGTATAGCAAAAATATTTTGATTGCCTAAGTTTGTGCTTGAAACTTGTTGTTTGAGTGCAAAGTTGTTTGTGAAATGTTTGTTTGATTGCTTGCACATTGTTTGTGTGAATTGTGATGTGTGTGATTAGAAATATTCCCTTAGAAATATTTTGCCTATTCTAATCCCAATCCAACCCAAACAGATGACTACTCCAAGAGACATCAACACCAACCAAGAAGACAACATGAGAGAACTTATAGCAACCCAAAACCAGTTGAGCCAAGAGACAACTCAGCTTTTAGCCAACAACAATGGACTAGACCCAGCCATACAAAGGATTTTGAAACTTCAATCCCAATTGTTGCAAGGATTGATTACTCAAATGATCAACATGAGAGAAAACTTTTCCCAAAGAGCTAATGACAACAAGGATGACAAAGATGTTATTCTAGAAGGAACCCAAGTTAGCAATACTTGTGGAGACAAGGATCATGCATCCAAGGAGCATGAAGATCAATGCCTCAAGAAGAGAGAAAGATCTCCAACCTATGAAGAATATGAACTAGAAGAACTCCTAGCTTTGGAGAGACCCAAAAAGAAGAAAAAGGACATAAGCCAAGTGCAATGTTTCAATTGCAAAGAGATGGGACACTATGCCAATGAGTGCCCAGAAAAGAAGAAGAGACAAGAAGACAAACAAAAGCTAGTGAAACCCAAGATAAGGAAGAATTTTAGCCAAGTGATGTGCAAATACTGCAAAGAGTTAGGACATTATGCAAACTACTGTCCTGAAAAGATGAAGCATAAGATAAACCAGCCTATGAGAGATCTCAGCCTTGTCACATGTTTCAAATGCAAGGAACTAGGCCACTATGCAAACAATTGTCCAGAAAGGATGGAGAACAAGTTAAACAAGTCTATGAAGGATCTCAACCTTGGCCCATGAACCAAGAATGAAAACCAAGGATACAATGCAAATGTTTGCTTAGAGAGATTTTTCCCAGAATCCCAAGAAGGACAATATGTAATTTTTGTTTGAAAATTTTAAGGGTGGTAGTACCCTAGTTGTTTTGAACCAACTTGTAACCCTAGCCTCCCCAAATCTCGGGACGAGATTTATTTTAAGGGTGGTAGCCTGTCACATCCCAAGATTTTCCAAATCTTGTAATGTGAAAATAAATTGAATAAAATAAAACTTTGTTTGATTTTCAAGGCCAGAAGAAACTTTTTGAATTTAAATGGTACTTCAAACCCAATTGAATTAAATAAAATCCTAAAGGGATTTAAAAATATAAACATTTACTAAAGGAAATTAAAAATGTTTTGAAATTATTATTTTGGATCTTTTAAAAGATTTGGTATTCAAAAGAAAAGATGGATTTATAAATAAAGATTATTTTATAAAACCAATTAAACCTTGGCCAAGCTTTTAAATTAAAACATTTTATTTTAAATAAAATAGCAAAGGTTTAATTAGTAATAATAAAGGATTGTATAAGTAAAATAATAAGGATTTAATATCCAACTTTATAGAACAGCAGGTTTTACCAATTTAATTGAAACATCAAAACTTATTAAATTATTTAAAATAAGTTTTCCAAATGTTTGTTAATCACAAATAAAACCTACTAAAGTGTTTTTGCTTTATTTTAGATTTAAAAATAAACATTCTCAATAAAACAAACCTTAGTTGATTTAAATAATGAAAGACTATTATATTTAATTAATAATGGACTCTAAAATAAAATGTTATTTTGTTTTAAAACAAGTTTCCAAGTATTTAATATTTCCAAATAAAACCTAATGATTTGGTTTTGAAAATATTTGGGTTTCAAATAAAGATTTTATTTATAAAATCAAACTATATTTTATTTAATAACTAAGGCCCATTTTATTTAATTATTAATGGACCCTAAAGTAAAAAAGATTATTTTATTTTAAACAAGTTTTCCAAATATTCTTTAATTCCAAATAAAACCTACTGATTGGGTTTTGAAAACATTTGGATTTTAAATGAAAATTTTATTAATTAAGCCAAACCCTATTTTATTAATAAACCATAGTCCATTTTATTTAATTATTAAATGGATCCTAAATTAAATATAAAAATATTATTTTGTTTTGGATTTGGATTATGTTGATAAACAGAACCAAATTCAAATGAAAAGTTTGTTGTTTGTTTGAATTGATTTGAACCTTGTTTGATTGTTTGAATAATTGCTTGAAATAACAAAACAGGAAATAGAAATAGAAAAAGAAAAAGGAATCAGACAGAAAAAAAAAGAGAAAACAGACCAGCCCAACAATCTGGCCCAACAGCCCAACTCGCAGCCCATCTCCTCTCCAGCCCGAATCGTTTTCTTTCACCCAGCAACTTACCCACCGAGAGACTGACTACTGGCCCCCACCTCCACTCCCTTTCTCTCACTGCCAGAGGACCCCACACCTCGCCCCCTTCTTCCCCACCCCGCGACTGGTTCTTCCTCCCCCACGTCGCCGTTGCTGCCTCTAAATTTCTCGCATCAATTCGAGTAAATGACTGAGTGAATGCTCCTGGTAACCTCACCCATTTAATTGTCAGTGTCTCCTCCTCCATTTCCCTCTGCCTCCTTCCCCGAGCACGCCCCCAGGCTGCAGTATTTCGCCAACCACTCTCCCTGTCTTCGACGAGGTCCATTGACGATTCCATCCAAACCGGACCACCCCATGCCACACTGAGCACACGAACAAGTTCCCCACAACCAGACGCATCTCCCAGCATCCTCCTTTCAACCGCGGGCGCCCCAGGAAGCCGTCTTCGACAAAAATTCTGAGCGCCGCCGTCTGTCTCGCCTCCGGCGACATACTCCGGTAATTCCAGACCGCCCCGCGCCCTCTCGTTCACGCACACAGCGTTGCCTTGACCTCACGCATCTGACCGCACCTCCGTTTTTCCTTAGGGTGATCTCTAGTAACGTCCTCGACCTCGACCAGAGCCGCCCGTCGCCAGTAGCAACTCCGGCGAGGGTTTCTGCTCGTCCCCGTGCGCCCCTTCATCAACCAGTGGCAGGTTGAGCATCCCCGTGCCACGACGAACACAGTGAGCCCCCTCTCCTCCTTCCTCGTTTCCTGTTTCGCTAGCGCCGCCGCCAACTGGCCGCTCCGCCGCTCGCCGTTGTTATCGCGCCGCCAGTTCGTGACCGTTTGATAGGAGCCATCCGATATCAATCGAGTGGGTGAGATAGAACGACTTAAACGCGAAGGGGTACTCGATCTGAGCCACTCGATCTAACTAGATCTAACATTCCACAGAGCCGATCCGGCTGAACCGGTATCGACCAATGAAACAGTGCCGCGTGTCACCTGTCTGTTTAAAAACAGAAATTGAAATCAGAATTTGATGCCATTTTCAAACCCTTATAACTTTTGAACCACACGTCCAAATTTGGCAAATTTTATATCAATGGATTCAGGAGAACAAGCCCTAGCCAACCATTCCCTTAGTTTGACAAATAGTATCTGTTAGCTTGTTTGAATTTGCAGAAACTTTTGTGAGCTTGTTAAGAGTATAAAAATTATTTAAAAATGAGTTTTGAATTAAAACCTTTGCAAAATGGTTTGTTGTGACCTTACTGACCCTAGGAACCAACCCATGGGTTAGAAAATGAATTTGGAAAAGTTTGGAATGGATTAATTAGTTTAGTCCATTTCTAGCTAAATAAAATTGTTGATTTTCTTATAAAAATGTTTATGAAAAGAAAACTTCAAGGAAATGTTTTGGACCAAACCTATTGACCAAAAAACACCAAGTTTTGCAATAGCAACTCATTTGGTGAACCCTATAGGCTAATGCCTTAATAAAAATATTTCCACACCACATAAAATAACACTTTGTTTTGAAAATGGTTTTTGAGTGAAACCTTTTGCAAATGACTTGACATGTCGTACTTTGGGGTCGGTGTTGAGTTTGTGCTCAGCAAGTTCCCTAGGGACACCAGGCATGTCAGAGGGCTTCCATGCAAAGATGTCCCTGTTCTCACGGAGGAACTTGATGAGCGCGCCTTCCTATGCTGGGCTCATGCCCGTCCCGATCGTAACCGTTTGACTGGAGTTGCCTGGGACCAGCTCGCGGTGCGGGTGTGCGTCGTTGCCTCGAAGGCTGAGGTGTTGCCGCCCTCCGAGTTGGGCTTCTTGAGTATGGTGGGGTCGTCGTTGTTGACCCCGCTCGCGTACTTGGCAAGCTCGTCGGCGTGGTTGGCCTCTGCCGCGATGACGACGTCGGCGAGTTCGGCTCCTTTGACCGCGCACTCGGCGGCCATGTCGGGGTCGCCGTTGATGGTGATGACGCCGCGCGGCCCGGGGAGCTTCATCGTGTTGTACGCGTAGTGGGGCGCCGCCATGAACTTGGCGAACGCCTGGCGCCCCAGGACGCAGTGGTAGGGGCTGTCGAAGGGCACCAGCTCGAAGACGATCCGCTCGGTGCGGAAGTTTGCTGGTGTGCCGAAGGTGACTGGCAGCGTGACCTTGCCGATCGGGTACGCCTTCCGACCGGGGACGATGCCGTGGAACGTCGTGTAGGTCGTCTCGACCATCGACTGCGGGAGCCGCAGTCGCCTGAAGGTGTCCAGGTACAGGATGTTGATGGAGCTGCCGCCGTCCATCAATGTCTTGGGGAGCCAGTAGTCTCCCACCTTGGGCTTGACCACCAGGGCGACTCGGCCTGGGTACTCGATGCGTGGTGAGTGGTCCGGGCGGCTCCAGGTGATGGGCTGCTCCGACCAGTTGAGGAACTGGGGAACGTCCACCTGGGCCACCGCGTTGACGGCGACGACGCGGGCGATGAACTTCTTCTCACGCTTCGTGTTGAAGCTTGTGAAGGTGTGGAGCGAGCCGGCCACACTGCCGAATTTTCCGCCATTTGGCGGGTTGTTGTCGGGGTCCTCCCGTTCTCGCCGTGCCTTCTCGATCTCCTTGAGAGAGTGGCAGTCGGTGGTCGTGTGCGTGGCGGGCTTCCCTTCCCTGCTGTGAAACGCACAAGGTTGGTTAAGGAGGGCCGCGGGGTCGAACCTTGGTTTCGCCTTGTACTTGCCGCCGTCGCGGCGTTGCCCTCCATCGCGGTGGAAGCTCTTGGGCTCGCGCTGCGCGTGCCCAGCGTTGGCGACGAAGTCGACTCGCCCGTCACTGCGGCGCTTGCCAGTGAGGCGAGTGTTGCTGTAGCGTAGGTCGGACCGTCGTCCGTTGTCATTGCCGTTCGTGCGGCGTTGACCTCCCGACTCGTCGTCGGTTTCCTGGATCGCGGTGTCCGGGTGGATGCCGACCGCGTTTTACCATAGTTCTTGCCACCGTTGGACCTAGCTGCGGGTCGACTCGCGGGGTCCCTAGACGCATCGTTCCAGGTCCTCGATGGTGGTGGCGCGGGTGTAGGAACCCTCGAAGTGCCTGACGAAGGCATCGCGCATCTCTTCCCAGGAGTCGATGCTATCCGAGGGAGAGTGTTGATCCACTGCCTGCACGCTCCCTCCATCATCAGGGGGAGGTAGCGGGCTGCTAGTAGGTCGGTGTGGCCAGCGATCCCCATCGCCATGAGTTAGGTGTCCAGCCACAAGGAGGGGTCGTACGAAGGGTCGTACTTCTCTATTTCCTTCGGCGCTTTGAAGTTCGCCGGGTATTTTTCGCCTCGGATCATCGGTCCGAAGCATGGGGGCCCGAGTCGGCTTAGCGACCCCATCGACTTGCCGTCGCGGCGATTGGTTAGGGTGTGTCGCAGGTCGTCGGGCTGGCGTGCGCGCCAGCTCTGGTTGTTGATGATGTGGGTGCGGGCGCCGACGGGCTGACCGTTGGCAGCGACGAAGTTGGTCGCTGGCCTGGGGTCGTTGGTGGAGAGTGCCGCGTTCGCGGGTCGGTGTTGGAGCTGCAGTGGTTCGGGTGGCGGGCAGCTGAGGGTGTTTGCCGCCAATGGACGGCCACTTGAGGCCGCTCTGCTGCCCGATGAACGCGAGTACATCCGGCCCTGTGAGTCGACGCCTGCGTTTTGTTGCTCGACCGCCTTTGCGAGCAGGGCCTTGACGTACTGGATCTGTAGGGCGCCATCACCGGTGGCCGTGATGTTGTCGGCCGCTGCTCGGCCCGCCACAAGGTTGTCCATCGGGGTGGAGAACAGTGGTAGGTTGTTCGCGTCTCGCTCCCGTGAGGAGACCACGATCCGCGGCTGGTCCCTGGGGGGTGCGCGGTTGGGTGGAGGTGGGGCGCCGTGTAACACCCTCAGAATCGACCCGATGCAAGTTTCAGCGATTCCCGCCAAACCCGCATAGAAACGATTCAAAGGTGCCCACCAGGCACTTTCGTGCGGGTGGAAAACGAAGTAATAACATTACACAACAGTCCTCGATGGGACCCACAGAACAGATATATATACAACACGACTCCATGAGTCAAGAATATAGATATAATATACAAAGATCCAAATCACCTTGAAAGCGTTAGAGCGTCCAGCTACGGACAAGATGCAAATGGGGCTAAGAGCCCTGAAGAATAACCAATGGCGTCCATAACCCTGCCCAGGCCAAGCCGGAAGGGTAACCCTGCTAACGACGTCGATCTCAGAACCTTCTTAAACAAAAGGGGTGCCGACAAAGGGCAAAGGAAAAAGAGAGAGCGGTCAGTACTGAGGCCAGTACACGGCGAGGCTAGAATTCGGCGGTCCTCGCCTACATAGGTATGGTGGACTGAGCGGCAGCGCGGCATGCACTAAACAACCTATAGAGACTCGATACAACTAGCGGCTATTAGAGAGGGGTAAGAAAGACCTATTCGGAACCAACCTGAATCCAACACCAAACAAACCCATCCTGGTATTCCCCCTCGATACCAACCGAGAAAGTCAACCGAGGAACTCACACAGTTGGCAGTTTTATTTATTCCGTTATCGTTGCAGCAATTACTAGTCAGGTATAGATGGTTATCCTGATAAAATAAGCAGTGGGCACTTTTAGTTAACCATTCCGTGGTACTTGCAACACTTACTAGTCAGATACATTTAGCATGAGATATCCCAAAACCCAGCAGTTGTTGGTACTTTTATTTAGCCATTCTGTGGTAGTGAAGCTGATTACTAGCCATATCGGATACAAGTCAAATTATAACAGTAAACTTTAGTTATAGTTGTCTATGATCAAGCACTGTGCTCCAAGTCGTCCATAACCGCTGACACGGCTTCTCGAAAAGATTTAACCCTGCAGGGGTGCACCAAAGTATCCACACGCACTTCGACCCTTTTTGCCAGATCAATTAACATACACCCATTGGTATGTCGGCGGGGCCTAAGTCATGACGTTTCCCAGACCCAAAGCAAGCACGGGGGGCCACCCCACTAAGTACACCCGCAACAAAGTCGGCCGGTCTCCGAGACGGACTCAGGGTTTGGGTGGACGGCTGTGAACGACTGGGAACCCAAAACTGGGCTTGTCGACACCGCGAAATCGTGTCCCGATCCTAAACAGTACAGGTGCTATCCATCGCACAATCGTAAATAAAGCAGTAAAGCATGGCATAAGTACAGAATAGTAATAAAGCCCCAAACTACTTGTGGCCCCCAGTACAGTACTTTGAAATCAGGTACTAAATCGATGGGGTGCCCATACATCCCACATGTGGTTAGCGCGCTCGATCTCGGAACAGGTGTCAAGAACTCGGGGTCCTACGGGACACAAGTGGACGGGCAACAACAAAATAACATCTATTTCCCACCTGTGCCTCTGCTTACCTACTTCAATTTTAGTTATTAAACAATAAGTAAAGTTGTGATCATTAAAGCCATGAACATCTCCAACATTAAACATGCGGCAATACTCCAACAACTGTGGTACTTGACCACACACAACAGCACTTGAGCAAGCGACTACGACGCGCAAGTCCAACTATCTACCAAACAACAGGTAATAGGATGTGTCCAAGGCAATATGAGGCTGCAAGGGATATCACGGGTACGAAAACTAGAGCAACGCAACACATATAGCAATAGATCAACAGGAGGGAATAAATACTATAAAAGTAAGATAGGTAGAAAGGGGGAGATGCTCGCCTGAAAACATTGCCGAAGGTTCATCCGAAGATCGGGGCGAAGCTCACATCAACTCAACGGCCTTATCCGCGAAGAAGCAAAACACTAGGATAACACCGGATGCAATATTTAATACTACGGCAAAAGATCGGGCATGATACATGTATGATGTATGACATGGCAAGGTGCGATGCAATTAGGTCATATTAAGCGGAACCGGGGTCCCGACCACTAATTGATAGGTTCATGTTGTTTAGATACCCCGCAATTTAAATATTGTCTTAACAAGGCAAAACATAGTATCTGTTCGCTAGGCAAATTTAAATGAAGTCCGGAATAAGACAAAGATATCCCGCATATCGACTCCATATTCAATTATGAGATGAATTGGCATAATGCCCCCAAACCACACCAATATGCATGCGATATGGATGATTTAATGCAACAAGTTATATTATTTATAAAATATAGGGGTCTCGGGAAAAAGGTCACACATGGATGTTCGACGATCTTGGGGGTTCCGAGGGTTCGGGGTCGGGTCTCAGGGTACGGATCTGGGGTTCGGCCTCGGCGGGATCGTTCTCGGATAACGGAGGTATATCTTGGCATTCCGTGAAGAAGGACTTGGTTCGGCGTCGGGGCGCATCGGATCCGTCCTGGTCGGTGTCGATCTTGTCGTTGCGAAGATCTTGTCGGGTCCGCGCCAACAAGTTGGTCTTGGCATTCGGGGTGAAGAACTTGGTGTCCGCGAGGAAGTACTTGGCGTGCCGAGGGTTCGGTCTTCAAATCCCGGGAAGGATGTATTGCGGTATCCCGTGAAGGCGATCTTGACGCTCGGGGCCCGTGAAGTAGAACTTGTCGTTCCGACACCATCACATCTGATCTTCGGTTGGAGTCTTGTCGTCCGTCTTTTGTCGGTGGTGAACTTGACCGATGGTCTTCGGGTCCGGGAAGGAGCACTTGGCGTGGCGCCGGGTACGGGATCGGTCTTCGGGGTTCGCCAACGGTTCCGTGTAGGAGGGCTCGAGGGCTTCGGGTTTGTGAAGGGGAACTTGACATCCAAGTAGGCGATCTTGGCGTCCGGCCAGGAGTACTTGGGGTTCCCACTTCGACTGTCGATGTCGGACTCGGGTTGCATGTCAACGAGGAGGCCTTGTCGCATCCGACTTGTGTTGGCCTTTGACAACAAAATTGCCTCAACTTCATCACATCAACAGTTTGGGGCCGAGATGGAATATCACTAATTACAAACACCCGGTGCTCGCGATGCACTAAACAGAAACGGATGCCTCTGTACAACATCACGAACACAAGACGGCAGCGGCAGGGGTGGACGAGAGAGGGGCGACCGGGTGCTACATGGACCGCGGCGGCGGTGGAGCCCGACAGCGGCGAAGGTTGGAGCAGAGGGACGGTGGTGAGGACGGGGGCGCGGGGCCGGGCTCGCGCGGGACGGGCGGAGTAGGCCGACGGCGGCTCGGGCTCTGGCCAGAGCAGGGCAGGGCCCGGGGCGACGGGAGCCGAGCGGGACGGCCGGCGGAGAGGGCGGGCTCGATGGAGAGGCCGGCGGCGGACGGGGCCAAGGCGCCGGGGCGGCGGGCGGCGGGCGGCGGCGCTCTGGGGCGGGCCCGGTGGGGAAGCGGACGGAGGCGGCTCGGGTCGGAGGGAGCGAGGCGGCGGGGCTCCTGTGGCGGCGACGCGGAGGGGCAGGTAGAGGTGGCGGAGGCCTACGCCGGGGAGGAGGGCCTGGCGGCGCGGGGCCACGGTGGAGGAGGCGGTAGGTGGGGAGGCTTGGGCGGTGGAGGAAGAGGTGGGCGGCGGCCGGGAGCGAGCGAGCTGCGGCGGTGGTCGGGGAGGAAGGGCGCGAGGCCGACGCGGAGCTTGGCGAGGAGAAGGCGGGGCGAGCGAGGCGGCGCCGGAGGAGGTCGGAGGCGGCCAGAGCCTAGGAAGAGGAGGCGAGCAGCGGGCTGGAGGCGGGGCGATGGACGTGCTGGCCGGAGGTGGCGAGCGCCGGCGGCTGCGAGCAGAGCGGAGAGGAGAGGAGGAGGGTGCGGGACGAGCGGGGTCGGGGAGAGGCCGCGGGGGAGAGAGGGGGTGAGCGACGCGTGGGGAGGTGGGGTCGGGGTGGGACCCGCGGGGGTGCGTGCGTGCGTGTGTGTGGCCGGGGTGTGTTGGGTCGGTTGGGATGAGAGAGGGAGTGGGTGAGGGAGTGGCTGTGGGCCAGGCGCGGTGGGACCAGGTTGGAAGGGAGAGGGGGTAGGTGGGGGTTAGGTGAGAGAGAAAGAGGGGTGTAGGCGGGGCTGTGGATTGGTGAGGTGGCCGGGCTGAGGGTGAGGTGGAGGGACGGTGAGGTGGCAAGCTGGGGTTGGTGGGTAGACTAGGATTGGGTAAATGTAGGACTAGAAATTTTAGACTAGGGTTTTCTTTAAAATAAATTTTGTAAATAGTTTTTAGACAAATAAAAGATCTGAACAGACCAATGTTTTAATTTGAAATAAGACGGGGGCTATTTAGAAAACAAAACTAGGCGTTTCGAAATAGTTTCAGACAAACAATGCATGATGATGACGATGCAATGCACAAAATCAACGCGATTTTCTAGTAGTGGTTTTGCGGGATGCCACAATTCGACACCACTAACAATGGATCTCGCCCTTGAGATCCGCCTCATTGTACCGGGAAGAAGGTCGGCGATCTGAATCTTCTCGCTTCGTGTAGATCCTCGCGACACCACTAACAAGAGGTCGTTGTCCGTGACCATCGAGAGAACACTCCGGGAACAAAAGGTCGAAGGCAGAGGTATCAACAAATAAAGCCACCTCTAACTCCGATAGAAAGAGGGAACCGATGCATTCTCACCCACTTCAATGTACACAAGCGAATAGAGTGAGTAGTCGGCATGGGGGCCAATCCATCACGCACCCAAACTATTACTCTGCACAATCAGTAGAAAAGCGTGCAACCATTCTCGGAATCAGACTGAAGATCTCGACAATCGAGGTTCGGAAACAAAGGAGTGATGCAGACTCTGCATCGGATCTGGCGTGGATGATGTCGTCGCGTCGGAAAACACCGGAAGGCACGAGAAGAAACAAAGAGACGTCCACCAGACGAAGGATTCCTCGGGTAGCATGAAGACCAGATGTAGAAGCATCGTTACCAGAAGAGGAAGCGAAATCCTGAAGGTACGACGAAACCCAACCACGAGAATCCCTGGACTCGACGAAAGAGAAGAGAGCGGATGCAAAACACGTAGAGGTAAGAGGAGAATAGCAGAGGGGTAAGGAGTAAAAGCAGACCTAACCAGATCTATCCAACCGATTTTGCAAAAATAGTTTTGACACTCTACTTCGGCCGTTAGCTAGGTTATCCTACAGGCTGGACTTGTGGGGTATCGCAACTGCTGGGCTCTGATACCACTCTGTAACACCCTCAGAATCGACCCTATGCAAGTTTCAGCGATTCCCGCCAAACCCGCATAGAAACGATTCAAAGGTGCCCACCAGGCACTTTCGTGCGGGTGGAAAACGAAGTAATAACATTACACAACAGTCCTCGATGGGACCCACAGAACAGGTATATATATACAACACGACTCCATGAGTCAAGAATACAGATATAATATACAAAGATCCAAATCACCTTGAAAGCGATAGAGCGTCCAGCTACGGACAAGATGCAAATGGGGCTAAGAGCCCTGAAGAATAACCAATGGCGTCCATAACCCTGCCCAGGCCAAGCCGGAAGGGTAACCCTGCTAACGACGTCGATCTCAGAACCTGCTTAAACAAAAGGGGTGCCGACAAAGGGCAAAGGAAAAAAGAGAGAGCGGTCAGTACTGAGGCTAGTACACGGCGAGGCTAGAATTCGGCGGTCCTCGCCTACATAGGTATGGTGGACTGAGCGGCAGCGCGGCATGCACTAAACAACCTATAGAGACTCGATACAACTAGCGGCTATCAGAGAGGGGTAAGAAAGACCTATTCGGAACCAACCTGAATCTAACACCAAACAAACCCATCCTGGTATTCCCCCTCGATACCAACCGAGAAAGTCAACCGAGGAACTCACACAGTTGGCAGTTTTATTTATTCCGTTATCGTTGCAGCAATTACTAGTCAGGTATAGATGGTTATCCTGATAAAATAAGCAGTGGGCACTTTTAGTTAACCATTCCGTGGTAGTTGCAACACTTACTAGTCAGATACATTTAGCATGAGATATCCCAAAACCCAGCATTTTGTTGGTACTTTTATTTAGCCATTCTGTGGAGTGAAGTTGATTACTAGTCATATCGGATACAAGTCAAATTATAACAGTAAACTTTAGTTATAGTTGTCTATGATCAAGCACTGTGCTCCAAGTCGTCCATAACCGCGGACACGGCTTCTCGAAAAGATTTAACCCTGCAGGGGTGCACCAAAGTATCCACACGCACTTCGACCCTTTTTGCCAGACCAATTAACATACACCCATCGGTATGTCGGCGGGGCCTAAGTCATGACGTTTCCCAAACCCAAAGCAAGCACGGGGGGCCACCCCACTAAGTACACCCACAACAAAGTCGGCCGGTCTCCGAGACGGACTCAGGGTTTGGGTGGACGGCTGTGAACGACTGGGAACCCAAAACTGGGCTTGTCGACACCGCGAAATCGTGTCCCGATCCTAAACAGTACAGGTGCTATCCATCGCACAATCGTAAATAAAGCAGTAAAGCATGGCATAAGTACAGAATAGTAATAAATCCCCAAACTACTTGTGGCCCCCAGTACAGTACTTTGAAATCAGGTACTAAATCGATGGGGTGCCCATACATCCCACATGTGGTTAGCGCGCTCGATCTCGGAACAGGTGTCAAGAACTCGGGGTCCTACGGGACACAAGTGGACGGGCAACAACCAAATAACATCTATTGCCCACCTGTGCCTCTGCTTACCTACTTCAGTTTTAGTTATTAAACAATAAGTAAAGTTGTGATCATTAAAGCCATGAACATCTCCAACATTAAACATGCGGCAATACTCCAACAACTGTGGTACTTGACCACACACAACAGCACTTGAGCAAGCGACTACGACGCGCAAGTCCAACTATCTACCAAACAACAGGTAATAGGATGTGTCCAAGGCAATATGAGGCTGCAAGGGATATCACGGGTACGAAAACTAGAGCAACGCAACACAGATAGCAATAGATCAACAGGAGGGAATAAATACTATAAAATTAAGATAGGTAGAAAGGGGGAGATGCTCGCCTGAAAACATTGCCGAAGGTTCATCCGAAGATCGGGGCGAAGCTCACATCAACTCAACGGCCTTATCCGCGAAGAAGCAAAACACTAGGATAACACCGGATGCAATATTTAATACTACGGCAAAAGATCGGGCATGATACATGTATGATGTATGACATGGCATGGTGCGATGCAATTAGGTCATATTAAGCGGAACCGGGGTCCCGACAACTAATTGATAGGTTCATGTTGTTTAGATACCCCGCAATTTAAATATTGTCTTAACAAGGCAAAACATAGTATCGGTTCGCTAGGCAAATTTAAATGAAGTCCGGAATAAGACAAAGATATCCCGCATATCGACTCCATATTCAATTATGAGATGAATTGGCATAATGCCCCCAAACCACACCAATATGCATGCGAGATGGATGATTTAATGCAACAAGTTATATTATTTATAAAATATAGGGGTCTCGGGAAAAAGGTCACACATGGAGGTTCGGCGATCTTGGGGGTTCCGAGGGTTCGGGGTCGGGTCTCAGGGTACGGATCTGGGGTTCGGCCTCGGCGGGATCGTTCTCGGATAACGGAGGTAGATCTTGGCATTCCGTGAAGAAGGACTTGGTTCGGCGTCGGGGCGCATCGGATCCGTCCTGGTTGGTGTCGATCTTGTCGTTGCGAAAATCTTGTCGGGTCCGCGCCAACAAGTTGGTCTTGGCATTCGGGGTGAAGAACTTGGCGTCCGCGAGGAAGTACTTGGCGTGCCGAGGGTTCGGTCTTCAAATCCCGGGAAGGATGTCTTGCGGTATCCCGTGAAGGCGATCTTGACGCTCGGGGCCCGTGAAGTAGAACTTGTTGTTCCGACACCATCACATCCGATCTTCGGTTGGAGTCTTGTCGTCCATCTTTTGTCGGTGGTGAACTTGACCGATGGTCTTCGAGTCCGGGAAGGAGCACTTGGCGTGGCGCCGGGTGCGGGATCGGTCTTCGGGGTTCGCCAACGGTTCCGTGTAGGAGGGCTCGAGGGCTTCGGGTTCGTGAAGGGGAACTTGACATCCAAGTAGGCGATCTTGGCGTCCGGCCAGGAGTACTTGGGGTTCCCACTTCGACTGTCGATGTCGGACTCGGGTTGCATGTCAACGAGGAGGCCTTGTCGCATCCGACTTGTGTTGTCCTTTGACAACAAAATTGCCTCAACTTCATCACATCAACAGTTTGGGGCCGAGACGGAATATCACTAATTACAAACACCCGGTGCTTGCGATGCACTAAACAGAACCGGATGCCTCTGTACAGCATCACGAACACAAGACGGCAGCGGCAGGGGTGGACGAGAGAGGGACGACCGGGTGCTGCATGGACCGCGGCGGTGGTGGAGCCCGACAGCGGCGAAGGTTGGAGCAGAGGGACGGTGGTGAGGACGGGGGCGCGGGGCCGGGCTCGCGCGGGACGGGCGGAGCAGGACGACGGCGGCTCGGGCTCTGGCCAGAGCAGGGCAGGGCCCGGGGCGACGGGAGCCGAGCGGGGCGGCCGGCGAAGAGGGCGGGCTCGATGGAGAGGCCGGCGGCGGCGCTCTGGGGCGGGCCCGGTGGGGCAGCGGAGGGAGGCGGCTCGGGTCGGAGGGAGCGAGGCGGCGGGGCTCCTGTGGCGGCGACGCGGATGGGCAGGTAGAGGTGGCGGAGGCCGACGCCGGGGAGGAGGGCCTGGCGGCGCGGGGCCACGGTGGAGGAGGCGGTAGGTGGGGAGGCTCGGGCGGTGGAGGAAGAGGTGGGCGGCGGCCGGCCGGGAGCGAGCGAGGTGCGGTGGTGGTCGGGGAGGAAGGGTGCGAGGCCGGCGCGGAGCTTGGCGAGGAGAAGGCGGGGCGAGCGAGGCGGCGCCGGAGGAGGTCAGAGGCGGCCGGAGCCTAGGAAGAGGAGGCGAGCAGCGGGCTGGAGGCGGGGCGACGGAGGTGCTGGCCGGAGGTGGCGAGCGCCGGCGGCTGCGAGCAGAGCGGAGAGGAGAGGAGGAGGGTGCGGGACGAGCGGGGTCGGGGAGAGGCCGCGAGGGATAGAGGGGGCGAGCGACGCGTGGGGAGGTGGGGTCAGGGTGGGACCCGCGGGGGTGCGTGCGTGCGTGTGTGTGGCCGGGGTGTGTTGGGTCGGTTGGGATGAGAGAGGGAGTGGCTGTGGGCCAGGAGCGGTGGGACCAGGTTGGAAGGGAGAGGGGGTAGGTGGGGGTTAGGTGAGAGAGAAAGAGGGGTGTAGGCGGGGCTGTGGATTGGTGAGGTGGCCGGGCTGAGGGTTAGGTGGAGGGACGGTGAGGTGGCAAGCTGGGTTGGTGGGTAGACTAGGATTGGGTAAATGTAGGACTAGAAATTTTAGACTAGGGTTTTCTTTAAAATAAATTTTGTAAATAGTTTTTAGACAAATAAAAGATCTGAACAGACCAATGTTTTAATTTGAAATAAGACGGGGGCTATTTAGAAAACAAAACTAGGCGTTTCGAAATAGTTTCAGACAAACATGCATGATGATGACGATGCAATGCACAAAATCAACGCGATTTTCTAGTAGTGGTTTTGCGGGATGCCACACGCCGTTCGCTGTCGACCCTGGTGGGGGCCGGGCACTTCCTCCGGGTGGTGCGTTATCGTAGATCACGCGCTCGGCCACGCGGGTCGGGTCGTTCTCGTCGTCGAAGTTCAGGGCGCGCCCCTGGACGGTGGGGTTCAAGCGCGACCTGATTCCCTGCTGGTGGTAACATGACAGCTCCTGCGCCGTCACCTACTCGAGGTGAAATTTCTCGCGCTCGGCTTGCTCCTTGCGGATTTCCTCCGCCGGCTTCAGGCGGAGTTCCTCGACCTCCGTTGTCATGGCGTTAGGACGGATCAGGGTGGAGAAGGGATCCTCCGGTGGGTCGGTGCCAGTCGCCATGTAGGTCGCGGCGTGGCGACATGTCCCGTCGAGGAGATCGGCGGATTTCTCTGACCCGGAGTCGTAGTCGAAGATCCCAAGGATGGAGGGATCCTCGAAGTCTCCTACGTTGGAGACCTGGGTGATGGAGCCCGCGGGCGAAGCCGCGATGATGGATCCGGCGAGTGACACCGGAGTCGCCGAGTCGGCGTCGTCGTTGAGGGCCGCGTCTTCCGCGGCCGCGGTGGTTTCGGCCACGTCGCTGTGGGCCGAGTTGTACTCGGAGGCGAGGCGGTGGATCGTGCGGACCTGGCTCTCGGAGATCCGGTCGCGTGGCGGCGAGCCGAGTCCTCCGAGACGATGACGTCGGTGAGGCCGACGAAGAGGCTGATCGTGCCGATTGGCAAGATCATGTTGTGCGTGACGGGTCGCGCCGCCGGGACGTAGCTGCTCGGCAAGATCTGGAGCATCTCGCCGATCGCTATCATGCGGCCGGTGGCGACCGACTTGTTTATGGGCAGATTGGATCTCGCCGCAGAACACCGGCCAGACCGGCCAGGCCCCACGGTGGGCGCCACTGTCGTGGGAATGACCACGGCAGATGCTGCAATCGGCAGCGAGTATTAGAACATAGGGCAAGGGCGTCCAGCCATCTGCGGTGCGAGATGAGGGCGGAGACACAGGGTTTTACCCAGGTTCGGCCCCCCGGAGGGTAAAGACCTACTCCTGCTAGATTGTATTATGATGGAGGTACAATGGGGCGAGCTCGATGGCTAGGCGGCGAGTCGCTTGGGTGGATGATGGAACGTATCCTCTACACGCCCTGTAGGAAGGTTTATATAGACTCACCCCCCCTAGGGTTTACATATCTCAACCGAATCAGTTAAGGTTTTGGCACTCGTTTAACCTAATCCGACTGGGCCTATCTACTCTCCTGGACCTTCAGCTTCCAGTCGCTTGGATCCATGCCAGGCCTTGATCCAGTCGCCGTCCCGCAGGCCCACTCGCCAGTTCCTGGGCCAGTCGGAAACGTCCTGCTGGGTATACCCCGGTAAGCATATCCCCATCACAAGTTGTTACTAGTTGCAGTTGGTACCATCTAAATTATATGAGCATCATTTCACACTACATGAACCTTTCATACTATCCAAGAATCGATTGATTCATTCTGATTCCAGTTCTACCACTAGAGTTAGTGATCATCAAACCGAGCAACAGAAAAAATACTCAATAATGAATGAGTAAAATAGAAACACTGTAATCATTCAATAAGTAGCTTAGGCAAACACCTAAGGCACACAAGGACAAGTAGTTAACTCCCCTAACCAAAGTACGCAATAATAGGAATATGCAGTTAAAAATGGATCTAGCCTACCCTTCTTAAATTCTTCTTCTTCTTTCATTCTTTCTTTTACCTTCTCACATGCAAAGACACAAAAGATAGCATCACAATCCATACAATTGGTCTGATCCTCAAATTATTTCGTCCAATCAATACAAGGAATTAATTAGTAGAGCTAAAAAATATTTCCAACCCATCTTAGCAACAACAGTAGCAAGCATTCCAAACATGCAACAACACAATCCATCCTTCTTACTTGGCAGCAACATAGCATCGACTCACAAAAGTTTTAACTACTTTCAGCTACTACTAGTCCACATCTACAACTCTAACAAGTGCAACTAGAAGACGCAAGAAACTACCAAGCATCATGACATGTATACCATCTTGGGCATTTGTGCGTCGTACCTGCAAGACGATGTGGACGAGGTAGACCTTGACACCCCTACCTCCAAGGATAAAGATCCCCTCGGCTAGCTGGTTGAACCTGGCTTGTGCGTCATATGTAAGCTGAAAAGAAACAAAGGCATAAATTATAATAGTATTAAATGTGTAGGGAAAATAAGAGGATGCAGTAGATTTCTTAAATTACCTAAACGACAGTAAAATGTACAGAATTCAAAAAACAAAACATGAGAACATTCTATTGATACTCTCGAAACAAAACTGTCTATGGAAGCTATCCCCAGCGCTAATGTTAGTGATAGGAATACTACATGCTTACAATAGCAGACACAAATCAAGTTCTGGAAGTGAAATACTGAATCATTTGACAAGAAGTTGCTACCATGAAAACTATGGTGATACGTTTTGTACTACTTACTACAAGCAGTTGGTACCATGTCCTGAAGTAAACAAACCGTTCAGCATTGTAACCACATAACAATGGCAGCACCATCCAGCAAACAGGGACAAACTAATCAATTCAACATAGGGCACCATGTAGATAGACTAAGGAAATCTACAAAATTCTAATGCAGATCAAAAAAAGGACAAGAAAACAGATCATAATTCAACATCTACGGGGAAATAAAATCCTATTCGCTTGCTAGTTAGACTTATCAGAAATAGGGCACCAAGTAGTTTCGTGCCAGGGATACACTCACCAGAGACCACCAGCACGGGAGGACGGTTACGTCTGAGAAGGACGCAACGTGGGAGGCTGGCTGTGTGTCACAAAGGAAGAGGGGAGGAGGCGCTCGCTAGAGAGGGAGATGGATAGAGAAGGCCACCTACCAGGGTACGATGGGGTCGGAGGTAGAGGCGCGACATGATGCGGGGCACATGATGGTGTTCGGGACACAGTTGTTGAGGTCGTGTAGGATCTCGACGAGCATGCGAGTGATACCCGTCGGCGCGTTGTCTAGCGGCACGGTGTAGTTTCTCGTCGTGGTTGACGCCATGCCCGACGGCCTCCTCCTCCACACCTACGCTACCATGACAGAGACATGCACCAGGCGGGCACGGGAGGCCGTGGATCTCCCAATGCGTCCATTGCCGCTCCTCCATTCTCGATGCGGAGAGAGGTGGGCAGATGATCTAGCATCAATCACCCCACCACCTTCTGCTATGGAGGAAGGTGTGGGGATTAGGTGGGTGAAACGGAGCGAGGAAGAAGTGGTGGCTCCAGTTGGGGTCACGTGACGAGGGGAATTAGGGTTTGGGGGCAGTGCGGGTCTCGTGAAGGAGGATTTCACGCAAATTGCCATGATCAGTTTTGTGGTGAAAGTAGGAACTATAGGGAATTTCAGACTTTCGGCAGGGGAGTAGGGGGGCCTGTGGAAATATTGGATGTTGGATGGAGGCAATGTGGACGGCTAAGATCTAATTCATTGGGGTGATCCGTGGGTAGTCTTGCTCTCTTTTCTGATTGGCTACTTCTATTTTCTATTTTTTGAGTGGAAAGAATGGGTTTTTGTGAATAATCCACCAAAAATAAGGTCAAACATTGTTCCAACCTATTTTTATAAAATACTATACTGCATTACACGGACTATTTACCACTTGTCTTATCTAAAAACCATTTTGTCCACCCCTAGTGAAAAAGACAAATCCCGGCCAAATCGATAGGAAGTGTGTCCGATTTGAACTATAGAATCATTTTTAAACACACCATATGATGTATCTTTAGAGATCCAATGCAAGTTTAGTGAGGATCATCCCCTATCTATGAACCTTCATGCCCACCCTTTTGACCATAGTTTGAAATGGGCATAAAAAAATAAAAAATGGTCCAAACAATGTAAAACCTTTGCGTGATGTCATATTATGTGACATATTTGCAAATAAAAATACCAAACTTGGTATATGGCAAATATCTCAAAAAAACCTTTTTAGAAATGACCTATCATGTTCGATGTTTCATGGCTTTTAGGTCAAACGACCAGTGTTATGGCCTGAATCACGACATAGTTTGTGATAATGTGCCTATGTTGTGCATCCATGTGCATCTTTGGATGGCAACCAATAGTGTAGCAGGAAGTTTTCATTTTCGTTGCACAGAAAACCAATTTTCCATTTTGCGATTGCCAAAAATTGGGGGGTTTTGTGAGAGAACCACAAAATTCACAATTCAAATGCTACCACCCCATTTTTAAAAAATACTAGACCACCTTACATAGACAATATCCCAACTGGGGTATATCAAGCCATTCCGTCCACTCCTGGTGAAAAAGAAAAATTTCGGCCGACTCGGTAGGAAGTGAGTCCGATTTGAACTATAGGTACATGATCTAATTCTCATGATTTTTTGAAAAAAATCATTTTTAGACTCAAAATATGATATTTCTTTAGAGATCCAATGCAAGTTTAGCGAGGCATATCCCCTATCTATGAACCTTCATGCCTGTTGTTTTGACCATAGTTTGAATGAGCATAAAAAGTTCAAAAACGGTCGAAATAATGTAAAACCTTCCCGTGGTGTCATATTATGTGACATATTTGCAAGTAAAAATACGAAACTTGGTATATTATAAATATCTCAAAAAAACTTCTTAGAAATGACCTATCATGTTCGAGGTTTCATGTCTTTCAGGTCAAACGACCAATATTATGGCCTAAATCACAGCATAGTTTGTGATAATGTGCCTATATTGTGCATGCATGTTCATCTTGGGAAGGCGACCATGTTGCAAGAGGAAGTTTTCCTTTCGTCGCACGGAAAAGTCATTTTCCATTTTCCGAGTGCCAAAAATGGTGCGTTTTGTGATCCAACCACAAAATTCAAAATTCTACCACCCCCCTTACATCGACAATATCCTAGCCGGGATATCTCAAATCATTCCGCCCAGCTCCGGTGAAAAAGAAAATATGTGACTGAATCGGTAGGAAGTGGGTCCGATTTGAACTACATGTACATGATCCAAAAAATATTTTTGAACTCACAATATGATGTTTCTTCACAGATCTAATGTAAGTTTAGAGAGGCTCATCCCCTATCTATGAATCTTCATGCCTGCCGTTTTGACCATAGTTTCAAAAAAGGCATCAAAAAAATTAAAAATGTCCCAAACAATGTAAAACCTTCGTGTGGTGTCATAATATTTGACATATTTGCAAGGGAAAACACCAAACTTGGTATATTATAAATATCTTAAAAAAACCTTCTCAGAAATGACCTATCATGTTCGAGGTTTCATGGCTTTCAGGTCAAACGACCAATGTTATGGCCTAAATCATGGCATAGTTTGTGATAATGTGCCTATATTGTGCATGCATGTGCATCTTGGTATGACGACCAATGTTGCAGGATGAAGTTTTCCTTTTCATCGCACAGAAAATCCATTTTCCATTTTTCGAGTGCCAAAAATGGGGCGTTTTGTGAAGCAACCACCAAATTCACAATTCAAAATGCTACCAACCTATTTTCCAAAAATACTAGACCACCTTCCATGGATAATATCCCAACCGGGGTATCTCAAGCCATTCCACCCACCCCTAGTGAAAAAGACAAATTCAGGCCGAATCGATAGGAAGTGGGTCCAATTTGAACTACAGGTACATGATCTAATGCTCATATTTTGCAAAAGTCATTTTTAGACTCACAATATAATGTTTCTTCAAAGATCCAATGCAAGTTTAGCGAGGCTCAACGAAAATTTCAATTTCAAACCCTAATGTCAAAACCATGATTTAAAAATCTCTATTAACATGTATTAAGGTTTTATATGATTGCAATATCTGCTTACTTGTTTGCTTTTGTTCATGCAACTGATTATGTATTAGTTGATATACTTCTTATCTCAACACGACAAAACCTATTTTACAAAAGAGATGTCTTGGCTCATTTTTCATATTCTCAAATATTCTGGCATTTCAAACATAAGTCAAGATGATTTTTATACAAAAAATTATTTTATTAGTTCTGTGAACAAAACTATGGAGACCTTGATATAATCTCCTTATGTTTCCAAGACAGAACTTCAACTATGAAAGGATACGGGTAGGCTACACTAGCGCAAATCAAAATTTTCTATCGCGTAAACCAGGAATATTGTTGTCATAGATCACGGGATTACCACTAGACGCGTAGTTGCGGAACTTGATGAAGCGCGTCGATGCAGTGTAGATGATCTAAATCTCCTCCTCCTTCTCATCCCACGAGCAGCTCCCCTTGTGAGGCTCGTCCAAGCGCCACAGATGCAGCGCCTCTGAGGGATCCACACATACAGGGTGGAAGCGTCAGATGCCGTACTGCTAGGTCCGTGCGTGCAACACAGGCGTGAGGAGTGGCGGCCGGGTGGAATGGTCTAACCCTGGTCAGCTCGCCCACCCTCTCTTATATAGATGTCCCTAGTGGGCTTCTACATTAGCATCCCATTAGTAGCCTAAGCCTGGTCTAATTCGGATCCAATCCTAATTAGGCTTCCAGACCCTTAAGTTTGTGACCCTATAGGTTCATATACGTATAGACATGACACGAATGCACTTATTCTGTCAATAGTTGATAGCGGCCTCTAGCAATATGTTCCAACTCCTAAACGCATACAAAGATCATATCGGACGAACCATCACAAGGTTTAGTACATGTCTTTCCCTTTACCTCGCGATATTTGGTCTAGCTCCAAGCTGACCTCCCTTTCTCGATACTGTGATTCAGAATCCCTTTACTAGGTTAACTCTTAACCATATGTAGCATATCCATGCATTTCTGGATCCGATCACTCGAGGGGCCCAGAGATATCTCTCTCAAGTAGAGAGGGGCAAATCACATCTTGATTGACCATGCCTTGCAGCATTGCTTCAGGACAAACCCGAAAGCTACCTTTATAACTACCCAGTTACGGAGTAGCGTCTGATAGCCCCAAAGTATGTCGATCCACATCTCAAGTACATGCGACAATCTCAGGTCTAAGGACAAAACGTTCACGATGTGTATAGAGAGAGAGAGCTGCAACTAATTGCCAGTCTCAAGTTGGGTCAGTCCAAACCCATGTTTATAACATGTGTCCATATCATTGGTTTGACATCTCCATGTATATGACTTGTGAAACATAGTCATCAACCAATCCATGTGCTAGTCTAATATTCATGTGTGTCCTCACATGAACTCCGACTAGGGGCAACTATTAAATAACCATACAAGTAAAGAGTTTCACAAACAATTCACATAGTTGCCAATCAATACAAGTTGCCTGATATGGATATTCAAGGAACATTACAATAACTCATGGATACATGAGAAATATAATCATCTCTATGATTGCCTCTAGGACATATTTCCTTCAGTCTCCCACTTGCACTAGAGTCAATCTAGATTGTATCTAATACCTATTGCTCTTCCGTGCGCCTCATGGGCAGGCTGTGGGAGTGGCTTTGTAAAAGGATCAACAACATTTGAGTCCGTATGCATTTTGCATATCATGACACTACCATCCTCAAAGAACTCACGAATCTGATGGTAACACATGCGAATATGTTTGTTCTTCTGGTGCTGTCTAGGTTCCTTGGCTTGTGCAATAGCACCATTGTTGTCACAATAAACGTCCATGGGATTAGACGCGCCCTAAACGACACCAAGAACGATCAGGAAATTCCTAATCCAAAGAGCTTCCTTTGCAGCCTCCGAGGCGGCAATATATTCAGCTTCTATTGAAGAGGAGGCCACCGTATCTTGCTTGGAACTTTTCCAACTCACAGCAGCACCATTCATTACAAACACATAACCAGATTGCGATCTGGAATCATCTGAGTCATTAAGGTAACCCGCATATGTGTAACCCCTTACACTGAGTTCATCCTCACCTCCATAAACTAGGAACACATCCTTAGTCCTTCTTAAGTACTTAAGGATATTCTTTACCGCTGTACAGTGACATTCACCTAGATCAGCTTGGTATCTGCTCGTAACACTTAGAGCATAGGAAACATCTGGGCGAGTACATATCATTGCATACATGATGGATCCAATAGCCGAAGCATATGGAATCCTTCTGATACGCTCACGCTCATCAGTAGTCAAAGGACACTGAGTCTTGCTGAGTTTTATGCCGTGAGACATGGGCAAGAACCCCTTCTTAGCCTCTTCCATGCTGAACCATTTCTACAATTTGTCAATGTATGTACTCTGGCTTAATCCAATTAGCCTCCTTGATCTATCTCTATAGATCTTGATGCCCGGAATATATGCCGCTTCTCCTAAGTCCTCCATTGAAAAACTATTTTTCAACGAGGTCTTAATAGACTCGAGCATAGGAATGTCATTTCCAATCAGCAATATGTCATGTACATATAAGATTAGAAATACCATCGCTCTCCCACTTTCCTTCTTGTAAACACAAGGTTCTTGTTCGTTTTTGATGAAGCCAAACTCCTTTACAACTTCATCAAATCGAATGTTCCAACTCCGAGATGCTTGCTTCAGCCCATAAATGGACTTCAGAAGTTTGCATACCTTTCCAGCATTTTTTAGATCGACAAAACCTTCGGGCTGCATCATATACACGTCCTCAGTAAGGATTCCTTAGGAAAGCCGTCTTGACATCCATCTTCCATATTTCATAGTCGAAATGTGAATCAATGGCTAGAATGATCCGTATAGATTTAAGCATCGCTACGGGCGATAAAGTCTCGTCATAGTCAACTCCTTGAACTTGTCGAAAACCTTTTGCAACAAGTCGAGCTTTATGGATGTGAACATTTTCATCCATATGAATCTTCTTCTTATAGATCCATTTGCACTCGATGGCTTTAAAACCATCAGGCAGGTCAACCAAGTTCCAAACTTGATTGTCACCCATGGACTCTATCTCGGATCTCATGGCGATCAGCCATTTCTCAGAGTATGGGTCCACCATCGCTTCTACATAGGTCACAGTCTCATCATTGTTTAACAATAATAATTCCCGCGTTTCGCGGAGCCTCGCCGACCTTCGTGGTTGTGGTGCTTCTGTTGCCACGGGTTCCTCAACTTGTTCTGCTACAATAGCATCACTTGTAGAAGCATCCCTAATTGGCTCATCTTGAACTTCTTCCAGTCACACCGACCTTCCACTCGTTCCCTTTGTGAGAAACTCTTTCTCTAGGAAAACACCGCTGCGAGCAATAAACACTTTGTCCTCTTCTCGGTTGTAGAAGTAATAACTTATCCGATTTGGGTGTTACTTGTCCGACTGAAGTCGCTTGACAAATGCATCACAACCCCAAATCTTTAGAAAAGACAAACTGGGATTCTTTCCAGTCCACATCTCATATGGTGTCTTAACTACGCATTTAGATGGTACCCTGTTAAGTGTGAAAGCTACCATTTCTAGAGCATAACCCCAAAATGATAATGGTAAATCCGACTGGCTCATCATTGATCGAACCATGTCCAACAAAGTTCGATTGTGCCGTTCGGAGACCCCGTTTCTTTGAGGCGTTCCGGGTGGCGTGAGCTGTGGAACAATTCCGCAACTCTTAAGATGATTGCTAAATTTGTGACTCAAATATTCTCTTCCACGATCATATCGCAAGGACTTTATTTTCTTGCCACGTTGATTCTCTACCTCACTCTGAAACTCCTTAAACTTTTCAAAAGTTTCAGACTTATGCTTCATCAAGTAGACATAACCATATCTACTGAAATCACCAGTGAAAGTAATGAAGTAGTGATATCCACCTCTGGCTGTCGTGCTCATTGGTCCCCACACATCAGTATATATGAGTTCCAACAAGTCTGTCGCTCTCTCGGGTAAACCCGAAAAAGGCGATTTGGTCATCTTTCCAAGTAAACAAGCCTGGCATGTCTCATATGATTCAAAATCAAACGAAGTTAGAAGACCATCACCATGGAGCTTCTTCATGCGCTTTTCACTTATATGCCCCAAACGACAATGCCATAAATACGTAGGACTCAAATCATTAGGCCGAAGCCTTTTAGCACTAACATTGTAAACAGATGCATCATCAAGATTTAAAATAAATAACTCATTCACAATGGGAGCATCAGCCATAAACATATCATTCTTAGAGATTACACAATCATTGTTTGCACTCGCGAATGAATAACCATCCCTCATCAAACATGAAGGTGATAAAATGTTTCGACCCATACTAGGAATGTAATAACAATTATTCAACTCCATAATAAATCCTGACGGAAGGTGTAGTTGCATGACGTCGACGAACAATGCAGCAACCCTTGCATTATTTCCGACGCGAAAATCCACTTCGCCTTTCTGCATTTCTCTAGTCCTTATTATTCCCTTCATCGAATTTCAAATATGAGCAACCAATCCGGTATCAAATAGCCAAGAGTTAACATAGGAATCAGCGAGAAGAATGTCCACAACATTTACAACAAGCGTACCTGAGTGGGAAGTACTCTTACTTCCACTCTTCTTCAAAGAAGCCTGGTACTTGCTGCAGTTTCTCTTCCGGTGGCCATGTTCATGACAAAAGAAGCACTCAGTGTCTTCACAGGTCCATCCTTTTGCTTGGGTGCAGGCTTAGCGATCGTATCCTTAGCCTTGCCCTTCTTTTTCTTCCAAGAAGTACCCTTTTTCTTGAAGCTAGGCTTGTTCTGCACAGCCATCACATGGCTATGCCCTGCACACTTCTTCATGTCACTTTCTGCTGTTTTTAGCATCCCTCATAACTCATTAAGTCCCTTCTCCACCACATGCATATGGTAGTTCGAAATGAACTGCCCATAGCTGGATGGAAGAGACGCCAAAATGAAGTCAGTGGCCAACTCTTGGACTAGTGGAAAACCAAGCTTTTCCAAAGTCTGACTGTAACCAACCATTTTGATCACATGGGGGCCTACAGCTTCTCCCTCTGCTAGCTTGCATTCGACAAAGGACTTGGCAACATTGTACCTCTGAGTCCTTGCCTGATCTTGGAACATGTCCTTAAGCGTGACGATCATATCGTATGCATCCTGATCCTCAAACTTCTATTGGAGTTCAGGTTCCATGCATGCAAGCACTACAAGAAGAACCATCATATTGCAACATGTACTTTGCAACGACTTTAATATGCGTTGTAAAATTTTATCGTAGATATGCATATGTGCGTTGCAGTTTGCATCGTTTCACATGAAATAATTACTCTACTGCCCGCGCATGGAAATTGTGTTTACCATACAACCGTCGAAGGCTCGGGAGATATTATTTTAACGCGCATTTTTTTATCAACACCCCCTCCAGTTTTCCTCCTTAAATTTCTCCTCTCCTCTCCTCAAATAAAACAATTCCCTTCTTTCTCATCTCCTCGTCTCCCATCCCGCTGCCTGTTCGGCTCGTTCTACCGCCGCCACTATCTAGATTCACCGCCGAAGCTCCCAGATCCTACCTGCTCCCTTCTTTACATCCTTGTTCCTACCACAATATCATGTGTTAACTTCCTGAAAAATACCACCAACCTAACCCTATATTGTTGAAAAGCATCAGTGATCTACAAGTTTTAGTTGTCTGCTCGTCGACTGGCCCGGCGACGATGAGTTCAGCCTGGCCGAGGAGCACACGAGCTCAACTTCCTCGACCTTGGCATGGATTCATAGTTCCCATCACACGATCACCGATCTCTGCGAAGTCCTCTAGATGTGGATCTGTGCGAAGGTTGGTGTAACACCCTCAGAATCGGCCCTATGCAAGTTTCAGCGCTTCCCGCCAAACCCGCATAGAAACGATTCAAAGGTGCCCACCAGGCACTTGCGTGCGGGTGGAAAACGAAGTAATAACATTACACAACAGTCCTCGATGGGACCCACAGAATAGATATATATACAACACGACTCCATGAGTCAAGAATACAGATATACAGAACAAAGATCCAAATCACCTTGAAAATGATACCGCGTCCGACTACGGACAAGATGAAAATGGGGCTAAGAGCCCTGAAGAATAACCAATGGCGTCCATAACCCTGCCCAGGCCAAGCCGGAAGGGTAACCCTGCTAACGACGTCGATCTCAAAACCTGCTTAAACAAAAGGGGTGCCGACAAAGGGCAAAGGAAAAAGAGAGAGCGGTCAGTACTGAGGCCAGTACACGGCGAGGCTAGAATTCGGCGGTCCTCGCCTACATAGGTATGGTGGACTGAAGCGGCAGCGCGGCATGCACTAAACAACCTATAGAGACTCGATATAACTGACGGCTAGCAGAGAGGGGTAAGAAAGACCTCTCCGGAACCCACCTGATACTACCACCAAACATACCCATCCTGGTATTTCCCCCTCGAGACCAAACGAGGAAGTCAACCGAGGAACTCACACAGTTGGCAGTTTTATTTATACAGTTATCGTTGCAGCAATTACTAGTCAAATATAAATAGTCATCCTGATAAAATAAGCAGTGGGCACTTTTAGTTAACCATTCCGTTGTAGTTGCGACACTTACTAGTCATATACAATTAGCATGAGATATCCCAAAACCCAGCAGTTGTTGGTACTTTTATTTAGCCATTCCGTTATAGTGAAGCTGATTACTAGTCATTATAAGGTCAAATTTATAGCACTACTTTAGTTATAGTTGTCTATGATCGAGATACTGTGCTCCAAGTCGTCCATAACCGCGGACACGGCTTTCAGAAAGTTTTACCCTGCAGGGGTTCACAAATAGCAACACACACTCGATCAACCTCAGAAAAACCAAATCAAAACCCAACGAGGCTTTCACGACAAAGCAATCACAGGATTCAGAAATATTTCAGGGGGCCACCCCATTAAGCTACCCGCAACGAAGTTAGCTGACTTTGAGACGGACTCAAGGTTTGCGTCAGTGGCTGTAAACGACTGGGAACCCGAAAATGTGACTGGGCTTGTCGATACCGCGAAAACACTCCGCTTACCTAAACAGTACAGGTACTCCTCGCATAATCGTAAATAAAGCAGTAAAGCATGTCATAAGTACAGGATAGTAAATAAAACCTCAAACTAGTTTGTGGCCCCAAGAAATAAGAATGAATCAAGCTCTAGCTCAGGGGGGTCCCATAATCCTCCCGGATGTGGATAGCGCGAATATTCAAGGAACAGGTATCAAGTACTCGGGGTCCTACGGGACACAAGTGGACGGTTAACAACCAAATAACATCTATTGCCCACCTGTGCCTCTGCATTTACCTACTTCAATTTTAGTTGTTAAACAGTAATTAAAGTCTTGATCATCTCCAACAATAAACACACGGCAATACTCCAACAACTGTGGAACTTGACGACACGCAACAACACTTGAGCAAGCGACTACTACACGCAGGTCCAACTATCTACCAAACAACAGGTAATAGGAGGTGTCCAAGGCAATATAAGGCTGCAAGGGATATCACGGGTACGAAAACTAGAGCATCGCAACACAGATAGCAATAGATCAACCGGAGGGAATAAATACTATAAAAGTAAGATAGGTAGAAAGGGGGAGATGCTCGCCTGAAAACATTGCCGAGGGTTCATCCGAAGATCGGGTCGACACTCGCATCAACTCAACGGCCTTATCCGCGAAGAAGCAAAACACTAGAAGGGACACCGGATGCACTATTTATTACTACGGCAAAAGATCAGGCATGATGCATGTATGATGTATGACGTGGCAAAGGTGCGATGCAATTAGGAAATATTAAGCGGAACCGGGGGTCCCGACAATTAATTAAACGGTTCAAGTTATTTATCTACCCCGCAAATTAAATGTTGTAGTAACAAGGCAAAATTATATCACCGGTTCGCTACACAAATTTAAATGAGGCCAATATAAGACTAGATTTGCCCGCATATGGGCCCCATATTTAATTATGAGGTGAATCGGCATAATGCCCCCAAACCACAGACAAGTATGCATGCATGAACAATTTAATATGCAACATTTGATATTACATTTATAAAATAGGGCTCGAGAAAAGGGGTCACACATTAGGGTTCGGCGATCTTGGGGTTCCGGGGTTCGGTCTCAGGGTCCGGATCTAGGGTTCGGCCTCGGCGGGATCGTTCTCAGATAACGGAGGTAGATCTTGGCATTCCGGGAAGGAGGATTTGGTTCGGCATCGGGGCGCATCGGATTCGTCCTGGTCGGTGTCGATCTTATCGTCGCGAAGATCTCGTCGGGTCCGCGTTCCGGGTAGGTCTTGGCCTTCGGGGTGAAGTACTTGGCGTTTCACGGCGAAGTGCTTGTCGTATCCGAGTCGACGACCTGGGCGCCCAGTTTCTCGGGCATCAGTTCCGGGAAGAAGTACTTGTCGCATCTGCGGTCTTCGGGTTCAGGTAGAAGAGCTCGTCGCTCCAGGCGAAGATCTTGGGGTCCCGCGTCGACGGCCTTCGGGGCCAGGAAGGAGAACTTGTTGTTCTGACACCATCACATCCGATCTTCGGTTGGAGTCTTGTCGTCCGTCTTTTGTCGGTGGGGAACTTGACCGATGGTCTTCGGGTTTCGGTCTTCGGATCAGAGAAGGAGACCTTGGCGGCGTTCTGAAATAACAAACATGACAAAATAGGTACGGGTCAAATTGTTCTTTAGCCAAATATATGGCAGCACAAGAATGGACAGAGGCACAGAACAGGCACAGACAGAAGGCACGAGGCAGTGCCTGGTTTTACGATGAGCAGGGGCGGCGTACACGGCGAGCTTGACCAGATGCAGAGGCGTCGTGCACGCGGGCGCGTACGGCTACTGAACCGGAGAGGCAGGACGGGACGAGGAAGGAGGGCGAGGAGGCGGCGTTCCGCGGTTGCCGGTGGTGGTGCTTGGCAGCGACGGACGCGAGGCCGCGCGAGGCAGGCAGAGGAGGGGCCGACGAATCGAGTCGGTGGCGATCTCTCCTGGCGGCGGGGTCGGGCGCTGCAGGTCGACGGTGATGCGTGGCCGGGGTCGGGGACGCGGCGAGAGAGGGCAAGGCGACGGCGTGGGCGTTAGCAGAGGACGGTCGCGGGGCGTCGACGACGGAAGCCGGCTTCGGCCACGCTCTGAGGGACGCGTTCGGCGGTGGAGGAGGGAGGGCCTGGTAGGGAGGTGAGGGCGAGGTGGGCGCCTGGCGGAGGCGGGGAGGGATCCAGGGGGCGCCGCGCGACGAGCGGGAGGTGGGGTCGCTACCGGGGAGAGGTGGGCGAGGCGAGGCCTGCGCGGGTGGCGAGCGACGCCGGATGCGGGGAGGCGGTGGCGGTTTCTGTGAGACGGGAGGCGCGGGGGAGATGAGGTGGGGGAGAGGAGCGTCGGGGGAGGAAGGTGGGGTGGACTCGGTCACGATCGAGCGGGGTCGGGGTGGGGCCCAGGGAGCGGGGCGGACGGGTGTGGTCGTGTGGCGGGGCCAGGTTGTCGGTGGGGGGGGGGAAGGGAGTGGGGCTGGGATTGGTGAGGTGGCTGAGCCGAGGATGAGGTGGAGGGAACGGTGAGGTGGAGGGAGGGGATTGGTGGGGATGATGTGGAGGGGCTGGGTAGGATTAGATGTAGGTAGGAAAAGGTTGGTCTAGGGTTGGGTTTTTGGGCCTATCGGAGTTGTAGACTGCTGCTAGCTGGGCCGTTGGGCCTGGCGGGCGGCGGTCTCCTCCGGGGTTTATAAAATAGGGTTTTTATGTTAATATATTTATTTTGTTCTGTTCAAATTAAAACAGTTGCAACTATGTTGTAGACAAAATAAAATATCCGGAGACCCGGGTTTTAATTTGAAATCAAGACGGGGCGTTTAGAAAACAAAAACAGGCTTTTCGAAAATAGTTTTATGCAAACAAATGCAAGATGATATGACGTAGCTCAAATGCAATGAGGCATGATGACATGAGCATGCGGTCATGATGATGCAATGCACAAAAACAACGCGATTTTCTAGTAGTGGTTTTGCGGGATGCCACAATTCGACACCACTAACAATGGATCTCGCCCTCGAGATCCGCCTCATGGTACCGGAAGGGAGGTCGGCGGCCTGCGTCTTCTCGCTTCGTGTAGATCCTCGCGACACCACTAACAATGATTGTTCCCCATTCGTCGAGAGATCACTCCGGAGAAACAAAGATGAAGGTAAAGGTCTCAAAAGGGTAAAGCCACCTCTAACTTCCGCGGAAGGAGTATAACTACAATGATTCACCATTCAATGTGCAAGAGCGAATGATAAGAGTAGTCGGATGGTGATCAGTCCATCGCGCACCCAAAGAATTACTCTGCTCATGAATAGGAAATTATGCAACCAACTCTCAGAATTCAGATTGTAGATCTCGACAAGCGAGGTTCGGAAACAAAGGAGTGATGCAGACTCTGCATCGGATCTGGCGTAGATGATGTCGTCGCGTCGGAAAACACCGGGAGACACGAGAAGGAACAAAGAGAAGTCCACCAGACGAAGGATTCCTCGGATAGCATGAAGACCAGATGTAGCAACACCGCTACCAAAGGAGGAGGCGAAACCCTGAAGGTACGATGGAACCCAACCACGAGAAATCCTGGACTCGAAGAGATAGAAGAGAGCGGATTCAAAACACGCAGAGGTAAGAGGAGAGCAGCAGAGGGGTAAGGAGTAAAAATCAGACCTAATCAGAACTATCCAACCGATTTTGCAAAATAGTTTTGACACTCTACTTCGGCCGTTAGCTAGGTTATCCTACAGGCTGGACTTGTGGGGTATCGCAACTGCTGGGCTCTGATACCACTTTGTAACGCCCTCAGAATCGGCCCTATGCAAGTTTCAGCGCTTCCCGCCAAACCCGCATAGAAACGATTCAAAGGTGCCCACTAGGCACTTGCGTGCGGGTGGAAAACGAAGTAATAACATTACACAACAGTCCTCGATGGGACCCACAGAACAGATATATATACAACACGACTCCATGAGTCAAGAATACAGATATACAGAACAAAGATCCAAATCACCTTGAAAATGATACCGCGTCCGACTACGGACAAGATGCAAATGGGGCTAAGAGCCCTGAAGAATAACCAATGGCGTCCATAACCCTGCCCAGGCCAAGCCGGAAGGGTAACCCTGCTAACGACGTCGATCTCAAAACCTGCTTAAACAAAAGGGGTGCCGACAAAGGGCAAAGAAAAAAGAGAGAGCGGTCAGTACTGAGGACAGTACACGGCGAGGCTAGAATTCGGCGGTCCTCGCCTACATAGGTATGGTGGACTAAAGCGGCAGCGCGGCATGCACTAAACAACCTATAGAGACTCGATATAACTGACGGCTAGCAGAGAGGGGTAAGAAAGACCTCTCCGGAACCCACCTGATACTACCACCAAACATACCCATCCTGGTATTTCCCCCTCGAGACCAAACGAGGAAGTCAACCGAGGAACTCACACAGTTGGCAGTTTTATTTATACAGTTATCGTTGCAGCAATTACTAGTCAAATATAGATAGTCATCCTGATAAAATAAGCAGTGGGCACTTTTAGTTAACCATTGCGTTGTAGTTGCGACACTTACTAGTCATATACAATTAGCATGAGATATCCCAAAACCCAGCAGTTGTTGGTACTTTTATTTATCCATTCCGTTATAGTGAAGCTGATTACTAGTCATCATAAGGTCAAATTTATAGCACTACTTTAGTTATAGTTGTCTATGATCGAGATACTGTGCTCCAAGTCGTCCATAACCGCGGACACGGCTTTCAGAAAGTTTTACCCTGCAGGGGTGCACAAATAGCAACACACACTCGATCAACCTCGGAAAAACCAAATCAAAACCCAACGAGGCTTTCACGACAAAGCAATCACAGGATTCAGAAATATTTCAGGGGGCCACCCCATTAAGCTACCCGCAACGAAGTTAGCTGACTTCGAGACGGACTCAAGGTTTGCGTCAGTGGCTGTAAACGACTAGGAACCCGAAAATGTGACTGGGCTTGTCGATACCGCGAAAACACTCCGCTTACCTAAACAGTACAGGTGCTCCTCGCAAAATCGTAAATAAAGCAGTAAAGCATGGCATAAGTACAGGATAGTAAATAAAACCTCAAACTAGCTTGTGGCCCCAAGAAATAAGAATGAATCAAGCTCTGGCTCAGGGGGGTCCCATAATCCTCCCGGATGTGGATAGCGCGAATATTCAAGGAACAGGTATCAAGTACTCGGGGTCCTACAGGACACAAGTGGACGGTTAACAACCAAATAACATCTATTGCCCACCTGTGCCTCTGCATTTACCTACTTCAATTTTAGTTGTTAAACAGTAATTAAAGTCTTGATCATCTCCAACAATAAACACACGGCAATACTCCAACAACTGTGGAACTTGACGACACGCACCAACACTTGAGCAAGCGACTACTACGCGCAGGTCCAACTATCTACCAAACAATAGGTAATAGGAGATGTCCAAGGCAATATAAGGCTGCAAGGGATATCACGGGTACGAAAACTAGAGCATCGCAACACAGATAGCAATAGATCAACTGGAGGGAATAAATACTATAAAAGTAAGATAGGTAGAAAGGGGGAGATGCTCGCCTGAAAACATTGCCGAGGGTTCATCCGAAGATCGGGTCGACACTCGCATCAACTCAACGGCCTTATCCGCGAAGAAGCAAAACACTAGAAGGAACACCGGATGCACTATTTATTACTACGGCAGAAGATCAGGCATGATGCATGTATGATGTATGACGTGGCAAAGGTGCGATGCAATTAGGAAATATTAAGCGGAACCGGGGGTCCCGACAATTAATTAAACGGTTCAAGTTATTTATCTACCCCGCAAATTAAATGTTGTAGTAATAAGGCAAAATTATATCACCGGTTCGCTACACAAATTTAAATGAGGCCAATATAAGACTAGATTTGCCCGCATATGGGCCCCATATTTAATTATGAGGTGAATCGGCATAATGCCCCCAAACCACAGACAAGTATGCATGCATGAACAATTTAATATGCAACATTTGATATTACATTTATAAAATAGGGCTCGAGAAAAGGGGTCACACATTAGGGTTCGGCGATCTTGGGGTTCCGGGGTTCGGGGTTTGGTCTCAGGGTCCGGATCTAGGGTTCGGCCTCGGCGGGATCGTTCTCAGATAACGGAGGTAGATCTTGGCATTCCAGGAAGGAGGATTTGGTTCGGCGTCGGGGCGCATCGGATTCGTCCTGGTCGGTGTCGATCTTATCGTCGCGAAGATCTCGTCGGGTCCGCGTTCCGGGTAGATCTTGGCCTTCGGGGTGAAGTACTTGGCGTTTCGCGGCGAAGTGCTTGTCGTATCCGAGTCGACGACCTGGGCGCCCGGTTTCTCGGGCATCAGTTCCGGGAAGAAGTACTTGTCGCATCTGCGGTCTTCGGGTTCAGGTAGAAGAGCTCGTCGCTCCAGGCGAAGATCTTGGGGTCCCGCGTCGACGGCCTTCGGGGCCAGGAAGGAGAACTTGTTGTTCCGACACCATCACATCCGATCTTCGGTTGGAGTCTTGTCGTCCGTCTTTTGTCGGTGGGGAACTTGACCGATGGTCTTCGGGTTTCGGTCTTCGGATCAGAGAAGGAGACCTTGGCGGCATTCCGAAATAACAAACATGACAAAATAGGTACGGGTCAAATTGTTCTTTAGCCAAATATATGGCAGCACAAGAATGGACAGAGGCACAGAACAGGCACGGACAGAAGGCACGAGGCAGTGCCTGGCTTTACGATGAGCAGGGGCGGCGTACACGGCGAGCTTGACTAGATGCAGAGGCGTCGTGCACGCGGGCGCGTACGGCTACTGAACCGGAGAGGCAGGACGGGACGAGGAAGGAGGGCGAGGAGGCGGCGTTCCGCGGTTGCCGGTGGTGGTTCTTGGCAGCGACGGACGCGAGGCCGCGCGAGGAAGGCAGAGGAGGGGCCGACGAATCGAGTCGGTGGCGATCTCTCCTGGCGGCGGGGTCGGGCGCTGCA
The DNA here is from genome assembly GCA_916181665.1 of Avena sativa. Taxonomy (NCBI): domain Eukaryota; kingdom Viridiplantae; phylum Streptophyta; class Magnoliopsida; order Poales; family Poaceae; genus Avena; species Avena sativa. The sequence continues at coordinate 100,567,061 of OV702280.1, forward strand.
GGTCGACGGTGATGCGTGGCCGGGGTCGGGGACGCGGCGAGAGAGGGCAAGGCGACGGCGTGGGCGTTAGCAGAGGACGGTCGCGGGGCGTCGACGACGGAAGCCGGCTTCGGCCGCGCTCTGAGGGACGCGTTCGGCGGTGGAGGAGGGAGGTCCTGGTAGGGAGGTGAGGGCGAGGTGGGCGCCTGGCGGCGGCGGGGAGGGATCCAGGGGGCGCCGCGCGACGAGCGGGAGGTGGGGTCGCTACCGGGGAGAGGTGGGTGAGGCGAGGCCTACGCGGGTGGCGAGCGACGCCGGATGCGGGGAGGCGGTGGCGGTTTCTGTGAGACGGGAGGCGCGGGGGAGACGAGGTGGGGGAGAGGAGCGTCGGGGGAGGAAGGTGGGGTGGACTCGGTCACGATCGAGCGGGGTCGGGGTAGGGCCCAGGGAGCGGGGCGGACGGGTGTGGTTGTGTGGCGGGGCCAGGTTGTCGGTGGGGGGGGAAAGGGAGTGGGGCTGGGATTGGTGAGGTGGATGAGCCGAGGATGAGGTGGAGGGAACGGTGAGGTGGAGGGAGGGGATTGGTGGGGATGATGTGGAGGGGCTGGGTAGGATTAGATGTAGGTAGGAAAAGGTTGGTCTAGGGTTGGGTTTTTGGGCCTATCGGAGTTGTAGACTGCTGCTAGCTGGGCCGTTGGGCCTGGCGGGCGGCGGTCTCCTCCGGGGTTTATAAAATAGGGTTTTTATGTTAATATATTTATTTTGCTCTGTTCAAATTAAAACAGTTGCAACTATGTTGTAGACAAAATAAAATATCCGGAGACCCGGGTTTTAATTTGAAATCAAGACGGGACGTTTAGAAAACAAAAACAGGCTTTTCAAAAATAGTTTTATGCAAATAAATGCAAGATGATATGACGTAGCTCAAATGCAATGAGGCATGATGACATGAGCATGCGGTCATGATGATGCAATGCACAAAAACAACGCGATTTTCTAGTAGTGGTTTTGCGGGATGCCACAGTTGGCGACGGTGATCAGGAAATCTAGGTGTGTGATTTCTCTTTCCCTCTTCCAGTTTCCTCGTATTCCCTAGGCTTGATCTATTTACTATTTCTTTCTAGTCTGACATGGTCGCTAATCATCTGCGGTTAGCCCTCAGTGTTGTTTTTCTACTATCCAGGACTTGTTTTCAGTTTAAATGACGATTGGTTGTCAGGTTACATCTTGTGGTGATGGAATGATCTGGTTAAATTTTGGTCGCTTGATAATATCTAATCCTGAATCGCTGCATATTAACTAGGTTTGCTGTTAGATTGTGTATGATTCCAATTCAGATTAGATGGTTACCGGTTTTGGAACCCTTTTGTGTTTTGTATTCCCATATATAAATAAATAAGCACAGGTGTAGCATTTTCTGCAGAATCATTACTGCAGCATAACTTCAGAGGAGTGTCAAGGACGTCAAATTATCAGTGGAGGTAGGTAAAGATCTCCAACTTTTTTCCTGTTCAGGTTGGATAGATGTCAATCACTATTGTCCATGTCTCTGAGTTAATATATCTTGTGGTTTGTTATTTTGTGTTTATGCAGAGGACATTATTAAGATGTCAAAGAAGAAATTTTTGTAGCTAAGAAAGCCCCTGAACATCAGGTTGGTATTATAGTTTATTGAAGTGCCTAATTTCCTTACATATGTTAAAGAATTGTCCAGTATGATTCTTATAAATTTTATAATCACTGATAAGAAAGTGTCCTTTCGAGAATGGCCGCTAAGTTGGTGTTTTATGAAGTCTAGATCATTCCGTAGACAAGTATGGTGTTCCACAAAATAAATTCGTTCATAGGGTACCTTATGGGTTTATAATGTTGCTTTATGTATTAGGGTGTTATTATTGCGCTACAACAAGACCCCCTATAGCAATGCATACTTAGCAACATCTTAAATATCAAGTAGAGCTATTACGGTGATTGCCAAGCAGACAATCAATATGATAAGTATTCCTATCGCCTAAATCATATCGTGTCTTTGTTTCTCTTGATGCAACCTGCAGTAGATTAATGTGCACGATTTATTTACTACCCCTATTTTTGACCTTGAACTACTCCTGCTATGTCATGCAACACATGTGTACACTTGTACTTATACCTGTTAGGCTAACTGTTTTGCTTTATGATACTGTGATTCACCATTCTATCGATTAGTTAATTAAGAATTTTCATCTAGTGTTAGATGGACTATCTAGTTAGTTAAAATATCCCGATCTTATGTTTCATGGATGTAGTTCAGATCCTTTTTATCCGGTATTATTTTATATCTCCATCTTTCTGGCAACTGCTGCGACTTGTTGATCTGATGAGCTATATCAATTGCACATGATAGCAAAAAATGTCTTGCGTGCTGACTTGGATTTGGCATGAAACCAAGGAGAGTATACCTACAGATTTTTAAGCAAAGTACTTTGAATTCACTATATCCTCCATACTATGTTTTGCCACTTTGATAATGAAAACTAAATTTGTGTTTGCAGGTCACATACAACAGGAAGACTTGCTATTTCGATATCAGCTCTGGATATGTTATGCCAAATATTAGAAAAAGGCAAATATAGATTAGTTAGGATATCATATTTTGATGCTTTATTGTCAATTGTCTAATCTTTGGACAATTTTCGTGTAAGGAATGGTGTTTAAATATATATATTTCAGTGCAGGATTGTAAATTGTCTACTCTTCATATGGTTTTCATGTATGGAATGGTGTTACCATATAATATATTAAATTACATGTGATGAAATGTATTCATATTCTTCGATATATGTGTGATGTGGCATGTCAAATACGAATTATGTTCTGTGCCTGATAAAAACAATCTGGCATCTTCTACAGCGATCAAACCAACTAGTCTAGAAAATAGTATTCTATGAAATAGAATCTTCAATACATACAGGAAACCTCTAGAAAATAGTATTTTGTGAAATTGAATTTTAAATACATACATGAATCCTCTACCAACGCATATAGTTGTTGTTTGATTCTGTAGCTATTTTGCAACGCCTATACCATTGGTTACCAACACACGTATATGCGTTGCATTGTACCTTTGCAACGCCCAAAAACGCAACACATTTTTATCCGTTGGTAAAGGCCCTAGCAACGGCTTTATTGACAGTTAGATACATAGATGCGTTGTTGTAGAGGGGGTCATGTTGTAGTGAAGAATAAGACAGCTAACCTCAAGAGAATCATCACATGCTCTCTTGTAGGCGTTCTTTAGGGCAGCAGATGCATTATCAGCAGGTTCATCGGGGATTGGGGTATCCAGAACCGTTTCCTTTTTATCAGACCTGAGAACAATTCTCAGGTTATGGACCCAGTCCGTATAGTTTGTTCCATTTAGTTTATCTTTGTCAAGAATCGAACGCAAAGAAAAAGGTGATGCAGTGTTCGGTGCCATTGATCTACAACAGAAAAAATGCAAAATACTAAGCCATGTAACCATGAAAGAGTAAAACATATTAAACAATTTAATAGCATATACTCTCACTTAAAACAATATCCCTCTATTGATACTAAGTGATTCAAGATCCACAATTAATAAGTCAACTAGTGAGTTTTAGCATCACTGCTAGAAGACAAGGTAAATTGGTAAGCAACACTTGCTAATCATATGACATATGACTCTTGTTGTTGGGTGACATCTCTATGTCTTAACTAGGCGCCCAACCTTTATGCCCCAAGGTCCTTAACTGTTAAGATGACCTTGTCAATCTCACCAACCCTTATGCGTGTAGGTATCCGATACAAACCCATCCAGCCAAGGAAAACCGCGGCACCCTAATTTCATAGTCCCACCAATGATTGTACAGGGCATAGATTGGTGCAAGGTTTGGTTGGGAGGGCATGGTTTAACTTAAACTTTGTGAGGGATCGTTCTACTTCTATCATCTAAGCATGCATAGAGTAAACGCATAAGAATAGCATTCACATAGATGTGACACAATATGGCCCATTTTCTCATGGTGATCTCTATCGCCATAGAACCTGTCCACCATGATGATCTCCATCTTCATGTTCCATGCGAGCCATCCTCCAAGTGATGAGTCCTCCAAGAACTAATACAAGCTATTACCCCTAACAGCTAGTAATCAAAATTTCATAGAATTGGGATCATCACAAGTTGGCACGCAGGCCATTACAATAATTGACAACACACATGGCTCCAGTTGTATTTCCCTACTCACGACACGCAAGTCATGATAAATTTCATACATGCATCACATACATATATGGGCCATACTGATCACATACATCCTACAAAAACAAGTTATGCACAGAATTGCATTCTACCGGATCATGTGACCTCGCAGCACCTAGTTACCTTAACGAGATACAAAAGGGGCTACGACTAGGGGGTCTAGGGGGTCTCCCCCGGCGGGGTTCAAAGGGGCAGCGCCCCTCGTGGTATCTACACAATTTTCTTTAATGATTTTGATCCGCAAATCAAATTTACCATAAACCGTCTGTTGTTCCGATCTGATCAAACTCCTTTGATCACGGTACATCGATTTTAGATCTAGGTTCCTATTCGATCATTCATATCAATCTGCATATCACCATATGCAAACATCCCGAATCTATAACTGAACAGCATCGGCTCTGATACCACTGAAGGGATACGGGTAGGCTACACTAGCGCAAATCAAAATTTTCTACCGCGTAAACCAGGAATACTGTTGTCATAGATCACGTGATTACCAATAGACGCACTGTTGCGGAACTTGATGAAGCGTGTCGATGTAGTGTAGATGATCTATGTCTCCTCCTCCTTCTCGTCCCACGAGCACCTCCCCTTGCCCGGCTCGTCCAAGCGCCACAGATGCAGTGCCTCCGAGGGATCCACACGTACAGGGTGGAAGCTTCAGACGTCGGACTATTAGGTTCGCGCGTGCAACACAGGAGTGAGGAGTGGCGGCTTGGTGGAATGGTCTAAACCTAGTCATCTTGGCCCACCCTCTCTTATATAGACATCCCTAGTGGGCTTCTACATAAGCAGCCCATTAGTAGCCTAAGCCTGGTCTAATTCGGATCCAATCCTCATTAGGATTCCAGCCCCTTAAGTGTGTGACCCTATAGGTTCATATACGTATAGACATGACACGAATACACTTATTCTGTCAATAGTTGGTAGCGGCCTCTAGAAAGACGTTCCAACTCCTAAACGCATACAAAGATCATATCGGACGAACCATCACAACGTTTAGTACATGTCGTTCCCTTTGCCTCACGATATTTGGTCTAGCTCCAAGCTGACCTCCCTTTCTCGATACTGTGATTCGGAATCCCTTTACTAGGTTAACTCTTAACCATATGTAGCACGACCATGCATTTCTGGATCCGGTCACTCGAGTGGCCCAGAGATATCTCTCTCAAGTAGAGAGGGGAAAATCCCATCTTGATTGACCATGCCTTGCAGCATGCTTCAGGACAAAGCCAAAAGCTACCTTTATAACTACCCAGTTACGGAGTAGCTTCTGATAGCCCCAAAGTATGTCGATCCACATCTCAAATACATGCGACAATCTCAGGTCTAAGGAAAAAACGTACACGATGTGTAGAGAGAGAGCTGCAACTAATTGCCAGCCTCAAGTTGGGTCAGTCCAACCCCATGTTCATAACATGTGTCCACATCATTGTTTTGACATCGCCATGTCTATGACTTGTGAAACATAGTCATCAACCAATCGATGTGCTAGTCTAATATTCATGTGTGTCCTCACATGAACTCCGACTAGGGACAACTATTAAATAACCATACAAGTAAAGAGTTTCACAAACAATTCACATAATTGCCAATCAATACAACTTTCCTGATATGGATATTCAAGGAACATTACAATAACTCATGGATACATAAGAAATATAATCATCTCTATGATTGCCTTTAGGACATATTTCCTTCAAACTACTCTTACCCCTAGGTTTTTCCAAAACCTTTTCACTCCAATCTTGGTATAAATACCAAGAGGTACTTACCTTATGTAACATCCCAAAAACATGAAAGAATGATCATCAAACTCTAATCACTAAAATTAGGGTTAACAAAAACTTTGATTAAATAAAAACCAAATGAATGCATGTGTGTATGTGATGATTTGATAAATGCATGACTGCACTTGTGTGATTAACCTAAATAGCAAGAAATGGTTTAAAGATGAAAATAACATCATCTAAAACAATTCCATGCAGAAACAAATAAAGCGAAAATCAAAAATAAATCAAATAAGGCAAATGGTCATTTTTGCCAATCTTGCTCACTAAGTCACTTTGAGTGTTTATAGTCCATGATTTTAAACAGAAACTTTTCCAATTCTTTTCACCATTTCTAGAACAAGTAAAAGTGAATCAAAGCCCACCTTTCAAACTTGCATAAACATTTGGCAACCTCATTCAAATCATAAGTGAAAATTGAATCTTTATCATATGTGAAGATCACACTTTTTCAAAACCCAACCAAACCAATGCCCCTTGACTAATCCAACTAACCAGATAATCCCTAGTATGTGCCTAGCAAACCCACCAAGTTTGAATCCAAAATTCAAATTTTAATTTCTTTCGGCCATTTCATCAAACACCTTGTGATCAACAAACAAACAAACAACAAACACAATAGTGTGCAGTAATTTTGGCCAACCTTGTTCCCTCTCTAGCTGTCACTACACTCTCAGTAGATGAACTAGACTAATTAACAAGCCTTAGCACCATTGTGAGATTGGCATAGCCATTAATGGTGACCATGCCAAGAGCACCCTTGCCACCCCAATGTCGCCATCAAGCTACACGCCTCTCTAGCCTCGCCAACCTTGTCTCACAGACGCAGCACCGTCCACCGCCACTCCCTGTCCTAGCCCCGAGCGCTGCCATCCCCTTGACCACACGACACGCTAATGCCAAACCTCTCTGCGTGCGAGCCGAGAGCGCGCTAGTGCGCCACACTCGACCAACACCCACAGACCGCGCGCCGCCTTTGCCACTTGCGTGCATGATCACCACCGTCCCAGCAACCCCACAGAAATGCCCGTTCGCCGCCACGCGGACCACGCACGCTGTGCGCCATTAAAATCGCTGTCAGACCCGCCCGAGCATCGACGCGTACTGACTGAGCAGCACCGCCCCACGCCTCTCCACCATGTTGTTGAGCTTCGCCAGGGAGCACAGCACCTCCCCCTATCGTCGCCCATGCCATTAGCCTTCTGTGCCGTCGACCACGAAGAGCTCAGCCCGCAACCTTCTGTCCCTCGCTGCACTATAAAAGGAGACCTCCCCCGCTCGTTTTCTTCACACCATTTCACTCCCCACCTCTCACTGATCACACCCACTCACTCCCGGAGCAAGGCGAGCACCAGGTGGCCGGAATTTCACCGGAGTTCGCTGTTGCAGAGGAGGAGAGGCGCCATCAATAGGAGCCGCCCTAGGAGAAGCTACCCGTTCGCCCCCGTCGCCGACCATCGCCTGAGCCCCGGTGAGCCTCCCACGACCCCCACTGACCGCGCTAGGGTTCGTGCTCGTCCTGTTCAGCCGTGGACGATGAAGTCGAGCCGTTCGATTAGAATTAGATCCCACGGTCCACATTGCCCCATACCGCTTCTCCCCGCACTGTCTCACCGACGCGTGGGGACAGCCACTTAACCAGCCCGTGCGTGCTCTGTGCATAGTGGGCCAGCCCAGTTAAACCTCCGGCACGACCCAACAATTCAAATTTACTTTTATTCATTTAATTTCAAACATAGTTCTGTACCTAGATTCAAAAATCAACCCATCTCAATTCACTAAACCAAAATGCATGAAACCAATTTTGTTAGAAAGGTACTGGAATGCTTAATCCAAGCCCGTTGTATTCAAACCATTTAGATTTATAGACCACCCATGGTAAAAATAACAAGGCAGAAGCTTTTCTACATTCAAACATTTTTCAAAATTCAACCATAAAAGCTTTTGAGTTGATTCCAACTCTCAACAATCACATTTGACCATACCTTTCAAAATATATAAAAATATATAGGTTTACTTATAGAAATAATGATCAAGTAATAAAATAAGGCCACATCGTCATTTCTAGTCACTTTAATTAAATTAAATAAAAAGGTTAAACCTTATTAAATTGTGACACCACTTTAAATCAAATTCCCATGTACTGAAATATGTGGTGATGATATGTGTCAACATGATCCCATGTTTGAGTTGAAGATTATTAAATCTTAAGTGGTTTTTCAATGAGTAGAAATTACTTTTCTAAAAATAAAATAAATAAGACAAGTGCTTTAATCTTGTAATGTTAGTGATGATGCTAGATCATCTAGTGTGAACCCTTGTGTGATGATTGAAAATAGTTAAGTATTTTTTGGTGATTGTGTACCTCGTATTTATTTATAGACGCTAGTACCGAACAAGGATACGAGGAGGAAGGATGATACTATGAGGAAGAAGCCGAGGAGAACTTCAACCACTGCTCTACACAAGGCAAGCCTATACTTGCAACCTTGCAAGATAACACTTGCAAGATACCATACTTATGCAAGCTACTACTTGCTTGTTACTATGCCAACTATATGCCTTAAGCATATGTGATCATACCCACTTGACACACCATCCTATTTTTTTACTTGCAAGCTTAGTATTTAGTTTTCTTTATTAAAAGCTTTCTCTTAGAGTTTACTTAGTGACTTGTAGATTCTAGAAAGATAATTAAAGGTAGCATAAAGAGCATAAAACTTGGCCTAAGTTAGATGATCTTGATGTCATCCTAAGGCATGAGGTTGAACTTAGTTAATACCCACTTGTTTAGTACCCCTCATTAGTATTTACCCCCACTTATAGATGCTAGTGCTAAGCATAAAACTTGATCAACTTTAGATGGGAATACTTGGTGAAAATGATTATGAAAACCTTAGAATGATGAGTCATTCTACTGAAATGTTTTGACATGTGTTCTTGAACACCATAGGATTTTGATGATGAAAATGTTGAGGCATGAGCCTTAGCCCCTTTATAAAACTGATGGCTGTCTGGATGCGATACCATTCCATTTTTACCGTACAACCCCACAATACCCGAAAATTGGGTAGGGCTTGACTGGAAATTTATATACCTTAGTATGGGTTCCCTTGCGGCCAAGGTCTGAGCTGAGGCTACCTTGTGAAGATTGTCCACCTGTGAAGTACCCTAGATGACAGTTGGTCATGGTTGGGAGGCCAAACTCATAGGAGAGGTGCCTATACTAGGGCGTGTATTGAAAGGTTAGGATTGATTATCTGCATACTGAGTATGGTGAATTCAGGATTTGTTCCTAACAGATGTATCGAATGTTGTGGTGAAAGTGTACAATCTCTGCAGAGTGTCAAACTATTCGAATAGCCGCGTCCGCGGTTATGGATAGTTGGAGTGGCCATACTATTCTATTGTCATATGTTTTCAAAATGACTTATGAAATGATTTATGACTTTGACTTGACCACAACCGAGTTTTGACATGAAATGCAAGTTCCCACTTAGGTGATATAAAACTTTCAACTAGCTTTCTTTGATTTTGAACTTAGTATAGGTAAATCTAGCTTTTTGCAAAAAAAACCCTAGAGCTTAGTATCCTACTACAAAAACCCCCTTACCTGGCTATTCCTGTGGCTAGACTATGAACATGAGTATCAGGATGATGGTTACGACAACTAGGATCATCTCCCATCGTCAGCATTGCCTGTGACCCTGAAGATGGAGCTTCACCTATGCTATCATTACTATTATGTTATTCCACCGCTTGAATTGTATTAAGAACTGGATCATCAGATCCTTATTTGTGTAAGACCTTATGTATGGTTTGTAATGGATGATGTACTATGATATCCAATCTATTATGTCTCGCAAAAATGGTAATCCTGGGATTGCGATGTATGGCATAACATGCATCTATGATTAAAAATCCGGGTGTTGACAAGTTGGTATCAGAGCCATCCTGACCATAGGAGACCCTAATTAGAATGGATGGTTGAACCAAGAGCTTAGTTTCAAAACCAAAGGAAGTGAGTATTTACAAAAACATATTCTCATTCTTATCACTTGGATTCTTTCATAAAAATTCATGTTCCTCAAAAATTATTGCAAAATACATAAAATTTCACACACTTGATCACTCTACTAACTTACTCATCCTATACTCTTATAGATGGACGTGAAGTACAACAAGTTTTATCAGTTGGGTAATGGAGGAGACCTCATCTTTGAGCGTGACTTGGACCAACTATTGGAGATGCTAGAACGTCCGCACCCCGAGTTCTTCGGAGCTCAGCTCAATGATCAGGAAGGAGAAGATTTGCAGTGTCTAGTGTTGGGAATATGCCCTAGAGGCAATCATGTATGATGATATTTCCCATTGTATTCATAAAGATATTAAGTAGTCCTTGTATAAACATCTGATGTGTATCATTGAATATGTGATTCAGTTGTGGAACTATGCATTCATGTTGTTTGTGCTAAATGTCCTTGGTCATTGAGGTTGTGCTGGACACACGACTTAGACCAATGTGAAAGTTGGCTTGATGACTCGGTTCCACTTGCTATTCCAACTTACACAGATTTGGCTAAAGAGTTTAGCGAGTCGGATTGACCCATATTGAGGTACAACGAACAAGTTGTCATTTGTATATCTCAATCAATGTAATCCTTAGACCTGAGATTATTCAATAGTCTGAGTTGAGGATCACCGACTTAGGTTCTGTCAAACGCTGATCCCTAACTGGGCAGTTATAAAGGCAGATTTCGGGTCGACTGAGAATCAAGCTGCGTGATGTGAATAACCAAGATGGGATTTTGCCCCTCCACTTGGAGAGATATTCTCTGGGCCCTCTCGGAATATATGATTCGGAAAGCATGGCCATGCACGACTCGGTTAAGTTTTAACCGAGGCGGTAGACTAAGAGTTAGTCGGGTGAATCACTTATCTCGGATCGAGAAGAGAGTCGGACTATTTAAGGGATGACAATTATTCTCCTATAGTCTGACAAGGTATATCGTGAGGCAAAAGGGACTCGGACGCAAGTCGCATTGGAAAGGAAAGTCGTCATGACTCATTGGTACTTGGGAGTCGGCATGTTCTGCTAGGAGCCGCTGCCGACTGATTGATTGTGAGTCGTACTCCAATCGTGTCCTAGTAGCCATGAGCCTACCAGGTCACACACTTAAGAGCGGGATCAAGTTTGGATTGTATCTGAACTAGAAATCTGGCCGGGTTGGACCCGAGCCGGATTAGGACCAAGTCAGTGAGTTGGACTCGCGGTGACTAGTGTTATATGGGCTTTAGTGAATGGGCCACGAGAGTGGAGCCCAGGTTCACTTCCTATATATAGTGGAGAACAGTAACCTAGAAGGGTTAATCGTTGATCGGTTAGGTCATTCCATGTGTTGGAAACCCTAGCTCCACAACAGTCATGTCGTCGTACCGAACCTAGCAGTTCGCCGCTGGTGCTCCTCCTTGCACGTGTGGATACCAGCAGAGGTGATGTATGATCAGCACTAGGACGATCAGATCGCAAAGGACTGCATTGCATCAACTAACGCGCTTCATCAGTAATCTGCAACTGCGCGTCTAGTGGTAAACCACGTGGCCTTCTACCTCAGCTGGATCTTGGGATCGCCACGTTAGCGGAAAAATTTCGTTTTATCTCCGTGTGGCCCAACATCTAGTTGTTGCAAGTATCCGAGGAAAGATTGAACCTCCCACTGTAGAGGGAATTCAGTTCACCTTAAGAGAGAACAACTGCCTCGATGGACTTGCCAGGGCCATGCAGGAAGCTCTTGCCTGTCTATGTAGCAGAGTATCAATCAAATTAAGGGACCCTGTTTTGAGTTCTACCCAAGGTGTGATGTTATGGGACAGCCACTATAGGCCCCATACCACCACGAGCTCAAGAGTCAGTTGGAACACCTCAGCTTCATGATGTATGACCGTCAGAAGGAGTTGGACAATGCCCGTTCCTACGCCAACCACAAGTACGTAATCGCCAAGAAGAAGGGTCAGACCCTCGCCATGCTAGTGAAGGATTGCAAGTCTCGTCGCCGTCAGCTCAACAAGAAGGAGAGCATCATTGCCCGTCTTCACCACCGGATCACGGATTTGTAGGAGACCATCCACGAGAGAGACATGCAGTTGGAGGAGAGGGAGAATGCAGGGGAAGACCTTCGTGGAGACTCCTACTCCTATCTCAGCGATGATGATGACTTTTTGGAGGATCAGGCTATGGACTTCTTCACCCATGAGGATGACTTTGCCTTCATCGATGATGATGATGATGAGGATGATGAGGACACTAACTCCAAGGAGTAGTAGCACTTGAGCACTAGCGTTAGTGAGTTGTAGTCGGTCCCACTATATTGTAGTTTCCTAGAATGGTTCTTAAAACCATCTATTTTCCTTTCTTGTGGTGTGTGTTTGTATCGTGTGCTATGAATGAATGAATTAAAAGCAAGTTGCTAGAAAAATCTGAGTCAAACTTCAAAAACTATTCAAAACCCCTGAACCTTAGAAATTTCCCTCTTTTCTCATGATCTATCTCAATCTCAGATACCTCGCGGAGGAAGCGGTTCATCCCGGACCCGATGTTGCAGATCTTGCAAATGTTGGTTTCTGACCGCGAAGATGAAAGAGCCGAATGTCAAGCCAACTTAGCCACCCTTCAACAGATAGCTCAGATGGCCAACAACAATCAAGGCCATGGAAATAGGGACAACCATGGATCTAACTCAAGAATTTCCAGAACACCAATCCACCTGTTTTCACTAAGTCAGAAGAGCCCCTAGATGCAGATGATTGGTTGCAAACCATGGAGAACAATCTGGAAGTTGCAGGACTAGAAGCTAACGAAAAAGTGTTGTTTGTTACCCACTATCTGGCCAGAGATGCAAGAGCATGGCGGAACAGCGTTCGCGCAATGACAGGAGGTCAGATGATGACTTGGCAAGAGTTCAAAGTCAAGTTCAGCAGAACCCATGTGCCACCGGGTTTGATTAAGAGGATGAGGGATGAATTCAGGGAACTGAAACAAGGAAGGATGACAGTAGTGGAATACCGTGACAAATTCTTGTCATTGGCTAGGTATGCACCGGATGAGATCAACACCGAAGCCAAGAAGAAGGAGAGATTCGTGAATGGTCTGCACGATGAGATGCAGACAGTGTTAGTCAATATCCCCTTTGGTGATATTGAATCCTTAGTTGACTCTGCCATTCAGATGGAAGGAAAGATCAATCAAGCCAATGAGAACCGCAAGCGTCGCATGATGCATCATCCAGGAACCCACCATACACCAAAGTATCGCCCAATCCATCTCTAGGATTTGCCCCGAGAACCAACAGACCCCCGATGAACCGTCCGACCTATCCCAACCATGGAAACCCAAGGCCCGGAGGAAACCACAACAACCCAGGCAACTCCAACAATTTCAATCGTGCACCACCCAAGTTCAACAACAACAATGCTGCCACCAACACCAACAATGCCCAAAGTACTGGAAGCAATGTTGTGCCTGTTGCAGCAAAGGACAAGTCGCAAGTGACTAGTTATGAATGTGGAACCAATGGTCACTATTCCAATGAGTGCCCCAAGAAGAATACCGCAGCCTGAAATGCAAATGCCCCAGCTCAGCAGCAGCGTCGTGTTCAGCCCGGAATAAGGTTTGCCCCAGGGAATTCGCTCAACCGCAATGGCCATCTCTTTCTCATGCATGCTGACGAAGCCCAGGAAGCGCCAGATGTCGTGCTGGGTATGTTTTATGTTAACTCAGTACTTGCAAGAGTGTTGTTTGATTCTGGAGCATCGCACTCATTTGTTACGGAAGAATTTGCATGCACTACTAAGATTCAACCAACAAAATTGAAGCATGTTATGATTGTTCAAATACCTGGTTCAACCACCAAAGCTAGGCAAATTTGCAAAGCCGTCCCTATCTGAATCCATGGCATAGATTTTTATGCTAATCTAATAGTACTCGGAACTAAAGGTTTGGAAGTAGTACTAGGAAGCATAAAGGATTAATTGATTGTGCCAAGAAAGCCATAACCATGACCAGTACAGTCGGAATATCAGTTGAGCATGTATCTGAAACCTTGCCCCATCAATTCAAGTGAAACAAGAGTATAGCCCAACCAACCATTGACCAAGTCCGGATAGTCTGTGAAAATGGTTATGAAAACCTTAGAATGATGAGTCATTCTACTGAAATGTTTTGACATGTGTTCTTGAACACCAGAGGATTTTGATGATGAAAATGTTGAGGCATGAGCCTTAGACCCTTTATAAAACTGATAGTTGTTTGGATGCGATACCATTCCAATTTTACCGTACAACCACAATACCCGAAAATTGGGTAGGGCTTGACTGGAAATTTATATACCTTAGTATAGGTTCCCTTGCGACTAATGTCTGAGCTAAGGCTACCTTGTGAAGATTGTCCACCTGTGCAGTACCCAAGATGACAGTTGGTCATGGTTGGGAGGCAAAACTCATAGGAGAGGTTCCTATACTAGGGCGTGTAATTGAAAGGTTAGGATTGATTATCCGCATACTGGGTATGATGAATTCAGGATTTGTTCCTGACGGATGTATTGAATGTTGTGGTGAAAGTGTACAATCTCTGCAGAGTGTCAAACTATTCGAATAGCAGCATCCGCGGTTATGGACAGTTGGAGTGGCCATACTGTTCTACCGTCAGATATTTTCAAAATGACTTATGACTTTGAATTGACCACAACCGAGTTGTGACATGAATGCAAGTTCCCACTTAGGTGATATAAAACTTTCAACTAGCTTTCTTTGCTTTTGAACTTAGTAGAGGTAAATCTGGATTTTTGCAAAACAACCCTAGAGCTTAGTATCCTACTACAAAAACCCTCTTAACTTGTTAGTATTAGTTTGCCAGACTATGAAGAGGAGTATTAGGATGACGGACCGGAGGAAGGTTACGACAACTAGGATCATCTCCCATCGTTAGCATTGCTTGTGACCCTGAAGATGGATCTTCGCCTATGCTATCGTTACTATTACGTTATTCCGCTGCTTGAATTGTATTAAGAACTGGATCATGAGATCCTTATTTGTGTAAGACCTTATGTATGGTTTGTAATGGATGATGTATTGTGATATCCAATCTGTTATGTCTCGCAAAAATGGTAATCCTGGGATTGCGATGTATGGCATAACAGGCATCTATGATTAAAAATCCGGGTGTTGACACCTTACTTCAAAGCACAACCTCTTCAAAACACAAATGCTTTCCTCAAGCTGGCTTGAGGATGACTCTAGTAGTAGTTTGACAAGTTTGATAAGATGAGTTACCTTGATCTGCTGTCTACTAAATTTCTTTGATTATTTGATTGCCTTGTTTGCTTAGGAACTAGAGTGAGCTAATCCAGTAGCTCATCCTTAGGGATCAAATCAATAGTTGAGATCATCAATCTAAAAGTAAGCATCCCTAAACTCAATCTATCTTTAGTCTTCAACTGAATTCCTAATCTACTTACCCAGACCAATCCGGAGCTAGTATTCTGTATTAGCATCCAACTCATCAAGGACCTAATAAAATCATGAATACACTATACACAATACATATCTCAACATCATCCCCTTGATGATAAGAATAAACCCTTGTATTCTTCCCTCTTTCATAATGGTCCAAAATTTGGCTAAGTCTGAAATCCTTATCTAGGTTTAATCTTTGGAACTCCACCTATTCTAAACCTCATGAATTCTTGAGAATGTACTTGAACCATATTGTAGTACATCATTAGTACTACCAAACACCACTTTTTACCTTGGATAAACTTTCTGGTTCCCACTCAACCATGATGTTTTTGTAGACAAGATAATAATCTTTTCTACCAATCTTATCATTTTTCCTACTTTGGCAGAAGCTCACAACCATACGCTAACTCCTTTTGACCAAATCTCTGCATGGTTATGATCCACTCACCATGTTCTATCACTCCATACTTCACTTGTTTCCATATGAGCCTTGTGCATCTTAAACCCACGTGGTTTATGAGTCATCATGACCCATCTGTTATGGTAGCCTTATTTTCAACAAAGTTTGCTATCTCTTCTAGATCACCTCAAACAGAACCAGGCCAAACTATTGCTGCCATGATCACCTATATAACATGGTGTATCCATCCATCTAACATGTGTTTCAAGGTGAGCCCTAAGCTCACTAATCCAACCATGCTTAGGTGGCTTAAAAATATCAATACCCTAGATTCTCCCAAATCTAGTTCCCATCCTTTTTCACCATAATTCTTCAAAACCCAGGGTTGGCTATGATGGATAAAATATGTTGACATCATATACCAAGATTATAGAGATTTATCAAATATCTTCCATAATTATTTGGAACCTAAAACTATTTATTTTCCACTCTTGACAAAATCCTAAAAACCATTCCTATAAAGGCAAGTGTGGTTTTATCCAAATCACCTTCCCAAATCAAGGCACGTTTGATGTCTATACATCATAACCTATCTAGAAAACTCAAAAATAAATATGTTTGATATTCTTTATTATTTATTTTTGCCCTTTTTCTTAAATGGAAGAAACAACAAATAATTGCTTAAACATACTTTTACTTCCAAATAAATTCTAGGTAAAATATCCAGTGTGTGATATGGTATTGAGGACCATATTCCTTAAAAACAAACCATGTCCAATGAAATAATATCAAATGAGCTTCTATAAACTACTTATGCACTTTTTGAATAAATGACTTTAAGTGGACTAAGAATCGTCTGAAAATCCAAAATTATTAGAGGAGGCATCTTTTGGATATACCTTTCTGCCAGGACCATTTCTCTGTCATGCTCAATGCAATATTTTAGACTTCCTTCATAAGCACTCTCTTGATCAATCTTGATAAACTAACCAAACCATTGAGTTAAACCAAATCAAAACCTAACCAAAACTTCTCTAGGACTCCTCTCTAGCACCATGACAACCTCTGGTCACAGCATTTTAGAAATTGCAATGTACCTTCACTCTCCCTTTTCTTTTTGCACTTGGAGGAAAGGGAGACAGTGGTTGTCATGTCTAGCTTCTTTAAAACTCTTGCAGATAGTACTCCTCCATCCCTGCCCCACAAACACGACCAGGAGCTACCTCACACCCCTCTCCACTGCCCAAGTCGACTAATCCCTGGCCAACCCCTCTTCCCCCACACACTCCCTACACCAAGATCACCATGGACCATAGTCCTTCGGTTTATAAGGCCAGTGGCCTGTACAATCCTCTCCTGCCCTCCCATTTCACTCACTCACCGTCACCTACGTCACCCCGAGCTCCAGATCTCGCCCCTTGCTCTCCCTCGCCATGGAGAGAAGAACGGACCCTTCCTTAGTCATTTTCTAACACTTGAGATAGTGCTTGTCTCTAACCACCCCGAACCCTCCCTGCTGTCAGGAACACTCCCCTACCTCAGTACTCCCCTCCCCTATAGGCCTAGCAGCATCACCCCCTATGATGCTCGAGAGGAGAAGAATAAACCCTCTCAGGTTTGAACTGGCGAACGAGTTTGCAGGACCACCCGAGCTCCCCCACTCCTTCTCTCTGCTGGCATATATGCCTCTGGCCAGATCTACTTAACCATCCCCTTATTATAGACATGCAGGCGCCCGAGGAAGTGTTCCGACGAGCTCTAGAAAGAACCCTGCGGTCGTCTTCGTGCGAGCATGGTACCAGCAACGAACCCTGCCTTGTCGCCCCTCTCTGGACTCTTCGCCGCCCTCCGCAACTCCCTGGACCCTACCTAGCCGCCTTCGAGCCCCGAGGTGATACCCTCGAGCCCTTATCGACCGCCCCTAGGGTTTCCTCCCCCATGCCCAGATGAGGGGAAAGATGACTCCCCGTTGTCGCCTTGGTACTAATCGGATGGCTCAGGGTGCCTCGTACCCCTTCGGCCTCAACATCCACTGACGGGTGGGCCCCCATCCCGGCATTCGAACTCACGAACTCTCGCACGTGGATTCGCCGGGTGGGATAAATCCGCCCTCCGGCCCAATTGCCCCACGGAGCTGTCCCACGAAACCTGGCCTCCCTTTTATTTTTAATAGACCTATTATTTCCATATTCTTCCCCATTGGTTTAATTCATTTAAGAAATGGAAAATTCCTGGTACTGGATGAATATAAATTTTATCAAGTTCCTTAGTGTTTTATCCAACATGAAGAACCAGTCTTTCCCTAAAATTATATCCATTTATTTTCCAGTAAATAAAATAAAAAGGTATATCAATTCTACTAAATAAATCCTCTAGGGATTTCTACAACTACAAAAAATATGGAACCATTTTGCACTGGATGTTAGCGTCCATACATTTCATGTAATTTTGGCCTCACCCTCAATTTCTTCCTAGATTACCTGGAACAAAAATAACAAAAACATACATATTCTACATTTAAGAATTTCTCCAGGACAAAAAAGTGTTATTGACCTATTTCCAACTCACAGAACCTATGCACACCAATATCCATCAAACCCTAGAAGCTCATAATTTATTAATAATTAGTAGAATTTTGGTGAAGTAAACTATTCTGTGCATAGTGGATTCAACAATAAAATCACTACAGTAGTTCTGCAAGTCCAAAAAGGTTGATTCCAATTTCTATCAAAATGTATTTCAAATACCTAACATGTGTCTTTGTAATCACATCAAAAGCTTCTGTTATTTAAATCTGGTAAAAAAGGTCAAATAACATCTAGAACTGCCTTTGGGAATTTCCTGAGGACATTCTGGTAAATATTTTGAAGTAATTCGAACACTCAGTAAATCATTCCATCAAACCCTACTTAACATCCAAGGAAATAATTTTTGAATATCCAGAACTTTTTTGGTGAATTATTTCCGCAAACTAGAGTTTTATTCACTATAACAATCATTATAAATCAATGGAAATTGATAAAATAGTGAAACCACTTTTTTTGGTTTCATTTTATCAATATGTATCTAATGATATCATTTTTACACAATGATATCATACAGAACATGCCCTTGTCCCAAAACTCCTCTCTTAGGTAATATCTAGACCGTAAACCCTATGGGATATTCCTCCATGTCTCCATGATTTTTCCAATCTATCTAAATCCTTACTTCCCAACCCCTACTGAATTCTAACATGTATAACTTGTTTGTTTGATGTATGTTATGATGCTTGTATGCCTTGTTTTGATTGTGGCTTTGCTTGTTTGCATGTTTTCTCGATAACAACGATAGTTGCGATTATTTGGCGCTGAGAAGAAGGAAGCATCGGGTTTTATTCCTATTATTATTGTTATTTGTTTTCTAGTATTATAAACAAGTCAAGGGACATCTCGCTATTCACAGGAACGCCACCTTCTTGCTCATAAGCCATTGTCCTACTTTTATACTCATGCATGTTTTATGTACTTGTTTATATAAATTGAATGGTTTTACTAGTATATTTTATATGTGGGAATGTTTGGACCCTCCAAACCATTACCCATTTGCACCACTAAGTACAACCCTCTTGCCGACACCTACTTTCCCCTAGTATGGGAGATGGTTTTTTAACACCATAACCCATTGGAGACACCGTATTAGCCTAAGCAAAAGTATAGGATGGGAACACCCCTAAAAATTGCTTATAAAATGTTTTATGAGAAAAACTTCATGGGGTTGGACCTACCAAGAGAAGTCTGAGAAATGAAAAAGGTTTTGTTTTACAAAAAGGTTGTACGAAGATGGAGGAAAAAGGTTTACGAAAACGCACCTAGTTCTTTGCAATTTTGCTTGAACAATTAACCTGTGCAACCACATTACTCTGGAATGGGACAGGGTTGGATTTGAAGTTTGCTACTCTGGTATGGGATTTCTCATGACTACTTACAAGGGATCATCTCCCTTTAATGTTGGGGTTCCTTTATGAAAAGGTTCAACTATGAGACAATCACGTGGAGGAACTGCGAACTGCCCCTCAGAGAAGCCAGGCGATACTATGAGCCCCTCATTGAAAGTGCCCTTTCTCGTGGATTCGGAAGGCACTCTAGTTGTTCCATGGATCTAGACATCCCAGTATTGAGGGGAACAACTCATAGGGTAGGTCCTATACTAGAGTGGCATCCGGAGAGTCTTGACCGGTTACTCGACCCACGATCGGTGTATATCAGGGAAGTCTAATCGGATGATGTGGGTAAAGTGTACAACCTCTACAGAGTGTAAATCTATTCGGATATCGGAGTCCTCGGTCATGGACGGTTGGGAAGGTTGTAGTAGAGCAGTGCTGGTTTTGTTTAAAAAAGGACTTCAGAAAAGCAAAGGTTTTGGAAATGTTTGGACCATGGGATGGTCGGGAAAAAGGAAGGAAAGAAGTTTGGTCATGGGATGACCGAAAGGAAATAACAAATGGGTGACCCAATCATAGTGTTTCCCAAAACTTTTCGACCACTGTTCGAACCGCCATCGTCGACAACGTCGTTCACCCCCATCGCGACCCTAGTTGGAGCCCTGGTACGTCGTGTACCCCCACCAGGGTTCGGTCTCGCCGGAGCTGTTCGGCGGTGACGACGAACTTGAACCATAGATCCTAGTCTAATCGTAAGGCTCAGATTGAAAGATAGCGCTTCGCGTAGTTATAGCCGCTGACGCGTGGGACCGCTCTGTTAGCAGCCCACTGCATGCGCTGTCCAATTGGGTCGGCCCGGTTTAGTTCCCGCGCTCAGCCCAGTAATTCAAATATAGATTTTCCAATTTAATTCAAACCTAGTTCTATCAGTAGATTAAAAAATCAATTCGGAGAGTTTTACCAAACCAAAATGCATGAAACCAATTTTGTTAGAAAGGTATTGAAATTATTAATCCAATCCCGTTGGATTCAAACCATTTGCAACTATAGATCACCTATACCAAAAATAACAAGATGGAGACTTTTCTACATTCAAACATTTTTCAAAAATCAACCATAAATACTTTTGAGTTGATTCCAACTCTCAAAAATCACATTTGAAAAGATATAACTGAATATGTAAAAATATTTCGTTTCACATGCAGTAATCTTGAACAAGTATTAAAAGAATGGTACATAGGCATTTCTAGTCACTTTAATTAATTAAAATATTAATGTTAAACCTTATTAAATTGTGACACCACTTTAAATCACATTCCCAAGTATTAAAATATGTGATGATGACATGTGTCAACATGATCCCATATTTTAATTGGATAATATTAAATCTTAAGTAGTTTTCAATGAGTAGAAATTATTTTTCCAAAATAAAATAAATAAGACTAAGTCTTTATTTCATGTGATGATTGTGATGATGCTAGATCATATAGTGTGAACCTTTGTGTGCCTAATAGAGATAGTTAAGTATTTTTTGATGATTGTGTACCTCATATTTGCTTATAGACGCTAGTAACGACCAAGGCTACGAAGAGGAGGAGTACTACGAAGAAGAAGAGAACTTCAATCACTGCACTACTCAAGGCAAGCTACAACTTGCAAGTTTCTTAAGCATGCAAGCTAAGCTAAACCATGCAAGCCATCCTTGCAAGCCTAAACCTACCAGTTAACCTATACAATGCATTAGGCATTCTTTGGTTATGCAACCTTGATTATACAAATCCTAGTTTTACTTGCAAGTTTAATTCTTTTATTTCTTTATCAAAGTTCTTTATTACTTCTGGTTAGTGTTTTATGAGTTTTGGAAAGATATTACATGTAGCATAAAGAGCCCTTTATAAAACTGATGGTTGGGTTCGGATGGGACACCATTCCAATTTTACCGTACAACCACAATACCCGAATTTGGGTAGGGCTTAACTGGAAGTTTATATATCTTAGTATGGGTTCCCTTGCGGAAGAGGTTTGAGCTGAGGCTACCTCGTGATGATTGTCCACCTGTGCAGTTCCCAAGATGACAAATGGTCATGGTTGGGAGGCCAAACTCATAGGGGAGGTGCCTATACTAGGGTGTGTAATTGAAATGTTAGGATTGATTATCCGCATACTGAGTATGGTGATTCAGGATTGTTCCTAACGTATGTATCGAATGTTGTGGTGAAAGTGTACCAGCTCTGCAGAGTGTCAAACTATTCGAATAGCCGCGTCCATGGTTATGGACAGTTGGAGTGGACATATTGTTCCGTCGTCAGATGTTTTCAAAATGACTTGAGAAATCAAATGTGACTTTGACTTGACCACCACATGGTTGTGAACATAAAAAATTAAGTTCCCACTTAGGTGTTTTAAAACATTAAACTATTTTTCTTTACTTCTAAAATCAGTTAGAGATAAACCTGGCTTTTTGAAAATAAACCTAGATCTTAGAATTCCTACTCAAATAACTTGTTATTGATAGTTTGCGAGTACTTAAAGAGTACGCATGGCTTTGTCCCTAGATATTCCTATAGCCAGACTATGAGGAGGACTACCAGGATAATGGACAGCAGGAAGTCTATGACAACTAGGATCATCTCCCATCGTCAGCATTGTATGTGACCCTGAAGATGGAGCCGTGACCACGCTACCATTATTATATTATTCCGTTGCATTGATTGTATTAAGACTGGATCATGAGATCCTTTAAGACCTTTATTATGGTTTGTAATGGATGATGAACTATGGTACCAATATGTTATGTCTCGCAAAAATGGTAATCCTGGGATTGCGATGTATGGCATAACAGGCATCTGGGATTAAAAATCCGGGTGTTGAGAAGTTGGTATCAGATCCATCTTGACCATAGGAGACCATAGTTAGAATGGACGCTTGCATCAAAAACTTAGTTTCAAAACAAAAGAAGTGAGTATTTATGAAAACTTATTCTTATTCTTATCACTTGGATTATTTCATGAAAATTCATGTTTCTAAAAAATTCTTGCAAACTTACATAAAATTTGACACACTTGATTACTCTACTAACTTACTCATCCTACATTCTTGTAGATGGATGTCAAGTATAGCAAGTTCTACCAGTTGGGCAATGGAGGAAAACTCATCTTTGAGCGTGATTTAGACCAACTCTTGGAACTTCTTGAGCACCTGCACCCTGAGTTCTTCGGAGCACAGCTCAATGATCAGCAAGGAGGACAATTACAATGGCTGATTGTTGCCAATCTCAGAGGAAAGATGGAGGCACCCACCTCAGAGGGGATCCAATTCAGCTTGAGGGAGAACAACTGGCTAGACGGACTCGCCAGGGATATGCAGGAAGCTCTTGCCCGTCTATGTGGGCAAAGCATAAATCAAATCAAGGGCACCCGCTATGAGTACTACGCAAGGTGTGATGCTATGGGACGGCCATTGGAGGTGCCACAACATCCGGAGCTGAAGCATCACGTGGATCATCTAAGCTTCATGTTGTATGACAGGCATAAGGAGTTGTACAATGCCCGCGCATACGCCAACCACAACCATGCCATTGCAGTCAAGAAGGACCAGACCCTCACTATCCTTACGAAGGAGCGCAAGTCATTTCGCCGTTTGCATGACAAGAAGGATCGCATCATTGCTTGCCTTCGTCACAAAGTGTCAAATTTGGAGGAGACCATCCATGAGCGGGACATGCACCTTGATGAGAGGGAAAATGCAGGGGAAGATTTATGTGGAGATCCCTACTCCTACCTCAGTGGTGATGATGACTACCTGGAGTACCAAGCCATGGACTTCCACACTGATGATGATTCCACCTTCATTGATGATGACAAAGATATAGATTCTGATGAGTAGTAGAACTTGAGCACTATCGTAGGTGTGAGTTTTATCTGGTCCCACTGTATCATATATTCATAGAATGGTTCTTAAAACCATATGTTACCTTAGTGTGGTGTGTGTTTGTATTGGGTGCTATGAATGAATGAAAAGAAAGTTGCTAGTGGCAAAACCAGAGTCAAACTCAAAGTTTAAAAACTTTTCAAAAGCAAATGCATGAACCTTATAAATTTCCCTTTTGTCTCATGATCTATCTCAATCTTCAGATGCCTCGCGGAGGGAGCAGCTCATCTCATGACCCAATGCTGCAAATCTTGCAAATGTTGGTTTCAGACCGTGAAGCTGAAAGAGCTGAACGTCAAGCCAAGTTAGCAACCCTTCAACAGATAGCTAAGATGGGCAATAATAATCAAGGCCATGGAAACTAGGACAACCATGCATCCAAGCTCAAGAACTTTCAAAACACCAATCCCCCCATATTTAGTAAGTCTGAAGATCCTTTAGATGCTGATGACTGGCTGCAGACCATGGAGAACAACTTAGAAGTCGCAAGAGTGGAGACCCATGAGAAAGTACTGTTTGCCACCCATTATCTGGTAGGAGATGCAAGAACTTGGTGGAATAGCATTCACACCATGAATGGAGGACAAATGATGACTTGGGATGAATTCAAACTCAAGTTCAGCAGAACCCATGGGCCACCGGGTTTAGTCAAGAGGATGAGAGATGAGTTCAGAGAATTGAAGCAAGGGAGGATGACAGTAGTTGAGTACCGTGACAAATTTTTATCATTAGCTAGGTATGCACCAGATGAGATTGACACTGAAGCCAAGAAGAAGGAGATATTCTTGAATGGTCTACATGATGAGATGTAGATGGTATTAGTCAACATTCCTTTCGCTGACATTGAAGCCTTAGTGGATTCTGCAATCCAGATGGAAGGCAGGATCAACCAAGCCAATGAGAATCGCAAGCGTTGAATGATGCATCAACCATACCCAAAAGTATCGCCCAACCCGTCTACATGATACGCCCCGAGAAACAATAGACCCCCTATGTCCCGTCCGAACTATCCCAACTGTGGAGGAGGAAATCCAAGGCCCGGAGGAAACCACCACAACAACCCCGACAACTCCAACAATTTCAACCGTGCACCACCCAAGTTCAACAACAACAACAACACCAATAACACCAATACATACCCAAGGAATGGAAGCAATGTCATGCCTGTTGTAGGAAACGACAAGTCTCAGGTTACTTGTTTTGAATGCGGAGTCAAGGGTCACTACTCCAATGAGTGCCCCAAGAATCTTGCAACAGCCACCAATGTGAATGCCCCAGCTCAGCAGCAGTGCCGTGTTCAGCCTGGAAGAAGATTTGCCCCAGGGAACTCACTAAACCGCAATGGCCGTCTATTTCACGTGAATGCTGAAGAAACCTAGGAAGCGCCAAATGTCGTGCTGGGTATGTTTTCTGTTAACTCAGTACTTGCAAGAGTGTTGTTTGATTCTGGAGCATCGCACTCGTTTGTTACAGAAGAATTTGCATTCACTACTAAGATTCAACCAACAAAATTTAAGCATGTTATGTGTAACATCCCAGATTCTGTGTTTGGATGTTATTAGTGTCATGCATCATCCTTGCATCATTTGCATCCATCATTTGAAATATTGCAACTACAAAAATCCTAACACATAAACCCTTTTAAAAACCCTATTCAATATTCTCATAAGTGAGCACCCTTGGTGTATTAGTTTGACCCTTCAAAAAACTTGGTAAAAACAGTAAGCCATGGTCCTATGTTGACCACCTCAATTTTATGAGATTTTAGAAACAAATTTCATCACTTTTGGGCTTAGTTTGCAAAAGCTAGAAAAGTTTTACTAAAACAGAAAAGGGGAAATTGTTAAACAAAAAAAAGAGAGAAGGGGCCAACAGCCAACCCTAGCTGGGCCGGCTCGCCAACCAACCCACCCCGCCCCAGCACCCGCGCAGCAGGGAACCTGCCCGCACCCGTCGGCCCACCTTTCTCCCCCCTGCCACCGACAGCCCTACCCCACCTGTCATCCCTATCCTCTCACCCGACAGGAACGGGACAAAGTCCCCGTCGGCCACGAGCTCCCCCGCCTCCGTGTCCGGCCAGGACTCCCCCAGGACGCGTTTATATGCCCAACCGCGCGACCCCTTCCGTCCCCCAAAACCCTAAGCACCCTAGTCTTCTTCGGTTCCACGGGCTCGGACCACCGCCGCTCTCGGTAAGCCAGCAAAGACGGCGACACGAGGGACCCCTTTCCCCGATTTCTTCCCCATCCTGGACCTCCATATCGACGCCATCTGCTCACCACGTTTTTCCCCTGTGTTCTGTAGCGTGCCGCCGCAGATTGCTCGCCGGAGCTGCGGTGAGAAGCAGCCGCCGTCGCCGATAGAGGAAGAGAGGGCCGAATTCGAGGCGACAGACGGGACCGCGAGGGGGAGACGATCACCAACGTCAGCTTCCCCTTCCTCGAAGTGCGCCCGAGCGCCGCCGCCGTCGCCACCGACACCGTCGCCGCCCACCGCTGCCATCGACGCATCTGTAAGTCACCGAGCCACCCCCCTCCGTTCGATCTGCAACCTATGGCTCGGATTAGTCCTAGACCCGAAGGGGTATCAGCCTATCTCGCAGCGCCGCGTGGCAAGCGCGTCGTCGCCGCGCGCGTCGCCCACCTGGCCAGCTGGCCCAACCCGAGGCCGCCATCTGGCGCGATCTGGGCTAGGGTTTAGGCTGGTTGTTTTTGATTTTGCAGATTAGGTTTAATATTGCGAAAATCATAGAAAATTAAGTATTTGTCCAAATCTGGCTTGTAATATACCGTTGGATTCCTAATTTTATGTAGAATCCAAACCTGTAATAGTATTGCAGGTTTGCATTAATGTTTTAGGTGTAGTTTTTAATCATTGGATTAGAGGGTTTTAATCTATATAAAAATAATTGAAATTCCTTTTTGTTTGAATCTTGTTGCAATAATTTTGTTTCCACAATACCTACTGTTCCAAATCATCAAGATTTGCTTAGGATTATTTAGATCTAACTTGGGGCTATTTAGAGGGTTTGATCTCCTATAATCCTCGGAATTGTTTTAGTGATTCAAATTAGATCTAAACCCTTGGAAAATAAATCCTAGTGACACCCTTACACTATCACAACACACAAACTTGCTACCTCGATCAATTCAACCAACCTTGCATAAACTACCATGTTGCATGCATGCATGTTTTCTTTTATGTATGCTTTGAGCAAGTCGTGATCAAATTTATGTTTGTGATTCGATAGATTGCTCGGAGTGTGCTAAGGAGTGCTATTGTGTAGAGTGCTGCTCGGATCAAGGCAAGTTACACCACTTGTTCATAATTTTTTCCCAGTTTTGATTCTATGCATGTGATCTTCAAAATTCTGTAGTATGCATGTGTAGGATGTTCTAGTAGATTTTCCCCTTAGTATTATTTTGCAAGTGCGATGATTTTTGAAGTATGCCATGAGTAGCTCTATACTTAGGATTTCCCATCCTAATAGGTTACCCCTGTTTTTGCTAAGTATTGCTTGCTATGCTATATATACAAAGTACCGTTGGGGGGTTCCAAAGACAAAGAGTTTTCTAAGTATAAAGGCTCTCTAGAGCAAACTTTCTTCTCAGATCCACTTCAAAATAAAACTAAGTTTTCTTCTGGGCGGAATGGTTGTCGGGTCAACGAGTGTTATTTTGGTGGAGGACGGCCGCCCAGGAACCAAAGAAGTTTGCCATGTTTCAGAATTCAGAAGCTTCCAGTGCAAGCACAATACATTATGGGCTCTGTCTTGGCCTAGTACTTAGTGGGAAACCTCACCTGGGTACCAACATTTGGAGGTTCTTGTCACGGTTGGATCCGGAAGGTAGAGGGGCTACTAAGGGAAAGCCTCGCCATGGTCTTGTCTGTAAAAGGACTTGATCGTGGATTGTGGGTAAAGTGCACAAACTCTCGAGAGTATTGCAATCTGATCGATCAGCCGTGTTCACGGAAACAGAACAACGTTGAGCATCTGAAGGATGGAGCCTCTGAAGGATCTTCCTCTCTCTTTTCTAAAACAAAGTTTTGAAACCCCATGGCGTGCGTAATATCGCCAATGGGTGGGGTTTTGGGAACTTGGTGTGTAATATCCAAGTGACGCTTGGTGCGTAATATCCAAGTGTTTGGTTGTTTGGACACTTGGTGCGTAATATCCTCGTGTGCCACTCGACCTTGTTTTATCTAAGCAAATGTTTGCAAAGTAGGACAATCCGCTCTTCTTCTCTCTACTTAAGAAAATTAGCTTTGAGCAAATGAACTCTACAGCCTATACCAGCCTTGCATGTAGAGATAGTCTTTTCTCTCCTTGGTGTAATTTGCCAATACATTCAAAGTATTGACCCAACTTGTTGGCTGCACGTCTTATGTGCAGAATCCGAAGATTGAAAGGTGCGTAGGGATCGCGGGTCTACACTCGACAAGCCTGGGCGTTGATGGACTCATGCTGCTTTTATGTTTCCGTTGTTATTTGAGCTAGCATAATGCTAAGCAATCTTTGTAATAAATTCATGCGCTGGATTCTCCGTGTAATAAAGACTTTGTGTTTTACATGATATTTCATCGACTGTGAGTGCTAGCTATTGATCCAGGGACTAGCATATTAATCACAGGGACTTAGGATCCTTACCGATCCGAGGTCACTACAGATGGTATCAGAGCACATCGTTGCCTGTAGGACGTGACCCTAGGATTGGAACCACCTCTAATTTTAGTACCTTACTTGTTTCCTACTAAGTTATTTTTCCGCACATCTAGTATCTGCTTCCCTCTACTTGTTTAAGTATCTAACCCTCATTCTTCTAACTCAAAGATGACAAGCTTCCTCTACGACACCGTCGCGGACATCGAGCCCCTTCGCTTTGGAGGATGCCTCATGGACCTACTCACGCGTTTGGATCTTCCTCTCCCAACAATCCAAGGGAGCACAATGAAGAAACTCCACAAGGACGGCTGTTGGGGAGTCAAGGTTATCCAGCCAGGAAAAGAGCGAGGCAAGAACCCGGAGGAAGACATAGCAATCCACATTGTTAGCGATTCCAAGGAGAAGGCCATTAGCATTAGCTTGCAGCAACTCATTGGTCGCCTATGTGGACGTCATCATGAAGCTCTCCAAGGACACTGCGGCGGTCTCTTTGGAAGAAGAGATGAGGAAGGAATTCCCATGGAGTTAACCTTTGAGGAAAGAACTTCTACCAAACGCCGAAAAACACAATATCAAGACTTGGAGTGCCACATCCATGACCTTGAAAAGGGTACCTTCCTCGAGATGTTGAAGAACGACGAGCTATGCGCCCTCACCAAGGAGAAGGAAGAAATGATCAAGCAGCAGGAAGAGGCAATGAAGCTCCAAGAGATAAAATTTCAGGACCAAGAGAAGAAGTTCGCTAACCAAGAGAAGAGGGTGATAAATAAAAACAAGAGAATTAGGGAACTCAAACAGTAGATCGATGGAGATGAAGTGCAAACCGAAGGCCTTTGCAAGATAATCAATGATGTGCGTGCTTCCAAGAGGGACTTGGCAAAGCAACTTGAAGCCGCAATGAAGACAAGTTTAGTGGAGGAGCTGCAAAGCGAGAAGGCGGGACTTCAGGAACAGCTGAAAGCCACTACCAAGAAGCTACAAGAAGAGGTAAAGGACCTCCAAGAGAAGCTTGAAGCCACCACAAAGGAGATGGAGTTGTACAAGACAACTCTAGAGCAAGAAAGCTACTCGTTCGAGGACGAGGAAGAGGAAGGCGTGGAGGATGAGTAGTAGTTGGACCACCTTTAATTCTATAGTAGAACGTTATTCGCAAATGTAATAAATACCAAGACAAGTTTGGTTTAAGTTATACTTGGTTGTTCCCTGTGTTAAATTTGTGTTGTTATGCCTTGTGTGCCTTGTGTGCTTGGTGTGTTTTCATAAGGGTAGGAGTTTACTACTTGGTCCTTCTGTCTATTTCTTAACTATTCTCTTAAACCCCACAGATGCCGCCAAGACGTGCGAACCCCGAAATTCCGCCAGAAATAGCAGAACTTTTGGCCACCCAGAACCAGCTGATCCAACTACTCACTCAGAACATGCAGAACAACAACAACAACCCGCCACCACCACCTCTGCCACCTCCTCAACAGGATCGCTTGACTCGGTTTTTGAGGCTGAACCCACCTACCTTCACTAGCAGCACTGAACCAATCATCGCTGATGACTGGCTGCGTACAATCAACAAGAAGCTATACACTGTGCAAGCCGTCGGAGCCGACAGGGTGCGTTATGCCGCACACCAGCTTGAGGGACCTGCTGCAGAATGGTGGGATAACTACCAAGTCACCCACCCGGACATTGATGCTATCACTTGGGAACAGTTTGAGTTAGCTTTTCGTACTCATCATGTGGCTGCTGGTGTCATGGCTCTAAAGAGGCGCGAGTTTCGCGACCTACACCAGTTGCACCGTTCTGTCACCGAGTATGGTGAGCTTTTCAATAAGCTAGCCCGTTATGCACCCGATGATGTTTCCACTGATGCCAAGAGACAGGAGGAGTTCTTAAGAGGACTCAATGATGAGATATCCATTCAGCTTGTGGCTCAGAAATTTGATAACTTTCAGGAACTCTTGGACAGAGCCATTGTGGTTGAATCAAAGAGGAAGAGCATAGAAAATCGCAAGAGGAAATCCAACCCTCACAAACACTCTGTTCCGTACCAGAAGCAGCGCAATTCCTCACCACCACCTTATAACAATAATGGCCACAACCATAACGGTCATAACCATGGTGGCCACAAACATAATGGGCACAAAAACCGCAATGGCAATGGCGGCAATGGAAAGGATCTTATTGAGGTGACATGCTTTAAGTGCAACAAGACAGGGCACTATGCGACCTCTTGCCCCGAGAGGAAGAATGGCAATGGCAATGGGAATAGTAATGGACACAACCATGGCAATGGGAACGGGAAGAAGCCAAATCCGTTTGTCAAAGCCACGGTGAATCATGTCTCTATGGAGGATGCTTGTGAGGCGCCAGACTCTGTGATTGGTAAGTTCAAACTCAATTCTGTTCCCGCAGTTGTTCTTTTTGATACTGGTGCATCGCATTCATTCATATCAAGGGTATTTGTGGATAGAGGCAAGATACCAATGGAGACTATAAACTTTCCTCTAAGGGTAAGTTCTCCTGGGGGAGAAATAGTGGCAAACTCCGGTTGCCGGGATTTAGAACTAAGGATTGGCACACACATTTTTCCCACCAGTCTAGTAGTTCTAGAATCGCAAGGTTTAGACATAATCTTGGGCATGAATTGGATGACCGAATATGAAGGAGTCATAGATTGTGCCAAGAGAACTGTCATGCTCACAACGCCGGAAGGGAAGAGGATTCGTATCAAGTCGAACTTCGCACTCAGAGAAGTCATGGTGAACTCTCTTAAGGGGGTTAGCTTGGAGGAGGTACCTATTGTAAAGGAATACCCAGATGTCTTCCCAGAAGAGCTACCCGGAATGCCACCCGACCGTGATATCGAGTTTCTCATTGACCTAATGCCAGGCACGGGGCCGATAGCTAAGAGACCATACAAGATGGATGTGGACAAGTTAAAGGAACTCAAGAAACAACTTAGGGAACAATTGGACAAGGGGTTCATTCAACCCAGCGCGTCATCTTGGGGAGCACCCGTCCTATTTGTGGAAAAGAAGGATAAGACCAAGAGGCTGGTTGTGGACTACCGCTCGTTGAACGAAGTGACGATTAAGAATAAGTATCCTCTGCCCAACATCAACGACCTGTTTGACCAGCTAAAGGGAGCCAGTGTGTTCTCAAAGATCGATCTACGGTCGGGCTATTTTCAGCTAAAGATTCGAGAACAGGATGTGCCCAAGACAGCATTCACCACAAGATACGGATTGTACGAGTACACCGTGATGTCTTTTGGTCTAACCAATGCCCCAGCATACTTCATGACCATGATGAACAAGGTGTTCATGGAATACTTAGACAAGTTTATCGTAGTATTCATAGATGACATACTCATATACTCAAAGGATGAGAAGGAACATGAGAAACATCTGCGCCTTATTATGGAAAAACTAAGAGAACACAAGTTGTATGCCAAGTTCAGCAAGTGCGAGTTCTGGTTAAAGGAAGTGGGATTCCTTGGTCATGTTGTGTTAGCTAAAGGAGTTGCCGTAGATCCTAGCAAGGTAGCTTCCGTGACGGAATGGGAGTCACCCAAGAATGTGGGAGATATTAGAAGTTTCTTGGGCCTCGCAGGATATTACCGGAGGTTCATCGAAAACTTTTCCAAGATAGCAAAACCCATGACGGAACTATTAAAGAAGGAAAAGAAATTCCTATGGACTGAGGCATGTGAAGCAAGTTTTCAAGAGTTGAAGAAATGCCTTGTAACGGCACCAGTTCTGTGTCTGCCTAATATACAGAAGGATTTTCAAGTCTATTGCGACGCTTCTCGACAAGGACTTGGAAGTGTATTGATGCAGGATGGGAAAGTGGTATCCTATGCCTCCCGACAACTTAAGAACCACGAACACAATTATCCCACGCATGATTTGGAACTTGCATCTGTGGTTCATGCGCTCAAGGTATGGAGACACTACCTCATGG
Organism: Avena sativa; assembly: GCA_916181665.1. NCBI lineage: Eukaryota > Viridiplantae > Streptophyta > Magnoliopsida > Poales > Poaceae > Avena > Avena sativa. The sequence continues at coordinate 100,599,476 of OV702280.1, forward strand.
GCAAGCATTGTGATGTGTTCACAGATCATAAAAGTTTGAAGTACATCTTCACCCAAAAGGAGTTGAATATGAGACAACGAAGGTGGCTTGAGCTAATTAAGGATTATGACTTGGATTTACAATACCACCCCGGAAAGGCAAACGTGGTGGCTGATGCCTTAAGTCGAAAGGTATATGTAAATGGACTTACCGCAGGGGAACTTCCAGAGGATTTACGGAAGCAATTCAGGGACCTCAGGCTTGAGATAGTTCCGAAAGGACACGTAGCGACTATGGAAATAGTGTCCACCTTCCAAGAAAGAATCCAAGAAGCACAAAAGGGGGATAAAGAGTTGGAAGAAATAAGAGTCAGGATAAATGAAGGAAAGACTAAAGAATTTCGTCTGGACGAACAGGGAACCCTCTGGTATGGGAAGCGTTTGTGTGTTCCCAATGACCCCGATATCAGGAAGATGATTCTATAAGAAGCTCATGATTCACCATACTCAATTCATCCAGGAAACACAAAGATGTACATGGATGTGAAGGATAGATTCTGGTGGAATAACCTAAAGAGAGATATTGCAGAGTATATTTCTCTGTGTGATGTGTGCAACAGAGTTAAGGCCGAGCATCAGAAACCAGCAGGATTACTTCAACCACTACCTATACCCGACTGGAAGGGGGACAAGGTAGGCATGGATTTCATCACGGGATTGCCCCGGACTCGTTCTGGATTTGATTCTATCTGGGTAGTGGTGGACCACTTCACCAAGGTGGCTCACTTCATTCCCGTAAAGACCACATATACAAGTGCTAAGCTTGCTAAGATATACATGTCAAGAATTGTAAGCCTGCATGGTGTTCCCAAGGGAATTGTGTCAGATAGAGGCACCCAGTTTACTTCAAAGTTTTGGCGACAACTTCATGAGTCTCTTGGAACCCGACTAGAATTCAGTACTGCCTTCCACCCTCAAACAGATGGCCAAACAGAAAGGGTGAATCAAATTTTGGAAGATATGTTGAGAGCTCGCACACTAGACTATGGGTCTAGTTGGGACGATAACCTGCCATATGCTGAGTTCTCATACAACAATAGCTACCAGACAAGTATCAAGATGGCTCCGTTTGAAGTTCTATATGGCAGGAAGTGTAGGACTCCGTTGCTATGGAATGGGGTTGGGGAACGCAGTCTTTTTGGACCTGACTTGATAAAGGATGCCGAAGAAAAGGTACGACAGATTCAGGATAGGCTAAAGGTAGCCCAATCCCGACAGAAGAGCTACGCTGATTTCAAACGCAGAGATGTGGCTTATGAAATAGGGGACCGTGCGTATCTCCGAGTTTCACCCCTACGTGGAGTTAAGAGGTTCGGAATCAAGGGCAAGTTAGCCCCACGATTCATAGGACCGTATAAGGTTCTGGCCCGTAGAGGAGAAGTCGCGTATCAGTTGGAGCTACCGGAAGGACTGACTGTTCATGATGTGTTTCATGTGTCACAATTAAAGAAGTGTCACCCGGAGATGGCTGAAACACCGCTAAGAGACACTGTTCCCCAAGACGAGGTTCAATTGGAGAATGACCTTACCTATGAGGAAAAACCCATCAAAATACTGGAAACGGCCGAAAGGGTTACCCGCATTAAGACTATAAGATTCTGCAAGGTACAATGGAACCACCACTCTGAAGAAGAAGCTACGTGGGAACGTGAAGACGACATGAGAACGGAGCACCCACACCTATTTGCTAGCCAACCCGAATCTCGAGGACGAGATTCTTCTTAAGGGGGGTAGGTTTGTAACATCCCAGATTCTGTGTTTGGATGTTATTAGTGTCATGCATCATCCTTGCATCATTTGCATCCAACATTTGAAATATTGCAACTACAAAAATCCTAACACATAAACCCTTTTAAAAACCCTATTCAATATTCTCATAAGTGAGCACCCTTGGTGTATTAGTTTGACCCTTCAAAAAACTTGGTAAAAACAGTAAGCCATGGTCCTATGTTGACCACCTCAATTTTATGAGATTTTAGAAACAAATTTCATCACTTTTGGGCTTAGTTTGCAAAAGCTAGAAAAGTTTTACTAAAACAGAAAAGGGGAAATTGTTAAACAAAAAAAAAGAGAGAAGGGGCCAACAGCCAACCCTAGCTGGGCCGGCTCGCCAGCCAGCCCACCCCGCCCCAGCACCCGCGCAGCAGGGAACCTGCCCGCACCCGTCGGCCCACCTTTCTCCCCTCCTGCCACCGACAGCCCTACCCCACCTGTCATCCCTCTCCTCTCACCCGACAGGAACGGGACAGAGTCCCCGTCGGCCACGAGCTCCCCCGCCTCCATGTCCGGCCAGGACTCCCCCAGGACGCGTTTATATGCCCAACCGCGCGACCCCCTCCGTCCCCCAAAACCCTAAGCACCCTAGTCTTCTTCGGTTCCACGGGCTCAGACCACCGCCGCTCTCGGTAAGCCAGCAAAGACGGCGACACGAGGGACCCCTTTCCCCGATTTCTTCCCCATCCTGGACCTCCCGATCGACGCCATCTGCTCACCACATTTTTCCCCTGTGTTCTGTAGCGTGCCGCCGCAGATTGCTCGCTGGAGCTGCGGAGGAGAAGCAGCCGCCATCGCCGATAGAGGAAGAGAGGGCCGAGTTCGAGGCGACAGACGGGACCGCGAGGGGGAGACGATCACCAACGTCAGCTTCCCCTTCCTCGAAGTGCGCCCGAGCGCCGCCGCCGTCGCCACCGACACCGTCGCTGCCCACCGCCGCCGTCGACGCATATGTAAGTCACCGAGCCACCCCCCTCCGTTCGATCTGCAACCTATGGCTCGGATTAGTCCTAGACCCGAAGGGGTATCAGCCTATCTCGCAGCGCCGTGTGGCAAGCGCGGCGTCGCCGCGCGCGTCGCCCACCTGGCCAGCTGGCCCAACCCGAGGCCGCCACCTGGCGCGATCTGGGCTAGGGTTTAGGCTGGTTGTTTTTGATTTTGCAGATTAGGTTTAATATTGCGAAAATCATAGAAAATTAAGTATTTGTCCAAATCTGGCTTGTAATATACCGTTGGATTCCTAATTTTATGTAGAATCCAAATCCGTAATAATATTGCAGGTTTGCATTAATGTTTTAGGTGTAGTTTTTAATCATTGGATTAGAGGGTTTTAATCTATATAAAAATAATTGAAATTCCTTTTTGTTTGAATCTTGTTGCAATAATTTTGTTTCCACAATACCTACTGTTCCAAATCATCAAGCTTTGCTTAGGATTATTTAGATCTAACTTGGGGCTATTTAGAGGGTTTGATCTCCTATAATCCTCGGAATTGTTTTAGTGATTCAAATTAGATCTAAACCCTTGGAAAATAAATCCTAGTGACACCCTTACACTATCACAACACACAAACTTGCTACCTCGATCAATTCAACCAACCTTGCATAAACTACCATGTTGCATGCATGCATGTTTTCTTTTGTGTATGCTTTGAGCAAGTCGTGATCAAATTTATGTTTGTGATTCGATAGATTGCTCGGAGTGCGCTAAGGAGTGCTATTGTGTAGAGTGCTGCTCGGATCAAGGCAAGTTACACCACTTGTTCATAATTTTTTCCCAGTTTTGATTCTATGCATGTGATCTTCAAAATTCTGTAGTATGCATGTGTAGGATGTTCTAGTAGATTTTCCCCTTAGTATTATTTTGCAAGTGCGATGATTTTTGTAGTATGCCATGAGTATCTCTATACTTAGGATTTCCCATCCTAATAGGTTACCCTTGTTTTTGCTAAGTATTGCTTGCTATGCTATATATACAAAGTACCGTTGGGGGGTTCCAAAGACAAAGAGTTTTCTAAGTATAAAGGCTCTCTAGAGCAAACTTTCTTCTCAGATCCACTTCAAAATAAAACTAAGTTTTCTTCTGGGCGGAATGGTTGTCGGGTCAACGAGTGTGATTTTGGTGGAGGACGGCCGCCCAGGAATCAAAGAAGTCTGCCATGTTTCAGAATTCAGAAGCTTCCAGTGCAACCACAATACATTATGGGCTCTGTCTTGGCCTAGTACTTAGTGGGAAACCTCACCTGGGTACCAACATTTGGAGGTTCTTGGCACGGTTGGATCCGGAAGGTAGAGGGGCTACTAAGGGAAAGCCTCGCCATGGTCTTGTCTGTAAAAGGACTTGATCGTGGATTGTGGGTAAAGTGCACAAACTCTTGAGAGTATTGCAATCTGATCGATCAGCCGCGTTCACGGAAACAGAACAACGTTGAGCATCTGAAGGAAGGAGCCTCTGAAGGATCTTCCTCTCTCTTTTCTAAAAAAAAGTTTTGAAACCCCATGGCGTGCGTAATATCGCCAATGGGTGGGGTTTTGGGAACTTGGTGTGTAATATCCAAGTGACGCTTGGTGCGTAATATCCAAGTGTTTGGTTGTTTGGACACTTGGTGCATAATATCCTCGTGTGCCACTCGACCTTGTTTTATCTAAGCAAATGTTTGCAAAGTAGGACAATGCGCTCTTCTTCTCTCTACTTAAGAAAATTAGCTTTGAGCAAATGAACTCTACAGCCTATACCAGCCTTGCATGTAGAGATAGTCTTTTCTCTCCTTGGTGTAATTTGCCAATACATTCAAAGTATTGACCCAACTTGTTGGCTGCACGTCTTATGTGCAGAATCCGAAGATTGAAAGGTGCGTAGGGATCACGGGTCTACACTCGACAAGCCTGGGCGTTGATGGACTCATGCTGCTTTTATGTTTCCGCTGTTATTTGAGCTAGCATAATGCTAAGCAATCTTTGTAATAAATTCATACGCTGGATTCTCCGTGTAATAAAGACTTTGTGTTTTACATGATATTTCATCGACTGTGAGTGCTAGCTATTGATCCAGGGACTAGCATATTAATCACAGGGACTTAGGATCCTTACCGATTCGAGGTCACTACATTATGATAGTTCAAATACCTAGTTCAACCACCAAAGCTAGAAAAATTTACAAGGCCGTACATATCAGAATCCATGGAATAGATTTTTATGCTAATCTAATAGTACTTGGAACCAAAGGTTTGGAAGTAGTACTAGGAATGGATTGGATATCGAAACATAAGGGATTAATCGACTGTGCCAAGAAAGCCATCACCATGACTAATACCACTAGAGTATCAGTAGAGCATGTATCTAAAAACTTGCCCTGTCAATTCAAGTGCAACAAGAGTCTAGCCCAACCAACCATTGACCAAGTCAGAGTAGTCTATGAATACCCTGACGTATTCCCAGATGTATTGCCCGGTATGCCCCCATATCGGGATATCAAGTTTATCATTGAACTAATCCCTGGAACTGGACACACAGCTCAGAGACCTTATAGCATGAACCCGTCTGAACTAGTGGAGCTAAAGAAGCAACTGGATGCTATGCTGGAGATAGGTCTGATTCAACCAAGTGCGTCGCCATGGAGATCACCTGTTTTGTTTGTGTATAAGAAAGATGGAGGTAACAGTTTGTGCACGGATTATCGGAAGATGAATGATGTCACCATTAAGAACAATTACCCACTACTAAAGATACAAGATTTGTTTGACCAGTTGACCGGTGCCAAAGTGATTTCTAAGATTGATCTTAGAACTTGTTATCATCAACTGAATATTCGCGCCGAGGATATTCCAAAGACTGCCTTTACCACCAGATATGGATTGTATGAGTAGACTGTCATGTCTTTCGGATTAACCAGTGCCCCCGCTTATTTCATGAACCTCATGAATAAGAATTTTATGAACTTCCTGGATAAGTTTGTCGTTGTTTTCATCGATGACATTGTGATCTATTCCAAATCAGAAGAAGAACATGAGCTACACCTAAGGACCATCCTTGAAACCCTTAGGGAGCATCAGTTGTATGCCAAGTTTAGCAAATGGGAGTTCTGGCTAAAGGAAGTAGGATTCCTAGGATATATAGTGTCGGCAGGAGGAATTGCGGCAGATCCTGCCAAGGTTAAGGATGTTGAAGAATGGAAATCCCCAACCACCCAAACCCAAGTTCGCGCATTTCTCGGATTAGCGGGACATTGCCGCAATTTGTGGAAGGATTCTCGAGCATCACAAGACCCATGACCTAATTGTTGAAGAAAGATAAGAAGTTTGAATGGACAGACAAATGTAATGCAAGTTTTCAAGAACTCAAGAAGAGATTGATCTCAGCGCCAATCTTGATTATGCCAGATATTACAAAGCCTTTTGATGTGTATTGTGACGCATCCAAGATTGGTCTCGGATGTGTGATAATGAAACAACGCAAAGTCATATCCTATTTATCCCGACAACTGAAGCAACATGAGCAGAATTACCCTACCCATGACCTTGAACTAGCAGCCGTAGTTTTAGCCTTGAAGACATGATGGCATTATCTCATGGGTAACCGTTGTGAGATTTATTCGGATCACAAGAGTCTGAAGTATATTTTCACCCAGAAGGAGCTAAATATGAGTCAAAAGAGATGGATAGAGTTAATCAAGGACTATGACCTTGACATTCACTATCACCCTCGCAAAGCCAATGTGGTAGAAGATTGCCGTGTCAATTGAACACCATGATTCTGAAGGAGCAACCAAGTTTGCGCTGTGAGTTGGAAGATTTCCGAATGGAATTAGTTAGTGAAGGATTTTTGGCTAGCATAGAACTTCAACCCACTTTGATCAGTCAGATCAAGGAGGCGCAGAAAGGAAATGCTAGTATCGATAGAATCAAACGTCGTATCGGTACAGGGAAGGTACCAGGATTCACCGAAGATGAAGAAGGAGTTTTGTGGTACAAAGGATGTATCTGTGTACCAGCAGATTCAGAGTTGAAACAAGCTATTTTGCAAGAAGCCCATGATACTCTTTATTCTATCCACCCTGGAGGAACAAAGATGTATCAAGATTTGAAGGCGCAATTTTGGTGGCATAATATGAAGAGAGAAATCGGAAGCTACATAGCCAAATGTGATATTAGTCAGAGAGTCAAAGCGGGACATCAGAGACACGCAGGACTTTTGCAACCATTGCAGATTCTGGAATGGAAATGGGATTCAGTTGGAATGGATTTTATCACCGGTTTTCCTACATCTAGTAGGGTAAATGACTCTATATGGGTCATAGTGGATAGACTGTCCAAAGTCACTCATTTCTTACCAGTCAAGACCACTTATCAGAGTTCGAATCTATAAGAGTTGTACATTGCTAGGATAGTCAGTTTGCATGGAGTCCCCAAGAACATTGTGTCAGATCGAGGAACCCAGTTTACCTCGAGATTTTGGAAGAAAGTCTAAGAAGGATTAGGAACAAGACTGGATTTCATCACAGCTTATCACCCGCAGACTAATGGACAAACGGAGCGAGTAAACTAGATACTCGAAGATATGTTGAGAGCATGTGTGTTGGAATATGGATCAAAATGGGAGGACTGTCTGCCTTTCGCAGAATTCTCATACAACAACAGTTACCAAGTTAGTTTGCAAATGGTCCCATTTGAATTCATGTATGGAAGGAAGTGTCATACCCCGTTGAATTGGTCGGAAGTAGGAGAGAGTCAGATTTTCGTACCCGACATCCTACGAGGAGCCGAATAGAAAGTTCACAAGATCCGTGAGCACGTTAAGACCGCCCAATCCAGACAGAAGAGTTATGCCGACAAGAGACGTCGAGACCTAGCCTTCAATATCGGAGATTTTGTGTATCTGAAAGTATCACCCTTGAAAGGAATGTAACGTTTCCAACTCAAAGGAAAGTTAGCCCATAGATATATCGGACCCTTCAAGATTTTGAATCACCGAGGAGAAGTATCATATCAACTGGAACTGCTAGAGGAAATGTCCGCCATGCATGATGTGTTTCATTTCTCGTTACTTCGCAAATGCCTAGAAGTCCCGGAGAAGACCGAAGTTTTCAAGAATATTGATCACATGACCATAGATCTCAACAATGACCTAACTTATCGTGAAGTACCCATTCGTATTTTGGAAGAAGCCTTCAGAACCATCAGAACCCGGAGTATCAAGTTTCTCAAGATCCAGTGGAGTAACCACACTGAAGAAGAAGTTACCTGGGAACGAGAAGATTACATTAGGATTGGGTTTCCTGATCTCTTTAATTCCTAGTTTTCTTTTTCTTAAATCTCGGGACGAGATATTGTTGAAGGAGGGAATGTTTGTAACATCCCAAAAATATTAATCAAGATTATCAAGTTCTAATCACCCAAGTTTAGGGCTAACAAAAACTTTTGCTAATAAAATTAATATGAATGCATGTGTGTGTGATGAATGCATGAAAGATTGCAATGCCATGTTTGATTGATATGAATGCAAGGATTGGTTCAAAGATTAAAACAACATCATCTAAATCATTTACAAGAAGAATCCAATGAAAGGAAAATCAAATATAAACATAATAAGCAAATGGTCATTTTGAACAAAGTTAACCACTAGACCACTTTGAGTGTTCCTAGTCCAAGTTTTCTAACAGAAAAAATCCAATTATTTTCACCCTTTGCTAGACCAAGTAAACGTGAACCCAATATCACTTTGAAAACTAACAGAAACAAATTTCAAATCTATTCAAATGACAATTCAAAATTGAATCAAGTGTAGGTACTAAGATCACCATTTCTCAAAACCCAACCAAACCAGTTCACCTTGACAAACCCAAGAAACCATATACTACCAAGCATGTGACTAGAGAACTCACCAAAATTTATCCAAAAATTCAAATGTAAAGTTCATGCGGCCATTTCATCAAACACTTGATGAGCACAGTAATCACTGCCTAACTTCTATTGTTCTTGATCAATGCATTGTCAAATTCTTGTCCCCAATTCACTCACTTTGTCTCCCCTAGTGACCACACTCCCATTGAACAAGTTAGCCTCTACCCTTTTACACCAGCGCCATGCCACCCGAGCCCCCCTTGCTAGCCAACCATGGCTAGCCCGCAGGAGCAAACACCGCGTTCATCCATGATGTCCAGGAGGCAGCTCATCATCCACAGCCACCCCCTGTACAGCCCTCGAGCACTGCTAGGCCCTGGACCACAGAGAAAATTCCGCGCCCATTTCTTCTCTACCATGCCGAGAGCACGCTAGAGCGCTGCAGCCGACATGTGCGTACACTCCGCGACTCGCCCTCAAGGCGCGTGCCTGCACTCACCACGACACCAGCTACCCCCTAGACATGCCCGTTTGCCACCGCGCGACAAGCAGCCACTGTGCGTCGTCGAAAATGTTGTCGGTGCCACACAGAGTGTCGACCCGTTCTGACCAACTTCGACCGCCCCTTTCCATGCCATTAAGCCCTTGAGGATCGCTAGGAGACACCGCACCGGCCTACGCCCTTCGCCATACCGTTAACTCACTCCATCGTTGTCACTGACGATCTCTGACCATGTCGCATTGCCGCTCTCGCTCGGCTATAAAAGGAGGCCACCCCCGTCTCAATTCTCCACACCATCTCACTCCCCACTCCTCACAGACCACCCTTGACCCTTCCCCGGAGCAAGGCGAGCTCCGCATCGCCGGAATTTTACCGGATTCCTCCGCTGCAGAGGAGCAGCGGAGCCGTTGATTGGAGCCACCCTAGGAGCTGCCGTGACCACCGTTCGAACCGCCGTCATCGACAACATCGTTTTCCCCCATCGCCAACCCTAGATGGAGCCCTCATAAGCCGCCGCGTAGCACCACCCTCGCCGTTAGGGTTCAGTCTCGCCGGATCTGTTCGGTGGAGACAACGAACGTGAACTGTAGATCCTAGTCTAATTGTAAGGCTCGGATTGAAGGATACCGCTTCGCAAAGTTAGAGCCACTGACACGTGGGACCGCTCTGTTAGCAGCCCGCTGCGCGTGCTGTCCAGTTTGGCCGGCCCAGTTTAGTTCCCGTGCTCAGCCCAGTAATTCAAATATATATTTCCCAATTTAATTCAAACTT